>OW964565.2:23512939-24762939 GCA_943138885.2 Tholera decimalis
CGGAGCGTTTTAATATTGCGTCTATTTATATTCATGGGCTCTTTATCGCCTCGAGAAATGGAAGCCAGGAATCGTAACGATGTAAGTACAGAAAAACAGAGATATTCACTTAGGCATACTTTTTTCTTGGAGTGGTACGGATACCTATTCTGCGAGTAGGGAGTGCTGGCTATGAATGTTTTGTGTCGACGATTTGCGGTACTGAAATTAGCTTTCGTCTGCTACGCTGTGCAGATGTATGCAAGCATTTTAATCTAACGAGTGACATGGTTAGATAGAAGCGAGCTTGTACAAGCACATTTTTGTTGATATTACCTAACAAACGACGTGTATTCTCACTCATTCCTTGCGACGGTAAAGAAAACAAAAAATGAGAATAAAATTATGTTTTTCATAAAAGGGATCCTCGTCGAAAACTTATCGTTTTCGTCGACTTGTTCATGCGGCGGGGTCGTATACTCGTAACTCGTATTAAATTAACCAAACGGAAGAGGTAGTGTGTATGAGAAAATTCTTGGTGTAATTTACGGGGCTTATAGTATAATTATGGCTGGGTAGGGTGACTATTGAAGGGCACAGAGAGGCTTAAGACTGTATTATAACATGTAATGGCGTGCGCACTATATGCTTGCGGGTACAAAGGGTGCGGAGGGTGCAAGGATAATGAAAGAAATAATGGGGAGTAGAACCTAACAGGAGTAATATACCCTTTACAATAGCCAGACTTCAAATTAATTAAAGTTTAATGAAGAAGTCTAGGGAGAGGATGAAGCCTTCCATCCTTCCTTCAGTCCTTGAGACAATAACCATGTCTTCGTAATTGAAAAGTCTAAATGGGGCAGGCAGCCCTAAAGGTGTCTGACTTGTGGGCCTTAGTTTACTATAAATGTCCAGATGTCATCTCATGTTGATAAGCGTCATAAATACAGCTCTGCAGTTTGTTTAACTTTTTCATTACTCAGCGCGTCAAAAGTAATTATTTCATTTTGTGTGGTGCATTCAAAGTGAGATTTTTTATACTGAAACAATTTCAATCTAGAAATTAAATATAAGTCGTCAATAGTCAAATTTTTTGTTGAGACAATGGCCAGGAAGATATTCAAACAGGTTTAAAAACCGTTTATTTTGGATATTTTTGTTTTCTTTTTCATTGAATGTTGCGGTTTAATGTTTTTTCTGAGAGTAATGTCCGCCCCTGTCATGACATATTTAGTAAGTTTTTAACACGTTGAACGTCAAGAAAAAAAATGCATCTGCCCGTTCAGGCCGCGTCGGTCAGTGATGGCCGACAACTAGACTTGCCGTTTGGGCCGCGTCGGTCAGTACTGCCCGGCGTTTAATATCTCCATAATTAATTAATTAATGACTAAAGTTGACTTTTGTTAATGAAAACATACATTTGGACATTAGATATAAGTATATAATTTTTTTTTGAGGTTGGCTTCCCGTCTAACCAACAATTAAAAAATAATTTGTTCTAAATTTGGATAGAACTGTAATTTTTGCTTGGCCTAAAGGGAAAGCTCACTGTCGGTCAGCACTGACCACGTTGGCATTCAACGTGTTAATTGACATTTATTATAGGCAAATGGTAGTAAGTGACCCGCGGTGGACATTTTTTTTTGGGGCAGGACCCGTGCTCCATCTAGGATCTCATCTCGGTGGAGATGACATTATTTGTACAGTGCCTGTACAAATTCCAAACATAATAAAGAGTTCAAAAAACCATATGTAATCCTAAGTAATAATAATAATAATTTATTTATTTGCTGTACATCAACAAAAGATATATGTGATCTACTAACCTCCAAACTAAGTCAAGCTTGGGAGCTAGTTGAAGGATTTACATAATTTCGCGATTTAAAAAGCGACAGTAGCCTAATAGCTAAGGTGTCGGACTTGTGATCGCGAGGTCGCGGGTTCTAACCCCACCCATTACACTATTGCTGTGAACCCACTCCAGACACAAGCATATTTAGCATAGTTGGAGGGGTTAACAGGATTGCTAGTAATGTGAATTCTACCCACATTGCTAGTAATCTTTAAAAAAAAATACTACCTTGCAGCCTTCGATTAAAGAAAATTAAAAATAATATTTAATTTAAAGTAAAATTTTAAAATTAAAATCAAGATTTGTTCCGTCCGAAGAGAATATCTGCCCGCATATTTTTGGTATGGCAATATTCTATTGTCTATAACTTTTTTGCACTTTGACGTTTCCGTTCCTTGTAAAACTAACCGCCGTGTTTGTTGAGATCGATTCATTGATTGAAATTAAAAATCCTGTGGAATCTACGCGGTTAAAAGATAATTTGGTCCCGATTAGTGATCGATTGGAATTTGTAATCCCCATTTGATGAAAAACCTGGGATATTTTGGAACATAACGCCGTATTGTCGCCAAACCGCATGGCCCGCGAGTTTGTTGAAAATAATTGTTCATAGTGATAAATAGCTACTAATCTGAGGCAAAAGTGTAGCAGAGTTGTGCTGTGATGCTATCTGGACCTCGCCATCTGAAGACCGGCGCCTTGTGAACGTCCATGAACACTTGACCATCATTACACTTTTCACTTACTCATTTCATACTTATACACACACTTTGGACGTGGCCTCAGGAAGGTCGAAGCTTGGCGTCTACAGCTCAGGTAAGTCTAGGCTATAAGTGTACATATTTACTAATATTATGTATTGATAAGGCCTAAGGCCATCGGTTGTAAGCAACGTTTAGAGCTCCACGTACCGTGGACTGTTCGGACACACCAGTATCGTTGCGCTGGCTTCTTGTAGTCTTGAACAAGATTAAAAGTAGATTAAAATTAATGACTTAACATAAAACAAGAATAAATTGAAAACTGAATTAATTTATAATTAAAAAGGAAAGGACATTATAATAAATATATATACCTTCAATCCATTCTTCAATCGCAAAGAATGTTATATTTTACTTTTTTATAGCAACTAGCATTTCAGTCTGTACATAGTCTAGTTTGCAACCAATCTGGGGGCACGGCAGTGCCCCCGCCAAGTCGAGCAAAAAAGCGGCACGGCCGTACCATTCTTTTCTCGAAGCAATTCAGGCCATTTTCGACCCCCTATTGACATTGTGGATAAAACTAGAAGCCTGAATTTTCAATAACCAAACAGGCATTGTATAAACACGGTATATTTCAAATTTCATTAAATTTGAACAAGTAGTTTAAGAATTATAACGAGTCAAAGTTCCTTAATTTTGTAAATTTTGTCACTCACTGACTGACCGATCATCAAAAGTCTAAAGCACTTCTAGCAGACATAAAAGCTTCAAATTTAGAATACAATTAGTGTTTAGTATATGAATCAAGAAAAAACTATAATATTTTTTAATTTCGTTCCAGTTTTCTAGATACATCAACTGCATAAATAACTTTGTAATCCCATATAAATATATAGGATTACAAAGTTACATTTGCAGTTAATAAATCAGTGTACCTGTATAATATAATGAAATAATAGATGTAGATGGGTACTTTTTTTTTTTCTTGGTGAAAAATATCATCGAATGACTTCTTCCGCTCGGGTGTATCAGAATTCTACTGACTAAAAACCCACCCTTCCTACGGAAGCCCTAAAGTTCCGGGGCCGCGGTATCTCAATGGAACTTTCCCGCAAACCCCGACAGGCAATGGCCCTATGAGGCCCCGTTACTGGTATTAACAACTTTTTGAGGCGCGCGTGGAACATAACGCGTTGCCGACCCGGGCCTGGTCATTACCGGACGGTGAGCGACCCCTGCTCGCCTTCCGCAGGCCCGCGCTCACGGTGGCCCGAAATTGACTCGCGATCCACGACGCCCGGGGCGTCTCCCCCGGCGGCTGGGGTGCGAGGAAGAGAGTTGCCTCTCCCTCGCACGTTAGGCCTCCTCCTTCGCTAGCATGACTGCTTCGCAGCAGGAGGTGACTGCATCCCATTCCCTCTCGCTTCGCACCATGGTCTAAACCAGAGCAGGGCGCGAGAAGTCGCCGCCGCCGATCGCCTCTATGAGGATACGACGGTGCTCCACCCATGCAGGGCACACCTCGACCATATGCTCCACCGTGTCTTCCAGTGTAGATAGGTACAGTGATGAGGTATAGTGACCATATCAATATTAAAAATCTTTACCGTTTTAAATAAATAGATTGACTTGGCAATCGCAATAAACAATTTAATTTATATATGTATTACTTGTGAGATATATTGTGTTTTCATGCGATGGCCGAGTCAATCTATTTATTTAAAACGTTAAAGATTTTTAATATTGATATGGTCACTATAAGATGTCGTTAGGTTAGATAATTACGTAACAACTTAAGACAGAAGATCCCTTAAGTAGGGACTGAATAAATTAATAACCGACTTGGTATTACATGGATCACACAACTTTTTACGGTAGAACAACTAAGTTGCGAGACTTGGGTTTTTGACAAGTATTGTTTTTTATGGGATTACTTAATCTATAAGTAGATTGCTTACAGTGATATCACAAAATACTGATTCTTTAGATGTACCACCAACTAGACGCCGCCGCAAAGAAAACCTAAAAAGGCCAACTTATTTTAAATTCGCAAATGCAATTACTTAATAATGAAATTTTTTTGAACCAATTTTTGGAAAAAGTGCGTAAAAATAAATTCTTTTAATTATATTTCAAATTGTGTATTTTTCTTAATTACTTGACTGTACTATTGATCAGGTGGAGATCCTAGGTAGAGCACGGGTCCTGCCCCTTTTTAGGGTTCCGTAGCCGAATGGCAAAAAATGGAACCCTTATAGTTTCGTCATGTATGTCTGTCTGTCTGTCTGTCTGTCCGTCCGTCCGTATGTCACAGCCATTTTATTCCAAAACTATTAGGACTATACACATGAAACTTGGTAGGTAGATGTATTCTGTGAACTGCTTTCTGATTTTAAGGAAAAATATTTCAAATTAAGGGGAGCCCCCTCATACATGGAACTGAAACTGTAAATATTTGTTTCAAACATATGTGTGCGGGGTATCTATAGGAAGGTCGTTAAAAATAACATTGAGGTTTCTAAAAGCACTTTTTCATAAATTCAATAGTTTAATAGATATACGCTTCCAAAGTGGTAAAATGTGTGTGTCCCTCCCCCCCCCCCTCTAACTTATTTAATAATGGAGGGAAAAATCTAAAAAAAATATATACTGTAGATGTTAATGTAAACTTTCAATAATAAAAAAAACTTTTTACAAAAAAATTAAACCGACTCCCAAAAAACACTGCAAAGTGAAAATAACTTTAATTTCAGTACTCGGTGTCTTTAGTTTTGTAATTTCGTTTTTGGCACCGACTTCCGAAATAGAAGTTATTTTTCACTTTGCAGTGTTTTTTGGGAGTCGGTTTAATTTTTTTGTGAAAAGTTTTTATTTCACTCTTTTTAGTTGGTCTATTTTAATGTACCTAGTTACAAGAGCTTAAATGTCAACTACTTATAACCTTTTACAAAATATTGCTTTTCCCAATGCTGGGCCGTTAATTGTTGAGGAGTTCTCCTGGTACATCACCATCAGCTCTACATCACCATATGCATTGTGACGAGCATAAAGTGCTTAACATCCATATTCAAGTAATCGATTCGCAATCCACTCAATACTTATTATTCAGTAGTTTCAGCGGCCATCTGTGGTCTTCATCATCATTTCCACTTTCTCAAATGGTACTTTTTGAGAGCAACTGCACAAGTTACTATAATAAATACCCAAAACGTCATAGGTGTGCCTATAAAATTTGAAGAGTTCCCTCGATTTCTCCAGGATCCCATCATCAGATCCTGACTTTTATGAAAATGCGACCAATTTCGAAGTATATCCTATGAATCAAAAAAAGAGTTTTCCAAATCGGTTCAGCCGTCTTCGAGTAATCGGTGATCATACATTAAAAAAAATAAAAAAATAATTTATACGCGTCGAATTGATAACCTCCTCTTTTTGTCGTCGGTTGATTAGTTTGAACGAGATCGGGTCAGTAGTTTTTGAGATATATTATATTTTCTAAAACCGCAAATATAACTC
This sequence comes from Tholera decimalis, assembly GCA_943138885.2. Classification (NCBI taxonomy): domain Eukaryota; kingdom Metazoa; phylum Arthropoda; class Insecta; order Lepidoptera; family Noctuidae; genus Tholera; species Tholera decimalis. Next base: position 23,518,991 of record OW964565.2, read on the forward strand.
TGTAATTGATACAAATACTAAAAATTATTTGGCGTAGTTTCCACAGAACCCTTGATCATTTTTTTTTTTCACACACACGCAAATCAGTCCACTAAAATGATAAAATATTTTTTTTTTTACTAAAATTAAGAAAATGCATTTTCAAACAAAATAAATGGCGTTAGTGGTAAAAAATAAATAATCCTTTAATATTAGTTTACCGACCTGTAAAAGCGGCAACGCCGCGGCACCGGCGGAGCACGCGCCGAGTGATTGGTCAGCTGATTACATTTATGCAATACATGATGTTGTGAAATATTAAAATGGAAAAAAGGCTACCCACGGCTATAATATTGTTTATTATTAAATTATTTGAATTGTACATGATACAATACCTAATATAGAGTATGTGGTTTCAATTAATGTGATAACCTAATCGCCACGCTGTATACTCGTAATAACAACAATTTAAGGAAGATCTTTTACCATGTTTTTGAAAGAAGATAGGGAATTTGTTCGTCTTACTGACACGGGTAGAGCATTATACAGCCGGACTGCTGGAACTGCGAAAGACTTACCAAAGAAATTAGTGGAGTGAGTTGGTACCTCAAGCCTAAAAGTTATTTCGCATATTTTCTGTTACCCACAAAAGTGTAACAAAATTCAGAGATTTTTAACTGACAATTTTCTTACGTTTTTGTTGCAGTGTCGACGGTGGACGTGGATGCGGTACTGGGGCGGACAGCATCACTACCTTGTGACGTCACACCAGACACTCATGAGGACAGGGTTTATATGGTGCTGTGGTTCCGGGCGGGGAAGGCTACTGGCGGAAAACCTATATACAGGTAATTCCATAAGAAAATATCATATCCATAATTAAAATATTATACGCTGAGGGTTTTGTTGGGGCTACCTTGGTTTGGCAGCGTGTCAGGCATGTTTGCTAAAGCGAGAGTAGATGACTATTATGCTGGCATGAGCAAGCGATGAGCATCTGTGCTGCGATGATTCAGAGGTAGCCCCACCCACATTCTGGTTACACTGTTGGAATAAATCGATGGGCCATTTGACAGGCACTGGGCTGGGGTAGCCAGGTCAGTAGGATTGATGGGGCCCGTTAGGGGCCATTGTCTTACGGGGTTGCGGGAATGTTCTAATGAGATACCGTGGCCCCGTGATGTAAAGGCAGTTGTAGGAACAGGGTGGGATTTTAGTCAATAGAAGTCTGACACTCCCTTCCACTCCACCGAGCAGGAGGAGTCATTTGATGATTTTCTCACCCGGAAAAAAAGGCATGTCCACTCTGACGTACATGTCGCCAATTAAAGTATTGCTTTTGTTTATTGTATTAACTAACAAAAGGTTTTCTAACACTTTATGGATCAAGGTTTGAGACAAATAAATAAATAAGAAGTACTTAGGCAGATTTGAATAAATATTTAATTAACGATTCAATTTTAATGGTGCAGGTGGTTCGAACCAATGTGCGTCGCTGCGTAGTAGCTAACTGTGTCAGCAATGGCAATGTAGTCAGTGAGTAAAATACTTCAAAGCCACCACTAAGTTTCAATCGATTGATAAATAGTATTTTGTTTAAATAGGTTTAGTATTATAGGTATACCTACATGAACAGGCAGCGGACTCTTGTTTTCCCGAAAACCATATCTGCTTCCAAATATTTATTATCCAGATTTTGAAATATTACGTTAAACTATACCAATTTCCGAGTTTATAGTTAATCAATTAAAATACCGAAAATCATCGAATTAAGTAAATTAAAAAAATATTTCGATTTATAGATGACGGAGCTATTAATTATCGAATATATAAAACAGGCATGTTTGCTGACGCAAGAGTCGACGATTTTTATGCCATAATGCGTAAAATAGCAGCATCTCTGATCTGTAGGATCCGGGGGAGCGACGTAATTTTGAAGATAGAAAAGAAAGACCGGTGTCTGCAGTGCTAGGGAGGATTATTCGGATTGACGTAACGAGATGACGCAATGTTTTATTTTTTGTTTTTATCTATATCATTGTTATTTTATTTTTGTAATTTTTGGATTTATATTGGAATTTATTTTATTTTATTTGTATGTGAATTTTAAAGAATGACTTGAACACTAACATAGTTTATAAGATCTTTATAACTAACATTATATAGACAATTTTAAGAGGTTACGTAGCCGAATGGCAAAAAACGGAACACTTATAGTTTCGTCATGTCTGTCTGTCCGTCCTTCCGTATGTCACAGCCATTTTATTCCAAAACTATTAAGACTATACATGTGAAACTTGGTAAGTAGATGTATTTTATAAAACGCTTTACAATTTAAAACAAAAAAAAAATAATATTTAAAATGAAGGGGGTCTCCCCGTACCTACATGGAACTGAAACAGAACATATTTTTTCATGAAACCTATGCGTCTGTGGTATTTATAGACAGGTCTTTAAAAATGACACTGAGGTTTCTAAAACCACTTTTTCATAAAGTTAATCGTTTAAAAGATATACGCTTCCAAAGTGGTAAAATGTGTGCCCTAACTTCCCCTTCTTCTATCATAATGGAGTGAAAAATAAAAAATATACTGTAGATCTTAATGTAGACTTTCAACCGAAATTAGTTTGAACGAGATCGGGTCAGCAGTTTTTGAGATACAGCATATTTTCTAAAATCGCAAATATAACTTTGTAATTCATACGAATTACAAAGTTATATTTAGATAGTATAAACACTATGAAAAACAAAGTTATTTGGCGTAGTTACTACGGAACCCTTCATAGGCGAGTCTGACTCGCACTTGGCCATTTTTTTTAAGTCTGAAATAAATAGATTCTATTCTATTCTATAAAAAAAAATTAAGTTAAAGTTTCAGCTGTCAAAAAAAGTTAATACTCACTTTTAATAGCCTATCCTATCACGGATTGGTTGCATCTGTTCTGAGGTTTGGTATTGTTTTTTGGGGACAATCTACTGAAAGAGAGACTATTTTCAAAGCGCAAAACGATGATTCATGTGTGGCTTAAAAACTACCGACACTTGTGAACCCCATTTTCAACCATTAAAATTACTTACTATGCTTACGAGACAGCTTTGTTTGTTAGAATCAATTTACACTCATTTAAAAAACTATCAGATGTAAAAAAGACTCCTTTGCGTTCACATTATATGCATCAATTGTGCTACAGAAAATAGTTTTTTTGGCATGGCTCCAAAAATTCATAATAAAATACCAGATGTAATTAAAAATATGCCATTATTCAAGTTTAAAAAATGTCTCTACTCGCAATTAATAGATAAATGTTATTATAATGTTGAAGATTTTATAAATGATAAATTTTAATTGTAATTTTTCAAGTAGATTATCTCTTTTTTTTCTATTGTTGAGTTTGTTTATTTGTTAATTTAGCTTAAAATAGTATGTTGTTATATTTTTTAAGTATTTAATATTTTCTTTTTGTTAGTTTTTTGTTTAGATTTTTAAGTAAGTATTTCGAATTACATATCATACTGTATTTGTACGCCTTCACGGCAAAACACAGTGCTCAAATATTTATGTTTACCCAAGACCTTTATGTTACCTATGCTTCACAAATAAATATTCTGATTCTGATTCAATACAATTTTCCCTGACTTTCTTCGCGTATTACCTTAGTTGACTCGTAATTCAATTGCGGTAATCATTAATTAAGATGCAGTAATTTTTGGGATATAAAGATAGTAAGTTAGACTATATGCTGCCCTGTAACCTCCTTTTTCATTCAGTGAAAAGCTCATTACAGTCGATTCAGCCGTTCTAGAAACTGACCCGTACAAACAGAAAGACAGACATACAAACATTTTTTTGTTTATAATTAATTGTTTCTTTGGAACAAAAACAATACACAAGCAAAGAAGCAAACAATTCAACGATGGCAGCTGCAAAAATTAAAACTGTGGCGCAGCTACTAAATTAAAACATTCTCATTATACATATACATTAAAGAATTTCCATTAAAGAACTATATTGCAGGAGCTAGTTTGTTTGCCATGACAATAGTTTATAATAGGTATGCCAATAGCATGAAAAAAAAAAATAATGAAACGATGCCAAAAACTAAACCTACATTACTAGCTGTTGCCCGCCACTTCATTCGCGTGGGAAGTTTTTCCCGTATTAATCCCGATCCCGTGGCAATTTCACATAATCCCGTCTTAGCGAGCACCTACGTCCTAAAAGGATCACCTAAATCCAAAATTTGAAACCCTAGCACTTGTGGTGTCTGAGATTTCGTGATGAGCGAGTGAATCAGTCAGTGACTTTTCGCTTTTATGCGAGTATATAGATGTTTTATATTTATTATATACTTTATTGTACACCTTACAATATTTATATGGATACAAAAGGTAAAACTAGTGTACAATGGGTGGTCTTATCGCACAAGGCGATCTCGTACAGACAATCTTTATATTATATATATACCTAACCTTTATATTATATAATATATTATTATATATCTTTTTTAAAATTTTATGTATATATAATATCGCCGGGTTAATTCAAAAACCAACTAACTGACCAAATTATGATTTTGTGCTAGGGCGTTTTAAAAGTTTGTATCAAAAAATTGTATGTACTATTTTAGATTATGTTATTATAAGGAACAGCATCTGATTTGTAATTTAATAATGTATGCGTTTATTTTTAGCAGTTGACAGAAAAGTAACAAGGTTTCACAGAATATTGCATTTTGTGCCCCAAACCCCCTTATTTAATTGCTTTTACCTCCCTACAAAATAATGGCTTTATTTTTTTTATTAAGCACTACTGTTGAGTCTCTGAAACGTACTAGTTAACAATTCAATATATACGCCGAACAATAATGTATTGTTCATAATAATCCTCCTAGTTTCGAGAAAAATGCAAAAAAATAAAATTTTAGTCGCTTTTACATTCCGATATTTGTTGAAATTTTGTACTAACCTATGCGGTGTTCCTTAGTAAAGCGTCATCATGAAAACTATCTAAGGGTTAGAGATGGATAATAAATTGGAAATAATTTGATTATAAACACACCTAAGTTGAAAAATAAATTTATTCAAGAAAAACGAATACAAAGGCATGAAAAACTCAATTAAAAAGATTATTCTTCATCAGAAGATACATAAGGTACAGTAGCATCCGGTACACGGTCTAGTTTAGCACTATCAGTCGCTAAATTTTCAAGATCAAGACTACAATAGGCCAGCGCAACGATACTGGTGTGTCCGAAACTTGTCCACGGTTCGTGGAGCCCTACCGTTGCTCTCAACAACAATAAACAAAACTACAGGCTCTTCGGCCTACAAACCATATATATAAATAACAGTTCTAACCACTTACCTTCTGCACTGGGTACACCAACTTCGACCTTCCTAGGTCACGCCCAAGTGTGGTATGTATGTAATTATGAGGTGAGTAATTGAAAGTGTGATGTAAGTCAAGTGTTCTGAACGGTCACAAGGCATCAGTCTCCAGATGGCGCGGTTCAGATCAGCATCACAGCCCTAACTCGCACCGGATTGAAGCTATTCATCACTACTTTTTCCAACAAATGCGCGTGCCACGCGGGTGACGACAACCGGCGATAACTTCCGAGAAATATCCCAGGCTTTCATCAAATGGGGATTACAAATTCCAATTAATCGTTACTCGCGACCCAATTATCGGTTTCAACAGGCGATTCCAAACGATATTTTACCAATTATAATTAACTCAACAGGTCCCAATCGGACATTTTTCAACAAGGAAACAAAGTCTATCTGTCAAGTGAAAAAGTTATGTCAAGTGTCAACATCAAAAGACAATAGAATGTTGCCACACCAAAAAGATCGTTCAAAAATACATTTGGGACGCAACATCTACCCCCCCCCGGACAGGCCTACCCGTCTGCTAATCAATTGGAAGTCTTGACCAGGTTGCGAATTCAACACAGCTTCAATGCGGCCAAATACCGTAGCTAGTTCCTCAAAGGTGAGAACGGTGTCTCCCAACAATCTCCGCCAGCGTCCCTTTGCCGCTTTCACCGCGGCCCCAAAAATACCCCCCCAATGGGGGCAGGCTGGCGGGTCAAACAACCAAGTGACCCTTCAGCGGGCCAAACTATTACCAATGTCAACCTGGCTCTCATTAAGGAAGGCGTATACCTCCTTCAAATAGTTACTTGTACCCTTGTAATTCGTACCGCAATCAGACCTAATCAAAGAAGGTAACCCACGGCGAGACACAAATCTTTCCAAGTCGCCTCAAAGGCCTCTGTCGAGAGGGAGGTTACCAGCTCCAAATGTACTGCCTTGGTTGACAGGCAGACAAACACAAATAAGCCTTAACAATCTTACTATTACGAAGGGTGGACGTCTTCAACAAAAGGGGACCAACAAGTCCGTTACGACGCCAGCAAAGGGCCTCGCCTCATTGACGCGATCAGCCGACAAAATCCAAATTTCTCGCTGCAGAATGGCCAACAGCGCATTGCAACCGGCATGCGAGTTCTTAGTGTGACGATCAGTCACCAACAATTGAACCAAGTGGCCCTCCTTGGGCAACAAAAGGGGGTGACGGGCCCCATAAGGAAGGCTAGAGTGCCTCAACCGTCCTCCAACAGGGTTTCCCGAAGTGGCTCGTCCCAACCAAGTTCAGTTATAACAAGGGCAGGAGCACCAATTTTAGGGTACGGACAACTCACAAGGGTGATTTCAAACCAGGTCCTTCCCTCAACAGTGGTGTCAGCCGGTTCGCCAATTCCCCAAATCTTGCCTGAAAGGTCATTCACCTTCAGGCCAACCTGTCCCACTAACCAAGATGACAAAAGGCAACCCTGGACTCCCGTGTCCAAAATGGTACAGACCACAATCGAGTCACCCAAGGGTCCCCAGACCTTGACCGAGGCCGTTGGCAACAAAACCGTCTTGATCGGGGGGGTCCTTTAGCGGGGCAGGCGTCAATCTCTTAGTGATGCCTGGGCGGCGACCGATCGCCGCATCCAGGCTGCCTTCGTTCACGACGAGGCCAACAATCAAAATATTCGTCTGCGCGGTGTCCCGAGCCGCTCGCCATCACTGGAGGGGCATATCCCACCGGATGCCCGAATGGCGGAGGGCGCGACTCCAGCCGGGGACGTTCCGCCAACGGAGGGGAAAGGCAGCGGCGCCGACCCGGCCACTGCTGCCTAGCAGCCAATGCGCGTTCTCCCTGACGAGGGGAGACCAAATGGCGCTCGCGGGGCTCCCGTTCAACTTGCGCGGGGGGTGGAGTGCGGCGTACAGAATTGCGGGTCTCAGCCCGGTGCTCGTCTCCGGGGTACCCCCCTTGCGCGTACCCCCCTCAGAAGCTGGTCTGCTGGAGCGGTTCGCGTTGGCGCACAAAATCTCCAAGTGGGACCCTTCACAAATTCTACACGGGCGGGGGTCGGGGCAGTCCCGATGGAAGTGGGCCCCCAAGCACGAAAAGCACAAACGGCGTGCGTTGACAATGCGGCGGCGGGCACTTACGTGCAAATTCAAAAAGTCCGGGCAACGCGCCATGACATGCCCCGTTGCCTTACAAAAGTCACAATGATGAGGACTCCGGGCGCCAGCAAAACGGGGGGCGGGGCGAACATCAACAGGCCCCCTAGCCTGAGGACTTTGGGCGCCAGCAAAACGGGGGGCGGGCCATAGGCCAGCTTCTGGGCAGGTCCGAGGTCTGAGCGTGCATCGACAAGACTCTCAAAGAGATTTAGGAAGCCCAGCCAGTGGTCCAAGCGACCGTCAAAATGTGGCAGCTCCAGGGTGGGCAGCCTACTCAATAGTCCAGGGCCTGCAACAACGGGGGTCTGCGGCTTGGCCGCATCAGGCACCCGACTCTTCAAAATTTCCCGCGCTCGTAGACATATGACATCCCCCAGGTGGACAATCTGGTCATAGTCACCCAAAATCTTATCGCGGGCTGTCTGATCCATCACCCCCAAATCCACGTCCATGATGTACTCGTTGAAGCGTGTGAGCGCAGCATCAGCTGACTTGATCCTCTCAATCACTTGCCCGTAATGAGCAAGGGTGAGCTCTTCCAAATCTACAAGCTCAACCGTTGCAGCCGCCGATGCGAACCATCTCAACTGTGAGGTCAATCCGGCAGCAGCCTCCCTGACTGCCCTTAATGAGGCCATTGCAACAATCAAATATTAATACAACAGGCTAAAATTAACTAAACAAACAACAATAACTTGTTAGCCGACCAAATAATTTCACCAAAATAAAAACTCAAATTCAATTATTTCAAGTCCAAATCCGACCCTGTACTTATTCCAAGTATGAATCTAGCTTGGTACAGATGGCTAGTTACAAAATAAATAACAATTCAATGTATATATTGTGCAGGATCGACACCAATAAACATCAATAAACACAACAATTGACTGTATAATATTGAGCCGGAGAATCTCTATCAACACAGTCCAATAAGTACCACAAATGCAATAACCAATACACACAATTCAAGTCCTATTATGTTAGACTATGTGTAATTATTACTTAGATAACCTTTTAAATTCAGATCAGTGACATTCAATTATTAATTGCAACAAATACCAAACAACTTTTACAACAATATACCAAATTATGTACCAAATACAACCAATAATTCCTAATTTAACAAATAAATCTTACTTGTCAATTCAATACCAAGGGGCTAGCACTACAAATTACAGTACAAACTACAAGTACTATTTGAGCCCGGCTGACAAAGCAATATATTCAAAACTTATCAAGTTATAAGTTATGTTAAGTAATTAAACTAAAGTTATTTTCAAAACTTCCAATTAAACCAGTTGATCTTATAAGACCACGCTTCTGCTACCAAAATGATCAAGACTACAATAGGCCAGCGCAACGATACTGGTGTGTCCGAAACTTGTCCACGGTTCGTGGAGCCCTACCGTTGCTCTCAACAACAATAAACAAAACTACAGGCTCTTCGGCCTACAAACCATATATATAAATAACAGTTCTAACCACTTACCTTCTGCACTGGGTACACCAACTTCGACCTTCCTAGGTCACGCCCAAGTGTGGTATGTATGTAATTATGAGGTGAGTAATTGAAAGTGTGATGTAAGTCAAGTGTTCTGAACGGTCACAAGGCGTCAGTCTCCAGATGGCGCGGTTCAGATCAGCATCACAGCCCTAACTCGCACCGGATTGAAGCTATTCATCACTACTTTTTCCAACAAATGCGCGTGCCACGCGGGTGACGACAACCGGCGATAACTTCCGAGAAATATCCCAGGCTTTCATCAAATGGGGATTACAAATTCCAATTATTCGTTACGCGCGACCCAATTATCGGTTTCAACAGGCGATTCCAAACGATATTTTACCAATTATAATTAACTCAACAGGTCCCAATCGGACATTTTTCAACAAGGAAACAAAGTCTATCTGTCAAGTGAAAAAGTTATGTCAAGTGTCAACATCAAAAGACAATAGAATGTTGCCACACCAAAAAGATCGTTCAAAAATACATTTGGGACGCAACACCAAGCATGGTATTCTTCGGAGATTACTCCTTTTTTGCACAATTTTAGCAAGTCGGATTTTTTTGCATTTGTAATGGGCAGTGGTGCATTGTACAGCTGATTTAATTTGGTTGAAAGGCTTGCTTTAGTAGGATCCTCGATGGCATTTGTAGTTGCAGCTGCTGAATTTTCTACGGCTTTTTTGTCTGGTTCCGAAGCGATGAGTGGGAATGTCGGAACCAGCAGTAGGAGTAGCTTCTATGTTTGTTTCCTGAATTTCAAGATCGAGAGACAAAATTTTCATTTGACCCTTTCCGTATTTCATTCTCTTTATCTTTAACCAGTTCACTCTCTCTCCTTCTGTATTTTTATTTTTGTTTTTCATTATGATGCCTGCCAAAGATTTTAAATCCAAGAAATCATTATATTTTAGCTCTTTCGGGTTATAAGGTTTCGGCATGGTTTTTTTTTTTTTTATGAGTAGATCTTCGGGTGTTTCTGAGCTGACTCTATGCTACGGTGCATTGAATCGACCTCCATATACGAGTGGCCAGATTCCAAAAATTTGTGCTCGATTAAATTTAAATTGTCAATTTTTTGAACCGCCCATAATAAGAGTGAAGCCACATACTGATTTCTATTTTGGCCTCCACATGTGTCAGAAATAAAAGCAACTTTATTGACGTCTTACGACGTGAGCGTGTACTTAATAGTAAGCTCCTGGCATACCTAGAAGCCAACGACATCCTCAGTGACCGACAATACGGCTTTCGCAAAAACCGGTCAACTGGGGAACTTCTAGCGTATGCCATTCATACCTGGAGTGAGGCCATTGAGAATCACGGGGAAGCACTTGCTGTTTCCCTTGACATCTCCAAGGCCTTTGACAGAGTCTGGCACGATAGCCTTATTGCTAAGCTTCCTTCCTTCGGTTTACCCACTCAACTTTGCGTTTGGATTGAAGACATCCTGAGAGATCGTTCCATTCGAGTGGTCATCGATGGCTGCTCGTCTGGCCAATTGGCAATTAATGCCGGGGTTCCTCAGGGCTCTGTTCTCTCAGCAACTTTGTTTTTGCTGCACATTAACGATCTGCTGATTCCCGGTACCTTTGGGTATGCAGACGACAGCACAGTTTCTGAGAGATATGTGTCCAGCACGCGAGCTGGTGGGTCACAAATCCAGTCTCTCCATGAGGACATGGTTGGGCGCTTGAACTTGTCCTTGAAGGCTGTCTCCGAATGGGGCGATGCCAACTTGGTCAAGTTTAATGCAGCTAAGACCCAGGTGTGTCTTTTCTCCGCAAAAAAGGAGTCAATTCGAACCGGCTCCTACTTTACGGGGTGTAACCGTGCCGATAACCGACCGTATCGAGCTTCTGGGGGTAACACTAACTTCTACCCTCAATTTTGGCCCGTTTATCGAGGCTAAGGCTCAAGTAGCATCAAAAAATTTGGGAATCCTAGCAAAGGTGAGACGGTACTTCACACCCGAACAGTTCCTCAATCTCTATCAAGCCCAGGTTCGGTCGTGTATGGAGTACTGCTCTCATCTTTGGGATGGATCTGCTAAATACCAACTGGACGCGCTTGATTCTATCAAGAAGCGGGCCAAGAGGTTCATTGGCAACGATGCACTAGTCGAGTCAAAGCTCCAGAGCCTTGAACATCGACGACGAGTTGCAAGTCTATCGGTTTTCTATCTGTTACATTTCGGACAGTGTGCGATGGAATTACACAACCTAATTCCACCATCCATTTTAGTGCACAAACACCACAAACACCTTACTATCACTTGAAACTTAATTTTTTCGCCGCCACAAAATGAATTGAATGTCGTTTGCGCGAGAGCTACGACGACTATGACGCATGCGCGGTTAGAAACTACAGAATTTAAACCAACTACCCGCGGTTAATCAGTTTTACTTCTCAATATTTTGTTGGGATCATGATCAAAATTATAGAAGTAAAACCTACTAAACCTATTTATTGACAATTCTTCTTGATTTCGTGTCAAGTAATAATAAATAAATTAGCAGGTAATAGCTATTATCTTTTAGTAACTGCTATTATCATTGAATGTTAACGCTATTTCCTGTTATTTCTAAGTACTAAACCATTATAATTGGATGTGATCGTTTTTCTTTCCCAAAATTCCGTACATTTAGGAGGTATTTTTTATTTTGATAACTGATTAAATTTAAGTATCTTGTTTAACTTCGATACAAAACATATTTTTTCCGATTAACAAGGAATATTTGTTTCGCGTATAAATGGTATGGTTAGATAGTTGGTTCTACCATTCAGTATCTCCAAAATAAAGCATCGCATGGCTTAGTATGTTTCACCAGTAGAAAGAGAGAAAAAAATTGAGTCGGTGGGTATATTTAACTGAATATCCCAAAATCACCGAGTTAGTTGGTTTTTGAATTAACCCGGCGATATAATATGTTTCTTTTTTATTCATAGAGTAGGTATTCATGGATGTGCAACGCCGCTCGTAGTATCATTGCTATCACTATATTATCCCAGATTGATATTGATTAATAATCTAATAACTGTATGCAAATATGAAATTAGTAATATTTGCTTCACTATACGCAATTATAAGGCTATGTTAATAGTGTGTTCTAACATCTAATTATTATTGAAATAGTAACAACAGTTAATTTCTAGTACGGCCGTGGATATTTTGATTTCATTTGAGTTCGGTTTATGACAACATGATGTTATTGGGCGATGAACTAATAGACTGTACCTATTTTTGCACTGTACGGCAAAGTCCTCTCTTGGGCAGTATGGAGGGAACGACTGTCGCAACCGACGGCCGGGCACGCCGCAATTGCGGCGGTAAGACCCCTCTTTGAGGAGTGGCTAGATCGGCGTCTCGGCGTCCTGACCTACCGCATGACGCAGGTCCTCACCGGACACGGAAGTTTCGGGAGGTACCTGTGTCTGATGGGAAAGGAGGAAACGCCTGGGTGTCACCACTGCGAGGGTCGCCCTGAGGACACCGTAGAGCACACGGTGCAAGACTGCCCCGCCTGGGCAGAGCACCGACGTGTCCTCACGGCGGCGATAGGCGGAGACCTCTCGCGCCCGGCATTGGTCGAGGCCATGCTGCGGGGCGAAAGGGAGTGGGAAGCGGTTGCCTCCTTCTGCGAAGCAGTCATGCTTCCGAAGGAGGAGGCGGGCCGCGCGAGGGAGAGGATGGCGTCCTCCCTCCAGCCCAGCCGCAGTGGTAGACGCCCACGGCGTCGGACGTCGGCCGACGATCTCCGGCCACCGTAGGCGCGGGCATGCGGACAGCGAGTAAAGGGCAACTCGCTGTCCGACCATGGACCATGCCCGGGTCGACGGCGCGTCGTGTTCCACGCGCGCCTCAAAGAGCGTCAGCAACATGACGAGGCCCCCTCTGCAGAGGGCCGAAGCCCGCCGGGGTCGTGGGACTCATCCCGTTACCGTGGCCCCGGTATGTAAAGGGTTATTGAAGGAACACCGTGGATTTTAGTCAGTAAAAGTCTGACAGTCCTTCCCACCCTGCCCGGAGTGGGAGGACTTATTTGATAATTTTACCACGTTAAAAAAAAAAAAAAAAGCAGCCTAATTGGTTGAACTGCAGCCAATTTTAACATTTTTTTTTTTATGTAGGATTCTTTTTTTTAGGTGTAACCTGTTTTGACCATCATTCGTGATTTTATTTATTTATCAAAACTTTATGTAACACAAAAGTACAAAGGCAGACGTAATACCTTACGCATCCTTTACCAGTCAACCATGAGTGATAAAAAAGAAACTAAGTCAATAATTATTTAAGGTTAATGACTTATATACAACGTGTAACAGAATAAACGCAATTCCTGAAAGTAGTTGGTTCAGAATCGGCTTCTGATTCGATTTCTATCATAAAAAAATGGTGTTAAATTTTGACGGAAAAGTCTTTCATTGGAAACACAGTACCATGACAAATTAATACAATCCATCAATATTCCAGGAAATGCGCCCGTGTGCGTGTCGGCCGCTAATATTGTATGAGTGTATGCGTCTGCGTAAGGATATTGTATGACGCACATACTTTTTGCGTTTAGTTATAAGGATAACTATTTTATAAAAAATGTCTAGGTTTAGTTTCAATTTATTTAGTTACCGATGTTGTTTTAGACTTATAATTTAATATTATAATTGGGGTGTCTGAGGTATTGCACTTAATCTGTTACAACTTGTATATAGGTACCTAAATTAAACATATATACATATTTATTATAATACATACCAATATAAATATTATAACAAAAGATATGTAAAGAGTTTACGAGACAAAACTCTGCTGTTCTCTATTTATTCAGAAAATTATTTCGCATACTGTCTGTATACATATAAGCTGACTGGTGACCTGAAATCAAGAGGAAGTGCATTCCACAGAAGAATAGACTGTATAAATGGACGAATGAACAAAGTCAAAAGAATGAAAAGGACAGAGTAAGAGAAGATTATTGGAATACACTTTACAATTACTACTTACAATTTAATTTCTATAAAGAAGAGAGATACAATTGCTTGCAATATTAGCATCTGCTACCGAACTAGGTTTGGAGCCTATGTTTCGACACGCAGCGCCACAAGCCCTTGAGCTAGGTCTACAAGTAGGATCTCATGAATGCAAACAATATTTATCAAACTATGCTCTGAGATTTTTTAAACAAAATTAAAGGATAGACAATAAAAAGTGTAATAGGTAACTGTTTTTAACCGACTTCTAAAAAAGGAGGAGGTTCTCAATTCGGATGTTTGTATTTTTTTTTTTTATGTTTGTCCACGCATAACTCCTTCGCTTGCCAACCGATTTGAAAAATTCTTATCTTGTTAGAAAGGGTATACTTCCCAAATGGTCCCATGAAAATTTTATCGAAATCCGACAAGCCGTTTCTGAAAAATCAACAAAAGTCTAAAAAAATGTTTACGTTGATGATCTTTTCGTTTACGCTGCATTGCGTTTTTTGTTCGCGCATAACTCCGTCATTTACGACCCGATTTGGACAATTCACTGACCCACTAAAAAGCACGAAAATAAAAACATTTTGTAAAAAATAAAACCGACTTCCATATCAAAACACTACAAAGCCAAAAATAATTCTAATTTCAGAAGGCGGTGTGAAAAAAAAAAGAAAATACAAAACCAATAACACCGACTACCGAAATTAAAATTATTTTTGGCTTTGTAGTGTTTTGATATGGAAGTTGGTTTTATTTTTTGCAAAAAGTTTTTTGTTTAACAGGTTCATATTTGCTTCTAAATTTGTGTTGGACTTAAAGACGTGTAGCATCTTATTGATTTACTTTAGTACTTATTGGCTACTGGTTAGTACCATATTTTTAAAGGACATTTTGGTAGCTTACATACATAATTAGGTACCCAAAAGTACCTCTACCATATACCCCTATATCAACGATGTTTACAATACAATAAAACACAGAAAAACGAAGGTTTTCAATCAAAGATAAACAAGAGTTAATAACGAATTAAGTAATCGTATCACCGGGGTTGCGGGAATGTCCTAACGTGATACCGCAGCCCCGGATCACAAGGGCAACTGACGGAATAGGGTGGGTATTGAGTAGAAGTCTGACACACTTTACGCTGCACCCAGAGCCGAAGGAATCATTTGATGATTATATCCACCGTAAAAAAAATATCGTTTCAAAAACCATAGGTAAATAATGAAATTGAAATATTATAATACAATGAGGTATCAGATTAAAACTAAAAATAATTGTAAGATTAATTTAAAAAAAATCCTCAATTAAACATAATACGTATAATACACGTTAGCAAACACAGGTTCGAACATGAAACCAAATCCTATAACGTGGCTCATACTTTTACATCGTTAGTAAGGTTCAATTAATTGCCTACAGTAGAGGCCGGACAAGCCTGCGGCATGAGATAAGCCGCCACGCAAGACATCAATCATCCTTTGACAAATTTATGTGATTCCGACACCAGATCTTGTACAGAGACTGAACAATACATACATATGTATTGTTACTTCAATACGGTGTTGCTAACTAAGGAGTCTGGCCTCAAAAAACCAGTCAGCAACAATGAGGGAAATTTTCTATCGAGATACCGCGGTCGTTATGCAAGGCATAAAGGGACAAGATAGATAAATAGATAGATATACTCTTTATTGTACACAATAACAGAAACAAATAAGAACTTATCAACTAAAGTACGTGATACAATTGGCGGTCTTATCGCTAATAGCGATCTTTTATAGGCAACCTTTGGATAGATTCGACACAGAAGGAAGGAATAAAAAACTTAATATAAAAGTGGGTTTTTAGTCAATAAAAGTCTGACTGTCCTTTCCACTCCACCCAGAGCAGGTCAAGTTATTTGAATTTTTCCCCGGGAAAATAAGAAGGTGAAGCCTTTTTATGCTCGTAACATCTCCGCTGTTAGGATACATACTTCCTACTCTTTAAACTTTTCTTAGACCTTATTTGTTTTCTGTTATGTGTACAATAAAGAGTATATACAACGTGTAATTTAAAGGGTATATACATATTGAATGCACGGCTTCTTTGGATGATAACAAACGATCTGACAAGGGTTTTTTAATCCTATATCTACATGTGTGGAGCATATTAGAAATTTTAATACATTGATACCAGAGGCCGAATTTTTCAAATTAAGAAGAACGAAGAGAATTATCGTTTTATTGGCAAGTGACGTGGAAAGTGATGACCCTCATAGTGCTGTGACACGTTTGTTATTACTGGTATTCAAGAAACATATGAAACCAATAATTTGGGGTCAATTCTGTGAGTCACTTATTTTGAGCTGAAACTTTGCATAGAGACTCCATACCAGATGTTGTCTTCAGTCCTTTTGGATAGGTATGGGGTTTCCGTTATACGTTGTATATCTATCTTCCTCTCTATGAGAGCGAATGAGTCGTCATCCCATACGCGGGCGTAGTACGATTTCGTGGATGTCGCATGTTTTCGGGTTTTTCAGTCCGAAGACATACCAGTTTATGATGAAAGTTACACATTTTGAAAGTTATACGACCTACTCGAAAGTCGTGTCTGTTACGACTGGGCTACCATTCTCTAATAATAAAACTAGGAATTTTCATAATTCCATCGTGTCGTGTGTATCGTGTGTTCATTCGTCTATTGAATTTATAATAAAATAATATTCCACAACTTTCACACAACGCCATCTAGTCTCAAATTAAGCAGAGCTTGTGCTATGAGTACTAAACAACTGATACACATACATATATATTTCTAAATACATACATATTATCGATAAATTACACCCAGACAAAGAACAAATGATCGTGCTCATCACACAAACATTTGTCCTGGGTGGGAATCGAACCCACGACCTTGAGCATAGCAGTCAGGGCCACTGACCACTAGACCAACAGGCCTGTCGAATTAAATTGGTTGGTATACCTGCTGTCATACTAAACGCTTCTCCTCCACATTTATTGTGCGCACAGCAAATGTGTGGACCTCTCTGCCAACTTCTGTGTTCCCGGCCACCACATGACCCGTCAGTCTTTAAAGCAAGAGTGAATAGGCATCTTTTATGTTTTTAAATTACCTTATAATACATTGTGGATTTCTCTTGCAGAAGTAATTATCCAAGAAGGTATGCTTTTTCTAACATTCCACGCAAAAAGGCACTGGCAAGATATAAGATATATATTTAAAAGAAGAGTTGACTAGTAGCTGCATTTTACGATTAGAAAACTATCATTGATGATGTTCCAAAGCAACATTACAATCAAAGTATAGCATTGAACGACCATCAATATATGACCGCTTTACATAACATATTGCCAGTGCTCCACCAAAGAGCAGGCAGTAGGTACAGATATTTCACCTGTCAAGTTGGCTTCCTCTGTATTATCTATTATGAAGTTACGTCCATCCACCGATCACACATAGGACCTGGAACTGACAATATCCCAAAACATACTCCCAGTCCTGGGAAGCGAACTCAATATGTCTCTTGTTCAGCCGTCAAGCTTGCAACTACACTAATAACTATGCATTATTATTATTTATTATATACTTTATTGTACACCTTACAATATTTATATGGATACAAAATAAAATAACTAGTGTACAATGGACGGTCTTATCGCACAAGGCGATCTCTTACAGACAACCTTTGGATGGACAAACTTAAAGGAGACAGATTAAGGGTTGTCAGTGTACAAACATCATAATATTAATTGAACATAATAATCTATACTTATAATAAATCTGTAGAGAGGTCAATTCTGTACATGAAATATATTTCCAAAATAACTATCAGGGGGTGATTAAGGATCGATACTCATGCCAAAAATGCAATCAGTTAAATTTTTGACAGTCTGTCTGTCTGTCTGTATAACCGTTATAGAAACAAAAACTACTCGACGGATTTTAACGATACTTGGTACAATTATTTTTCATACTCCTGAGCGGGTTATAGTATACTTTTCATCACGCTACAATCAATAGGAGCAGAGCAGTGAAGGGAAATGTTGGGAAAACGGGAGAAGTTACTCCATTTTTTAAGCTTCCGTCGCGTGTGCAACCTTAATGGTTAAAGCTACACAAATCATTTCATGACGGAAATGTTCTCCTTAAAATTATATAAAAAATATCCCACGACAGCATATGTCTAACTTTTATGGTTGACTCACAATAACACGTGTAACTCCCGATAGCTTAGCCGTTCGAAGCTTTCTGATTATAATATTTGTCTACTCTTACGTTTATAACACTCTCAGTCACCCCTAATTGAAAAAGTTAACATTATTAACTATGTATTCCATAAAAAAATTGGCCAAGTGCGAGTCAGACTCGCCCATGAAGGGTTCCGTAGTAACTATAATATAATATGCAAATTTATTTGACGAAAAAAAAACCTTACAAATTTCTTAAAACTTATAATAAATCTGTAGAGAGGTCAATTCTGTACATGAAATATATTTCCAAAATAACTATCAGGGGGTGATTAAGGATCGATACTCATGCCAAAAATGCAATCAGTTAAATTTTTGTCTGTCTGTCTGTCTGTCTGTATAACCGTTATAGAAACAAAAACTACTCGACGGATTTTAACGATACTTGGTACAATTATTTTTCATACTCCTGAGCGGGTTATAGTATACTTTTCATCACGCTACAATCAATAGGAGCAGAGCAGTGAAGGGAAATGTTGGGAAAACGGGAGAAGTTACTCCATTTTTTAAGCTTCCGTCGCGTGTGCAACCTTAATGGTTAAAGCTACACAAATCATTTCACGACGGAAATGTTCTCCTTAAAATTATATAAAAAATATCCCACGACAGCATATGTCTAACTTTTATGGTTGACTCACAATAACACGTGTAACTCCCGATAGCTTAGCCGTTCGAAGCTTTCTGATTATAATATTTGTCTACTCTTACGTTTATAACACTCTCAGTCACCCCTAATTGAAAAAGTTAACATTATTAACTATGTATTCCTTAAAAAAATTGGCCAAGTGCGAGTCAGACTCGCCCATGAAGGGTTCCGTAGTAACTACAATATAATATGCAAATTTATTTGACGAAAAAAAAACCTTACAAATTTCTTAAAACTAGCTTATTTAAATTTTTTACAACTGCGCCAAATAAATTTGTTTTGAAAAAAAAACCTTACAAATTTCTTAAAACTGGCTTTTTTACATTTTTTACAACTGCGCCGAATAAATTTGTTTTTCATAGTGTTTGTATGAATTACAAAGTTATATTTGCGGTTTTAGAAAATATGCTGTATCTCAAAAACTGCTGAACTGATTTCGTTCAAACTAATTTTGGTTGAAAGTTTATATTAAGATCTACAGACATATATTTCTTTTAGATTTTTCACTCCATTATTATAGAAGTTAGAGGTTGTGTCCGCCACACACACATTTTACCACTTTGGAAGCTTATATCTTTTAAACGATTGACTTTATGGAAAAGTGGTTTTAGAAACCCCGATGTCGTTTTTAAAGAACTGTCTATAGATACCACACATGCATCGATTTCATGAAAAAAAATATTTTCAGGTTTAGTTCCATATATGGGGAGCCGCCCTTTATTTTAAATATTTTTTAATTTTTTTCTCAAAATCGGAAAGCGGTTCACAGAATACATCTACCTGTCAAGTTTCACATGTATAGTCCTAATAGTTTCGGAATAAAATTGCTGTGACAGACGGACAGACAGACAGACAGACAGACGGACAGACATGTCGAAACTATAAATATTCTGTTTTTTGCCATTCGGCTACGAAACCGTAAAAAGAATCATATAAATCGGTATAGAAACACCAAAGTTATACATGAAATACGCTTATAATAATAAGCCAGCGCGCGTGAATACTGAATCATGCTATAAGGATTATTTTTGAGAATAGGTCGCCGCGCTCGACGCGTCTCGCGGTCGAAGCGTTCTCTAGGTACTTAAGCCTCATGTGAACGTGATCTAAACAATATTACCAATACATTAACTTACGCTGACGGAGTCGCGGGCACAGCTATATTGTATCATTACGCTAAGGCCAATAGGAGCGGAACGCCAATGAAGAATGCTTCAAAATCGGGGTTAAATTTAACGTTAGCCCAAAGTAACTATTCCACGCGGACGAAGTCGCGGGCAAAAGCTAGTATAAAATACATACAATACGAAAATCATATACTAATAAATATTACATGTATAATTGAGAAAGAAGGGGAAAGTTATAGGGAGAGGTAATGCTCCTTCAGCATTCTTTTGAACGCTGGTAGCGTTTGAGCACGCCTCACTTCTATGGGTAATGGCCAAGGCATTCCACAAACGAGCTGCTTGTATAGTAAAAGATTTGTCAAAGATAGAAGTGAAATACATACCGTCGTTGCGCCTGCCAAGTTCCATAAGTGATTTTTGTAAGGTTTTGGGAAACAACAAAAAACGTGTTATTGAATTGAAAATGAAAAACTCGGCAAAATTATTGATACCACAGCATGGACGTTTATTTAATATATTATAAAAACATGAAAATTGCCAAAACTATTAGTCATTTAAGGGGCTAGAATTATTTTAAGCAAAATAGTGCTCATAACTGGTTTAGAATCGTATAAAATAATGATGGATGTGCATTATTACACATAAACGCTTTGGCAATGTGACACTTATGACTGTTTTAAGGTTAACATTATGTGATCTTTACGTTATCATAAGTAAAAAATACAATGAAATGAGTAGGAACTATTAGAAACTTATATTTAATATACTTATATAGAACATTTTATAATTATTGTACTCAATATCATATGATCAGTGTTATTCTTAACTTTTATTTATTGTTTTAACATGACACTTATTGCCATCATTATCACAGTATTAAATTAAAAATATCGTTAGAAAACAAATAAAAATTTCTTTAACAAAAAACAAATGAAATACTATGAAAGTTGTTAAACAAAAAAAAACTTTTTTTTATTACGTATGAGCCCGCTCTTGGCCTCGATCACACCTAATGGTAAGTGTAAGATGAGGCCAGGATCGAACGAGCGAGCCCAGAAAATGCCTATTCACTCTTGAACACAGAAGCTGGCAGAGAGTTCCACACCTTGGCTGTGCAGTGTACGCCCAATAAATGTTGAAGAAAAACGCTTAGTACGACAAGACGGTATATCGACCAAGTGTGGATGGTATCCTGCGGTACGTGTGGTAGACCGGCAGTAAAAGGGGGATGTAGGGATTAGGTCGTGGAAGGAGCTCCACGCGCGCACACTCTGCGAAGTATAATCTGTAGAAGATAGACAGGCAAGCAACGTTTCGCCGATGAGCCAGGCTGTGAAGCTTGCCTGCCAGAACCTCGCCACCTAGGAGCTTTTTAGCTCTGCGTTCGATCAAGCCAAGTGCAGCTAGCTGGTATTTGGCTGAGCCATCCCACAAGTGACTGCAATACTCCATACAGAAACGGACCTGTGCTTTATATAAATTCAAAAGCTGTACAGGTGTGAAGTATCGCCTCACTTTCTGTAGGATGCCCAGCTTTTTGGCAGCAGTCTGAGCTTAAGGCTGCGTTTCCACCAGAGATGTGCGAGGATGCGTAGCGAGGGATGTGTTTGTAAAGAACCAATAGAATCGCTTCATTTACCTCGCCTCGGTCAGCACAGCTCTGGTGGAAACGGCTCAGAGGAGCTAGATTTTTGCGCATACAAAACAAGCGAGAGATGTGTGCGAGGGATGTGTTGCGAGGAATGTGTGTTGAGAAGGATGTGTTGCGAGGTTTGCGCATCCTCGCAACACACATTAATGCGCATTTTCACAGCTCCACTACACATCCTCGTAGGCACATTTTCATCGCACAGCTTTGGTGGAAACCCCCACACATTTTCACAGCACAGCTAGACATCCTCGCACGACACATTTCCATCGCACATCTCTGGTGGAAACGCACCCTTAGACTCAATGGTTCAGCTGAAGTTGAAGTCAGACGTCAGTTCCATGCCCAAGAGCTCCAGGCGGTCGGTAATAGGTACAGATGCACCTCTGAAAGTAGAAAACCATTCAAATTGGCTTCTTTTAGCGGAGAAAAGACAAGCCTGTGATTTTAAAGCATTGAATTTGACCAGATTGTCATCGCCCCATAGGGAAACGAGATTTAAGGTCAAATTCGTTCGCTCTATCATGGCCTTTCTAAGAGTGGCTATTTCGTCCTTACCAGTTCTAGCACTGGACAAGTATCTCTCTGAGACTGTGCTGTCATTCGCGTAACCAATAGCTCCCAGCTGAAGCAGGTTGTTGATATGAAGCAAAAATAGAGTCTCAGAGAGAAGAGACCCCTGAGGAACACCGGCATTAATAGCCATAGGATCCGATGCACAGCCATCGATGACCACTCGAATCGACCTTTCACTCAAAAAGTCACAAATCCAGTTGTATAAGCTAGCAGGGACACCGTATCTAGGAAGCTTGTTCAGCAGACTAGCGTGCCAGACCCTGTCAAAGGCCTTTAAGATGTCGAGGGACACGGCAAGGGCTTGGCCGTGTTTCTCAATGGCCTCGCCCCAGCAGTGCGTATGTTAATACACAAGAAGATCTCCGGTCGACCGATTCCATACTGGTGGTCACTGAGGAGCTCATTGTCTTCAAGGATGCCAGCAACTTACTGTTGCGTACCCTTTCCATAACTTTACAGAGTATGGAGGTCAAGGCAATTGGTCTATAGACCTTAAAACGGGATATTTACCATGTGTATTTAGTGTTTTGAGTTTCCGATATTTCGGCACTGTTGCAAGCGCCATGATCATGGATGAACTGAAGTAATTGCGGGTGGAAGTTTATGAGCAGACAAATCGGTCTACCCTATAAAATATGAAATATCGGAAATATAAAATATCGGAAACTCAAAACACTAAATACACATGGTAAATATCCCGTTTTAAGTTCTATATTAGTGACCATGTTAGCTTAAAAACTTATAATTGGTCTATAGTTTGCAGGGTCGGCACGGCTACCCTTTTTGGGTACTGGTTGCACATTGGCCAGCTTCCACGACACCAGCACCACTCCGGTTTTAAGAGAAAGGCGATACAGGCGAGTCAGTACAGGAGACGACTCCAGGGCACATAAGTCGAGTAAAAACAGATGATGGGTTGTTGGCACGAAGTCGCTTCCATTCATCAGGACGTCGTAACTTGTAGAAGATACTGCCATCATTATATAAAAGAGCTTGTATGTCATTTACGATCGGGTCTCCAGCTTTTTTACCTGGACGAATGGAATCAATACAATTGTCATCGTTATAATTCTTAAAAGAAGTATAATCAACATGATGAACGTGATACGGTTGCTTAGGTCGTGCTTCCCTCATGCGACTAATATAATCAGTTGGTGTATAGATAGGGGGACGAAACTTTTTCTCCAAAGTTGAGTGGACACTATCTACTTGCATCATTGTATGTCCCTTTTCTAAAATGATCTAATACGTAAATATAAGCGTTGTGTTTGCAAACGTAGTTAGGTACCTCCACTCAAATGTCACGTAAAGAAATTGCAAAAATTCTAAAACAATCACACATACTCAGAAGCTTTTATAGCTTTTATCACGTCTTACATAATTTTTAGTTATTGTAATAATATTCTAGTAATAAATCTACTGAAATTAAAAATATACGATAGGTACAAAAGACTATGTTATAGGTTAATAATTAGGAACTTAAATTGACAAGTTATTGATAAATGGTTTACGGTATTATATAAAAACAGCATAATTTAAGTAAATTCAGTACGAACAATTTTTTTTTTTTTTTAATTTAAAGTAGGTTCGCGTTTGACCACCATCTCACCTGATGGTAAGTGATGATGTGGTCGAAGATGGAGCACGCTTACCTAAAAGTAACCTATTCACTCTTGACTTAAAGACTCCTAGGTTATAGCTATCGGTAAACACAGACTCCGGCAGGGAATTCCACTCCTTAGCCGTACGCATAATGAAGGTATTCCTAAAACGTTTTGTGCGTATGGGTGGGATGTCCACCATGTCCAGCTTACTACATTTATTTAGTTTTAACACAGTAAAACTATTTTTATATGTTGTTTACACCACAACGCGCCCTCACGGCGCGCAGTTGTAGGTGACTGAAGACGGAACGCAAATTCTTTATGTGCATTTTTGCACATACGAATTTTTCTAAACGGTCAAAATACATACGGTATTTGTCATATTGCTTTCTAGATGGAATATCACAAAAACGATTTTATGAGCATATACAGAATGAAACGGAGATTATGTTTAGCGAAAAAACTAAAAACTGAAAAAATGCACATATGGAATTTGGCAGGCGCAGCGACGATACGAATACTTAACTCTAGATTTTCCAATGATCTCAAGGATCTAGAATGTGTGTCACAGAGGAAGTGAAAACGTTCCTTAAGATAAAAATTTTTTTTTTGCAAAAAATAGAACCGACTTCCATATCAAAACACTACAAAGGCAAAAATAACTTTAATTTCGGAAGGCGGTGTCAAAAACGAAAATATATACAAAACTAAAGACACCTCCTTCCAAAATTAAAGTTATTTTTGCCTTTGTAGTGTTTTGATATGGAAGTCGGTTCCATTTTTTGCAAAATTTTTTTTTTTCATGCTTTTGTGTGGGTCGGTTTGTAATTTATCTAGTTACAAAAGCCATAATGTCAACAACTTATCACCTTTTACAAAATATTGCTTTTCCTGATGCAAAGCCGTTAATTTTTGAGGAGTTCTCCTGGTACTTGACCATCAGCTCTACATCACCATATGTTTTGTGACGAGCATAAAGTGTTTAACATCCGTACTCAAGTAATCGAATCGCAATCCACGAAATACTTATTATTTAGGAGTTTTAGTGGCCATCTGTGGTCTTCATCATCAGTTTAACTTCCCCAAATGGTACTTTTCGGAAGCAACTGCTCAAGGTACTATAAGAAATACCCAAAACGCTATAGGTGTGCCTATAATATTTGAAGGGTTCCCTCGATTTCTCCAGGATCCCATCATCAGATCCTAATTTCGTAACAATGGGACCAACTAGAAACTATACCCATTCAAACGCAAAAAGAATTTTTTAAATCGGTCCAGCCGTATCCGAGTTATGAGGTAACATACATTAATCCCACTATTTAAATCGGGTAGTACATCTGACCCTACTAATTATAGACCTATTTCTGTACTGCCCACTTTCAGTAAAATTTTTGAGAAAATTATTTTAATGCAGATGCAAAGATATTTTAATAAACACAAATTGCTACATAATAAACAATTTGGTTTTACAAAGGGTCGTTCAACAACTGATGCCGGTGTTGAACTTTTAGGACACATTTATAATGCATGGGAAGATAAATGCGATGCGTTGGGCATTTTTTGCGATTTGTCTAAGGCGTTTGACTGTGTTCCCCATGAGACATTAATCAGGAAACTGCACCACTACGGATTCCGGGACTCCTCTCTGAATCTTTTAACCTCATACTTGAGTGAAAGGATTCAGAGAGTCGATGTGAACGGCAAAAGATCGCCGGGATCTGTGGTCAAGATGGGGGTCCCCCAAGGCTCAATTTTAGGTCCCTTTTTGTTTCTTATTTATATAAATGATTTGCCGTACCTGATCAAAAATCATGACATAGTGTTATTCGCTGACGATACTTCTCTTTTATTTAAAATTAAACGTCAACAGCAGGTTACTGAAGAAGTAAACAGAGCCCTTGCGACTGTAGTTAGCTGGTTTAATGTTAATAATCTTCTTCTTAATGAGAAAAAAACCAAATGCCTAAAATTTACGTTACCTCATGTTAGACAAGTGAATACTAGTGTATCAATAAAGGGCGAAATATTGAAACCCGAAGATACCACAGTATTCTTGGGCATAACTTTGGATGCGAAGCTTCAGTGGGGCCCCCATATAGATAAATTGTCAAAAAAGTTAAGTTCTGCAGCATATGCCGTTAGAAAAATACGTGGATTAACTGATATCGAAACAGCACGTTTAGTCTACTTTAGTTACTTTCACAGTGTGATGTCATACGGCATTTTACTTTGGGGAAATGCTGCCGACATTCACACAATATTTGTATTACAAAAAAGGGCCATTCGTGCAATTTATAAATTAAGTCCTAAGCACTCCTTAAGAGACAAATTTAAAGAGATTAATATTATGACTGTGCCATCTCAGTATATTTATGAGAATCTCTTGTATGCACACAAAAATATTAATCTATTTAAAAAATACCGTGATATTCATAGTGTAAATACAAGGAACAAAGACAAATATGTCATTCCTAAAACAAGGTTGAAAAAAATAGGTGGTTCGTTTAGATGCCAATGTATACGTTTTTATAATAAAATTCCTAGCCATATTCAAGAACTAAGTATTCATAAATTCAAATTGTTTATAAAACGTAAGCTATGTCAGAAAGCTTTTTACAGTGTTAAAGATTATATTGAGGACAAGAAGGCTTGGGAATGAGATGCTCCAGTGATATACGTGTGCCTTTTTTATTTCTTTTTAAAATTATGATTGATGATTTATTTTTGATTAATTAAAATTTTGCTTTCTCAAGTATTGTATATACCTATTAATTTTTGTTTTTGTTTGTTGTTTTTTTTTTTTATATTGTTGTTTTTTTTTAATATATATATAATTATTTCATTATTGTAAATGTGAGGACGATGTAGGTTATTCTTTCTTCATTGTTTTTGCTTTCACTATAATTTATTTAATGATGTCAAGCAGTTTGAGTACTTGTGTGGCCTACCCAAAGGTCCTTACTTTGGTATTGTTCGTCAAATTGTTGAGCTCCTTAAGTTCTAAGTTGAGCTACACGATAACTGACAAATGCTTGCACTGTCTGGACAGGTCCGCTCAAATTTGCGTGGTTATTTCCTCAAAAGAATACCACAGACATGAACCTACATGCTTCTCATATACAAATACAAATTGTCTGGACTTTAAAAGAGACTATGACCTCTGAGTTTGTTTCGGTGTTTCTTCTCAGAGTAGTCAGTTAGGAAATACCGGCCTCATCTAGCTAAACTTAACACGCAAAAAAACATGACGTGTAAAAGTGTTATTTATAACCAATTTACAAAATAAATATTTCATTTCATTTCATTTCATTTCATTTCATTTCAAGAAAAAAAAAAAAAAAAGTTCAAGACGAATTGTAAACCTCCTTTTTTTGAAGTCGTTTAAAAAGGGATAAAAGGATTAAAAAGCACATTATCATCAATTCAGACGATAAAATAAACTTGTACGCAATAATACAGACATTGTGTCAGCATCATCTCCTTAGCCTTTTCTCAACTACGATTAACTTTAATGTTAACCGAATACGAGTCTTTTACACAGAACGACTGCCTAACCGACATCAAAAACCCAGTAGATAGATAGATAGATAGAATCAATAATTAAAAAAGAATCAATAAAAAACACGACTTGGCAGGACTAGTGTCAACCCGTCCCATTACCAAGTACGGCAAGCCGATCCCTTGGAAAAAGCAAGACAAATACTTAGGCGTGGTACTTAGGCACGTTCGCGCGCTGCTTTTGCTCTAGGTAGGCTCCACTTCATCCTTAGCACCCACAGCAAATTATCACTCAGGTGCAACCTGCGTATTTTCACCGCGGTCATCCGTCCCATCATGACCTACGCCTGCGTTGTTTTCACACACGCAAAGCCCCACCTCCTCCACAAGATGAAGAGCCTCCAAATTCCTCCGTAGAGTCACGGGAGCCCCCTTTTATATTTGAAATGAGCTTCTTCACGTAGACCTCAAGTTGTCCCACCATCCAGCAGTTCATGAAACGCGTCTCCAAGAGATTCTTTGATACTGCAATCAAACATGGGAATCCCTTTATCGCATCGGCCGCCCGATACGAACCCTTGCGCATCTCTAAGATTTGCCGACCAAGGCATACCTTAGTCACTCCCGATGATGCAATCACCCTGCTCCAAGAGAGCCGTAGGGAAACCAGCACAGTACACAAAAACAAAAACCGACCGTCCTTCCGTCCTCGCCGCCGAGGCCCGCCGCGACGTCCCCGTAATTGTCCGCCCCGACCCATGCCAGAGCCAGCCCGCGACCCTGAGCCAATAGCTTTAAATTCCCTTTTTAATAATAATAATGATAAGATCCAGCCTGTCCCTAGCTGCCCTCCCTCTGAGGCGCCCTAAGCCGAGGTCCGTACCCCACAGGGGGTGCCCTTAGCGTGTAGTCGCCTAGTTTGTATGTTTTGTAATAAGCCCTGGCTGGCGGGTTTAATTAATTAATTAAGGCAACCACAGGCAAGCCCGGTTAAGCAGCCGACAATCTCAGAGGTCGACCTGCGAAATGCCACAAAAAAAAGACTAGGGTCAGACTTTCTAACAAAAAAGTACAAGTGACAATCGGGAACAACGACTTACGAGCTTTCCGAGATGCGGAGCTATCTCGACATATCTAAATATATATAAATAAATCTAAATATATAATAAATATAAATATATATATACATAATATATCTAAATATATGCCAAGGTCAGGCCGTATATGGGTAACCATCTAAATGGTTATCCATATACGGCCTGACCTTGGCAAGTGTTGCTTAATTTTGAAGACCTATTTACCCATGAGCTCTTGAGACAAAGACCATGTCTGACCATGAGTCAAAGAGCTGCCTAAATGATATACATTACGTAAGCACTTATTTTAAATTTAAATAAAATAAATAGGTAATTATTTATTTCATGTTGTTCTAGTTAGTCCAGCATACACTGTGTCTCAGACCTCTTCCGAGTCAACCTTCTGTACTTATTTGGTCTGTGCTTTCTCTCAAGTGTAAACTTAATCTGCCGTTCAAGAGTATCATGTTCACATTTCCTCTGTGAGATAGCACACACTCTCGTTTTACTATTCGCACCTTAAGGAGGTTTCCTATACATTGATATTCTGCACTATGCTTACATGAATGATAATGTTTTAGATTTACAAGTTATGTCGACGTGATCACACGATCACACGTTCTTACTCGATGTCCCAACGGGCATTCCAGAAAAAATGTCTCACAGAAGACACGTACTTTTGAAAGTCTTGTACTTTTAAAGCCCACGACTAGGTTTGCGTGGGAGTAATTTTTGGATAAGAAGCCTATGTATTGCTCTATAACCTGCTGTATATTTCATTGAATGGGATACCTATCAAAATCGGTTAAGCCGCTGCGGACAGACAAACATTTTAATAAGCTTGTCTGTATATCTATACTAATATTATAAAGCGGAAAAGTTTGTTAGTTTGTTTGTTTGCTTGAACGCGCTAATCTTCGAAAGTACTGGGTGGATTTGGATGAAATTTGGTATGGAAGTAGCTTGAAGCTTGAGGAAGGTTATAGGCTACTTTTTACCCGACTGCAAAAAAGGAGAGTTATGTTTTTACCGTGATAGAATCCACGGGAGCGAAGCCCCGCGAGAGTACTAGTTGTATATATTATTATCATATGTGTAGTTTGTTTGCTGAAGTCGTTACTAACTAACTTTTTTTACATGACTATGATTTTGTCTAATTGGTTTTGTATAATTTAGAGTAGAAAAAATCTCGTAAATAAATATAATTATTTGAGGAAACACAGTTATTTTAAAATCATAGCTAGACGCTTCAATTTTATATATATATATGTTTTAATGAGATAAGATCTGTACAGAAATAAAAACTTTTTAACAAAAAATTAAACCGACTCCCAAAAAACACTGCAAAGTGAAAAATAACTTTAATTTCGGTAGTCGGTGTCTTTAGTTTTGTTTTTTCGTTTTTGGCACCGACTTCCGAAATTAAAGTTATTTTTCACTTTGCTGTGTTTTTTGGGAGTCGGTTTAATTTTTTGTTAAAAAGTTTTTATTTCCCCCTTTTTTGTTGGATGATTTTTAATTTACCTAGTTACAAGAGCCTAAATGTCAACTACTTATAACCTTTTACAAAATATTGCTTTTCCCAATGCTGGGCCGTTAATGGTTGAGGAGTTCTCCTGGTACTTCACCATCAGCTCTAGATTACCATATGCATTGTGACGAGCATAAAGTGCTTAACATCCATATTCAAGTAATCGAATCGCAATCCACTCACTACTTATTATTGAGTAGTTTCGGCGGCCATCTGTGGTCTTCATCATCAGTTCCACTTCCCCAAATGGTACTTTTTGAGAGCAACTGCACAAGTTACTATAAGAAATACCCAAAACGCCATAGGTGTGCCTATAATATTTGAAGAGTTCCCTCGATTTCTCCAGGATCCCATCATCAGATCCTGTCTTTGGTGATAATGGGACCAATTTCGAAGTATACCCATTCGAACAAAAAAAGAATTTTCCAAATCGGTTCAGCCGTCTTCGAGTACTCGATGATAATTTTTTTTTCTTTTTTTTTTTAAATATATACGCTTCGAATCGATAACCTCCTCTTTTTGTCGTCGGTTGATAAAACTCACACATTATAATGTTTTGCCGGGGTTGCGGAATTGTTCGGAAGAGTTACCGCGGCCTCGGAACACGAAGGGCATATGACGGAACACGGATGGGTTTTAGTCAGTAAAAGTCTGACACACCCTCCCGCTCCACCCAGATCGTGAGGCAGTCATTGGATGATCTCCCATCCTTAAAAAAAAAGCACATTATGATGTTTAACCTTCTCTTCACATATTTTCACAACACAAACGGCAAAAGTGAACTCTGAAAATGAGGTGTTGCGCGGGCGCCGTTCTGTGAGATCTCTTGAAGTTTGAAGATTGGGTAAATTTTAGCTATACTGTTGATCATAACTATGTACATAGTTTGACTATTATCTCTTCATATAAGGGGTTAAAGTATGAAATTGCTGCTGATTTGTAATGAAAAATTAAAACTCGATTTTTCAAAATATTTTTACAAAATATAAAACAAATATTCGGCCTCATTATTTATACATTTTTTTCATCTATTCGGATGGTTATTTATGTCTTAGCGATAGATCTCTCGGAATCTAGACTTGACAAACTATATGAAAACATTTTGTACTGCCTCTTGGGAAGATTTGTTTTACTTCGTTGAAAGTTGTCGTCCAAATCACGAACAATTTGGTAGTCCTTTAAAGGAAAGCCTGATGAGTACGGAGAAGGATGCGTGGTTTCTAAATGCAACTCCTGTAGAGTTACAACAGTTTCTAGTGCAGTGTGAGGTCTTGCGTCATCGTTCAAAGTTCAGCACAGTAAACATCTATTTACTGTTATTGCCAGACCAGACCTGAGAAAGCTGTAGTGAATATGATAAAAAAACAATACCTAGTAAGAAGGTCGACCAACCTTCTTCTGACTAAAATTTTTTAACCGATTCAAAAAAAGAAGGAGGTTTTTAGTACACCGAAATTTTTTTTTTACGTAGATTCTCCGATTATTCGAATACGTCTGGACCGATTAGGAAACTTCTTTTTTTGTTTGAAAGGGTCCTTTGGTCCCATTGTGGTCCTAATGGACCAACTAGAGTTAGTCCTATTGGGCCAACTAGTCAGGATACCAATACTCATAAATTCAGGATCTGATAATGGAATCATGGAGAAATCGAGGGAGGAACTCTTCAAATATTATAAGCAAACCTAGAAAGATTTGTAGGGGTAAGGGTGTTTTTTATAGTAACTTGTGCAGTTGCTTCCGAAAAGCGTCATTTGGTGAAGTTGAACTGATAATAAAGACCACAGATAACCACCTGAACTACTCAATAATAAGTATTTCATGGGTTGCGAATCGATAACTTGAATATCTATATCTTCTATCTTCTATACTTATAATAAAACTGTAGAGAGGTCAATTCTGTACATGAAATATATTTACAAAATAACTATCAGGGGGTGATTAGGGATCGATACTGATGCCAAAAATGTAATCAGTAAAATTTTTGTCTGTCTGTCTGTCTGTCTGTCTGTATAACCGTTATAGAAACAAAAACTACTCAACGGATTTTAACGAAACTTGGTACAATTATTTTTCATACTCCTGAGCTGGTTATAGTATACTTTTCATAACGCTATAATCAATAGGAGCCGAGCAGTGAAGGGAAATGTTGGGAAAACGTGAGAAGTTACTCCATTTTTTAAGCTTCCGTCGCGAGTGCAAACTTAATGGTTAAAGCTACACAGAAATCAATTATGACGGAAATGTTCTCCTTAAAATTATATAAAAAATATACCACGACAGCATATATCTATCTTTTATGGTTGACTCACAATAACACGTGTAACTCCCGATAGCTTAGCAGTTCGAAGCTTTCTGATTATTATTCTGCTCCGAAATTTAAAACCACCACAACTTTGCAATGGAACTCGGTTAAAGGTAACCCAGTTGCAACAAAATATAATCGAGGCTCAAATTTTAATAGGTTGCGGTGCAGGAGAAACCGTCTTTATTCCCAGAATTCCCATAATACCAAATAATTTTCCATTCCAATTTAAAAGAACGCAATTCCCAGTATCGGTGTGTTATGCAATGACAATTAATAAGGCTCAAGGGCAGACTTTTCGTGTTGCTGGAGTAGATCTCGGTGTCAGTTGTTTCTCGCATGGTCAGTTGTACGTCGCTCTTTCCCGGGTTAGCAGTTCTAGAAATCTTTATGTTCACGTGCCGGACGGGTCAACTTTCAACATAGTTTACCCGGAAGCTTTGCGCTGAAGTATTTTCGTTCTATAGGTACTTAAGCCTCATGTGAACGTGATCTAAACAATATTACCAATACATTAACTTAATAACACACAAGGAGTTACACGCTGACGGAGTCGCGGGCACAGCTATTAACAATAATATTGTGCGGTTCGGTATTGCGATATTTTTCAACAGTATTATAGATTGACATTAATATGTCAATCTATTTCCCTACTAAATTACGAAAGTTAATCTGTCTGTTACATCAAAATCACTGAACCGTAAGAAAGGACATAGGCTACTTTTTTTTACGAAAAACGACGGAAACGTGGATGAAGTTGCGGGCAACAGCTATGCATACTAATAATATAAGGCTGAAGAGTTTGTTTGTTTGTTTGAACGCGATAATCTCAGGAACTACTGGTTCGAATTAAAAATTATTTTTTTATTAAATAGTCAGTTTATAGAGAAAGGCTATAGGCTATATATCATTACGCTAAGGCCAATAGGAGCGGAGCGCCAATGAAGAATGCTTCAAAATCGGGGTAAAATTTAACGTTAGCCCAAAGTAACTATTCCACGCGGACGAAGTCGCGGGCAAAAGCTAGTGGTGAATAAAAACTTTGTAACAAAAAGTTAAACAGACAAAAAAACACTGCAAAGTGAAAAATAACTTTAATTTTGGAAGTCCGTGTCTTTGGTTTTATATTTTCTTTTTCTGACACCGATTGTAGTGTGTTTATATAAATATTTAATTATGGTACGTGTAATTCTTGGGTACCTAGTAGATACTGTGTTCACGTATTATTCCTCAGATTAAGACAAAATTATCAATACGCTCACTAATTTCACTGTATTACGTAATTTTCTATTATCGTGTAATTCAATTAACAAGTTCTGCGAAATTTTATGTAGGTACCAAAGCTTTACTTAAAGCTTAAGGCTAAGAAATTCGGGCACGCCGCAATTGCGGCGGTAAGACCCCTCTTTGAGGAGTGGCTAGATCGGCGTCACGGCGTCCTGACCTACCGCATGACGCAGGTCCTCACCGGACACGGAAGTTTCGGGAGGTACCTGTGTCTGATGGGTAAGGAAGAGACGCCTGGGTGTCACCACTGCGAGGGTCGCCCTGAGGACACAGTCGAGCACACGGTGCAGGACTGCCCAGCTTGGGCAGAGCACCGACGTGTCCTCACGGCGACAATAGGCGGAGACCTCTCGCGCCCGGCCTTGGTCGAGGCCATGCTGCGGGGCGAGAGGGAGTGGGAAGCGGTCGCCTCCTTCTGCGAAGCAGTCATGCTTTCGAAGGAGGAGGCGGGCCGCGTGAGGGAGAGGATGGCGTCCTCCCTCCAGCCCAGCCGCAGTGGTAGACGCCCACGGCGTCGGACGTCGGCCGACGATCTCCGGCCACCGTAGGCGCGGGCATGCGGACAGCGAGTAAAGGGCAACTCGCTGTCCGACCATGGACCATGCCCGGGTCGACGGCGCGTCGTGTTCCACGCGCGCCTCAAAGAGCGTCAGCAACATGACGAGGCCCCCTCTGCAGAGGGCCGAAGCCTGCCGGGGTCGTGGGACTCATCCCGTTACCGTGGCCCCGGTATGTAAAGGGTTATTGAAGGAACACCGTGGATTTTAGTCAGTAAAAGTCTGACAGTCCCTCCCACCCTGCCCGGGGTGGGAGACTTATTTGATAATTTTACAACGTTAAAAAAAAAAAAAGTTAAAAAAAAAAAAAAAAAAAAAAAAAGGCTAAGAAATTAACCTATTTTACTACCAATAAATTGTAGCCAGAAAGGATAAATTAAACCACAAAATAGTGTAAAAGATCAAAAGTAACCTTTCTGAATAGATGACGGGTGCTTCATTGAGCGAATGAGATTCATCTTCTCCTTCAAATCTAGAATGTTACGAAATTTGGGGCATGTAAAAGACGTGCTAAAAATTTCATCGTGTTTCATTTTAAGCAACCGTTTAGGAAATATAATGTTTTAAAACGGAATTAAATCGTATAAAAGGATTGAAAACTTGTTAATGAATATTTAAACTAAAAAGCTGAAAATATAAGTTATTTAAAAAATCTTAAATCCCGACTGCTCAACTGTAATTACAAGAAATAAGCACATTTTTATTTTAAAAAGAGAAAAGCAGGCGGGACCCATCCCATTTTTTTATTAAAATGATATTATGTTCAATCGGGTCCCGCCTGCTTGTCACTTTTTAAAATAAAAATGTGCTTATTTCTTGTAATTTCAGTTGAGCGGTCGGGTTTTTATTTTTTTTTATTTTTCAGTATAAATAATATCTGTGTAGCAAAAGGTAACATATTCTTAAAATTACTATTGACCCATAAATAATGACGACAATCATGCTAGATTATGAAATTTCCATCAAATAAAAAAACTATTTGAGTACCAGTGTATTTCATGGAGGAACTGCCTACATCATCTCCACAAGCAAGGAATTCGGTTACACGTTACTCCTTGGCAAGATTGGGTCAGACTTTTCGGCTTCTGATTACGCCTAACAACTATTAAAGTTGAACAAATGAAAGACGGGACCAGTGACTTGACGTGCTTCCGAGGCCCGGAGGAATCTCGGTATGTTAGATGGCCGGCCATCCACGGTCCGACCTCAATAAGACTTCATGATCTAAGCGTAAAGCTGTTAATATTTTACCCATTATAACAAAGTGGAATAGTAATATGTAAAGTTGATTTTCCGACTAAATTATAGGTCGCGCCGGTGTGAAGCGTGATTCCGTTTTACTGTCTTACGTTTTTAGCTTCGTGGTTGGTTGTATCAAAGAGAAAAGACATGTAGAAACAGATACGGATATCTTAAAAAGGGACAAAACCAATACAAAATTCAGAGCCTCAAAGTAACACTAAAACACAAATGGCAACAATAAATTAGACGAAAACAAAATCAATTGCAAAAACCGAACCACCGCAAACAATTCAGTCATGAATAAATAAAAGAAAGGATAATAAAGAAAGAAAGAAAACCATACGCAGGAAAACAAAGGAGTGTTCGGAAGATTGTGTTACAGCTTCCTGTGGCAAATACACATTTACACTAATGTCGAGGTAAATATGAAATATGAGATGGAAGACAAAAATGGCGGATTGATTTACCGAAGCCGTCTGTGGCCGGATCTCCGGGAGATAGGGACTTCCTTAGTACAGAGATATGTTACATGCTAGGGCTGTGTTGACGGATTTTTTATGAGAGAGGTATTATGTGGGTTAAATAATTGTGCAGAGAGAGCTTTTTGTTCACATTATTCATTTTGACTGAATTGGAAAATCGTTTATTGATTATTTTTAACTGACTTCAAAAAAGGAGGTTCTGTAGAAGTTCTGTTTGGAGGGTCTGTTCGACCAGGTTGTATGTTTGTATAACCGCGAATTTCTCAAAAACTACTTATGTGATTTCGGTTGAGTTTTCATTGTTTGTAAGCATATTTTACGAGGATGGTTTTAGTATATTGTTATATATTAAAACCATCGGGTTCTGATGTAGACAAGGACTTCAGCCATGTGAGTAGGTACCCAGCCCTTATTTTAAACGGAATTAGACAACCAATGAAACAATCTTTAAAAGGTTATTTTTTACTTTGTAGTGCAATGGTGTTTTTGTTTGTTTTGATGTCGTCAATTTTTTGTTGGAATGTTATTATTTCATATTTCGTCGGTCAGCGAGAAGAACATGCATAGTAAAAATGATTAGTTTCAAACGACGAACTAATGATATTCTGTGTTTATCTTTATTATAATATGCCGATTAGAAAAGTACGAGTTGGTAGATACTCTAATACCCTCTTCATTTTACAAAACTATTTCAAGTAAATCTTCCAACGAAATTATCTTCCGACTTCAAAGGGGCACCCCTACAACTTACACGAATGACCGCCTGATACGATTGGAATTTGAATCAATCCAATTCCGTCCATATTTTATTTGGACTTGAGTTCATTATCCAACGAGCACAGTTGAAGTGGATTGAAATATCTGATCGGGATCACGTCGTAAATGGACCAGGTAGTTTCCATATTTTATGAAGTTATATATTTGTCTTACAGATATGTCCACGTTTTATTGTTTTGTAATATAGTTCAGGTTTTGATATAAAAGGAAACAATATCTTGCCCTCATTTTCTCAAGACGTACTTTGTTCTTTGAATGTGGAAAAGCTTTCAAAATAATCGTGTCTCCGATGTATATCTACATAGGCTCGCTCACTTATACGGTTCCATTAGAAATAACCATTTATGTGATAAACTTAGAGAACAACTTAGTGAAGTTGTTTATTTGTTTTTATTGATATATCTAATTTATTTATTCACATGAGAGACAAACTATTAAACACGATAGACTAAGAATTATGTGATAACTTGACAGCCAATTACAGGTCTCAGCGTATAGCAACATGTGTATACAACGTGTAACAGAAACCCCATATCTATCCAAAAGGGCTGAAGTCAACACCTGGTATGGAGTCTCTATGCACAGTTTCAGCACAAAATAACTGACTCAAAGAATTGATACCAAATTATTGGTTTCATATATTTCTTGAATACCAATCATAACAAACGTGTCACAGCACTACGAGGGTCAATAACTTTTCACGTCACTTGCCAATAATATGATAATTCTGTTCGTTCTTCTTTATTTGAAAATGTTGGTCTATGGTATCAATGTATTGAAATTATTATTATGTAGACATAGGATTACAAAACCCTTGCCATATCGTTTGTTATCATCCAAAGAAGCCTTGCACTTGGTATTTATATACCCTTTAAATTACACGTTGTATATATTACCGCCGCTTATAGTACCGCCAGCACATTATAATATAATATCCATATAAAAAAATAACATTCTTAATAAAAGCTTAAGCATACATAAATCCTTAATCAAGAGAATATTATACAAAAATTATATTACAGGAACACTTAACACCAGCTTCAGTTTTTTTTTGGGAGAACTATTAGCAATGTGGGTAGAATTCACATTAACAGCATCTTGTTATCCCCTCCACCTTAGTTAAATATGCTTGTGTCTAGAGTGGGTTCACGGCAATAGTGTGGGATTCGTACCCGCGACCTCTTAATCATAAGGCACCTTAGCCTTAAGGCTAAAATAACTACAATTACAAATTTAAGGGACCTCTTAGCCACGGCCAATCAAGGCAAAGGACGAAACGTCAATGGTTGAAGTGTTGAGGACGCGACGCATGCAGTACATTGTAAGCGGACTTGGTCATTGCGTTGATTAAGCGAGTACACATCGGGCAATCACACTTTTACCCAATGGATTAATGTCACGCTGCCTGCATTTCTCATTAAAGCTACTCCCCACTCGTACTAATATCTAACTTTGTTTTTAAACCACTGTCTAAATGGTTCTTACACCTTTATGTTCACACATAACATAAAAATACGTGCCGTTTGGCTCGGACCCACCCAGGTCTTATCCGTGTCTTAGTAGGTCATTCGCTGACCCGATTCTGCCAACACTTTCTCTCTAGTCTTTTAGCAACCATTTCATTTTGCTTGTATTCCACCTGCCAAGTTAAGTCTTGCCAAATGCTTTTGACTTGGGTTTTATTTTCATTGATCACTTGCCCGCCGCAGCTTATTTCGGGTAGCAAAGTATAATTATATAACCTTGGAAAAACCGTTTAGTTTTTTTTTTTTGTTTATCGCGTTTGGCAAGACAGCCAAACGCAGTGGAAGGGGTGGGCATAACAATACATGGTGAAAATCCAACCCATACGCACAATACGTTTTGGGAATACTTTCATTGTACGCACAGCCAAGGATTAGATTTCCCTGCCGGAGTTTGTGTTTCCTGATATCAATAACATGGGGTCTTTAAATCAAGAGTGAATAGGTTACTTCTACGTAAACTTGTATCATACATATTACAATTCCAAAAATGGCGAAGTGCGAGTGAGATTCGCTCATGAAGGGTTCCGTAGTAAGTACGCAAAATAACTTTGATTGTATGAAATAATAAGTTAATTTGCGGTTCATAAAATGTGCTTTATCTCAAAAACTGCTAATCCGATCTTGTTCAAACCAATTGTCGTTGAAAGTTTTTATTAAGATCTACAGCATATATTCTTTTTAGATTTTTCACTCCATTATTATAGAAGTTGGAGGGGACACACAGATTTTACCACTTTGGAAGCGTATATCGTTTAAACTAAGTATTACTTTAAGAAAAAAATATTGGTTTCAGAAACCTTAATGTCATTTTTAAAGACCTGTTTATAGATGTCACACACGTAGTGGTTTGATGAAAAAAAAAAATGTTAGTTTCAGTTCCATGTATGGGGGGGGGGGGGAGAATGTTGAGGTCTGCTATGCGAGCGGTCAGCCTACCACACTGGCTGGCATAGTTTGATTTAGATCGCAATGTTGGACATGCGAAGAAATTATTTTTTAACAAGAGAGATAACGGCTTGGGATGCCGCCCGCATAAGCAGACTCATCATTAGCCCTTTGTTTCACAGAATACATCTACCTACCAAGTTTCAGATGTGTAATCTTAATAGTTTCGTAGACGGACGGACAGACAGTCATGAAGAAACTATAAGGGTTCCGTTTTTTGCCATTCGGCTACGGAAACCTAAAAACGGGCAAGTGTGAGTCGGACTCGCGCGCGAAGGGTTCCGTACTATCACATTTGTTGTATGGGAGCCCCCTTAAATATTTATTTTTTAGTATTTATTGTAATAGCGGCAACAGAAATACACCGTCTGTGAAAATTCCAACTGTCTAGCTATTACAGTTCATGAGATACAGCCTGGTGACAGACAGACAGCGGAGCCTTAATAATAGTGTCCCGTTCTTACGCTTTGGGTATGGAACCCTAAAAAATGTAGTGATGACTCTAATTTCTCCTTTTTTTCTCGGGGGAGAATCATCAAATGAGCAGTAGTATAGCTGTAGTAAAAGAAATTGAAGCGTGCTGGGGTTGCGGGAATGTTGCAGACTCGACACGCAAGTCCAGCTGAAGAAGAGTTTTATAGTCAGTAGAAGTCTGACACTCCCTTACGCTTCATCCAGAACGATACACATTCGAAGCCCCGAAAAAACAAGAAAGATAAAAGATATCGTACGGATGTAAACTGTTCACAGATTAGCCGGATGATTACGAGATATTCGCTAGTAAATCAAAGCGCTTAGCCGGATAATTCCAAAGCTTGAAAGACCATAATACAGCCGCAATTGCTTGCAATTTTTGTGGTACTTATCAACCGTCTGATCTTTATTTTTTTTGTTCAAACTATCTTGAGATTTGCTTCCAGTTTAGCAAGGTGCAGCCAGCATTTTTTATCGAGCAACAGCGTATTTGACCTCTATACCCTAATTGGGTCCTCCTCCTTACCTCGTTTTCCTCAATACTAATAATCGGGATTCCCTATCTGCGGAAACATTTTCAGCCGGACAGTAACCTAACTGGGTAACATAATAACTTGAGATCATCGGAAAATCTAGAGTTGAGTATTCGTATGCATTCCACTTCTTTCTTTGACAAATCTTTTACTATACAAGCAGCTCGTTTGTGGAATGCATTACCCATAGAAGTGAGGCGTGCTCAAACGCTACCAGCGTTCAAAAGAATGGTGAAGGAGCATTACCTCTCCCTATAACTTTTCCCCTTCTTTCTCAATTATACATGTAATATTTATTAGGATATGATTTTGGTATTGTATGTATTTTATATTATTATGTTCAATTAATATTATGATGTTTGTACATTGACAGCCCTTAATCTGTCTCCTTTAAGTTTGTCCATCCAAAGGTTGTCTGTAAGAGATCGCCCTGTGCGATAAGACCGCCCATTGTACACTAATTTAATTTTTTTGTATCCATAGAAATATTGTAAGGTGTACAATAAAGTATATAATAAATAAATAAATAATAAATAATACATTTGGCAATACCTACTGGTGTCAGATATTGTGGCTACTGACTACTCTATCAATGATGTACATGACAGCCGGGACTAAGAGTTTACACTGTCTTCTAAGGCACAGAGGAATCTCTACATGTTAAGATTATCATCCATGATGATGTTAAAGAACACATTATATGTATTGTATTATTTAATTACCTATGTATTGTATTTATACAACGTGTAATTTAAAGGGTATATACATACCAAGTGCACGGCTTCTTTGGATGATAAAACGATATGGCAAGGGTTTTCTAATCCTATGTCTACATGTGTGGAGCATATTAGAAATTTCAATACATTGATACCAGAGACCGAATTTTTCAAATTAAGAAGAACGAAGAGAATTATCGTTTTATTGGCAAGTGACGTGGAAAGTGATGACCCTCATAGTGATGTGACACGTTTGTTATTAGTAGTATTCAAGAAACATACGAATTCAACAATTCGGGGTCAATTCTGTGAGTCACTTATTTTGAGCTGAAACTTTGCATAGCGACACCATACCAGATGTTGTCTTATGTCCTTTTGGATAGATATGGGGTTTCCGTTACACGTTGTAATTATATACAGTATGTTAACTAACAGAGGGCGTTCCCGTTAACCCGCAATAGTATATCATCCATACATGCTAAAAAAAAAATACCATTCGAAAACAAAATGTTTTTTTTTTTTTTTAATATTAAATTATTCACTAAAAATGTTAAATTGATACGTAAAAGAAACACACTGTAAACGCGTACTTGAAGGATGACAACATCGCAATCTATTTATGAATGACGGGCCGCGTGTGCGGCGATCTAATTGATGTGCTTATACTATTACGGGTTAACGGGAACGCCCTCTGTTAATTAACATACTATATATATATATATATATATTTATTTCAATATTAAAATTTTTTTTCTCTGTTTTTATGAGTGATGTAGTAAGTACACTAATTTATCCCTCCCCATTTTAATTAAATTTTTTAAAGTCCTTCCAAAGGTTGTCTGGAAGATATCGCTTTCAGCGATAAGACCACCATTGTTATCATAGAATAAGCAATATTTTTAAATAGGTATGTTTAAGTTTTGGTGTACAATAAAGTATATTCTATCTGTCTATCCATCCACGAATCGTCTTCGACAGGCATTGTTATTACAGGTGCGAGCTTCGTCCCCATTTTTATCCTTTTTACAGCGAACTACTTACTGAACAAATACAGTATAATATATACATAATATAATATCCATTGGTGTCTCTGAATGCTTGAAATGTCATGTATTTATTCTAAGAGTAGCATTTCAACCTAAATATTCCTTTCTGAATCAAAAAAAAAAATATCAAGTTCAAATATGTACATAGACTTTATTGTTCACCAAAATTTAAACACAACTTTCGACAATATTGCTTAATCTATGGTTACAATGGCGGTCTTATCGCTGAGAGCGATATCTTCCAGACAACATTTGGAAGGACTTTACAAACTTTAAGTATATGTATTTACTTAGTGAGAAATTGTTAATGCTGTACTCGGTGTTGTTTATATGATGTGGTTTCACTAAAAGTTATAAAAAAATATTACGTTACAAAAACGCAAAAACAAAAACTTTAAGTAAATATCCACACAAAACTAAAGAAGGCATTCCAATTATTATATAGGCTCTTGTTTTATTTAGGCTGGTTCACTATTTTTATGGTACTACAAATTTATGAAATAGGATATTTATTTGTTTGTTAACAAATCTATTTGTAGCATTCCTGTTATTATTATTCTATACAAAACTCAATAAAAATTTTATTGTAATACGAGTATTGGCCTATAATTATTTTGTTGGTACACCACAAAATACTGAAAATATTCTGTATGTTTCACATCTGTTAAAGCTTAATGAGTCAGGGGAATTTGCATAAAATACAAGCAGTGAAATATAAAACAAACTAATGAAGGGTGCCCCTCCGTTCTGTCCGGTCTGATGTTGACTTTGTTTTTTATGTGGTTCAGTCCTGAAATATATGTCAAACGCATTTCCAGGGCACCACAGTCACAGATTCTATTGTGCTATCGTTATGTAAGTTTTTTTTTTAATAGAATATATTTTTATGACGAGATAAATTAGCGTTTATTGTTCAGGATTCCTGTAGACTGTATCTCTTTATTAAACTACTTTTGTCTATGCATTTTGACAAGTTTCTCATGCATCCATAAGTCTGTGTACGATTCACGACTTAAAGGTTGAAAAGGTTTTGATGGAACCGATTGTTAGTAGATAAACAGCTTTAGGATTACATTTCTATTCTAGAGCTATTTTGCCTGCTGCTTAACTGCCATCTAGGTACAAAAAGAAAAAAGGAAGGCACTATTACCCATTTAAAACTTGAGATAAATCCAACTTATCCTCCCTCTAATAATTCACCTAAGATACTACCCACAGCTTTTATGTAAAAATAGACAAATGCGTATCGGGTCAAATCTAGTCAATTTAATTATTTCAATTAGACCATTCAAAGACAATTTGAATGTCAAAATTATTGGTAAGAACAATATTTTAAATTATAAAGTGACTCTAACATTAATTTGCAAAGAATTAATATGGATAAGGTGGGCAAGAAACTAAGTTACTCTTTTTAACCGACTTCAAAAAAAAGGAGGTTCTCAATTCGTCTTGAATTTTTTTTATGTATGTTACCTCATAACTCGGAAACGGCTGGACCAATTTGAAAAATTCTTTAGCGTTTGCATGGGCATACTTTCTAGTTGGTCCCATTGTTACAAAATCAGGATTTGATGATGGGATCCTGGAGAAATCGAGGGAACTCTTCAAATATTATAGGCACACCTATAGCGTTTTGGGTATTTCTTATAGTACCTTGAGCAGTTGCTTCCGAAAAGTACCATTTGGGGAAGGTGAACTGATGATGAAGGCCACAGATGGCCACTGAAACTCCTCAATAATAAGTATTTCGTGAATTGCGATTCGATTACTTGAGTACGGATGTTAAACACTTTATGCTCGTCACAATACATATGGTGATGTAGAGCTGATGGTCAAGTACCAGGAGAACTCCTCAAAAATTAACGGCTATGCATCGGGAAAAGCAATATTTTGTAAAAGGTGATAAGTTGTTGAGATTATGGCTTTTGTAACTTGATAAAT
This sequence comes from Tholera decimalis, assembly GCA_943138885.2. NCBI lineage: Eukaryota > Metazoa > Arthropoda > Insecta > Lepidoptera > Noctuidae > Tholera > Tholera decimalis. The sequence continues at coordinate 23,562,772 of OW964565.2, forward strand.
ACAAGCCGACCCACTAAAAAGCGTGAAAAAAAAACTTTTAGCAAAAAATAGAACCGACTTCCATATCAAAACACTACAAAGCCAAAAATAACTTTAATTTCGGAAGACAGTGTGAAAAAAAAAGAAAATCTAAAACCAATTACACCGACTTCCAAAATTAAAGTTATTTTTGGCTTTGTAGTGTTTTGATATGGAAGTCGGTTCTATTTTTTGCTAAAATTTTTTTTTTAATAATTAAAGATTTACAATATTCGGTAGGTATAGTTGTATGTTTATATTTAATGGCATATAAGACGATGAGCCGATAACCATACTATTCTGCTACCAATAAGTACCTAATAGCAAAAAAGAGAGCAGTACTGGCTAGTGGTTACGTGCCCGACTTGCGAGTTGCTGGTCGTGAGTTCGAACCATAATGAACCGAAAAATAATTTATATCATCAATACTAATCTCAAATTGATGAAGGAAGATATCGAGAAAGAATTCGAATATATGCGACATTCCGCATTGGGCCCGCGTGGCAGATTACGTCCCATTACATCTCATAGAGAGGAGAGGAGAAGAAGAAATGTGTATCAGTGGCGCCAGCTTTAGGTAAATTTTCGTTTCTTTTTCGATATTGCATGTCATGTGCATGATTAAAGTTGTAACGAATTCAATGGGTGGTGCGGAAAGCGGGGGAAGATTCTCGAAGGACCGTGGCGGGAAAATAACTTGGGGGTGAAATATTGACCACACAGTATTGAGCTGACCAGGGGGTAGGAAAAAGGGACTTACTTGGATATTCCCTGGATGTAGGTGGTGGTGGTAGTAGGTGCACGTGGGTTGAATCCCTTTCTTCTTAGTTGCTGCACTTTCACCTTGGTCTCTATTTTTGTCACACTTGTGGGGCCAACACGGATAGTTGATAGTGGGTAATTATACCCTCCTGAATCACAGTATCTGTACGGTGATTGGCCGGCGTTGAATACGCCAATAAGCAGCGCGTGCGGCGAACATCTCCTCTCTCATTTGTGGGAATTGGATAGGAAGGGAAAGAATATGGTTGGTCAACTCAAAAACCGCGGGCAAGAAAGAATCTGTATTCTAATATGTGATACATTCGGATATATGATAGTACAAAAATTATAAATCAAATAAAATTTGCGCAAGCAATGGGGCTGTCTTAGATGTAAATTTTGAGTATATTCTATGTATTTTTCCATCAAACTCTTACATTTCATAAATTAAGTTGGAAAGCCTTTTTTCTGGGTAGGAAAATCATCTAATGACTTCTCCCGGTCTGGGTGGAGCTGAAGGGAGTATCAGAGTTCTACTGACTAAAACCCACCCCGTTCCTTCGACTGTTCTTTAGTTCTGGGGCCGCGGTATCTCTTTAGAACATTCCCACAACCCCGTAAGAAAGTTGGAAGACCGGTTAGCTGTTATAGTTTTCCTTTGAACTTTGTTCCACTCGTTCATACTTTTTATATATATAAAAACAAATATTTTTTGAGCGGAGTGCTAAAGGGAGTACTAGAAAAAAATATTACTCTCTAATTTTCTTCCCTCTCGTCCATTCTCTTTTCTATTTCGTCCTCTTTATAAATGTTTTAGTAATAAAATTCTGGTAATATCAACTCACTAAAGACTAGTTAATAATTTGACAAGCTGTTTATTTAACCTACTTTACAGAAATTCAGAGAATCGGGTTTTGATTTAAAACACGACTTTAACTTTGAAGTACAAAAATGCTTTGTGACACAGGAAATTAGCTTTTCGTTTTGCTGGTTTTCTAGCCACTCAGTATTTTATAATAAATAGCGCTTTATCTCAACTCAAATATTAAACAGGTAAAATTGTTTGCTTGTTTGTCTTTTTTATTATTATTTATTTATAAACATTAATTACATATAACTCATTAACTAAGCCCCACAAAATCATTATAGTAGTGGTTTGACACTGTCAAGCCACTACTACTTTGGTCGGTGAGTCTCTATTATTAAAATTAAAAAAAACTAATTAGTATTTATTTATTGTTAGCACTTTTATATATTTCTAAATAATATTTTTATAACAAGCTACCTTCTACCTGCTTCTTCGTCTACCACCGTTATAAGTTATTATAAAACCTAAGGACTACCAGATTACAAAGTGTCTTATGTCTTACTTCAATACATATCTAATCTTTACATGTTCAAAGTTTCATCAAAATTCGTTCTGCTACTAAGATGTGAATAGGTATCAAACCGACATACAGACAAACGAAAATTACTTTCACATTGCTGTTTTTTTTTTTTCAAATAATTAATACATATAAATTTGAATTATTTTTTCATTACCATTGCGATTTCTTATAACATTATTTACTTGGAGATAAACTACGGGATTACAGCAATAGTGAAAACCTAGCTCCGACTTTTTTTCTGAGCGAAAGTGCCAGGAACAATCCCCATATTTTTTTATTTACCACTAGCTTTTGCCCGCGACTTCACTCGTGTGGGAGGTTTGTCCCGCCTAAATCCCGATCCCTTGGGAATTCCGGGATAAAAAGTAGCATAAATCTGTTATTTCAGGATGTTTACTATCTACTTACAATTTCATTGAGATCCGTTCAGTAGTTTTTGCACGAAAGAGCAACAAACATACGTACATCCTCACAAACTTTCGCATTTATATCATAGCAGGATTAAATCTCACTATAATAGTAAAGTTATTATTTTAAAGTTGTTGGTACTATGATAATATCAACAACTTTAAAATAACAACAAAAAAGCGCATCGCAAGCTCATCACCCAACATTAACAGAGTAAGCAATTACCACAGAGTAGTTTCAACACAGAAGGTACACACGTCACACTGAGCAACATACCCGGTCCGGCTCGCCGAAGTCATTAATCACGTCACGTCGTTTACCCCTATTATTAGGGTAACTACCGACGGCTTTTAAATATTCTCCTAGCGATAGTATAAACCATCGTTGTCAAGGTGGTAACTGAACTGAATTGAACCGTTTCGATAAACAACTTGGCTTTTTGCATAAAATTCCACAAATTGTCCAATCATGCTTTGATAGTTAATTTTAAGCGATTTCAATTTCGTTGTTACCTTGATAATGAAGGAGAACGTTTTTTTATGTATAAATAATAAGTGTAGACTAATGGTTAACGTGACGGGCTTGTAATCGAAAGGCCGCGGGTTCAAACCCCGCTTTACATTATTACCGTGAACCCACTCCAGCCACATGAATTAGTTTAGTTCGCGAAGCTTAGTTCGATTAAGAAACCTAGTTGGAGCGTTAACAAGATGTTATGTGAATTCTACCAACATAGTTAATTATTTTTAATAATAAAAAAAATAGACAGTCTCAGTGATACTTGTTCTCAAGGTCAGATTAACATTGTTATTTCGTAGATGTTAAAATAATAATGAAACTGAGTGTGCGAATACTGAAAGGGTTTAGCAGCTTGAAATTTACTTGTTTTCCAGGGAAATGTCTGGGTAGTAACCTCGATCGGATCGCATTTGTGCCGTTTTAATGGCAAAATTCCTGAACTACTTAATTATCTGGCGAAATGTTTCGGTAATAACAGATCTGTCACTTCCTTTGAATACAAAATGCTTCATGGATTTTGTAGTAGTGATACTCGATTTGAAGTCGAAATATGTATACCGCTATCATTTTCTGCTAAGCCTTTTAATTATCTGAGTTCTAGTGCTTTCTACGGAGCGACCTCCTCAACCCAGTAACTGGGTAATAAGATACGACAAGGCAAGTCTGGTGTCAGATTTTCTGGCTACTGACTTTTATTTATTGATAATAGGTTCGCGTTTGACCACCATCTCACATGATGGTAAGTGATGACGTGGTCGAAGATGGAGCACGCTTACCTAGAAGTAACCTATTCACTCTTGACTTGAAGACCCCTAGGTTATAGCTATTGGGAAACACAGACTCCAGCAGGGAATTACACTCTTTAGCCGTACGCATAATGAAGGTATTCCCAAAACGTTTTGTGCGTATGGGTGGAATGTCCACCATGTAACGATGGCGCATCATCGTTTGTCTTGTAGTCCGATGATGGAACGGGCTCAGCGGAATTAGATTGTGTAATTCCATCGCACACTCTCCGAAATGTATTCGATAGAAAACCGATAGACTAGCAACTCTTCGTCGATGGTCAAGGCTCTGGAGGTTTGACTCGACCAGTGTATCATTGCTAATGAGTCTTTTGACCCGTTTCTCGATTGACTCCAGTGGGTCCAGTTGGTACTTGGCAGATCCGTCCCAAAGATAAGAGCAGTTCTCCATATACGACCGAACCTGGGCTTGATACAGATTGAGCAGCTGTTCCGGTGTGAAGTACCGTCTCACCTTTGCTAGGATTCCCAACTTTTTTATGCTAGATGAGCCTTCCCGTAAATTTTTTCCAAATTGTCAAAGTAGTATAAACGATAGCTCCGTGAACCGTTAGTCTGTCATTTGTACATCTTTTCTCCGTGCCTCGGAAAAACGTAAAGTACCTAATTAACCTGTATTATTTATACATTATAAAAATGATATTTTTAAAAGAGTAACAGTGGAATTTCTTGCTGCTTCTCCTCCATAGAAAACGACCAATTCCGAACCGTGCACTAACTTCTGACTTTGTAAGTGCCAATGTAAAATAAAATATTTCTCATACATAGGCCATGTGAAATAAAATATTTTGAGTTAGAACCATGTGGCTGTTATTTAGCCATGAGCTTCTCTTATAAGCAAAACATTTGCGGTGATTTAAAAATCCTCTTACATTTCCTACACTTTGTGGCCTACTCGACACATTACCCCAACGTCCTGAGACTTACATTCCTCGCTCCATTAGTCCACAAGAAATTCATCAAGGAGGTTAGTGATGGGACAATGGTTTTAATCCTCTGCAGAGGCCGGCCAGCGTAGTAGTAAGAAGCAATATTGTTTCCTCCTGTATCAATCAGGTATGGGTGTCTGTATGGGTAGATGTATGTATGTGAATATAATTAAAGCATATAGTGTTGTGCAGAATCTGCTTGATCAAAATGTCAAGTTACCCATGCACGCTTCTACTGAAGATAGCAGAAGAAGCATAGCTCACTTTGGGAGTCGTTGTGTCAAATAAAAATGCCTCTGTACATTCACCTCACTAAAGTCAATGTTTGATTCTTGTAACGTTTTTTTTTTGTACTAATTAAATAATTAATAAATTATTATTACATACATATCATACTAATTTTATTTTATTTCAGACTAATCTACATAATCCTCATAAACTATTGTGAAAATGTGAACTTGTAGGTTGTTTTATTCGAATTAAACATGATTGTCTGGCAGTTTGAGTGCTTTTTGCGGCCTACCCAAACGTCCTTACCTTGGTATTGTCCATCAAATCGTTAATCTCCTTGTTCTAAGTTTAGCTATACTTACGTCATCTGACAAATGCATACACAGTATGGACAGTCCCACTCAAATCTGTGAGCATCTTTCCTCAAAAGATGGCCTCAGACGGGAACCTACAAGGATCTCATATGTTTTAATCAGTAAAGATTGTATGGAGACGGACCCCTAAGTTTGATTCGGTGTTTCTTCTCAGGGTAGTCAGTTAGGAAACACCGGCCTCATCTAGTTTAAATTTACGAAAAAAAAATGACGTGTAAAAGTGTTTTTAATAACCAATTTGCAAAATGAAGATCATTTATCATTTATTTAGAGGTCGCGGTTTCCAACCTGGGTGGGGTTGGAAACCGCGACCTTGATCACAAGGCCGAGAACCTTAGTCATTAGGCGAGTGCCGTATGAATTTTGTTCGAGATCTCCACCCGTTCCTGAGAAAAAGGGTTTTTGACACACAGACAGATGGTCAGGTGGACGGACGGATAGACACGGAGCATATTATAGTGATCTTATAAACGTTCCGAGTCCTATAAGTCTTTTCGGCGTTTGAAATGTTATCAAATCCGAAAGATTGATGATCTTATAAAAGACAATCATAGTCCTATTTATTAGATCTGAATATTTAGATGATCTGATTATTGATCTGTTTTTTATTCTTTATGAACGACCGATAACAATTCATAAGAGTTGCTATTAAAAAAAATTAAATCCAACTTAAATTAAGACGATGAACGAAGATAAGGGAGTGACGGGGATGAAATTTTATTACAATACATGATTGTATTGATTGATAGATTTTTTAAATATCTTTAAAAATCTAAAGAAAAGATCATAACGTAAAAAAACTAGTAAATATTCATTCATTTCGTTTCGAGGTAGTAATCAATACCTACCCTTTACTGGAATCGGAGGACCTTCTAAAGCATGATGGTCTTTGGAGATTTGACCGGGAACTGTAGGATCTTTACCTCACTAAAACTAGCCCGATGGTCACCATCCACCCGATCTTGGTGATCGTTCCTTATCTCCCTGTGTAATGTCTGTCAGGGTACCTCCCTGGGGGAGACTGTAATAAGGTATCCTTTTTCTCGCTGGATGACAGCGGTACATGACTTCTGCAGAAGACCTCAAAGGCTTCCTTCCACATGGAAGGAAGCCTTTGAGGTCTTCTGAGGACACCGGTCCGATGACCATAAAAATTGGTCTTCCCTGAGCCTCGCTGTCTACGGTTGCATATGGCCACTATTTATTTATTTATTTACACTTCAGGCACGTAGGTACAAAAACGGTAGGCATTCTCTACCTGTCAACTACGATTCGTGTAAAGACAAAGTGTGAGATGCAATACGCACGTACGTAATAAATAATAACAAAAACTTTTTAGCAAAAAATGGAACCGACTTCCATATAAAAACACTACAAAGGCAAAAATAACTTTAATTTCGGTAGTCGGTGTCATTTGTTTTGTATTTTCTTTTTTTGACCCCGCCTTCCGAAATTAAAGTTATTTTTGTCTTTGTTGTGTTTTTATATGTAAGTCGGTTCTATTTTTTGCTTAAAAGATTATTTTTCACACTTTTTAGTGGGTCGGTTTGTAATTTATCTAGTTTCAAAAGCCAAAATGTCAACTACTTATCACCTTTTACAAAATATTGCTTTTCCCGATGCATAGCCGTTAATTTTTGAGTTTTCCTAGTACATCACCATCAGCAGCTCTACTTCATCATATGCATTGTAACGAGCATAAAGTGCTTAACATCTATATTCAAGTAATCTAATCGCAATCCACGAAATACTTATTATTGAGTAGTTTCGGTGGCCATCTGGGGTCTTCATCATCAGTTCCACTTCCTCAAATGGTGCTTTTCGAGAGCAACTAAACGCTATAGGTGTGCCTATAATATTTGAAGAGTTCCCTCGATTTCTTCATGATTCCATCATCAGATCCAAACATGACGACAATGGGAATAACTAGAAAGTACACCCTTTCAAACAAAAAAATAATTTTTCAAATCGGTCCAGCCATCTGCGAGTTATGAAGTAACATACATAAAAAAAGAAAAAAAAGTTCAAGACGAATTGAGAACCTCCTCCTTTTTTTGAAGTCGGTTAAAAAACATTGAAAACAAAGAACAAAAAAACTTTTTAGCAAAAAATAGAACCGACTTCCATATAAAAACACTACAAAGGCAAAAATAACTTTAATTTCGGAAGGCGGTGTCAAAAACGAAAATATATACAAAACTAAAGACACCGCCTTCCGAAATTAAAGTTATTTTTGCCTTTGTAGTATTTTTATATGGAAGTCGGTTCTATTTTTTGCTAAAAAGTTTTTTTTTCACTCTTTTTAGTGGGTCGGTTTGTAATTTATCTAGTTACAAAAGCCAAAATGTCAACTACTTATCAGCTTTAACAAAATATTGCTTTTCCCGGTGCAGAGCCGTTAATTTTTGAGGAGTTCTCCTGGTACATCACATCAGCTCTACTTCACCATATGCATTGTGACGAGCATAAAGTGCTTAACATCCATATTCATGTAATCTAATCGCAATCAACGAAATTCTTATTATTGAGTAGTTTCGGTGGCCATCTGGGGTCTTCATCATCAGTTCCACTTCCTCAAATAGTGCTTTTCAAGAGCAACTGTACAAGGTACTATAAGAAATACCCAAAACGCTATAGGTGTGCCTATAATATTTGAAGAGTTCCCTCGACTTCTCCAGGATCCCATCATCAGATCCTGATTTCGTAACAATGTGACGAACTAGAAACTATACCCATTCAAACGCAAAAAGAATTTTTCAAATCGGTCTAGCCGTCTCCGAGTTATGAGGTAACATACATAAAAAAAAAAAAGTTCAAGACGAAGTAAACCTCCTTTTTTTGAAGTCGGTTAATAAAAAAGCTAATGCCACTATGCCACCGTCCTTCCTGGGAAGGAATCAAATACCCAAGTGACATAACGTGTTTTTTTCTATTCTCACGTTTTGGTGAGCTGTTTCTGTTTTAACCGACTTCAAAAAAAGGAAGAGCTTCTCAGTTCGTCTTGAACTTTCTTTTTTTTGTATGTATGTTACCTCATAACTCGAAGACGCCTGGACCGATTTGAAAAATTATTTTTTAGTTTGATACGGTATACTTTCTAGTTGTCCCATTGTTATGAAATCAGGATCTGATGATGGGATCCTGGAGTAATCGAGGGAACTCTTCAAATATTATAGGCACACCTATAACGTTTTGGGTATTTCTATGTAAACGTAAATTGCATGTCATGAAAAAAGCAAGCGTCTAGTACCATCGCTTAAACTACCCTTCCCATTCATCACTACATGTAAATATTAAGAACCTTTCGTTGGGTCTACAGGCTTCACTTTTGACCTTGAAAGCTTAAAATCAGGTCAAGAAGATTCTTTTACAAGCCGCTGTACAATGGATAGGTCTCTTTATCGGCGTTAATTTACTATCGTACTCGTAAATGGTTGCTGGAGTACTGTTTGTGTGCAAAATGGTAAGGTTTATATGGTGAGATTTTATGCTTTACAATATGGCAATCAGAAAAAAAGAGAACGTAATGTATTCATGATAGAATTAATGCTGAAACTTTGGGCTTTATTCTATTTCCTCGTTTTAAAGCTTAAAATAAATAAATTGTCAAATGCAAACGTTGACCAAAAAAAAATAAAGTTTCTAGTGTCAGCCAAAGGGCGGCACTTTGCGTTCCTTGTATCTTCTGAGAAACTTTTTTAAAACGAAGACTATGCTTGTGCTGACTTAAATTTTCCCTTTGATCAACCATGGTGACGTATGTTATTTTGACCTAAATTCAGTCTTGCTGGATCTTAATAACTGCATAATTATTTAATTTAAGGAAATATGACACATGAAGTTTCAGGTCTGGTTGCCCTGTCGTCAGAGGAGAAGTTTACGCGCTTTGATAACACTTTTCTCTCTACAGTCAGACCCGCAAAAGACTTGCAAGCACTTGTAAGCACTTTCAACCAGCAATTAACACATTAAGCAAGCTGAACATATATTTGCCAAAGAAAAATACTAATCATAAACCTTGAAACGTAAATGTGTTATTTTTAACTTATTAGACAAAAATTAAATGTATAATTTAAAACTGGGCATTTTTTGCCTCGTATTAGCAATTAATTTGGCAATCGGGCCTAATCCATACAGTATACTATACAAAATACATATCCATAACATACTGTAATTATACTATATAAAGCTAAATTACCACTCACTGACTGACTGACTCACTCATTGACATAATTGTTCTCCCAGATGGTGGATGGGGAGGTGGGTATATTTTGACAGATTCGTAAACAAGTAACTCTCAAACCTACGGGAAAAGTGCCAAACCTCCCCTTTTCCCCCCCCTTCTCCCCCCCCTCTATCGTATCTCGGAAACTACGAGAACCGTATTTTTTGTTTTTTACGGATTCGTATAGAGGAGGCTCGGTAAAGTAAAAACCATTTTTCAAAGTCCCCCCCCCGCCCCCCTTCTCCCCCCCTTTAGGCGGATCTCGGAATCTAAGAGACTTGGAACATTTTTTTTTTCAGATTCATTTAGAGGGGCAATGCTTTAGTCGAAATACTTGTGCAACCCCCCCCCCCATCACCCCCCCCTCTCTTTTTTTTTTTTTTTTTTTTTTTTTCACAAGCTCGCGAGGTGCTTGCACCTCGCGCAACACGCAAATACTTGATTTAGAGGGGCAATGCTTTAGTTTTTTTCACAAGCACGCGAGGTGCTTGCACCTCGCGCAACACGCAAATACTAAACCCCCCCCCATCACCCCCCCATTTCTTTTTTTTCACAAGCACGCGAGGTGCTTGCACCTCGCGCAACACGCAAATACTAGTTATATTATATAAAGCTAAATTACCACTCACTGACTGACTGACTCACTCATTGACATAATTGTTCTCCCAGATGGTGGATGGGGAGGTGGGTATATTTTGACAGATTCGTAAACAAGTAACTCTCAAACCTACGGGAAAAGTGCCAAACCTCCCCTTTTCCCCCCCCTTCTCCCCCCCCCCTATCGTATCTCGGAAACTACGAGACCCGTATTTTTTTCTTTTTACGGATTCGTATAGAGGAGGCTCGGTAAAGTAAAAACCATTTTTCAAAGTCCTTCCCCCGCCCCCCTTCTCCCCCCTTTAGGCGGATCTCGGAATCTAAGAGACTTGGAACATTTTTTTTTTCAGATTCATTTAGAGGGGCAATGCTTTAGTCAAAATACTTCTGCAACCCCCCCCCCCCATACCCCCCTTTTTTTTTTTTTTCACAAGCACGCGAGGTGCTTGCACCTCGCGCAACACGCAAATACTTGATTTAGAGGGGCAATGCTTTAGTTTTTTTCACAAACACGCGAGGTGCTTGCACCTCGCGCAACACGCAAATACTTCATTTAGAGGGGCAATGCTTTAGTTTTTTTCACAAGCACGCGAGGTGCTTGCACCTCGCGCAACACGCAAATACTAGTTATATTATATAAAGCTAGATTACCACTCACTGACTCACTCATTGACATAATTGTTCTCCCAGATGGTGGATGGGGAGGTGGGTATATTTTGACAGATTCGTAAACAAGTAACTCTCAAACCTACGGGAAAAGTGCCAAACCTCCCCTTTTCACCCCCCTTCTCCCCCCTCCCTATCGTATCTCGGAAACTACGAGACCCGTATTTTTTGTTTTTTACGGATTCGTATAGAGGAGGCTCGGTAAAGTAAAAACCATTTTTCAAAGTCCCCCCCCCGCCCCCCTTCTCCCCCCCATTAGGCGGATCTCGGAATCTAAGAGACTTGGAACATTCTTTTTTTCAGATTCATTTAGAGGGGCAATGCTTTAGTCGAAATACTTGTGCAACCCCCCCCCATCACCCCCCCCCCCTCTTTTTTTTTTTTTTTTTTTTCACAAGCTCGCGAGGTGCTTGCACCTCGCGCAACACGCAAATACCAATTTCTTTTTTCACAAGCACGCGAGGTGCTTGCACCTCGCGCAACACGCAAATACTTGATTTAGAGGGGCAATGCTTTAGTTTTTTTCACAAGCACGCGAGGTGCTTGCACCTCGCGCAACACGCAAATACTAGTTATACTATATAAAGCTAAATTACCACTCACTCACTCACTCACTGACATAATTGTTCTCCCAGATGGTTGATGGGGAGGTGGGTATATTTTGACAGATTCGTAAACAAGTAACTCTCAAACCTACGGGAAAAGTGCCAAACCTCCCGTTTTCCCCCCCTTCTCCCCCCTTTTTTTTACGGATTTGTATAGAGGAGGCTCGGTAAAGTAAAAACCATTTATCAAAGTCGCCCCCCCCCACCCCCCTTCTCACCCCCTTTAGGCGGATCTCGGAAATTAAGAGACTTGGAACATTTTTTTTTTCAGATTCATTTAGAGGGGCAATGCTTTAGTCAAAATACTTCTGCAACCCCCCCCCCCCCCCACCACCCGCCCCACCTTTTTTTTTTTTTAAAGCTCGCGAGGTGCTTGCACCTCGCGCAACACGCAAATACTAACCCCCCCCATCTCCCCCCCCCCTTTTTTTTTTTTTTTCACAAGCACGCGGGGTGCTTGCACCTCGCGCAACACGCAAATACTAATCCCCCTCCATCTCCCCCATCACCACCCCCATTTTTTTTATTTCACAAGCACACGAGGTGCTTGCACCTCGCGCAACACCCAAATACTAAACCCCCCCCATCACCCCCCCCTTTTTTTTTATACAAGCACGCGAGGTGCTTGCACCTCGCGCAACACGCAAATACTAGTAATATTATAAATTCGAATGAAGTTTAGGACAACACTTAGTAATAATTATATTTAAATCCCTTAAGAATTGGGTCAAAGACGACATCCAAGGCAGCTAATCTTCAAAAGCATTAGAAACCTCCCACATATTTCTAAGACCCTAGTATATTTCAAATTGTATTGTGTGATATTTTTTACAACTGAGCACTCATTTTTCTGGTGACATCGTGCAGGGTTATTTAAATCGTGAGAAATGAACTAAAATACGTATTTAAATACACTATTGAGTCTTTTCTTCCACATTTATTGTGCGCACAGCCAAGTTGTGGAACTCTCTACCGGCTTCTGTGTTCCCTGCCACCTATGACCTTTCAGCCTTTAAAGCAAGAGTGAATAGACATCTTCTGGGCTCGCTTGTTCCATCGTAGACTTCATCTATCGCTTACCATCAGGCGATATTGAGGTCCCGAATAAAAAATAAAATCATGATCTGCTTAGCCTTTTTAGGGTTCCGTAGCCGAATGGCAAAAAACGGAACCCTTATAGTTTCGATATGTCTGTCTGTCTGTCTGTCTGTCTGTCTGTCCGTCCGTCCGTATGTCACAGCCATTTTATTCTGAAACTATTAAGACTACACATGTGAAACTTAGTAGGTAGATGTATTCTGTGAACCGCTTTCCGATTTTAAGAAAAAAAAAATTAAAAAAAATTTAAAATAAAGGGGGTACGGAACCCTTCATGGGCGAGTCTGACTGAAAAAAAAAATGGCCAAGTGCATGGCCATTTTTTTTCCCAACTATAATAGTATTAGTGTTTTACATGGAGCGACTGCCTACTAACTTCAAAACCCAGAAGCTGGGAGACACAATACGCTAGAATGGTGTCAGATTTACTTCTGACTACCCCTAACGACTGTCAAATATGTCAAAATGCCAGCCAAGACCAACGACTTTTTTTTTTTAACGTGGTAAAATTATCAAATAAGTCCTCCCACCCCGGGCAGGGTGGGAGGGACTGTCAGACTTTTATTGACTAAAATCCACGGTGTTCCTTCAATAACCCTTTACGTACCGGGGTCACGGTAATGGGATAAGTCCCACGACCCCGGCAGGCTTCGGCCCTCTGCAGAGGGGGCCTCGTCATGTTGCTGACGCTCTTTGAGGCGCGCGTGGAACACAACGCGCCGTCGACCCGGGCATGGTCCATGGTCGGACAGCGAGTTGCCCTTTACTCACTGTCCGCATGCCCGCGCCTACGGTGGCCGTAGATCGTCGGCTGACGTCCGACGCCGTGGGCGTCTACCACTGCGGCTGGGCTGGAGGGAGGACGCCATCCTCTCCCTCACGCGGCCCGTCTCCTCCTTCGGAAGCATGACTGCTTCGCAGAAGGAGGCGACCGCTTCCCACTCCCTCTCGCCCCGCAGCATTGCCTCGACCAATGCCGGGCGCGAGAGGTCTCCGCCTAAAGACCAAAGACTTAACGTGATTTCCGAGACACGGGGATATAACACCGCCAACTTCCAAACTCCGATCTACTACGGAGAAATTTCTTACATAAAAACCCAATAACACTTTTTGCCCGACCCGGGAATCGAACTCGAACAACGAGGCCAACCAATGAGCCTAACACTCAAAAACGACGTACCGCGCAGCTAATCTCAAAAAGCGACAAACACTCTTTCATAACCGCCTACAACTTTCTGCAACCCTAGTACTTTTCAAGCATTTTCAACAAACAGTTAACGCATCAAGTTGGCTGGCCGTAACTGATAAGTTAGCGTGCTTCAGTGTTTATTTGCATCTAGTATTTACTGCCTGCTTAGAGGTAAACATGTTCTTCTTACAACTAACAGTAACTGCCACACGCCGTAAAGTGAAAGAGCGGTGTAAGCTAATGTTAGATAACGATGTTGAATTTAATGGTTTAAGTTTAAACTAGTGGGAATTAGGTTGAAAATAAATGAGAAAATGTTCATTAAATGTGTTTAATAGTTATAACAGAATATGACTATCCTAACTTGGTTAAGAGAAAACATAACCTGAAGACCCGCCAACTTAAGTTACGCACATAAGTAAAGTGAGCTTGAAGTGAATGTCACTAGATTTATCGCTAATGCTTATCAGCTTAATTCATGTCCACTTCACCTTTGTTAGCACGGTACGATGTTTACAGAATTCAGATTGTTGGAAGGCACAGGACCAATCGATATGGTAACATTTGAAGGAGTAGACAGTGATTATGATAAACCTAAGTGACGGATGTGGGTAACATATTATTAATAATAATAAATTCATTTATTCAGGTAGATTACACCCATTGCCATTAATGAAATTACAAATACGATTAAAATCAAAACAAAAATAACATAATATAAAATGAAATAAAGCCATAATAAACACAAAATTAAAATAAAATACAAATTAAAATACATAATAAAAAAAAAACAATACTAACATAAAAATCCCTAGAGATATTACGAATATAAATTATAACCTACCCGGTATTGGTACAGCGACATATCTGCTCGAACAATGCCGGAGGTAAGGGCAGTCCAACCTTTCCCCGATCATCGTTAGAACGGTGTTGGAGCTGGCCTGCACTCTGCGTACCAAGGACGCGGCACGCTTACGCATAGTCGCGTGAAAATAGTCAGTGCACGCTTATGCGAACATACCCGAGCATACAGACGCGGGCTTGCACGTGGCGAACAGAGGTACTTGTAGCTCACCGTCTAGGAAGGACCAGGTCCGGATCGATGGCGCGTCGTGTTTCACGCGCGCCTTAAAGAGCAGTCAGCAGCACTGACGGGGGTTCCACAAGGCCATTGCCTGCCGCGGTTGCAGGATTGTTCTAACGAGGTACCTTGGCCCCAGAACATAAGGGCAGATGATGGAACAGGGTGGAGTTTTAGTCAGTAGAAGTCTGACACTCCGTTTCTCTCCACCCAGATCCTCCATTGCTCCTTCATTCGATTTTACCACTGAAAAAAAAAAGGTTTACTCCATTTCATATTTCCTTCAAACCTGCATTTAAAACGGTGAAGAAAAACATCAGAAGAAATTGAAGAGGCCTGTGTCCAGCATTGGGACCTTATAGGTTGGTTATGTTAAGTGGCCTATTGAAGGTAACAGTCTGATTATTTTTTTGTTCCTTTCGTTTTCTGCTAAAAGTTTAGGTCGCAAAAGTGTGAAACAAGCTGAAAGATAGAACCAAATAGTTTCCAAAGTAACAACAACAAATACAAAAAAGAAATGACTGTGGCACTCGGGGACTGTCGCGGTAAAGCTATTGCATAACATTCTTTATCAACTTATGCAGTTATAATTATTTATTTGTTTTATTTATGCAGTATTTTTTTTTCTTTGATATTAATTCAAGTTACACTTTTAGAGCGTGGTGACCTATAAGAAAACCATTTGTTTTTTCTTTTATTGAATAAATGAGAAGTTAATATTGTTTAAAATATTTTTATAGTCTTACATGTAGGTTATTCAGGAATTTTTATCATTGAAACTATAGGTTTACGATACGTCTAGTCGCACGCACACAAACACCGTGCCGAAGTCTGCCGAACTGAAACGACGTTAGACGATGCACGGCTTTCAACGCCGCACCGCTGTGCCGGTCGGAGTGGGGGGTGTTAGGTTTATTATCGTTATGGAATTTCTTGATTCGGTCGCCGCGCTCAAAGCCCGCGATAAAAGCTATGCAATACCTTAAAAAAAAATAGTAATTTTATTGCAATCGATTTAACTACCGATTCTTAATAAACAGCTTTCTGGTACTGTATATACTGGAAACGAGTTGTAAATACCATACCAAAGAAAAAAAATACCAAGCACTTCTAAAACAGCCTGTATAATAAAAAACTCTTCATAAAAGTATTATCCATGATGCTTATATTTTATTAAGTTGTATCGAAGCCGACTACTTTACAAATGAATTTTAAATCAGGATCTGTTAGCAGTTTCTTATTAATAATTTAAAAACTTCACCATGGTACCTAATTTAAGTTTAACTTTATAAACTGGGAATATAATTCTTATTTATTAATAAAGTATTGAAAGAAAATACTACTTACTTTTATATTGCTAGTCTAATGAAACACTGAATTAATAAGTTTGAATAGGTACTATTTATTTTTAATTAAAAATAGATTCGCGTTTGACTACTATCTCACCTGATGGTAAGTGATGATGTGGTCGAAGATGGAGCACGCTTACCTACAAGTAACCTATTCACTCTGGACTTAAAGACTAGGTTGTAGCCAGCAGAGAATTCCACTACTTAGCCATACGCACAATGGAGGTATTCCCAAAACGTTTTGTGCGTATGGGTGCGCTACTTACCAATTTCGTACCGAAATATCCTGCTCATTTCACTAAGAGATTCTGCATCCCCTTTTTTGTGGGGGAAACCATCAAATGTCTTCTCCCGCTCTGGGTGGAGCGGCAGGGATCAGACTCGTACCACTAACTAAGAAACTACCTTGTTTCTTCGGATGCCCTTACGTTCCGAGGCCGTGGTAGGTATCTCGTTAGCACATTCCTGCAATCCCAGCTGCCGTTGGCCCTATAGGGCCCCATCATTGGTGCTGACTGCTCTTTGAGGCGTGCGCGGACAGGGCGCTCTCGATTCAGGAGATTAAACTCCCTCCTTCCCCTATTCTGACGTGTCACTGCAATCATGAATACGTTGCGGAAAAGGGATAACGCTATATATTATATATAGCGCTGTATCCCACTCACCAAAGAATTAAGTTGATATATATAATTATTTACCATTCTGTATAATAAAACTGTAGAAGTGTCAATTCTGTACATTAAAAATAATAAAACACTTTTTAGCAAAAAATAGAACCGACTTCCATATAAAAACACTACAAAGGCAAAAATAACTTTAATTTCGGTAGTCGGTGTCATTTGTTTTGTATTTTCTTTTTTTTGACACCGCCTTCGGAAATTAAAGTTATTTTTGCCTTTGTAGTGTTTTTATATAGAAGTCGGTTCTATTTTTTGCTAAAAAGTTTTTTTTCGCGCTTTTTAGTGGGTCGGTTTGTAATTTATCTCGTTACAAAAGCCAAAATGTCAACTACTTATCACCTTTCACAAAATATTTCTTTTCCCGGTGCATCACCATCAGCTCTACTTCACCATATGCATTGTGACGAGCATAAAGTGCTTAACATCTATATTCAAGTAATCTAATCGCAATCCACGAAATACTTATTATTGAGTAGTTTCGGTGGCCGTTTGGGGTCTTCATCATCAGTATCACTTCCACAAATGGTGCTTTTTGAGAGCAACTGTACAAGGTATTATAAGAAATACCCAAAATGCTATAGATGTGCCTATAATATTTGAAGAGTTCCCTCGATTTCTCCATGATCCCATCATCAGATCCAAACGTGACGACAATGGGACCAATTAGAAAGTATACCCTTTCAAACAAAAAAAGAATTTTCCAAATCGGTCCAGCCATCTGCGAGTAATGAGGTAACATACATAAAAAAAAAAGTTCAAGACGAATAGAGAACCTCCTCCTTTTTTTTGAAGTCGGTTAATAATAATAGCAGGGGGTGTTACTAAATTGATATTTCGGTATCGATTTAGTAACACCCCCAAAAATGTAATTTAAAAAAATCTGTCAGTCTGTCTGTTTGTTTAAGCATCACGCAAATACTAGCGTTTCGATTACGATTAAACTTGGTATAATTATATTTTAACATCCTGGGCACATATCCCTAAATACTTTTTATCCCCTAAAATTATACACTATAAAAGACCAAACTTAATTTTGCAGTTTGATCCCTAAACTATACCAACCGGTAATACAGGTCCCGAACCCAATACAGACTCCAGCTCTCACTAAGGTCTATATCTTGTTGTAACTTATATTCTGTAAACTTATGCTGTACCTTTCTGAGAAAAATAAATAAAGATTATATAATATTATATAACCGCAAATAATAAGTTACGTCACCCGCAGTGGAGTTCACTAGCGTTTCACTGTAAATGTAGGGCCGAAGGTCAAATTTGGCTTGAACCGTTCGCAGCTAGGAACGAAACGGTTATTTAAGTATTGTATGTCATGCTACTTACCAAAGTAGAAATCTACTACATAAAACTTACAGAACGCGAGCGAAGCAGTGAGGAAAAGCTATTGTAAAATAAGTGGTATAGGATAGTAGGTCGATGGGTACAGCAATCTAACTCTATTCTTGAATGTATGTTTGTTTTTTATTCTTACTGCGATTTGTAAGCGATAGATGAGGTCTACGATGGGTCGAATGAGCCCAGAAGGTGTCTGTTCACTCTTGCCTTAAAGGCAGACATGTGTCATAATCATGCGGAAGAGAAAACAGAAGCCGGAAGAGGAGAATGGCTTAGTAGGACAAGACGGTATATTGACCAAGTGATGATAGTACCCTGCATTACGTCTGATAGATCTAAAAGGTACGTCACACATTAGGCACGTCCACGGCTCGTCACGATCAGTCACGGCCGCGACATGTCGTCACGCTCGTGCGTGGCTGACGTCATACAAATTCCACTACACTATTTTGACGAAACTGACCAGTGGACGTGATTGATGTGTTTGCACGTTTAAAACGTGCAACTTTTAGTCGGTACATTGCGAGCTGACTCTACTACCTATTTTTTTTAAGAGAAGTATCAATGAGGGTAGAATTCACATTACTACCAAACATGTTAACCCCTCCAATGAATATAAATATGCTTGTGTGTGGAGTGGGTTCACGGAAATATTACACTAGTGGGGTTAGATTACAAGTCCGATATCTTAGCTATTGATTTACAATTCGCCAGTTATACCGGTATAATATCTGACCAGGTTTAGGCAAAGCAAACGAAGCTGCAGGCATCTACAACCACCAACTTGATAGCTTTCACTGACTACTTATTTAATAGTATGGACTCACGTGTGCAGGTGGACACTATTTATACTGATTTTAAAAAGCCTTGACAAAGTCGATCATGATCTGCTCTTAAAAAAAATTGCATTCAACGGTATCCGTGGGTTTTTGTTGCGTTGGTTCACATCCTATGTCTCCAACAGAACGCAAAGAGTTGTAGTTAATGGGTCTCATTCCACGACCATAATAGCAACGTCAGGAGTACCACAAGGCTCAATTCTCGGGCCTATTTTATTTATTATTTTTATTAACGATATTCACCTTTGTTTTCATCATTCTAAGTTTTTACTTTATGCTGACGATCTAAAAATTTTTAGGCCTATTAAAACAACACTCGACTGTCACCTAATTCAACAAGATCTCGATCGCCTAGCAGATTATTGCATGCAAAATAAACTACACCTTAGTATTCCCAAATGTTGATGTGTTAGCTTCACTAAAAATAAAAAAATTGTCAAACATTCGTATAAACTACAAAACGAAACACTAATCAGAGCTAACTCTGTTCGTGATCTGGGAGTATTACTCGATGACAAACTGCACTTGGATGCGCATGTTGATAAAATAATTAGTCGTGCTTATCGTATGTATGGCTTTGTGATGAGATCAGCCACGGAATTCATACATCCTCGCACTTATTTACATCTTTATAGGTCTTTAATCCGGTCTCAGCTCGAGTATGCAGTGCCAGTGCGGAGTCCCTTCTATAACAAGTACACTGACTGTATAGAACGAACTCAACGTAAATTTCTAAAAACTATGCATTACCGTTGTTGCCATAGACGAATACACCTCTCTTATGTTGAACAACTTAACAAGTACAACCTACTCTCTTTGAAGTCAAGGCGTATTTTCTTGGAGACAATGTTCCTGTACGATTTATGTAACAATGCATATGACTGTGTAGAAATTAGCAATAGGCTGTGCTATGTAGTCCCCAGGACAATTCAAGGACGAGAGGTGCGCTCACAGCCCGTATTCGCCGTCACTTCTAGTCGTACGAATGCGGGCCTGCGGGAACCTCTTCGTCGCCTGTGTCGTCGCCTTGCTAGCAATTACAATAAGTTCTTCTCTGACTTGGATCTATTTTCACTACCAGTTAGAAGATTTAGAAATTTGCTTTTATATAAAATTAGAAATTTGCCTGAATAATTTTAGCTTTGTAATCGTATACACCTAATAATTGTGAACATACACCTATTATCCTAACTTTAATAATACAATGCAAACTAACTTTAATAATAAAAAATACAAACAATACTGTCTTTTTCTTGTACATCTGTGGAGAACGTTGTTGGCTGCATATTTGTATAAACCTATATGTTCGTATTTTTTTTGTTATGAATAATGTGTAACTGTTTGTTTTCCCTAACAAATAAAATAAAATAAAATAGAACAAACAGTGCAAAATTCATTTTACACCAACCTCAGCATACGTAACCACGTTTTTGCCATTTCTGCCCGCGACCGCTCGACCAACGACCCAAACTAACCTTTTAACTTAACGACGCTGGCTGTGAGCGGGTAAGTTGCAGTATTGTGGGAGTTAAGTAACATCCTGACGCCGTTTGCCGAAGGGCGCAACTCCTGTTATCTGTGTAACGGCAGGTGATTGCCATAATCACTGAACCCATTTAGGCTCTGACAGCGAATTTCGTGGATTGGTAAAGGACATTTTTACTAAAATTTTTGCGTCTATTTCAGTTCTTATAGGATTTGACAATGTCACAAAAGGTGAAAATAACGTTTCAAATTATTCAAATTCTAAATTTAAAACCCCCTATTTCAAGCTCCTGAATGTGAGTGATTTAAGCTGAAATTAAAATTTTAAGATATAATTTCTTATTTCAATTTTTTATAATACTGAAGTTAACAATAATCACAATAATCCTGATATAATAGTGGTGGATCAAATCGAGAGGCGTGCCTTGATTGTCGACATAACCATCCCGCATGACGAGAACCTCGTGAAAGCTGAGAAAGATAAGCAAATCTTTGCTTGGGGCACGAGATTGTCGACATGTGGGATGTTAACTCGGCAATCATTGTACAGATAGTTGCCTCAGCCAATGGCTTAACAGCCAAGAGCCTCGACCAACACCTTAGGAGGCTCTCGTTAGGCGGCTGGATCAAGGGCTTGCTTCAGAAAGCGGTACTCCTGGGCACGGCGCGTATCATTAGGAGGTTCCTCTCTCTGGAGCCTTGACCACCGGTAGCTTGGACCTTATATCCCGATACCGGTGGGCTACTATTTTAATATTTTTAAATGTTTTTGTTATTTGTAGGAATATTTAAACATGTAATTTATGTGTGTATAGTTAGGAATAAAGATAATCATAACAATGAGGAGGTTACTTAGTAACATAATAGCTGCCACACGGGTCGATTTTCATGGCTTAACATCGCGTTTCGAGGTCGTCGTGTGGATGGCTGACCAACTTTGTATATTGAGATTTCTCCGTACATCGGAAAGCTTGCTAAGCCATTATGGGTTGTGTTTTGGGAAAATCAAGAGTATTAAATGAAAACAGGTTGTTCCTTGAATCGATGAATTGTTAGAATGAACATCAGAATATGGTTTTATCTTAATCTTCTTAACATAGTATAAAACAAAGTCGCTTCCCTGTGTCTGTCCCTATGTATGCTTAAATCTTTAAAACTACGCAACGGATTTTGATGCAGTTTCTTTCAATAGAAAGAGTGATTCAATGGTTTTTAAGTACATGACATGCATAATATAGTAGAGGAACACTGATAATTTTTGAGGTTTCTAATGTGATGTCGCAAATAAACACATTTTTTGCGCTTGCTTTCCAAACGCTGGCTGAACCCTACGAGATAGATCAAAATAATGTACTACAGTATTGTACACCTTAAAAAGGTTAACAAAAAAGTCCTGGATGGCATCTGCCTATCTCTTATAGATAACCCACAACAACCATTTTTTAAACTTTACTTTTTACGAGAAATACGAGCATATTTTACAAAGCGATTTTAAGCAATACAGCATTAATCCTTATCCAATTATGTACCATAAATACATTGTGCAGTTAATATAAATCAATATTGCCCTTTACAGAATATAATTTAAATAAATAGTTTCGAAGATATTACAGATTTAAAATGCAAGTTATTGCCGCGCGGTGCCGGCGGAGGCACGACCGCGTGCCTATGTTGCTTAGATTTGAGCGTTGAATGTTTTTCCCATGGTAAATTATGTGTCGCACTTTCAAGAGTAATTACTAAAGAGAACATGGATGTCGAATGACAAAAAGGCTGTCAACGATGTATAAAAAGACATTCTATAGTATATTCTATATTAATATAAACATTGCACCCGTGCGAAGCCGGGGCGGGTCGCTAGTAAAATTATAAATCTAATTGTCGGTGGGAGTTAAAAACTCATTACGGTGCCAAATAACGAGGTCCGATGTGATGTTGCATAGATATTTTATTAGGCATTTACAGATTATTACATTTCAGCAGGTTGTCTGAAGTCAGATAACCCTTGGTGTCAGGATTCAATGTAAACGTAAGTCGTCCATTGTGATTCTTAGTCTACCCTTCGAAGTTTATTGATGGGTGGACTAAGAACGTGATATAAAGGTGTGGGTAGTTCATACCCATACATTTATATCACGGTAATCAACCCCCAAGCATGCATATAACAAGGAAAATATAATAACGAGCTAAGTAATAACTTTTAATTATTCATTACTTGAACTTACAAATGTTTTATTATGCATTAACTTCGCTTGACTTTTCAAACTTAGTCGCCGTGACAGGCACAGCAGTGTTGGACACTTTACTTAGTAACTTAAGACTCCTTAGGCGTATTAAGGGGTAGACATGACTCTAACTAATTTAAACAAAAAAATATATCTGAATGGCTAATCGTGAAATTTTCATCATTATCTTAAACTCCCTTTAATAGTAATGATATAAACGACATTCACACCAAAATCATCTGGCGGTATTTCATTAACCTTTTGTTTATTTTATTATGACACTTTATTTGTACCGACTTCGAAAAAGCAGGAGGTATTATATACGCCTGTGTGTTTTTTTTTATGTATTTTCACCGATTTTTCCGCCAATTGTATGAAACACGTGTCGAGTATGGGTCTGTTTTGCATGTTGCATTGCATATATTTGTAAGCAAGCATTGCAAGCATAAACAAATGGGTTTTAGCGGAATTATAAGTAATACGCTTATTTTTTACACTTTTTCTTGTATTCTATTTCTATGTATTCTACAATTAATCAATATTATATTTCTTTTGTCAGAACGAACAGTAAATATTGTTCTATATTGTTATGAATTTTAAAAGTGTAATTTTTTAAAACCTGTTTGCTTGTTTTTAGGGTTCCGTAGCCGAAAGGCAAAAAACGGAACCCTTATAGTTTCGACATGTCTGTCCGTCTGTCTGTCTGTCCGTCCATCCGTATGTCACAGCCATTTTATTCCGAAACTATTAGGACTATACATTTAAAACTTGGTAGGTAGATGTATTCTGTGAACCGCTTTCCGATTTTAAGAGAAAATTTAAAAAATATTTAAAATAAAGGGGGCTCCCCATACATCGAACTAAACTGAAAATATTTTTTTTCATGAAACCTATATGTGTGTGGTATTTATAGACAGGTCTTTAAAAATGACATTATGGTTTCTTAAATGACTTTGCATAAAGTTAATCGTTTAAAAGATATACGCTTCCAAAGTGGTAAAATGTGTGTAACTTCTATAATAATGAAGTGAAAAATCTAAAAAAACCATATGTTGTAGATCTTAATGTAAACTTTCAACCAAAATTGGTTTGAACGAGATTGAGTCAGCAGTTTTTGAGATACAGTATATTTACAAAAACCGCAAATATAACTTTGTAATTCACACAAATACTATGAAAACAAAGTTATTTGGCGTAGTTGTAAAAATTGTAAATAGGCTAGTTTTAAGAAATTATTAAGGTCTTTTGTTTTTTTTTTTTTTCAAATAAATATATTAAGTATGTTATATTTATTATAGTTACTACGGAACCCTTCATGGGCGAGTCCGACTCGCACTTGGCCAATTTTTTAGAACTAAGATTCTTCAGAAACCGTGCACGTGTATGACTCGCGCTTAAACTCTCTTCAAAGGTTCTACAACTTACAAGAAGACTATGTTCTTTTATTATTATTTATGTACGTACGTGTACGTATGTACTAATCTACTTACACAACTTACTTTCGTCATAATACTAATATGTTATACTAAACTTCCAAAAGCTTATTTCGTACATAAATAAATACCTCATACGCCCAATTTGATGTGATTAAATTACCCCGTAAAATACTCGCGGGAATGGAAGCGGCATAAATAAAATCTATTTTTAGGCATCTTCGCAACACAGACGTAAGTATCCTCAACTTTTTTCAGTCTTGCGCATCCTTGGCAGTTGAGTATACCTGCTGACGTATGTATAAACATAATTATGTACTATTTATAAGCCGTTGTGACCCAGCTAACCTATTAATAAATCACAACGATATTGGTAACGGGTAATAATTTTATCCAACTTTGAAAATATGTGACAAAAGAAACACAGATATATAAAAAAATACTTTATCAAAAAACCTGCCAGATCAATTATATTATGTTTCAGACGCATTTTTTTAAGTGCCTACTCTTTAGGTATTTTGAAATCGTTTCCTCGAACTCCCTAATGCCGTCCGCCATCTTTTAAAATCGAGTAGCCTTATATGTTTAGTACTGTTTCCTTCTCCTCATACCAGAATCATGATGCTTTTTTTCGTGGGGAAAATCATCAAATAACTTCTCCCGCTCTGGGTGGAGAGGAAGGGAGTGTCAGACTCCTACTGACTCAAAAACCCACCCTGTGTCTTCAATTGCCTTTGCGTTCAAGGACCACAATATCTCGTCCCGCTACTTTGGCAGGCAACTGCCTTGTCGGTCTCCGTCAATGGTGCTGACTGCTATTTGAGAATCATGATGCTTAAGATGACATCATTGAAGAGGAAAAGTCATGTAAATCCCAGATAACCCATTTTCATTTACTACCGATGTACTCAATTAACTTTGTGTATAACAGATTTTTATTTTATTTGGTATAGGTACAACAAGACGTGTTCAATTCCAACTCCCCTTGAGGCCAAATTGCTTGAAGATTCCAAATCTTCAATATAATAACTTAACAGCGCACGAGTTACAAACTAACTTACACGTAGCAAGTTAGAAGCCAAGTATAATTCAGCAAAGTTTTTGTACAAATTATATTTAATGCGTTACAAGCGCACCGTTAACGCTTAGATTGATTTAAATGTGTTACAAGTTTAACGATTGAACACTTGAATCAATTACATGTTGTTACTGTGGGCTAATGGGTGATCGAAAACTTGAAACCTTACTGGCTTCAAGTTTTCGATCACCCATTAGAAATTATGTTATCTAAGTAACTTTCAGGCTTCTCTTGATAAATTTGATTTAATCGCATGATGCTTTAAATTTGGCACTCAATACTCAATTATTTATTGCATTCCACAATGTGAACGTAGGTGGTAGGTTTACAAAATATGATCATCATGGACCCGGTCGGGCACAGCAAATTAGTTAAAATTAAATTATATTATATTCTATTTTGATTTTATTCCAAAGTTATATCACAATACTCATTTACTATAAATTAAATAATTTTCAATAAAATACTTTATCCTATTAACTTAATCATTTTATAGACAATTGAGAAGAAAAAAAATTAACAAAACATATAAAACTATAATTATAGGAGATATTATTTAATAATAATAAAAAACAACACAAATTAACAATAAAAAATTTTAGGAAATATTAATTAAATTAGGTACATTATCAAATTCAATGAGATCCGTTTGTAATTTCAAATCATATATTATTATGTAATGTATTTATGTATGCATCATTATTGTTTTGTCATTTAAAAAAAACTTTTTAACAAAAAATTAAACCGACTCCCAAAAAACACTGCAAAGTGAAAAATAACTTTAATTTCGGTAGTCGGTGTCTTTAGTTTTGTTTTTTCGTTTTTGGCACCGACTTCCGAAATTAAAGTTATTTTTCACTTTGCAGTGTTTTTTGGGAGTCGGTTTAATTTTTTGTTAAAAAGTTTTTTTTCACTCTTTTTAGTTGGATGATTTTTAATTTACCTAGTTACAAGAGCCTAAATGTCAACTACTTATAACCTTTTACAAAATATTGCTTTTCCCAATGCTGGGCCGTTAATTGTTGAGGAGTTCTCCTGGTACTTCACCATCAGCTCTACATCACCATATGCATTGTGACGAGCATAAAGTGCTTAACATCCATATTCAAGTAATCGAATCGCAATCCACTTAATACTTATTATTGAGTAGTTTCGGCGGCCATCTGTGGTCTTCATCATCAGTTCCACTTCCCCAAATGGTACTTTTTGAGAGCAACTGCACAAGTTACTATAAGAAATACCCAAAACGCCATAGGTGTGCCTATAATATTTGAAGAGTTCCCTCGATTTCTCCAGGATCCCATCATCAGATCCTGACTTTGGTGATAATGGTACCAATTTCGAAGTATACCCATTCGAACAAAAAAAGAATTTTCCAAATCGGCTCAGCCGTCTTCGAGTACTCGATGATCATACATAAAAAAAAAAAAAAAAAAAAAATATACGCGTCGAATTGATAACCTCCTCTTTTGGTCGTCGGTTGAATACTCGTTTACAGTGTAGTATGCTTTATTAGCTAATATTTGTTTGAGATTCTTTACAAATTTGTCATAGTTGTTTTGTTTTTTAATGGTTCTGGTAGGTTATTATAAATTTTGATGGACATAACATACGGACTTTTTGAATGTAGTTTCATGCGTGAAGAGGGTAACATTAGCATATTTCCTATATTCATAATCTGCTTGGTTTTTTCCTATGTATGAGTTGGCTTGCAGTCTAAGTAAATACAGCTGAATATTCTCTCGCGTGTCTTAAGTTACACAGTTCGACATAAGAAAAAAATGCTCCAAATGTCTTAAGGCTTGGTCAGGATTGGTCGATAAATATCTGTGGTTGTGTTGCAAGTAGCAATACGTTCTGCATTTATATGAAAGAAATGGTTCATTCACTCTCTATTTTAATACTTTTCAACAGCAGCAACATCATTTTTAACGTTCTAAACAATAAACTGTAGGTACGCAATGATGGCCGTTCGCGGTCACAAATTTTAAGAAAAAGTAGTTGTGTCATGCAAATAGTGTGTTTAGTAGTGATATGAAGTATGTTATGAATGTGTAAACATATGTGCCATCGTATTCTAGTGTAGTTTTGGTGAATATATTTGTGAATTCGACATATTGTGATAAAGTGTGAAGGTTATGTGTGCGAAAATTATCAAAATGAAAACATATCACGTCACTGCAAAGTCAGGTCAGTTTTATTTCATTACGTAGTGGTTTGTTTTAGGAAAACTAATGAGGATTACGGGAAGGTATAATTTATACTCTGTTAGTATCAGTTTAATGGTGTAATCTTCGTTTTTCTGAAGGCCTACCCAACGTTTTTACCAAACTTGTAATAGTCTCGACATTTCAGGCAATGTGCGTTTACGCTGGCCGACACGCGAAAGGATATTAGTGTTTTACATGGAGTTACGGGTAGCAGTCCTTGGCCAGACCAGTATCAGATTTACTGGCTTATTTTTTTTTCTATTTTCTGACTACTCGTAACGACTGCCAAAAATATCCGAATGACAGCCAGGACTAACGGATTACCGTACTTTCCAAGGCACTTCCAAGGTACTTTTTAATTATACAACTTGAAATTTAAAGGGTATATACATACCAAGTGCATGGCTTCTTTAGATGATAACAAAAGATATGGCAAGGGTTTTGTAATCCTAAGTCAACGTGTGTAGAACTTATTACAAATACCAATACACTGATACCAGAGACCGAGTTTTTCAAATTAAGAAGAACGAAGAGAATTATCGTCTTATTGGCAAGTGACGTGGAAAGTTATTGTCCCTCGTAGTGCTGTGACACGTTTGTTGTGATTGGTATTCAAGAAATATATGAAACCGATAATTTGGTATCAATTCTTTGAGTCAGTTATTTTGAGCTGAAACTGTGCATAGAGACTCCATACCAGATGTTGTCTTCAGCCCTTTTGGATAGATATGGGGTTTCCGTTACACATTGTATATTATCTGTCTGGCAAAAGTTATTTATTTCTTCTTTTCTCTGACCATACGAGTACTTACAAAGCGTGCGAATATATTATGAATGTATTTCTATGGCAATCATAAATCTAAAACCCATAGAAAGAATCCTATGATATCGAAATCTACCATACGAAACCTCTCAGGTTATTCCGCAGGCTTTTCCACCTCTTAAACCGGCCCGCTTAGTAAAAGCTCGTGACTAAATATCAGCAGTAAGAGTCGATAGTCAGAGTTAAGCAACATTTGGTAGGTTTGTTTCGTAGACGAGTGATCATCTTATGTTGAGCCCACCCGTCTCAACATTGCCGCGCTCCAGCGGCAGTGAAAAAGGGGTGCAGGGCAACGGCTCGTCCACCGGCCAACGACGGCCGAACGCGCGCCCCCACGCCACACAGTCAGCTATAGCACGTCTCTAAGCACGGCTGTTCTTGATAATGCTCGCGCATATTATAATCCCGTAACCTTTGTCCGCGTATTGTAAACCAACCTTACCGTTTGGGACTTATCCCATTACCGTGACCCCGGTACGTAAAGGGCTATTGAAGGAATACCGTGGATTTTAGTCAGTACAAGTCAGACAGTTCCTCCGGCCCTGCCCGGGGTAGGAGGACACATCTGATGATTTTACCACGTTAAAAAAAACCGTTTGTAATCAATCATCTTTTTACATTATTACATGTTATACGGTCTACTGTTTCTTCATTGCCTGTTCACCACGACCTATCGTCGCGATCATTGGTCCTTCGAGCCGGATCTTAACATTACAAAATGTAGAGATTCCACCGTACTTCGGATAGCACGTCAAGCATTTTGACCTGCAACTGCGGGTTATTAGGAGCCAGAATATCTGACAGCACTATTGCAAAAGGGGTATCAAGATCTAGTTTCTGGAAGTTAAGAAGGTGGTTACTTCATGTAAAGTACTGGACTCAGCTGCTTCCGGTTAGACTGAAAGCTGATCCCTATTAACCCTAAGAAAAGGCTAGATACATAAAACTCATGAAACTCCCCGCTCAAAAGCATTCACCTCTCACAGTATTTGACCCAAGCATTTTCTTATCTTTAACGAAATTCTTTGACTTAGGTTATATGCGTGTGCATAATAAGTTTAATTTTTATTAACTCCAAGAAAAGACACCGCTAGGGTTAAACGCTTCAATATTTGATGTAAAGAACAGTGTAGTATATGATCGCAAGTTAAAAATAAATACCATTTGTAATGTTTTTACTGCTCATTGTTTTGTCTGTCGTTCACCTATACCATGTATCATGAGAGGTCTGGCTCTTGTGATACAGGTTGTCCTAGTACAAGAGCCAAGGCAACACTGATGTTTGTACCTAAGTGTGTGAAATAAATTATATTTATTCTTATTCTCATTTAGTTATTAAAATAGCCACAACGAGTAGCACTGAAACGTGGCAATGCCGCCAGTGGTATGGGCACTTTTCCTTTCCATTGACAGCAATGCTGATGATTTTTCTATACCTAATGAATTATTTTCCTGAACTCCTTTTCATAATTAGCTGCATCTACATAATTTACTTGTATTAAAATTGAACTAACTCTATAAATGAGCCTACAGAAGCAAAACGTTAAGTGTAACTTGGGTGAATAACAAAAAATTACCCGACTGCTCTAAAAGGGAGGTTATGTTATTTTTACAATTGATTGACTCAACCTTTAGCGGCCCACTACTGGGACACACACCTCCTGTCTATGAGTGGAAAATGTAATTAATTTTTTTACAATTGCAGTATTCTACTCTTACCATGTCCGAATTAATTGATGAGAAAGTATGAATAGTTCTCATATTGACTAAATAATACTCCTCCTGACCTATTTCGGCCATGACGGCCAATATCAGCGGAGATTAGTCATGTGCGCAGGAGATATTATAATAAACAAATATGTGCGCAGGTATAGATGACGCCAAATAACTTGGCAAGGTTTTGGCGTACTGGGGGTAAGTTCGCGCATCGTGCACTTAGTGGAAGAAAAAAGTGGTCACTTTTACTGCTTGCCATTATTCTATGGTTATTGCCATCATTTATTTTTAATCATATCTGTTCAGAAGAATGTTAAAGAAAGAAGAGGAATTCATTCGTTAATTTGGTATTATAAATAAAATAGATTTAATACATAAATACATTTAAAAGTGAAAAAAATGTATTAAAAAAATAATTAAAAATAACGTTAATAAAACTGCTACCCTTTTTATTCTTCTTTTTTCCCGGTGTCCTAAAGACAGTGACGAATTCGGAATTTCAACCTTCCTTAACTATAGTGTCTAACTGTTCTTTCTGACGTTTTAATAGTCTGCGTAAAACGGTATTTGTCCTGGCATTGTAATCAAGGTAACAAAAAATAAATTTCAAACAACAACTCGTAACAAAAACAAAGGGTACAACTTTCGTGTACGCAAGTGTATTCAGGAGCAAATTGAACGAGAACTACTGACGCACCAATCGCGCGCTCGGAGCGGTGCTACGTCATACCCCGCGTCCCGCTGACAACCGCTGACACCTAAAAATCGACTTCTGCGCATTGAACGACTCTTGCCAAGTTATTTGGCGTTACCTATACAAGTGCACTCTCTGTACCCTTACTTTCATTGACCTATGGAATAGCAGTCTGATACGACCGGAGAGAGATCAGGCGCAGGACCAATAGCTTAACTTGCTTTTCGAGGCATGGAGGTTATCACACCACCATAACTTCGAAACTCCAGGATGGTAAAATGACTTTATATTCACTACATAACTGTCTAAGTATTTTTACCTTTTTTTTCTAAGTGGGAAAATCATCTTATGACTCGTCCCGCCGTGGGTGGAGCGGAAGGGAGTGTCAGACTTCTACTGACTAAAAACCCACCCTGCTCCTTCTATTGACCTTGCATTCCGAGGCCGCGGTGTCTCATTAGAACAATTCCCGCAACCCCGTAAGGCAATGGTCCTATCGAGCCCCATCAATGCTGCTGATTGCTCTTTGAGGCGCGCGCTGATCACGACGCGCCGCCGACCCATGTCTGGTTCTTACCGAACGGTGAGCTACCTACCCCTGCTTGCCGTCCGCAGATCCGCGTCTACGGTGGCCGGAGATCAGCTCGTAGTCCCCGACGCCCGGGGCGTCTCCCACGGCGGCTGGGGCGTGAGGAACTTGTCAAAAACGGATATATTTTGTACCACTCATTAGTAGCTTCAAGTCGGTAGTGCACGAAACAAATTCATTCCCATATACAAGCATTGAGGTCAGTAAGAAAGCATAACATAAAAATATTCCTAAAATGTTTCTTTTTTATCACAACAGAAATCAAATCATATTTTATTAGCAAGCCATTATGTGTACAATCCATCTTCCGTTCAGAAATGGGAAACTATAAAATAGCAATTAGTGGAGCTATTTCATAGAGTAGTATGTTATTTCACTTGGAGTAGTTTATATTTACCTGAAGAAACTGTTGTTTAATGTCACCATAGGCAATGGAAAAAATAATACAAAACCTAGTACAAGTAAAAATATTTATTCCGTACTTTACAATAGCACGATGCGACATTTTGGTAATAATAGCGATAATTCATTTAATTCGGCCAACTTGGCTCATACGAATGAAAATAAAAATGAAAATAGACACATATAATAAAATTGTATTCTTTTATTTATCTTTTGCAAAAACATACATGCCATTATGAGGTTTATGCTGTTACGTCAAATTTGGCATCTATGGACTGGACTACCTTAGCAATTTTTTTCAGATTTTTCCTAATGATATTTATTAAGACATCATGACACACATGATATTTTATGTATATAAGTTTAGGTATTTTCTTTTTCTTAAATAATTAGGTTCAATGACACAGTTACATTTTGCAAAAAAAAAGCTTTCATTTAATACATCAATAGCCCACTCGTTGAAAACATATTTGATAAAAAGTCTTTTCTCCAGTAAAATTTTCATTTTTTGATTACCGAGTTATTGCTTGGGAGCGTCGATATACATAATCAACTAAACTATATAAAACTAATATCTTCTACTCGCGACTTTTCGCGTGAGAGGGTTTTCCCGCGTAAATCCCGATCTCCTTGGAATTTCGGGATAAAAAGTAGTCTATGTGTTATTCCAGGATGTCAACCAATCAATTATTGTGATAAAGTGTATCATAGTAATTTTATCGCAATGGCTTTCCTATTATCACGACCCGCCCTTAAATGGCCAAAAAAAAATAACCAATACGCTTGCTTAAAGAAAAACAGACTAAACCATAAGGTTCTATCACTACTAGGCATAGACTACGTCACACTTTTTTTCCACGACATCGAGTTCAAGTTCAAAGAAACGTTCAAGGAAACATTAGTTAAAAAACATCATGATGAATTCTTTAGGGATCTTACTTGTGTCTTGAGTTTCCACCATTAGTATTAATTATAATTATTAGAAAGGAACCAGATACCTGCTTTAGTCAATTTTAAGAAGTAAATGAGATGAAATGAAATGAAATATTTATTTTGTAAATTGGTTACAAATAACACTTTAACACGTCATGG
This sequence comes from Tholera decimalis, assembly GCA_943138885.2. Taxonomy (NCBI): domain Eukaryota; kingdom Metazoa; phylum Arthropoda; class Insecta; order Lepidoptera; family Noctuidae; genus Tholera; species Tholera decimalis. Next base: position 23,595,633 of record OW964565.2, read on the forward strand.
TTTTTTGCGTTTTAAGTTTGGCTAGATGAGGCCGGTGTTTCCTAACCACGGAATATTAGATGAATACGGTTGGAATGGTAATGTGGGCGTGGCGAGCGCGCCACATTTATGATCCGAAAATCATAGCGCGGCTGATTAATTCAGTCACCGCGTTTAGTGCGCTTCGGACTACTTTGGAACACAGAGCTCTGCTTTAAATTGCCGTGTTGTGCAATTATAACCTGTAAAACAAAAAGTCATACCGCAAGTATAGAGCGGGGATATATATCTTTCCATCGATACGTCGAATATAACATTTAATTATAATTTTATATGTAAAAAAAACATAAAAATATTCTGATCACTATGAAATTCCAAACATTAACAACATTATTGCAACAAGTTACAAAAAATATACATTGCTCGATGTGTAGGTACTCGCTTAATCAACACAATGACCAAGCCCGCTTACAATGTACTGCATGCGTCGCGTCCTCATCACTTCAACCATTGACGTTTCGTCCTTTGCCCTGATTGGCCGTGGTGCACAGCGGATGTTTATCGACAGAGAGTTACAATCAGTAGCAAACTCTCGATTTAAGTGTGTGTAATTTATTTGTGTGCGTAATTCGCATACGTAACAGGCCTCTTGCTTGTAGTGGAGCTAAAGAGTGGGAGACAAGCGGTGACACGCGTTTTCATACAAATCAGGACCTATTTCCTTTCTAACCTCTTTTATCTGTTCTGTGTTCCTAACTGACTACTCTGAGAAGAAACACCGAAACAAACTCAGTAGATCGGAATAAGAGAAGTGGTGGTTCAGTGGTTACGGTATTAATTTGCGAGTTGCATGTCGTGGGACACAGTTAGGCGTATTACTTTACTGTATTATATCATCATCTACCTACGTTGGGGTCGGCGTCTAGTCTAGTCTGGATCTGACCTTCACAACCCAGTAGCTGGGTAACACGATACCTCTGGGGCAGACCAGTGTCAGATTATCTGGCTTCAGACCCGTAACGATTGTAAAAGGTGTCCAAATTACAACGAGGCACTAAAGCTTTGGTTTCCTAGGATAGCGGTGCCGTCAAATAGCGGCCGTAATACAGCGGTGAATGACGTCACTAGAACGTTGCCTATGTAAACGAAATGGCGCGGTTTCCTAGAGAGCGGTAACTGACACCGTAACGTCAAAAAGCGGTGCCGCCATTTGCATGACGGCCGTTTTGTCGGTGTCAGATGGTTTCGTGAATGTTATCAATGATAGCGATGAAGCAGACAGTGTGTTAAAACGGCCGTGGAACTTTCCACATGTCGTCACCGTAAAGACGGCCGCCTTTTTGCGTCCGTAATATTACGGTCGCTATATGACGGCACCGCTTTCCTAGGAAACCAAAGCTTTAGCTTTACCACTGTTTTAAAATCGGGGAAGGAAAACATCTCATTTTTTTTTTAAATCACGAATGAGCCCGCTCTTGACCTCAATCACACCTGATGGTAAGTGTAAGATGAGGTCTACGATCGAACGAGCGAGCCCAGAAAATGCCTATTCACTCTTGCTTTAAAGGTTGACGGGTCATATGTGGCAGGGAACACAAGCCGGCAGAGCCACACATTGGCTGTGCGCACAATAAATGTTGAGGAGAAGCGCTTAGTACAACAAGATGGTATGTCGACCAAGTGTGGATGGTATCCTGCAGTACATAGATACCGCAGTACTTTTACTACCGTTAGACCGGTAGTAAAAGGGGGATGAAGGGATATTAAGATAAAGGAAGAAAACTAACATGACCTAGGACCACAAAAAACGCAGACATATGGCATCCACTAATCCGCATTGCGTGGTGTATTACAGCCCATTCTTTTTCATAAATAGGATGCCTGTATCTAAGCAGTAGGAACATTACGTGCCTGCATTATATTTTATTTTATTACATTATACATTTACATAGGTACATTACACATTATACATTTTAATTACATTAGATCTAAACGACTGAAAGTTTTATGTATAAAGAAATGTTACAATAAATATTATTATTTTCTTCTGTGTCAATTTATTCATAGGTTCTCTGTAAAAGATCGCTATTAGCGATAAGATCGCCCATTGTTTTTCAGTCTTTATTTGTTTTCTGTTATGGTGTACAATAAAGAGTATATCTATCTACCTAAATCATATTTATTAATCTCAACTAAAACAGTCTCAACGTAAACCACAAACAAAATGAACGCGGGTGGGACGAACATTGTCGAATACGTCCGTAGTTCCAGAGCTCTTGTCTCAAATACATTCTCCTTTTTTCAGTTTCGACGTCCGTGGCCGATCGTTCAACAAGGCGTTGCAGTGGTCGGACCCTAACGCGTTCGGTCCTCGCGCCTACTTTGCGACCGTCGCCCGACCTGCAGCCCTCACACTTGATACCGTTCAGTTGGATGATGAGGGCGTCTACAGATGTCGTGTCGACTTCAAGAACTCGCCGACGAGAAATTTTCAAATACGACTCTCTGTTATAGGTGAGTGAGTTTGAGATTTTTGTTACAATATGGTATTTTTTATACGGTGGATTCATAGAATCGTGTAAAAAATGTTATTTATGTTTTAATGACTGTCGTCACTGGCAACTATTTCCGTGTTTGGTCGCTCACAACTCCGTATTATTTCTCTGTATGTTAAGCAAACTAATTTTTAAAATTATATCTCTACATATATATAAGTTACCAATAGTATTTACAATGTATCCTATAGCCAAATTTTGTAGCATTGACAATGATCAAATTCAAATTTGTACAAAGCATCCTATTACAAAATGAATGCCGTAAAATGGCGCATCGCCTTTTGTCTTGTATCCTGTTCCATCATCAAGACGATCGTTACATGGTGGACATCCCACCCATACATACAAAACGTTTTGAGAATACTTTCATTGTGTGCACAGCTAAGGAGTGAAATTCCCTGCCAGAGTCTGTATTTTCTGATGGCTATAACTTTAAGTCCTCTTGACTTAAAGACCCCTGAATAGGTTACTTCTAGGCAAGCGTGCTTCATCTTCGACCACTTCATCGCTTACCATCAGGAAAGATAGTGCTCAAACGCGAGTCTTTCACGAATAAAAAAAAATAGTACTACAACTACTTAATAATAAATTGGCTCAGACTCACTTTTTCAGCAACCTATGCTCTTTATGGCCTATGTAATCCAAGAACTTAAATTGGGATATTTATGTGTATGTGTATTTTTTGTTTTGTCTGTCGAGGACCTGGAATCCAGTGGTTCAAATGTGTAAAAACCGAAAAAGTTCCGTAGAAAGTTTGCGAGTCGACACGGTGAGTTTAGTGTGTCGGGAACAGAATCGAGTGTTTAGTGATACATGTGACAGTGGTAGCGGTGTCGCTAACAGAAAACGAACGAGAAAGAGCGTAGACCGATTTGTCTGCTCATAAACTTCCACCCGAAATTACTTCATCCGTGATCATGGCGCTTGCAACAGTGCCGAAATATCGGAAACTCGAAACAAAAAATACACATGGCAACTATCCCGTTTTTAGTTCTAATGATATGTAATACAAAATTCATTCGAACATCATCTTAAAATACACGAACCTAAAGTTACCTCAAATAATGAGTTTCAGAAACTATATTTTAAAATATCGCCTAAAGCTTGTAAAATACAAGGCAACATTCAATGTTTTTCATTAAATTATTTACTTTACAGAGTGAATAAAATAACATACAGATAATTACGTCATTAAAAATTATAATTTACAAGTTCTCATACAGAAGCAACACATTAAATAAATATTGAACTTAGTTCGTTTCAACTTAATTCGTACAATTTCAAACAACTCACCAAGACCGGGCTTTTAAAATTAAAATCTTTTACAAGTTGTCTGGAACCGACGAAAAATAATTGAACCACTTAGGAATATAAATGAAGTTCTTAGTAACAGACGTCCCGGATTGCATCAAAATCGTACTCAAAACATAGTTGGCACGAAAATTAAATTAGAACGATAATAATAATACATTTCTATCAGGCACATGTTTACGTTTTGCGAGCTTAAACAATAATTTCCCCTGTTAAAAACTACTTAAGCTGGTACAACTAACATTTTCAATTACTGTCTGAATATAATTGCCTCCTAACGAGTGAAACGGTTTCGCAAATAACTCTGCCGCAAAACGTCGACCCTCGAAACTACGAATAGAATGGGAATCGCAGCAGATGTTCGCATTCCCACACCGAAAAACTTTAGCGCAAAATGTCTGCTCTATGCTGAAAATTTATAAGAGAACCTTATCTAAAAAGCCAGCCTTTCAGCGGCTTTCGCCGAGCGAGCGATGCAAAACAAAGCTTTGTTAGAGCTCCTTTGAATTTCGGTAAGGAAAATGAGAGGTTACACACGAGCCCCGACCCCTAGCCCGTCAAAGAAGCTCCGAGTGCTGTTATTACAATAATGTACTGAGATATCGCGTTTGGAGTGGCGCGATGTGCTTGGGCGACGCGGCCGCCTCCCGCCTATCTAACTGGATATTCCCGAACCTTCTGCCGCACTAACATAACCTAGCCTCTACACTGTACGCTCAGACACTCACCCTCAATTTAATTCTTTGTTAGAAACGTAAATTCACTAATCAAAAGAGCTATTCAAAAAGAATTCAATACTTTCACATTTCAGTGATTTGATTAATGATGCGTAATCTTCATTACTTTTGAAAAGAGTTTTATTTTTTCTACCCAATTAATCGTGTTATTCATTTTTGTACAATTTTTTATTTGGAATATCACATTTATTTCGCACGTTGTTGAGTCCGTGCAAAAAGTAAAGTGTTTAACTGATATATGTGTGTGTATCAAGCTATAGGCATGCAAAACGTGGAATTGACTAACAAAGTGATTTTATTAACTCCACTGCCCTAGTACGTCGGCCGGCGTTGCCCGACCCAAGAATTTATTATACCTCCCTTATCTACATATGTTTATCGTGGAATTTTAAATTGTAAACGAGCTCCACTTGAAAATACCAGTTCAGTTTCCGCATGAATTTACGCTACATTTTGTTTGGCGCACCGTATATTTTGCATCAAATTATAATGGCCATGATTCATTCGATTATGCGATTAAAATATCAAATGTGCGTAAACCGCACATAATGACGCGTATTGTCGTTCAAAATTGTTGGTCAATCAATGTTATACTACCATCATGTTGGAGCAAACGTTGGTGAAATTCAGGCTTTCGTTTGGAACGCGTTCAAAAATTCATTGCAGGTAGTAAATCGGTCGCCAGAGTAATTGGTCAGAATGTACCTCGGCTTCATTAGTTAACGTTTAACGGGAGGCGCAATTTATATAGTGGGCAGTGTAATGTGTTTGTGTCTATGTAACGTACATCCGCGGCCCGCGATACACTTCCGTACGTAATTCTTTACCACGCCGGGTTTTGAGTTAAGTGAAGCAATATGTAACAGTTAAGTGGGGGTTGCAGCGGTGCTGTAATCGTAAGTCATCGCCTCCACGACCGCTGGGCCACGCCAAGGTATTGCACAGCAAACCAATATTTCACACCGTTTAAACAAAGCCTGTTTACGAGTGCAGATAACTACTGGAACACATATATCGAGGTTGATTATGCAGTCTGCAAATTTATGGTCCCATAATAAGGTTACTAGGACTAGCTTTAATTTGTGTTTGTATAGAATTTTGGTTTAAAATAATGATAAATGATCTTTAATTTTAAACTGGTTGATAAATATCACGATTTTTTCGTATATTTTAACAATATAATGCCTGTGTTGACCATGAAAAAAGGCATCGAAATAATCTCACAGGTCAACGTCTCTTTTGAATTCCATACAATCCGTACTGGTTAAATCATATAAGAAACATTTAGGAAACTATTAAATGTAGAAACACACAGATTTGAATGGACCTGTCTAATTCTCAGCTATCGTAGCACTAAACTTAGAACTTCAATGACTGACTTATGTCAGATAATACAATCCGTCCGTCCAATGTTCAACCCTGTGCAGCCATAATTGACAATCATAATTAAGAGAGATCACAGACAGTATCCAATTACATTCCACCGTCAACTTCCCCTAAGTTAGGAGTTAGTCTTATATTCTCCCGTCAAAGATTACCAAAGTTAGCAACAGATACACGTTTTATAATACCTTCTAGACAGTGAAGACAGAAAAGTTACTTACATTCTTACGAGAACTGAAAATAAATTCGCTCACAGGACACGGCCTAATGGAAGTAGAAGTGCGCCTAATATTGTTCCGAAGTTTCGGTTTCTAGATCAAAGTTCCGGACAAAGGGCGACTGAAGGTTATATAAAAAGGTAGCAGACAAAGAGACGACATTCGTAAAAGAGTTTTGAATACTCATATGCATTGTTTATGACTGTTTTAATACATTTATCGCTCGGTGTTTACCATGTCAATACAGTCGTTGGAACTCATTAGGAGTGCGTGAGGCCCCTTTGACGTTATAATGATGACGCTAATGAGCTTCCACTTTAAAAGAATCTTACAGAAAGTTGTTTACGACTCAAGTAAGTATCTGGATCCATCATATTTCGTGGCAGTTCCCGAGCGCTCACTGAAACACGCCCAAGTTTCAACTTTGAGAAATGTGATTATGTAGCGAACTTTAAGTGAATTGCTTTACATGAACTTGTGAAACTTAATTGTTCTAATATAAACGGCTTAGCTGTTAACTTTGCTTACGTACAATCTGACTGTGATACTCCGAGACAAGTTTGCGTATTTTTCATTACAAACAAAAAGTACGACAGAATATTAAATTATTAACAAGATATAATAATGATAATTGTATTAACAATGGTTGTTAACGAAGGCTAATATTTTAATACAATTAAAGCCATATTGTAGACAACTTTGGATTACAAAGCGAAACAGGACAGAACTTGGCAATTATCGCGATACGATATAGCAAACCCCTTTGGAGAGCCTTCGAATTTCTCGAAAACTTCCTCGGGCCGATGTGGAGACGACAAGAATATAAAAAGCAGCCGCCTAGTCGCGGCCCGACGTGCGGGGAAAACGCTCGCCTGAATTAATAAGTACAACACGAAATTTGAATTTAATGAAACAAGTTAGCAGAAAGCAGCTGAGCGGATATCGATCCTATAAGGATTGTACCAACGATTTGCGTCGCCATCCCAAGCCTACTGAGATGTCGTACAAATTTATGCAAATGCGAAAGTGGATACCTGCCTTTAAAAGTGTTATGCCTTTTTTACTGGCTATGAATATCATTTAAGTCGTATATCCGAAATGCTCCATTTGATATATATTATTAGGAACTACATACATACAGGATGTTACAGGTGAAGGGGGGGATCATTGGTGTCCCAGGGGCACCAAACCTCAATACCTACCGATTGTACCCTGATGTATGAAGATATCTAGTCTGTACCATTGTATATTGCTGAAAAAGCTTGAAATATTATATAAAGCTTTTATTATATAGAATATATTAGATAAAGCTTTTATTGAACAACAGAAGATATAGCTCACTGACGATGATAGCGGAGAAAGTTGACTGTAGATATTCAATCACCCTTGTGCAATCTCTTGCGGGATGGTGTAGCGGTGATTTGCGTATTATAAGTAGTCTATAAGTATCTTTGTTACTATTATAGATCTTATGTAATCTGAATAAATAAATAACAATAATAGCACACAAAATCACAATAACATGTAATTTTACACATAAACATAAAAAAGAGCAGAGAAAACGTATGCACCCAAAAAAAAAAACACATTATGAGGTTAAAAATATAATACGGTATACGGGTGTGGTTTAGCTGTGCCTACGCTCGTGATTTTTTTCTTCAAACTAGCTCATTATCAGGCCTTTTGTATCATTCCATCACTGTAAATCATTGACAATATAAAAAAAGAAATCATTTATACAACACCTCTTTACGAGGTTAGATTGACATAACACACAAACAGAGAGGTTGATTATGTAGTTAGCTCAGACAATAATTATACTAGCACTAGCTTTAATAATATTAGTCTAGAATTAAATAATAAAAGTATGGTTGTCCTGTCCAAAATGACACAATCAGACGATTAATCGTTAAGAAATATTGGGCTATGACTATAATTTGAGTCGTGTTTCCGACATTCGGCAGTTTATAAATACTACCTCAACTATCAATCAAACATGAGCCTAGTATTTACGTCACACATATCGACATACTTGAGACCGTTCTAGGTGTAATAAATTTCGGTCTACACACTCATAGTAATTATAGTATTTCTGTCAATGATATAATTGTTTTTTTTTTAGTTTTTTATTTATATAGGCTTGCGATTAACCACATCTCACCTGACCGTAAGTGACGATGTAATCGAAGATACAGCACGCTGACCTAGAAGTAACCTATTCACTCTTGACTTAAAGACCCCCAAGTTATAGCTATCGGGAAACACAGACTCCGGCAGCGAATTCCACTCCTTAGCCGTATGCACAATGTCCACCATGTAACGATGGCGCATCGCCGTTTGTCTTGTAGACCGATGATGGAACGGGCTTGGTGGAATTAGATTGTGTAATTCCATCGCACATTCCCCGAAATGTAACTGATAGAAAACCGATAAACTTACAACTTTTCGTCGATGTTCAAGGCTCTGCAGCTTTGACTCGATTAGTGCATCGTTTCCAATGAGTCTCTTGGCCCATTTCTCGATAGACTCAAGTCCAGTCGGTATTTGGCTGTTCTCGGACAAAATACATTATTATTTATATATACTTTATTGTACACCTTACAATATTTCATTTGAAACAAAAAAAAATAAAACTTGTGTACAATGGGCGGTCTTATCGCTCAGGGCGATCTCTTACAGACAACCTTTGGATGGACAAAACTAAAGGAGACAGATTTAGGGCTGTCAGTGTACAAACATCATAAATAATATTCATTGAAACACAATGATATACATATAATAAAATACAAAAAATATACTATATATACTAATAAATATTACATGCACAGTTGAGAAAGAAAGGGAAAAGCTTTTTTTTTTTTTTTAACGTGGTAAAATTATCAAATAAGTCCTCCCACTCCGGGCAGGGTGGGAGGGACTGTCAGACTTTTACTGACTAAAATCCACGGTGTTCCTTCAATAGCCCTTTACGTACCGGGGCCACGGTAACGGGATGAGTCCCACGACCCCGGCAGGCTTCGGCCCTCTGCAGAGGGGGCCTCGTCATGTTGCTGACGCTCTTTGAGGCGCGTGTGGAACACAACGCGCCGTCGACCCGGGCATGGTCCATGGTCGGACAGCGAGTTGCCCTTTACTCGCTGTCCGCATGCCCGCGCCTACGGTGGCCGGAGATCGTCGGCCGACGTCCGACGCCGTGGGCGAAAAGCTACAGGGAAAGATAATGCTCCTTCACCATTCTTTTGAATGCTGGTAGCGTTTGAGCACGCCTCGCTTCTATGGGTAATGAATTCCACAAACGAGCTGCTTGAATAGTAAAAGATTTGTTAAAGAAAGAAGTGGAATGCATACGAATACTTAACTCTAATTATAATAGATTAATCGTCATATTCAACTGCCTTTTCTCAACTATGTTGGAATCGGCTTCCTGACTAAATGGATGCAGCTGAGTTTTAGTGTTTTACATGGAGCGACTGCCTGTCTGACCTAGACAACCCAGTAACTGGGTAACACAATACCCTTGGCCAGACCAGTGTCAGTTATATTTGCGGTTTTAGAAAATATGCTGTATCTCAAAAACTGCTGACCCGATCTCGTTCAAACCAATTTTGGTTGAAAGTTTACATTAAGATCTACAGACATATATTTCTTTTAGATTTTTCACTCCATTAATATAGAAGTTAGAGGGGGGAGGGACACACATTTTACCACTTTGGAAGCATATATCTTTTAAACGAATAACTATATGAAAAAGTGGTTTTAAAAACCACAATGTTTTTTTTAAAGACCTGTCTATAAAGCCCAAAGGCATAGGATTCATGAAAAAAAAAAACAGTTTTAGTTCCATGTATGGGGAGCCCCCCTTTATTTTAAATATTTTTTAATTTTTTTTTCTTAATGTCGGAAAGCGGTTTACAGAATACATCTACCTACCAAGTTTCACATGTATAGTGTTAATAGTTTCGCAATAAAATGGCTGTGACATACGGACGGACGGACGGACGGACAGACAGACAGACATGACGAAACTATAAGGCACAGGTACAGGCACAGGTACAGGCACAGGTATAAAGGTTTCGTTTTTTTCCATTCGGCTACGGAACCCTAAAAATCTCCGTATGTTAAGATGGTCATTCATCCGCAGATCGTCCTCGGCAAGTTTTATTTGTGGCTGTTATTATTTAACCTCGAGCTCCTCGATATAACAAGTATATTATCTACTTACTCTGATTGTCATCAGTGTTAAAATAAACAATACTTTATTCTTATCGTTGGAAAACATTCAAAAGATGCTCGGTCTCTGGGGATCAAGCCGAGAATTATGGGATTTTACTTCACTACAACCACTCTAGTGGCACATAAAAAGTAACTCTGACTCTCTTAGGAAACTGCCCGGAGCTTCCTAAGCAACGTCAGTCAGGTCACCTCCCTGGAAAGACTGTAAAAACAGCTTCTATGAGCCTGATTGTGTATGGTGCCATGATCATAACCAGACACCTAAGTCTGACCAGATTTGCTCAATGCTCGACGCTATCCATACCGCAGAAGACCGAACCAAATGCCGGATGCATGGATCTCGAAATTCAGGACAACAACGCAAGGAAGAGGATCGCTACCACAATTTTCCCTGGGAGAAAACAAAACACAACCAATGCCCCATTAAAATGTTCGCTAGTATAAAAATTACCGAAATATAAAATGCAAGAAAATAAATGATGAGAACTTAAAAATCCAAACACGTGTTTACCATGCAAACACACTCCCAGTTATAATAAAACTACCCTATATTTTTGAACACTTAAATCGTTTTCACATACGTGAAATAGCCATGCAATTTTTCTGTAATGCAGTTTCAAAATAGAGTACTTACTATTTGTGTTGTTAGTGCTCGATTTCACGATGAAATTTTCAAAAAGTCTGCAAATTTATACTGTAGTAAGGTGTGACACTACAAAATCTCGTGTCTAAGTATCATTATGAAGCTCCAATATGAAGACAATCCGAGAAAGAAAACAAACAAGGAGTATATAAAACGCTAGAAAATCGCTTGTCGTAAAACTAGTCACGGTTTTAAGTTATAGCTCGTAGCGTATGGACAAATTCTTTACTTATAAAGAGCGTCGAAAACTCGTAAAATATATAGTTGGTGTACCTAGTCGTATAATGCGACCGGCCATAAAACAGGGTTGGTAGACTTACCATGGATTTGTTGACTGAATAATTCTGACAAATTCCCTGAATATTATTAAGGATCGGCAGTTTTCACTACTGTTGCTTTACTTGAGTTTATTGATAGCATATGGCCATACCTCAGTCACCGATAAGGCTGGTTTCATCAATTTCAGCCTTAACCTTACCAGTCTAAATCTAAATAAAATTCGTATATAGACCGAAAAATGTTAAATGAAAATTATAGTCGACGATATAGTATGGCCGGTAACCCTGCTATAAACTAGAGCAGTGTGTGTACAAATAGTATTCTGCGGGCCGGCGACTCGGCCCATCGACAGGCACTTTTACAACCTCTAGCGTGTAGCGGCTAATGCATAATTCAACAGCTATAATTTCTGCCGTAGTCTCAGCTATGCGATTTATCGTCGCATCAAACGCGTTATCGCACAACGGAGACCACGCGAATTGATCGTATCCAATGTTCCTTTATGATATATGAGTTGAAGTGGACAAGATGCGGTGTTACGATTGTAAAACATATTTATAGGTTATAGTGATAGTTAGTATATAAGTCTTTATTTATTGTTTGGAGAGCCTGTAATTATTGCTCCGTTTTGCTCGTTATTTACAAAGGCAATAATTAAATAACGTCTTTTATTTTCTTTTTCCCACGATAGCAATCATAAACAGTAGTTACAAGTTGTTTCCAACTATGCTTTACCAACGAAAAACACACCAAAGAAAAAATCACAGCAATTAATTAGAGCAATGAATCAAACGCAAATTGGCTGGCAATAGTCGGCAAAACAAACGTCATATCAACGCCGACAGTCCTGTTTAATTGACGCCGTCGCGTATGAAATTCCGTTTAAATTGGATGTTGTTTGCTGGCCACCGATTCCGCTATTGAGGAGCAACTTGCCGAATGGCTGCCTCTGTAATGACTACTAACTAGCTAGGACGGTCGGGCGGCCGGCCGAATTCGGCCTTAGGGGAGCGGGGACACTTTCGTTGCCAATAGTAGAAGGGTCGTAATTCGGTTTTGCGGTGGTCCCTCTTAGTACGTGCTCCCGAACTATTGTTTTGTTTATACAACCGTAATTAGTGCTGTTTGTCATATTACGCTAGCGGTTTTTGAAGTGTGTATTTAGACGCACTACTGACCATTAATTTTGTTAAGCTGAATATTAACACGTGGTGAACAGATTTAGATACTACGAGGATCGAGTTTTATATTGAGCTGGGGAGAAACATTCTTATGCATAGCCGTGGGGACTTTAGCTTAGAGCCAGTGTGGTCTGGACTGGGCCAACGCTACGATTTACGGCTAGGATCTTTGCTCTAGGGAAGACTCGGGTTTTCTCCATTTACATAGTAATCTTACCATATTTCTACAGCGTTTATGTTTTTACATAACATTACACAACATGTTCAGTTTTAACATATTAATTGAGGGAACAGATAGGAGTATCCCGGTTACATTGGACAAGGCTATATTTAAAGGTAAGCCGGCCACGAATACTGATTTGGGAAAATGTGCCTATTAAAACATGACTACATTTGACAAAGGTAATCGTGAACTCTCCTTCAAAGCCTTGGAGGGCTGACTTTAAAGCTAAAGTAATCATTAAATAACTTTAGCTTTAACACCACTCCAGACACAAGATATTGTTGGAGGGGTTAGGTTAGGAAGGGTAAGGGTAGGAAGGGTAGGATACGGTAGGGTAGGGTAGGGGTAGGGTATTGTAGGGTAGGGGTAGGGTATTGTAGGGTAGGGTAGGGGTAGTATAGGGTTTGGGTAGGGGTAGGATACCACGCGAACGAAGTCGTGGCAGGTCAGCTAGTCTAAAATAAATTTAGATATTTATTTATCGTAGTATGTAGTACATTCCCGTATATAAATAAATTTATATAAAAATATTTATCCTCTGATTTCTTCTAAAGCAGGCATAGAATTTTGATTCTGTTTCACTAATACAAATAACATCAGGTCTAAATGGGCCCGCATGGTGGAGTACGGTCTATTCCCTCTCATAGAAAAAAAAACCTGTCTCTGGTGGTCCATTATACGCTGATTAGAAATACAGATAACGATAAGCAAAGAAGTATTGTATAATTAGCATGCATACCAAACCAAATTTCTGCAATATTATCTATTAATAAAAAGTGGAATGGGATTCCAAATACAATTTCGTAGTAGCAATTGAAGTGTTGCTGGTGTGGCAAATCCAACTCTAAGACAGCACATAAAGTCATTTGTCCTGCACCTTACCACACCCTTGCATACTATTATATCTCCTGCGTTCTTGACTAATCTCCTATAAGATTGTCCTTCGTGACCAAAATTTGGTCGAGAGGATTAATGTAAGGAGACTGTGGGATAAATCAAGATGCCTTCTGTCCCGGTCATACAAACGTACAATGAACTAGCTATCGATGTCGTTCGAAGATATTTCTGCCGACGAAAACCGCTGCATTCTTCGAATCGAAGCGAAATTGCTCAACAATTTAGATCAGCGTTAATGTAAAGCCAGGTCAATATCCATTTGCATGCCTATGTTTATCAATGGAAAACATGGCCCAAAATTCTTGGTCCCATGTTTTTGTGCTGGTGTGAACCTTACTCAAACTGCCGACGTTAGGGTGCTGCTATTGTTGACGCGGCTGCATTATTCAATTGCCTGATAGTATATATTAGGAGAGAGGTTGGTATGTAATACAAAGCGTTTACAAGTGAGAGGGGACCGCTCTAAAGGCTCCTTGTATCGCTAAGTGAAACCGTCTTCGTGTTGTACGAGAATAACGGTTGCGAAGAGATGTTTATACTGTCATTGTTTTTGGTGATATTTTATTTAAGTTATATATGTTTGTTTGTAAACTTCACAGGTTCTACTGACTGAGCGAACATAAATCAAACTTGGCTTTCCTGTATAAAGCCATCAATATTTATTATACCTGAAAGTATGTTTCTTTGGGACAATTTCCGACTTGAGCTGAAATGGTCCAGTTATTTTCCAGTGTTCCAGTTCCAGTTTCTATCGGTTACATTTCGGGGAGTGTCCGATGGAACTACACAATCTAATTCCGCCAAGCCCATTCCAATATCGGACTATAAGACAAACGGCGATGCGCCATCGTTTCATGGTGGACATCCCACCCATACGCACAAAACGTTTTGGGAATACTTTCATTGTGCGTACGGCTAAGGAGTGGAATTCCCTGCCGGAGTCTGTGTTTCTCGATCGCTATAACCTGGGGGTCTTTAATTCAAGAGTGAATAGGTTACTTCTAGACAAACGTGCCCCATCTTCGACCACATCATCACTTACCATCAGGTGAAATGGTGGTCAAAGGCGAGCCTATTATTAATAAAAAAAAGGTTATCAAAAGACCTGGCGGTAAAATTTTCATCTATACAAAATTGATCACTCTGTAGAAAGAAATAGAGCAACATTGCAAACTATACCTGCAGCCGTAATGACGAAACGACACTCGCTCTGTCCCTCCCACACATATTCACACGTGAACAGGGAAAGCTCACTCCATTCTCCATATCTATACGTGTCAGTTACTATCACAAATAATAAATAATTTTTGTATCCATAGAAATATTATGAGGTGTACAATAAAGTATATAATAAATAAATAAATATCACATGCGGTTTAGGTCGTGAAGTTAAAGGTTGTGAAGGTCAGATAGGCAGTTGCTCTATGTAAAATATTGACACTCAGCTGCATCCGGTTAGACCGGAAGCTGATGTATGAATATTATTGTAAAAGAATAAGTTCAAAAATTAAAACAAATAAAAATTAAAACACAGCAAACCGCAAATTTAGGGATAGGCGTGGTCGTATGCTACTCGTGTTTTAAGCTATTGCTTCAATCCGACTCAAGAAATTTCGTAACGAAAATAAACCTAACACCCCCCACTCCGACCTGCACAGCGGTGCGGCGTTGAAAGCCGTGCATCGTCTAACGCCGTTCCAGTTCGGCAAACTTCGGCACGGTGTTTGTGTGCGTGCGACTAGACGTATGCGTGTAGACTATTATTTATTTATTTTATTATTTATTATTATTTATTTATCATACAAAAATTACAATCATATTGCTTATGTAACTAGTGACTTAAAAATATAAAACAATGCAACATAGGAGCATCTGCTGCCGAACTAGGAGAAAACCTGTATCTCGGCAGACAGCGCCAATCCTCTCAGTCTATGTAATAGAAGAAATTAAGCCAGCCAGTACAAACTTATTTATAATATAGAAAATGATAATTCTAAAACAAATTAAACAAAAACAATAGAAAAAACAATTTTGTATGGTGAATTTAACTAACCTTAGACCTAAATGAGTTAACATTTATGTTGTGTTAGTATATGTGTATGCGAGTGTAAATGTGGGTGTGTGTGTGTGTGAGGTGTGTGTGAGAATGTTAAAAAACACGTAGTGTCAAAGAGTTTTATCACAAAGAACACTGGTTACACCGGTATTATTAAAAGCTTTTCTGTTTCTTCATAAGTTAAAGATAATAAGTACTCTTTCACTTTATTTTTACATTTTATCCTGTTAAGAAAATAAATATCCAATTTTGAATTTAATTTATTATATATATACGAACCCAAAAATACATAGAACCTTCTAATAAACGATGTGTGAGTTTTCTGATTACGAATACACCCGACTTTTTTCCTTCGTCCGTACTTTAAGTTAGGGTCGAAATTTAAATTTGCATGCTGTTTAAGGACAATAGTAAGTAAGAAAAGTTGTCGAACTGTAAGGACTTCACAATATTGGTAAAGCAATGTCGTGGGAAATAATCGCGGTTTTAAAGTGCAAACCTTTAGAATAGCACGTTGCGCAATCTCAATAGGTTTGAATACGGTTTTGGGAGCTCCTCCCCAGGATGAAATGCAGTATGTGATTATAGATTGACATAAAGCAAAGTATATTCGTTTTAATAACATAGCGTCTACAACATGTCTCAGCTTTTTGAACACATACATGAGCTTTCTGACGCGGCCGCTGAGTAATTTGATATGGTCCTTAAAACTGAGATTACTGTCTATAATTACACCTAAATATTTGATGCTATTTACGCGTTCAAGTGGTAAGCAAGTGCAGTCTACACAAGAAGAGCATTGATGAGGGACTATGTTACAATTGTTGCTAATTTGTGCCGGCTGACGAATACTAAAAGTAAGGTATTTCGTTTTATCAGTATTTAGCGTCAGAAGATGTATTCGAAGCCAGTTGTTCACAATATTCAACCCAGTTTGCGCAACATTAAAGGCCTCATCCCAAGTATCGGCAGTAAAGAGGAGCGCTGTGTCATCAGCATATGATATAATATTGCCTTTGGGTATGACAGTACAAGTGAGGTCATTTATATAAATGAGAAAGAGGGTTGGGCCTAAAATACTACCCTGGGGAATGCCGAAAGAGACCGGAAGATCCGTGCTAACATGACTACCTATTCGAACACATTGTGCCCGCCCGCTGAGATAGCTTTCAAAAACTTTAAGTTGCGTCCCTCTAACTCCTATTTTTCAAGTTTCGCAATTAAGATGGGGATAGAAATTGTATCGAATGCTTTTTTCAGGTCTAGGAAAATCGATAAGCATTTGCTCCCCTTATCTAGACTAGTACAAATATAGTCTGTAAGTGTATGTACTGCTTCGTCAGTAGATCTACCAGCTCTGAAACCAAACTGATTTTTTGCAAGCAAATTTTTAGTTTCTAAGTACCTTGTAAGTCTATTGTTTATTATTTTTTCTAATACTTTAGACATAGAGGGAAGAATTGAAATAGGACGATAATTAGTAATCTCATTTTTATCACCACCCTTAAAAATTGGACGGACTTCCGCGCATTTTAGCTGTGATGGAAAAATACCTCTTTGTAGGCATAAATTGAAAATATGTGTAAGAGCCGGGGCAAGGAAATTAATATGTTGTTTTAAAAAAATATTAGATATTTTATCCCTGCCAACTGAGCATTGAGGTTTTAATCCCATCACAAGGCGTGAAATCTCTTCTTCACTTGTATCCTCCAGTACAAACGAGTTGAGTACTTGTGAAGTATAATAATTCGTCTCTGGATTTGGACTGCAACTTTGTAATTGCAAGCTGTTTTGAGCCAAATTTCTACCAACGTCAATGAAATACTTATTTATTTCGTTTAAGGATTTTTCTGGTGAGGAATTAATTTTCAGAAGCTCGTTTGGTTGGCTGGGTACATTATTCATATTTGAGATGTCTCTAAGTACTTTCCATAGTTTCTTCGGGTCATTTTTTGATTTTTCGATCTCAGCTTTTTCGTAAGCCTGTTTAATTTTCTTTAAAAGTGCATTACAGAAATTTCTGTACCGTGTATAAGTTACTTTCAAGGTTTCGTTTTCAGGTGATGCTTTTAATTTTTTATGCAGCGCGTCTCTATTTTTTACACATCTCAATAATCCAGCAGTAATCCATGGTTTGATAATCTTTTTACGCCTTGAAGTTGTTATAGTTTTTGTATTTTTAATAATTGCATTTTGTATCGAAAACGTTAGGTAGTTAATAGCGTACTCGGGATCGTTAGATAGGAAAATAGGGTTTTGATAGATTGATTCTAAGTCTTGAGTTAAGGTTTCTTTATTAGTAATACTTTTCGTCGCATTTGTATAAGTTCGCGATTGCTTAAAATTCATACATACAATCACAGGGTAATGATCAGTCAAAGTTGTTTGAGGAATTAACGTATGTGTACAGTATGAACTTTTTAGTAAAACATGGTCAAGACATGTACCACTCATACCACGAGTAATTTCTACATGTGCAGGCAGAAGTCCATGAGATGCTGTTAAGGTTAAATAATTAAATATTGTTCTCCAGTCTGATCGATTTTGGTATTATTTATGGGAATATTTATATCTCCTATTAACATTAGGTTTTGGGTTCTTTCTACCTTCAGAAGCGTCTCATGTAGTGAGTCTAGGAACGGATCGGTATTTTTATTAGTGTCCGACCGAAAGTTCGGTTTCGGTTTCGGTTTCGGCCAAGTTTCGGCCAAAAATCAAGTTTCGGCGGCAGTTTCGGTTTCGGCCAAAATTGGCCGAAACTTTTGCCGAAACCGAAACTGATTTCGGAAGTTGTCGTGCACGCTTGCCTAACTTTGTTTCTCGCGGCAACGCTTTGGCGGACGCTGGCGGCCCTGTTCGGGAATTGTCGTGCACCGTTCGGATAGCTCTCTAGCAACACAACTTAGTCAGTGCGCCCGACGCAAACATACTTTAGAGGTTGTGTTTTGATGGAACTGTTTACATGTAAGTTTTTGTTTCGTTTCTGTAGGTACTTGAATGATTTATATAGTTAAATATTGAGTCAGTAACTTTGTTTTGCTGTTATTAACAAATCAAGTCACATGTAAAAAAGAGATTATAAGATTGTAATAAGATTTCAAAATACCAATACTTAGTATTAAATGAAACAGTAACAATTAGTGATTTGATTATTGATAACTGATAAACATTTTTCTATGAGAACTTAATTTGAAAAAATAATAAAAATATTATTCATATTTTTTATATTGTATTAAGTAAATAAATGATTACAACAAAATTAATATACTGTGTTTCCATTTCATGTTCTAATTAATGTAGAATAATGGGTAAAATGCACCAAATTTCAGTATTTTAAGGAATTTTATACTTGACCACGTGAGTTTCGGTTTCGGTTTCGGTTTCGGCCGAAACTGAAGCCGCGGCCGAAAGTTCGGTTTCGGTTTCGGTTTCGGCCGGAAAACCAGTTTCGGTCGGACTCTAATTTTTATATGAAGGAGAACTATAGATAAAGATAATTGACAGATGCTTACCCAACCTGGCGATAAGGCAGTTTCCTTCTTGAAAAGACGGTTCCTCAAACAGTAATTCAATATTGTCTTTATAGTATACAATAACACCGTCATTTTGTTTAAAGTTACTTTTAGTAGAGAACGAAAGGAAGCCAGATAAAACCGGGATTGTGCTAGTTTTCAATAGCCAGCATTCCGTGAGGACTATTATATCACATTCTATTTTTAACCTAGTTAGTAATAATTCGAGTCCCGCCAGATTACAATTAACACTGCGAATGTTTTGTGTCAGGACAGTGAGCCGTTTGCTGAGTGAAAAAGAAATTAATTTATGACATTTTTCTACATCACAGACCGATACTTTAGAGACAGAGTAATTATCAATTTCATTTGTTAGTGTATTTATATCACCAAAAACAAAAAACTATGGGTAATCGGTCAAAGTAAAAGCGACAGGAAATATAAACTTTTGGGTCAAAATTATCAAACAATTTCTTACAGTAATATTTGTTTTTACTCTTTGATAAATAGTGAGTTTTAAAGTGTGTAAAGTGTTTTGTGTTAAATGTTGAAGAAAACGACTTATAGTAAATACAATGTAAAAGATTTGAGACATGCTTGTTAAACAATATATAAGTAAACAAAAATTTTGTAACTGTTTCCGAGTCTAGTCATTGAGTACACTTTATTTTCTCAATATCAGACTCACAGGTTATTCGAATTTGAGGATCATTGACCTTTTTTCGAAGGTATACTATGCCATATGCGGTCCAGCAAAACTGGTAATCATGGCTCCGCTGAAACACTCTAGCCTGGTAATAAAGTTTTTGTGCTTTATGTGTAAGACACTCGGAAACATATACTGGCTTAACTGGAGTGTGCATTTTAAGATGCTAGGTATTCAGTTTATCACCTTTAGTTTTCGATTTATTGAATTTTTTTATTTCACTCAGGAGTTTGTCTTTTGTTAGCACAGAGGTGAAATCAACAATGATTGGATGGGAGTTATCCTTCGACTTTAACCGATATATATCCTTAATCTTGGAGCTTTCAATATTAAGGTTTAATGAGGATCCCAAATTAAGTACCAAGCTGCAGAGGTCCTCCTTTGTCTCTGTATCTCTTTTGGGTATATTACGAATTTCAATACCAGTCAAACGGGATTTACGCTCCAGAAGTTCTAACTTTTCTTCCAGCTGTTGAATGGTTTTTTTCTGATCTTTTCTTTCTGCCTCCAAAATGACAATACGGCTCAGAAACTCATCGTACTTACTCGACATAACTTCGACACATTGCTTTAGCTCCATGTTTTGTTGAATAATATTACTTATCTTTCCCATTAGATCCTCAAAACGCCTTTCCTGCTTGTCAGAGAAAGAAGTAAAAGAGTTCAAAGTTACAGGGGCGGAATCTGCTTCGCCTTGATATTTTCTCTTTTTACGTTCCGGTATGTTTGTTGCTATAAGCGAAAGGTCAGGCGCTGACGCGCAAAACAATAAGGGCGAATCCTGTGCCGGTAATTGTATAGTTGCTAAGTCTTCGTTCGAAGTCGAAACAGGAGTTTTTGGCGTAGTTGGAGGAGGCGTGCGATTAGTAGGCATTTTTCTTCCCAGTTATATTGCCCAGCTCCTGGTATTTACCAGGAGAGCAGCTACAAAGATTTATTGCAGGGTCAAACAACGAAAAAAATTGCCAATAGTATCTACTAATTAAAACTAAAACTATCTTGCACGTCGATAGGTCTCGAAGCTTTCTCCAAATCAACTTCAAACTGGGATTCTAGTCACCAATTATCACCAGGACCACACACTACCAGTAGTAATAAGGCGTTGTTTGTTGTTGTGTTGACCTTGTTAAGACTTCTTTGAAGGGGCGGGGCACCACGACAGCAGGATGGTCTTGCGCAGGAAGGTGGAGTTACACACAGTCGCGGAGAGCTCCTTAGATTTATGCACTCCTATTATAGTATCCGAATTAAAGTAGTTAAAACGAATTTAAAAAATCAAATTAAAACTGTACGGCGTCCTAAAACACGTCAGCTCGAAATCGAGGTCCGAGGGGAAGGAGGAGAGGAGACTAGCTGCTAACTGCTCATAACTGAGTCCACGAGTGAGTTTGAGCCCGTGACTAGTTGAACCTTAACATGTATGTACTTATATGGTACGACTGTACGAAGCTCGCACGGATCGAGACGAGCTGCTCCGAAATCGGACGAATACGTAAGCAGCTGTTTGTGAGAAATTATATATAGTAGGTGTATAGTCAATCATCTATGTACAACAGTGAATAGCTGTACGCGTAAAATTAGTGTATAAAGTGTTTTAAATATGAATAAACAACGTGCATTTATTAATGAAGAAAGTGATGACAAAAATACTGCATAAATAAAATAAATAAATAATTATAATTGCATAAGTTGATAAAAAATGCTATGCAATAGCTTTACCGCGGCAGTCCCTGAGTGCCACACTCATTTTTTTTTTTATTATTAGACTAGGTGGCATGCGATCACAATCAAATGGACCTCATATATTAAACACGATTTGACATAATATGAGGTGTCACTACTTGCTTAGAACTTATGAGGGAACAGACAAAAATACATACATACTGGTCAATACCATAACACCCCTTTTTACTTTCAGTTGGCTTAAAAGACTTAGCAGGTGATGACGACGAAACATAACACATGTAATAACCTAATGTACCGTAGGCCATTTAATTCATAGGTACATAATTGTACAACGTGTAACGGAAACCCCATATCCATCTAAAAGAGCTGAAGACAACATCTGGTATGCAGTCTCTATGCACAGTTTCAGCTCAAAATAAGTGACTCAAAGAAGTGATGCCAAATTATCAGTTTCATATGTTTCTTGAAAACCGATCATAACAAACGTGTCACAGCACTACGAGGGTCAACAACTTTCCACGTCACTTGCCAATAACATGATAATGTTCTTCATCCTTATTAACTTGAAATTTGGTCTTGACTTCGGTCTCTGTTATCAGTGTATTAAATTTTCTATTAAGTTTCACACATGTAAACATAGGAAGGATAACAAAACCCTTGCCATATCGTTTGTTATCATCCAAAGAAGTCACACACTTGGTATGTATATAACTATATACCCTTTAAATTACACGTTGTATGTATTTCTTCAACCTTTAATTTTCTCATAAATTCAAAATCTACACAAATAACCATACAACATAACACACGACGTGTATAACCTTCAAACGTACGATACTGCGACAAGACACTGAAAGTAACGACGTACACAATAAAGGGACAATACTCATTATGCAGATGCCAGTACAACACTGTGCTCCTACAAAGCGGGAGGGGGAATGGACTGCCGAGGT
This sequence comes from Tholera decimalis, assembly GCA_943138885.2. NCBI lineage: Eukaryota > Metazoa > Arthropoda > Insecta > Lepidoptera > Noctuidae > Tholera > Tholera decimalis. The sequence goes on from OW964565.2 coordinate 23,618,185, forward strand.
TATTATGTATCGAAAGAGCTGGCGGTGGATAAAATATTTTGTATATTGGCTGTTTTATGCTTATGTCTGTTCTAAGTGGGTGGGACGCAAAACATTTTGACACAAGGCGCCAATCCATACTTTTTTTTTTATTCCGGATAATTCCACTCTTGATTTCGATCTCACCTGATGGAAAGCGATTGATGGGGTCTACGATGGAATGAGCGAGTACAGAAGATTCCTGTTCAGTCTTGCTTTATAAGCTAAAAGAAGTAGCAGGGTACACAGCCGGCGGAGAATTCCACAGCTTGGCTGTGCGCATAATAAATGTCGAGGAGAAGTGCTTAATACGACAAGTCGGTATATCAGAAGTGTAGATTCTACCATTCATCGAATCGTTAATAGCCTATTAATGGGTAATACTACTGCCGTAAACCCACTCCAGACACAAGTACAATTGAGCTTAGTTGGAGGGGTTAACCAGATGGTTAGTAAAGTGATTTCCACCCACATTGCTCGTTGTAAGAAAAAAACATTTATTAAATGTAAAGTAAGCAACCGGGTTTCGTTTTACGCTAACTATTCTGTCTAATTTTAATGGTAAGCCTACATAGTTTACAATTCAAAACAATTGAAGTAAGAAAATTCGGCATTCGGCATAGTTACATGAAATAGGAATGGGTTGATGTTTATGGCTATTGCGAGTGGGTGGGAAACAAAATATTTTGAGACAAGGCGATAGTCTTTGCTAACTTTATAAAATGTGACAGTGTGTTTGCTTTTTTGTTCTTCTTTCACGTCAAAACATAGCAAGGATCGATGTGAGGTCTGGTGAAGTGATATTTGAAGGACTGGACAGCGACATAGGCAATATTTATACACAAACGTAACATAATTTAAGTGTTTTATACTGTCAAAACAAGAGCTTTTTATTGTGCGTGTGTATGTCCAACATGACTAAAACGATTGACCTCTGGCGATCATTTTATTGGTGGATAGATACTAAAAGGAGTAATTTTGGTTACATTCAGTTTGAAAAAGATATTGTAGGACATTATTAACTGTGGTTACAATGGCGGTGTTGTCGCTGATATCGATATACAACGTGTAACGGAAAGGGTATATACATACCAAGGGCACGGCTTCTTTGGGTGATATCAAACGATATTGGAAGGGTTTTTAATCCTATCTCTACATGTTTGGAAGTAATGAGAATTTTTAATACATTGATACTAGAAACCGAACTTTTCAAATTGAAATAAGCACATCACAGAAGAGATTTATCGTGATATTTGCAAGTAACTTGGAAAGTTTTTGACCTACGTAGTGCGGTGACACGATTGTTATGATTTCAATTTAAGAAACTTACGAAACCGAAAATTTTGTTTCAATTTTTAGAGTACCTATTTTATTTTGAGTTGAAACCCTTCCAATATCGTTTGACATCATCCAAAGAATCTGTGCCCTTGGTATGTATATACCCTTTCCGTTACACGTTGTATACACGTATAAAAAAGCCTGAAATATATCTTGAAATCGTGAAAATGTACAGACATGGTCTCAGACAACAACTGGTGATTGAATCAATGTAAGAAATAAATAAATAATAATCTTTATGTGACTACCGAACATATAAAACATCAAATTTGAATCATGATCCATCATAAGCTTATTTTCTTACAGACATTTAAATACAATTAGGTTGACATTCGCATAATCATTCATTTTCGTGGTAGGTAACGACCTTGCTATCTGCCATTTAATTAAGGAAAGGAGGGAAATCTTTGTTATTTTGACGTTAAAATGGGTTATTATTCAAATTAGTCGATTGTACATTTATGCATAAAATAAATATGAAAAAAAAAGTGACAGTAAATGCCCAAGCCCAGCCAGTATCAAGCCCAGGTACGGTCGTGTATGCACTGTACTGCTCTCATCTTTGGGATGGATCTGCCAAGTACCAACTAGATGCGCTTGAGTTTATTGAGAAACGGGCCAAAAGACTCTTGGCAACGATACACTGGTCGAATCAATGCTCCAGAGCCTTGAACATCGGCGACGAGTTGCTAGTCTATCGGTTTTCTATCGGTTACATTTCGGGGAGTGTGCGATGAAATTACACAATCTAATTCCGTCAAGCCCGTTCCATCATCGGACTACAAGACAAACGGCGATACGCCATCGTTACATGCGGTGTTTCTTCTTAGAGTAGTCAGTTAGGAAATACCGGCCTCATCTAGCTAAACTTAGCACGCAAAAAAACATGACGTGTAAAAGTGTTATTTATAACCAATTTACAAAATAAATATTTCATTTCATTTCATTTCATGGTGGACATCCCACCTATACGCACTAAACGTTTTGGAAATACTTTCATTGTGCGTACGGCTAAGGAGTGGAATTCCCTGCCGGAGTCTGTGTTTGCCGTTAGCTATAACCTAGGGATCTTTAAGTCAAGAGTGAAAAGGTTACTTTTAGGTAAGCGTGCTCCATCTTCGTCCACATCATCACTTACCATCAGGTGAGATGGTGGTCAAACGCGAGCCTATTGTCAATAAAAAAAAAACAATGCACCCATCGCTTCTGCTGATGAATACTGTAATGGGAGTCTTAAATAACCCAATATTAAGGTTCAAAATGCAAAGGCTTATGGTACTGCAAAGCCGAAGCAAACATAGTGTTGGAAACACGGCACATGTTCAAATTCCCAAAGAAACTTCTTGTTTACTTACTAATAAGTATTTCCTTGTTATATAAATAAGTAAAACAAAAAGCAAGATAGTACAAAGTTTATAATTGGAAATTAATTTGAGTATGCTCGTCGAGTCCTTATTCGTAATATTTAATGGATTTTTATCCGGTTATAAGGGAAATTCCCGCAATTTTTCCGCCCTATATTTTCTCTAGATCAATTTTCCTCAAATTATAACAAAAGTTCAAAGGAAAATAATTGCACGTGTTTCGAGGGCATCATTAATATTGATTCCATTTGTACTCATTTTAATAACTTTCCATTGGATTAAACCAGAAATATGATATATTTCAATATTCATGAGCGAATTTGAAATTGTGGTTTTAAATCTGAAACAAGAATAATAATTATTATAATATTAAAATCACAATAATTAATTCGATATCGTTTGTCTCTGACACGTTGAGCTGTTATGATATGTTCTGCTTAATATTAGCGTGAATAAATTTAAAGTATTCTAAAAATAGAAATTGTTATATATTTTTTGAACTTTTCAACCGACGACAAAAAGAGGAGGTTATCAATTCGACGCGTATATATATATTTTTTTTTTAATGCATGATCATCGATTACTCAAAGACGGCTGAACCGATTTGGAAAATTCTTTTTTTGATTGAAAGGGTATACTTCCATATTGGTCCCATTTTCATAAACGTCAGGATCTGATGATGGGATCCTGGAGAAATCGAGGGAACTCTTCAAATATTATAGGCACACCTATGTCGTTTTGGGTATTTATTATAGTAACTTGTGCAGTTGCTCTCAAAAAGTACCATTTGAGGAAGTGGAACTGATGATGAAGACCACAGATGGCCGCCGAAACTACTCAATAATAAGTATTGAGTGGATTGCGATTCGATTACTTGAATATGGATGTTACGCACTTTATGCTCGTCACCATGCATATGGTGATGTAGAGCTGATGGTGAAGTACCAGGAGAACTCCTCAACAATTAACGGCCCAGCATTGGGAAAAGCAATATTTTGTAAAAGGTTATAAGTAGTTGATAATTAGGCTCTTGTAACTAGGTAAATTAAAAATAGACCAACTAAAAAGAGTGAAATAAAAACTTTTTACCAAAAAATTAAACCGACTCCCAAAAATCACTGCAAAGTGAAAAATAACTTTAATTTCGGAAGTCGGTGCCAAAAACGAAAATACAAAACTAAAGACACCGACTACCGAAATTAAAGTTATTTTTCACTTTGCAGTGTTTTTTGGGAGTCGGTTTAATTTTTTGGTAAAAAGTTTTTTTACGCTATGGTTGGCGGAATTTTTAGGTTTCCTTTGCACTTAATTTACTGTATATGTTTTCACTAGTCATCACTAAGAAGATATCGTGAATGTATTATATTTTAAAGACGAAAAAATGGGTTAAAAATAAGTTACTTCAAGGTAAGCGTGCTTCATCATCGAACACATCATAACTTCCCAGCAAGTAAGATGGATCTGTAAAAAAAAAATAGTAGTTTTGTTGTATCACGTATCAATCTGGCAGAATATTGAATACTGAAAACATAATAAATTAAAAAACTGTTAAAGTGACTTAGATATTAGCCCTAAATCTATCTCCTTTAATTTCTGTCCCTCCAAAGGTTTTATCCTTAAATGTGTTGTAAGTTGTACAATAAAGTATATCATAAATAAATAAAAACGAAAACTTAGTGCCACATAGCTGCTGTACAACATTGTTCAACTTGTATTATGGAGAACTAATATAAAAGGATTTGCAAGAAAATCCAAGTCATCTCATCTTTTATCCTATTCTCACCAATTTCGGGGTTGGATTCCGATATACAAGGTTAATTGTAAAACACCAAAAACCTCTCAGGACCATGTTACTAACATCATCATCAACAACTTTTGTTCTATGACTTTTAAAAATTTGTCATATTTTAGTTCACCACATTTTCATATAAAAATAAAAATATTTAAATTGAACGCCCTAAACGCATGTAGCGTCTATGCAAAGCAAAAGAAAGCGATAGTATAAATTGCTTTCTTTTGCTTCGCATAGAGTTCGTAACATTTAGGGCGTTCAATTTAAATATTTTTATTTTCGTATGAAAATCTGGAGAACTAAAATATGGCGAATTCTTAAAAGTCATAGAACAAAAGTTGTTGATTATGATGTTAGTAACATAGTCCTGAGAGGTTTTCAGTGTTTTAAATTTAACCCTGTATACAGATGCAACTGAATACAATGGAACTATTTAAAGCTACGAAAATACAGCTGGGCCTTGATTAGGAAAACACTAAACCAGACCATGGTAGACATCCCACCTATACGCACAAAACGTTTCGGGGATAGTTTCATTCATTGTGCGTACGGCTATGGAGTGGATTCACCTGCTGGAGTCTATGTTTCCTGATAGTTATAACCTGAAGGTCTTTAAATCAAGAGTGGATAGGTTACTTCTAGGCAAGCGTGCGTAATTTTCGACCACATCATCACTTACCATCAGGTGAGATGGTGGTCAAACGCGAGCCTATTCGCAATAACAAAAGAACATATAGTTATTATTATTTTTATTTTCCATTTATTTAGTCTATGTACATATAAATTACATTTTTAAATATTAATATATTATTAATATTATTTAATTAATATTATTTTAATTTTATTATTATTACCATATAGTGCCTATAATCAGTCCATAAAGTTCCCACTGCTGGGACACAGGCCACCTCTCTGCGGAGAAGGAAATGGGCCGTAATCCACCATGCGAGCTCAGTGCGGGTTGATGGATGTCGCATGTCTTTGTATTGTCGTTCATAAAAATAAAAAATTGAATCATTTAATTAAGGTCTGTGACCCATATAAAATACGAAAGTTCCACATGTGCCATTGGTCGACTTACACTATTATATATACAGAAATGCATGTAAAAAAATAAAAACAATCATAGTTGTTAAATTTAAATTAAATTTAGAATTATACAAAAATGTCGATAAAATAAAATGAGAAATGTCAAAAAATAATTAAAATAAAAATAACGTGCCTATTTGTCACGATGTCTTTCTTCACTGTTTTGGGAGCAGTGGTGATGACGAAAATTACACAAAGTAATGCCTTTTTCTTTAAGGATCATGACTCTTAACCTGAGGGATGCGGGAGGGTGTGTCAGACTTTTACTGACTAAAACCCATCCGTGTGCCATCATTTGCCCTTCGTGTTGTGTTCGTGTGTGTCGTAAGGCGTGTTTGTAACTAGTGGGCTATCATTGTTCTTGAGTTCCGATAACAAATGAAAAAATATATGTTTCTTATAAAATGTTGTCATTGCAGAATGTTTTATTTGACTTTGTTCATTATTTTTAGCTCCGAGAACTTGAATTACTTGAAATTATTTACTTTTTTGTCGACACAAAATAAAATATACATTTGTTATTCTGATTACGAACGAGCTCAAATAACTATATTTGAGCTCGTTCGTAATCAGAATAACAAATGTATATTTTATTTTGTGCTATTTTTGTTAAATGGTTAAATAGTGTAAAATGTATTTTAAAGCTTACTAGCATTCGCCTGCGACTCTGTCTGCAAAACTGCGGATAAAAGTAGGTAGCCTATGTTTCTTACAATACACATACAAACAGAGGCACTAATTACTATGGTGACAGAACCCTAAAAAACGATTACCATATAATATATTACTATATGATTCCCTATACGTTGGTTACTTACTTATAGTGAATAAATTGTAAATCCGTAATCTATATGTATAAAAGCGAAATATCACTCACTGATTAATCACAAAATCTCAGAAACTACAAGTAGTAGGGCTCTCAAATTTTGCATGGAGATTTCTTTTAGTACGTAGATGCTGGTTAAAACGGGATTTTGCGAAATTCCCACGGGATCGGAATTTACACGGGAAAAACTTGCCACGTGAACGAAGTCGCGAGCAACTGCTAGTTGGCTATAAGATTAGATATAAGATACTATAAAACATTGTTTTAAGAGCTGTGGATTTTGTTATAAATAAATAAATAAATTGAACAGTCTGCCAGCGGACATAGGGACTGTAATGAACAAAAATATATTAGAAAATAGATTATTTAGAAATATGTTAATGTTGCTACCTATAAATAATAATCCGTTTTAACCTCTCAAGGACCGCCATTATTTAAGACAACCATCCGTCAAACACCGTAGGCGTATTGTAAGCGTAATCTGACCCCAGTCACAAACGATTTTAAGACTTATCTTTACTACAAATATAGTTTAAAATCGGTCGGGGTTTGGTGGCACAAATTTGTGCCAGCGGGGCTCTAGAGGTTAAGTTCGAATTTTTATAATGAGTATATAGAAACTCACTGACCCCACAGTCAAACCACTATAATGGCTCTGTGGGGGCTGCATTTATAAGTTATACTTACTGAACGTAGATAAGTGTCAAGAGCCTGATGGCTATAAGGTGTTAAACGTGTGATCGCGGGTTCGAACCCCATCCATTCCACTATTGCCGTGAACCCACTTCAGACGCAAGTATATTTAGCTTAGCTGCCCTACACTAGCTAAAAAGCCGCTATCCCAAAAAGTACTTTTCGAGTAAACGTAAAAATGAGTTTTCTACAAAACTACGCTACCTAGGACGATGGTAGTAAATTATTTTTGTGGCCATAGTTTCTGTGCACAACATATAAAGGTTGTTTTTTGTAAATATTAATTAATTTTTAGTATTGTATTATATTTTATTATTGCATGTATAGTATTGCGGTTTAGTCGCTTTTTAACTAAGGAAGTGACAAAAATTATGTGGTTTAACTGCTCAGCAAATTTGCTGTATCTCGAAAAGTATTAATCGTAAGAAAATTATTCTTAGACCAGAAGATGGAAAATCGATAGTAGTTTAAGGATAAATTATAAAGCGAAAAATGACCTTTTGTGGCTTAAGGGCCTTTTAGTTAGTGTAGGGCAGTTAGTTAGAGGGGTTAATATGAATTCTACTCATATTGCTAGTGCTTTTTTTTTTAAGAAGAGATAAATAATAATTCTTCTCATTTCCAGTATTAATAGGATTGTGAAATACGGTGTTAACGTAATTGTTTGTTGCAGTGCCCCCACACCAGTTGATACTGTACGACAAGTCGGGTCGGGACGTGTCCGGAGTAGTCGGCCCTCTGGAGGAGGGCAACGAACTCGTCCTCGTATGTGAGGTCAGAGGAGGTAAGGATATTATCATATTTGATCATAGCTACGTCGTCACCAGAACGAATGAATATGTACATATCTGTGGAATAACTTTCAGCGGTTATTCTGCCCTGTATCCGTGCTAGAAGTCTTTATAAGATTCGATATTATTGTTATTAGTGGTCGACATTCGATCGTTAGTATGCATTATTATATAAAAATATTGGTTTTCTGCAGTCCTTGTCCATATAAACTTTAACTGTGGGTACAAAGTTTTTCTATGACGTAATAATATACAACGTGTAACGGAAACCCCATGTCTATCCAAAAGGGTTGAAGACAACATCAAATAACTGACTCAAAGAATTGATACCAAATTATTGGTTTTATATATTTCTTGAATACCAATCATAACAAACGTGTCACAGCACTACGAGGGTCAATAACTTTCCACGTCACTTGCCAATAACACGATAATTCTTTCCGTTCTTCTTAATTTGAAAAAATTCGGTCTCTGGTATCAGTGTATTGGAATTTGTAATAAGTTCTACACACGTAGACTTAGGATTACAAAACCCTTGCCATATCGTTTGTTATCATCCAAAGAAGCCATGCACTTGGTATGTATATACCTTTAAATTACACGTTGTATAGATTAGTTATATCATTTTTATCTGAGCCTTTTTCCTGCTATATTTTTGCTTTGTTTTTTTTTTCTGGGTGGGAAAATCATCGAATGACTTCTCTTGGTTAAGCGGAAGGGAGTGTCAGACTTCTGCTGACTAAAAACCCACCCTGTTCAGCTGCCCTTAAGTTCCGGGGCCGTGGCATCTGGTTAGAATATTTCCGCAACCCCGGTTTCCTACTATATTAGTACCTTCCGGCCCACCCTCTTCCCAACATAAGAACTATATAAGAACTGTGAAGTGCTCACAGTCAGACAATTATTTGTGCTTAACACAGTTCTACAACAGCACCAAAAAACTCCCTACGAGGTAATCACTACCAGACGCATAGGCAAAGTAAGCCAACCCTTTCGTTGTCACTACTCTTTTACAAGAAGGTTTCCTTGTTTCCAAGGCCCCCATCTATATAACAAAATTAATAAAATATTGAAGTTTTACTCACTTCCATATTTATCACTCAAAAAAAGTACTTTTGACTTGGCTCCAGACTCTTAACTACAACAACACTGAACTCTTGTTATCATCTCATAACACTTAAGACATCCTCTGACATCACAAAAACATTCCCCGACTTACACTCACACACACACATATCCATACACGTACTCTTATACACATACAAACACACACACTCACACACCGACACTTCCTTACACTCTACATCCATCGTTCTTACCATTTTTATTTTGTTTCCTTATGTTTGTTAAATAATTTATTATGTATAATCTGTATCTACCAAACTTGTGTAAGATTATAAGCGGCTTCACGCATTTCTAAGTTAAATTTTAAACAAAGCATCGCAATAGGGTCGGGCCTAGCACCTTTAATACAAGTTGTCTCGTCAACTTAGCAAGGGTGCTAGAGTCTCCAAATACATTTACTGTGTATAACAAAACAGTGTGACTCCATGCTATTTCAATGTATGTACATATATGTTTTCATTTTTACTGTGCAAATAAATAAATAAAATTAAATTGGGGTCGATTTCCAGTCAAACCTGTTACAGCTGATTATTAGTGGCTCCTGTACTTCCCCTAATGACAGTCAAAGATGAACAAATGACGGCCGGAACGTACTTTCTGAGGCTCGGAAGAATCACAATATTATATTTTTTTAAGATGGTTACTCATCCACTGGTCGACCTCGGCAAGCGTTGCTTAACCTTAGATCAACACGTACAGCTGTTAATATTTAGCCACGAGACCCACTCACCAGCTAAAATAACTTCTTATCGGTATTTCATCATCATCATCCACGGCCTGGCTTCACCCACTAAGCCCGGCTGTCATTTCTAGATGAAATCATTGGCAGTCGTTAGGGTAGTCAGAAGCCGAAAAACTTGACACTAGTCTTAACAGGGGGTACCGTGCTACCAAGCTTTTGAGTTGTGAAGGATAGATAGATAGATAAAACGTTTATTTGGTACAACACAAGACACAAAATATAAATCCCTTAATAAAAAGAAAAAAAAATAACAAAAAAAAATACAAAAAATAATAATAATATAACATGTAGTTTGAGTAACATTATGAAAATACATAAAGTAAAACTTACATACATACATTAAATAAAATTGGCCAAATGCGAGTGAGGCTTGCCAATGAAGGGTTCCGCAGTAACTATAATAATATAATACATGTATATTTATTTAACAAAACAAAAACACCTTAAAAATTTCTTAAAACTATCTTATTTCCATTTTTTTTACAACTACGCCAAATAACTTTGTTTTTTATAGTGTTTGTATGAATTACAAAGTTATATTCGCGGTTTTAGAAAATATGCTGTATCTCAAAAACTGCATACCCGATTTCGTTCAAACTAATTTTGGTTGATTGTTTACATTAAGATCTACAGATTTTTTTTTTAGATTTTTCACTCCATTATTATAGAAGTTAGAGGGGGGGCACACATTTGACCACTTTGGAAGCGTAAATCTTTTAAACGAAAAACTTTATGAAAAAGTGGTTTTAGAAACCTTTCATTAGTCATTTTTAAAGACCTGTCTATATATACCACACACGCATAGATTTCATGAAAAAAAAATCAGTTTTAGTTCCATTTATTGTATTTTATTGTATTTATAGTTTCCTTTATTTTATTTTATTTTATTTTTCTCATATTGGAAAGCGGTTTACAGAATACATCTTCCAACCAATTTTCACATGTATAGACTTAATAGTTTCAGAATAAAATGGCTGTGACATACGGACGGACGGACAGACAGACAGACAGACAAACAGACGGACAGACATGACGAAACTATAATGGTTCGGTTTTTTGCCATTCGGCTACGGAATCCTAAAAATGGGTCCCCAGCTTAGCATGTGCCAGGCTGTAAATACCTGGCGCTGATATTCTGCTGGGTCCCTGCAGTGACATACGGATGTCGAGTAGCTTAGACGCGAAATTGTGGGTATAAAATTAATAAAAATAATAAAATAAAAATAAAAAATGATAAAATTGTTTACGACCCAAACATAGTTGGGAAAAGTTAAACAGATAATAATGAATTTATTGTAACTCGTTTAAGTTAATAGATGGCATGTTGTAATTACCGTTAATTATAAGCACTTATAATATCGGTCTGATCGATCTAAAGTTCGAGTAAGTTGAGTAAGATACTTCAGGACATGATATCTTACCACTGAATTATAAGCTATCGATGTCAAAATAGGTTGTTTAATGTGCCCCCAATTCATTAATAATATTGGTGAATCTATGAAGTTAGTTGTAGAGTATGGCCACAGAGTATTAAATTATGAGAATAACTAAAGAATTCTCTAACTAAAGGCTCTGTTTATATCCAGCAGTGCGAATGTGTTCATATCAATTTTAATGCTTGAATTGATGGAGTCACTCTATGTAAAATACTGATAAAGCTACCACTGGTATGATTGAATCTGACCCTTATATCATTGGAAAAAGGCTAGGCAGACTTACAGTCCTGTTCATAACCATATTTTAACGATAGGCTTAGTTAAATTGTAAAATTATAATATTAATATCTATAAAAATAATAATAATTGTAAAATTAATAATAGTTAAATTGTAAAATTGTAAAAAGTTAAAAGTAATACCAAATCCACCGAAAATCTTCATTCAAATTTCCTATATATAAGTAATTAGAATTTTGAATGTGCTAACTTGTATTAAAACTAGATAAATGCAGTTTCATTAAGTTAAGAATCACTTTGAAACTTTATAGTGCATCTTATCTATTCCTAGACTGACTCCAAGGCTGATTTATATTAAATTTAAAGTAATAAGGATACATAGAACATCTACAGCGTTTCGCAAAGTTCCTCAAAGGAATGGTTACTTTAAGCCAATAAAAAGGAGTTAACATTTTAATCTATTTAAATCATTTCATGCTTGTTCGCTCATTGAATAAATTAACTCTATAAGCTTCCGGGTTTATTATAATCTTTATTTGCTTTTAAGCATAGCATAGATTTTTTGCCAGACTTGATGAATGATGTCTGTTAAAAAATCTATGGAAGAAATTGTCTTTGTTATCAATATTGTTACTTTCCGTGTCCCTTCACTTTTTCTACCAGACCAGTATGTGACCACTTGGATAGCTCTGACATTCACTGATTGATCAGTGAATGTACCTTTTTATGGTATTTTTTTTTTCTTGTTATTTGGGAGGAAACTGTCTAAAGGTGCTCAGACTTTCGGGGAAAATACCAGATAGTGTGAGATTTTTACCTCACAAAAACCACCCTGATGATACATCCAGCCATCAGCACATAAGTCTGAAGTCTCTCTGCAACGCCTATTAGAGCACATCCCTGGAGAGTTTGTAAAGTGATTACAGATAGTTTCCACCGTGAACCCTAGCCAAGTCCAAGTCCGTGAAGACCAAGCCTCACAACATGCAGGCGAGGCTTTCGTGTTAGGTGACGATTCAGTTGCCCCCACGACGCCTTCTTCTCCTAGCAGGATCTGCCTTCTCACGATCTGACTCGGCTGCCTCCTTCTGGATCACAAAAAGAGTCACTGTTAAGACTGACCAGTCTCTAGAGAAGTTACATTCGAAGAAATCGACAGTCCACACACATCATAAATATCTATGCAATATATAAAGCGGCTTTAATATTATAAATACTTTCTAAATGAATGATAATTCATTATATAAAATAGTAAGAATTATACAGTATCAATAAAATCTGTAGAAGTACACCGTTTAAAAGTAATTTTAAATAGTTATTCAATTTATCAACACGTTTTCTATCTACAATTTCAATTAGAAATGTTGCCAATACCAAAATAAAATAATATCGATATGAAATTGCACTTGCAAATCGATTACATTAATATCATTATGAGCCTATGTAAGTGAATTTATTACTTACAAAAGTTATAACTCGTAATTCTTATAATAATAAACAATGTTTAGTTATATTTTTGAATATTTTATAATAATTTAAAATAATTCAATTCAATTATCGATACAGTTTAGAATAGTTATTTAGTGTTGGTAACACTTAATCTTGTAGTTGTCACTGACGTCTTACGTGTTTTTTGAGTTTTGTGTTGTTTATTGCTGTGTTACCGAACCCCGATTTCTGTATTACTAATGACTACCTTGGCTGTTGAAACTGTATTCAGTAGTCATTATTCAATCATTTAATAGTTTATTTCATGTTATCGTTAAAATTAGAAATAACTTTTTTGGTGTACTTCTTATAGAAAACAAATACAGTGAAATTCTATAATTATTTTCCTTTTTTATGATTTATAATTCATCTTTGTTGGTTCTGGCCGAGTTTTGAAGGAAACCTTAGCATTCTCCTTTGGTATGGAAGTAGCATGAAGCTTGAGGATGGCTATAGGCTACATTTAAGGACGCATTTACGTTTTCTCGCAAATATCAATGTTTTTCTGGTACCATTTTGATACATAAGGAGTTAAAATTTTGACAATCTTATGGTATTAATTTCAAGATAATTTATTCATCTCCACATTGAATGCATTATAATTACACAGTCCTATACATCTTATTCACACAAATAAGTTTTTATCGCCGCAATAATCGTAGAAAATTACAAAAAATGGCGTCTGAATACGTACCTGTAAGCCGAATCTGGAGCATATTCTTACTTTCAAAATAACAAGAAATTATAGCCTATGTATTTATCTATATGTTAAGCTAATTATTTTGAACATACATAAAAAACTTTATGATTTATGAGAAAAATAAAATCGGTCTCAAATTTCTTCATACATTTTTCTATCGAACGCACGGCTCCGACCGTCATTCTGCGCTCAGACGCGCTCGTGAACGCAGGGGTGTATCGCTTTCCTCGAAAAAATAAATACGTCGAAACCTATAATAAAGACAGTGGCGTCTTGTATACTGTGACTAGAATACGTTGATACTTTTTCGTACCGAAACAAAAGTAAGAACGAGAACCATACTTATTTTTAGAATTGGATGGATATTGGTTACTGAACCTAGCATGAAACAACAATTTTTATTTAACCGACTTCAAATAAGGAGGTTTCGCAATTCGACCGTATAAATGTTTTTTTTTTTTTCATTAAGTATCTTAAAGTACTACAAATTAAGGAAGGTCTAGAGTTGATCTGATGATGGAGCCTTTCATCAGATTGACTCCTGACAGTCGAGGGAACTCCTCAACGATTTACAGCAGTAACCTTTTGTTTGGGCTTGATTAATTTGAATTGACCAGAACTTTACACCTATCTAGGTGGTTAGAGGTCTGATGATGAAGACGAAGGACAGTTAAGGGAACTCCTCAACGGTTTACAGTAGCTACCTTGTGTTTGGACTTAATTCATTTATATTGATGAGAGCTTTGTACCCATATGAGTATAAGTGCCATTACAGGTCTGATGATGGAGACCATAGACAGTCGAGGGAATTCCTCAACGATATACAATAGTTACCTTTTGTTGGGCTTACTTCATACGGTTCAATATTCCAAAATATTCAGTTCGTACAAAAACTAAAAAATTGGCCAAGTGTGAGTCAGACTCGCCCATGAAGCGTTCCGTAGTAACTACGCCAAATAACTTTGTTTTTCATAGTGTTTGTATGAATTACAAAGTTTTATTTGCGGTTTTAGAAAATATGCTGTATCTCAAAAACTGCCAACCCGATCTCGTTCAAACCAATTTTGGTTGAAAGTTTACATTAAGGATCATAGCATATATTTTTTTCATTATTTTTCACTCCATCATTACTTCTAAGAGGGGGGACACATTTTACCACTTTGGAAGTGTATATCTTTTAAACGATTAACTTTATGAAAAAGTGGTTTTAGAAACCCGTATGCCATTTTTAAAGACCTCTCTATTAATACCACACACGCATAAGATTCATGAAAAAATATATATTTTCAGTTTCAGTTCCATGTGGGGTACATGGAACTGAAACTGAAAATATATTTTTTTTATATTTTTTTACTTTTTTTCTTAAAATCGGAAAGCAGTTCACAGAATACATCTACCTACCAAGTTTCACATGTATCATTTTAATAGTTTCGGAATATAAAAACTTTTACCAAAAAAATTAAACCGACTTCCAAAAAACACTGCAAAGTGAAAAATAACTTTAATTTCGGTAGGTAGGCGGTGTCCGACTTCCGGAATTAGTTAGAAAGTAGACAAAATATTGCTTTTCCCAATGCTGGGCCGTTAATTGTTGAGGAGTTCTCCTGGTACTTCAACATCAACTTCACTTCATCATATGCATTGTGACGAGCATATTGTGCTTAATAACCATATTCAAGTAATCGAAGCGGAACCCACGAAATACTTCTTATTCCTACTTATATATTGAGTAGTTCCAGTGGCCATTTGTGGTCTTCATCATCAGATCCACTTCACAAATGGTGCTTTTCAAATGCAACTACACAAGTTTTTATAAAAAATACTTAAATCACTGTAGGTGTGCCTATAATATTTGAAGAGTTTCCTCGATTACTCCAAGATCCCATTATCAGCTCCTGATTTGGTGACAATGGGACCAATTTCGAAGTATACCCTTTCAAACAAAAAAAGAATTTTCCAAATTGGTTTAGCCGTCTTCGAGTAATCGGTGATCAAACATTAAAAAAATATACGCGTCGAATTGATAACCTCCTCCGTTTTTTTCGTCGGTTGAAAACGGCTGTGACATACAGATGGATGGACAAATAGACAGACAGACAGACAGGCATGACGAAACTTTTCTTTATTTCTTATTAATTTTTTTATCACATATGAGTATTTTATTTCCAAAGTCCCCTAGTACTCCTAATCGGGCGTCAAACACATTAATAAACTAACATCTAATCAATAAGCATGTAACCCTTTGTAAACAATAAGTTACAACTTATTATGATCAAACAACATTAAAGAAAATATAATATTACCTTCATGTATCAATATTAGTTAAGTAATGTATAAAATCGGGCGAACAATGGTTTGTAAGTGTGTGTGCGCGCAATGTTGTTGTGTTGCTCCTAGAATACCTAAAATTGAGCGAGTGATAAACGTAAATGCGTCCTTAACTCGACTGCAAAGAAGGATAGTTATGTTTTTATCGTGATAAAATCCACGGAACCTTATATTTTGGTATTTCGATACTTGCGTTCGGAATGGAGGCATAAACTGAATAAAGAAGGCCAATTCTCGAACAATCGCTTAAAATTCAGTCGCATTTTTGAGACTATAAATTCCAAAACATGACAATATAGGGATATGATAACTGATTCAAAGATATTAGAATAACATCTTTACTATGTGTGGGCAGGAAAAAAGATGACTTCATGAAGACTAATCCATTTCAATCAATTTGAAATCCGCAAAATCATGTAACTCCCCATTACTCCACACGAAGACCTATAAGAAGCGTATAGGCACATACTCGTACGTACATACAATTATATTTCAATCCATCTAACGTATTTTAATATCCTGTTTCTAATAATAATTTCGGAATCCAGATATTTTTTCAATCATATCTGGGTCTCGTCGAGTAAATAAGTTCGCAAATTAAACATTAATCTGTTATTGATATTCCCCTTGGGATTCTCATGAAAAAATATCGACTTTCTCATTTTAATTATTTATAAATCATAATGGATCACAGGAATGGAGGAGATTTTGAACGAAAAGAAAATGGTCAGGCAACAAATGTAATACTGTAATGGTGTTATTATACACATTAATATTAATTCTTCGTGATTTTATAGGGTGAGTAATGATGAAAAATGGACAGCCGACTCAATGTTATTTGTAATTATGATTATGGTGCAAGCATGCTCTTCAAACGTGTATGTTTAGCCTGTATAAATGTAGATTAGTAACTTAAAAATTGAGAACCCACTTACATCTTCCAAACCTAAATAAGAAATGTACGTACATTAATAAAAAAAAAACAAATACAATTAGGCGTAGAAGTACTACATTGCTTTCGTCCGGAAACGTGCCCAGAAGACTGGCAGCAATGCCACATAGAATGGCAAAGCTGCTATATTTTCAATTTAATTGAAATGTTTGGCTGTTTTCAATTAAATGTTATTGTTTTTCATATGTCGTGAGTTCTAAGTTACGTAATCAATCGATTATTTATGCCCTAACTTTAATAAACTGTTGTTATTCGTAATTCGTTACCGTAATAATTTAAATGTGTAGTAATGCGTTATTGTTTTAATTATTAATTATAAACACAAACAGCGCGTGGGATGTTAGCCAATCCCGAGTCAACAACAAAGACGGGTCCTGATAGAGCCGAGACGAGATAACGAGATATCGTGGCCCCGGATTGCACGGGCAACTGAAGGAACAGGGTGTGTTTTTAGTTAGTAATTATAGCATTTTTAATTGTAGAAAAATTTATTGACATTTTATTTTTATTTTATTCATTTTATTGTTTTTATTGACATTTTTATTTCATTTAGTTCTTTTTTTTTGTAATTGTCATTTTCATTTTAATTTATTCTTTGAAAATAATATTTGGTGTGTGTGTTTCTGATTATGTTAATCTTATATGAGTTAAGTTACTTGAATTAAATGCATTTTATTTTTTATTTTATTTAAAAGGCTACTTTCCACTCCATCTAGAGTAGGAGGAGAGGAGGAGGGGAGTGATTTGATGATTTTCCCTCCGAAAAGAAACCCTAGACAATTTAAACATTGATAATTATTTCCCTCAGTCTCAGTTCATTTATTAATCTGAAATTAAACCAGGTCTCACGCTTTGTATACGCAGGTACTCGCTAAACAACCTCGTTAGGATCGCTTCCATTCTGGGATCTCATTTAGCCTGTTACTAACCTTGCTTTCGGAATTAAAAACTATGACATCCAGCCTTGACTCCAAAAATCGACACGTGTAGACTGTATATGGTGAACAACCAATAGAATTCGTATAGTATTTAATTTTATTATTTTTTTTCGGGGCAAAATACAAACAGTCAGCCACCGGAGGTGCGGGCTTGCAGACGGCGAGCAGGGGTAGCTCACCATCCGGTAAGGACCAGGCCCGGGTCGACGGCGCGCCGTGTTCCACGGGCACCTCAAAGATCAGTCAGAAGCATTGATGGGGCCCAACAAGGCCATTGCCTGCTGAGGTTCCGGGAATATTCTAACGAGAAACCGCGGCCTCTGACCACAAAGGCAACTGGAGGAACAGGATGGGTGTTTAGTCAGTAGAAGTCTGACACGCGATTACGCGCCAAGCAGAGCCCTGGAGTCAATTGACTATATTCCCACGAAAACAATTTTGTGTAATCCCGGATATCGTATGTTCGTGAAAATGTAGTCGTATAGCCGATGAAGGTTTAATTAAATCCATACTTCCATACTAATCTATACTAATATTATAAAGCGGAAAAGTTTGTTAGTTTGTTTGTTTGTTTGTTTGTTTGTTTGTTTGTTTGCTTGAACGCGCTAATCTTCGAAAGTACTGGGTGGATTTGGATGAAATTTGGTATGGAAGTAGCTTGAAGCTTGAGGAAGGTTATAGGCTACTTTTTACCCGACTGCAAAAAAGGAGAGTTATGTTTTTACCGTGATAGAATCCACGGGAGCGAAGCCCCGCGAGAATACTAGTATAAATATAAGTATTTGTTGTAGGCAGAACCTACGAATATAATGTGATAATTTTTATGTGATACTTATATTATAAATGCAAAAGTAGCTCTGTCTGTCTGGCGGTTACCTTTTTACGCCTAAACCACTGAACCGATTTAGATGAAATATGGCATGGGAATAGTTAAGGACCCTAGGAAGGACATAAGATAGTTTTTATCCTGATATAAGGTTCCCGTGGGATAGTAAGTATGGATATATTAATTTAATAATTGTAAATAAATATATTTATTTTATAATTTAATTTATATATTAGTATGGATATGGATGTTCCTTTAAGCAATTTTTCAAGACAATAATATTTCATAACAGTAACTAAGGTAGATTAGTCATATTGCTTCGGTATTCGGGCTTTCAATATTGATAGCATTATATAAGTTGTTAGATGTTCTGAAAATGGGATTAATTTGTTTTTGTAATTTTATTCAATTAACTTTGCCTTAATACTAATGCCCTATGGGCCCCCGTCACTAGTGCTAATTCTTGAGCCAACCCGGACCTGGTCCTTACTTGACGGTGTCACAGATTACTAACCTACGCTATAATAGCCTACAAAATCTTAATAATAATTACCAGCTGTTTGCAGCGAGAAGAAATGTACCATAAGTACGCACACAGAAAGTTGAGATTGTTTTGGCCGCCGCGCGACCCACGTCATCGAGCGAATGTCCTAGGGTTGTATATGATTATATTGGTAATAAAACGAATATAGAAAAATAATATTTTTATTTGTTGATCAAATATATTTCAGTTTAATAAAATGATAGATGCATTTTTTCTCTCCCTGGATTCCCGATTATTAAATTTTAGTGTCGAAAATATCCGAAACCGCGTAAATAATTTTAATTTTAATAAAATTCCGCGCAAATAAATAATCAAACGGGAAACAGGAGCAAAGCGGAGGAAAATCAATTGTTTTTAGGTCGATCCATTATGACGTTGTCAAAATTATTTAAAAAAACTTTTTACCAAAAAAAGAACCGACTTCCATATAAAAACACTACAAAGGCAAAAATAACTTTAATTTCGGAAGGCGGTGTCAAAAACGAAAATATATACAAAACTAAAGACACCGCCTTCCGAAATTAAAGTTATTTTTGCCTTTGTAGTGTTTTTATATGGAAGTCGGTTCTATTTTTTGCTAAAAAGTTTTTTTTCACGCTTTTTAGTGGATCGGTTTGTAATTTATCTAGTTACAAAAGCCAAAATGTCAACTACTTATCACCTTTTACAAAATATTGCTTTTCCCGGTGCAGAGCCGTTAATTTTTGAGGAGTTCTCCTGGTACATCACCATCAGCTCTACTTCACCATATGCATTGTGACGAGCATAAAGTGCTTAACATCCATATTCAAGTAATCTAATCGCAATCAACGAAATACTTATTATTGAGTAGTTTCGGTGGCCATCTGGGGTCTTCATCATCAGTTCCACTTCCTCAAATGGTGCTTTTCGAGAGCAACTGCACAAGGTACTATAAGAAATACCCAAAACGCTATAGGTGTGCCTATAATATTTGAAGAGTTCCCTCGATTTCTCCATGATTCCATCATCAGATCCAAACGTGACGACAATGGGACCAACTAAAAAATATACCCTTTCAAACAAAAAAAGAATTTTCCAAATCGGTCTAGCCATCTCTGAGTTATGAGGTAAAATACATAAAAAAAAAAACAAAAAAAAAAAGTTTAAGACGAATTGTAAACCTCCTTTTTTTGAAGTTGGTTAAAAAGGTTCAGGTAGGCGTGCGGCAGCCCACTGTCGGATGTACCGACGACGATACGCGAAGCGGTAGGCATATAACGCGTGGCCTTGAGCGAGTGACGGACGCCTGACGGTGTGCTACCCCTGCTCACCTTGCACAAGCCTGCGCCTACGGTGGCCGGAGATCGACACGCGATCCTCGACGCCCGGGGCGTTTCCCACGGTGGCTGGGCCCCGCCGTTAGAGAGAGAGTTGTATCTCCCTCACGCGTTCTGCCTCCTCCTTAAAAAAATAACAGATCGAATACTGTAATGTATTGCATGCTCCGTATGTATATTTTATACTTATGTTTCCGTAAATAAAGAATCTTGTATCTTTATTTTCTTCAAAAACTCTTACACACATCAATTTAGCTTTATATTTTTAACATAAAATATGAAAATATCTGTTTAGTGGAAGGTTTCATGACTTTATTATGAAGGTAGATAAGAACTGAGATCTTAAGGTACTGGTAAGTTTGCGAATTCAAATCGCGTAGTCGAGCTGACAAATGTTTAGTTACCAAGTTTTAACGATGCGAGGACGATCATAGATACAAGGAAAGGCTAAACAGTTGTTTTATAAAATTTTGGTATACAATAAAGTATACTCTCTCTATCTTAAATCATGACCATTAATATCCTTTAAAACACCGTTTCAATATCACCTCGCTCACCGTATTACAAACATAAAACTATCAAAGTAAGTACATGTTCACAAATCACGACGGTATCAGTCAAGGAATAAGCATAAGTTATACCCCAAGTGGTAGATGAGAAATTAAAGCGATTACTTTGATATATCGCTCTTAAACTTACCGATAAGTCACTCTCTGAGAGATCGGCTCCAAATGGCACCCAGTGTAAAGTTATCCATCGCCCCAAGATACGCTAGGGGAGGTGTGGGGCGAGGGGGGGGAGGGTGATGGACGGGAATTGGCGCCAAAACATTTTGCAAACTTTATATCAATTATCTTTGTACCAATCTGAGGGCACATATTATATTGGTCGATATATAAAGGATTAATTAGCGTTTGTATCAATTTTATCATTAAGAAATCAAATTATGGTTATCTTTAGGCTTTGACACAATGCGTTTTATAATGTCCACGGTAAGATGTTGTCATGTAAATAATAAGCTGTATTTTTTCCAGCCACTGAACTTACAAAAAACCTAATAATACCAAATGGAAAACATTATTTTGTGAAAGACCAGCCAACTTACACTTAAGTTCATTTTATTATTCATATAAACAGACAAAAAGGACGGGCCAGTACTTGACTAAATAAATAAAGTCTCACACAAACAAAGGGAGCTAAATGAATTGAATGTAGACGCCTCGTTACTTTATTACGTTCAGTGGCTGTAAGGAGACACATGTCAATCTACACTTATACGTTTGATTGATTAGAGGAGTCGTGCTACACTTAGGTATGTGGTCTGTCTAATCGTGTTCCCATTTCCACGAGCTTACACTGTAAGATACCTAGTCGTTACGGCCAGGAAAACGGCACAATTAATTTTAGGTATGCTTCTCATCTCCTAATGATGTTGTTTCAAAACCAGAGCGTGTACCCTAAAAAGATGAACCCTAATAACCTAACTAATATCATACCCCGAACTAATAACCTACCTAATTATTTTTATAACTTGGCTTGTCTAAAAGAAATCTAAGTTGAATAAGCTAATTGACTGATGGTTTTTTAATGATTTGGCTCCGTACTTTATTACGAATTTGTTGAGAGATATTCAATCATAATGATTTTAACATTATCTCTAGAAATAAATTCGAAGAAATTAATATTCTGTTCTGAATTTTAAATTACTGTTTACATTCGATTTCTCTTGTGTACACAGTTATAGTCATATTGAAAGTTAGCAAAACTTACGCACTTTGATTATGAAAGTTTGAAATATAACTAAGAACATGATTCAAACAAGTCTTGTTTGTAACTTTCTGTTGGCAACTTATAATATGATTTGGAGTGGGAAAACCTTCTTATATAAATCGCGGTAAGCCACGGTAGCGCTTAATGTTTCAAGGCGGAATTATGCATAGCCCTTGGGATTAGCAGGTTGTCATCCCGTGTCGGCCCAAAACGTCTCGGCTAGATTATTTTCATGGTTCAATGTACGGACAAATAGATACTCACGCAAAATGGCTGGCCTAATGGAGTTTTGGTTGACAATATTACTTAGCTTTTTAGTGGTGGTATGAATTGAAAAGATTACTTTCAGTGTACCTACTTTATATCGTTAGCTTTAATTAAATTTGCAATAATTACAAATAATAATAAATACACACACACAAAATTCCTAAATTAACAATCAAATAAGTGTGGGTAAAAATTGGATTCCCGCGAAAATCAATAGGATTTTAGGAGAATACTCAACATCAAAAATAGACTTGAGAAAAGAGGTCGTTGTCCTTTATGTTAAAAGTTTTGACGTAACATTTACGGCACTGTGAAAAGTCTCTCTCTGTGGTCGACCCTTCATGACTGAAGATTGCGATCACCAATATCTTCACCCAGTGGTCAGTCAGATTTTTCCATGTAATCGGACCACTTCCTCGACCCTATCGGGATGTCCCTCTGGACCTCTTGCCCTCCACATTGGCACAGATGATCAGTCATTCACAGGTTTCATCTTTGCGGCATTATCCACCGCCACGATGAAAACTTGGTGACCAACATAACTGAGGATTCTGCGTTGGTATACTGTGGATAAGCGATCTTTGATACCGAGCTCACCTAGTAAAGACACATCGCCAGAACCAGATTTCAAATGCGTCTATTTTCTTCCTTTCTGCGTCTTGAATTGTCTCGAAATTTAGGTATACAATAAACTAAATTCACTTGTCTAATTGGAACTGATAAGGCTCTAAGCACAAAAACATGTCCTAGAATGCTCACTGAAAGCAAATTATCCAAAAACAGCCATTATTAGAGTACCTAATAAAGTCTGTTGGACACTTAAGATACGGTTTCACGTCGAAAATTTCACCTACAGTGAATTTTAATTTAATTCTCTCCTATACAGACGAAAATCCGTACCGGCACTGAATTTAGCTTCCCACCAAATAATCCCGAAGAATTTCTTTGTGTTGTTATGTTTACTAACCCGTATTACCGCAATACCTTGGTTCCACGGGTACGTCTCAATGTGCCTTTGGCGAAGGGCTGAGCAAGAAAGTTGAGGAACAAGTAAGTTTGAGAGTTAGTGACGTGGAATGATCAATAGGGTGGGGGTCGGCCGGCCGCCACGATAACGTAATTACTGCCAGAACCTAGCAACCTCTTCCCTCGACAGACGCCTCTACATTGTTTCTGGCCATAATCTATTGGCCTTTTTATGGGTTATTTTTTTCTTTTGTAGGGGTGGGTTTCAGAGGAAGCAAAAGAGTTCTTTGTCTACGTAGTTTTCCTGTAAGAAGTTTGGTCGTTTTTGGTCGATAAGCGTTTGTTTATGGTTTTTTTTTTGTCTGAAAGGTGACATACTGATAGGTACATTTCAATTTAATATCGTGATGTAGGTAAAACCTCAAGTATCACATCTATCACATAATATACCAACGAAACTAGCACACAAAGTCATTTGTCAGTGAAATATTTCAAGGAAAATATTTTTCCTCTTCCGCAGTTTATTCTCATAAGAGTTCCGTAAAAATATTCTCCAATCATAGTCAAAACGCATTGTTACTGCGCTCATAAAGAAAATACTTGTATTCTAAGAGATAGTTACCCAACAGTTTCGCGCAAAGCATTTCTTGGTGCGTTATGATACATTTTTAACCTTTATAGGTATACTAAATTCTGGCATATAACATTTATTTACGACTAGAAGTTTCCGTAGCACAAGATGTTAAATGCACGTGGAACAAATACTCCTTCAACTTAGCGTATAAGCCTCACGTGTACATACACATGAATAAAATTTAAGTGTATGCCTGTGAATTCAAAATAACTGTGGATTACGATATACGATACTAAACACAAACAAACTTTTTTTAACATTTGTCTGCTCGTCGGACTGTCTGTCAGGCTTTCTGTTTGTCCGGGCTTATCTCTGTTACTTCTAAATCGGTTGTAATGGGACTTTCACTGGAAGAAGCGGAGGTTATAGGGCAACATAAAAGGAATTCCTAAGGGAATTACACGCGTAGGTTATATCGGCACGCCCATGCGAACGAAGACACGGGCATAGTTAGTCTTAAACATAAAATTCTTGATAGAACGTTATCCTGTTGATTTGAATTCATGGTCGATGGTCAATCGTTTAAATAATTAGTAGGTAGCTCAGGAGCTGTACTTGCCAACGGCATCACGATTCCGTGGTGAAAAAGTGAAGTGGTATGCGGTTGGATAGCGCTGTCTCTTTCCCACACACAATCAAGATTTCACCGGTAAGATTTGCAGTATGACCTTAGTACATCTTCAGAAAGATACAAGGAAATTTAGAAAACGTTTATTAGAATAAACGCATATATTTAAATAGAAAAGATGAGGTCCGTCCAGACGTTTGTTAAGACACGCTCTTTATATAGTAAACACTAGCACTACTTTTCTGTGATCTCCGCCTATTTTGACTTTCCGATGTAATAAAGTACCCTCATTATATTTATTATTTATTTACACTTTATGCACATAGGTACAAAGGCGGATTTAATGCCGTAGGCATTCTCTACCAGTCAACCATGAGTAGTAAAGAGATAGAGTGGAAGGTGCAATATGTACGTGAAAATTATATTGGAAAAAATAATGATAATAATAGTGATAACAATTGATATTTTCATGTCTCACGTTCCAAATACGAGCATGTCGCGCACGATGATTACCGAGCGGTTCCGAAGATAGCAATACTACTTACTATGCGCAGTGTTGGTGTCAGTAAAACTGATAATTTACACTGTACTTATTGTCTATTTTTTTTTTGTTCAATTACTGGAACATCTTTGAGAGGATCAAACTAAGTATGAAAAATTGGCCAAGTGCGAGTCAGACTCGCCCATGAAGGGTTCCGTAGTAACTATAATAATATAATATAATATGTATATTTATTTGACGAATAAAAAAAACCCTTAAATTTTCTTAAAACTTGCTTATTTACATTTTTACAACTACGCTAAATAACTTTGTTTTTCATAGTGTTTGTATGAATTACAAAGTTATATTTGCGGTTTTAGAAAAGATGCTGTATCTTAAAAACTGCTGACCCGATTTCGTTCAAACCAATTTTGGTTGAAATGAAATGAAATATTTATTTGTAATTTGGTTATAAATAACACTTTTACACGTTATGTTTTTTTGCGTGTTAAGTTTAGCTAAATGAGGCCGGTATTTCCTAACTGACTACTCTGAGAAGAAACACCGAAACAAACTCAGAGGTCATAGTCTCTTTTAAAGTCCAGACAATTTGTATTTTTATATGAGAAGCATGCAGGTTCATGTCTGTGGTATTCTTTTGAGGAAATAACCACGCAAATTTGAGCGGACCTGTCCAGACAGTGCAAGCATTTGTCAGTTATCTTGTAGCTCAACTTAGAACTTAAGGAGCTCAACAATTTGACAAAAAATACCAACGGACATTTGGGTAGGCCACACAAGTACTCAAACTCTCTCAAAATCTCTTTAAATTTGTCTTTTAAGGAGTGCTTGGGACTTAATTTATAAATTGCACGAATGGCCCTTTTTTGTAATACAAATATTGTGTGAATGTCGGCGGCATTTCCCCAAAGTAAAGTGCCGTAAGACATCACACTGTAAAAGTAACTAAAGTAGACTAAACGGGCTGTTTCGGTATCATTAATCCACGTAATTTCTAACGGCATATATATGCTGCAGAATTTAATTTAATTTAACTTCGGGTTTCAATAGTTTGAAGCGGTTGAAAGTTTACATTAAGATCTACAGACATATATTTTTTTTAGATTTTTCACTCCATTATTATAGAAGTTAGAGGGGGGGGGGGGACATTTTACCACTTTGGAAGCTTATGGTCTTAGAAACCTCAATATCGTTTTCAAAGACCTGTCTATAGATACCACACACGCATAGGTTACATGAAATCAAAAATTTCTGTTTCAGTTCCATGTATGGGGAACCCCCCTTTATTTTAAATATTTTTTATTATTTTTTCTTAAAATCGGAAAGCGGTTTACAGAATACATCTACCTACTAAGTTTCACATGTATAGTCTTAATAGTTTCGGAATAAAATGGCTGTGACATACGGACGGACGGACAGACAGACAGACAGACAGACGGACAGACATATCGAAACTATAAGGGTTCCGTTTTTTGCCATTTGGCTACGGAACCCTAAAAATCAGCGTTGCTTATGTTTGTCACAGTATTCGAACGTCAAAAGTACAGTATTTTTAAAGAAACATTACATGAGTGAGTGAGTACATTTTTGCAAACTCTCAGACCCGGATCTACTATTTGTAGGCCATACAAATATTTGTTCCGTTGCCGGAATCGAACCCTCGAAATACAGAGCAGCAGCCAATCGCTCAACCACTGCGCTAACAGTGTATTGCAGATTCTCAATCATTCACACCTAACCTTAAGTATATATTGATACGTAGCAATAACTGTCATTGATATTTTATAAACACCTAATTCCACCTGTAGAAAGATTACTTGTGAGCAATCAGCCTGTATAGGACCACAAAACTCAATTCTTTACAGAGGTTGATTCAAGTCTTAACGCAACATTTTTATTATTACTTACATCAACCTAAGAAAACAGACAGTTAACTTCGCAGTGCAGTTCTAAACCGTACTCCACTTATTAATAACTGGTCATGAAAAGTAATACGACGATCAAGAAATATGTCCTGAAGCTATTCTCGGAGACACACTGGCAGCCCTCCAAAGTTAGCGACACGACTCGCCTTCGCACTACCTATATGATTAAGTGCATAACATCTATTGGCTCTGCAGTTCCACTCGCCAGCGAAGCTTTAAGGTTTACGCGTAGAAAAACGACATAAGTGCCTTCTCAACTAGAAAGATAGAATGTGCTCTAAAAGCTGGTAGGTTAGATACTAAATATAACCAACTAGGCTAAGAGTCACGCGGAATTCCAACTTACCTACAACTTTTAAAAATGTGAAAGTAACTCTGTATGTCTGTTAAGCTTTAACGTCTTAACCACTTCACCGATTTTGATGAAATTTGGTACAGATATATATGTAGACTAGACTGTAGACCGCGGGCTGAAGCTAGTATCCAATAAAACACATTTGCAACACTAAATAATAAGCCTTTAAAAAAACGGGACGTCAAAAAAACACTTTTCAAGCAGTTTAATGCAAATGATGAATAATGCTATGAACCAAAAAGAATTGCCACAAAGTAAATCAGAATATATAAAAAAAAATTCAGAACGATTTAGCCAGATTTTACCTTTTCATTTTAATGCTTATTGCAAAAGTTATTTTCTTTTTATTGCAAGGAATATCAGTAACTGAACATCAACCCACGTACATCAGAAACACCAACACACTGTACAAAGTGTTGTTGGTTTCATTTTAAAACCAGTTTTATTAACTTTGTACAAAATTCACATCGAAATATTAACTTTTCCTAAAAGGGAGGATATTAAAAAAAAACAACTATGTAGCAATCATACTAATTGTAAATTAACGTATGGGCGCAGTGGTTAGACGATTGGCTGCTGCGCTGCGTGTCGCGGGTTTGATTCCCGCACTGGGACAAATGTTTGTATGGCCTACTAATATTTGTACCGGGTCTGGGAGAATGAAAAAAAAATTTAAATCGTATCATTAGATTCGAATATTACCGCCGACATAAAAATATACAAACTTACAAACAAATTTTACCTCTTTATAATATTAGTAATATTATAATTATTAGGTAATTAGAAAGTATGTCATCATCATGCATCATTGTGTATCGCTTCGTCCTCCCTGTCAATTCACAGTTAATTCTTATTCAAGTTACTAAAATAATTTATTTTTCTTCTTCTTCTAGGTCGGCCAGCGCCCACAGTGATGTGGCTAATTGACGGCACTCCCGCCCCGCAGTACATCGGGGAAAAAACCGACACACATGTGGTAGTGAACCGATTAGAACTGCCGCATGTGAGGCGAACTCACCTGAACACCACATTCAGGTGTCGAGCCTCAAATACCAACCTCGTCAGCCCGCAGGAGAAGACTGTTAGATTAGAAATGAACTGTGAGTATCATTAACTTACTGCGAGCTTGTTTAACCTCCACGATTTAGCTCTCTTTATTTATTAAAACTTTATGCAACATAAAATGTACAAAGGCGGACTTAATGCCATAGACATTCTTTACCAGTCAACCATAGGTGGTGAAGAGATAACATGCCATGCATGCTTTCAATACCAGAACCATCTAATTCCACAAATGACGCGGCGATTCGTTATCTTTATCTTTACATGGTAGATATCACACCCATATTCACGGAATATTTTGGGAAACTTTCATTATGCGTACAGCTAGAGAATGGTGTTTCCTGGTAGCTATAACCTGGGTCTTTAAGTCAAGAATGAATAGTTTATTTCTAAGCGTGCTTCGACTTCGACAATTTCTATTCATCTTTCTTCTTTATTTGTTCTTTTTTTTAATTTTAATAAAGAAGGTACTTAGGTTTCCAAAGCCATTATAAGATCACCTATTCGTACTTAGTAGAACCAAATATCTACTACCCCTGTAAAGGGTAATGAAACAGTTAGTTGGACCACTATACTGTTATTCGTGCCAACGTAGACATAACTTGTTTAGGCCAAAATATGCTCTGTATAATTTCCAACATTTCAAGAATGAAGTTGAGAAAAGAGGCTTATAAACACTGTGGTTTCTTCATTATTTATTTTTTTGAGATTTTATAAAATAAATATTAGTTAAGGAGCTCATTGTTAGATAATAACAGCCGTCTTAGAATGCTTTTCGAGGGCATTCTATAGATGGGAGAGCATACTTGCTCTGGCTGGAGGCTTCAATTAATTTATTAATGAAGGCAACCATAGGCAAGTCCGGTTAAGCAACCAAAAGCCTCAGAGCCTACGAGATGGCACACATAAAAACTAGATTTTCAACACAAGTTAAGCTGCCTGTCCCGACTGTCGTTTATACATCTCTAACAGTTGTTGCGAATATTCAGAAGCTAATAAATTTATCATCAATTATATTGTCAATTGGTATATAATGTTTCCCAGTTACTGGGTTATAAAGCTGTAGCAAACCGTATGTATTCGGTACTGAGTAACGCGAGCGTCATCAAGTACCGAGTAACGAAACGTTACTCACGAATGGATTTCGTTACTCGCTTTTTTCGTTACAACTGTTTCAAATCGCACAAGTGCCGTTGATGCGAATGTTGAATGTGCTTTCCTGTTCGTGTGTTTTACGCATGCGGCCGCGTTGTATTGAAAAACACGTTACAAATAACAATTTTTATTTACTAAAAAAAAACTTATTTAAAAAAATCTAAATAACCCGACTGCTCAACTGAAGTGTAAGAAACAAGCACATTTTTATTTTTAAAAGTGACAAGCAGGCGGGACCCAATTGAACATATTTTTTTAAAATGGGATGGGTCCGCCTGCTTGTCACGTTTAAAAATAAAAATGTGCTTGTTTCTTACACTTCAGTTGAGCAGTCGGATTTTTTAGATTTTTTTTAATAAGTTTTTTTTTTACAACTTTTTAGTTAAAATATTAATTAACAATTTTTTAGTTTTCCCGGTCGTGTCACATTGGCACTCCACCGGATTCAGAAAGTGAGTCCATATTTTTAAACTTTCTCATTGTGTTATTTTGCTAGTATTACACTAATGATAAACATGATATACCTTTTTGAAATCCTTATGTTAAGTCCTTTAATTTGATACCCATATAGTAGTATTTAAAAAAAATTATTTTTTTCACCATGTATAATGGCTTACATACATACATACATACATACAAGATACGCGCGAAAAACATAACCCTTCCTTTGCAGTCGGGTAAAAATAGCAGATATTTGGAAATTATTCATCCAAGTTTTTCACTTTGTTTACTGCATTGTTTGCGATATGTTAGTGTGATATATGTATAATTTATCATTCTCAAATAATATTAAAAAATCTCCCAAATAATCATTAAAACATAAAATATTATATCCATTGTAAATTCAGTTGATTTCGTCTCAATTTGTTTGTAGTCCAACCTTTACATATTAAATCAAACTAAATTTAGATATACAAAATGCATCTTATGTACATGTTACGTATACTAAGATAATGTTTTTTACAAATTGTGAATGATGTGACGCTACGCCGCGACGTCATACCATACGAATACGCAATACGACTCGATGCGTTAGTGCTATATTATGACGTATCAAAAGTAACGAGTAACGAAACTACAAACTATACGATAGTAACGAGTACTAATGGATATAGTAACGAATGCATACAGGTAGGCTTTATTTCGTTACTTTTACACCTCTACTGGGTTATGAAGGCTAGAGAGGCAGTCGTTAGAGAAGACCCCAAGCAGATTTGATAAGGTAACAAATATATTACCTTATCAAAAGCCGCATGGAATATAAACCTCACAGCAATAAAGTAGAGTAGTAATGATAATAATTATAGTAATAATAATTCTGAATAAGACTCAATGTTGGAAGACACTTCTGATAGTTGACTACGGGTCATCGCACCAAATTAAAGACCCACACTATCAACCAAAGGATAGTATGTTTCTCAAACTCCTTATTAATCACGATAACATCAAACCACTACATATTTCCTAAGAACATCAACATCAGGCTTGACTGAACATT
The DNA here is from genome assembly GCA_943138885.2 of Tholera decimalis. Lineage (NCBI taxonomy): Eukaryota > Metazoa > Arthropoda > Insecta > Lepidoptera > Noctuidae > Tholera > Tholera decimalis. The sequence continues at coordinate 23,649,412 of OW964565.2, forward strand.
GACAAGTTTAATATAACCTCGTCGCCACAAAGTTCTTGTAGGTATAAAATATTATACTGCCTCACAAAATAGTGAACACGAACCTACTTGGTACTTGTAGTTAGTATCAACGGCGACCACAATTTATAAAGTTATATGACGTACAGTGGGCAACACATTGACCACAGACTATTAAAATTTTACATGCCCCAGCTTTATGGAGTGAGGTAGGGACGAATATATTTTTTCTACATTTTGTGACGAAAACGATTACTTAGTTCGGTCATGCGTGTAGTTCATATGATTAAGTATCGTAAATTATACTTCTATCGTATTTCAGGGCCCTTGCAAAAATAGATAGATACTCGTAGATTTATAGATAGATCATATCATCATCATAGATAGATACTTTATTGTACACCATAACAGAATTAAATAAAGACTTAACAAATACAAAGGGTGTTATAATGCAAAAATAAGGTCTGGAAATAGTTATTGATTCAACTGAATTTAAAACTTGTTATTTTTTGGGGTTTCATTGAATTTGAGGTCATAATTTTCCACTCATCATGAAATTAACACAAATTAATGTTTTCTATTAAAGGTACACTCTTTGTTTGGTCAATAATAATACACTTAAGAGAACATAATTGTTGCTTTTCAATTCGATGTTGTAACAACCTCACAATTAAATTATAAAACAGTTACCCAGTAGTAATTATACACAATTCGAATTGAGAGTACAAATTAAACCTGCCCACACCGTATGATTTAAACAACTATTATTTTTTATTTCTTGGGTAATTTAGGCTGAATAATAAAGACATTGAGCTCTAGACAAAATTAAATCTATCTATAGATAGAATATCCTTTATTGTATACCAAAAACTGAAACTAATGTGTGTTTCGTTTTTGTGTGTTTTTGTTTGTGTATTGTAACCAAAGTTATAGCAATTATTTTGGTTACAATGGAGGTCTTATCGCTGACAGCGATATCTTCCAGACAACCTTTGGAAGGACTTTAAAAATTTTAATTGAAATGGAGAGGGCTCAATTAGGGTAGTACAAATACTCATAACGGATAGAACTAATTAAAATATATAGATTTTATGTAATTATGTATTGTATATACATATATATAATTATATACAATACATAATTACAAACGCACGATTTTCAAAGCCTAAAACATTATAATTATATTAATAAAAAATATTAAAATTTAATTAAGATTAACTACATTATTACACTATAAGATGTTGTTTAGAAGCACTACGCTCAAATAACCTTACTGTTAGTGTTATTTTAAAATTTTCATTTAAATGGATAGATAGAATATACTTTATTGTACACTTTGATTACAATGGCAGTCTTATCGCTGAGAGCGATATCTTAGCCAACACACATATTTTAGCCGTAAAGTGAGATAGATTTAAGAAACCGAAATGTCAGAGGATTAATCTCGAACATTTTGATTTATCGACGACAAATCCTTATCACTGAAGGCTTGCCTCACTTTTTATGAAACTTATTGAATGATTGAAGGACTTCAATATACACAATTAAAAAAAAACATGACATTACTCAACGTATCTGAGAATACAAGCCTCAATATCCAACCAAACATACTACCCTAGTCCATACAGACTGAAACTTTTTTATTTTCATATGTAACTGTGAATAATTTTCACCAGTGCGGCCGACGCTGGTGGAGATATTAAACAAGCCGGTGACGTTATCGTCGGAGCGGTATGTCACCCTGACGTGCGTGTCCGAGGGTAGCCGGCCGCCGGCGCAGCTCACGTGGTACAAGGACAACAGGAAATTCAAAAGAGGAAAGGTAAGCATTGCTTGTTCGATTCTCAAATTTATGATGACGTTATTCTCTTTTGTAAATATGGACAGATTTTCTGACAGATGTTGAAATGTTATGCTTTATCTGTGAATTCTATTGATTTATTATGTATTTTACTTACTTCTTACTTAACATTATAAATGCGAAAGTTTGTGAGGATAGATGTATAGATGTTTGTAACTCTTTAACGCAAAAACTAATTAACGGATCTGAATGAAATTTAGTAAGTAGATCACAGAATCGGGATTTATGCGAGGACACCTTAAAACACCGAAGTCACGTGCAGAAGCTAGTACCTATATAAATACGTTAAGAAAAAACTTTGTACTACTCCTTTTAATGAAAATTACGCAGACGCAGAGGGGTATAAAATTTGGTACATTTAAATGTTATATTTATCAAGATTGCAGCAAGATATAATCTTTACTTCCCTACTAGTAATATATTAAATGCGAAAGTACACTTTCACGAGTCAATCATTTAACAGATGACTAGAAACCATATCTACTTCTTGTCAGACCAAGCAAAGCTGCAGACAGGAGCTAGTGGTGTATTGATTTATTATTTACAGATCGTAGAAGCCATGAACGAGACGTGGGTTAGCAGTCAGGTCCAGTTTATGCCTCTACCAGAAGACGATGGGGTGCAGCTCAAGTGTCAAGCAGACAACAACGCACTACCTGGACAGAGCCTAGAAGACTCTTTCAAACTAGACGTAGTCTGTAAGTGTATTGTATACTCTATGGTTCTGACTTCTTTTTAAACTGCTTCTATGAGAAAAGACAACGACAAGCTTTTTTTAAGCAAACGTTAAGAAAAATTCAAAATTTAAGAACGTTGGGAGATGTTTCGCTTATCCCTTATATAGTAAAACCCTCTCCGAAGTTTAATGTGAATTCACGACAAATCGACGATACCTACAGGAAAGACAATGAAAATTTACAAGGTCACCTTTTATACATATTCAGCGTTCGCTTTCATGCTCGATAATACCTGCTTAAGCAATAGTGATCTAATGACTAAAATTTTTTATAAATAGTTTTTATTTCTACCTAGATAAGAAATACCTAATTACATTGCTTAAAACTAGAAAACATTAAAATTATTATTATATTAGTATTATTATATAGTTCAATATAGATTATTACAATACAATAATAATAATAATTAATTAAATATTTTAAAATAAAAAAATGTCGAATTCTAAAATCAAAATTACATGTCACAATCAAGGTTAAATTATAATAAAATATACTAATAAGCCTGTCTCTGAATCATTCGTTTGTTTGTATACCATAAGACCTCTATAGTAAAATTCACAAAGATCGTGTATGCGAACTTTTCAACGTTGACTGTTGAAATAAAAGGCACATAGAAACAAATAAAAACTTGGCTCAACACTCGCAAATAAAAGGAACGCGCTATCACAAAACTCCAAGGCGGCAAAGAATTTTCAGATAAACGACATTATTTCATAGAGATCGGATTTTATACAACATTTAAGTGGTATAATACCGAATTTGAGGACAGAAACATTATCTACCTCTGATAAAGTTTCCGTCCTCAAATTCGGTATTACTTTGGTGGAACCTAATTCTCTGAAGTTCAGATACTCATCATCTGCTTAGACTTTTCCCAACAATGGTGGTATCGGCTTCCAGAATCCAGTCTAACCAAATGTAGCCAAGTACAAGTATTTGACACAGACCTATTTGACCCCCTGGTACTCCTTGGCAAGACCAGTATCCGATTTTCTGACGTCTTACTACCCATAACGACTGTCAAAGACGGGCTTTGAGCGCGGCGACCGAATCAAGAAATTCCGTAACGAAAATAAAACCTAATACGGTCGAATACGGTCAGTTATTTCAATTTGGGTGAGTAACGTTCTATTAGCGTGTTTAGAAAAGAGTCGGATTGGTGACCATCAGTATTTTGGATCAAACCCAGGGTCACTTCATATTTTTTTTATGATTTCTTTTTTATTGAAAGTACTTTTATATTATATTTAGATATTTTTGTAAATATTTTGTTGAATAAAATAAGAAACATTTACATTTTTTTATAGGAGAAAGAAAGTCGAAAACGTCAATGCCGCGAGAAATAGCTTAAAACTAAAAATGTGTTATAATTGACCCGGTAACTTGAATTAATATCAAAGAAAAAAAATACTGCATAAATAAATAATAAATAAATAATAATTGCATAAGTTCCCCCGTCGCAACGCGGCAGTCCCCGAGTGCCATAAGTGGTTTTTTTTTTATTTTGCCACAAGCTTCTCGTTAATTTCAGGTTATTTATTTATTTATAAAAGGTAGCTTCACAGCTTACAGGTATCTATACCAATATTATAAAGTGGAAAAGTTTGTTTGTTTGTTTGTTTGTTTGCTTGAACGCGCTAATCTTCGAAAGTACTGTGTGGATTTGGATGCAATTTGGTATGGAAGTAGCTTGAAGCTTGAGGAAGTTTATAGGCTACAATTTACGCGACTGCAATAAGAGTTATGTTTTTACCGTGATAGAATCCACGGGAGCGAAGCCCCGCGTGAGTACTAGTCTCTAATATTTACAAAACTAAAATACTTAAAATACAAACTAGAATAAAGCATCAAAAAATTGATCCTCAAGTCGGCTGGCAACGTACCCAAGATACTGGCGGCATTAAAAGTTACGCCAATTATGAAGTACCTACACAGATTACAATTAAACAGAGAGTGAACGTATATCTGTTACTATTATTATTATGTACAGTGGATCTGTATGATGTGAATGTGGTGTTGATGAAAATTACACAAAGAAATGTGCCTGCTTGGGTACGTTCCGGCGTCCTACAATTTGGAAGACATGCCTGAAATCACTAGGCCACCAATGCTATCTCAGGATCAGTAAATTAATATCCCATAAAAAACAATACTTGTCAAAAAACCAAGTCTCGCAACTCAGTTCTTCTACCGTAAAAAGCTGTGAGATCCATGTAATACGAAGTCGATTATTAATTTATTCAGTTCCTACTTAAGGGACCTTTTCTCTTAAGTTGTTACGTAATTATCTAACCTAACAAAATCTTATAGTGACCATATCAATATTTTTGAATATTTTTTTTAATTTTCAAAAATCTTTAACGTTTTAAATAAATATATTGACTCGGCCATCGCATGATAACACAATATATCTCACAAGTAGTACATATATACATTAGATTGATTAGTGCGATTGCATAAATTCTGGCTGCTAGTTTTATCCACAACGAAGTTATAGGGGGTCGAAAATGGCCTGAACTGCTTCCAGAAAATGATGGTACGGCCGTGCCGCTATTTTGCTCGACTTGGCGGGCGCAATGTCGGGCACCCAGATTATTGATTTATGAAAATAATGTTCAAACATGTTATATTATGTGCGTCATACAGAACCAAGGCGGATTATAGGATTGGTGGGCAAAACGCGTGCGGAACGAGAATGGACAGGAAAATGTGTCATTTGCTATGAAATCCTCCATCAGCTTTGCGTATTAAGGGTCACGCTATATGACGCTGTGTATGAGCGATAAAAGAGTATTATATATCTCGTTTTAGCCTGGCTCTATTAGACGTCCTGGGGATTATTTCAAAATTATGGATATGATGAGACACGGGTTGTTCGTTAGACCAACGTGACTTTCCACTAACCAACGTACAATTAATTATTATTATTAATTAATTATAACTTTTTCATCAGTTGTATTATAGTTTTTTTAAACTGTCCATTTTCTTCGAAGATAAGAACAACAATTTCAACAACTGAGACATAAATTATGAAAATATCTTTAAAGACAAGGTATTCTATCTCAATTAGGAAACAAGAAGACCTCATCTATTGCTTTCCATCAGGCGAGATCGAGGTCAAGAGTGGGCTCATCCGGAATAAAAAAAAAAAAATATAAGAAGAATTATTTTTCTTTCAAATATAACTAGCAATGTGGGTAGAATTAACATTACTAGCAATCTTGTTAACCCCTCCAACTAAATATGCTTGTGTCTGGAGTGGGTTTACGTCAATATTTTAATGGGTGGGGTTCGAACCAGTGATCACTAGTCTGACACAGAGAGGTCTCTCCGGTCTTGACCTTTCGATTACAAGCCCTTAGCCATTAGGCTGTTGACGCTTGAAACTTGAATTGTTATACAACGTGTAACTTAAAGGGTATATACATACCGAGTGCACGACTTCTTTGGATGATAACAAACAATATAGCAAGGGTTTTGTAATCCTATGTCTACATGTGTGGAACTTATTCGAAATTTCAATAAATTGATAGGTACCAGAGACCGAATTTTTCAAATTAAGAAGAATAAAGAGAATTATCGTTTTATTGGCAAGTGACGTGGAAAGTGATGACCCTCATAGTGCTGTGACACGTTTGTTATTATTGGTATTCAAGAAACATATGAAACCAATAACTTGGGGTCAATTCTGTGAGTCACTTATTTTGAGCTGAAACTTTACATAGAGAGTCTATACCAGATGTTGTCTTCAGTCCTTTAGAATAGATATGGGGTTTCCGTTACACGTTGTATATTACAAAAAGTTGTACAGGGAAGAAATATTCTTGTTGCACATGTTAAACATGTGAAAAAGATTTTTATAACGAATAAACAACAAAAAAATATTAAAATAAGCCAGAAACTGTTCAGAGATCGCCAGGCACAACTCACGGCAACCGTGCACGAACATGACGCGTGTATCACCACCATTTAGCTCCACCATTTCTAAACCAACTAAATGACGTAAAACACGCTCCCATCGGCGAGCAAAACACCCTCACGAACCTGCGTCATAAGATGAAAGTGAGTCGTAATTGTTTGTACAAATCAACGTCTTCATCTCCGTACGATGACACAATTAGCGGAACTTCCTAATTCGTTAAGACCCGTTCCCAAAACGAATATAGCTGCAAAGTAAGCAATAAAGGAACTCGACTGAACCAGTTTGCACATCTCTTACGTCGTTACCCTTAAGGGGCAGATATTCGATTTTCGATGATTTTTAATCCAAGATCACGTCTAAACGGCTAGTCGGTATGCTTTGAAAAAAAAAAAAAAATAAACTAGACTATTTCCTTAATAATTTGATATATGAATATTTAAATATTTTTTTGTAAAACATTGTGTAATTTATTTTTAAAAGTACGTCTAACGCGGGCATAAAAGCGAAGATCAGGCAACAACCATTGGGTGTATTTTTATGAAACTTTCACAGTCTAAAAGATAATTTAATTGCCAATCTTTTAGTATACGGTTTTTCTTCATATTGTGTTTGGTAAAGTCATGGTGTATTATTATTCGATTAATCTAGGTGCGTAATGAATCGGGGGCTCTTGCGGGCGACGGGCGGCAGTGCATCGCTGACCACTGTCACGAGTAGACGCTAACGCTCCGCGCAAAAAATACAACATGATTTTATTCGCATAGAAGTTTAACGCCAAAATGGTTGGTAAACCCAAAACACTAAAAAAGAAACGCCTTACAATGTTAAAAATAGATTAATGAAGTAACGAATTTTAATTATTTATATAATTTACTGCCGCCATGGTCGAGTGGTTTAGGGGTTTAACTTGTGTGTGGTCGTGGGTTCGATTCCCGTGGGACGCATACTTTGTAAATTTGTTTCCACTTTGGCTAGGACATTGCAGGCCTGAATCACCTGATTGTCTGATAAAAAGATGGTTCCGTGCTTCGGAAGACACATATAAGCCGGTAGTCCCGGTCGCCAAATGGCGGTCGTCAGAATAGACCACGTCAGAGGCTCTTGAGGCAGTCTAGAAACTCTGACACTAGGGTGTATGGGGTCATTAGACATTACTACCCACACGATAAGAAGAAGATTATTTATATAATCTCTATCAATAGTTTAAATTAGCATATTGGAATAAAATAAATGTGATTTAAATGTAGTAAACAAACTTTTATTTTATTGAAATAATTATGTTATTTCCTTTTAGGAGAACACCAAATAGTAAAGATTCTTGAGTCAAAAATATAGAGACAGGGTGAGTATTGAAATGTAATTTACGAGTAGGTAACCATATTGGAGCGTAGTAAGGACAGTTCGATTAGAGTTTCAAAAAATACTTGAGTGTTGCTGATATTGGAATAGTTGTAGGTAGCTCTTGATACGTAAGTAGCATGACCTTGAATGCGGAGATCTAATATTTAGTAGGTACTTACTTAAAATTATTTTTTTTGGAGTAAGTATATCAAATAACTTAGATTCTCGCCGCGAAAATGCAGAGACGAGGTAAATATTGCAATGTAATAGCACCATACTACAGCGTAGGTACTAAGGACAGTCCGGATTAGAGTATCAAAAAATACTTGAGAGCTGATATTGACACGAGTTGTAGGTATAGGTCTAGGGTAGGTACTTATGTAGCATGACCTTGAATGCGGAGATCTAATGTTTAGTAATTTTTTTTTCATTGAAATAATAGTGTTTTTTTTTGTGGTGAGTACGAGGTGAGTATTTAACTATAATGTAACCATACTACAGCGTAGTAAGGACAGTCCAGATTAGTTTAAAAAATACTTGAGTGCGGTTTTTGACATAGTTGTAGGTACTTATAGCTAGCTATGGTACGAAAGTACCATGACCTAGAATGCGGAGATCTAATGTTTTGTTTACGCACAACTCTCCAATATTCCAACTTTCGCCCATATGGTCAATCCTACTTTCGCGCCCGTGCCTATACTTACCTAAATTTAATTTATATTATATAACTCGCTTTATATTATATAGATCGCATCGAACTTCTTGAGGTTACGTTGACATCCACCCTTAATTTTGGTCCGTTTATCGAGGCTAAGGCTCAATTGGCTGCCAAAAAGTTGGGAATCCTAGTAATTACACCCTAACTATTGATGATAATATAATAACATTAGATTCACAAGTCGTCACAGAATTTGAAAATTTTTTCACTGACATTCCCGTATCGACAATCAAGTCACTCACAAGACAATCATCTGCCATTGCTGCAGACACATTACTTAAAAAAAGTGTTCCAGTTTGTAGTTCAGAGTTTAAATTCCAATATGTTACTTCCAATGACATCATCAAAACTTTTAATTCTTTGAATATTAAAAAGGCTGCAGATCTGTGGGGTAATTCTGTTCATGTTACTAAGTCCATTATACACATTATAGCTCCTACATTAGCTGTTATATTTAATAATTATATTGATTGCGGTGAGATTCCTGATTTAATGAAATATAGTAAAATAATCCCACTATTTAAATCAGTTAGTACATCTGACCCTACTAATTATAGACCTATTTCTGTATTGCCCACTTTCAGTAAAATTTTTGAGAAAATTATTTTAATGCAGATGCAAAGATATTTTAATAAACACAAATTGTTACATAATAAACAATTTGGTTTTACAAAGGGACGTTCAACAACTGATGGCCGGTGTTGAACTTTTAGGACACATTTATAATGCATGGGAAGACATGTGTTGGTAAGTATTGGGCATTTTTTGCGATTTTTCAAAGGTATTTGACTGTGTTCCCCATGAGACATTAATCAGGAAACTGCACCACTACGGATTCCGGGGCGCCTCTCTGAATCTTCTGACCTCATACATGAGTGAAAGGATTCAGAGAGTCGACTTGAACGGCAAAAGATCGCCGGGATCTGTGACGTCAAGATGGGGGTCCCCAAGGCTCAATTTTAGGTCCCTTTTTGTTTCTTATTTATATAAAAGATTTACCGTACCTGATCAAAAATCATGACATAGTGTTATTCGCTGACGATACTTATCTTTTATTTAAAATCAAAGTTAACAGCAGGTTACTGAAGAAGTAAACAGTGCCCTTGCAACTGTAGTTAGCTGGTTTAATGTTAATCATCTTCTTGTTAATGAGAAAAAAACCAAATGCCTAAAATTTACGTTACCTCATGTTAGACAAGTATAATAATACATGTGTATCAATAAAGGGCGAAATATTGAAACCCGAAGATACCACAGTTTTCTTGGGCATAACTTTGGGTGCGAAGCTTCAGTGGGGCCCCCATATAAATTGTCAAAATAGCCAAGTTCTGCAGCATATGCCGTTAGAAAAATACGTGGATTAACTAATATCGAAACAGCACGTTTAGTCTACTTTAGTTACTTTCACAGAGTGATCTCATACGGCATTATACTTTGGGGAAACGCCGCCGACATTCATACAATATTTGTATTACAAAAATGGGCCATTCGTGCAATTTATAAATTAAGTCCTAAGCACTCCTTAAGAGACAAATTTAAAGAGATTAATATTATGACTCTGAATGACTCTGACTATGAATATTAATCTCAGTATATTTATGAGAATCTCTTGTATGCACACAAAAATATTAATCTTTTTAAAAAATACAGTGATATTCATAGTGTAAATACAAGGAACAAAGACACATATGTCAATCCTAAAACAAAAAAAAAAATGGTGTATCGTTTAGATGCCAATGTATACGTTTTTATAATAAAATTCCTAGCCATATTCAAGAACTAAGTATTAATAAATTCAAATTATTTATTAAACGTAAGCTATGTCAGAAAGCTTTTTACACAGTTACAGATTATATTGAGGACAAGAAGGCCTGGGAATGAGATGCTCCAGTGATATACGTGTGCCTTTTCTATTTAGTTTTAAAATTTTGATTGATGATTTATTTTTGATTGATTAGAATATTTGCGTTCTCAAGTATTGTATATCCTTATAATCAATAAAGAGAAAAAAAAAGTATTGTATATACCTATTAATTTTGTTTTTGTTTTTTTTTATATACAACGTGTAACGGAAACCCCATATCTATCCAAAAGGGCTGAAGATAACATCTGGATGGATCTGGTCTCTATGCACAGTTTCAGCACAAAATAACTGACTCAAAGAATTGATACCAAAATTATTGGTTTCATATATTTCTTGAATACCAATCATAAAAAAACGTGTCACAGCACTACGAGGGTCAATAACTTTCCACGTCACTTGCCAATAACATGATAATTCTTTTCGTTCTTCTTAATTTGAAAAATTCGGTCTCTGGTATCAGTGTATTGTAATTTATAATAAGTTCTACACACGTAGACTTAGGATTACTAAACCCTTGCCATATCGTTTGTTATCATCCAAAGAAGCCATGCACTTGGTATGTATATACCCTTTAAATTACACGTTGTATATAAATATAATTATTTCGTTATTGTACTTGTGAGGACAATGTAGGTTATTCTATCTTCGTAGTTTTTACTTTCACTATAATTTCTTTAATGATGTCAAGCAGTTTGAGTACTTGTGTGGCCTACCCAAATGGCCTACCCAAATGGCCTTACTTTGGTATTGTTCGTCAAATTGTTGAGCTCCTTAAATTCTAAGTTGAGCTACACGATAACTGACAAATGCTTGCACTGACTGGACAGGTCCGCTCAAATTTGCTTAGTTATTTCCTCAAAAAAATACCACAGACATGAACTTACATGTTTCTCATATACAAATACAAATTGTCTGGACTTTAAAAGAGACTTTGACCTCTGATTTTGTTTCGGTGTTTCTTCTCAGAGTAGTCAGTTAAGAAATACCGGCCTCATCTAGCTAAACTAAACACGCAAAAAAACATGACGTGTAAAAGTGTTATTTATAACCAATTTACAAAATAAATATTTAATTTAATTTCATTTCAAAAGTGAGACGGTACTTCACACCGGAACAGCTGCTCAACCTCTATCAAGCGCAAGTTCAGTCGTGTATGGAGTGCTGCTCTCATCTCTGGGACGGATCTGCCAAATACCAGCTTAATGCACTTGAGTGTATAGAGAAACGGGCCAAAAGGCTCATCGGCAACGAGAAACTGGTCGAGACAAAGGTCCAGAGCCTAGAGCATCGGCGACGTGTTGCAAGCCTATCAGTTTTCTATCGGTTACATTTCGGGGAGTGTGCGATGGAATTGCAGTCTTATTCCACCAAGCCCGTTCCATCATAGGTCTACAAGACAAACGGTGATGCGCCATCGTTACATGGTGGACATCCCACCCATACGCATGAAACGTTTTGAGATTACTTTAATTATGGGTACGGCTAAGGAGTAGAATTCCCTGCCGGAGTCTGTTTCCTGATAGTTATAACCTGGAAGTCTTTAAGTCAAGAGTGAATAGATTACTTCTAGGCAAGCGTGCTTCATCTTCGACCACATCATCGCTTAACATCAGGTTAGATTATGGTCAAACGCAAGCCTATAATCTATTAAAAAAAAATTCAGCTCTGGCTGTATACAAAAGGGAAAAACTCAACTCAGCATGTCGAAAATGAGGACATGATTGCTGACAAGTAAATTCATACTTATTTCAATATTCCGATTTCAATGTTATTAAAACTTAATTATTTACGAGTATCAAATGAGTAGCCACATAGTCATTTTTATATATATAGATAGATAGATTTACTTGTCTAAATACACATAGTAGTTTTCAATGACCAGACAATTAAAGTCCAGAAAAAATTTGGATGGTGATAATAAATCAGGCAGTACAGTCTTTACTATTTGAAACGTATGGTTACCTTACGAAATTTCGAGCTTGCGTTGCGGGGGTGCATTGCGCGGTCGCGGGGAGTGACGCAAGCTGCTCCCCAATCGCTCAAGGTCGCTGCCATATAATGTCGCCTTAATTATCATTGCTACTTAAGCAGAACTCGGTGTCTAGGTGTGACACACTGCTATCAAACCTGATTAAACAAATGCCCTTTTAATAGCAATACTCGTAGTTATAACTATTATCTTTCCTAAAATACACACGTCTGACGTCAAAGAGAAATCGTTAAGCCTTTGTTCGACTCCAAAAGTTCACTTATAAAGTTGGACGCTTTGAAATTAGGATCAATTTAGTTAATTGAAATTAGTTTGTTAGTTCCGTGATGCTTTTTAGATTAAATATTAAAATATATTTGTTGAGCCGTCTTCCAAACGACAGCATATGTACATATAGATAGATAGATAGATAGATATACTCTTTATTGTACACCATAACAGAATTAAATAAGGACTTAAAAAACTACAATGGGTGTTACAATGGGCGGTCTTATCGCTAAAAGCGATCTTTTACAGACAACCTTTGGATGGATTTGACACAGCAGGAGAAAATAAATACGCGGGTAGTCCATGGTGTACTATTCAATTATATACAATAAATAAGTAATAACCTACATACTCAATACACATATACATATATATACATAAAAAGAACAAAGCTGAGTTATATAAAAAATAGTAACAAATTAAAGAGAGAGATAGAGATCTTTTACCATATTTTTGAAAGAAGGAAGGGTTTGTGCTTGTCTTACTGACACGGGAAGAGTATTCCACAGTCGTACTGCTTGAGCTGCAAACGACTTACCAAAGAAATTGGTGGAGTGACTCGGTACCTCTAGCCTCAAGTTTTCCGATGACCTCAGAAATTTGGCATGTGTGTCATGGAGGAACTTAAAACGTTCTTTAAGATAAGAGGGGGTCTTAGGATTGAACAGAATACTGTAGAGCAGAGACAAGATGTGTAAGTTCCGGCGAAGACGTATAGGAAGCCACTTGAGTTTCGTACGAAATTCGGATATGTGATCATATTTGCGCAAACCAAATATAAATCTTATGCAAAAATATGCATATATGTCACAATCAACTTGTGAAGCGCATATTATAGTAGTCCCGGTTCAGAGAAAATATTTTTTGATACCCTAGGATACCGTTTTAGGGTTCCGTAGCCAAATGGCTAAGAACGGAACCCTTATAGTTTCGTCATGTCTGTCTGTCTGTCCGTCCGTCCGTATGTCACAGCCATTTTATTCCGAAACTATTAGGACTATACACATGAAACTTGGTATGTAGATGTATTCTGTGAACCGCTTTCCGATTTCAAGAAAAAAAAAATTAAGGGGGCTCCTCATACATAGAACTAAAACTGATTTTTTTTTTTCATGAAACCAATGCGTGTATATTCCTATCTATAGAAAAGTCTTTAAAAATGACATTGCGGTTTCTATAACTAACTTCTATAATAATGGAGGGAAAAATCTAAAAAAGTATATATGCTGTAGACCTTAATGTATACTTTCAACGAAAATTAGTTTGAACGAGATTAGTTCAGAAGTTTTTGAGACATAGCATATTTTCTAAAACCGCAAATGTAACTTTGTAATTCATACAAATACTATGAAAAACAAAGTTATTTGGCGTAGTTATTACGGAACCCTTCATGGGCGAGTCTGACTCGCCATAGGCCAATTTTTTAATATACAATATTAAAAGCACAAACCATTCATCAAGTATAACTGTTCCCAATTTTTCCTTCCCCTTTCTTCACTTAAACTAAACACTTAATTTAAATAAAGTAATTACAACCAGCGTTTTCTGAAATAGCACTTTAATGATCAGACTTATATTTTTATCTTTTTAAATCAACCGCCAACCCTTAATCTCAAGTTTAATAATGGAGCCTTAAACCAAAGCAATGAAAAGAAATCACAACACTAAAATGCGGCGTAAAATCTTTAGAAAAAGCGACGTCATTTAAAAAACCTACCTCAGTTTACTGATGTGAGTAAAAAAGATTTATAACGGCTGACGACGTGACAGTAAAACGTATTCGTGTAGTGGTTGTACATCCTTAATGTAATGTGGTTATCGTGGTACTTATCTGACGTGTCGTTTACCGTAAGGCAGCGTGGCACAACATAGCCCGCGGCGCGGCCGACCCCCGGACTCGCGATGCGTTCCCGACGGAACTTTGCTCACTGACAGTTTATCCTGAGCTACCAACTTGTTGGGAACTAATTCCGTCTAATTTAGTCTGCGGCAGGCGGCTCACAGACGCACGGCTTACCCGGCGCCGTCGACTCCACGGTGTCACCTTCCTGTCTGAAGGATTAAATTGGGCTTTGTCTGCCGTGGTTCTGCTACAGTTTGACATGCCACGTTTAGACGTTACGTCGATGTTACAGCGGTGGGCTGTCCTTGTGGCATTACACAAGATGCTTCCTCATAATGGATTATAAAGTGATGAGGGTTGGAAACAACACCTAATAACTAAGTGTATCTGTTTTACCTACTTACGAAAGCTACCATTCTCAAAGCTCAGCTGTTGCCCAGTTCATAAATGTTATTAAATTAACAACCGTAATTAGCGACGGCTCGAAATATATCTATTTAAACAGCACCCAGCGCGTAATTTAGTCAACTCATTAAACACGTAACATGGGCCCTGTCAACATTTCGGAACAAACATCCAATCTAACAATATTAAAAGCTTGTATGCGCCAACATGAGAAACTCAGTAAAATGTAATTAAAACCTTGTTAGCGCCGGCGAGCACACAACATCAACACTTAGCATCCGCTGAGGACTCGCCAAAAACTAATTCGGACTAGTGGTGGCGACCGGCCGCGCCCTGCACCGGATCCGGATCGCAAAACGCTCTAAGGGATTAAGCTGGCTTTACGGAGCCATTGCGTTTACATTCTAATCGCGGAACATAACTCGCCAATTTATTTATGCGTAAACGAGTCATTTACACGACGACTATTGCGCCTACAATTGTGTTGGCACCTGTGATTTCTCACGGCCGCCACTTTTTCTTCACGCCACCCAGACAATTTGATCACTCAATCAAGACACTAATTCCCCGACGGGCCGGTCAAATTCTGAAAAGCCAGGAAACGTGCTGACTCTATTACGACGAAGGAAATTAATTTCCAAATATAAATAAATTCTATTTACTTCTGCTTGGCGAACCGTAACGCATTTAGAGCGGAGAGAATTCCGCCGCTCACGGCGCGAGTCGTTTTGGCAACAATTTAAACGGAGGAATCGTAAATGTTTATTTGGAGAACGGGCGTTTCCTCTGGCCGCGGGGCGACGTCGTTATAGGTCTTTAATGGCCAATAAAGTGTCAACGCCCGCTCCTTGCCGCAGATAAGTGTTCACCTGGAGTAAAAACACTTTCCAACCTTGGACGGCTCGGAAATACACTGGCGATAATGGCAGACCTTTGTCCTCGACAATATAACAAATAAAAATAATTTTGTTGGATAAACAACGCAGTTTAACAGAGCCCTGATCTCATTGTTTTAACTTTTCAAAGACTTTTTGTTTTTATACTTTTGACTTTATTAATTGGATGAAAAGTTACTTTACTAAGTCGAGTTTTCATTTAAACGTCATTGATACGCCAGTAAGGTAATATTTTCCATACCATTCTTGTCATATAACCTGCGGGATACCCAATTCACACATTTCAACGTAGCATTCAAGTTCAGTCGGTAACTGCAAAAATCCCGCGAATTAGCATACATTTTGTCATTTTATTGACATAGATTGTCTCCGAGATGATATTGAAAGTTCACTTAGTACGCGTTTTAAGTGCGAGGCATTCAATTACTGCTTATTTTTTTTACAAAATAATAAATCACCATGACTATATTGGGTTCATTTTGTACGGAGTCAGCTGAGTACCAGACTGTTGTCAAATTTTTTTACTTCTGACTAACAGAACGACTGTCATAAATTAACAAATGACAGCCGGCTTAGCGAGCTTTCTGAGACACGTATGAATCTAAGGCTGCGTTTCCACCAGAGATGTGCGAGGATGCGTAGCGAGGGATGTGTTTGTAAAGAACCAATAGAATCGCTTCATTTACCTCGCCTCGGTCAGCACAGCTCTGGTGGAAACGGCTCAGCGGAGCTACATTTTTGCGCATACAAAACAAGCGAGGGATGTGTGCGAGGGATGCGTGCGAGAGATGTGTTGCGAGGGATGTGTTGCGAGGAATGTGTGTTGAGAAGGATGTGTTGCGAGGTTTGCGCATCCTCACACCACACATTAATGCGCATTTTCACAGCTCCGCTACACATCCTCGTAGGCACATTTTCATCGCACAGCTTTGGTGGAAACGCCCACACATTTTCACAGCACAGCTAGACATCCTCGCACGACACATTTCCGTCGCAAATCTCTGGTGGAAACGCACCCTAATGTTAACTATTTTTACTGGTACTGCTGATTAAGGATTTATAAACAAGACAAAAGTGAGGAATAACTTGTATAATCACAAATATAGAAAATATAGACAATCAACTTTAATCACGCAAAACTAAGCACAGCACAACCGTACGCGCCCAGAGCCCAATCCAAAGAGAGCCGTCGATCACGCCACGTCGACCGGCGTAACCTCAGCGTCTCCCGCCACAACTCCACTCGCGGTAGCTTCACTCGGTGTTGCCAACATTAAATATGTTAGGATGGTCACTCATCCACGGACCAACCTCGGCTAGTCATGTGGTAAATCCCCCAAAATATTACGGTTTAATTACGTTTTATTTTCTCATTATTACTTCAAGATGCTTACCTAGAAATAAGCACACTTGTGCTTTACCTTCGCCCACATCATCACTTACCATCAAGTGAGATGGTGATACTCGTACTTTAAAGTAACATCCAAGTTCCCATTACAATTCATCCTAACTTACCATCAGGTGAGATAGTGGTCAAACGCGAACCTATTTTCAATAACAAAAAAAAAAACAATTGCAAACTGACTAAAAGCCTGCAGATTAATGGTGTTTTTCAACCGACGACCAAAAGAGGAGGTTATCAATTCGACGCGTATATATTTTTTTTTTTTTTTTTTTATGTATGATCATCGAGTACTCGAAGACGGCTGAGCCGATTTGAAAAATTCTTTTTTTGTTCGAATGGGTATACTTCGAAATTGGTACCATTATCACCAAAGTCAGGATCTGATGATGGGATCCTGGAGAAATCGAGGGAACTCTTCAAATATTATAGGCACACCTATGGCGTTTTGGGTATTTCTTATAGTAACTTGTGCAGTTGCTCTCAAAAAGTACCATTTGGGGAAGTGGAACTGATGATGAAGATCACAGATGGCCGCCGAAACTACTCAATAATAAGTATTAAGTGGATTGCGATTCGATTACTTGAATATGGATGTTAAGCACTTTATGCTCGTCACAATGCATATGGTGATGTAGAGCTGATGGTGAAGTACCAGGAGAACTCCTCAACAATTAACGGCCCAGCATTGGGAAAAGCAATATTTTGTAAAAGGTTATAAGTAGTTGACATTTAGGCTCTTGTAACTAGGTAAATTAAAAATCATCCAACTAAAAAGAGTGAAAAAAAAACTTTTTAACAAAAAATTAAACCGACTCCCAAAAAACACTGCAAAGTGAAAAATAACTTTAATTTCGGAAGTCGGTGCCAAAAACTAAAAAACAAAACTAAAGACACCGACTACCGAAATTAAAGTTATTTTTCACTTTGCAGTGTTTTTTGGGAGTCGGTTTAATTTTTTGTTAAAAAGTTTTTTTTTAAGTACGACTCTTTCTGTCTTCATATTAAAATCTGCTCCTTTTTGATCCAAAACAACAAACCAATCCTCATTTAATATTACTTCAGAGTTTATTAGCAATGTTAACACTACGCCAGGTACGTTACCTAAGCCGCGCTTACTGAACAAACCGCAGATCGTTGCCCACAACAATCACAACATGATTTAGTACTTAACCGCTCCATCCCTGATTATTGTTTTCAATCTGCTCATCTCTGTATTGTAATCCTTTATCATTTCCATTTTAGATATAGTTTTCGTTTAACATTCAGATTCATAATAATTACTTGTGTACAAAAGAATATATGAAATATATATGAAGCTAGCTTAAAAGTATATTAATTTTGCCAGAGCAGTTTGTTGAATTAGTGCTACTAGACCTTTCCAAAATATATTATGGATGAGGGTAATTAAACGTCTGTGATATTTTGAGGGATTAGCCCGAAATTAGTCGGCTGTCAGAGAAATTACTAATTACTGCTGTTCAAGTTTTAAAACATTGTATATCCTAACACTGTTATGTAGAAACAAAATAAAAACCCTGACAATGATAAATTTGTATGGAGGCGTACCTTTAACTTTTTTGATTACTACAGTGATAACTTAAATGGGTCCTGGATCAGTGAGAAGCTTCTGTTAATGATAACTAAATTAATTAATTATCATTAACAGAAGACGCCCCCAAGCAACAACTCGGTAATGTGCTATTATGGGATTTATGCTGTTATGTCTAATTCGACATCTACGGACTTGAATACACCTTAGCAATTTTTTTCAGATTTTTCATATTGATATTTACAAAGATATCGTGACACACATATTTATTGTTGGAAATTTAGACACAAAAATATATCGGCAAAAAACCTATTATAGATCTATACGAAAGAATAATTTACAACGTAAAACGGGTAAATACCGTTTCTAAAATGATATGATATTACCACAATAACTCCTTAAAAACAGATTGCGTATCATCCCTATGATAAATAATAACGCCATAGAAGTCCTTAATATAATGTTATGAAATATTATACTATATAAAGCTAAATTACCACTCACTGACTCACTGACAGAATTGTTCTCCCAGATGGTGGATGGGGAGGTGGGTATATTTTGACAGATTCGTAAACAAGTAACTCTCAAACCTACGGGAAAAGTGCCAAACCCCCCCTTTTCCCCCCCCTTCTCCCCCCCCCCCTATCGTATCTCGGAAACTACGAGACCCGTATTTTTTCTTTTTACGGATTCGTATAGAGGAGGCTCGGTAAAGTAAAAACCATTTTTCAAAGTCCCCCCTCCCCGCCCCCCTTCTCCCCCCCTTTAGGCGGATCTCGGAATCTAAGAGACTTGGAACATTTTTTTTTTCAGATTCATTTAGAGGGGCAATGCTTAAGTCGAAATACTTGTGCAACCCCCCCCCATCACCCCCCCCCCCCTCTTTTTTTTTTTATTTTTTTTTGGTGCTTGCACCTCGCGCAACACGCAAATACTTGATTTAGAGGGGCAATGCTTTAGTTTTTTTCACAAGCACGCGAGGTGCTTGCACCTCGCGCAACACGCAAATACTAAACTCCCCCATCTCCCCCCCCACTTATTTTTTTCACAAGCACGCGAGGTGCTTGCACCTCGCGCAACACGCAAATACTAGTTATTATACTATATAAAGCTAAATTACCACTCACTGACTGACTGACTCACTCATTGACATAATTGTTCTCCCAGATGGTGGATGGGGAGGTGGGTATATTTTGACAGATTCGTAAACAAGTAACTCTCAAACCTACGGGAAAAGTGCCAAACCTCCCCTTTTCCCCCCCCTTCTCCCCCCCCTCTATCGTATCTCGGAAACTACGAGAACCGTATTTTTTGTTTTTTACGGATTCGTATAGAGGAGGCTCGGTAAAGTAAAAACCATTTTTCAAAGTCCCCCCCCCCCGCCCCCCTTCTCCCCCCCTTTAGGCGGATCTCGGAATCTAAGAGACTTGGAACATTTTTTTTTCAGATTCATTTAGAGGGGCAATACTTTAGTCGAAATACTTGTGCAACCCCCCCCCATCACCCCCCCCTCTCTTTTTTTTTTTTTTTTTTTTTTTTTCACAAGCTCGCGAGGTGCTTGCACCTCGCGCAACACGCAAATACTAAACCCCGCCATCACCCCCCTTTTTTTTTTTCACAAGCACGCGAGGTGCTTGCACCTCGCGCAACACGCAAATACTAAACCCCCCCATTTTTTTTTTTTTTTTCACAAGCACGCGAGGTGCTTGCACCTCGCGCAACACGCAAATACTAGTTATACTATATAAAGCTAAATTACCACTCACTGACTGACTGACTCACTCATTGACATCATTGTTCTCCCAGATGGTGGATGGGGAGGTGGGTATATTTTGACAGATTCGTAAACAAGTAACTCTCAAACCTACGGGAAAAGTGCCAAACCTCCCCTTTTCCCCCCCCTTCTCCCCCCCCTCTATCGTATCTCGGAAACTACGAGAACCGTATTTTTTGTTTTTTACGGATTCGTATAGAGGAGGCTCGGTAAAGTAAAAACCATTTTTCAAAGTCCCCCCCCCCCGCCCCCCTTCTCCCCCCCTTTAGGCGGATCTCGGAATCTAAGAGACTTGGAACATTTTTTTTTTCAGATTCATTTAGAGGGGCAATGCTTTAGTCGAAATACTTGTGCAACCCCCCCCCCCCATCACCCCCCCCCTCTCTTTTTTTTTTTTTTTTTTTTTTTTCACAGGCTCGCGAGGTGCTTGCACCTCGCGCAACACGCAAATACTAAACCCCGCCATCACCCCCCTTTTTTTTTTTCACAAGCACGCGAGGTGCTTGCACCTCGCGCAACACGCAAATACTAAACCCCCCCATTTTTTTTTTTTTTTTCACAAGCACGCGAGGTGCTTGCACCTCGCGCAACACGCAAATACTAAACCCCCCCATCACCCCCCCATTTTTTTTTCACTAGCACGCGAGGTGCTTGCACCTCGCGCAACACGCAAATACTAAACTCGCCCATTTTTTTTTTTTTTTTTCACAAGCACGCGAGGTGCTTGCACCTCGCGCAACACGCAAATACTAGTTATACTATATAAAGCTAGATTACCACTCACTGACTCACTCACTCATTGACATAATTGTTCTCCCAGATGGTGGATGGGGAGGTGGGTATATTTTGACAGATTCGTAAACAAGTACCTCTCAAACCTACGGGAAAAGTGCCAAACCTCCCCTTTTTACCCCATTTCGCCCCCCTCCCTATCGTATCTCGGAAACTACGAGACCCGTATTTTTTTCTTTTTACGGATTCATATAGAGGAGGCTCGGTAAAGTAAAAACCATTTATCGAAGTCGCCCCCCCCGCCCCCCTTCTCACCCCCTTTAGGCGGATCTCGGAAATTAAGAGACTTGGAACATTTTTTTTCAGATTCATTTAGAGGGGCAATGCTTTAGTCGAAATAATTGTGCAACCCCCCCCATCACCACCCCCCCCCATTTTTTTTTTAAAGAAAGCACGCGAGGTGCTTGAACCTCGCGCAACACGCAAATACTAAACCCCCCCCATCTCCCCCCATCACCCCCCCCACTTTTTTTTACAAGCACGTGAGGTGCTTGCACCTCGCGTAACACGCAAATACTAAACCCCCCCATCACCACCCCGCATTTTGTTTTTTTTTTTCACAAGCACGCGAGGTGCTTGCACCTCGCGCAACACGCAAATACTAAACCCCCCCCCCATCACCTCCGCCCCCCCACTTTTTTTTTTTTCACAAGCACGCGAGGTGCTTGCACCTCGCGCAACACGCAAATACTAAACCCCCCCCGTCTCCCCCCATCACACCCCCCCCTCTTTTTTTTTTTCACAAGCACGCGAGGTGCTTGCACCTCGCGCAACACGCAAATACTAGTTATATTATATAAAGCTAAATTACCACTCACTGACTGACTGACTCACTCATTGACATAATTGTTCTCCCAGATGGTGGATGGGGAGGTGGGTATATTTTGACAGATTCGTAAACAAGTAACTCTCAAACCTACGGGAAAAGTGCCAAACCTCCCCTTTTCACCCCCCTTCTCCCCCCTCCCTATTGTATCTCGGAAACTACGAGACCCGTATTTTTTGTTTTTTACGGATTCGTATAGAGGAGGCTCGGTAAAGTAAAAACCATTTTTCAAAGTCCCCCCCCCCCGCCCCCCTTCTCCCCCCTTTAGGCGGATCTCGGAATCTAAGAGACTTGGAACATTTTTTTTTCAGATTCATTTAGAGGGGCAATGCTTTAGTCGAAATACTTGTGCAACCCCCCCCCCCATCACCCCCCCCCCCTCTTTTTTTTTTTTTTTTTTTTCACAAGCTCGCGAGGTGCTTGCACCTGGCGCAACACGCAAATACTAAACCCCCCCATCACACCCCCCCCCTTTTTTTCAGTAAATCTTTTCTCCTGTAAAATTTTTAATTTGTCGATTACCGGGTTATTGCTCGGCGGCGTCGTTTGTTTATTCAAAAAAGGTTCACCAACAGTTTATGTATATAAAATATTTTAACAATAGGTAACAAATAGTTTTGGGCTTCCACAGTTGCCAATTACAGGTTAACCAGCTTTTTTAGTGGAAGTGATAAGCTCTAACAAAATAATGTTCTTATACAATTACAAACAATAATAAAACACATTAATGGAAATATTAATAATTACAATAAGGTATCGATACTTTTGTTTTAGAATACCTCTGTTAATGGGAATTTTCAAACCTAATCATACTTTTACTTATGTAATTGGAACTTAGTAGTTCAATAGCGTGCATAAGTAATCAGGTTTGATCACTTTTTTTAAACGTTGCCCCACTCTAGGAATTTCTCCTGTATCTTTGGTGCATTGTACTACAAACACCCAGACCTAGAATAACCATTTGTAGGCCATAAAAATTTTGTTCCGATGCGGGCATCAAACCCGCGGCTCGCTTCGCAGCAGCCAATCGTTCTACCTCTGCAGCAACCATCTTGTCGATTTAAAGTAATTACAAACATTCCAATTTCTTAGCAGGATCCTGTATGAATAAGACCCATTTCAAACCTGCTTATTTGGGTAAATGTCAAAGCTCTATAATTGATAAAGTAATTCTAGGTCCCTTGTGATGTGTATTCCATGTGCGCCTCAAAGAGCCGTCAGAACTAAGGCCATTGGCTGCCATGATCGCAGGGAATATTCTAACGAGATACCGCAGCCGCGAAACGCAAGCGCAACTGATAGAACAGGGTGGGGTTTTAGTCAGTGGAAGTCTGAAACTTTCGCTTAGAGCTGGATGAGTCATTTGATGATTTCCACACCACAAAAAAAGCCCCTTGAGATCCCAATCGCACAAGTTTCACTGTAAAGGCCCCCCGAGATGGTCCAACGGTTTGACTCAAACACGTAAATTTTGGTTTGACTCAAACCATTTTGATCGTTTACAAAGGTAGTTTGAACGGTTTGTCAAACATATACGAGTTTGAAGCACGTTTGATGAAATTTCATACATTTGTTGTGTTTGACGCGCCGTTTGATCGTGTTCCGACGCGTTTGAACAAACTCGGCTTAGTTTTGCGTTGGATTTTGTAGCGTGAGCTCGTGTGTGATGAAAATGTCGGACGATGATATTGAAATTGAAACCAAACTGCGCAGTGCTGTTTGAGAAACCGTTCAAACCGACATCAAACGGTAGCATCAAATACGTAAGGTTTGAATCAAACCGTTGGACCGTCTCGGGGACTCTTAATAAGTTTTGACAACACACTAACAGACTGCTTTTGCTTCTAGATCCACCAGTGGTATCATTATCACTCGGCTCAACGCTCAACCCTCACGACATCAAGGAAGGCGACGACGTATACTTCGAATGCTCAGTGCGTGCCAACCCTAGAGAACATAGGATATCGTGGTATCATAATGTAAGTAGCATGTGCTCATATTATATTTCCTGGTACTTGTGTACGAATGTCTGTTCTTTTCCTAACTTTCCAAATGTTTTGGGAATACTTTCGTTGTGCGTACGGCTAAGGAGTGGAATTCCCTGCCGGAGTATGTGTTTCCTGATAGCTATAACCTGAGAGTCTTTAAGTCAAGAGTGAATAGGTTACTTCTAGGTAAGCGTGCTTCATCTTCGATCACATCATCACTTACCATCAGGTGAGATGGTGGTCAAACGCGAGCCTAATACCAATAAAAAATAAAATATTAAAAAAATAATGTTACGAGCTGGGGTTCGGGATATAAATAATTTACACCAGTTAAACCAAAATTAACACTTTACTTAAATAAACACCAAATAAAAATTAAAACAGTTATTCACAGTACAATACTTATTACTTAGCACTTGTAAAGCTTCGATTATATCGCCTCGTATCTTGAAATAAGACTGACTGTCCGCGTTCCTTTGCGATCTATTTATACCCCGATCTGTGTTCTAGAACATTCTTGTACAATCGACTCACTGTCTATACTGCCATGAATATTCCAGAAGCTACTTGAGGAACTCAGTACTGCTACTCGCCGCTAGATGGCGTTAGTGTCTCGAACGTATTACAAGTCAGTCGAACTTTCTCGATATACTCAGTACTGCTACTCGCCGCCAGGTGGCGTTGGTGTCTCGAACATTCTAGATGTCGGTTGAAGTTTCTCGACGTACTTAACTAAGCGACTGGCGTAACAATAAGTTGGTGTCAGTTTTCAGTCCAACCAAATGCAGCTGAGCGCTGACAAGCCATATCCCATTAGCTCAATAACACGATGCCCCTTGGTAACACTGGTGTTAGAATTACTGACTTCTCACTACGCATATAACTCCTTACAAAGATGTACAAATGACAGGCGGAACCATCGACTTTATCTGTATTACGAGGTTCGGAGGTAACACAAGCTCGCCTAGCACAGGAGTCAGGAGCTTCACTTGACAGTTGTAATATTTTTAATGTTCAATAAATATAAATTAAAGTAATTCGATAATTAGGACTGTCTTGTGACACAGTTACGGGATTGTGAGGACAGATAGGCAGATTGCTCTATGTAAGATACTGGAATTTCAGTCAGATTGAAGTTGGCCTGATTATAGTCGGGAAAAGGCTTGGTGGATGATGATTTGGTACTTCCAATGTCATGTCATCGATCAATCAAAGTTTCATACTACTTGACCCCTTCTCGCTAACTGCGGCTAACGTCAACTAAGTGCATGGGTAAAGGCTCTCGCAGACATTCATCATACGACAGTGTGTGCGGCAGTTTTTATGTTTTAATACTACTTATTTATATGTTATACATAAAACCGCCCACACCTGCCAAAGTTTTCTTAAAAAAAAAACCTGCCAAGTGCGAGTCACACTCGCCCATGAAGGGTTCCGTAGTAACTACGCCAAATAACTTTGTTTTCATAGTGTTTGTATGAATTACAAAGTTATATTTGCGGTTCTAGAAAATATGCTGTAAAACTGCTGACCCGATCTCATTCAAACTAATTTTCATTGAAAGTTT
The DNA here is from genome assembly GCA_943138885.2 of Tholera decimalis. Taxonomy (NCBI): domain Eukaryota; kingdom Metazoa; phylum Arthropoda; class Insecta; order Lepidoptera; family Noctuidae; genus Tholera; species Tholera decimalis. The sequence goes on from OW964565.2 coordinate 23,675,154, forward strand.
ACATTAAGATCACACTTTCACTCCATTATTATAGAAGTTAGAGGGGGGGACACATTTTACCAATTTGGAAGCGTATATCTTTTAAACGATTAACTTCATGAAAAAGTGATTTTACAAACCTCAATTTCAATTTTAAAGACCTGTCTATAAATATCATACACGTATAGGTTTCATGACAAAAAATATTTTCAGTTCGGTTCCATGTATGGGGAGCCCCCCTTTATTTTAAATATTTTTTATTTTTTTTCTTAAAATCGGAAAGCGGTTCACAGAATACATGTACCTACCAATTTTCACGTGTATAGTCTTAATAGTTTCGGAATAAAATGGCTGTGACATGCGGACGGACGGACAGACAGACAGACAGACATGACGAAACTATAAGGCTTCTGTTTTTTGCCATTCGGCTACGGAACCCTAAAAACTACTTCTATAAGAAAGGCTAATGGCATTTATTGTCGCACTATCGCATCAACGCTGATAGCGGGAGCCTACTCGGCCCACTTGGTGGATATCGGCCCATTCCCTGCCATAGAGAGATGGCCTATGTCCCAGGAGCGGGAACATTAATGTACTATGTAATAACATAGCATATTAATGTTCCCGCTACCATACCATTATTTACCATTATTTTATTTTATTCGTAAAAACAAATATGTTTTTACGAATAAAATAAAATAATGGTCGTACTATCTTCACACTTCGCAAATGGATTGGTAATCACCGTGTTAGTAATAGCCCCCAAGGGAACGATATGTTCTATAGTACTTTAAATCGCCTTTTACGACACACTACTACTATATTAGGAACAAGTCGTTCTGTTATACATATTAGAATTATTATGTATACCTATGAATTTGACTTTTTGTTAAAGTGACCATTTAGACTAAGGTGTTTATGACTTGAAATATGCTTAATCTCTGAGTTATGTCGGTTTTTTTTTTATATTACATAGTTATTGATTCATTTCTGAAATTTTTGTGGCTTCTGTAATATCTGTAATTTTCTGGGAATTATTATGTAACAGATATGTATAAAGATTATTTAAATAATTTAATAACCCAATATACCTACATCATTATTGGAAATTCTTCCGTTTCCATAAAAAACAGCTATGAGCATCTTTTGGCAGCGTTCTGCGAAATATTAAAATAAATTTGAATTAATGAATAATAATTATTGTCTTCTGTTGTTATCCATACTTTGTAAATCATATCTACATAATATAAAGAATCATATAACCGTCATCAAGATATAAGTATCAAAAGTAATACCAATCAGTTCAGCTATTTAAAAGCAAAGTATAACAAACAATGAAATTAAAAAAGTTAAAGTTATATTTCTATTGATTATAAAATAATTAAATGAGCCCTTAGTGACAGTATAAAAATATGGACAGCACGGAAACTACCTACAAACGCTCGAAACGGCACATTCATACAAACGTGCGCACCGACGATGACACTCCTAAGCGCGGGTCGCGGTGCTCTCGGTAGTGCGTGCCGCGTCAAGACGAGTGGTCACGTTTATAGTTTGTTTATCTCCGAAAATGCCACGAGCGTTTTGCGTTGTGTACGGCTGTTTGAACTTGGTTTCAACAAAACTGGAGCTTCTTTCAAACTTCCTGCTGATTTTGAAAGGCAAGAATGATTTATTTATTGTTATTGTTATACTTATACTTGTTTTTCGTGGTTAAACTATCGTTTTTTGCTGAGATTAACCGACGCCATGAGATTACCTATTTAAATTGTATTTATAAGCTAGGTAGTTATTTAAATTCGATGGATTAATCACTACAGGACAAAAATATAAAAAAAAAACAACACCAAAATCATTACAAGTTATAACCCTATTGATTAAATGGAGCGTAGGTAATTATATCCTCAACTAGGCTTAGTTTCTGTACTGTCCATATCTATATACTGTGTCTTAGTTTACTAAACACTGATAACAAGGAACAATAATGCTGAATTGGACATGATTTGATTATTATAATGCAGAGAAAATGAGAAAAATTAACCAGTAGGTATTGAGAGTTCATATGCACTTTGGCTCCACATAGTAAACAGATTGTTTCCGCGCCAAATGATATGAATGATCATGGCCTTTAACATATTTCTATTCTTAGTCTTTGCACTTTAAAAAAGGTTAAATAAGAGATCATCAACTGCTTAGCCTTTGCCAGTGTAACCGGATTCAGCTGAGTATTAGTGTTTTATATGTAGTGACTGCCTATATAAACTGCACAACCCAGTAGCTGGGTAACATGATACCCCTTGACCAATCAAGTGTCAGATTTTCTGACTTCTGAATACCCACAACCAAAGATATATAATAAACTATAGATACGTTGTCCGCGCTCTAAAATGGCAAGTTGAAATCAAGGTAAGTGCCTCGTGTCTGTTTAGTTACGCATGAACCTGTGTCGCGATCGCTACACTACACATCTTAAGAAAAAATGTGTTTTAAAAGAAAATTAGGAAAAAAGCATGCCTTTGTGTGTTTTCAGACGTTGCACTAATTATACTGCTTCCATGAGAGGTCAAAATGTGTCATTTCATAGGTATAAATATCAACAGAAATACATTTTTTATTTTAATTTTTCTACACGGCTAATGGCGGCAAGCGTATGAATGAAGTCAGTCACGTGACGTTAGGGGAGGTTGTTAAATAAAGATGTATATTCATCTCTCTCTAACATCAGGTGTACCTAAAGATGGCATTTATTTTCTGTCCCTTTCTTTACACGTATTAGATAGTAATTCTCTGTGTGTGTTTCGTGCCGTTTTTGAGAGGTGTTTTGTGGGAATATGACGCGTCTATTATAATACGTCATTGCCCACAACTCCGGGCTACTAATGTGAAATTGCTTTTAGAAACTCCCAATAGCAATAGCTCAGCAGTTGCGCTTGCGACTAAATTAATGCCGATGAATAATTCTACCAACATTGCTAGTTCTCTAAAAGAATTGGCCAAGTGCGAGTCAGACTCGCCCATGAAAAGTTCCGTAGTAACTATAATAATATAATATAATATGTATATTTATTTGACGAATAAAAAAACCTTAAAAATTTCTTAAAACTAGCTTATTTACATTTTTACAACTACGCTAAATAACTTTGTTTTTTCATAGTGTTTGTATGAATTACAAAGTTATATTGGCGGTTTTAGAAAATATGCTGTATCTCAAAAACTGCTGACCTGATTTCGTTCAAACTAATTTTGGTTGAAAGTTTACATTAAGATCTACAGACATATATTTTTTTTAGATTTTTCACTCCATTATTATAGAAGTTAGAGGGGGGGGGGGGGGACATTTTACCACTTTGGAAGCTTATATCTTTTAAACGATTGACTTTATGAAAAAGTGGTTTTAGAAACCCTTATATCATTTTTAAATACTCTATAAATACTACACACGCATAGGTTTCATGAAAAAAAAAAATATTTTCAGTTCTAGTTTCATGTATGGGGACCCCCCTTTATTTTAAATATTTTTTTTTTATTTTTTTCTTAAAATCGGAAAGCGGTTCACAGAATACATCTACCTACTTTTTACTAAGTTTCACACGTACAGTCTTAATAGTTTCGGAATAAAATGACTGTGACATACGGACGGACGGACGGACAGACAGACAGACAGACAGACAGACGGACAGGCATATCGAAACTATAAGGGTTCCGTTTTCTGCCATTCGGCTACGGAACCCTAAAAAGGGAAAAGAAAAGGAAACCTCATTGCGCATACAACTTATTACAGGATAAAATTCGAACCAGTACCTACCTTCTCAACGACTTATTAAAACCATTTCATAAACCCAACCCAATAATAAACTTACAATTGATTGATCCCCTATAGATACTTGTTAACACAATAAAGAAGGGTCCTGATGAATTGGATTACCGCGGAACAGGCGACACGGCTGATGAATTACTGGCCCAACTTGAAGATGTGTTCATTATCGGACCCCAATAGATTACGTCAATACCCTCCTCAGTATAGATGTAATGGTGGTAGTGGCTTCCACACTGATTATGATTAAAGATTCACAGGGATATTAAAATTTATAATGTTAATGCATCTTTAAAACTACATATTATTAATTGCATACGAATTCGTTCGTGTGGGAGGGTTTTCTCGTGTAGATCCCGATCCCGTGGGAATTTCATGATAAAAAGTAGCCTATATGTTTTTTAAAGATGTCAACTATCTACTTACTAAATTTCATTAAAATCCGTTCAGTAGTTTTTGCTTGAAAGAGCAACAAACATACGTACATCCTCACAAACTTTCGCATTTATAATATTATAGTGTATTCACGGAGACGAGTTAGTATAGCGCCTTCTCTATCACACATTATCATACAAATGACAAAGTCAAAAAAAAACTTTTTTAGGGTCAGTGGGCGTTAACAATACCTTAGAAATGTAAATGTGCGTTCACACTGAGCTTCTTATAGTATGGGCGGACTTAATGCAACAAGGATTCTCTACCAGTCAACCTTTGGGCTAAAAAGACCATATCATATGTATTATTTATGTACATTATTATACCATGTTTGCCTTTGCTATTGCGGTTGTGCAAGGCAAATAGGTATAGCGACTACTAGATTCATAAGGGAACTTATTATAGACACTCATGGATGCGCTATTTAATTGTATCGATATTAAATGGATTATTGATACCATGATAGTACATATTAAGTACTAGCTGTGCCCGCGACTTCGTACGCGCGGAATAGTGACTTTTGGCAGCAATTTTTTAGACTAATTATTTTGAAAATAAAACTCAAACATAAATAAGCTATTTACAATATTTTACTGCTAATAGCTTATTTAAGTACATTTTTCTAATCAAAAGTCTAAAAAATAAGTTTCAAGCTTCTAGCTTTAAAATGACGTAATTTCCATACAAACTTTCATCCCCTATTTCAACCCCTTACAGCCCTTTTTTGCATTAAAAAGCAGCCTATGTCCTTTCTCAGACTCTAGACTATGTCCGTACCAAATTTCATTTAAATCGGTTCAGTAGTTTAGGCGTTAACAGACAGAGTTACTTTCGAATTTATAATATTAGTAAGGATTCTAGATAATTAAAAGTATTATATTTAATGGCTAAAGTGTCGGATTTATGATCGAGACATTACAGGTTTGAACCCCACCCATTACACTATTGCCGTGAACCCACTCCAGACACAAGCATATTTAGCTTAGTTGAAGCGGTTAACAAGATTGCTATAATAGTAATGAGAACTCTACCCACATTGCTCATTCTCTTAAAAAAAGTACTTTTCCTATGGTTACAATGGCGGTTTTATCATTGTGGTTAACCGTGTAACGTTACGATTTCCCTGGGTAGAGAGGAAAATGTAAGGTTGCAATAAGTTGCTATTGCCGAAGGAAGACTGAGGCCAGCCGTCCTGCAGCCACCTCTAGGTGACCTCTTTATTTTACTTGAACCATCAGCCACCAGCCTTCCTACAGCCACCTCTACATGACCTCTTCGTTTTACTTGAACCATCAGCTCCGTTTAGCATCAACTCCGATCTCCATCATCTCCGTGACTCCAGCAAAATTTTATACATTGTGTAACGGAAACCCCATATCTATCCAAAAGGACTGAAGACAACATCTGGTATGGAGTCTCTATGCAAAGTTTCAGCTCAAAAGAAGTGACTCACAGAATTGACCCCAAATTATTGGTTTCATATGTTTCTTGAATACTAGTAATAACAAACGTGTCACTGCACTATGAGGGTCATCACTTTCCACGTCACTTGCCAATAAAACGATAATTCTCTTCGTTCTTCTTAATTTGAAAAATTCGGCCTCTGGTATCAATGTATTGAAATTTCTAATATGCTCCACACATGTAGACATAGGATTAGAAAACCCTTGCCATATCGTTTGTTATCATCCAAAGAAGCCGTGCACTCGGTATGTATATACCCTTAAAATTACACGTTGTATAATTAATTATTCCTTTTATAAATCCTGTTCACGTTTTTTTCCCTTTGATTTATTTCCCTTGCTATATTCCTCATAAAAGCGTGCTTCCTCCTAATTAGGCAAGTACCTTATTGCAACCTTACATTGGCCTGTATACCCAGGGAAATTGTAACGTTACAACCGGATGCAGCAGTACTAGCATTTTACAAGGAGCGACTATCTATAAGCTCCACAAACTAATAGTTAGGTAGCACGATAAACCTTGGTAAGACCTGTGTCAGATTTTATGATACCCATAACGAACGTCAAAGACATCTTTGACGTTCGTCGTGGGTAAAAGAAAACGGAAAATACGTTAATCTGTTGATCTTGGCTGTCATTTGTACAATGTGGAGGTCTGATATGCGAGCGGACTACCTACCGTACTGGCTGGCATAGTTTAAAATATTTGAATTTAGATTGCAATGTTGGACATGCAAAGAAATTGTTTTAACAAAAGAGAGAACGGCTTGGGAGGCCGCTCGCATATCAGACATACAAATGACAACCAAGATCAACGGCTTGACGTATTTTTCGATGCATGAAAGAATCTCAATATGTCGAGTTCGATTAGCTTTTCCTAACCATACGGCCTAAAAGAATGACCCGTGCGCCTAACATTATTGTTAAGACAAATTTTGTTATCGAATAAAACACTTTTTTCATTTTTTTTTAACATTATTTAGAAACGAATTCTTTCTTATACAACGTGTAATGGGAACCCCATATCTATCCAAAAAGACTGAAGACAACATCTGGAATGGAGTCTCTATGCAAAGTTTCAGCTCAAAATAAGTGACTCACAGAATTGACCCTTAATTATTGGTTTCATATGTTTCTTGAATACCAGTAATAACATACGTGTCACAGCACTATGAGGGTCATCACTTTCCACGTCACTTGCCAATAACACGGTGATTCTCTTCGTTCTTCTTAATTTGAAAAATTCGGCCAATGGTATTAATGTATTGAAATTTCTAATATGCTCCACACATGTAGAAATAGGATTAGAAAACCCTTGCCATATCGTTTGTTATTATCCAAAGAAGCCTTGCACTCGGTATGTATATACCCTTTAAATAACACGTTGTATATAGAAATACTATAGGAATAATAGACTGCACATTATAAGTTTTACCGCAAACTTCACAAACATGCTTATGGAAATTATATGTAGTGTTTCCATGTTCATAACAAGATGTATATTCATCTCTCTCTAACATCAGGTGTACCTAAAGATGGCATTTATTTTCTGTCCCTTTCTTTACACGTATTAGATAGTAATTCTCTGTGTGTGTTTCGTGCCGTTTTTGAGAGGTGTTTTGTGGGAATATGACGCGTCTATTATAATACGTCATTGCCCACAACTCCGGGCTACTAATGTGAAATTGCTTTTAGAAACTCCCAATAGCAATAGCTCAGCAGTTGCGCTTGCGACTAAATTAATGCCGATGAATAATTCTACCAACATTGCTAGTTCTCTAAAAGAATTGGCCAAGTGCGAGTCAGACTCGCCCATGAAAAGTTCCGTAGTAACTATAATAATATAATATAATATGTATATTTATTTGACGAATAAAAAAACCTTAAAAATTTCTTAAAACTAGCTTATTTACATTTTTACAACTACGCTAAATAACTTTGTTTTTTCATAGTGTTTGTATGAATTACAAAGTTATATTGGCGGTTTTAGAAAATATGCTGTATCTCAAAAACTGCTGACCTGATTTCGTTCAAACTAATTTTGGTTGAAAGTTTACATTAAGATCTACAGACATATATTTTTTTTAGATTTTTCACTCCATTATTATAGAAGTTAGAGGGGGGGGGGACATTTTACCACTTTGGAAGCTTATATCTTTTAAACGATTGACTTTATGAAAAAGTGGTTTTAGAAACCCTTATATCATTTTTAAATACTCTATAAATACTACACACGCATAGGTTTCATGAAAAAAAAAATATTTTCAGTTCTAGTTTCATGTATGGGGACCCCCCTTTATTTTAAATATTTTTTTTTTATTTTTTTCTTAAAATCGGAAAGCGGTTCACAGAATACATCTACCTACTTTTTACTAAGTTTCACACGTACAGTCTTAATAGTTTCGGAATAAAATGACTGTGACATACGGACGGACGGACGGACAGACAGACAGACAGACAGACAGACAGACGGACAGGCATATCGAAACTATAAGGGTTCCGTTTTCTGCCATTCGGCTACGGAACCCTAAAAAGGGAAAAGAAAAGGAAACCTCATTGCGCATACAACTTATTACAGGATAAAATTCGAACCAGTACCTACCTTCTCAACGACTTATTAAAACCATTTCATAAACCCAACCCAATAATAAACTTACAATTGATTGATCCCCTATAGATACTTGTTAACACAATAAAGAAGGGTCCTGATGAATTGGATTACCGCGGAACAGGCGACATGGCTGATGAATTACTGGCCCAACTTGAAGATGTGTTCATTATCGGACCCGTAATGGGAACCCCATATCTATCCAAAAAGACTGAAGACAACATCTGGAATGGAGTCTCTATGCAAAGTTTCAGCTCAAAATAAGTGACTCACAGAATTGACCCCAAATTATTGGTTTCATATGTTTCTTGAATACCAGTAATAACATACGTGTCACAGCACTATGAGGGTCATCACTTTCCACGTCACTTGCCAATAACACGGTGATTCTCTTCGTTCTTCTTAATTTGAAAAATTCGGCCAATGGTATTAATGTATTGAAATTTCTAATATGCTCCACACATGTAGAAATAGGATTAGAAAACCCTTGCCATATCGTTTGTTATTATCCAAAGAAGCCTTGCACTCGGTATGTATATACCCTTTAAATAACACGTTGTATATAGAAATACTATAGGAATAATAGACTGCACATTATAAGTTTTACCGCAAACTTCACAAACATGCTTATGGAAATTATATGTAGTGTTTCCATGTTCATAACACAGCAAATGAGGTTAAAACTTGCTATCCAATCCAATAACTTATACTTTGGGCTATCGGAGCTTCATTTTAGGATATAAGTGGACTTTTTTTAAGGATGGGAAATCATCCAATGACTGCCTCCCGATATGGGTGAAGTGAGAGGGTGTGTCAGACTTCTACTGACTAAAACCCATCCGTATTCCATCATATGCCCTTCGTGTTCCGAGGCCGCGGTAACTCTTTCGAACAATTCCGCAACGTCGGCAGGCAACGGCCCCCTTATGGGCCCCGACAATTTTGCTGACACTGTTTGAGGCGCGTGTGGAACACGACGCGCCGTCTACACGGGCCTGGTTTTAGTTCGGCGACTGGCTACCTATTGCTCGCAGCCCACAGGCCCGCGCCTACGGTGGCTGGGCGTCACCCTGTGACTCCCGATGCCTGGAGCGTCTCCTGCATGGGGCGCGAGGGCTTTGAGACCCGCCTCTCCCTCGCGCGTCCCGCCACCGCTTCGCAAAAAGAGGTGACTGCTTCCCATGCCTCCTCGTTCCGGACCATGGATTGAACCAGGGCCGGAAGTGAAAGGTCGCCGACACGACGTACATACGAGGACACGGCGGAGCTCTGCACAAGCGGGGCAAATCTCCACTCTGTGTTCCACCCTGTCCTCAGGGCGATTCTCGCAGTGGTGACACCCGGGCCTTTCCTCCCGCCGAATCCGACACAAGTAACTCCCGAAACAATCGTGTCCTGCGTCAGGCAGAAGGTGAGAACGCCATGACGCCTCTTTAGCCACTCCTCAAAGAGGAGACTTACCGCCGCTAATGTGGCGTGCCTAGCGCTGGGTTGCGATAGCCGCTCTTTCTATGCCGCCATGATCTCGCGCCGAAGCTCCGTCCGCCGTGCCACAACAAGTCGCGGCAGCAGAGTTATATGAGTGGGCTAGCTTCATACATAAAACGCACACAATATAAAAGGTAACACAGGTGGCGCTAATGTTCTAACGAGATCCTCGTACCTCGGCACAGGACGCAAGGGCAACTCAAAGAATAGGGTGGATTTTTAATCGGTCAAAGTCTGACACTCTGAGTCATTTGATGACTTTCCTACCCAAAAAAGACAAAAGTAAACACAGACTTTATATTAAGAACAAAATTCCCATCAAACCTTAATTTATGTTATAGACTGTCGTGCCCAAAACGATTTATCATTCCCCAAGTACCAACATGTTAATACAAAAGTATAATCATGAAACATTGATGAAGTATGTATTAAAACAAAATGGACGACGTCAGCGTATAATCTAAATTACATTTGAATAAGTTCGCTGTAATCACAACACGGGTTCGTGACCTTTATCAAACCACGTGAAAGGTCCTCACGAACTTTTGTTGTGTTGCGTCCGAGATCGAGTTGTTATGGTATTATAATGAGGAATTAAAACAGAAACTTTGTGTTCAATTAGGTCAACAAAACTTTGGTTTTATCGACTGTAATTTTGGGCCAATATAGTAGCACAATTGAACAAGCAAGCATTAGATACTTGGCGAGGAGGGGTAGCTCACCGTCCGGTAAGGACCAGGCCCGGGTCGACGCGACGGCGCGACATGTTCCCGGAAAAAAAGCATTAGATACTTTGAGGTTTTTCCAGGTATGGTATTCGTGTGAGTTAATATGTCAAAAACAAATAACTCTGTGCAGATGCAGCCGATTAGTATTTAACATGAATCGTCTGCTTCAACCCAGTTACTGGGCAATAAGATCGATCTTTCCGTAACGACTGGTAAAGACACTAGAACGACTAATGACACTAGAACTATCAGTGGATTCTTGAAAATATCGTAGTTATAGTCGGTTTTTGTTAAAGATCGATCCGAACTACTGTTAATACATTTATTTTTACCACAAAATTCTCACTGATCGTGATATAATACTTTTTTATTTAAGTTATAGGATGAAAGTTATTTTACGTTCAGACTAAACTCATCCCAAAAACATGGATACTAAGATACAAAATAAGTTTTATTCCCACCCAACTCAACATTTAGCGCTACTACACTTATTAGAAAATAGTGTAGCAATCGTTGTTTATTCAAATTCTATTGACTTTTATCGTCATTTATAGCCATGTTTGCTATAAATGACGATGCTGGTCGGATATTCTATTTGAATTAGCGGTTGTTGTATTCGAATTGGATATTTTTACATGCGGTTAATGTTTCTTTTTTTTGTTTTTGTTTGGAGTATTAACTCTGTGTTTACTCTGCGGTGTTGTTTATCACTATTTTCACTGCACTCCTTTTTTTCAGAGAGTGCTGCACTTTTGGTTACATTCATGACTTATTGAGTTGTAGATAGTGGTTCTTTTTTTTTCTTTATTGATAATAGGCTCGCGTTTGACCACCATCTCACCTGATGGTAAGTGATGATGTGGTCGAAGATGGAGCACGCTTGCCTAGAAGTAACCTATTTACTCTTGACTTAAAGACCCCCCAGGTTAGTCAGGAAACACAGACTCTGGCAGGGAATTCCACTCCTTAGCCGTACGCACAATGAAAGTATTCCCAATACGTTTCACTCTCAACTACTTATAACCTTTTACAAAATATTGCTTTTCCCAATGCTGGGCCGTTAATTGTTGAGGAGTTCTCTTGGTACTACACCATCAGCTTCACTTCACCATATGCATTGTGACGAGCATATTGTGCTTAATAACCATATTCAAGTAATCTAAGCGGAACCCATGAAATACTTATTATTTCTACTTATATATTGAGTAGTTCCAGTGGCCATCTGTGGTCTTCATCATCAGGTCCACTTCACAAATGGTGCTTTTCAAATGAAACTACACAAGTTACTATAAAAAATACTCAAATCACCATAGGTGTGCCTATAATATTTGAAGAGTTCCCTCGATTTCTCCAAGATCCCATCATCAGATCCTAACTTGGTGACAAGTATCGTTCGAGGTCTTAAGCATCGTATGCATATTATTGCCTTTTTTCAGTAGTAGGTCAACCGACAGTATATTATTTCTTTTTGTCATTTGCTGCTACAAAGGTACAAAAAAAGATTTTTTTATGTTCAGGACAAGCCGGTGCTCCACAACGTAGTGTCGGGCATCATCGTCAGTACCAAGTCACTGGTTCTGCAGAAGGTGACGAGGGACCACGGTGGTGACTACTGCTGCAGAGCAACCAATGCTCTTGGGGAGACGGCGAGCCAATCAACCCATCTTAGTATACAATGTAAGTAGAATGAATGACTAAGTAGAAGTCGCACTTGGACATGAAGGAACCGTATCATAATTCAGAGAAATCAAATATTCTTCAAAAAAATTTGACGTTTTGACTACGCAACGCTACAGTTAACAAAATTCCTCAAAGTTAGCTTGTCAATAAACCTAAGAACCGCTTGGAAACGCTACCTAGTGGTTTCAGTTGCGAATTTAAACCAACCAAGGCATCATTTAACACACACAATTATTTTCATCAGAATCGGACTATCCGTTTAGGAGTGCAGTGAAATTTACGTGTAGGTACAGAAGAATGATAAATACGTGCATATTCTATATTCTTACTCTCTATCTGGTTGGTCCTTCGTGACTGAAAATCAAGATCACGATATAATACAAGTCTGGAACGGACGACCTAGAGACTCATTACATGCAATTTTAGAGAGATTTTAGAATTTCAATGAGCATGTTGTCGAAAGACAATCCTTTACTTTAAGCTATGAGAGGATATTATATGAGATAGGATACCATCAATTTATAAACAGAAAATAGAAAAAAATAATAACTGCCTGCAAATTCAATACACAGAATATACTGCACCAATTACTTATGGATTACGTTTCACCGTTGACAAGTCTAGGATACACAATTACACAGTCTACTACATCACATACATCATACGTACACACATACACACACAAACGTAGAATATTACACGACGCCACGGTCGCAATTAGTAACTTCGCCTACTCGTATGAGGTTTGCACTAGGAGGTAGCCAGTTGAAGTTTCTTATACTATAGTAGCATTTGTGCAGCGGCTTTACTCGTGTGTTAGTCGAAAACTTATCGTTTAATATTACAAAATTATTTTATGTCCCAATCTGGGCTACGGAGTACGGTATTAGACTTGATTGATCGGATAACATCCTCGTCTATTTTTATTATCTATACGACATATGAGGTGAAAATTTTACTTTCCAAGTTCGGTTGCCAATCATTTTCTTTCAAATTTATGATTATGTCTTTGTTTTCTCCACAGGATGTTAAAGAACACATTATATTTATATATTTTATGTAATTACTTATACAGGGTGTCCCGTAAATAATGGATCAAACGTAACGGGCAGGTAGCTTACCTAATTTCCAACAACTAATTTGAATATTAAAAAAAAACCGTTACATTAACCAAGATATTAATTTTTTTTCGAATTTTACCATTTTGTCTTCCAGAATTAAGTTTTTTTAATGCTGTTGCTGCAAATGATGACATTTTTAGGTATGATTTTTATTTAACATTTCTGAATAGCTTACTAATATTATAAGATACCATTTTTTTGAATACCGTTTTATTTGCCTTAGAAAAAAAATCTTGAGTTAAAAAGTTTTTTCTTTACGATGTTAGGACCATAGTTAGCATAATTCCGACCCGATGACGTCATCTGTGCGGAATTTGGGATCGCTACCTGTGGCGGAGTTGCACCTCAGTCAGTGTGAAAGGGATAGATAGCGCCGCTTTTTGGTAAATCGGTATGAAGTTGCGCAGGTTCTTTTGTTCTTTCCTGCGCCCTTCACTCGTACAGGCTTCATTGTTGCTTGGTTTTATTAGTTTAGTTCTAACTAGTCTCTCTTCGAGTTGCTACGTCAGACAACTTTCGCTCCCGCTCAGTGGATAGGTGTTTTCTTCTGTAAAATTTGACTTGTGCTGTGTATTTGGACTTTGCTTTGCCTATCGATTTGGAACTCTTTGCGTATTGGGCAAACGACTTGGCGATCCTACGGACTCCGAAAACATTCGTTTGTGTGTGCTTGTACGTGTGTGCAGTAGCGCTGAAACCTTATTCAACCCAATGCCTCGTTATGAGTACACGCCATGGCAATACGCCGAAATGCATTTTATCTACGGAGAAGCAAGAGGTAATGCCAGGGCGGCTGCAAGATTGTACCGTGAAAGATACCCGAACCTGGTTCGTTATCCCGATTATCGCGTCTTTATTAGAGTGCATAACGCGCTTCTTGAGGGCAGAATTCTTGGCACTGGAGTTGGTGGTACCAGTGAAGGACGACCGCGACAAGTTAATGACGAAGTCATTCTTCGAGAAATCGAGGAAGATCCGTCAGTCTCCGTTCGCGTCATAGCGCGACGCGTAGGAATTTCTAGATCGACGGTGCATCGAGTGCTACAACGGTGCCGATTGCACCAATATCACGTGCAACGTATTCAAACGCTGACGTCGCGTGATTACCAGCCAAGAATAGAATTTTGCCAAAGGATGCTTAGAATGATTCGGGCGGACCCGCAGTTTTTTAACAAGATTTTATGGAGTGACGAGTCTTCATGCCGCTGAGATAGATATTTAAATTTGCATAATTTGCACAGTTGGCAGCTGATAAACCCATATTTGATGCGAGAGGATAGGAGCCAACATCAATTTAAAATAAATTTATGGGCGGGAATAATCAATGGGCAAATAATAGGGCCCTTTGAACTACCAGCTACTCTAAACGCCGAATATTATCTCCATTTTTTAAGGAATGAATTGCCAAGGTCATTAGAAAACGTTCCAAAAGACGTACGGCAAGCAATGTGGTTGCAAAATGATGGGTGCCCCGCTCACTATGCGACGGCAGTAAGGGCGCACCTTGATGAAAGTTATCCGGACAGATGGATCGGCCGATTAGTACCAGTTTTGTGGCCTCCGCGATCTCCGGATTTAAATCCCCTAGATTTTTTTTACTGGGGATGTTTAAAAGACAGGGTCTACAAGAAACCAATAACGTCGGAAGAAGAATTACGACAGCGCATCCAATCTGCTGCATCAGAAATAAACCAAAGCCGTTTTGTCCGTCGGATAAGAGCTTCCTTTATTAGGAGATGCAGACTTTGCATTCTTGTAGGGGGAAGGCAATTCGAACATTTATTGTAAAAACCAAATAAAACGATTTAATTGAACTAACTGTTTTTTTTTAGTACGGCCTCCTAATTCTTTGCATACGCCTCAATAATTTAATGAACATTGCCTCTGAAATACTACAGTTACACATTTTAAATAAAAAAGTTTAAATGTACACACTTTTTTATTTTTTTTTATTAACGTTGATTTGGAGCACCTCTCAGATTCATAGCAATTATCTTTGTAACGACAAGGACTAGACGGCGCTATCTATCCCCTTCACACTGACTGAGGTGCAACTCCGCCACAGGTAGCGGTCCCAAATTCCGGACAGATGACGTCATCGGGTCGGAATTATGCTAGCTGCTTAACTACCTGCCTCGATTACAAGCATTCAAGCATAAGCCATAACGAAAAGGAAAAAATGGAATAGTACCAATTTAATTTATTTTCTGTCTTCTTCATCACATTCATAGCAATATCTTTGTAAGGATAAGGACTAGACGTAAGTTTTATACGAATTTGCAAACCTTATTAAATGTACAAGTTTTTAAAATAATGGTTGTCTTCGGTGTCATACATTTTTTTTACAGGAGAATTTTTTCAATTTTGGTCCTAACATCGTAAAGAAAAAACTTTTCAACTCAAGATTTTTTTTCTAAGGCAAATAAAACGGTATTCAAAAAAATGGTATCTTATAACATTAATAAGCTATTCAGAAATGTTAGATAAAAATCATACCTAAAAATGTCATCATTTGCAGCAACAGCATTAAATAAACTTAATTCTGGAAGACAAAATGGTAAAATTCGAAAAAAAAATAATATCTTGGTTACTGTAACGGTTTTTTTTTTAATATTCAAATTAGTTGTTGGAAATTAGGTAAGCTACCTACCCGTTACGTTTGATCCATTATTTACGGGACACCCTATATATATACATATCTACGGTTAAAAGGAAATAGGGTATAAGCGACATTTTGGACTGGTATTGTTTTGAAAGCCGACTGTTTCTTGTGTTCTATTATCTTTTATACAACCAACGTGAAAAGTATCTTATCCTTCTTTTACTATAACACTTATTCAACTGTCTGATGTTTTAATAAAATAATACATGAGTTTTTCTAAAATTCTAAACTTTTGTCGCTTATACCCTATTTCCTTTTAACCGTCGATATATACTTATATGTATATTTTAATTAGTTTTTCCGTTATGAGTATTGGTATGTAGTACACTAATTTAGCCTTCCCCTTTTCAATTAAAGCTTTTAAAGTCCTTCCAAAGGTTGTCTGGAAGATATCGCTCTCAGCGATAAGACCGCCATTGTATCCAAAGTTATAGCAATAAGGTTATGTAAGTGTGTTTCAATTTTTGGTGTACAATAAAGTATATTCTATCTATCTGTCATTATGACGAAACTGAAAGCCTACTCAAAGAAATTTCTTGAATGTTACAAATACTAGAATAATAAATCATTTCTTGTTTATTTTTTACACATAAGAAGTACTTGTACGATTATTATTGTAAAAATTATTCGTCTTTTCAATCTTGGGGTACTTCGGCTTCTGAGATACAGGCTTCCTGCCTAATTTTGACAGGCCCGTTGGTATAGTGGTCAGTAGCCCTGACTGCTGTGCGCAAGGTCGTGGGTTCGATTCCCACCTAGGACAAATGTTTGTGTGATGAGCACGGTCATTTGTTCTTTGTCTGGGTGTAATTTATTTATAATATGTATGTATTTAGAAATATATATGTATGTTTATCAGTTGTCTAGTACCCATACCACAAGTTCTGCTTAGTTTGTGACTAGATGGCGTTGTGTGAAAAAGTTGTGGAATATTATTATTATAATTTAGGAGCTAGATTTTTCGCCACTTTCGTGACATTCTTACTGTGTAGTTTAATCTTAAGAACTTGGGATTTTTGGCGTACAAATCAATAGTTATAGTTTCCACGTCTTTTACAATACTAATAGTACCAACAAAATATCTTGACTTGGCACGCGAAGTTATCCACATGCAGTCTTAGATACATAGTAACCTAACTTAAACATTGCTATGTTTGGGTTTGTGAAAGAAAGGGATTAAAAAGAGTTATTTAAAAAATCTAAGCAGAGCAGTCGGGTTTTTTAGATTTTTTAAATAACTTTTTATTGAACTTTTTAGTTAAAATATTAATTAATTTTTTTTTAGTTTTCTCGTTCGTGTCACAATGGCACCCCATCGGATTCAGAAAGTGAAAGAGCTAATTCCATATTTTTAAACTTTCTCTTTGTATTATTTTTGCTAGTATTACACTAATGATAAACATGATATACCTTTTTGAAATCTTTGTGTTAAACCCTTTAATTTGAAACTGATATTGCAGTATTCGAAAAAAACATTTTTTTCATTGTGTATAATGGCTTCGCACAGCCGCCATGTTTGACATTTTCAAATGTCACCTATCTAAGAATACTTGGACTGCTAAGACGAATCAAACGATACCTCAATTATGTGAATCCGTTCAGCGGTTCTCGAGATATGAGGTAATAAAGATTATTACATACATACAAGATACGGGTAAAAAACAATGATGACTAAACTTTATCGAAAATTTCTCTCCCGTAACCGATGTATACTTGTAATTCTGACTGACTACCTCGACTATTTAGCGTCATACTTAAGGTCAGTTTCTATCGAAATCAGAAATTGCTGGAAGAGAGTTAGGTCACTTTCACTCTAAGATTGCGATGTGGGTTGCGGAAACAGCAATATTTGTGCTGATATTCGTCACAGCCAATGGTTTCACAGCCAAGGGCCTCAAACTGAGGACAATTTGATCAAGGTCAACAAATAGTGGAAGCAGAATTTTCATATGATAAATATGTATGTAAGTTCATTTTAGTTATATATGTATATCTATACTTGTAATAAAACTTTTACTTTGAATATGTTTTCTACTTTGTTTATTTTTTTATGCACCTGCCATGTTATTTCTTCACCACCAGTGGTTGACTGGTAGAGAACGCCTATGGTATTAAGTCCACCTTTGTACATTTCATGTATACTCGTATACTTGATATAAGTAATAATAGTACAGAGTACAGGGCGCCACAAAAAAGATGTGAAGCGTTAACACAACATAATGACTAATTGTTTCATTTAATCAACGCACTCGGGCAAAATATTACTTGGAAATGAATAAAGGGAACTGTGGTGAACAGCGAAACTTATCTCACTTCTTACTTCTAACTAATCAATATATATAAAACGCTCCGTTAATATATATAATATATATAAAAGCTGAAATTTGGTATGTATGTTCCTTAGGGTGTGTAGGGGAGCA
Source organism: Tholera decimalis (assembly GCA_943138885.2). NCBI lineage: Eukaryota > Metazoa > Arthropoda > Insecta > Lepidoptera > Noctuidae > Tholera > Tholera decimalis. The sequence goes on from OW964565.2 coordinate 23,693,552, forward strand.
CTAAGAAATGATTTTTGGAATTTCCCACGTAATCGGAATTTACACGGAAAAATCATGGACGCGAACGAAGTCGCGGGCAACAGCTAGTATATAATAGATGCAAAAGTTTGTGAGGATGGATGTATAGATGTATGGATGTATGTTACTCTTTAGGGCAAAAACTACTGAACGGATCTGAATGAAATTTGGTAAGTAGTTGACATCCTGGAATTACATATAGGCTACTATTTATCCCGGAATTCCCACGCGATGCAAGTTCACGCAGGAAAACCCTTTAACGCGAATGAAGTCGAGGGCAGAAGCTAGTAGAATATAATTCAATAGTCGGCACTTATTTTCAACCGACGACAAAAAAAGGAGGAGGTTATCAATTCGACGCGTATACGCCTTGGCCAAAAGTATTAGGCACCCCAATAAAACACAGATTATACAAAACGTATTAAAAAAAACAGCTTATATTTTTAACAAAAGCCAAGGTAGGGCCGTCAAACGATAATTAAAACAATGGCAAACGAATTTCTATGGGCCATAAAACATCTGGTGAGCAAAACCCATATAATGTGTATTTTCAAAAAAATACTCATAATTATTATCAGTGTTCCTTTGCTATTCATAGCGTAAAGAAGCTTCCGTGTGTGATCCAGTGGTGAAATTAACATTCCCCTTTTTCGCAAATGCCAAAAAAAGTGAACTTTGCTACGAAAAACGAATTAAAATCCAGTTATTGCATGAACAAGGGAAGTCCCAAGTAGAGATTGCCAAATTTATAAAATGTTCGCGGTGCGCAGTGCAATCTGCTATTAAACGGTTTGCGGAGACTGGTTCCCACGCAAATAAAATACGGACTGGCAGAAAACGCGTGACTACTGAGCGCCAGGACAGGAAACTCATCCGCGATTCTCTACAAGATCGAAAAAAAACTTCTTCTGAGCTTGCTGCCGCCTTATCTGACGAAACTGGACACCCCATTAGTGCTCGAACGGCAAGAAGAAGGCTTGCAGATACAGGTTTAAAGGGGTGTAAAGCAAGAAAGAAGCCATGGCTCTCGGCAGATAACAAAAATAATCGTTTAGAATGGGCTCAACGTCACCAACATTTCACGGAGGAAGATTGGTCAAATATTGTGTGGTCCGATGAATCAAACTTTGAGGTAAGCTAATATACCATTTCTTAAAAACAATAAAATTGATCGCTCTTATTTTAGTCTGATTTCATAAAAATTATGAGCACTCATTTAAATTCTTTTTTTTACTATTTTTCCAGATATTTGGAACTGCGGGTGTAACCTACGTGAGGCGGCGTGTCGGTGAGGAATACCATCCAGATTGCGTGGTGCTCACTGTTAAACACGGGGGAGGTAGCATTATGACCTGGGGTTGCATGGCAGCCGATGGCGTTGGACAAATGTTCGTTTTCGAAGGCAGGATGAACAGTAAAAAGTACATAAATGTGCTCGAAACTGCGCTATTGCCTTCGCTTACACGCATTTTCGGTGACACCAACTTAGATGGAGTGAAATTCCAACAAGACAATGCTCCTTGTCATAAATCAGCGGCCACCATGCGCTGGTTTAGAAACAACAGTATCGACTTGTTAGAATGGCCGGCGCAATCCCCAGATCTCAATCCTATCGAGCATCTTTGGTGTATTCTGAAGCGTAAGGTCCGAGAGCAGAGCATTACATCAAAATTAGCGTTAAAAATGCTTTGATTCAAGAGTGGGACGCCATAAGTGCAGCCGATTGTAAAAAGCTTGTAAGCACCATGCCCCAAAGAATTGCTGCTGTGATCAATGCAAAGGGTGGGCCAACTAAATATTAGTATTTTTTTGTTATTTTATAAGAATATAGTAAATTGGAAAACAATTTTATTTTATTTTTCACCTTAAACACGAAAAAGTCAGAAAATTTGAAGGTGACTAATACTTTTGGCCAAGGCTGTATATATATATATTATTTTTTTTATTTTTTTTTATTTTGTATGATCATCGAGTACTCGAAGACGGCTGAACCGATTTGGAAAATTCTTTTTTTGTTTGATAGGGTATACTTCGAAATTGGTACCATTTGTCACCAAGTCAGGATCTGATGATGGGATCCTGGAGAAATCGAGGGAACTCTTCAAATATTATAGGCACACCTATGGCGTTTTGGGTATTTCTTATAGTAACTTGTGCAGTTGCTCTCAAAAAGTACCATTTGGAGAAGTGGAACTGATAATGAAGACCACAGATGGCCGCCGAAACTACTCAATAATAAGTATTTCGTGGATTGCGATTCGATTACTTGAATATGGATATTAAGCACTTTATGCTCGTCACAATGCATATGGTGATGTATAGCTGATGGTGAAGTACCAGGAGAACTCCTCAAAAATTAACGGCCTAGCATTGGGAAAAGCAATATTTTATAAAATGTTATAAGTAGTTGACATTTAGGCTCTTGTAACTAGGTAAATTGAAAATCAACCAACTAAAAAGAGTGAAATAAAAACTTTTTACCAAACAATTAAACCGACTCCCAAAAAACACTGCAAAGTGAAAAATAACTAAAAGGAAGTCGGGGCCAAAAACGAAAATACAAAACTAAAGACACCGACTACCGAAATTAAAGTTATTTTTCACTTTGCAGTGTTTTTTGGGAGTCGGTTTAATTTTTTGGTAAAAAGTTTTTTCTAGATGTTCTCGTAGATACTTGTACATGTTATAAAGCGAATTCAGTTTATTGTTAAAATTTAGAACATACCTCTTTTTAGGGTTCCGTAGCCGAATGGCAAAAAACGGAACCCTTATAGTTTCGATATGTCTGTCCGTTTGTCTGTCCGTCCGTCCGTATGTCACAGCCATTTTATTCCGAAACTATTAAGACTATACATGTGAAACTTAGTAGGTGGATGTATTCTGCAAACTGCTTTCAGATTTTCAGAAAAAAATTGAAAAATATTTAAAATAAAGAGGGGTCCCCATACATGGAACTAGAACTGAAAATATTTTTTTTTCATGAAACCTATGCGTGTGTGGTATCTATAGACAGGTCTTTAAAAATGATATAACGGTTTCTGAAACCACTTTTTCATAAAGTCAATCGTTTAAAAGATATAAGCTTCCAAAGTGGTAAAATGTGTGTTCCCCCCTCTAACTTCTATAATAATGGAGTGAAAAATCTAAAAAATACATATCTGTAGATTTTAATGTAAACTTTCAACCAAAATTCGTTTGAACGTAATCGGGTCAGCAGTTTTTGAGATACAGCATATTTTCCAAAACCGCAAATATAACTTTGTAATTCATACAAACACTATGAAAAACAAAGTTATTTAGCGTAGTTATAAAAATATAAATAATCTAGTTTTAAGACATTTTTAAGGTTTTTATTATTCGTCAAATAAATATACATATTATATTTTATTATTATAGTTACTACGGAACCCTTCATGGGCGAGTCTGACTCGCACTTGGCCAATTTTTATTTTTATTACGAATGAGCCCGCTCTTGACCTCGATCACACCTGATGGTAAGTGTAAGATGAGGTCTACGATCAAACGAGCGAGCCCAGAAAATTCCTATTCACTCTTGCTTTAAAGGCTGATGGGTCATAAGTGGCAGGGAACACAGAACCCGGCAGAGAGTTCCACACTTTGGCCGTGCGCACAATGAATGTTGAAGAAAAGCGCCTAGTACGACAAGACGGTATATCGACCAAGTGTGGTATCCTGCGGTACGTCTGGTAGACCAGTAGTAAAAGGAGGATGAAGGGATTAAGTCGAGGAACTCCTGCGCACACTCTCCGAAGTGCAATCTGTAGAAGATAGACAGGCAAGCAACGTTTCGCCGCTGAGCCAGGCTGTGAAGCTTGCCTGCCAGCACCTCGTCACCTATGAGCCTTTTAGCTCTGCGTTCGATCGAGTCAAATGCAGCTAGCTGGTATTTGGCTGAGCCATCCCACAAGTGACTGAAATACTCTATACAGGAACGGACCTGAGCCTTATATAAATTCAAAAGCTGACATACAAAACCTATTATATGTCTTTATATCGAATAGTTAAACATCATACTCAAGTGCAACACCATTTCATGTCTTGGCTGTCTCTATTAATTCTGGCTTACTAGCAAGAGATGGCGCAATGCACTACTAGACTAGAATTTATTGAGACCTATGTATGTATGTCAATGATAAGAAAACACAATTAATTGCACAGAAAGTAAAATGACCGTACAAGTTTGTCATCGTAATCTGCCTAGCCTATTTCCAACTATGTTAGGATTGGGTTTCAGTCTAACCGGATCTGGCAGCTGACTATTAGTGTTTGATATGGACCGACTGCCTACATGACCTCCACAAGTGATATCCCGGAACTGGTTGCCCAGCTAGTGATGTCCAGTAGGTGAGTTACACGATACCACTCAAGGGCGGATCCAGGACCTAGGTGGACCACTAATTAAATTTTTTAAACATTGTTACTAGATAATACTCCAGTTTCTGTCGTTGTAAACGAATATCGGCAGTGGATGGCAAAGTGGCAGCGGAGTCAGGAAATACAAATGATAACTTCTTGTGACTTGACAACGAAATGTGACCTTATGTGACCCCCCCCCCCGGCACCAAAGCTGGATCCGCCCTTGATACACTTGAGAAAACAGGTGTCACATTTTCTGGGCACTGAGTTTCCGAGGAACGTAAGAATATGCTACGATGGGCACCATTCACAAACCGACCTCGGCTAGCTTAACCTTGCTTAACTTTGAAGATCGATTTGCGTTATTACTATTTAGCCACGAGGACCCCGCAAGCTAAAAGATCCAAATGTTATATCTACGGGTGATACCATTATCATAGGCAAAGTATCAAAATCGCAACACCAAAGATTCAATATTCTTTATTTGTTGAAACATGAGTACACACAGAGCATGCAAGTTATTAAATTAAAATTATATAGATCAGTCATGTTTGGCCTTAGTGGCGTACAAAAATTTAAATGTCACTGATACGGGTATAAGTTATTGGATAATTATAATATATTTTGAAAACAAATAAATTAAATATATGGTCATAATTATGTAACAATTCTCTTTTCCTTCGCCGTTTCACTCTTGGCAGAGCGGTCGTGTTCGTTATTTCTGTTGAGTGACCCGCCTCACAATGCGCTGCCACTCGTCTCTTACAACAGTCTTCCTGATACATTCGTGCACTGGGTCACCGAGAGCAGCTCTTATCTGATCTGTCCATCTCAAACAATTATTAAAGGTCAATTAAAATTATCACCATAGCATAAATTTTTTTTTACAGATTATGTCAAAGATTTATTGATAATATTATTTACTACATGGTTACCAAAGGCACCGAAAAAAGGTTTGAAATGTTTTTCCTAACTAACACATAGGCCGTCACGAAGTAAACAGCCTTCCATAAATAAGTCCCTCAAAGGTCGCCAAATGACGAAAAAATAGACTGGCCGGAAAAGTAAAGAGGCCCAATAAGTAAATTGTTACGCAGATAACTTCCGGTAGGCATCCACGACGCTTTGTTCCCATTATAAACAGAGTGGTAATAAATTACGATTCATTTCGCTGGAGACTTTTCGTCGTCTGCTGGCTGCTGTATCAATCATTCCCAGAAAGATCTTAACCATAGATAAAATAAATAAGTAGATTTGGTCAACAGACGAAATTATATCGGAACCGTGTGTCTCCAGTTAGGCGCTGGGCGGGGCAACAACTACACATGCAGTTTAATAAAATCAATAGATACGCACTCGCGCACACACCCGCATTTCTTAAATCAGAACGTACTATACAATCAATAATAAACCTTATTCCGTCAAATACAGCGTGTATTTACCATGCACCTTAGAATTTACCCACACAAAAACATCGGTCGCTATCGTTGTGCTGTGCAAAAGCAATTTATTTTACATATACGCTAGTGATTGACTAAATCGGAAAGTTATCGATTCTTCCATTTATTATTGTACAATTTTTTTTGGGCACCTGAAAATGAACCAAATAAAAAATGGCATGTCCAGAAAATATTACAATAACAATAAACATATTATTAAGAACATAACATTACATAATTATTATTAAGTACTACCTACTAAGTATTAAGGGCTACCCTGGCGCTTTCGACTTAAATCTTAATATTTAATTATCATAGTGATAGGTCAAATAGAAGTCGATTTTAACTTACATTACGCTCTTGATCGGAACATACCAGCCGTATAGGTTGTATAGAATCCTGAAAAGTTGATTGACTGATTTTATGAATACTCTAAATCATGAGAATAGCTTTCAGTAATAAAACAAATTTAACACACTTCTGCAAATATCAGTTGTACTCTTAATTTTGGAATTGTCCATTCAAAAAGCCTGCGACTTTTCTTTAGAGACTAGAACATTTCTGCGTTGAAGTGAACCGAGCATATGGTGTTATTTTTTGTAGGGTACCAGTTAGGTGGCATGCCTGTGGCATCAATCCATTCCTTTTTTATGTTACCATCTTTTGGGAAGCTGAAAAGTACGAAAAGCACTTATTTATCATTTACATACATCCTAAGCTACTTCTAAACGTCACCATATAATAAGCATCGCAATAATTACGTAACACACTATAAATCAAGATCTGAATGATTTTGACGTATATTGCTAATCCATTGCTTCATATGTTCGAAATATTGGTCTGCTCAACAACGTAAATACCGCAGTGAGTGTTGTTGATTTAGCATAATGAAACCGATTCCTACTGTAAGTGTGTTACGCAACTATTACCTGCGGGGTAACCGCAGGTAATAGTTTAGTAGGTTATAATAGGTTTTTGTTTTAAAAAAATCCTAGTTAGTAGAGAAATTGTTAAATATATGAAAACAAACACACATCCATGCATAACAAATAAATAGCATGAATATATTGACTTATTTTAAGCTCAATTCACAAATATATTATCTGAACCATGCCGATTATTATAACGCATTCGAAGCTTCAATGGAAGCAAAATACAAAAACCATAAAAAATAAAGAAACAGCATGAGGATAAGGCATAACATACGATAATTCTAAACCGAAAAACACCACCGATTATTAACCTAAAATTAAAGTAACTTACTTTACGAATATTGGTTACGCATTTCTCTACTACTCTGTAAAAAAATCAAAATAAGTAAAAAAACATTATTTACATCGTCATCATCTTCCAACCGGGCTAAAACGGTTGACAGATTGAAAAATAAACTATTGTAGCGACGGCGACGTCGGAACTCCTTAAGCATGCTGCGGGCGTAAAATAAATTGTTTATTTTTTTTTACTTTTTTGTACACTTGACTTTTCAACGTATTTTTATTTCTGTCATCTCATGTAAAATAAAAGTTAAACATATTTTCTTAGAGGTTTCCGTATGTTATAAAAAACTTTTTACCAAAAAATTACACCAAGTCAGGATCTGATGATGGGACATCATCAGATCCTGACTTGGTGACAATGGGACCAATTTCAAAGTATACCCTTTCAAACAAAAAAAGCATTTTTCAAATCGGTTCAGCCGTCTCCGAGTAATCGGTGATCATACATAAAAAAATAATAATAATATACGCGTCGAATTGATAACCTCCTATTTTTTATGTCATCGGTTGAAAAACCCCTAAACTATAATAGCAATATTTCATTCGTCAATCGACATTGCTGTCGATAGCCTACGTTAGTGGATCTGCACAAGCACATCACTAATTCGTCGCAAAAGTGGCGGCCTCACTACGCGATGAATCCGCGTAATACAGTTTCGTATGTTATGTTTACATTGCTTGTCCAGTTACTTAGTGACGAACTCAGGTAGTGGTTAAGGAGCAATGTATTTATAGCAAAGGAGTACAGTCGCTCTGATATTTGAAAACAAAAATAACATAGTAAAACCAAGAAATATTTTACGATTTATTGTTTTTCATGATTTTAGAGACAAATATTGTAAAATACTTGTACTTACATATGGTAAGTGATTCCATGATTCACATAGATTTGATTTTGGCTTCGGTTTTTACAAGATACCACAGAACAACTCGGCATTCATATATGTTATCACGATCGCCGTCGAAAGCGCACTAGTTCGCGGAGACGGCCACTTGCCTGTGACATGAGCCCTGTGGCCATGTCGCGCGGACACCGATACGCCCCCTTACCACTTCTTTGTATTTTTGATTTCTGTGATCTTAACAAAGATTTGTTACAGTCAGCGGAGTGCCACGGTACGGTACAATGTATTGAATATAGAATAATTCCATTTACCGATAAACATGAGCAATAAATTACAATAAAGGAGCTTAGGAACGCTACATCTGTCTTATTGCCCGCTCTGATGTATGTAATGTACTTGCGAACCGGAGTAATGCCAGGGTAATGAGTTCTTATATTCGCACAATACGGGTAATTTTTGCGCGAACACGAGCTGTATCAAGCTAAATAAAATGGCGTTATATTCATGAATAGGCGCTAATTACATTATGAAACCGTACAAACCCTACAAACGTGTTATATTCACAGACGCGCACGATCGCAAATTACCAGCTTTCAGCCGAGGTGTTATTTTTATTCATTTAGCTATTTATACACGTACATCGGAGTTGGGAAATTCTATCTCCACATAAAACCAGAAACACCCCATTTTATGGATGAAAGAATCGTTCGAGCGCTTGCTTAATGAGCGTGCAATCAGCTGCTTCAGCAAAACATTCTGGCAATAGGCCAAAAAACACCAGGGTACAGAAGGAGGCTAATATTCCGACTACTACTCTAACTATCGCCAACTATAGTCTAATTAAAAATACTTGTATATTGTCCACAAGCATGACTACTATCGATCATTAAGCAAGTGCAAACTATTACCCAGAGGGATTAATTTGCGAGCAACACTGATCAATGCGTCTACAAACAACCTAAGTTGTATAAGTGAATAGTGGTGAGGGTGTGTTTCAACACGCAGTCCTTAGAGTCACCGGGCGACCATCAATCATTTCGGAAGCTGCTCGCGAAGATTTACGTCGCCTCCGTCACCGCGGGTGGCTCGCGGCCGACGATCTGCGACTAACGTACGCCCCACTGCTATTTGTTACCGCACCGCAGTTTTACTTTTGCACCGCCCGCTGCTGACGCTTTGTTTCCATTTTATTGATCCTTACCGTCACAAATCTAAGGTGAAGAAAATGTACGTTGTTATCCACACGCGGTACACGATCACTGGCGCCGGTGTTACATTAATCCACATACATATTTTCATATTCCCGCTACTGTAATCCTACCGAGGTAGGGCTGCCTAACACGAGCAAATATTTGAGAGCTTAATGAAAATCTAAAGCAGCTCGGGAGCGCAGTTTTGCAAGTAGATATCTAAATGAATCACAGTGGCTGCGCCTGCTACGGAGGGGAACAGTTGGGCGATAAAATTTATATATCGTCTAACTTCTGTTATGATTTAACGAACTGTATTCGGGTCTCTTTTAGCTCTTTGGCATTCTTCCTTAAAGACCGAATCTTTGTTTAGTATCACGCTTCGCATTGTTTAGAGTTGAAGTACAATTTGAAAGAATTTGTAATATTTTTCTATAAAATATCATTGCGTGAAACGTTGCTGTTTCGCCATAAAATTCTTTGGTAAATACTGCCTTGCAAAGTTCTTTGATAAGAACATGTAATGCTGACAATGCCAATGTTGATTGGCTACGTATTAATTAATAGGTTAAGTGGTTACTGCTTCCGTGAAGGGTTCAATTAAATTTCACCCACTTGGTACTTGGCTACTCTGTTTATTGTTCCTTAGAAGTTCACTAATTGCTCAGTTAATAAGCCATACCATACCGCTTTTGTAGCAAATATTTTCGATAAGGACAAACTGAAATAACCAACATTTAGATTGTCAGTTTTAACATACTATTAGGCCCAGAAATAAAATATTTCCGTTTGTCAAAAATGCTATAGAATCTAGGAAACACATTAAATTAAATAGATTTAATATTTCGCTACCCTTGAAATGAATAGGTTCATAACAGAAAATTGTTATTAAATAGACGTTACGTTACCTACGTTACGTTATTTAGTGTTTGTACGTATTAAATAGTAAGTAGTCCGTTCCTTATATTCTATCCAGACATAGTCAACTAGCTACGGCTCGCGGCTTTGCTGGCGTCAAAAGTTATAGGTATACAGCGCACAATGTAGTAGTTCGTAAGTTTAAGTATAATTATGTTGATTTGAAAAGTTTATTCTGTGGTACAAGTTACATGCTGCCGACGATTTAAGTAGGTATGTATGCGTGCTTCTTCTTCGACCACATCCAAAGGTTGTCTGGAAAATATCACTTTCAGTGATAAGACCGCCATTGTAACAAAAAAAAAAAAACCTGAAAAGGTTGAGGTGTAAAAAAAAAACAAAATAAATACTGTTAAAGAATTAATATAAAATATAAAAATCCCTTATTTGTCACACAAAGCTAAGTAAATCATAAATCATTTATTCGTGTGAGTTTTGGTAAATACAGAATGTCAGATAAAACTATGAAAGCGCTCAAAAGTCTACCCATTGGGCTTACACAGGTTAATAATGTTTCTAAATTATTAATAAAAAATCACAAATAGCTCAACTAATACAAAATCAGAAATTAAAACCATGTCAAATTATCCAGATTAAAAATATACAATAAATAAACAAAGTCAGGAATTATAACAATGTCAAATTATCCAGATTAAAAATATACAATAAACAAACTCAGGAATTAAAACAATGTCAAAATTATCCAGATTAAATATATGTGTTATAATATAATATAGTGTTTGTTAAAAATACAGTGCTATATTCTGTAAGTATCGAAAGTAAAGTAGAAAGCATGTACTATACATTCTTCAAACATTTTTGTCGTATAGACGCGCCAGTCTGCGCCCATCCATCGCCACAAGTACTGGGTGCTCAGTTAGACGAGTCACTGCGCGTGCGCTGCTCGGTGACCGCCAACCCTCCTGACGTCACCTTCTTCTGGCAGTTCAACAACAGCGGCGAGAGTCTCGACGTGTCGTCACTGAAGTTCGGTGAGTATGTTTTAGAAAATAGGACTTGCGTATCTTATCACCAGTATTTTTTTTAATTGAAAATAAGCTCGCGTTTAACCACCATCTCACCTGATGGTAAGAGATAAAGTGGTCGAAGATAAAGCAAGTCTACTTTGAGCTAAGCCAGGTTAAAGCTATTAGCAAACACGTATCCTCTCCGGCGCATAGTGAAAGTATTCCCAAAACGTTATGTGCATATGGGCGGGATGTCCACCATGTAACGATGGTGCATCGCTGTTTGTCTTGTAGTCTGATGATGGAACGGGCCATGTGGAATTAGATTGTGCAATTCCATCGCACACTCCCCGAAATGTTACCGATAGAAAACCGGTAGGCTTGCAATACGTCGGTGGTTTCTGGAGCTTTATCTCAACCAGGATAGGAAGCAAACAGTTTTTCTCATGTACTAAGGGTCCGCAGATTTATAGGACTAGTAAACAATAACCGAGGAAACCACATAATGAATGGTCTGGGTGTTTGTAAAAATGCACTCACGATACAAGAGAAATGCCTTGTATCGATCAATACTTTTTAATGTCTTTGTATTGTCATACATACCTAACGTGACCAGACGTCCCGTTTTGAACGGGACTGTCCCTTTTTATAATTACGAGTCCCGGTGTCCCCGAAATGATCTCTGGGACGCAAAATTGTCCCGTTTTCTGAGACCGCGTCAACGGACTCATCGGTCGATGCGAATATAGCCGAGAATGGCCAAGACGTCGTCGCTCGCGCTTTGTTAACTATTTATTTGACAGATTTTTCGTTCGCCCACTTCTCGATATTTGTTTTGTTGTTGTTACGTGTTTTTTACGTAGTTTATATTTGATATTAACATTCATATCTGGAGTGAGGCTATCAAGAGGCACGGGGAAGAACTTGCTGTTTCCCTTGACATCTCCAAGGCCTTTGACAGGGTCTGGCACGATAGCCTTATTGCTAAGCTTCCTTCTTTCGGTTTACCCACTCAACTTTGCGTTTGGATTGAAGACTTCCTGAAGGATCGGTCCATTCGAGTGGTCATTGATGGCTGCTCGTCTGGCCAATTGGCAATTAATGCCGGGGTCCCTCAGGGTTCTGTTCTCTCAGCAACTTTATTCTTGCTGCACATTAACGATCTGCGCCCAGTACCTTTGGGTATGCAGACGACAGCACAGTTTCTGAGAGATATGTGTCCAGCGCGTGAGCTGGTGGGTCACAGATCCAGTCTCTCCGTGAGGACATGGTTGGACGCTTGAACTTGACCTTGATGGCTGTCTCCGAATGGGGCGATGCCATCCTGGTCAAGTTTAATGCAGCTAAGACCCAGGCGTGTCTCTTCTCCGCAAAAAGGAGCCAATTCGAACCAGCTCCTACTTTCCGTGGTGTAATCTTGCCGATAACCGATCATATTGAGCTTCTTGGGGTGACTTTAACTTCCACACTCAATTTTGGCCCGTTTATCGAGGCTAAGGCTCAGTTAGCATCAAAAAAGTTGGGAATCCTAGCCAAGGTGAGACGGTACTTCACACCGGAACAGCTGCTCAATTTGTATCAAGCCCAGTTTCGGACGTGTATGGAATAATGCTCTCATCTTTGGGATGGATCTGCGAAATACCAACTGGACGCGCTTGAGTCTATCGAGAAGCGGGCCAAGAGACTCATTGGCAACGATGCACTGGTCGAGTCAAAGCTCCAGAGCCTTGAACACCGACGGCGAGTTGCAAGTCTATCGGTTTTCTATCGGTTACATTTCGGGGAGTGTGCGATGGAATTACACAATCTGATTCCGCCAAGTCCGTTCCATCATCGGTCTACGAGACAAACGGCGAAGTGCTATCGTTACATGGTGGACATCCCACCCATACGCACAAAACGTTTTGGGAATACCTTCATTGTGCATACGGCTAAGGAGTGGAATTCCCTGCCGGAGTCTGTGTTTCCCGACAGCTACAACCTAGGAGTCTTTAAGTCCAGAGTGAATAGGTTACATTTAGGTAAGCGTGCTCCATCTTCGATCACATCATCACTTACCATCAGGTGAGATAGTGGTCAAATTCGAACCAATTTTAAATAAAAAAAAAAAAAAAATTGAAAAATGTCCCCTGTTACTAAAAAACTTTTTTGAAGATTCCACATCCAAACTGTGGCTTTATTTTTTACACGCTCAGTCAACAAGTTTTCATCAAGCTGTATTGAAACTTGAAGGTTAGACTACTACTACTCTTACCATAGAAATGTACATATTTTATTGGGCTGATTTAAAAAAGGTCCCCGCATGGGAAATTGTTCAAAAATTGTAGACGTCTGAGAAAACCCAGTTACAAATTTCAGTTCTAACGGCGATGTTGATAATTAAGGTGAATATACAAAAAAAAACGTGCTAAGAATTTCATTCTTACTTAAAATCATCACCAGCTATATTAAAGCATATTAGTTTACTGCATTTATTTGCATACTTTAAGCTAACTGGCTATTCCTAAATAAAAACGTCAAAAAAATTTTTTTTTTTCTTTGATAACCTTTTAATTGACCTTAATAAACCAATGTCCCGTTTTGAGACAAAAAATAAATGGTCACGTTATACATACCCCAAATTCTGTTTGTAAGATTATTTAGTTTAGTTTAGATAAGTATCTGTGTATCTTTTATCTGGGATATTTTAAAAGTATCTTTTTTTTATTATCTTGAAACAAAAATGATGAATTGAGATTTAAACAGATTTTTTATTTCCAGAAGACCATTGTGCAGTTCACTTGTAGGTAATAGATTTTTAATTTAAAAATAATTAGTCGTTGTCTTATGATAAAGTATGCAAAAAAGTAGCATGATAAAAATATAAATAAAAACAATAAAAGAAAAGCATAAATACATAAACATCAGCAGGGTTAATTATTACCCTTTATTATTATAATTTAAATACAATGAATTATTACAATACGTCACAATATGGAATGCCACTCATTAATCAACATGAATTTTAGTTTATATACACAATTAAGCTTGATTATAAGTACTGAGGTACTAAATATTCTAGCGATATAGATTTGCACGTGGGACCTATTTTTCATCCCAAAACTTACCGCGCGGGACTCAAACTGCACAGTTAGTGAAACAGTGATATATCTCTGAACATAACTTTACCTTCGGATCGGAACAAATTAACACAAAACTTAATTAGCAGTTGAAACGAGACTCATTGTTTCCAGCCAGTATATATATAATTTGGACATTGTTTCTACAACCTTCTTTGGCAAAAATGACTTTACGCTATTCTAAAACACACGTACAGCAAAGAAGTTGAGTTTATCCAAATTTGAAAATGTATTACAGACTATCGTGTTTTGTAAAAAAGGGCATATGCAAAAAGATTTTATTCAAAAGTAGGCTGTATATATGAGTAAATACAGGCGCCATTTCAGGAAGCTAGGAAGAGTTTGCAATACTAATATCGTTTTCGAAAACTATTTTTGTTTCTTTAGCGATAGTTTTCGAAATCAAAAAAAGTATTTCAAACTCGTATATACGGGCTTAGTATGAGTTTGAAATACGTTTTTCATTTTCAAAAAGACAGACAGCCTCAAAAAGTTTTTATTCGAAATTATGAGGTATAGATACGTCCAGGCAGTACAGGCATCATTGACTAAGTTAAAAACAAACAAGAGCGTACAAAAAATGTTTTTGTGGTTGGTTCTATTAAAAAATAGAATTGCATTAAATTACTGCTTATTATAAAGCAATATACAAGCTTGCACCCGCAAATGCAGTGAAGTGCTAAGATGACCTCGTGCTTAGCTTAGCTCCGCTCTCGGCCTTCAAGCTGGCTCATCATTGCAGCCCTTACTGTCTGCATAATAACTATCGCAGCCAGCAATGCAATAATTACAGATTGCGATAATATCTTCTATATCCATACACACATATAAATCAATTTGTAGTCTCTCTCTCCGAGATTTCAATATAAATGTGTTTTATCATGTTCTTATTATTACACGATACTAATTGTTTATTTAATATTTTCATCTTCCTTAGGCACAGCAAACGGCAGTACCAGTGAGTTGAACTACAAGCCTCAGAGCGAGCGCGACTACGGCACGTTGAGTTGTCGCGGCATGAACACTGTAGGCAGGCAGCTGGATCCCTGTATATTCCAGATCGTGCCGGCTGGTAAGTTCGTGCGAGTATCACGTCATGTTTGCAAAACGAGCTAATTTAGTGAGTAGAGCTACAAACCTTTCATTGAGGATAGATACGTAGTGACGTAATGTTGAGCTGTCGCGGCATGAACACTGTAGGCAGACAGCTGCAGCTCTGTGTTCCAGATCGTGCCGGTTGGTAAATGTTATCCGAGTTTCTCATTATATTTGCAAAACGAACAAAACTAGTGAGTCGAGCTACAAAAAACTTTCATTGAGGGTGACTCCATCATTTTGAGCTACTGCGGCGTGAAAGCCAGCATAGGCAGCTAGATTGATTCTTGCCAGATTATACCAGTTAGAAAGCAACGCCAAAGCATTCAGAGGAATTCATACAAAAACAAAACTAGTCAATACTCCCATTTGAACAGAAAACGCCCAGTATAATATCTTCACGTGCATTTATATTTTGGAAATACAATGCAATAACTCGGGTATACAAAAGCCCAAAATGTCGGCACTAAAATGAACACTTCAATAAAAGCATTAATAAAACCGCGTGCACACAATTTGAACCAACAACGAGGCCGAACTTGCGCTCCACGTTTTATAATTCCAGCTTTCGGCTTTACATGTCCGTGTGCCAAATCTCATAACTCCTCACTGATGACGTACAATTTTCCCTGCAACTATCATTGGCACTGGAATGAGAAATGTTATTTATGTTCACAGTTTACTTAAGTTTTATCAAGTTATTTTATAATTAAGACGCTACCCCCACGAGCGGGTGTATCACGGCGATACAAACATTTGGCCAATTGATCTTCTTCTTAGCGTGTCAATGGCAAGAATATTTTATGTAAGTCTAGCTTCCGCTCGCGATTTCGTTCGCGGGAGGGTTTTGCTCGTGTAGATAGCGATCCCGTGAGAATTCCGAGTTAAAATATATATATGTTATTCTAAGATGTCAACTATCTACTTACTAAATTTCATTTAGATCTGTTAAGTAGTTTTTGTGTGAAAGACCAACAAACATACATACATCCGCACATACGTTCGCATTTATAATATTAGTAGGATTGGTCCCGAGAGTATATAACCACTAGAGAACGTATAGGCCGATTTCTTTAAAGAACACGACTCACTACTACGGGCCGGGGGACGACAGAAAAATGCAGAGGTGCAATTGGTCAGTTCAAGGTCAAGTTGCGTAGATATGCCCGGTTAGGAATTAGTCTACTTGATCATGGGAAAGTAGTCGATATCGATAAAACTGATTTTTACATAGTAAAAATGCTGAGTAAAAATTCCATAATAAAAAAACTGTAGCTTCAGCAGGCACTCTGTAATTATTATTATTTTTAGTGGTGAATCATTATATGATTTTATCTAATGACTGACTGGGAATGTTTTCTACACCACTTCAACGCGTATGAAGGCATTTTTATGCATTATAAATTGCACACAAATTTTTAAAATTTGTAAATGTTTATCATGCACACAGCTCTAACACTTGGTCATAACTAAAATGGTTTGTTTACCGTAGCCAATATATAAGTGAAAAAACACAAATAGTTTTGGTGCGTCGGGGGCGGGGCACTGTATACGCGGTCAAGTGGTTTATAGTCTTTGGATTGGCCCAAACTCAGCTATGCGAACTTCACTCGCTGATGCAGGCAAAAGATCGTCAAGAGTACAGGTGACAGGGAATGAGGAAAGGTGGGCCAATTGATTGTGTTCTATGATCATGTCTCCACATGGCGATAATATCGTTACAATATGACGACATTGACACAAAACTCCCTGCCGCGAGACGTAATCACTTCATGCAACACAAAATGTACAAAGGCGGATTTAATCTCATAGGCATTCTCTACCAGTCAACCATGTATTCGCCTCAAAACTTTTACAACTAAACAAATGTACAACGATTTGTTGTGGCTATGTGGACAATAGGTGTGATCGAGTGTGGCGAGGAAACGCAATGGCAGAAAAATAATCCTCTCTTGGAGTTTACCCGTAGATAGCAAAACACGCTCGTTGAGATGACGCCTTATTTCCAACCCTTTACGGCAAAACGTAAAGAAAAACACAAAATAATAACCACCCTCTATTCTCAACCGCTTGAGTACATTACACAACGTGAAACTAAATTAATCTACCAACACGTTTCAATTAGAGAAGAAAAATACCAACGGCTAAATTGAAACTGTTAAAATATATGAAACAGTACGCTACACGGAACATACCACGTCGGCACGTGCATTATCTTTTTATTCTTAAATCTCGTTATTTCATGGAACGGTTGCAACGTGCTCTTATAATCCTGATGCGCTCGACTGCAATATGACTTAGCTGTTGTTGCTGCACCGAGATAACCCAAAACCCGCACAGTTTAATATCGTCGCAGTTTGTTATAACATACAAGCGTTAAATTGTCACCCTGTTGCCATAAGTCAAGGCGAAATTAGTGAGTTTAGCGCTCTCTGCACTTAATTTTCATTTACACACACGCACCCCGCCAGTAATACGAACAACGAACATTCCTTGCGAGTCCCACTCGCTCATTTGACACACAATAATAATGCCGAGTGAAGGGCGTAAACTTTGATTTCTGTTGCGAGTTAGATTCGAAGAAAATAATCTTGAAAAAGTTAAAATGGCTTTGAAAATTGTTTAAGTTCGCTCATGTCTAGTATTTTCAGCCACATTCTTAAAATATGTTCGCATTGTCTCAAAACTTTCCAAGTCTCCAATGTTTTTGTTATGTCCTTTCAGTTCG
Source organism: Tholera decimalis (assembly GCA_943138885.2). Taxonomy (NCBI): domain Eukaryota; kingdom Metazoa; phylum Arthropoda; class Insecta; order Lepidoptera; family Noctuidae; genus Tholera; species Tholera decimalis. The sequence continues at coordinate 23,711,526 of OW964565.2, forward strand.
TATATTGAAGAGAGAAAAAAGTCCATAAAATAGAAGTATGAACTCATTAAACTTATTTCAGTCAGGCTTAGATCGAAAGATCTAGAACAACTCATTAAAACCGTTCTATAGGTCATATTTAAATAGTGACCGCTTAGAATCTACATTTCAAAATTAACGGCGATCATTATCTTTTGGCAGCAAGCAAACTAAATTAAAAGTTAGTGGTTCGTGTTTCACAAAGGGTGAAAGGGCAAACACAGACCTTTTCATCAAGAAACCAGATAGTCTACGTACCTACTTCTAATTTCTGTTCAGTTTCTCGAGTGCCGTTTGCAGCTAGACCAAGTTAGCATAAAGGTGTTACTGCCATGATCATTACAATGCCCGCAGGAAGCTAACTGTGAAACTTAAACTGTTAAAATACTTGAAATCGTGACTGCGCTAACCTAGATTCAAGCCATTTACACCCATTTGAATTAAGGTTGTTTATAAATAAATAAATCTTTATTTCAGACCATTATCCATAATTATTACATATATTTTTATAGCATCTGAATACGAATAAAATAATGTTTTCAGGATATCTGAGTCCTGTTTATCCGCAATGACCTGTAGGATGCTGTTAGTGCTAGCCCGGACTCTGCTTAATAATGATGTGAGCCGCTTGCGTATGATGGCATGGAAGCCGTCTACCCTGGCGTCCGCAAACATACCGGAGACACTACAAAAGCGGGGCAGCCCCAACAACATCCAAAATCCATTGTTATATTGGATACGCAGGGCATTAAGCGTCCTCTGCGTATACCTGAACCACAGGTTGCACGTCTAGAAAGTCTGACAATAGGCTCTAAATAGTGTGACTTAACTTGGTCGCTACAACGCGCAAACCTGCGGGCCAGCATATTACTTCTGACTGCCAATGCCCTACGTTCCCTTTCTATGTCAAGTTGGTCATCAAGGCCCTCAGAAACGTAATGTCCGAGGTATTTGAACTGTTGTACCTGCTTCAGTTCAGTACGATTCAGTTTTATCGCAGGCACATTTGACGGACACTTGCCGGAGGCCTTGAAAACCATGTACTCACTCTTTTTACAATCATATATTTAACCATGCTTATGGCTATATGTTTCACATATAGCTAACAACTGTCTCATTGTGCTTACTGTTGGGGTCAGCAGCACCATGTCATCCGCATAACTAAAGTTGTTCATACATACAACATCTACAACATCTAGTCATTAGTTACATCTCAGAATGAACGAGTAGTAGAAAGATCAATATTGCCATTAAATAATTTAACACTAGCCACTCGAAAGCAGCGCTCGTTTCTGAAAATGAGCACGATGTAGCTACCTTCCATCCGATAGCCATACTATAATCAGCTTTGTGAATATTTAAAGCCAGCAGGGCTTGAAATATTAATGTAGTCATGATTCGGAAATGGGACGAAGCTATCAATCATGTATTTCCTTCTCTCTCTTGAATCACGATGACATTAAGGCACCACCAGTTATACCTATTGTTATGAAAAAAATTAGAGAAGCTATGTCAAAGAGGAAAATAGCACAAAGCCACTAATAGTACCGCGTGATAGACTAAAATTACGCAACAAAAATTGGCCAAGTGCGAGTCAGACTCGCCCATGAAGGGTTCCGTAGTAACTATAATAAATATAATTTAGTAAATAATTTGAAAAAAAAAACTTAAAAAATTTCTTAAAACTAGTTTATTTACAATTTTTACAACTACGCCAAATAACTTTGTTTTTCATAGTGTTTCTTAGATAACGTAAATAAGTAGATATGCCCGCCAGACGAAATTATATCGGAACCGTGTGTCTCCAGTTAGGCGCTGGGCGGGGCAACAACTACATATGCGGTTTAATAAAATCAATAGACACGCACTCGCGCACACACTCGCATTTCTTAAATCAGAACGTACTATACAATCAATAATAAACCTTATTTCATCAAACACAGCGTGTATTTACCATGCACCGTAGAACTTACCCACACAAAAACATCGGTCGCTATCGTTGTGCTGTGCAAAAGCAATTTATTTTACATATACGCTAGTGATTGACTAAATCGAAAAGTTATCGATTCTTCCATTTATTAGTACAATTTTGTTTGGGCACCTGAAAATGAACCAAATAAAAAATGGCATGTCCAGAAAATATTATAATAACAATAAACATGTTATTAAGAACATAACATTACATAATTATTATTAAGTACTCTTTAATCTGCAAATTGAATTTCGAGGGCTGCCCTGGCGCTTTCGACTTAAATCTTAATATTTAATTATCATAGTGATAGGTCAAATAGAAGTTGATGTTAACTAACATTACGCTTTTGATCGGAACATACCAGCCGTATAGGTAGTATAGAATCCTGAAAAGTTGAATGACTAAATGATTTTATGAATGCCCTAAAACATGAGCTTATATGAGCTATAGCTTTCAGTAATAAAATAAAATTTAAACCACTTCTGCAAAAATCAGTTGTACTCTTAAGTTTGGAATTGCCCATTCAAAAAGCCTGCGACTTTTCTTTAGAGGCTGGAACATTTCTGCGCTAAAGTGAACCGAGCATATGGTGCTATTTTTTGTAGGGTACCAGTTAGGTGGCATGCCTGTGGCATCAATCCATTCCTTTTTTATATTACCATCTTTTGGGAAGCTGAAAAGTACGAAAACCACTTATTTATCATTTACATACATCCTAAGCTACTTCTAAACGTCACCATATAATAAGCATCGCAATAATTACGTAACACACTATAAATCAAGATCCGAATGATTTTGACGCATATTGCTAATCCATTGCTTCATATGTTCGAAATATTGGTCTGCTCAACAACGTAAATAACGCAGTGAGTGTTGTTGATTTATCATAATGAAACTGATTCCTACTGTAAGTGTTTTACGCAATCTCCCCGCAGGTAATAGTTTAGTAGGTTATAATAGGTTTTTTTTAGGTATAAGAAAAACCCTAGTTAGTAGAGAAATTGTTAAATATATGGAAACAAACACACATCCATGCATAACAAATAAATAGCATGAATGTATTGACTTATTTTAAGCAAAATTCACTAATATATTATCTGAACCATGCCGATTATTATAACGCATTCGAAACTTCAACGGAAGTAAAATACAAAAACCATAAAAAATAAAGAAACAGCACGAGGACAAGGCATAACATACGATAATTCTAAACCGAAAAACACCACCGATTATTAACCTAAAATTAAAGTAACTTACTTTACGAACATTGGTTACGAATTTCTCTACTACGCTGTAAAAAAATCAAAATAAGTAAAAAAACATTTACATCGATCTTCCAACCGGGTTAAAACGGTTGACAGATTGAAAAATAAACTATTGTAGCGACGGCGACGTCGGAACTCCTTACGCATGCTGCGGGCGTAAAATAAATTGTTTATTCTTTTTTACTTTTTTGTACACTTGACTTTTCAACATATTTTTATTTCTGTCATCTCATGTAAAATAAAAGTTAAACATATTTTCTTAGAGGTTTCCGTATGTCATAAAAAACTTTTTACCAAAAAATTAAACAGTCTCCCAAAAAACACTGCAAAGTGAAAAATAACTTTAATTTCGGTATTCGGTGTCTTTCATTTTGTATTTTCGTTTTTGGCACCGACTTCCGAAATTAAAGTTATTTTTCACTATGCAGTGTTTTTTGGGAGTCGGTTTAATTTTTTGGTAAAAAGTTTTATTTGACTCTTTTTAGTTGGTCGTTTTTTAATTTACCTAGTTACAAGAGCCTAAATGTCAACTACTTATATTCATTTACAAAATATTGCTTTTCCCAATGTTGGGCCGTTATTTGTTGAGGAGATCTCCTGGTACTTCACCATCAGCTTCACTTCACCATATGCACTGTGACGAGCATATTGTGCTTAATAACCATATTCAAGTAAACGAAGCAGAACACATATGAAATACTTATTATTCCTACTTATATATTGAGTAGTTCCAGTGGCCACCGGTGGTCTTCATCATCAGGTCCACTTCACAAATGGTGCTTTTCGAATGCAACTACACAAGTTACTATAAATAATACTCAAATCACTGTGTGTGCGCATAATATTTGAAGAGTTCCCTCGATTTCTCCAGGATCCAATCATCAGATCCTGACTTGGTGATAATGGGACCAATTTCGAAGTATACGGTTCAGCCGTCTCCGAGTAATCGGTGACCATTCATAAAAAAAAATAAAAAATAATATGCGCGTCGAATTGATAACCTCCTCCTTATTTTGACGTCGGTTGAAAAACCCCTAAATATATAATAATAGCAATATTTCATTCGTCAATCGACATTGCTGTCGATAGCCTACGTTAGTGGATCTGTACAAGCACATCACTAAATCGTCGCAAGAAGTGGCGGCCTCACTACGCGATGAATCCGCGTGATACAGTATCGTATGTTATTTTTACATTGCTTGTCCAGTTACTTGGTGTCGAACTCAGGTAGTGGTTAAGGAGCAATGTATTTATAGCAAAAGTAATACAGTCCCTCTGATATTTGAAAACAAAAATAACATAGTAAAAGCAAGAAATATTTTACTATTTATTGTTTTTCATGATTTTAAAGACAAATATTGTAAAATACTTGTACTTACATATGGTAAGTGATTCCATGATTCACAAAGTTTTGATTTTGGCTTCGGTTTTTACAAGATACCCCAGAACAACTCGGCATTCTTATATGTTATCACGATCGCCGTCGAAAGCGCACTAGTTCGCGGAGACGGCCACTTGCCTGTGACATGAGTCCTGTGGCCATGTCGCGCGGACACCGATACGCCCCCTTACCACTTCTCCTGTATTTTTGATTTCTATGTAGTGTTTGTATGAATTACTAAGTTATATTTGCGGTTTTAGAAAATATACTGTATCTCAAAAACTGCAGACCCGATCTCGTTAAAACTAATTTTGCTTGAAAGATTACATTAAGATTTATTGCATATATTTTTTTTCGGTTTTTCACTCCATAATTATAGAAGTTAGAGGGAGGACACACATTTTACCACTTTAGAAGCGTATATCTTTTAAACGATTAACTTTATGGAAAAGCGGTTTTAGAAACCTCAATGTCATTTTTGAAGAGCTGTCTATAAATACCACACACGCATAGGTACCATGAAAAAATATATATTCAGTTTCAGTTCCATGTATGGGGAGCCCCCCTTTATTTTAAATATTTTTTATTTTTTTTCATAAAATCGGAAAGCGGTTCACAGAATACATCTATTTACCAAGTTTCACATGTACAGTTCTAACAGTTTCGGAATAAAATGGCTGTGACATACGGACGGACGGAGAGACAGACAGACGGACAGACATATCGAAACTATAAGGGTTCCGTTTTTTGCCATTTGGCTACGGAACCCTAAAAACTATGTGGCAGTTAAAATCTATAACCACTTAGCCTAAGAATTAAGAAGTACTACAGAATAAGAATTAAAATAATAAAAACTACATGACTCGTTCTATGAGAGATATTTTTATGCCATCAATGAATATTGTGAGTGTAAAATGTAAAACTAATTTATTACATTTATTATGATAGATACACATAGACAGTAGGTACTTAAGTAATATGTAAACATTAACATTATTTTTGGCTAATTTTATTGACGTGATTTTTTTTATATTATCTATTAATTGCTATTTTATACAATGTGTAACAGAATAAACGCAATTCCTGGAAGTAGTTGGTTCAGAATCGGCTTCTGAATCGATTTCCGTCATAAAAAATAGGTGTTTTATTTTGACGGAAAACACTTTCATTTAACTTAAAGTGGAAACACAGTATCATGACAAATTAATACAATCCTTAATTCAAGGCAATGCGCTCGTGTGCGTGTCGGCTGCTAACATTGCATGAGTGCATGCGTCTGCGTAAGGATATTGTATGACGCACATACGTTTTGCGTTTAGTGAGGATTTTATAAAAAATGTCTAGGTTTGGTTTCTATTTATATAGTTACGGATGTTGTTTTAGACTTATAATTTTATATTCTAATTGGGATGTCTGAGGTATTGCGCTTAATCTGTTACACCTTGTATATAAATTATAATTTTAAATTAATAGTTTTTGAAGTGAAAACTTCTATAGCGGCGTTGTGCACTTTTTTGTAACGGGTAAAAAAAAAACTTTTTAACAAAAAATAGAACCGACTTCCATATAAAAACACTACAAAGGCAAAAATAACTTTAATTTCGGAAGGCGGTGTCAAAAACGAAAATATATACAAAACTAAAGACACCGCCTTCCGAAATTAAAGTTATTTTTGCCTTTGTAGTGTTTTTATATGGAAGTCGGTTCTATTTTTGGTTAAAAAGTTTTTTTTTCACGCTTTTTAGTGGGTCGGTATGTAATTTATCTAGTTACAAAAGCCATAATGTCAACAACTTACCACCTTTTACAAAATATTGCTTTTCCCGATGCATAGCCGTTAATTTTTGAGGAGTTCTCCTGGTACTTGACCATCAGCTCTACATCACCACATGTATTGTAACAAGCATAAAGTGTTTAACATCCGTACTCAAGTAATCGAATCGCAATCCACGAAATACTTATGATTGAGGAGTTTCAGTAGCCATCTGTGGTCTTCATCATCAGTTAAACTTCCCCAAATGGTACTTTTCGGAAGCAACTGCTCAAGGTACTATAAGAAATACCCAAAACGCTATAGGTGTGCCTATAATATTTGAAGAGTTCCCTCGATTTCTCCAGGATCCCATCATCAAATCCTGATTTTGTAACAATGGGACCAACTAGAAAGTATACCCATTCAAACGCAAAAAGAATTTTTCAAATCGGTCCAGCTGTCTCCGAGTTATGAGGTAACATACATAAAAAAAAAAGTTCAAGACGAATTGTAAACCTCCTTTTTTTGAAGTCGGTTAAAAATTTTAAACTTGCGTCAGGACACGTGACCCTGATCGAAAATTCGTAATACGGACGGAGAGTAGACAGCCGGCGCGGCGTAGGAGAGGAAGTATCCCCCTCTCTTTCTACGGCGCGGCGAAAATGTATGCCTGCGCAAACTTTTTAATGTAATATAAATTGTCATGTTTGTGTACGATAGCGCAATAAATAAATATTGTATTCTACCACATAAATGATAGTACTTTTATACTGATAATTAAAGCAATTCGTGCAAAATTATTCCCTAACCATTCCTAAATATCAAAAATGCACAACGTTAATAATTAAGTTTTCACTTCTGCCGGCACTCCCGGAGTGCAACCCGTTTTTATATATTTGTTTCCAAGTGTATTGATTGAGAGCTGTCAGCACCAGTGACTGGGCCTCATAAGGCCATTACCTGACGGGGTTACGGGAATGTTCTAACGAGATACCGCGTCCCCGGAACTTAAAGGCACTTCCGCTCCACCCAGAGCGGGAGAAGTCATTCGATGATTTTCCACACCAGAAAAAAAAGTATATTGATTGCATTGTTATGTAAAATGAAATGATTTTTGGTATTATCATTTTATTGAACACAATGTTCTGCATGCTCTCATAACCGAAATTTGAAATCTGAATATTGACACGGATGAATTGCTGAATATAGTGAAACCCTTTACAAATTAAGAACACTGTTATCTGTCTATATTCTTGCTAATAAATATACAATTAATTCATTTTTCTTTCTAGCCCGACCCACGGCACCTAGAAACTGCTCCCTCCAAGCGGGTAACACCAGTGCCGAAGGCAGCTCGTGGTTGCGCGTACGCTGCGTGGCTGGTTATGATGGAGGCCTGCCTCAGTACTTCATGCTTGAAGCCCTAGACCCTGTTACTGGCAGGACAAGATTTAATGGCAGTGTTAATGAGACTGGTAGGTTATACCCCAGGGATGAGCCCTTATGGACGTTGCAAAGAGCGGCTCTGAAGTGATCTTTTAAGACGTAATGGGGGGCCCCATTACGTCTTAAAAGCCTACCTACCTTACCTTACCTTACCTAACTCCTTTCAACTTTGCGCCTTTTCAAACTAGGGGCTCCGGAGTGGTCTTTTAAGACGTAATGGGGCCCCTTCTTTATGCTGATGGTGATCACCAAGGTGGTTTTATTGAGTTTGAAATCCCATACTCCCTGTTCTTCTTCCACAAAAGTTCGGTGCCTTTTGCAGAAAATGTATAATAATATTTTTTGCCAGCACATCAAGCGATCCGAATCTGTCAAACTTGGCCAATTGTGCTTGAACCTTATCATGTTGTTTTAAAGTTGTAAATCTATTACATTATTTTAACAGATTGAATGTAGGTTGATGTGCTAGCTACCGTACATAAATTTACTGTACACTCTTTCAAAGAGAATCCACAGCTTCATAATACATTCTATGTTTAAATATCCTTTGCTTCAATACAATATAAATATCATTATTTGTCCTTTTCAACTGATTAAAATGTATTTATTGCAATTATGTGACACAATCAACATTTTGAAAGGTCAGATGTTATTAGCCTAATTTTATAGAAAAGGGGTTAAAAAATTGAAATGCAGCTTGCAATCTTGCAAAACTTGAGCTGTACGTGAAGACAGCTATTTCAAAATAAAGTTCTTAAATAAAGAAATTAACCAAACCTAACGAAACAAAGTCATACAAAAGATATAATAATGTTGTTTTTTATACTTCAAAGATGGCCTAGCTGTATTCAAGTTGGACCTATCCCAACTGACATCGGCTGGTGAAGCAGCGGGAGCCACCTTCAACCTGCTCATATACGCGAGGAACCTCAAAGGAGAATCGGAGAAGACGTTACTAGAAAACATCGCCTTCAATGACGCAGCTAGAAGAACTGGTAACAAAACCTTTCAAAATTAAATGGAAGCAATGGTTGAATAGTGTCTTTTAGAACTGTCAGGACTAGTGTTGGGGCGTAGGGCCATTGCTTGCCGGTGTTGAGAAAATGTTCGTCCCAGATACCGCAGCCCCGGAACTAAGGGGAACGGAAGGGACAGAGTGGGTTTTTTAGTCAGTAGACGTCTGAGACTCCTTTCCGCTCTATCCATGTCATTTGATGATCTTCGCCTGCAAAAAAAAATTGTGTGTGTCTTTTTATGATTTACTTATGACGTCTGTGAAGTTTCTGTAGTTATTTTATGTTAAGAGAAACTGATATCGACTTTAAAATTGTTAGTGCAAAAACGATTATTAAATTCATTAGTTTATGTGTTTCGTACACATAAATTTAAGTATTTAATAATCGTTCTCACTAGAATATTTAGTTTCGAGCCTCTCCGTTACATATGAAAGCATCATCTGCCTGCCTGTACCCTGTATCACTTAGGCCCGGTGCAACATAGGACTTTATTTCATTATATGCCGTCAACTGCCATGCTATCACCGGCACGTTTCTTTCCGCTCACTTCTCTCATCAATTTTTTGGCCACCTTCTACCTTCTCTTTATCACATCACCATACAAAGTACTTATAGTACCTACCTACCTCCTTTCAACTTTGCGCCTTTTCAAACTTCTTCTATAGAGGGGGCTCCGGAGTGGTCTTTTAAGACGTAATGGGGCCCCTTTATGCTGACGGTGATCAGGGTGGTTTTATTGAGTTTGAAATCCTACACTCCCTGTTCTTCTTCCCCAAAAATTTGGCGCTTTTTGCAGAAAATGTTTAATAATATCTCGCAATAAAGTATAATACAATATATCAGGCAATAAAGTACCTATTTTATCCTTTCAACTTTGCGCCTTTTCAAACTTCTTCCAATTTAAGCAGTTAACTTTATTGCCTACCGGGTTGCGGGAATGTTCTAACGTGATACCGCGGTCCTAGCGTAATAGGCAAGGAAGGATAAGGGTAAGTTTTTAATCAGTAGGAGTCTAACACTACTTTGCAGTCCACCCAGAGCGAGACCGGTTCTTGTTACTCTTAAAACATTAAATTGTTCTGAAACTAGAATATCCCGACTATTGGATACCTAGAAACAATTTCAATTAAATTTTCACAATGCGGTCTACCAAAGCACAAACCAATTCAAGTCTGATCAAATCTGCCCCAAATTTTAGTAACCCTCTCATTATATAAATGCAGGTATAACTATTTAAATTATGTTATAACGATCTATTATATGATTAACTATAATATATTTAGTTGATATGAAATACTAAGTTATGTGGCTTCTGCACGCGACTTCGTTGGAGAGTTTTCCCGCGTAAATCCCGATCCCGTGGGAATTCCGGGATAAAAATAAAGTAGCCTATGTGGTATTTCAGGATATCAACTATTTACTTATCAAATTTCATTCAGATCCGCTTTGTAGCTTTTGCGTGAACGAGTAACAAACATCAATATAATCCTTACTTAATATTATAAATGCGAAAGTAACTCTGTCTGTCTGTGTGTTACGCAATGACGCCTAAACTACTGAACCGATTTTAATGAAATTTGGTACGGATATAGTCTAGGGCCTGAGAAAGGACATAGGCTACTTTTAATGCGAAAAAAGGGCTGTAAAGGGTTGAAGTAGGGGATGAAAGTTTGTATGGAAATTACGTCATTTTTAAAGCTAGAAGCTTGAAACTTATTTTTTAGACGTTTGATTAGATATTAATAAATACGGATTAAAATTATGTATGAGATTTATTTTTAAAATAATCAGCATAAAAAATTAAAAATGCTGCCGAAAGTCACTATTCCGCGCGGACGAAGTCGCGGGCACAGCTAGTTATCTATACATCAATCCTCACAAACTTTTGCTCACAAACTTTTGCATTTATAATATTATTAAGAAATAAATAACAAGCAGCACTTTTCACGTAACGATGTGTTGTTATGTTATATTTTAGTGGGTACTTATGTATTCGAAGTGTAATGTAATTTTGAGCATGTTTTCCTGTTAGAGTAAGGAAAAATTCGCACCCTCTTGTGAGTGCGGTAAACTTAACCTTGAATTATTTTGTTACTCTCATGTGGAAATAGTTATATTGTTTAGTGATCGAGACGTTTCAAATAAAACAAGATACTATATATGTTTAAACAAGTGACAATCCGTCAGTGGTAGCATAGTGAAACAAACCATCAAAAAATTTTGGAATTGACAAACGCTTGCGAGCTGTGACGTGATCAATCTATTTAGACATGTCAGCCAGTGTGTTTGTCCAGAGCGTAAGGACCCATTTCAAATGACCAAATATACAATGATAGTTTAGTGTTCCACTCACCATCATTCGTAAAGGCTTTGAAGCCCACAGGAATGTTCTATACGTTTGATCGAAGGTAGGCTGGCTATGTTAGCCAAAACCAAACGCACAACGCACCAAATGCGAGTCTAAGTGCAGACAACAGGGGCACCATTCTGTTCACCACTGTTTTGCATGCATGGGCATGGACACCTCTCTATTAATATGACTAACTAGCTTGTGCCAGCGGCTTCGCCCGCGTGGGAAGTTTTTCCCGTGTAAATCCCGATCCCGTGGGAATTTCGCAAAATCCTTTCTTAACGGATGCCTACGTCATAACATCTACCTGCATGCCAAATTTCAGCCCGATCCATCCAATGGTTTGGGCTGTGCGTTGATAGATCACTAAGTCAGTAAGTCAGTCAGTCACCTTTGAGTTATATATATTTAGATAGAGAAGCGTCATCTCGATGGTCTCAACCTTTTCTGGGCTTTTCTTATAGAAGTCAATATGAACATTTACTAGTTTGTTCCTATATCAATTGTAATAAAGGGGGAAATCACCTAATGACTCCTTCTGCTCTGGGTAGAGCGGTAGGGAGTGTTTGACTTCTATTGACTAAAAATATACCCTATCCCTTCAATTGCTCTTCCGTTCCGAGGCCGCGGTATCCCGTCAAAACATTCCCGGTACTGAGGTTTTGACGGGCAGGTATTAACCCCCAACGTTATCGGGCCCAATGGTGCTGACTGCTCTTGAAAGCCGTTGAACACGACGCGCTGTTAACCCAGGATCAAACAATTTTCCTTGCAGGACAAGTCGCCTTTCGTATTAACCATTTATTTTTCAGGCTTCTTTCTATCTGAATGACGGTTACAGCTAAAGTCTAAAGAAAAATTCTTTTAAAAAATAAGTAATAATTACAAACTGTCATAAAAAATACTGCTCGTTGTATCGAGAAATGACATACATTATCCGATTGTTAAATCTCCTAGTAAAATTATTGGTGTGTTCACACTTCGTTGGATGTTGCTCAATGAAATGAATAACCTCAGTGCACTGTTTACGTATTTATAAAACCGTTTTTATCGTTTAATTGAAAATTGGTCGAGCGAAGTTTGTTCATGATTCAAATTGCAAAAGGTCTATTGTATTATGAAACACAAACAACAATGCTTGGTAATAATAACAATTCAGCTTATTACAGTCCCACTCAAGTCTCAGGGAACTCAGGTCTCTTAGCGTAATCCATCAAATGGGTCAAGTGCGGGTTGGCAAATGTCTAATGTCATGACATCCCGGTTTCCTCAAGATGTTTTCCTTCTCCGAATGTAACTTTTTTATTTAATTAATTGTTATAGCTCGTTTCAATACAAAAAATATCACTGGCTGATCTACGAGTCCAATATAACAATGTTGTTGAAACTTCCTTTTTTTATAACGAATGTAATTGTTGCTCTTGACATTGTTTGACACCTCCTTGCTTAACTCATAACGATGGATTTTATGCCGTCATCCGCAAAAAGGCGGCCTCATTCCTTAGAAGAATAAGAGGAAGTCCCAACAGTATCCTGAATGCCATTGCGGCGGATAGTTCCTCCACTATATAAAGGCAGTTTGTGCAAAGGTTAATTACATTTATGCCTACTTAGTTATAAATAAAACTATGTGTAAAGGTTTAAGTTAATAATAATAGTATTTAAGTTATAGTCAACGCTAAAAAAACATGAATCTTAAAATAATCTGAAATAAAACGATCTTTCCATTTTTAGTTTGGCCGTTCAATAAAGGCATCGTCATTTTATATAAATATTTTCAAAATTCCATAAAATACTTCAATCTTTCACGTGAAATTCTAAGCGTTTGTCGATCCTATATCTAGATGTTAGGCTGTCATCACCGATAAACCGCTCTTTAGCTAAGACAAATACAAATAGTCCTCAGAGCCTTCAATACGACATAGTCAGCAAAGCTACTAGATACTCTGCTTAACACGTTCGCTAACAGTACGTCGTTAGGCAGGAAATTAAAATAGTGCGTTATGACAGTACGTCGAGGAACGGGCCACTTATTTTTAAGAGTACGTCGTGAAAAATTCTACTGTCATAATGTGTTGTCAGGGTAAGTGTTCACTGTCAGCGAACGTGTTAACGAGATTCCAAAATACTGGAACCCACTGTCAAAATGACGATAGTCTTTACAAGTAACATCGTGTTTTGTTCAGTTTGGTGTTTGTGTGCGTGCGACTAGACGTATGCGTGTAGACTAGCTGCTAACTGCTCATAACTGAGTCCACGAGTGAGTTCGAGCCCGCGACTAGTTGAACCTTAACGTGTATGTATATGGTACGACTGTACAAAGCTCGCCCGGATCGAGACGAGCTGCTCCGAAATCGGACGAATATATGTTTTAAATATGAATAAACAAAGTGCATTTAGGTATTAATGAAGAAATTGATGAAAAAAATACTGCATAAATAAAATAAATAAATAATTATAATTGCATAAGTTGATAAAAAAAAAATGCTATGCAATAGCTTTACCGCGGCAGTCCCCGAGTGCCACACTCATTTGTTATTTATTTCTTAACTGTACCTACCGAGGAGCTCGTGGCTAAATAATAGCAACTAGGTACACGGGACGATCTCCAAGCAACGGGGTCAGTCTGTGGATGAATGACAATTTAACATATCAAAAGTGCCTCGGAAATAGGGATACCAGATGACAGGAATTTTCCTGACATGTCCGGAATTTCAGCTCTCTGTCAGGGAAATAGGGAAAGTTGGAAATTTTCAGGAATTAAAAAAAAGAGAAAAGTAAGCCTTTTCGTTATAAAATAAATGCTTGCCACACAGATACGCACAACACTAGTAAACTTAGCACCGTTTGCAAGAGTACTGAACTACTAATTTACTCGCTCAGTCGCGCCGCGCCCCGCATCCCGCCACAAGGCATCTAACACTCATACTCTGTAAAATAATATAAGTTTCTGCTAAAATGTCAGGAAAATTATTGCCGAAACAAGGATTTTTTCAGGAAAACTTATTTTTCGGATCTGGTAACCCTACTCGGAAAGCACGATAAGACGTTAGTCCTGGCTGTCATTTTGACATCCTTTGACAGTTGATACGGGGAAATAGAACCCAGAAAATCTGGCATTAGTCTGGCCATGGAGTATCGCACTACCCAGCACGGGTTGTGTAAGTCAGGTAGGCTCTCCATAAAAAGACACTAATACTCAGCTACGTCCTATTAGATCGGAAGCCGATCTCAATGACGCAGCTAGAAGAATGGTAGGGAAGAGGCTAATTAGATGATGACTAACTGTAGGTACCGACGGTAGATATGTGTTGCAATGCCACATGAAGTAGTGAAATGTTTAGCTTTCTCCGAAATGAAATGAAATCCGACTTTCATTACTCCAAGATGAAGAAAAAAGATGTGGTCAAAGAGGACTACTTACATTCATCCCATTCAAAAATTCATCCTCTATTAGTAAGAGTATAAAATAAATTTCTACGTGAGCATTCCGTTTCGGTTAGGGAACTTAAAAATACATTGAAATTGGAGCCTTATTCTGTGAGCTTAGAGTGCGATTCCACCAGGTGTGCAAACTTACTAAGCAAATTGTCGCGTAGCGTAGCAAAGCTGTGGAACGGTGTGTAGCTGAGCTGTGCGAAAATACTTGGTTCTTTATTTTATTTGGAAAATAAACGCCATTACATTAACTGATATTGAACTGAGTGATAAGTATTAGGTATATACACTTGAGAGCAATAAAATCGCACACCCCAAATTTGAACAAAACAGGTAGATTTTCTTAATAAAATTGATAAAAAATTAAAAAGTTGCAATGTCAACTTAAAGGTTAATTCATTACCTTTCCAATGATGCCACTTAGCCGTATGCAAAATATTCAAAAGGATCTTTTAGGAGATGAAATGAAACTTACAAGTAAAATCGCGACTATTGCATTTAGAGAACAAGACGTTGAATTGAATGAAATCAGGAAATTATCAATAAAATCTGTATATAGGGAGAATGTTACCTACCGTAAGCTCTAATAACAGCTCTTAATTTGTTTTTCATCGACCGTATTAATTTTACAATGAATTCCTGTGGTGTAGCGTTCCACTCCTCTTTGATGGCTGATTGCAGCCCTTGGAGGTGTGTAAGACCTGGACTTTATTCTCTTACTCGCCTTTTGAGCTCGTTACAAACATTCCCGATTGGGTAGAAACCAAGAATGCGAGCTGGTCACGCAATCGCGTTAATATTGGCATCTTCCATATAATCGCGAACTGTCCCAGCGACTTGCGGCCTGGCATTATCATGCATGAGTACGAATTCTTCCCTCATAAGCCATGAAATCGGCCTATCATGGTGTTTGAGAACTTCTTTCACGTGTCACTGAGCTGTTAAACCTCTCGATCTAGGGCCAGTATTGGTCCCAGTAATGAAGATAATGTCGGTTTTAAAATCAAGCATTAACCCCACCCATAAACATACACTATCCACCACCATAAGTGACACGTTCACTTATGTAGCATTAAGCAAATTGCTCTGATGACCTTCTATAGACTCTTGAGTGTCCATTGTAGCCATGTAAAGTCATCCTGCATTCATCAGAAAACATAAAAGCTCTCCCCTGATGAACGTCCAATTTGAATGCTCTCGGGCAAATTGAAGTCGGGCTTGTCGATGGGCTGTTGACAATTTTGGACCATTTGCTGGTCGATGTGCAGTCAATTCAGCTTCAGCTAATCTTCTTCTGACTGTTCACCAACTTATGCTGACTTTGCGTTCTTCTCGAAGCTGTTGTCCCAGCTCAACCACGTTCAGCTGTCGATTTCGCAAAGATCTCGTCAAAAGAAAGTGGTCATCGCGCTCTGACTTTGTACGATAATGACTTGGACCTGATTGCCGAATATAGCCCCTTGTTTCTTGTAACCTCTGATATACACGACGAACTGAATAACGACTTAAATTTAACTGTCCAGCCACTTCATTTTGATTTTTTCCTGCTTCCAGCAAGACCATAACTTAAGTAGCTTCTGCAGGTGTAATATCCATGTTTTTCCAAAATATCCGTATGTATTCACACGAGGTGTTATCACGTTAAAGTTCAAGTGCACAATTTAAAAAATCTTTTAATTAACCCTTTTGTAGCTGTGGGAATGGGTGCAAGTAGTGTCTACTTGAAACGAGTTAATTCGCGGAATTTTGTTTTTTCGATGTTTGTGCGTGTAATTTCAGGTAAATGATTTTCTTATTACATTACATTAGTAACCTAAGACTGTGTATTTTTATTTAATATACTTTTTGTACTAAATGCCATCGAATTTTAGTCAAAAATTGACAACAAAACTCATGAATAAGGGGTGTGCGATTTTATTGCTCTCGAGTGTATTTAGGCTGACCCCACATTAGGCGTGCGCGATCCTCGGGCGTGTGAGTAGTGCGGGCGCCGCGGCCGCGCTGCGTGAGCGTCGCGTTTTGCTGCCCTGCGGCGTGTGTGGAGAGCGCACGAGGTGCGCGCGCGTCGTGCAAGCGGCGCTCTAGTCGCGTTCTTACCCCTTCGCCCGCTATCCCCGCCGCCCGCTACAGTGTTGTGTTGACATGTGTTAAACGCCAAAGCGAGCGCCGCGCGCGTGCCGTGCGCTCGCTGCGCACGTGCCGTGTGCTCGCTGCGCACACGTCACACGGCGGCAACACGCGACGCTTATGCAGCGCGCTCGCGTCACGCACGCGGCGCCCACGTCACTCATACGCCCGAGGAACGCGCGCGCCTAATGTGGAGGAGGCCTTATAATCTTATAAGCTGTATAATCACTGGGCACTTATAAAATGTCAAAAGCGAGTGCACGGTTCGAATTGGTCGTTTTCTTTGGAGAAGAATCGGCAAGAAAGGAGTAACGATGGAGGTTACTCCTTTCAAAACATAATTGTTTTCACACAATACCATGGTACAGTTTTGATAGGTATGAGAGGACAGTATAGACCAATTAACATAGTATAATTTAATTACTAATTGGAAACGAATCTATAGTGCCGAAGCCTTTACCCTAATTCCCTCGTTTTGACTTGTTTTCTTCGTTGTTTTTTTTCACTAGAGCTATGAAAAGCGATGTACAGAAAGTTGTCGATTAATAATCATAATTTATTTGCAATAACATGTATGTCACCATGATTACTAAAGATATATCTAACAAAATTGAAAACACAATGATAATGAATACTTTTTGTATCAATTTAGCAAAGGCGCTAGAGGTACCAACCTCTAATAGCACCTTTGCTAAATTGAAACAAAAAGTATTAAAGATGCTAAGTCCCGACTTTAATTCTTTATTGCTCAGCTCTTCGTGTTTATTATAGTATCAAATGTATGTACAGACGCCAGCACATCAAGCTACAACAATCTGTCAAATTTCTTTAATAGATTTTCAACTTTATTGTTAAAGAAATTAGGTTCAAGGTTGATTGGAAAAATTTGACAGTTTCGGATAGCTTCATGTGCTGGCGTCTGTACATGGTTTCACATTTTAACTTCTTACATTATTTTTTTTTTACTTATGTTTTGATGTGTATAAAAATCCACCAGTGTTCTTTTTTGTTTTTAAAAAAGAAAACAAACAACTTAGATAGAATTGACATTACTAGCAAACTTGTTAACCCCTCCAACTAAGCTAAATATGCTTGTGTCTGGAGTGGGTTCACGACAATATTGTAATGGGCGGGGTTCGAACCCACGACCTCTCGATCACAAGTCCGACACCTTAGCCATTAAGCTATTTACGCTTCAATTCGATTCGATTGGTAGATTTATTCCTCACGGATGCTATTTCACACATTTTGTGTGAAAAATCACCCTCAGTCGTTCGTCTATTTATACAGTGCTTCCGCTAACACCAACTCCCAGAGGTCAGAATTATTGACTCTCCCGCTTAACAATTTTTCCATTCTCATTCAAATTGACGTTTCGTTTTGATTGATCTCATTATCAAGCAAATATTATTTGAGGGCTTTATTTGCCGAATATATTTTTACTTCTGAATGCCTTTACTTATTTTGCTCCTTTAGACTTCTGGTTGAATAAATTGCGTAGTAATTTCAATGATTATTTTTGAGTGCTAAAATATATTTAGGCAAACAAGCAAAGATTACACTTTAATCTTTACATTTCTGGGTCAAGAATCAGTTAGTATTGTTTGCTTGACATACCATGCTCCAAAACACTGCACAGCACTCTAATTTTGTAATTTATAAAACACTATATTCTTTAACAATCGAAAGGAATTCAAAATACATTGCTTCATTCTTATATTTTAAAATTCATGTAGTCGCCAACCATAAACACGCATAATTGTCAAATAAATATTTATATGGCGACAGATCCCAATAATTTTTGTATGACACATTTGGGATGCTTATGTGCCTGAATGGATGCTTGGATGCTAGATGGATGATGTCTTGTGGAATATGTTCATCGCCATTATACTATTACCGTAAACCCGATTCAAATACAAACATATTTAGTTTACTTAGAAGGGTTGACAAGATTGCTAGTAATTCTAATCTTAACTACGTAGCAAGTTCTCTTTTAAAAAAAGATCCGGGTTGCACTCTGGGAGTGCCGGCAGAAGTGAAAACTTGAATATTAACGTTGTGCATTTCTGATATTTTGGAATGGTTTGGGAATAATTTTGCACGAATTGCTTTAATTATTAGTATAAAAGTACTATCATTTATGTAGTAGAATACAATATTTATTTATTGCGCTATCGTACACAAACATGACAATTTATATTACATTAAAAAGTTTATCTCTTAGAAAAATCAACTTTCATGGTAACACACACGAACATTCGCGCAAGCGTCCTGCGCCGCCTAAACGAAACAGCAGGCGCAGGCATAAATTTTCGCCGCGCCGTAGAAAGAAAGAGGGATACTTCCTCTCTTACGCCGCGCCGGCTGTCTACTCTCCGTCCGTCTTACGAATTTTCGATCAGGTCACGTGTCCGGACGCGAGTTTAACATTTTTTACCCATTACAAAAAAAGTGCACAACGCCGCTAAAAAAGTTTTCACTTCAATAAGAAAATCACTTGTTTTGAAAATAATTTGATTTGGAACTGTTAAAAAGTTCATACAAATTCAAGATTAGATATTACTTTTTAAGCTAACATGCACACTAACACTATCATTAGAACTTAAAACGGGATATTTACCATGTTTCGAGTTCCGATATTTCGGCACTGTTGCAAGCGCCATGATCACGGATGAACTGAAGTAATTGCGGGTGGACTATTATGAGCAGACGAATCGGTCTACCCTCTTTCTCGTTCGTTTTTTGTGATCGACACCGCTACCACTGTCAAAATATCACTAAAAACTCGATTCTGTTCCCGACACATAAAACTCACCGTGTCTCATAAACGTCCTCCCGCAATTACTTCAGTTCCGTGATCATGGCGCTTGCAACAGTGCCGAAAAATCGGAAACTCGAAACAAAAGATAAATATGGTAAATATCCTGTTTTAAGTTCAAGATTAGATGCTTAGAGAAACTGGCGTTTATTAACGAAACAAACATACTAATCTATTGTTACAAAAGTACCTTAATAATTGGTAATCTATACAACGTGTAATTTAAAGGGTATATACATACCAAGTACATGGCGTTTTGTAATCCTAAGTCTACGTGTGTAGAACTTATTACAAATTCCAATAAACTGATACCAGAGACCGAATTTTTCAAATTAAGAAGAACGAAAAGAATTAACGTGTTATTGGCAAGTGACGTGGAAAGTTATTGACCCTCGTAGTGCTGTGACACGTTTGTTATGATTGGTATTCAAGAAATATATGAAACCAATAATTTGGTATCAATTCTTTGAGTCAGTTATTTTGTGCTGAAACTGTGCATAGAGACTCCATATCAGGTGTTGTCTTCAGCCTTTTTGGATAGATATGGGGTTTCCGTTACACGTTGTATAGAACACCATCCAGCAGAAAATAATAGTACAACAAACACAAACAGATGGCAAAGGCGGCATGGGTGGAGTGAGTGTGGGTGTAGCAATAGCAGCAGCCCTTGGTGCCACATTAGCAGCTGGAGGAGTTGCGCTAGCAGCCCTCTGTGCCAGAAGACGACGAGCTACTCCACCGCACAAGCATCCACCAGGAGACATGCTAGAGCTCAGTGATGGTGGACGACGATACGTTGTTGCATACACCATCAAACCCTCACCGGATCTCAAAACACCGGATCCACAACCAGATATACTAAACGCGCCAGGTAATTTGTTCTTTAATGATGCGATTATGGAAGGGTGATACTGAAATATACAGATGTAATTACAGAGTATCACTCTTTTAGATTGTCATCCTTTCAGAGTTTCATTATTTCGGAGTGTCACCTTTTAAGTGTCATATTAAAAGTCTTATATTCTACTACAAACAGAATTATGAACTTGTGCAATATAATTATGCCAGTTAAACGGTTAGCTTCTAAAGCAGTTCTTTTTCTTCTATTTTCTGCCTGAACTACAGTTTTTGTTGGCTATTATGACATCAGCATCAACATTAGTATGCAAAATCTAATCTCAATTTCAAAGCTCAACATGACAATATTGAATATGTAGGTACATACAATGAATGCCCCAAATACATCATTTTGAAATCCCTTGAGCGCCAGTGAAACTACGATCGATAACTATTCTGACTGATATTAAACAGAACAGAAACTAATGAAGGAAATGTTTTGCAGATTGTGACAACCAACCATCAGCGCCTATTATAGATGAAACAGATGAATGGCCTAGTATAAAAGAAGTGAGAGGTGAGTTTAACATAATCATGATTGTTTTGTTAAGTAGTCAGCCTCTTGTCCACAGCTGAGCAAACTAAGGCCGCTCCCATATTTCCAGACAACCGTCTCCGACTAATGATGATTATTCATAATAAAGTACCTAATCTATACTTATAATAAATCTGTAGAGAGGTCAATTCTGTACATGAAATATATTTCCAAAATAACTATCAGGGGGTGATTAAGGATCAATACTCATGCCAAAAATGCAATCAGTTAAATTTTTGTCTGTCTGTCTGTCTGTCTGTCTGTATAACCGTTATAGAAACAAAAACTACTCGACGGATTTTAACGAAACTTTGTACAATTATTTTTCATACTCCTGAGCGGGTTATAGTATACTTTTCATCACGCTACAATCAATAGGAGCAGAGCAGTGAAGGGAAATGTTGGGAAAACGGGAGAAGTTACTCCATTTTTTAAGCTTCCGTCGCGTGTGCAACCTTAATGGTTAAAGCTACACAAATCATTTCATGACGGAAATGTTCTCCTTAAAATTATATAAAAAATATCCCACGACAGCATATGTCTATCTTTTATGGTTGACTCACAATAACACGTGTAACTCCCGATAGCTTAGCAGTTCGAAGCTTTCTGATTATAATATTTGTCTACTCTTACGTTTATAACACTCTCAGTCACCCCTAATTGAAAAAGTTAACATTATTAACTATTCCATAAAAAAATTGGCCAAGTGCGAGTCAGACTCGCCCATGAAGGGTTCCGTAGTAACTATAATAATATAATATTTATTTATTTAGGTTAACCAACAATTGTTTACACAGTACATTTCTAACTTTATTACTACGGTAACATTAACAAGTGCAACAATTAATTAAAGGTTAACACCACATGCACAAAGAATAAAAACGGAAAAAAAAACCTTACAAATTTCTTAAAACTAGCTTATTTACATTTTTTACAACTGCGCCGAATAAATTTGTTTTGAAAAAAAAAAACCTTACAAATTTCTTAAAACTGGCTTTTTTACATTTTTTACAACTGCGCCGAATAAATTTGTTTTTCATAATGTCTGTATGAATATGCTGTATCTCAAAAACTGCTGATCTGATTTCGTTCAAACTAATTTTGGTTGAAAGTTTACATTAAAATCTACAGATATATATATTTTTTAGATTTTTCACTCCATTATTATAGAAGTTAGAGGTTGTGTCCGCCACTCACACATTTTACCACTTTGTAAGCTTATATCTTTTAAACGATTGACTTTATGGAAAAGTGGTTTTAGAAACCCCGATGTCGTTTTTAAAGAACTGTCTATAGATATCACACATGCATCGATTTCATGAAAAAAAATATTTTCAGTTTTAGTTCCATGTATGGGGAGCCCCCCTTTATTTTAAATATTTTTAATTTTTTTTCTCAAAATCGGAAAGCGGTTCACAGAATACATCTACCTATCAAGTTTCACATGTATAGTCCTAATAGTTTCGGAATAAAATTGCTGTGACAGACGGACGGACGGACAGACAGACAGACAGACAGATGGACAGACATGTCGAAACTATAAAGATTCCGTTTTTTGCCATTCGGCTACGAAAACCTAAAAAGAATCATATAAATCGGTATAGAAACATCAAAGTTATACATGAAATACGCTTATAATAATAAGCCACCGCGCGTGAATACTGAATCATGCTATAAGGATTATTTTTGAGAATCGGTCGCCGCGCTCGACGCGTCTCGCGGTCGAAGCGTTCTCTAGGTACTTAAGCCTCATGTGAACGTGATCTAAACAATATTACCAATACATTAACTTACGCTGACGGAGTCGCGGGCACAGCTATATTGTATCATTACGCTAAGGCCAATAGGAGCGGAGCGCCAATGAAGAATGCTTCAAAATCGGGGTTCAATTTAACGTTAGCCCAAAGTAACTATTCCACGCGGACGAAGTCGCAGGCAAAAGCTAGTAGAAAATAAGATTTTTATTATTTTCGTATTCTTCACAGCTAACAGTTACATTTGATGCCCATGCATGCATGCATGCATGACAACGCACAAATAAAAACTAGTCCGCCATCTTGGGCCGACCGCCATTTTAGATTTAAAATGACGTCACTTAGTTGACCACGCATTGTCAACCAAACGAAACATGTATACAAAATTTCATCATAATCGGTTTGGAATAACCTGCTTACATACATACATACACGTTCAAGTTAAATAAAAGCTTATATTTATGTAAAAAAATAACCTTTTTCTTAGTTTAAATACTGATATGCAGATTCGGAATTCAAATTCAGTACAGAAGTTTGAATTTAGATTTTGTTGATAAATTTTCTAGAAAGTCTGAATTTCGAATAATGTTGCTTATCGAACAACACCTCTAAAGTCCCGCTAACATTTTCACGCTCCTTTAAAATAAACTTTAAGACGTACATACATACATACACGTTCAAGTTAAATAAAAGCTTATATTTATGTAAAAAATAACCTTTTTCTTAGTTTAAATACTGATATGCAGATTCGGAATTCAAATTCAATACTGAAGTTTGAATTTAGATTTTGTTGATAAATTTTCTAGTGAATTTCGAATAATGTTGCTTATCGAACAAACCTCCAAAGTCCCGCCAACATTTTCACGCTCCTGTAAAGTAAGTTGATCGTTTTAAATATCAAAACTTTTAGTTGTAAATGATGATTTATCTGGGGTTGCGGAAATACATATCCTTCTGTCTGAGACTGAAACTAACTTTTCTTTCACCCAGAGCGGGAAAAGGCATTTGGTGAAATTCCCATCGAAAAAAAAGATGACTTATGACTGATAAATAATGTTCATTTTCATTTAGTTCATTTTAGTTCAGTTTAACTACCCACACTATTATAGTAAGTCAAAATGACTTTGGTGGTGTTCTTCAATAAGCGACATGCGCCAATATTTAAAGTAAACATGAGACAGAGACAGAAATATATTGTTTTAGGAGATTGGAGTAAAGCTGGAGCGGTGTTTTCAGCAGAAGATTTAGCACTACTAGACTCTACTGGGAGACCACAGCAGGTGAGTCCTATAAAATGGTCATAAACACATGAATGGCCACAAATAGTACTGTTATGACGCTTGTTCAAATAGTAGTTCCATTTAAGATGTCATTTATGGATAGTATTTTAACTCTTTATAGCGGCTTGATTCAGTTTAAGGTTTGATTAAATGCCATTACAATTACTGCAATAGTATATCACACAACTCTATGAAAAAATCAGGATTGTAATGACTGTTTTTCTCCCACAGCTGACACCAAACAGCGACCTAGTGCCCAGTAGACAAGAAGACGTTCTAAATCAGAACTTACATCCAGTGATGGGAACTAACTTTAGGCCTAGCTACGTAGTTACAAACAGTCCCACTTTGGGCAGCCCTAACTTTGTATGTCCCAACGGGAACCTAAGCTCCCCTTTCGGGAGTCAGACTCTCAGTGGGCCAACCCTAAGCTCGGGGAGCCTCGCTACCTCTACCCTACATAGGAGCAAAGGAAAGGGTAATGTGCGGAGAAGGGAACATGTTCTGGCAGAGAACCTGCCCGGACCAGAGAGTTGTGTGTAAAGTGATGACTATAATGTGCTTCACGGATTTGAATTTAAAAGATTCATTACGCCAATAAAATTCATTTGACGTCAGTGTAACCATAGCTTTTGTGTAGATTATTTCAAGAAAAAAAGAAACGCTTGTTTATGATCTAGTCTTATATTTAAGACTTCTAGTTAGTTTTACAAATGAATGTATTTAAATTTGCTAAAATCAAACTGATTGATTTGATTACATTGTTAAACGCCGTTGGGACAATATTTCACGTGTACATACTTCTATAGTTTAAATATATTTAGCTAACGTGTCCTCCAAAGGGAATGCCCGATATATCTTGTACATTGCTGTTATATTGAATAATAAATTGAGCCGTGTAGCGCTCTCAATAAATTACGGCCTACATTTTGTGTTACTAATTTGCTCAAAAATCGGGAACTTGGAAAGTGCTAAGCACAAAGTTTTAAATTGTATTTCAAGGTTCCTCATAATTATATTAAGTAGCGGAACGGCTCGAAACTTAGGGTTCCGTGCTTTCTTTTCGACTCAGAATAGAAGAGAAAGATTTTCCATTATTTTCTTACTAAATGTTAGACTGAGACTTCAAATTAAATAATATTTCTTAACGTTTTTTTAAACACGCATTTGTCATGCTCCTATTGTGACATTGAACATTTTCATCAATATGTTTCGAAGACGACTAAAAAAAAGGCTTATATAAACTCCTACTTGATTTAATAAAATCGGTTGTGTGAATGTACATAAATACTAATAGTTGTATAAACCAGACTTATATGTATAGATACAAATATTTACATAGGATAAGGAGCTTTTGTTGTCAATTTATTTAAGTGAGGGTATTTAGTGAAATTGTAAATATTGCATAGACCGTGAAGATGTGGTTGAAAATGCTCTAGCCTACGGTGTAAGAGAGACAAATCATTTTCAAACTATGATGAGAAAGGCTAATTAATTGAACTAAATACTGCTTTTTTTCGAAGGAAAATCGTCAAATAATTACTCTTACCACTCTTGGTGGAGAGGAAGGGAGTATCAGTCTTCTACTGACTAAATAGTTCCTAGTCGTTCAGTTGCCCTTGCATTACTCGCATTCCCGCAACCCCGGAACAGCCGGATATTTCTAAATAAACAACTTTTTATGCGACCCTTCGAACGCAGTAACTAAGTAACGAGATACAAATAAGAGATACGCAAAAATTTTGCTGAAATACAACCTGCGGGATACTTGGCTCGTTTTATAACATTGACAGGAGAGTAGGTTGAAATGTAAAATAAAATATGTACAAAATGGTCGAGTAATAAATCACAGTCACACTTGGGGCGTACCTTCTCCGGTTTTCCGTATAACGCGGTTTGCAGGTGGCAAAATGTTTTTAAGATAGAATAATCTTTTCTGTAGAGTCAGCGGCATAAATATTCTTTCTTTATAACAATTTTCTAAAGAGAAAATATATGTTCTATAAAATATTTTCTAAGCAACATCACTTTTCTAGAAGAACTTTGGAGAGAATCTTTTTTATCTAAATTGATCGGGTTATCGAATGTAATCTAGTTAAATTCAAACTTGGTGCATTATCAATTCTTGTGTACGTGAGTTTGTTCCCTAACTCCTCCTAAACAGCTGAACCGATTTGTATGTAATTTTATGTGTATATTTCAATGGGTTCCGGAATGGTTTGAAAACACGATTGGACATCTGCTGAGTGTGCTGCTAGGTTTTTATGAATTATTGTTTATTTTTAGACTTTTGTCTTAACATATATTGAAAAGGTTTTACATAAAGATATTTTAAAATGAAAAATAAGCGATGCTTTTTGTTAAACTTTGAAATCTCCCATCAGTCTCTCTCATGCCGTATGCTATGCTGTTTAGTAGTGCCATTTTATAACGATAGAAATTGTAAATGTTTCCATTTTGTGTTGATTCTATTGTATAGAGTTTAACATTGAAACTGTAAGGTTCATATGTAAAAAATACGTCGATCGAACTGTTTGTAGATGTCAGTCAACATTTTATGTGGTCCTACCAATCTGATATGGCAATTTTATATTTAATAAATAAATAATGGTTTATATAAGAATGTATTTTTATTTATTTTGTTCTGAACGCCGATTAGCGCATGGAAACCTGAAAAAATACTTCCACCAACTTCTAGAAAACTTCGACTGCTAGATGAACCCTAACATAAACTATCCCTAAGTCCAGTTTTGTAAAAAGGGGTCTACCTTTTATAGCAGAACTTTTTACGTCATAATATTATTTTGCATAACAACGGATAGCATAATCTTCATTTCGCAAAAAGTTGTGTGGTATACACTCGTTTATCATAAATTCAAAACTCATAATTTTGTTAGTCAGAATCATCTTTAGGCATAAATTTCATGTCCATATTAACTGAAAAGCAGAACCATCATATCGCAAAAAATTCAGAATGTATGCCTTTTGGCATACATTTTATACGTATGCAAGCCCTACATTAGCATTTTATACCTACCCAGCATGCAAGCAGGCATGCAGCATGCAAGCAGGCATGCAGCATGCAAGCAAGCATCGTTTCTGTCACGGCTCCGGCACTGCGGAGTTTGGGCGGCCCCACGCGAGCTTATCGTCGCAGATGGTTTCAACGCTCACCACCTGCTTCTCAGCTTGCGGGCCGCCCTACCCCTCCGTGCCTACGCGGGCTTGAATTACATTCTAGAGGTAGGGCAGACAAGACTGTGTAAAGTCGGTTTAGCGACGATTCGTTTCTGTTACTAAATTTTTTAGCACAACATATTGACTTTTTATGAAACTACTTTAATTTAACATTGAAAATGGTACTAAGTAACCGTCTATATATTTGTGACCAAAATTCCGTAAAAGTTATTTTGTAAATCGGCGAAATATAGTTTCGTAAAATAATACCTATGACACATGATGATCTAAACATAATATGTCAAGTAGTGCATATAGCAAAAAGGACGTTGGTCAATAGGTTTCGGTAAAATGAAATTCTAACAAAAACAAAACCGGGAAAGTGTTCGGTTCCCCAAATTATCATCTCTCTTTATAAACATTATGCTAAACGAAACTATGCGTAATATTAGATATGGCAATGGTAATTATGCCAAATAAAATTCTGCTATTCTACATTCTGCCAAACAATAGTTATGCTAAATAATTTTTATGCCTTAAAAATATTCGATTAAAGAAGATTATGCCAAGTGTGTTATGCCAAATAAATTTCGAGTATCAATATTCTGCCAAATAGAAGGAACCCTGTAAAAAGTTGTATTTAAACTAGAAGTCACCCAGTGGTCCTGCATACAAACTTTATCTGTGCGAAATTTCATAGTATTCCGACAGATATAAAATATTAAAAATTAATAGTTTAAAAAACCAAAAACACGCTTTTAAGACTAATGTAATGAGCAGAAATTAGAAATGTTTACTAGTAGGCAGTCCAAAGTTCCATCAGCCACCTTCCAATTCCATCGTCAGACCAGCTCGATGGTACCATAATATTGTATTGTCGTCTAATCTACACATAATTGCCAAGTTTCATGATGATACAACAATTAGAAGTACGTTTAATTCAGAATCTTAGATTTTATTGCATATTTAGATCGTTACAGATCGACCTAATAATAAATCTATGGATTACGCGGTAATTCAAAAAGGTTAAGAAAACCGATAACGGATTTTCTTTAGATTTGTTATAACCTTGAAACCTGATCGTGTTTAAAGTCCATTACATGGTCTTTCTCACAAGTGCAAACACGACTATGATATTATTTTCCATCATGGAATGCCAGTGCCTATCTTCCGGCTTCATCATTAGACCTTGAAACCTAATCGTGGTCAAAGTTCATTACAAGACTTTTCTAAGAAATCCAAAACAGCTATGATACGATTTTCCATCATGAAGTTCCAGTTCATATCTTCCGGCTTCATCATCAGATCAGTTTGACAGTACTATATTATTGTATTGTCATCAGAACTACATACAGCTGCCAATTTTCGTTACGCTACGACTCTTTGAAGATGGTTAAATTAGTTACCTTAGATTTCATTACATAGTATGATACATACAGGTCGACCTAATAAAAGCGTGTTAAAAAGGTTTCGCTTCACGTTTTACATATAATTTTTGCTATTAGGTTTTCAATCAGAGATTTCTCAGTAGTAGCCCGGAGTTTGGAAGTTGGTGGTCCCCCCCCCGTGCCTCAAAAAGCACGTCAAGCCATTTGTCCTGCGCCTGATCTCTCTCTGGTCGTGTCGCATTGCCGCTTCATCGGGCTATGAGTAGGGATACGATATCGAAGCGAAAGTATCGATTCCAGTATCGTATCAAAAGTATCGATACCATAAGGTAAGCGATAGATGAGGTCTAAGATGGGATGAGCCAGCCCAGATGATGCCTATTTACTCGTGCTTTAAAGGCTGAAAGGTCATAAGTGGCGGGGAACACAGAAGCCGGCAGAGAATTCCACAGTTTGGCTGTGCGCACAATAAATGTGGAGAAGTAGCGCTTGGAACGACAAGACGGTATATCAACCAAGTTGTGGGTGGTACCCAGCCGTGCGTCTGGTAGATCGGTAGTGAAATGGAGATGGAGGAATCAGGTCATGGAGCTCCTGCGCACACTCCCCGAAGTACAATCTGTAAACCGACAGGCAAGCAACGGTTCTCATATGACCCAGGCTATGAAGCTTGTCCACCAGCACCTCGTCGCCGATAAGCCTTTTAGCTCTGCGCTCGATCGAGTCCAATGCAGCGATCAGATTATTAATCCTTAGGTACCTACTAGAGGTGTGTGATCTATATTCAACCAGAATTAATTTAAAATCAGAACTTCATTCTTAAAAACTGTTCACTTTCTGCTCTACTATTCCCGATTTCACACTCCTTCAACAAAATTGTTGAAAAAACGTTAAACAAATAATATTGTACCCCAAAGTTTTCAAACAATTCCGCAACCCCGGCAGGCAACGGCCCCGGAAACGGCTAGTGGGCCCCGCCAATTTTGCAGAACCTTCATGAGGCGCGCGTGGAACACGATGCACCGTCTACCCGGGCCTGGTTTCTGTCGGGCGGCTAGCTACCCATCCTCCTCATAGTCCGCAGGCTCGTAAATACATAAATAAATTGCAAATAACAACAGTACATTGCGCAATATGATCTACTGATGCCGATCTTTTTTCTTTTCAACTCGATAGAGAGATAGATATAATATACTTTATTGTTCTCCAATAATTTAAACACACCTGTTTCGCAATATTGCTTAAGGTATGATTACAATGGCGGTCTTATCGCTGAAGTCAAATCGGATGGGCTAAGTAACAATGTTAAGCCTGCAATACATGTTGGCCGAGCGTAGGCCAACGCGAGCGTTGGCAAATAGGTACAAGGCAAAAAATAATGTCCATACGTTCGACAAGTTCGTCGAACGCCAATGCAGATGACCAATGTAGAAGAGGGCCTGTAGAGCTGCCCACACGTTGGCCGAGTGCAGGCGAGCGCCTTTGATTTGTGACCAAAAACCGACACCGA
This sequence comes from Tholera decimalis, assembly GCA_943138885.2. NCBI lineage: Eukaryota > Metazoa > Arthropoda > Insecta > Lepidoptera > Noctuidae > Tholera > Tholera decimalis. The sequence goes on from OW964565.2 coordinate 23,741,654, forward strand.
TCCGAAGTGAGGCAAGTGATCACGAGCAACGGCGAGCGAAGACAAGTTGCACCAAATGAGCTCTATACACGTTGGCGCTGGCCTCCACTCGGCCAACTAGGCAAGTGACACCGAGCGATAGCAAGACAATGCAAATATACCGTCTATATGTTGGTATTGGCCTTCACTCGACAACGCTCGGCCAACATGTATTGCAGGCTTTATACATTTAGTATGCCAACTACTCTAGTAACTCCAAAAGCTTACCTATTTTACTAACTGGGTAACAGGGTATCTCTATTCTATGAAAGACAGTATCAGATTTTCATGTTCCTGATGGTGAAAATTTAAGTTACAGATAACTGGGGGTCAATTAATGGGATTATTCATGAGTACTTCTACCGTAGTAATAAAATTTAAAAATTGTTATCAACATTCATACTAATATACATTCATACTTTATCTGTCTCAAACGCTTTTACGACTAAACCGCTGAACCGAATTTGATGAAATTTAACATGGAAATAGTTGAAAATGCAGGATAAAACAGGCTACTCTTTGCCTTTAGGGGATGACAGTATTTATGAAAAATTGTGCGAACGAAATTACAGAAAATAGCTGTTTTAGATATTAAAACAAATTTTGTATCTTACAATATGTCTTTGCCGCGGGGCAAAGACCCATTGTAAGATTAACCTTACCTGTTTTCTATCCAAGTTTAGTAACTTAGGTCTCAGTTTATCGGATTACTGGGTTTAATCAACGCCACCCAGTAAGCTTAGACGCTGAGCGTCTAGAGCTGGTTTATATAATAACATTCACTTATATTGTTTAACATAGTGACTTGAATAACAAATGTTTTATGTTCTTTTTTATCAACAACTTATTTTCGAGATTAATTTATTAATATTACATATTATAAAACAAAGTTTTCCGTCGCGTCTGTCAGTGAGATTTTCATGCGATATTCACCAATGTATTAATGATTCATGAGGAAATTTTAAGTATACAACGTGTAATTTAAAGGGTATATACATACCAAGTGCATGGTTTCTTTGGATGATAACAAACGATATGGCAAGGGTTTTGTAATCCTAAGTCTACGTATGTAGAACTTATTACAAATTCCAATACACTGATACCAGAGACCGAATTTTTCAAATTAAGAAGAACGAAAAGAAATATCGTGTTATTGCCAAGTGACGTGGAAAGTTATTGACCCTCGTAGTGCTGTGACACGTTTGTTATGATTGGTATTCAAGAAATATATGAAACCAATAATTTGGTATCAACTCTTTGAGTCAGTTATATTGTGCTGAAACTGTGCATAGAGACTCACCAGATGTTGTCTTCAGCCCTTTTGGATAGATATGGGGTTTCCGTTACACGTTGTATAATTAATTAAGGTTTTGTATGAATTAGCAGAATGAGACTGTGAGAAGCTGAATCGGCTCGCTAGTTTTCTATACATATAATATGTAGGATATTACTTCAGAACGCATAATAAAATAAAGAAACTAATTGCGTATGAACTCAGCGATGGGTAAAAGTGGGAATTAGGAACGAGCCAACCCAATTAAAATAAAATAAAAGAGTGTTCGGGAAGTTAAAAGTATTATTTTGGTCACCTACTCCACCCTACATACATAATATACTCGTAAGTATATTAATACACGGAGAAAAAACTTTTTACCCCTTTTTACGAATTATTTTTATGAAATTTAGCATTATTAAAATTAATAAAGAAGGAGTGCAGAAAGGTAATATTTTTTTCATAAAAATATCAATAATGCAATCTATGGTGTAACATTACATCAACATAACATCCATACCATTATCTTAGATGGTACGATCATCGCCGCGGGAGTCGTCCCGGGCGTCGGGGATCGCGTGCCGATCTCTGGCCACCGTAGGCGCGGGCTTGCGGACGGCGAACAGGGGTAGCTCACCGTCCGGTAAGGACCAAGGCCGGGTCAGCGGCGCGTCTTTTCCACGCGCGCCTCAAAGAGACGGCAGCTCTAGTGACAGGACCCCATAGGGCCATTACCTGCCGGGGTTGCGGAAATGTTCTAACGAGATGCCGCGGCCCCGGAACTTAAGGGCAGCTGAAGGACAGGGTGGGTTTTAGTCAGTAGAAGTCTGACACTCCCTTCCGCTCCACCAAGGGCGGGAGAAGTCATTCCATGATTTTACCAGCCGGGAAAAAAAAGATGGTATGATTAATGTAATTAATGTAACAATAATGTTAAATCAATACCGTTAAAATGATTTAATGACTTAAAATTAAACTTACGGCAAGGGAACATAATAAATAACCTGTATTTTGACGAAGACATGTGTGACGCTGCCCTGAGATAATTGCGAACGTTCAGACGGATGGGGCTGCTGACAAAAGCTAATCAATTTAAACACACTGCCTGTATTATATCTATTGCTGCTACAAGTACATTAATATGAAAAGACGTAACATCCCCACAAAAAAAAAAACTATACAATTGTAATAACACCATTCCTTAATAAACACTCCATCCTCAAGATGAAATCACGCCGTAAGCTACATTTAGCGTGCCTACTTTTTGGAGTAATTAAGTTCAAACAGCCCACTTATCTCTACAATAAATTGAGTTGGATCGCTAGCAAACGTGACTGCGCAATTAGACAGTGCTCTCAGCAACTCTCCTCCGAACCACACAAGACAGCGGCATTCAGGGGCAGTTTTAAATACGCTGCATCCAAATGCTGGAACAACATTCCCCCACCGCTAAGAAATCTTAAACACATTGGTACCTTCAAAAGTCAATTGCGACAGTTTCTTATGGACTCGCAAAAAAACTAGGTAATACTAATTCTAACACGTCCATTATATAGCTCCTTGGGATTTGCCGTGTTCCTCAGGCATCACAAACTTATTTTTAGTAGATTAAGCACAGAATTACTACACACTAACAAAGGATACACGCACTCATTAAATATATATTATTTATCTTTTCTAATATATATTAAAACACAAAACTCTACACAATACTCACACATAAAATTCATTTATTTCATGTCCAAGACCCATATAAAATAAAATAAAAATACACAAATTCAAACAATTGCTCGGCTTCCTAATTTAAACACACACCGCTATTTTTACGTCTATTTTTAATGTATGTAAGTGTTACTTTATGTATTTTCATAATGTTACTCAAACTGCATGTTATATTTTTTCTTTTGTTATTTTTTTTTTGTTGTGAATCATTATTATTTTTCTTTTTATTATGTGAATTTTGTGTCTTGTGTTGTACAAAATAAACGTTTTATCTATCTATCTAATATACTGTGTAATTGTAAAATTTAAGCGTCAATAGCCTTATGGATAAGGTGTCGGACTTGTAATCGAGAGGTCACAGGTTCGAATCCCACCCATTACACTATTGCCGTGAACCCAAGCATATTTAGCTTACGAGTAGTTGGAGGGGTTAACAAGATTACTAGTAATGTGATTTCTATTTACATTGCTAGTAATCTTTTTTAAAAAAAAAAAAGAAAATGACATTAATAGCCACACGGGTTAAGCAATACTTGCCGACATCAGTCCGTGAATGGTAAGGGGGAATCTTACCTAAAGAGGTCCTCCTCTTAGGTAAGATTCTTTAGTTAAGATAGTAATCTTCCTAGATTACCATCTTAACACTTTCGCGGACGCTACCACTTGAGTCTGTGTTCTAAAATGACACAGTAAATGGCCATACAAAGTTATATGACGTATGAGTACGGTTTTGCTTGTGGGTGAAATATTGACCATACACAGTAATGAGTTGACCAGGGTATGAAGAAAGGTTATGAGGGACTTACTTGGATATTTCTTGATGTAGCACGTGGGATGAATCACTTTCTTCTTCTGATGTTTAAGCACTTCACTTTAGTCTTTATTTGTCACACTTGTGTATGGCCAACACGGATATTTTGATAGTTTTAGATATATAGCGGTATTTAGTTAATCTCGGCTAGACGCGGGGTGATAACTTGCTTAGCAGGCAAGGGCGCGGGGTGGTAACTTCACGATGGTTTCTTCTGGAAGACTCTCAGACACCATATTGTGGAGGTAATTATAACTTTTTCTTGCCACAGCATCTGTACGGTGATTGGCCGGCATTGAATCAGCCAATGAGCGGCGCGTGCGGCGAATATCTCCTCTCTCATTCGTGGGAAGTGTATAGGAAGGAAATAATGATTGGTCAACTCAAAAACCGCGGTAAAAATATGAATCTGTATTCTAATATGCGATACGTTCGGATATATGTTAGTAGAAAGTTACAAACTAAATAAAACTTGCGCAAGCACCTGCCTTGCCAAGGAGTACCGTGTTACCCAGCTACTAAGTACACTGACTACTGTTTACTGTATGTGACTGACTAGTGTTTTAATTGAAGCGACTGCCTACAGTCACTTTTACTCAGCTGTATCAGGTTAGACAGCGCTTGAGTCTAACGAGAAACGGGCCAAAAGACTCATTGGCAACGACGCACTGGTCGAGTCAAAGCTCCAGTGCCTTGAACATCGACGACGAGTTGCTAGTCTATCGATTACATTTCGGGGAGTGTGCGACGGAATTACACAATCTTATTCCGCCAAACCCGTTCTATCGGACTACAAGACAAACGGCGACGCGTCATCGTTACATGGTGGACATCCCACCCATACGCACAAAACGTTTTGCGAATACCTTCATTAGGCGTCCATACGCCTAATGAAGGTATTCGCAAAACGTTTTGTCCACTCCTCGTTTTTATTCCACTCCTTAGCCATCTAAGGAGTGGAATTCCCTGCCGGAGTCTGTGTTTCAAGATAGCTACAACCCAGGGGTCTTTAAATCAAGAGTGAATATGTTACTTCTAGGTAATCGTGCTCCATCTTCGACCACATCATCGCTTACCATCAGGTGAGATGATGGTCAAACGCGGGCTTATTCTGAATAAAAAAAACGACCCTGACATAGTCGGGAAAGGCAGATGATGAGTATATTCCTCAATATCAATATAATTCTACTTCAGATTCTTTTCTTCTTCTTCTTCAGAGGGTTCTGCAGATGGTTTGCGTTTGGTTGCGGACAGAGTGAACTACCTATATATAGTCCACCGCTGTCAGTTACATATGTCTCCGTATCGTAATGTGTACTCACCCTTTGTTTTCAACCGACGACATAAAAGGAGGAGGTTATCAAGTCGATGCGTATGTATTTTTTTTATGTATGATCACCGATTACTCGAAGACGGCTGAATCGATTTGGAAAATTCCTTTTTTGTTTGAAAGGGTATACTTTGAAATTGGTCCCATTGTCACAAAGTCAGGATCTGATGATGAAATCCTGGAGAAATCGAGGGAACTCTTCAAATATTATAGGCACACCTATAGTGATTTGAGTATTTTTTATAGTAACTTGTGTAGTTGCATTCGAAAAGCACCATTTGTGAAGTGGATTTGATGATAAAGACCACAGATGGCCACTGGGACTACTCAATATATAAGTAGGAATAATAAGTATTTCATGTGTTCCGCTTCGATTACTTGGTCATTAAGCACAATATGTTCTTCACAATGCATATAGTGAAGTGAAGCTGATGGTGAAGTACCGAGAGAACTCCTCAACAATTAACGGCCCAACATTGGGAAACGCAATATTTTGTAAATGATTACTTATAATCATTTACAAAATATTGCGTTGACATTTAGGCTCTTGTAACTAGGTAAATTAAAAATCGACCAACTAAAAAGAGATTATTAGATTAGTCGACTCCACAAGAGACCAGAGGGCTGGCCTTTTCTTTGGACAGAGAATCAGCATTTCCATTCAACGTGGCAATGCAGCCAGTGTTCTGGGCACTTTTCCCATTGATAGCGATGTTGACGAATTTTTCGATGCCCTATAATTTTCTTTTTATTTTTGCCTGCATAAACTTTATTTGAATAAATATACTAAAAAGAGTGAAATAAAAACTTTTTATCAAATAATTTTAACCGAAATTAAAGTTATTTTTCACTTTGCAGTGTTTTTTGACAGTCGGTTTAATTTTTTGGTAAAAAGTTTTTAAAGTAATGGTTTACTAACCATAATTTATATTAACTATATGTTTCGAAATAAAGAAATTTAAATATCAAACAAATTCCCAGTAATTAGTATCAAACTCAAACAGCAGAAGTACTCTATTTAGCCTCCTGCTTTCATTAGGCGTACATTTCGCTTAACAAAGTCGGTAACGCAGTAGATATCAACTCATTGCGGCACAGAACTCAATTCAGCAGAATAACAAACGTCTCTACGTTCAAAAACAACGTTTACGTTTACGTTAACGTCAGCGGGAGCCGAGCGGCTGGCACTCTTAAAAGCAAGCCGCCAACTCTTCAAATGTTGACACAAGCCTAACAAATCGACTGCCAGGACCTAAGTAATGTTTGCAGTAAACAAGGGCTAATTATAGACTTCTGAATTATTCAAAAACCACTGCTCAAGGGAATAATATTAAAATCTAGATCTTTTTACAATGTCGGTACAGATGGAAAACTGGATTTAAATATTACATTTGAATGGAAAACCAAGTCGAACTCTTTCAGGCTGAGTAAGATATCCTGGATTCTATTCTCGGCTTGTGTATAATCTTGTTGTGTTTTTCAAATCTAATTGAAATTCGTTGATGGCAGCAACCCCTATATGTTATGTGTAGGTTATATCTCTGCCTATACATTAGAGGCAGACGAGCGTGATGTTAAACATGAACTGTAACCTTTTTATAATATATTCCAGAAAAATACTTAACAGTGAAACACAAAACAAACAGAAATTAATTTAATAGAACTGTGCCGGTTGGTTTCGAAGCTACGCCACGCAGAATTCAAGTCGAGACGAAAATAAATATTTTGATACAGTACGCAAGCCTTTGTTAGCGAGCAGCGAGTTACTGACAACTGTGTAGTGGCAGCCCTACTGCTGAGGAACGAAACTATTTGAAACTCTCTCGTCTCTATTTTGTTTATGGTTCATAACGAAAGAATTGCGACTGTTGCCTTGTATTTTAAGTAAAATTCTGAGAAAAGTGAAACACACTGTTTGAAACAAAATATTAGCTGTGGAAGACTTTTAATGCAGTAAAAAGCAGCCAATTGTAAAACTGAAATGGATGACTGAAATTCTTTAAATGTGCTAAAGCTACGAAACGTTAGTAAAAATATGTTTCGATTTTTGCTGTGTTGAAGGAGCAAAAAAAGTAAACGTTTATTTGTGCGAAATATGAGAAATTCTACAAAAAAATAAGAAAATACGCGCCATATCTGAGCCAGACTGTCATCGCTCAGAATAATGCTATAATATCCTGTTGTTAACCGACGCACTAAACATAAGGTACCTACTAATTCACTACTCTTATCTGCAGAACAATAAATACGCCCATATAATCCTATTAGAAACTTGATAAGGTACGCACTAAAACACCGTCATTTTAATTGCAGAGAATTGCTATCGAAAGCGCGCATACCAGCGCATACATTTAGCCTCACGCGAGATTATAGGGTAAGTGTTATAACGCTTTTATAGCCCTATAATGATAGTCCCAAGGTTTTTTTGGATCTTGCCCTTTACCTCGATCACGCCTGATGAAAACAGTCCCGAATCGACTTGCCTGACCTCCATTACCAGCTGGGTCACACGATACCTTTTAGTGGACTGGTATCAAATTTTCTGGCTACTTACTTTCTGTATTGACAGCCAAAGATATACAAATGATTGCCGGGAACAACTTGCTTTCAGAGGCATTTAATAAACTCACCGACAGACCTCTGAAAGCATTGCTTAACCTTTAAGGATAGACTCGTGTGGATGTAATTGTTTAACCTCGAACTCCTCAATTGGCAAAATCCCAAAGAACCAGAAAAAATACGGGCACATTTTGGACGAAGTGGTCGCCAGTTGTAATAAAGTACTCATTATCAAGACGCATGCATTCTAATGAAGAAATCGCCCTTAGTCACTGTACAAGACTACAACCTACCCACACATAATACTCCTTACATTGTTGGTAAGTTGGTACTCCCGTTTATTTATTAATAGGAGTTAAAATGTGCCGCCTCACGGCAGACGTGTAAACTGGCGAAGTCTTGAATGAAATTAGAGTACCTAAGAAATAGGCTTATTCCCCCAATTGCCGGTCTTGAACTAAAACGGTGCTAAGTTATAGACGTTTGTTTTTTGTATAGGGCTTTATTGTAGATTTTTGTTCACTTCATATTAAAAAACGAACGTGTTAAACCGGGATGTCCAAAATGAAAAAAGTGGAGTGCCCAAATGCCTTTTTCCAAGAGCGAAAATATTCCTTAAGCTAGTAATAAGAAGTAGTAACGCTATCAGACAAGATAATAAACACGCTTAAATATTCTAACTGAGCTTGCTAAAGCCCTACAGAACCCATACAGCATATATCTTGTGCTGAAACGCTGATTGAAAATAGCTTCTGAAGGCTATAAAAATTTTGAGAAGCTTTAAAATCCAGAAAATAAGCACTCAAAATTTTCGTTAATTTTCGTGACGGCCGCCCGACTCATTCCTCGTGATTACGTCTCTTCGCCATCTTCCGAATACTGGAATTAAAATGAAGTGACTATGAATGTAACGTTATTAATGATTTTGGACGCCTTATTCTCTCGACAGAACTCTGTTTAATGAACTAATTGAGTCTGTCGACAGTGTCGTGCTCAGCAGATTGATCAGGGATTCGGAGATTGTTTTGAGAACTGTACAATTTTTTCAGATTTGAGTTTATGAATTACCTATAATCAGAGATCGGAATAGGTAGAACTGTTTTATGTACTTGCCATAGGTCAGAATAATGTGGATACTCCCCGAGTCCCGGGATTTGATTTTTAAGTAGTAAAAACATAAAAAAACTATTCTCGCCTTCGGGACTAATGAAAGATTACACTTCCTTTCTGACGGGTAAATATAACAAGAACGGGATTAAGGATGGTATAATAAATAGATAAACTTGATTCATTAAACCACATATATTATTTACGTAACAATTTCTTATTCAAGAATCAACAATCATTTAAACATTTTTACTCTGAAGTTGTACAAAAACATTTACAGTTGTAAAATTTACAACGTCGCTCATGCGCTTATTGGCTTACATAAACCATTTTTATACATATTGACAAAAAGAATGAATTTCAATAAAATCCCGTAGTATCAGTCGGAATCCCGTGGAATATCCATATTAACATCAATGTTTGCGGTCAATGAACCTAAATAGCTCTACCTATTCCGATCACTACCTATAATATAGAAAATCGGACAGCGTCGTTAGTCTAGTGGTCACAAGCGTGACTGTTGAGCATGGAGTCTCGGGTTCGATTCCTACGTCGGACCAAAAGGGATATTGGGTTTTTCTATAAGAAATTTCTCAGTAGTAGCCTAAAGTTTGAAAGTTGGCGGTGCAATACTTCTATGCCTCGGAAAACAGGTAAAGATGTTAGTCCTGGCTGTCATTTCGATATAAATCATCATGACAATCGTTACTGGTAGTCAAAAGCCAGTAAATCTGATACTGGTCTGGCCAATGGGTATCGTGTTACCCAGTTACTGGGTTGTGGAGGTCAGATAGGCAGTCACTCCATATAAAACACTATATATTCGCTTTGTTTTTGGTCTGAGGAAATACGATCATGTCTTTCAGTTTCGCAAGGATCTCAAGTGGCTCCCTATCCGTCTTCGCAGGAACACTCGAATATTATTCCTTTTCAACCGACGACAAAAAAAGAGGAGGTTATCAATTCGACGCGTATATTTTTTTTTTATTTTTTTTTTATTTATGATCACCGATTACTCGAAGACGGCTGAACCGATTTGGAAAATTCTTTTTTTGTTTGAAAGGGTATACTTTGAAATTGGTCCCATTGCTACCAAGTCAGGATCTGATGATGGGATCCTGGAGAAATCGAGGGAACTCTTCAAATATTATAGGCGCACGCACCTATAGTGATTTGAGTATTTTTATAGTAACTTGTGTAGTTGCATTCGAAAAGCACCATTTGTGAAGTGGACCTGATGATGAAGACCACAGATGGCCGCTGGAACTACTCAATATTGTATAAGTTGGAATAATAAGTATTTCATGGGTTCCACTTCGATTACTTGAATACGGTTATTAAGCACAATATGCTCGTCACAATGCATATGGAAAAGTGAAGCTGATGGTGAAGTACCAGGAGAACTCCTCAACAATTAACAGCCCAGCATTGGAAAAAGCAATATTTTGTAAAAGGTTATAAGTAGTTGAGATTTAGGCTTTTGTAACTAGGTAAATTATAAATCGACCAACTAAAAAGACAGAAATAAAAACTTTTTACCAAAAAATTAACATCCTATTCAACCTTGCATATCCTAACTACCTGCGCGATCGTTTTTCATTCACTCGTCCTACTGATGCCCTTTGTAGATCCCACCTTAAACTCCATCTCAATTTCTCATCCCATAAAACCCGTTTCTATACCCACTCCTTCTCCTTTCATGCAGTACGACTGTGGAACTCACTTCCCGCTAAAATCCGCGGAGCTAAATCCATTAGTATTTTCAAAAAGCTGCTCAAAGATCATTACCTATCTAACATCCCGTAATTTTATATATTTATTATAGGTATATATTTTTATTGCATTAATATAAATATGTATTTAATTTAATTCTCTGTATGTATACAACGTGTAACGGAAACCCAATATCTATCCAAAAGGACTGAAAACAACATCTAGTATGGAGTCTCTATGCAAAGTTTCAGCTCAAAATAAGTGACTCACAGAATTGACCCCAAATTATCGGTTTCATATGTTTCTTGAATACCAATAATAACAAATGTGTCACATCACTACGAGGGTCATCAATTTCCACGTCACTACCCAATAACACGATAATTTTCTTCGTTCTTCTTAATTTGAAAAATTCGGTCTCTGCTATCAATGTATTGAAATTTCTATTAAGATCCACACATGTAGACATAGGATAACAAAACCCTTGCTATATCGTTTGTTAGCATCCAAAGAAGCCGTGCACTTGTTATGTATATACCCTTTAAATTACACGTTGTATATTTGTTTATTATATCATTGTAGTTCAATTTTATAGCTACGTATGTTTTATTTATCGTAATTAGTATTTATATCCACTGTGTCTATCATCTCCTCTTTAATTCTTCTGTCGCAGTTCTACTGGAAGAAATTTCTTAGGAAATAAGCAGCACCTTTGTGCTCTTTTGTCTGTATTTAATTTTTTTCTTTTGTAAGTGTCATGTGTGTGCATAAATAAATAAATAAGGCTATGAAGATAATGATAAAGAATCGAAAACAACTTAATCGTAATAGTTGAAACTTAAAAGTCGGTTAGTAGCTTATAATGATATGGTTAGCGCTACGTGAGGCGTGTTTGATTCTTGCATGAAACAAATATGTGTTTAGCCTAAAGACAGTTGCTCTGAGTCGGTGTGTTTGTGTACGTTACTTTAAATGTTTGTAAACCAACTCACGATACAGGAAAAATCATAAAGTCGGGAAACGTTTTTAATGATGAAAAATTTATAAATCACGCCTCTGTGACTTTGCAGACAATTAGGAACTTCAGTAGATCACGGTTCGAATCAGACGTCGTATTTAATTGTTATACGATTGCGTACTTTTATAATTTCCTAATTGCGTACTCTTACGACAGCTAGAAAAAGCAAGTTAATTCATGATTAATTAAACAGTTTTGTAAATAAAGATTGTTTGTTCCTCTTAAAGTCATAATCCAATAAGAACGACGCTACAAATAGAAAGCTCTCTTTGCACATTCCAAGCAACTTTTTCGCAAGGCATTAGTTTCGAAGTTGCCCTTCAATTTGCACCACTGTGAAGCAGGAGTGAAGTCTGAATACAAATTTTACTTAAAAGTTGGCCAATCAAAACTTTGAAAAAAATTCCGAACCTGTTGATGACTTCTTTGAGAGCAGAACATTCAGAGTAACCTTTTAAAAGTTATATAATAAGCCTATAACGTCCCCACGATGTACAGGCCTCCTATCTGTGATATGAAATAGGCCGTAATCTACGCCACAATGTGGGTTGGTGGATGCCGCATTTCTGATTTTTGGTCTCAGGGCATACCACTGTCCTCACAATATTTCCCTTGACCGGTTTTGAAAACAATGGTGATCATGAAAATCACACAGAATAATGTTCCTCCTTGAATTGAATTTGAACCCAAGATCTAATCTACATATCATCGCTGCGCCTGCCAAATTCCATTTGTGCATTTTTTCATTTTTATGTGCACTTTTTTGCTTAAAAAAATTCTAGCCCCTTAAATGACTGATAGTTTTGGCAACTATTGTATTTTTATAATATATTAAATAAACTTCTGTGCTGTGATATCAATAATTTTGCCGAGTTTTTTATTTTCAATTCAATAACATGTTTTATTGTTTCCCAAAACCTTACAAAAATCACTTATGGAACTTGGCAGGCGCAACGACGATATATAAAAGATGGGCAGACGACATTGTTGCCATCGTAGCACAACAAGCGAAGGGAGGCCTATACCACCGTATTATACTGTGCCTATACCCAGCATTAGGTGAAGTGAAGCTGTGACTGATGATGATGACGATATATAAAAAATCAATTACTGCCCGTTAGTTTCACTAAAACTCAAGAATGGCTGGACCGATTATGCTAATCATAGTTTTGAAATATTTGTGGCAGAGTGCACGGAAAGTTTAAATATGAATAATAATTATGAAAATTTAATTTTTTTAAGGATCGGCTTGTAAGTATAAATTCATGATTTATATACTACTACAGTAAGGTTGAGTATTATTGTTATAATAACAGTGCAAGTAACAAGTTTACATCTTATTATATGAAACACGCGCAAAGTCTAAAGTAGAAGCTATTACTAGCCTGACAAAGGGCTATCATTTGCAAGGAGATCCTCATCTGTTTTACACCTCGAGTCTTTCTGAAGTATCCAGGACCACCTTAACACATTACTATTCCTCTGTACTTTGAATAGCACTTTAAACCATCTGTTCCTATTCAGTGGAGGTTTGCCCCACTTGGACAGAGCTCCACCGTGTCCTCGTAGGAGCGATAGGCGGCGATCTCTCGCTCTCGGCCCTGGTTCAATCCATGGTCCGGAGCGAGGAGGCATGGGTATCAGTCACCTCTTTCTGCGAAGCAGTTATGCAAACGAAGGAGGTGGCGGGACTTGCGAGGGAGAGGCAGGTCTCACAGCCCTCGCGCCCCAGCCGCCCCAGGAGACACTCCGGGCGTCGGGAGTCACAGGGTGACTCCCAGCCACCGTAGGCGCGGGCCTGTGGGCTGCGAGCAATAGGTAGCTCGCCGCCCGACTGAAACCAGGCCCGTGTAAACGGCGCGTAGTGTTTCACACGCACCTCAAAGAGTGTCAGCAAAATTTTCGGGGCCCACAAGGGGGCCGTTGCCTGCCGGGGTTGCGGAATTGTTCGAAAGAGTTACCGCGGCCTCGGAACATGAAGGGCATATGATGGAACACGAATGGGTTTTAGTCAGTAAAAATCTGACACACCCTCCCGCTTCGCCCAGGTCGGGAGGCAGTCATTGGATAATTTCCCATCCTTAAAAAAAAACATCTATTCCTGATTGTCATTCGTATAGCTTTGACAATTGTTACGGGTAGTCAGACGCCAGAATATCTGACACAAATCTTGTCAAACGGCCAAACCAAATCGCGTTTCTTAATAACTGGGTTGTAAAGGTTAGATAAGCAGTTACTTCATGTAAAATAATTATCCCTAGTTTTTAATATCTAGTTAGGTTAGGCATATGATGGGATCGTAATCTATTTCACTTTTTCTGAAACATTTTGGGTCTAGTTTCTAATGAAAAAGTAAAAGCAGCTGAATGCCAATACTTTTACAATCCCGCAACTAATTAATACCCAACTAGCACAAATGGGCTGCATTAGAGCTTTGGAGCGTATCCGATTATTACTCATGGTAATAGACGTAAGCGCTAGAGCGTCTACTGCAGACTTAAAGCAGCCGCTTTAGCGCTGTTTGGGCGCCATTTTATGCAACCTAAAGTTCCATTTAACCTGCACAACGGTTGCATAAAGGTTCCTTAATAGCTATAACGATATATTAACGCTATACTAAAGCTCTCGTAGCGCTACTTTTGAATGATTTTGAACTACTTTGAACGAATGAATTGATTATAGTTCTTTATTGTATATCTTCAGTTGACATTATTTGTAATATTTTGGTAGTGTTTTCGTCGCCATCATGAAAATAAAACAAAAAGAAGTAAATGTTTGTATTCTGTATTAGCAAGATATATAAAGATACTTAAAACGCTGTCCAGTTTACTGTAGATATATAAGATAATTTTCGAGTAATTTTAACGCGCTTTTATGATATTTAAAAAATTAACAAAATATATGTGATATTTTTTATTTGTTATACAGAATAAATTTTATTTCCGTATTTTTACTTGTCGATAACTTACTATTCGCAAGTGGCCGATTATTTACCGGTACATTTAATGCACATTTAACTGAAAAACCAATGTATATCAACTCAATTTTGCAAGTGAATTATAAGTTTTCTTAAAAAATCATGGCGTCATTGTAATGTAGTCATAACCTGCAGTTTGAGCTCTAATAACTCCCTTTTCAACCGACGACAAAAAGAGGAGGTTATCAATTCGACGCGTATATTTTTTTTTTTTTTTTTTTTTTAATGTATGATCATCGATTACTCGAAGACGGCTGAACCGATTTGGAAAATTCTTTTTTTGATTGAAAGGGTAAACTTCGATACTGGTCCCATTTTCATAAACGTCAGGATCTGATGATGGGATCCTGGAGAAATCGAGGGAACTCTTCAAATATTATAGGCACACCTATGTCGTTTTGGGTATTTATTATAGTAACTTGTGCAGTTGCTCTCAAAAAGTACCATTTGAGGAAGTGGAACTGATGATGAAGACCTCAGATGGCCGCCGAAACTACTCAATAATAAGTATTGAGTGGATTGCGATTCGATTACTTGAATATGGATGTTACGCACTTTATGCTCGTCACAATGCATATGGTGATGTAGAGCTGATGGTGAAGTACCAGGAGAACTCCTCAACAATTAACGGCCCAGCATTGGGAAAAGCAATATTTTGTAAAAGGTTATAAGTAGTTGATAATTAGGCTCTTGTAACTAGGTAAATTAAAAATAGACCAACTAAAAAGAGTGAAATAAAAACTTTTTACCAAAAAATTAAACCGACTCCCAAAAAACACTGCAAAGTGAAAAATAACTTTAATTTCGGAAGTCGGTGCCAAAAACGAAAATACAAAACTAAAGACACCGACTACCGAAATTAAAGTTATTTTTCACTTTGCAGTGTTTTTTGGGAGTCGGTTTAATTTTTTGGTAAAAAGTTTTTATGAGAATCATATCGCTAATTTTCACCCTTCTAACGCTTCCAGTGATTTTTGTTCCCCTAGTGCAACTCACAGCCACAAAAAGCTCCTATTTTCCTGTTTTTGAGGTTATAAGATCTAGTTACGTACTTATTCGTTTAGCATCCATTTTATTAAATGTTTTATAATAGTTACAAAAGCGGCTGTAAAATGGCGAATGGATTGAGCCTGCAAGGAATGATTATTGCTACTAAAGGCCTTAGTTACACTGATGATTTTTTTGTAACTATAGTATGCATAAGAGTTTCTATTATTTCTATAATGAAACTTATAGTAGTATAATAGTGGTTACTATAACTATAACCTATACAAGTTACAATGGAAACTACTGTGCAGCTGTGAGTGGCAGAATGACCTTCGTAACTCTCATATAAAGGTGTAAGTAGTAAATGAGTTCTACCGTGGACTACTGTGAAGGCTAGGGTAGTATTTGATTCAGCTTATAGCACCTTAAGTAACTTTCATAACTATAGACGTTTACGGATGCAGATATGCAACTCTGAACTGCTTTTTGAACCCTTAAACCGCTATTTTACAACCCAAAGTAACAAAATAGGCTGCTATTTCCACTAATGTGCTCGTTGGGTACGATGCCCGATGCACGAGCAAAGTCAAATTTAATTTTCAAATTTAAAATATCTACCTACACTTGCTATGATAGTTTTTTTTATGTTATGCGTTGGACATAATTTTATAATTTAGCTGTGTAGTTCATAAGTTATATACTAAGTATTTGCTTAAGAAATTTCAGATAATATTTATGTCAGCACTTGAGTGAGTTACTTAAGTCCTAGATGCTCCCTTAGAGATAAGTTTAAAGATATTAATATAATGACTGTGCCCTGTCAATATATTTATGAAAATATTTTGTACGCTCATAAAAACAAAAATTTCGGGGAGTGCGCGATGGAATTGCACAGTCTTATTCCACCAAGCCCATTCCATCATCAGACTACAAGACAAACGGCGATGCGCCATCGTTACATGGTGGACATCCCACCCATACGCACGAAACGTTTTGGGAATACTTTCATTGTGCGTACGGCCAAAATCCCCTGCCGAAGTCTGTGTTTCCTGATAGTTATAACCTGGGAGTCTTTAAGTCAAGAGTGAATAGGTTACTTCTAGGCAAGCGTGCTTCATCTTCGGCCACATCATCGCTTAACATCACGTGAGATTATGGTCAAACGCAAGCCTATCAAATATTAAAAAAATATATATGTATATAAATACTAGAAATAAGCACACATTTATTATTCCTTGAACTAGGCTCAAAAAAATTGGGGTCTCATTTAGATGTCAATGTATACGCTTTTACAATAAACTCCCAGTCATGTCCAGTCAAGAACTAAGCCTCAATAAATTTAAATCATTTATGAAGCAGAAACTTTTCCAGATAGGTTTTTATTCTGTTTTGTTTGATTTTTCTTATTACTCATTTTATTTTATTTTTATTATAATGATTATTTCATACACATTTTGACGTGACAATATTATTTACTTTTTATTCTTTTTTTTTTTCTTATTTTATACTTTAACATTTTTAATTTTGTTTGTACAAGATGACAATATTATTTTCTTTTCAAGTATTTTCTTTTGTTTCATGTAAAAGCAAAAGCTATGTTATGATGTGAGAGCAATGTGGGATAACAATGAATATTAGGAATAGATTACCGCACTGTCTGGCAGTTTGAGTGCTTTATACGGCCCATCCAAATGTCCTTAGTTTGGTATTGTTCGTCAAATCGTTCCAGCTCCTTAAGATTCTAAGTTGAGCTACGTGATATTTGACAAATACTTAAAATTTTTGGACGGGCCTGCTTAAATCTGTTTGATTTTGTCCTCTAAAGGGCGCCACAGACATTAACCTACATGGCTCTCATATGATTTGATCACTACAGATTGTCTGGACTTTAAAAGAGACGTTGACCTCTGAGTTTGTTTCAGTGTTTCTTCTCAGAGTAGTCAGTTAGGAAACACTGGCCTCAGCTAGTTTACATTTACGAAAAAAAAGACGTGTGAAAGTGTTATTTATAACCTATTTGCAAAATAAACATCATTAATTCATTATAGATGTAGGTTTATTTTAACCTAGTTCAGGTAGAATATATTTATTATATACCTTTAGTTCTAAGGCCCTAATAATACTTTGTACATCAAGTATTTCAATAAACAATTTCATTTCATTTCATGATGAATAGCAAATCTGTTTCAACCTTCCTTTTTTCCGGTGCGAAAAGCATCAAATGACTTCTCCCGCTCAGGGTGGAGGTGAAGGGAGTGTCAGACTTCTACTGACTCAAAACTCTGCTCCTTCAAATGCCCATGCATTCCAGGGCCGCAGTATCTCGTTAAAACATTTCCGTAACCCCGGCAGGCAGTGGCCTAACCTACCTAAAAATAAAAATTGGCTAGGTGCGAGTCAGATTCGCCCATGAAGGGTTCCGTAGTAACTATAATAATAATATGTATTTGACAAAAATAAACCTTACTTTCTTAAAACTAGCTTATTTACATTTTTTACAACTACCCCAAATAACTTTGTTTTTTCATAGTGTTTGTATGATTTACTAAGTTATATTTGCGGTTTTATAAAATCCAATTTTGGTTGAAAGTTTACATTAAGATCTATAGACATATTTTTTTTAGATTTTTCACTCCATTATTATAGAAGTTAGAGGAGGGGGGACACATTTTACCATTTTGGAAGCGTATATCTCTTAAACGATTAACTTTATGAAAAAGTGAACAGACAGACAGACAGACAGACGGACAGACATGATGAAACTATAAGGGTTCCGTTTTTGCCATTCGGCTACGGAACCCTAATAAAAATCACTGAGTCAAGATAAAATATAGTACATACATTATTAGGTATTAAAACATTTTTATGATATAGGCATATAAATCTCGTCCGTAGCTTTACTTATAAACTCGACCCTACATTTTCTTTTTATTACAGTGTCATGAATTACTATTTTGCACATCTTTACGTTTATTATATTCTGTTAACCGTAAACGAAGCAGAAGGAATATTTAAGCAAAGATCATAGCAGGTGGATAGCGTTAAAATACTGATCTTTAACATAACCTTATGGGATAAATAGGTATGTAGGTAAGTTTGATGGGATAAATATGAGAATGTGATTTTTTTAAACCTTTCAAATATTATAAATGTGAAAGATGCAAGTTCGTCTGTCTGTTACACTTTTACGTCTAAACTACTAAACCGATTTCGAAGAAATTTGCTAGTACGATTTACGATCAGATTATGAAGAAGGACAAAGGCTACTTTTTTTACTAAAATAATACTTTTCGCGAGCCAAGCCTCGGCCAACAGCTTGTTTTTTTATGATAAGCTAGCGTCTGACCACTATCTCCCCCAAAGACTATAAAACCACATACTCTCTGATCTCCCCTGACGGTAAGCGATGATGTGGTCTAAGATGTAGCACGCTTACCTAGAAGTAACCTATTCCACTTGAATTAAAAACCCCTAGGTTATAGCTATCGGGAAATTCCACACCATAGCTTATTAATTTATTCCTAAAACATTTAATATATATTATTTAAAGGTTTTATTCGAGGAACCAAAAAAGCTGGAATCGAATGTTTCGATATAATTAGTGTAGATTTTCCAAATGTGAAGCACACTGTGGCGTAATGCGTAACGGATACTGTTAGAACATGGGTGCCAAGTTGTTGTACTATCAAATAAATAAATGGCTGTTGTAATTTAGTAATTTACTGCGGGACTAACATTGAGTTATTTGTGTGTTTAATACTGTTTGATTCCCGTTATGTGAAGATAGAAAGTAAGGCACAAGTAAGTAGTTTTAAAACTATCACTTGACTTCTAATAATTATCATTATTAGTATTATTGGTGCAGGTGCAATTTATATATGTATTTTTTTCTTATTGATGATTGCCTCGCGTTTCTATTATATATATTCGCTATCTCACCTGTTGGTTTGCAAGGACGTGGTCTAAGATGAAGCACGCTTACCTAGAAGTAACCTATTCACTTTTGACTTAAAGACCCTTAGGTTATAGCTAACAGGAAATAGAGACTAGACTACCGGTATCAGGAAGTATATACACAAACATAACTTGTTAATCGCTCTTCCTTTAAGTGAAAATCGTAACAAAATTCGTTGAATATGTCGAAAAATAAACTCAAAAACAGATTCAAGCAGTCAGCTTCTTCGTGTTTTACCGATTAGATATAAAATTCGATGAGATCTACGAAACAATTTCGATCATATTCCAATATTACCTACATAATTGCGTTCAGCCGTTTGCCACTGTATTGGGTTCAGCTTAGTACAATCTAAGTGAATGTCACTGACCACCAGTAGCATGGAGCCACTGTATATCTTACCTGCACATCCCAATTACTGCTGTTATTCTGGCTAACACGATCTCCCGAGGCAAAAATAGTGCCAGGTTTTTTTTGGATGCCATCCACACTTGGTTGATATACCGTCTTGTCGTGTCGTCTTGGCGCTTCTCCTCCACATTTATTGTGCGCACTTCCAAGCTGTGGAATTCTCTGCCGGCTTCTATGTTCCCTGCCACTTATGACCATGCAACCTTTAAATCAAGAGTAAACAGGCATCTTCTGGGCTCGCTCGTTCCATCGTAGACCTCATCTATCGCTTACCATCAGGCGAAATCGAGGTCAAGAGTGAGCACATTCTGAATTAAAAAAAAGACTAAAGAACTAAAAATAGCAGCTTAACGTGGCATATTTCAAAATTACATAAATACTTTTGGATTAATTCGGTACATATAAGCCAGGAACATAAGTCAAAAGACATTATCCAACGCGTAGCAACTATTACAAAGAGTCTTATTCCATAAAAGCACTAAATGAGTTTCTTCTATATTACCGACAACACGAAAGTTTTAATATTTATTAAAAAAAAAAATATTGAATCTGTCATTAATATTTGCATAATAACGACTACATTTTAACAGGTTGTTGGACAATATCTGCATATAAAAATACTGAAAATGAAAGAGAAATCAGCACTCAATTTATATACAGCGAAAATTGATATTCAAAGCATTTTTAATAACGAACGGAACGCGATAGTTTTTTTGTTGAAAACATCGTAATTACTTTGTGAGTTTATAACCTCATAATTCTCATGCATTTATTCTGAAACAAGATAGATAGATAGATATACTCTTTATTGTACACCATAACAGAATTAAATGAGGACTTAAAAACTAAAGGGTGTTACAATGGGCGGTCTTATCGCTAAAAGCGATCTTTTACAGACAACCTTTTGATGGATTTGACACAACAGGAGAAAATAAATACGCGTGTAGTCCATGGTGTACCATTCACTTATATACAATACATAAGTAATAACCTATATACACAATACACATATATGTATACAAAAAAGCTGGGATATATAAAAAAAGTAACAAATTAAAGAGAGAGATAGAGATATTTTACCATGTTTTGAAAGAAGAAAGGGTTTGTGCTTGTCTTACTGACACGGGAATAGTATACAAGCACCAAGGAGAAAGCTTAACTTTAGTGACTTCTTTGTACGACACAAAGTCATTATCCTACGAAATCATAATCTGGTTAACGTTATCCCAAGTATATCAGCGTCGGTTCGACGGAGCGACTGCCTATCTAACCTGCACAACCCAGTAGCTGGGTATTACCCAGGGGCGTGCACAGGTTTATGACAGGGTATGCGGCGGAGTAATTATTTTAATAAAATAAAATATTATAATAAAAATAAAATATTTCATAGATTTTTAACATAGCCACAGCCACGCATCGTAGCATGGTGGCGCTGCGTGGCTGTGGCTATGCTAAGAATCTATAAAAGAAAAAGTTTTTGTGACCGATTACTCCGCCGCATACCCTGTCATAATCCTGTGCTCGCGTCTGCTGGGTAACACGATACTCTTTGGCAAGACTGGTGTAATATTTTCTGGTTTCTCACTACGTGTAACGACTGTCAAAGATGTTCAAAAACCGCAGGTACCAACGGCTTAACGTGTTCTCCTAGGGACGGAGGTATCTCAGGCAGAAAGGTTGTCTGTAAGAGATCACCCGGTTTAATTTTTTTTATCCATAGAAATATTGTAAGGTGTACAATAAAGTATTGTTACGAGCTGGGGTTCGGGATAGAAATAATTAACGCCAATTAGACCAAAATTAACTCTTTAATTAAATAAACAAAAAACAAAAATGAACACAGTTATTCACAGTACAATACTTGTCACTTAACACTTAAATCGCCCGAAATTCTCTTGTAAAGCTTCTATTATATCGCCTCGTATCTTGAAATAAGACTGCCCTCTGCGTTCCTCTGCGATCTATTTATGCCCCGGTCTATGAGTTCTAGAACATTCTTGTAAAATCGACTCACCGCCAACACTGCCAAGAATATCCCAGCAGCTACTCGAGATACTCAGTACTGCTACTCACCGCTAGATGGCGGTAGTATCTCGACTCGATATACCCAGTACTGCTACTCGCCGCTAGATGGCGTGAGTGTCTCGAACATTCTAGATTTCTGTCGAAGTTTCTCGACGTATTTCACTAAGCGACTGGCGTAACAGTATATAATAAATATTTCCATGTGTTAACATGATCATCCATTCACGGATCGACTTCCTTAAAATTGAAGATCTTCTAACGTTGCTATCATTATTCTGCTAAATAACAGTTTTTTTTTCTGTGGCAAAAATCATCAAATGACTCCAACCACTCTGGGTGAAGTGAAAGGGAGTGTCAGACTTCTACTGACTAAAGCACCACAACCCACTCTGTTCCTTTAGTTTCCCTTATGGTCCGGGACCGCTGTATCTGGTTAGAACATTCCCGCAAGCCAAATAACAGGCTGGAATTATGACTAGTAAGTACATTATCTGTCAGAGCATATGTCCAGTACGTCGATTCTGTAAAATTCGAACAACAACTCGCATCTCACATAGCTATTCACTGTCACTTCGCTCATGGTTCAAAGTGACCTTGATTTTGCATTCTGTAAACAGCGTCGAAATGACGGAGGAATTACCTTACCGAATGCCACTTCTCACGTTATCTCATACTTTATCTGTCAAAATCTTTAGTTCAACTCGCTGACACGCTCGCAAGGGTAGCGCTAGTGTAAATTCGAATTAACAACCGAGTTTTTAGAATGCCAATCAATAAACTCACAGCGGATTCAGATTCGAAGTTTAGAATGAGGTCTTACAGAATAACACAGCAGGAGGTCTCAGGTTGACGTTATATGTATACACCGGCTACAGTGAGTGTTTCGATCGAATTGATCACGCGCTTCTAATGCGCAAACTACTATTAGTCGGTGTGAGAGGTAATTTGTACAGATGGTTCAAATCATACGTAGAAAATAGATGCCAGACTGTAGTTCTGAATGGGTATACCTCGATAGAGATGTACGTCCTATCGGGGGTTCCACAAGGATCCCCATTGGAACCTCTGCTATTCAATATTTTTGTTAATGATATAGCCTCTTGTTTCCGAAACTCTGTATGCCGATGACATGAAAATTCTTAGCCAAGTGTCAACCACTGAGGATGCACACCTATTACAAGAGGATCTGGATAGGTTCCATAACTACTGCGTCAGAAATAGGCTGGATCTAAATGCAAGAAGCATTTAGATCCAGCCTATTTCTGACGCAGCACTCGTTAGCAAAATCCAATTATTTATGACTACAAGTTGTCGAATACCTCAATTGCCAGAGTGAACGTCATAAAGGATCTCGGAGTAACATTTGACTCAAAGCTGTTATTTGGTGCTCATATTAATAATGTTGTTAAGGGCTTTATTTTGAGGGTATCCTTGGAGTTTAAGAATGTGAAAACAATTAAAATCCTTTACTGTGCTTTTGTCCGTAGCCATCTGGAATATGCTTGTCAAATTTGGAATATCTACATTAATCGCCTTGAAAGCATTCAAAGGCGATTTTTAAGGTATACTCAATATCGGTCCAATTGTTATCTTCCTAACTATATAAGTAGGTGTAAGAAATTTCATGCATATTCTGCCTTTGCACGAGCACAGACGTATCACAGATCTCACTTTCCTATTTAGTTTATTGAACGGGTCCACTGACGTCCCCGAGCTGGTGGCCAAGATACTTCGCGTACCGTCTGTGTTTCTTAGAGGACCACATATTCTTCATGTACCACGTGTAAAAACTGCCTATACGCAAAATTCGTTTGTTACGAGTTTGTCGAACTTTCAATACGGTGTGCCAGTACACGGAATTGGATTGATTCAGAACCAGTGTTCAGCAATTAAAAAAACGCCTATGTAGCCTTTTCTTTGACAAATGATGACTTAACACGTTTTTTTTTCATTTCTATCAAATGATGCATTTTGTACTGATTTATGCATGTTTTACTTCATAATATGTATGTACTCGTCCATGACTGTGCGACATCCGCCGTCGTACCTATGTTACATATAACTGTTTACTAGCGGAAGCTTGTAATTGGCCTTTTTTTTTCTACATATTGTCAATGATCACACAAATGTATTAGCTGTAAGTTTCCTTAAAATTTAAAAAATAAAATAAAATAATATTATGTACTCAAAAAGGCAACACTGACCTACAATACAAACAAAAAGCAACAAGCGCTATCAAACTGCACCTCAATAACTAACAAAGTCCTAGGTCAAGATTGTTTTCCGAGGGCAAGCTTTGAGAGCTTAAGTTGAGTAAACCGCTTCGGCGAGAGTTCGGCGCAGACAAAGGACATAGCCAGCCTCCGCTCTGTGACGTCCACTTAAAGCTGAGAGCAGGTGAACTATGACTTGCTTTCGCCAGTGCATGTGGCTTAGCCGACCTATGTGGTCCAGTCCACATTAGAAGAGACATTTTAATACTTATTTATAGATGTACTTTTAGTAGGAGCTTAGCTCTGAGTTGTGTGCAATCGTGATGGAGTTTAATGTTAATGTGAGGAGTTATGTAGTAAGTTAGTGTGAAATTGTTGTAAGTGAGCTTACATTTTTATAGCCTGCATTTTTTTTTCGGGGAGGGATATCTTCAGATTTCTTCCCCTGCATTCCGAGGCCGTGGTATCTAGTTAGAACATTCCCGCAACCCCAACAGGCAATGACCCCGTAAATACTTCTGCCTGCCCTTCAAAGGCGCGTGGAACACGACGCATCATCAGCTTGCATATTATAGTACTTAGATCCTTTAGATACCTCATTGAAAGCGGTCATATTGTGTTTCCCACGACTTATAAAATGATTACCATGTTTAATTCCGGCACGTCA
This sequence comes from Tholera decimalis, assembly GCA_943138885.2. Lineage (NCBI taxonomy): Eukaryota > Metazoa > Arthropoda > Insecta > Lepidoptera > Noctuidae > Tholera > Tholera decimalis. Next base: position 23,766,440 of record OW964565.2, read on the forward strand.
TAATTAGATAATTTCGAATCCACACAAACCTGCAAACAGTATACAAATATTTTTGATATATGTAGTAATACCAACTGTCATCGCAAAGTGCTTGACAAAAATAGTATTTTTTACCAAACAATAAACTGCAATGTAGGTCAAAATAACAGAGGCAGATAAACAAAAAAAGCACAATCACACTAGATTTTTAAAACATACATGAATATAGTGAAGTTCCACCGGACAGTAATGTAGGCTAGTACCGGTTAAAACGGCTTGCTGCAATAACATTCCAGGTTTAATGCCGGCCAGAGTACCGAGCTGCATCGTTGCGGGTCTTATAAGCTCACTAGAAACTGTTTGAAAAAGTCAAATGCAGAAAATTCGCATAACCTTTTTTCTGCCATACTAATTAAATATCTTTAAATTAGAATAAAAAGAAATAAAAAGTATTAAATGTCACACCAAATGACATACATTAACAAACGTAACAGTATTCTTTAAGGATAGCATAAGTAATACGTACTTAAATTATTTCTCCCGGATTGTGGCCATTCCGCTTCCGACGCTCGCCCGCGACGGTCGTACCGCTCCGCGCTCTCGATCGTTCCGTGCCTGAGTCATCGCTACGCTTCGTCACGCTCGCCGTGACGTCACTCGTAGTCGCCGACTACGACGCCTGGTCCGGATCCGCCTTTTTCGAGGCGGTGAAGGATATCCTGTTTCTATAACAGAGTATCGTCAAAAACAATTTGGTTTGGCCCCTTCAGGGTAAAACCACAGTTTCGTGGTCCTTGGTTGGAAACCTCACGGTGTCAACAATACCAAGGGGGTGCTGACCCGACGCACCCGCTGATCCCCTTCAGGGTGAAGCAGTAAATTGGAGTCGAGTGCTAGGTTTTGGCCTTGAGGGATCTCCTAGTCAAACCTAGTTACTGAGTTTCCTTTTCAGCTACACACCTAGTGTCGGTTGGGTGTGTCTACCCCTTCGCACTAGACCCAATAGGGCCCGGTTCGCACAATAAGACTGGCGACCGGTTACAAGCTTAGGGCTCACCATTAGGTACTCACCTCCCAGTCTCTACTCGACTGGGAGGGTTACACATCCCCGGACCCATCCATCCGGGGAGTTAGGCCAGTTAGGCTTTAAATAGGCCCCCCGCGGGAGAGAAATCTCCAAAATTTCCCCATTCAATTTTGATCCAATTGCCAATCATGGCGAACTCCAATATTTTGGAGATTCTGTTAGAAATCCTTAGGGAAAACCCTACTATTTCCGCCAAATATGGCGGAAAAATCCAGCGTGAAATCGCTAATTGTCCCCCGGCTACCGAAGCCAACGTCGCTGATTTTAGTGACGCGCTTGACAGCCCATTATCTCCCCCGCTTGCCGATCAAGGCATCCCGGTAGGTCAGTTCACGGAAGTATTTATTAACTCCGATCCCATTGTTCGTCAAACAACGAACGACTTCCAGGTAGATAGCCCTTTATTGCCCCCGCCCGCCGACAAAGTCGTGCCGATCGCCCGATTCCCGAAATCACCCATTGTTTCCGGCCCACCTGCTAATCCCATTGTTCCTAAAACAATGGACGCCGCGCAGGTGTGCGCTGCACCTGAATTCCGTGAAATGGACACCACTGAACCTGTGTCCAATAACAACTCTGACAATGATTTGTCATCATGCCCCTCGTCCTCGGAAGACGACTTTCAAGTCGTCACCGGTGGCAAGAGGAAGAAAGGGAAAACCTCCCAGGCCAGCAAGGCCAAAAAGACCACCGCGTCGCCCCCGTCCCCAACTCAAACGCCCGTTCGACCCGCTAGCCCCACCCCAACTACCTCTGCTCGAGCACAGAATAGTCGTCCCGCCAGCCCGATAGCCCAAACTTCCTCAGCCCAAAGGAAGCAACGCCCTCCGCCCCCCTTTTACATCCAGGACAAGGGTAAATGGACTGATGTGTCCAAGATGTGTGTTGATCGAAAGATCAACTACACAAACGCCCGTGCCTGCCAAAATGGCATTAAAGTCACCGTCCCTACGTCGAACGACTATAGGGAACTATATCGCGCCCTCCGTGAAAGGAAAATTTCCTTTCACACTTTCTCCTTCCCCGAGGACACGCCCACTCGTGTTATTATTAAACGTGTCCCTAAAGAAATCCTAGTACAGGATATTAAAGACGACCTTGCCGATCAAGGTATACCAGTGATCGCCGTCCATCGCTTACATAAAGCGAGAGGCGGTGAATTGTACGACATGGTTCTTGTCATTTGTGAACCAACCGAAGGTCATCACCCAATATTTAAGATTAAGTCTATTTGCTCCCTATCCGGTATCTCAATAGAAAAGCCCTACAAAACCGCAACAGTGGGACAATGCCACCGTTGCCAACTGTATGGCCATGCGCAGAGCAACTGCTATGCGACTCCCAGATGCGTCAAGTGTCTGGGCGAGCATAGCACTGCGGACTGCCCACGGCCTAAAGACCGAACCCTCTGTTCGGAACCACCCAGCTGCGTTCTCTGCGGCCAGACCGGTCACCCGGCAAACTACCGCGGCTGTCCCAAAGCCCCCAAACTCGCTCCTAAATTAGCGAAGCGCGCCAACGCCCGCCAACGGAGAGAGGCACCATCTTCTCAAATTCCCCAACGTCTCGCTCCTCAGAGACCGTCCCCGTGGAACAGGCTAAACCACGAAAAAGCCTTTCCCTCCTTGGCCCCTGCCAAACCTTTGCAGGCACTGATGGATATACCCATCGCAGCGCAGATCCTGCCTATAGCCGTGGCTACAGAGCCCACAGCCAGTCACAAACCCGCGCCTCAAACCACTGCTGCTCCTGCAGTCAAACAACCGCCCAATCCCTCACCCGTCGCGCATGGCGAGGCTTGCGCCCAGACTATACTGCGCCATTATAGGTTATTTATGACCCGCCAAGCCAGATCTCTCCGCGATGCCCTTCTGGCTGCCGAACAGCAGAATAACGGCAAAATTACGACGGCAATGTACAGCCAAATATTCAGCACACACAGTGATGTGGTGCTAGGTCTCGACCAGATGGATGCGATGGACTGATCCAATGGATTCCCAACGCACAAACCACACTAGGCCTCGATCCCTCAAATTAGGTTTTTTCAACGCCAATGGAATTTTCAACCAACGCGCCGAAATAACTAAATTCCTCCGCGACCATCAATTAGACGTCCTCCTTATACAGGAGACCCTTTTGAAACCCCACCGCGCTGATCCCAAAATTGCGAATTACCGTCTAGTTCGCAATGACAGAACACGTTGCCACGGCGGCGGTACCCTTATTTATTATAGAAAGGAGTTATACTGCATCCCTCTGACCCCACCTGCGCCTCTCTCTCACCTAGAGTACTCTGCCTGTCGACTAGGCATGACTGGTCATCCTCCGATAACCATCATCTCTGCCTACCATCCCCCACCATCGGTCGCGTCTCTTGCTTCAGACGATTCTATCGCGCTCACCAGCGATCTCACGACTCTCTTCGGCCTGAGTGACTCCGTCTTACTAGCGGGCGATCTCAACGCCAAACACCCCGCTTGGAACAGCAACACGACAAATGCCAGAGGCAGAATCGTGTATAACCTAGGCGCGACCCTAAACTACGACGTCATCGCTCCGATGACTCCCACCCACTACCCACACGACCCCAACCATAACCCCGATGTCCTCGATGTGGCGCTCCTAAAGAATGTAAACCTCCGTTTACACTCCATAGAAGCGCTTCACGAGCTCAACTCGGATCACCGTCCCGTTATCCTACACCTAGGTTCCCGCTCGGGTAACCATGATCCTACCCAACCTCCTCCGACCCAATTGATCACCGACTGGAGGAAAGTAAGTGAAAAACTGAAATCCACCACGTCGCCTCAATTGGACACCATTCCTGACCACATAGTCTCAGTCGCTGACACGACGGCGGCGATCGACTCGCTTACAAATCACGTACAATCCGTCCTGAACGATTGTTCAAGGGAAGTTCCTGTAGTGGAAGACCACCGCTGGAAACTCCCGGACGATGTACGGAATCTGATAACCGAGAAGAACGCAGCCATCCGTGCGTACAGCGCTTTTCCCTGCGCCGCAAACAAAGCTCACATGCGCAACTTACAGCGTGCTGTAAGGAAACGCATTACCGAGCAGCGTAATGCGAGCTGGGACAAGATGCTGAGCGAACTTGAGCCCACCCATCTTGCCTTCTGGCAGCTTCAGAGGAAGTTACGATCCACTGAAGAGGCCACAATGCCTCCTCTCATTCGTCCCGATAAGAGTGTCGCCTTCGATAACTCTGAAAAAGCAGAATGCCTAGCCGACAGCCTAGAGTCCCAGTGTTCTCCCAGCTCTCAACCAGTAGACCAAGCCCACCTCGATATGGTGAACGCCGAAGTCGAACGTAGAACTTCCCTTCCACCCGTCGAAGATCCCGATAATCGACTGGCCCCCATCACTCCTGATGAGGTCCAGGATATCATTAAAAGTCTCCAACCGCGAAAAGCCCCTGGCTCCGACGGCATCACCAATAGGGTTTTCAAACTTTTCCCCGCCCAGCTTATAGTGCTAATGACTGCCATCTTCAATGGTGCATTGAGCAATAATATGTTCCCCGCAACCTGGAAACAGGCCACCGTCATAGGTATTCCCAAACCAGGCAAGCCCAAGTCTGACCCGTCTAGCTACCGTCCCATTAGCTTACTCAACGTCCTTGGTAAAATCTATGAAAGGCTTATATATAAGCGGCTCAAAGATTTTGCCGAAGCAAAGAGTCTTATACCCAATGAGCAGTTTGGATTTAGAACCGAACACTCATGTATCCAACAAGTCCACCGCATCATAGAACACGTCAGCGCCGGCTTCCAACGGGGCGCAATAACGGGAGCCTTATTCTTCGACATAGCGAAAGCGTTCGACAAAGTCTGGCACAATGGCTTAATCTATAAGCTATACCAACTCGGCGTGCCTGACCGTCTCGTGCTCATCCTACGGGACTTTTTATCGAATCGCACTTTTCGTTACCGAATTGAGGGGGAGCTTTCCTCCCCCCATCCCATTCGCGCAGGAGTTCCTCAAGGCTCCGTACTATCCCCCCTCGTTTTCACGCTATTCACTAGCGATATCCCCAAGCACAAAAATACTCAGCTAGCCCTATTTGCCGACGATACGGCTATCTATTATACCGGTCTTAAACCCGATGCCATCGCTCGCACTCTCCAAACTTCCGCAAACACTCTGGCCAAGTGGTTCCGGAAATGGAGAATCGAAGTCAATCCAGACAAAAGCCAGGCAGTCCTCTTTTCTAAGCCGCGGATAAACCCACCCTCCCCCCGTCCGATTACCATGTACGGCAAGCCGATCCCCTGGGAAAAGCAAGCCAAATACTTAGGCGTGGTCCTCGATAAACACCTTTCCTTCGCTGAGCACATAAAGCAGGCACGTTCGCGCGCCGCTTTCGCTCTAGGTAGGCTCCACTTCATTCTTAGCTCCCGCAGCAAGTTATCACTCAGGTGCAAGCTGCGTATTTTCACCGCGGTCATCCGTCCCATCATGACCTACGCCTGCGTTGTTTTCGCACACGCAAAGCCCTACCTCCTCCACAAGATGCAGACCCTCCAAAACCGATTCCTCCGTAGAGTCACGGGAGCCCCCTTTTATGTTCGAAATGAGCTTCTTCACGTAGATCTCAAGATGCCCACCATCCAGCAGTTCATGAAACGTGTCTCCAAGCGTTTCTTTGAAACTTCAATCCAACATAGGAATCCCCTTATCGTATCGGCCGCCCAATACGAACCCTCGCGTATCTCTAAGATTCGCCGACCAAGGCACACCCTAGTCACTCCCGATGACGCAATCACCCTGCTCCAAGAGAGCCGTAGGGAAACAAGTACAGTGGCACACAAACACAAAAACCGACCGTCCTTCCGTCCTCGCCGCCGAGGCCCGCCGCGACGTCCCCGTAATAGTCCACCCCGACCCTTGCCAGAGCCAGCCCGCGACGCTGAGCCAGTAGCTTTAAATTCCCTTATTAATAATAATAATGATATGATCCAGCTTGTCCCTAGCTGCCCTCCCCTGCGACGCCCTAAGCCGAGGTCCGTACCCCACAGGGGGTGCCCTTAGCGTGTAGTCGCCTAGTTTGTAAGTTTTTTAATAAGCCCTGGCTGGAGGCTTTAATTAATTTATTAATTAAGGCAACCACAGGCAAGTCCGGTTAAGCAGCCGACAACCTCAGAGGTTGACCTGCGAGATGCCACACACAAAAAAAAAAAAAAATCCCGGATTGTGGAAGACACAACTCGCCGCGTAAAAACAAAAGTCATGAAAAAAAACCGCTAAGCTTAAATAGGGCTGAGCACGACTGTCCGCTGAATGTCAAACGAAATATGGGCAAAATGAACCACCGAATGGGCCCCATTATATTAACCACCGAATGGACCCCATTATAATGCCATACGATATCGATGCAGATCAAGACAAATATGATGAGACAAGCTCGACTTCTAAATAGCTTCCCCGAACAAGCAATGAATACATTTAGAATAAAAGAAAGAACGGGAGAACTTTGCCTGGCAGTGGTCTAAGATTAGAGATTCTCTCTAGCATGCAAAAAATGTATTCTTGCACGCAAATGCATTGCCATATATTCCTTCGAGATTAAAAGTAGCCAATAACACTCCACAATAGTTGCCCCTACATACCTCTAAACTTTTGCCGTATTAAATTAAGTTCATATAGGAGCAAGAACAGCAATATGGGAGAGAATATTACCTATCATATCAGTTACAAATATAATACGTAGCATCCCCCCATATCATATTTGTACCCGCTGCGGACACCACTTGGGTCGCAGGTGTCGGACATATTAATGTGTAGAGACCTTTACTTCCTGCCCCGGTGAATATTCAAGATGTATTACAGGGGTCATTTAATGTGCCTCCGTTGTACGACGCATTAAATCGCTTTTAAGGTGACTGCTGTAATCCGTTGCTTCTGTGTTTATTTTTCCTTGTATTTTCATACTAGTGAAACATCGAGTATGTAAAGAAGATAATTAATTTTTGTGTGCTCAGCATCTGTTGTTTGTAAATCTTCATTGTTCAAAATATGTCCAAATATCCAATCATTTAGTTTACCGGCCGCATCTAGTTTACATTTACGAAAAAAAGACGTGGCGTGTTAATTAAAACTTCTTTGCAAAATAAAAATCATTATTTTATTATTATTTTTGTCGATAGATTTATTTTATTAAGAGCTCAGGAATTTTTATTTTTTTCATCTGTGTTTTATTTATTAAAACTTGACAAAAATTGCAAAGGTGGACTTTAATAACTTAGAGCCTCACCCAGGCATTCTCTACCAGATAAACATTGGAGAAAACATAGCGGTTGCATAGAAATAATACTGATACTGTTAGCTTACATCATCCTGCTGCTGCTTATTCCCATAATTTCTAGATCGTTTCATCCAAAGCCAAAGTAAACCACTGGTCGTTAGTTTGGTCCATCTCGTCCTACCTTCTTCCATATCCATCGATCCAAAAAAATTAAAATAAACTAATTAAAAAATATATTTCAGGTTTTGCGATACAAAATTATAATATCGGAAATAACTTTAAGAAAACCAATAAGAAGTACACATTTTTAGTAAATAAAATATTTAACGGCAATCCCAGGTCGCCAGATATTAGCTGTTGTCTTACATTTATTGTTCACTGTCCACATTAATTAACGCTCGATTAATATTATCCTGTAATAATTCTGATGTCTCTTTTGTTTGTCTGTCAACTGTAATGTCAAGCAATTAATATTCAATTAAAGTTAACACTTGTCATAATGCCAGCTTGTTTGAAATTGCTTTATTGCTATAATTTATCAAGCAATTATTTTGTTTCCATGTTCTGCCTCCATGGGCATAATTGTAATTTGTTCATACTGTTTTGATTTAACTTTTTAATTTAATTAAGCTGTCAATTTAAAAGCATACCTAGGTATATTATTTTAAAATTCAAAATTCATATCATTCATAACGTTATATATCGAGCCTGATAAGGAAGAACATCGTAAGCGACAAAAAGTAAAATTTACAGGAGACGTATTTTATTGATTATTTTTTATAGTTTACTTATAGAACTCTAATTTTTGTATATATTGCAAAACATGTTAGCCTTTAATTATAATCAATTAAATAATAGCAAAAAGAGTTGAATAATTAGTACTATTGTCGCTTACGATAAAAGAGAAGTTCATGAATTCATATTGTTTTTCAGAAATCGTCACTTACGCTCTTGTTTTTCTATATAAATTAGTCAATTTATTTGTGTTTTACTTTATTATATTCTTTATCAGGTATCAAAATCACCTCTTCAAAATAAAACGCCAACACGTCATGCATAATCAATTTTCATTTATATTTAAACAATTTAAATTATATCACTCTTCATCACTTTCTTCCGGTAGTAAGTCTGCTGTATTGCCATCATAAAGTAAGGTGAGATATTCCTGTGCATATTGTGCTGGAATTATACCCTTGTCACACATTCTTTTCAGGTCCATATACTTGGGTTTGGCAATAGATACTTTTGTGGGTGTCTGGAGACGCTGTCGACTTTGTCGAGATCTTATTAAAAAGCCCAGGTCCACACATTGAATTTCTGAATCCGTACAAAATCCGTAATTAAGTTGAATTTTGGATCATTTTTTTTTAAAGTAGGCTGATCTTAATTTAGTAATAGGGATCTTAATAGATTTTGGTAAATAGTTATCTGCAAAACTTTTCCAGTCTAAGATGTCGGCATTTTCTAGCATTATAGTTTCATAATTCTTCGGATTGATCCTGGCATTTGAAATTAACGTGGGCCAATGGGATGGAGCCCAAACTGTTCTTCCTTTTATAAAAGATTCTATTGTGGCATGTACCGAATCGACCGGCATCATTGGATGCCCCGGAACCAAAAACTTTATAGTTATATCCTCAATGAACATTGCAACATTACTTATGAAATACGGCAACATCGAAAGCATCGCCCTATTTTTATTTTGCCCGCAACAACTATCAAAATACAAAGCTATAGATGAATGTTCGCCCTTCTCATCAATCATTTTTAAATACTTAAACACAACCGTACAAACTTCATTACAGCCCCTTTTGGCTTCAGACTCATGCCATAAATAACAGTATCTATTCCTGCTTCCACTTTCGTAGATAGTTTCATTATAATAGGCCAGTTTTCTTGAATAATATAAATTTATACTTTCTCCGTGCGGAGTAGTTAAAACCTTTTCAAGATCAAAACTGGCACACAAAAAATCATTGGAGCTCATGCTACGAGCTTGGTCATTTAAAAATTTATGTTTTGCTGTATTTTTTTCCTGTATGAGATTTTTATATTCAACTGTTTTCATAGCTTCATTCTGTTTTTCAGTATCTAAATTTTATATACCCTCACACATTTCACATTTGTCCTTTTTCGGTAAATGAAACCCTAAATTGAATTCCTTTTTAAAAATGTTCTTAAAAGTTTGTTTTTGCACTGAACCTATTTCTTTGATAATCTCATCTTGAAGATAAACCTTATTATAGAGGAACGAAAGATTCCTAAACTCAGATGGCAAATACAACTTATTTCCTTTATTACGACAATAGTGAGGCTTGACAGCTGGGAGTTTTTGAATAAATTGCTTAACTCCTTGAATGACTAACTAGCTATATTTGTTAGAAGGTGTTGATTTTCCTCTTTCATCTGACCTAGAGACATTCAAAGCAGTTATATTCTTTATGGTATATCTTAACATCATCTGTGATATACCTAGCGTTTTTAATAGAAACTGCTGACACACTTTCTTTCTGCTACCATCTCCCCAAGGAAAATAATAACGATATGAGACTGATCGCCTACTACCACTTTCTGCTCTTCGTCGACGAACGTTTGTTTCCTCGACTAATGCCAGTTTACAAATTTATCTTCGTTATTCATGGCGATATTCGTAACGCTGAAAAGAAAATTATTATATCATGCTAATGCGCAAAAGCAAAGATGGGTGAGTAATAACCAAATGAAAGACTTTGTAAGCTGCAAAAACCATGTTAGATAAGGATTCAAATAGAGCCGTTGAATAATAAGGATTGCAGAATGCACCTAACAGATTTATTTTTATCCCATTTTGAAGCAATAAGTAGGTACATAATTCGGTTAATGAAACATAAACCCCTTAAAATAGAACACTCTTGCACACACCAAATTAATATCATAATGTAACCTTTACCATCTCTTTAATACAACACAATATATTTATCGTAATAATATTGATTGTACTTACATGTACGTAATGCACTAAATATTAATGTTATAACACTGAAATGATTACTGTTTAATTATTAAACTAAAGAAAAGTTCAAATAAGTTTAAACTTGCACCGATCAACGAGTTTGTATTTAGTTGTTAAACAAATTGCAAATGTGAAATTAAATGTTTAAATATAAATATGGTATAAAAAATATACAAATACGTAGTTAAATATTACTTTATTCAAAAATATATGCAAACAAACTAAAAAAATTAAGTATTTTCCACTAATTGATAATTAACAATAAGTGTAACTGCGATTATAATTAAACGCATCACAGGTTTTGAACAGATCTTAAAACTATGTTTTATCGTAAGTGACAAACGTTACTTACGATAAGTCGGATACGATAATTCTGATTGTTCGTTTATATAAAAGTTTTACTTTTGTCGTTTGCGATAAAATTTATTTTTAGTTATTATTTTGAAGTTTATGCAATTAGGAATATAAGGATTTTTTTATTAGAACCTAAATTACTTTAGCAGTACATTACAATGAAAAAGTGAAATACCTACATTTTGTCGCTTACGATGTTCTTCCATATCAGGGTCGATTATGACGTTACAATGTTGTGCGTTTGTCAAAATTTTCACATGACGTTTTCGCCATGTTTTTGCCGCAGTCGCAAAAAATATTATCTTTTATTGTACTATTTCTCAGGCATACAGAGAATATCAACAAGCGTATCAACTAAACAAGAAAGCTTATTAACATATTTGAATATTCCAATGGAAGTCACACTATTGTGGAAGAGATACAATAACTCGACAAGTAAAAAAACATGATATCGTGAAAATACACGCTTAGCTGAATACTCGTAGATAAATATTTATCCTCAGCACAAAACATGAAGGAAGTCTTATAAATCCACTCCTAAAACTCGTTGCTAGGCAGGAATTCTTTCCGGTTTTTCTGTAATGTTATTTGGAGTCTTAAATATAAAAATATTATCTTCTTTGAATACAATGGTGTCTGTCAGAGATATGGGCGGATGTTTGTCAATGGAAAAATAAAAATTATAGTTTCGGTATTTTCTGAACAATATCGTTCAACTACTGTTATTCGATAGTAATATTTTTGCGTTGTTTTTACTTTTGAACTCTAAGTCGTATATTACGAAAAGCATCCGAAAACAATAAATAAACAAATTGTCATCGGCAATAATCGCTCAAAATATTCAGGGCCTTATCTCTAATTGAGAACGATCCCATCGCGCTGAGGGGATTGGGTTGGATGCGAGAATCAGGGAATCAGATAACCGAGGAGTGTTCCGAACACTTGTTTGATTTGAAGGCTTTACTCTGGCTCGCCGATCTCCGAGCTTACAACCGATCACTAACAGGCCGAGTGCCGAATCGCTGTTGTTATTAAACATCGAGCGGTCGCTCCCACGATCCAGCGGTATCGATTGGCGATTCGTTTAGATTAATTATAGGGATAAGCCCGGACCTTGAGTAGTTTAATCTTTATTACTAAAGCCGAAGCTGGCGATCATAAAATGTTGTTGTTTTATATAGCTTTTATTTTTAATCCACAGTTTTATTGTAATGCGATTCGTATCTATTACTAACCTACGTCAACAAATGCCATGGGTATAAATAATTTGCTCCAAAGGTAGGGATTTTTTTTCGGTACAGTATTAATTTGTTGGTTGTTTTTAGGGTTGCGTACCTCAAAAGGAAAAAACGAACCCTTATAAGATCACTTTGTTGTCCGTCTGTCTGTTCGTCTGTCCATCTGTATGTCTGTAAAGACCCTTTTTCTCTGGAACGCGTAGAATTATGAAGCTGAAATTCATATTAAATACTCAAATCTACTGTCTCTAAGAGCTGTGACAAAATCAAACTTCTAAGCCAACGCAATCAAAAGATACAGCCGTTAATGCCGCATTTTCGACACTTGCAAAGGAATCAACTCAGAATCTTGAAATTTGGTACAAAGCAACGTCTTATAGTATAGATAAAGGAAAATTTGCGAAAAGCATAAATTTTTGCTTACATTATATAATAAAAATATTTTTAAAAATTTGCCTACATGTTTGTACGGAACCCTTGATGCGCGAGTCCGACTCGCACTTGGCCGGTTTTTTTGTATATTTATGCACTTCACTTGGTGAAAATACCTAATGCAAGGCCACTTTAGTGCCTGTGTGTTGCATGTTGTTATAGAAAGTACCAATAGGTACTTACTATACCCTATCCAGATTACGAAAAAATAAAATGTGAACAAACAAACCAATGGTTCTCAAACTTTGTTTTCATTAACCGACTGTACATTAAAAAGGTATGCTGTGGTAATGAGTTAATTACTCGAAAATACTTGTGTTTTATCTATGTTGGTACTGTTATTTTTTTCAAAATATTACATGGACAGCGAAGAAAATATAGAAAAAAACAAGCATTTCATTTAAAATATATTTATTCAGAATCTAAATCTCTATCAGAGCTTTCACTATCACCCACATGAATTATGAAATGATCAACCACATCATCAATTATCCCATCAATTTTCAACATTTTCTGTTCCTCTTTTATAACATGGTCAATGCACTTTTTCCAATTTTCAGCTGTTATGCTTTTGATTGCATCAGCTAACAATATTTTTACTTCATTTAATTTAAATGACTTATTATGTCTAGCATCATAGCCTTTGACCTGGGCCCATATCAGCTCAATTGGATTTAGTTCACAGTGGTAAGGTGGAAGCCTAACCACTGTGATACCGTTTTCTTGAGCCATATCATCAATAATGTAACTTTGGTATTTGTCTTTTTCTTTTTTAATTTTTTTTTAAATTGTGCTTTAACTTCTGAATGGTCAAAAGGTATATTTTTCTTAAGTAGCCATTTTTGTAATTCATCTTTTTTGTTAGCCATGGTAGGTACTTTTTCCTTCCTACGGGAATGGTAAGGTACATTGTCTATGACAACAACAGAGTTTGGTTCTAAAATGGGGAGTATTTTGGTAAACCATTTTTCATAATTGTATGAATCCATTTCTGAATGATAATCTCCTTTGGTCTTCTTAGCTTCAAATATTAAGTCACCTCCTTCCAAAAAGCCTGTATCTGATCCTGTAAACAAAATATAATAAAGTACAAATCCATTTCAGAAAGTTTTTATTTTTTAGTAGTTGAACTGGCAAAAACAGCAAAACACAGAAACAGGGATTCTTACACATAATTATAATTTGTACAAGCTATAGAATGGTGATTGTATTACATGTGTTGACATAGAGGTCTGTTCATTTACAATAGAATCATTATAAATTATCATAATGCATGTATGTAAAAGAAGCAAAAGTAGTGTGTTCGGATCAAAGTATGTGAGAATCTGTAGTTACTATAAATATGGGAATCGGATGTTATGTACATAATTATGCGAGTATTATTAATGGAGAACTTACCAATATGCAATATTATCAAGCGTTTGCCTTTACCGCTTGGATTTTTTAATCCCATTGATAGGCCTTCACGGTGAGCTTCTTTTACAGACATTATTGTTTGGTCTTGCCATACTTTGCTCATAGTGTGTCCTGTAACAAGGTCAGAATAGATATATATCAAAAAATTACACTATGCTTGTTGGATCTCCAAGAATTGGATGGTTAGAAAGTGAATTAAAAAATTGTAAATATTGTTGATTACTAAAATTATAGCTAACCTTCATTAAGCCAAGTTTCGTCCGTATAATATATCTTTCTCCCTTCAGCCCTCATTCGAACAATCTCATGCAAATATTTAATTCGAATAAATTTAAAATAAGAATTTTAAAAACAGAGCTTCGAGATATCCCCATGATCTCTGCAGTTTTATTAGCAATGTCGTACTTGTAGGGATAAGAATCCTTAGGCCATGTCCCTTCTACATGCTTGTAGACATTAATAAGAGTCTCCTTGTCCACTGAGCGCATCACTGTCCTCTTGGACCGCTTTTTCTTCGGCGAAGAAAAAGTGCAGATATTGCTCGGCCCAGGTTCAATCATTTAAAAAATATAACAACAAAACAAGTAACAAACAAGACAAACTTAATAATAACAATAACTTAACGAAAACACAACGAAATATCGATTTATAACACGGAGAATGCACGCTAGCGTCAATAAATTCAGCAAGAGTTAAAAAAACATGGAGGGTATAATCCAACCGAATTAAGAAATACTCGCTCCTATGTAAAATAGTCTTTAATATAGTACTCTTTAAATTATCAGTATATAAAATCGTTTGAGTTTGGAAACATTGTCTTTTTAGTTTCTTTATCATGCTCACTTACATTATTTTTTATTAAACGTTTTATTTTGTATTTATGTAAATTTTATATGTTAATATTGTTATCAATTTTAATTGTGAAATTAAAAGCTTTTTATGTTATTCATAAATGTTAAGAATATAGGTGGGTATTTGTAATAAATAAATAAAATTTTGCTATGATAATATTATTATAAAGTTTATCATTGCAAAAATGACATCCAAAGAATTCTTTTTACGATTTGTTTACATTTTATTTTTTCGTAAGTTGAATAGAGTATAGTAAGTAACACTGCCTTTCATAAATATTTTTGACGTAAAATATAATACATGTACATCTATATTAAAATAATGTAAAAGTACTTTATTTCCTGTGATGAATGAAAGGCTTGTCATATCTCTGAGAAATTTCTGTAAAAATAAGCATCTCCTTTGTAGCTATTTTACTTTTCCTTATTGTATGTTATTTGCGTGTACATCTATTGTTAAATAATAAAAACATAAATTCTGGAAAAACTGCCACCTCACAAAGACACTAAACCAAAAAACCTTCAACGTTAAAATTCGTAAACGTGTCGACACAATACAAAACGTTTTCGGGAATGGACGTCTTAGGTCGTCACGCTAAAGACGTAAGAACGTCTTTTGACGTCAACGACGCTGCGACGCCACGCAACTCGTCGCGTCCGTCGTAATGGACTAGGGGAGATAACAGATATAATAACTGACATTGCGGTCCGATAGGGTCCCGCTACACCCGGAGAATTTGTTCAATTGCCTCCCAGGATATTTGCTTGCACGCAACACTGAGTTTTCTGTAGGCTCCCGTTTATTTTAACGTTGTACTGAATTTGATGACACACTAGAGATGCGGATATCTTATCTCGGTCACTGAACATCTTTTCGTAACGTTGCTGTATAAAAAAGAAAGAAGGCGGAAGAAAACTATTGTTTCTGGAAAATTAACCACTGTTTTATCGTGCCCGTATGTATGTATATATTAAATATAAACTATGTACAGACGCCAGCACATGAAGCTACCCGAAACTGTCAAATTTTCCCAATCAACCTTGATCCTAATTTCTTTAGCAATAAAGTTGAAAATCTATTAAAGAAATTTGACAGATTGTTGTAGCTCGATGTGCTGGCGTCTGTACAAGAAAACGAAAAAAGATTTTACGTAAGTCTTGTACACTCCGACATTTGATCAGAGTATCCCAAAAAGTTTTTAAATCTAATCTTTAAGAACACGAAAACACATCAAACGAACGAAGATCACGTAACAACTCGGAAGAAAAGTTATTAAAACTCAAATTCTTCTGTTGCGATCAAATGTATTCAAAAGACGTACATTTCTGACTTCCCGGTATAGCGCCGCGCGGCGTTCTGGGAGCCTTGTAAGAACACGCCCTAATGTCTATGGAGGCCAACAGATGGTCTCACTGCCGGCAGTCATTATCCTTTTGTCTTATATCCGATAGCCCACGACACATTTTAAACCTTAACATTAAGCGTCAAAGTCGAAATTTGTCTGCAACAAACGTAATCAGCGGCGAACGAGTATATTATTGAGCTGGAAAATGTTTCACAGCTCAAAACTGCACATTTTCTTTTCATGCAACTTAGATATCTGGGACGTAATGTAACAACATGGTCGGCACACAGCTTTGAGGTGGGTTCACTAATATTCCCTGGAGATTTCCAAGCTGGTAAATGAGCTATTGTGGTTTCACTGGAACTGACTTTTCGCGTCTAGCACTGCAGTGTGTTATAAAATGGTTTAAGATATATCCTTGTATTAGTTTAATGGCATTATGAAATATTTTATTTTTGTTTTATTTCACATATTATTGGAACATAAAAC
Source organism: Tholera decimalis (assembly GCA_943138885.2). Classification (NCBI taxonomy): domain Eukaryota; kingdom Metazoa; phylum Arthropoda; class Insecta; order Lepidoptera; family Noctuidae; genus Tholera; species Tholera decimalis. The sequence goes on from OW964565.2 coordinate 23,782,889, forward strand.
AGTTAGGTACACATTACAATACGAGCGTGACGAAGTAAAATTTATATTCATATTTATTTATATTTTGCAATGTTACGTGGGATATTTATACGACCGCACTAGATTTTTTTTTATTGAAAATAGTTTCGCGTTTGACCACCATCTCACCTGATGGTAAGTGATGATGTGGTCGAAGATGGAGCACACTTACCTAAAAGTAACCTATTCACTCTTGACTTAAAGACTCCTAGGTTATAGCTATCGGTTGTAGAAAAATACCTTCTAAATGTTTATATATAAGTGTCATTAATTCTATTATCATTAATTTTATTTGCCTCACAGCAACAGGAACTGAGAACTAAATTACTCACGAATTATAATTTAAAAATTCACAAATTAATCCCCATAAACGAAGATCTCGCAGACACGCATTACCAAAAAACACATGCTAAGTTCCCAAGACGCAGTGACGATGTTGAGAAAACCATTTACCACGTTCCACCCTAAATGGGTCTCACACGAGCCCCATATTACCCCAAATTGGTCTAATCTTTAGTTATGACCCCCCATAGGAATTGGCTTTTCAACAATACTAAAACCCGCGAAAGCGGAAACATTACTTGTCCGTAAGAATAAAAAGGGATATTCCCACACCGATAGAAATGGATTGTCACACTAACTTTGTATAAGCAGATACAATAAAATGCGTCTGTTTCGTTCGGCTTCAATTCCTCTCGCGGGACAACAAAAACAAGGCCGCCTAAAGAGATATTCCCTATTTTTATTCATATTTGAATCTGACATGTGTAAATAATGAAATTTTTGTGTATTATTTGTTACAAAAATCGAATGGTAGGGAAAGATTTCCTCTTTAGAGGTAAATAAAACTGAGATACCCATTGTAACCTTCAATTCGGACGCATTTGGGAGCGTTTCCTCCAGTAAAACAGGAATACACACGATCATTGCGTACCAACGGAATTTTTACTCTTAAAATGCGGGCGTATAAAGTTGGTGATACACAATATACTTATGTAAGTAAAGTAGGCATTTACCACTCTTTTTCAGCATCGCTGTATGTGGTGGCTGCCTCGGTGGTATATGCTCGCGTCTCGGATTTGATTCCCGGGTCGGGCGGGTCGGTTTATCTAACAGAAATTTCTCAGAAGTAGCCCGGAGTTTGGAAGTTGGTGGTGTGATGTATCCCCATGCCTTGGAAAGTACGTTAAATCATTGATACTGCGCCTGATCTGTCTCCGATCCAGTTGGATTGCCGTCCTATCGAACTTATCGAACTATAAATAAATAAATCTTTATTTCAGACCATTATCCATAATTATTACAATTTTTTTATAGCATCTGAATACGAGTAAATTGTTTCAGGATATTTTAGTTCTGTTTATCCGCAATGACCTGTAGGAAGCTGTTAGTGCTAGCCCGGACTCTGCTTAATAATGATGCGAGCCGCTTGCGTATGATGGCATGGAAGCCGTCTACCCTGGCGTCCGCAAACACACCGGAGGCACTACAAAAGCGGGGCAGCCTTAACAACATCCTAAATCCATTGTTATATTGGACACGCAGGGCATTAAGTGTCCTCTGCGTATACCTGAACCACAGGTTGCACGTGTAGAAAGTCTGACAGTAGGCTCTAAATAGTGTGACTTTAACTTGGTCGCTACAACGCGCAAACCTGCGGGCCAGCATATTACTTCTGACTGCCAATGCCCTACGTTGCCTTTCTATATCAAGTTGGTCATCAAGGCCCTCAGCAACGTAATGTCCGAGGTATTTGAACTGTTGCACCAGCTTCAGTTCAGTACCATTCAGTTTTATCGCTACTATGAGAGTAAACGGACAGAGTGCACACCTGTACCTGCGCACAAACTTGTGCACTATAATATCTCCTGCACAGATGGCTAATATGTGATAAAGTAAAAATTAACACTTTTCAGGAAACGGATCACTAAACTAATAAAAACTAAAGACACCGACTACCGAAATTACTAAAAATAACTTTAATTTCGGTAGTCGGTGTCTTTAGTTTTGTATTTTCGTTTTTCGCACCGACTTCCGAAATTAAAGTTATTTTTCACTTTGCAGTGTTTTTTGGGAGTGGTTTAATTTTTTGGAAAAAAGTTTTTATTTCACTCTTTTTAGTTGGTCTATTTTTAATTTATCTAGTTACAAGAGCCTAAATGTCAACTACTTATAACCTTTTACAAAATATTGCTTTTCCCAATGCTGGGCCGTTAATTGTTGAGGAGTTCTCCTGGTACTTCACCATCAGCTCTACATCACCATATGCATTGTGACGAGCATAAAGTGCTTAACATCCATATTCAAGTAATCGAATCGCAATCCACTCAATACTTATTAATGAGTAGTTTCGGCGGCCATATGTGGTCTTCATCATCAGTTCCACTTCCTCAAATGGTACTTTTTGAGAGCAACTGCACAAGCTACTATAATAAATACCCAAAACGTCATAGGTGTGCCTATAATATTTGAAGAGTTCCCTCGATTTCTCCAGAATCCCATCATCAGATCCTGACGTTTATGAAAATGGGATCAATTTCAAAGTATACCCTTTCAATCAAAAAAAGAATATTCCAAATCGGTTCAGCCGTCTTCGAGTAATCGATGATGAAACATAAAAAAAAAAAAAAAAAATATTCGCGTCGAATTAATAACCTCCTCTTTTTGTCGTCGGTTGAAAATTGTTTCTCCCACACTCCTATTATATTTGTACGACCTATACAACGATACCCCGTACTATGGGGTAGACAAGATAAAAAAAGTATCCTCTTTAAATGCAAAGCAAAAGTTCTAGTACCAATAGTTTCTGAGCTAAGCGGCGGACAGATAGACGAACATAGCTAAAGTATATGTGTTCCTTGTCGACTACGGAACCCTAAAAATGAAGCGGTTGAAATGAGGATCACGAAACAAAACTCACTAGCTGTTGCTCGCGACTTTGTCCTGATAGAAATTCACACTGAGGCACTTTGACACCCTGTCAAAGTTTTATCACAATCTGAATTATGGTTTAAGAACGCATGGAGGATAGCCGATATATTTTTATTTTCCTGTGCAGATATTTTCTCTAAGCAGCCAAGTGCCTATATAAAATTAAGGAAGTAGTCTATAGAATTCTAAACAAACTCGACTCTATAATTTACGCCAGCGACACATCTTCATCATACATACAAGCATACATCGGCTCAACACATCACACGTTGAAGTCACTTGAAATTACTCTTTCAAAAGAAAAAATATCCTTATTCATTAGCGAGTGGTGAACATGTCTGAACAGCGCAGCGACGCTGACAACATTCCGAGACTCAAGTTATTGAAATGCTGAAGTATTTCTAAGTTTAAAGTGGCGGTAGGCAAGTCTGGTACGAGCAAGGCACATGGGAAATAATTACCATATTCAACGCATTTCCTCGGCACACCGGAGGTAGGCTTGAAGGAAATTATTTGTCATATTAACGTCAGTCGGCTCGAGTTCCGACGTCGAGATGTTAATATATTAAATTATCCTCGGCGGCATTTTCAAAAAGTTATTCTATATCGATACTGTTTGACAAATCGATGTTCGTATTCCAAACGTTTTGTCATCAGACTTCAGAGTTTGACAATGTTTATGTAAAGCGCGACGCAATTAGAATTGGAAATTAAGGATAAACAATATCACTCAGGGGAGAGTTCAGGCATCAAATAATTGTGCAGTGAATTGTGTTACCTACGGGACGGCTATTAGGGACAGAATCACTTCACGGCAAGATTTTTTCGTTTTAATTAAACCACAGTCGCCACACCAAACAAAAACCACGAAGCCAACAAATCAATTTCGCGTCAGGAAATTACTTTGTAAAGTTGAAAAGGGTTGCGCGATACGGTACCAAATTGAAATTCTTTTGTACGCCGCACCTTTACATGTCCGAACTGTTACCTGACTCTTTGAATCATAGCGCAACAACATTTTTCGATCAAACTTTGGAATACACACTTTGCTGAGCAATTCCGTATAAGTGATATCAAACGCGCTAACTTTTTGACAATTATACTCAAACGAACAACGAGACTTATTATACTCCGAGCTCGTCGACAGCTTTTCTCCACCTCAAGTGATGCGTAGAGCATTTATAAAAGTTGAACAAAAAGGCTTTATATTCCCAAATAAACATGATCAAAACATTAACAATAAACAAACTTTTTCATTGTGCGCTGATTTGTGTAATCATTTTATTATATTTAAGAGATAATTTTAAGCTATTAAAGGAACGAAAGCAAAAAGTTTTGGGCACCGAAGTTCATTAACAAAATAAGCAATCTGGCTAAAAGCACGCGCCCACCGAGGTAAAAAGCAATTACAAAGTTATGGAGTGTTCTTGACGATTATTTACGTATTATAGAAGAGAAACCTCCGGCTGGCTATTAAGCTGAGAGGAATTTCAGTAGTAAATGTATTGCGCCCACTCCGGGACAATATTACGTGAGTTCGATGAAACTTGAAAGTTGCGCGGGCGAGCCAATAACCACACCTCACGAGCATTACCTACTTCACTCCATATTGCCCTGGTAGACGCCTGCACGAGCGCTTTTAAACTTACATTTAAAATAATGGGAAAGACCTTCCTCGTACGTTTTATGTTTACTTACATTAATTGTAATGCAAACTGTTTACTGCCACCGCGTAGTTCTATAGAATGAACATTTATTGAGTCCAACTACTGAATACGTAACACGTGAATCAGTTGTGTGCTAGTTTTCTAATAGTAGTTTTATGTTATTATAGAAAACATCATCTATTTGTTTACGCAGAGCAAGCACATTGCATTGCAACATATGTATATTAGACTAGCTGTGCCCTCGGGCTTCGTTCGTGTGGTGGTAAATATTACCTTTTCCCTCGTAATTCCCAATATTTAGGAATTAAGGGATAAAAAGTGTATATAATTGTGTTTCTCTATAACCTACTTAATTTTCCAGTGAAATCGTTTCAGCTGTTTTTGACAGATAAACATTTTAAAATGTTTGCTTGTGTTTGTGTATCTAACTACTTAATAAGCACTAAAGAAAACACAGTTATTTTGAAATGACAAACAGATACCATCTTTTTCGGTACCATGCTATTTATTTTCAATTCAATTTATTATTCTATTTTATACTATCTATTTTAAATATTTTCACATATATATTTTACATTTTGTATCAATAATAACATTAGTCGGTTTATAATTACATCGAAAACGGTCAAAAGGATTGCTAGTACATACCTACTACATTAGTATGAAACGTCATCATAAAATGAAAGTTCAATCGTCAGCGCACAAAGGAACACGTCAGACCAGAATCACACACGGAACCCTAGAATGATCGTGAGACATTAGATTGAAAATTAATAAAAATCACCTTATAGCACGAGTGGTAAAGATGACTTTTCTTTATTTAAACGTGTTTTATTTACGTGTATGTGTTAATGATTTTTAAGCCGTCGTATACGACTCATAACGATAAGCTCTGTCTATCATTGGAATAATGTTCTGAATAATCAAAACATGACTCTGGGAGAAAAGAGCAGTGAAGCGCCATCGTAACATGGTGGACATTCCTACCCAAACGCACAAAACGTTATGGAATTTCTTTCATTGTGCGTACAGCTAAGGTCTATAATTCCTTGATAGATAGAGTTTGTGATTCCTGATAGCTATAACCTGGGGGTCTTGGAGTCTAGAGAGAATAGGTTATTTCTAGGTAAGCAAGATTCGTCCTCAATGACGTCATCGCTTACTATCAGGTGAGACGGCGGTTTAACGCAGACTAATAACAAAAAAAAAATGACTACCCCGTTACACTCAATCTATATCTATACTTATAATAAATCTGTAGAGAGGTTAATTCTGTACATGAAATATATTTACAAAATAACTATCAGGGGGTGATTAGGGATCGATACTTATGCCAAAAATGCAATCAGTAAAATTTTTGTCTGTCTGTCTGTCTGTCTGTCTATCTGTCGGTCTGTCTGTCTGTCTGTCTGTCTGTATAACCGTTATAGAAACAAAAACTACTCGACGGATTTTAACGAAACTTGGTACAATTATTTTTCATACTCCTGAGCTGGTTATAGTATACTTTTCATCACGCTACAATCAATAGGAGCAGAGCAGTGAAGGGAAATGTTGGGAAAACGGGAGAAGTTACTCCATTTTTAAGCTTCCGTCGCGAGTGCAACCTTAATGGTTAAAGCTACACAGAAATCATTTATGACGGAAATGTTCTCCTTAAAATTATATAAAAAATATCCCACGACAGCATATATCTATCTTTTATGGTTGACTCACAATAACACGTGTAACTCCCGAGAGCTTAGCAGTTCGAAGCTTTCTGATTATTATTCTGCTCCGAAATTTAAAACCACCACAACTTTGCAATGGAACTCTGCTAAAAGTAACCCAGTTGCAACAAAATATAATCTAGGCTCAAATTTTAACAGGTTGCGGTGCAGGAGAAACCGTCTTTATTCCCAGAATTCCCATAATACCAAATAATTTTCCATTCCAATTTAAAAGAACGCAATTCCCAGTATCGGTGTGTTATGCAATGACAATGAATAAGGCTCAAGGGCAGACTTTTCGTGTTGCTGGAGTAGATCTCGGTGTCAGTTGTTTCTCGCATGGTCAGTTGTACGTCGCTCTTTCCCGGGTTAACATTTCTAGAAATCTTTATGTTCACGTGCTGAACGGGTCAACTTTCAACATAGTTTACCCGGAAGCTTTGCGCTGAAGTATTTTCGTTCTATAGGTACTTAAAGCCTCATGTGAACGTGATCTAAACAATATTACAAATACATTAACTTAATAACACACAAGGAGTTACACGCTGACGGAGTCGCGGGCACAGCTATTAACAATAATATTGTGCGGTTCGGTATTGCGATATTTTTCAACAGTATTATAGATTGACATATTATATTTCCCTACTAAATTACGAAGGTTAATCTGTCTGTTACATCAAAATCACTGAACCGTGAGGAAGGACATAGGCTACTTTTTTTTACGAAAAACGACGGAAACGTGAACGAAGTCGCGGGCAGCAGCTATCTATACTAATAATATAAGGCTGAAGAGTTTGTTTGTTTGAACGCGATAATCTCAGGAACTACTGGTTCGAATTGAAAAAATATTTTTTAATTAAATAGTCAATTTATAGAGAAAGGCTATAGGCTATATATCATTACGCTAAGGCCAATAGGAGCGGAGCGCCAATGAAGAATGCTTCAAAATCGGGGTTAAATTTAACGTTAACCCAAAGTAACTATTCCACGCGGACGAAGTCGCGGGCAAAAGCTAGTAAATAATAAAATGTTTTGTGTTTTATTTAATGTTAGTAAATAATTTATTATTCATTATTAACTCTTTAAAAAGTTAAATAAAAACCCTAAAGTACATATATACATCTAGAAATAAACTAAAATATGGCATCCAGAAATTCATGCGCATCGCTGTCTAATGTGCCCAAAAGACTGGCGGCATTGCCACGTTGTATGGCAATGTTTAACCTCTGTCCAAGGTAAAAGCCAGCCCTTGGGTCACGCGAAGTGTCAACTAGGCGTCTGGATAGATCTTTTAATTTTTTAATTTAGTTTTTTTAATTTATTCATTTATACTTTTATTAGTTATTATTGAAGTAATCCTCGTTCTGATGCGTGCGTGTTCTGACGTGACAATGTACCGCTTAGAAGACGTGCATCATCATCATCGTCTGCTTCTCCTTTTCCCAACTACGTTGGGTTCGGCTTCCAGTGTAACTGGATGGAGCTGATTAGTGTTTTACATAGAGCGACTGCCTATCTGACCTCCAAAACCCAGTATCTGGGTAACAGGACACCCGTAGGCTAGACCAGTGTCAGATTTACTGGCTTCTTCTGACTACCCGTAACGACTGTCAAAGATCTCCAAATTACAGCCGGGACTTACGGCTTAACGTCCTTCCCGAGGCACGGGGGTATAACAACGCCATCTTCCAAACTTCGGGCTATTACTGAGAAATTCCTTATGCCTTGATCACACGTACCGAGCAAACGAGCGAGACAGGCCGAGTACTCGGTAGGTATAAACATGGCGCCGAGTGCTCGGCCGAACGAAGCGACGAGACAGTAGCTCGGCTCCCGTTCTACGTACTATGCCGAGTGTCCACCCTCCCGCTTCCCCGCACTGTCTCTCTCGCTCACTTGGCAGGTCTGAACGTGCACTGTCTCTGTGTCTCCCCACTCAGCCAACATGATTGTTGTCACTTCGCTTCGTTCAAATCTTTTTACGATCCATCGTGTCCGTATTGTAGTCTCACTAGAACTGAACTGACTGTGTTAATTTCAAATTATGTGTGAACAGCTACTCGCTTATATCACTGTCTCGGCCGAGAAACATTTTACTGTCTCGCCCGTTTGCTCGGTACGTGTGATCAAGGCATTTCATAAAAACCAATAGCACTTTTAGCCCGACCCTCGTACTCAGTACTGCAGTTTCACTTGCGATCAAGTCAAGCCAAAACCACGCATGGAATATCTTTGCGGCTTTCCATAAATATCCACAGCAGTCGTTAAGGGGAGCTTCGCACATAAAAGTTTGGCAGCCGCTCTAATCTTATGAAAGCCGTGGTTGTTGACCAGTAAACGGGATGTAGGATCCAAACGGTTTCTCTCCGATTCCAGACCCATAGCCTAAGCTAACATACAACAAGTCTAGACAGAAAACACTACTATTAGCACTAACTCCGTGGTCTGGTGTTTTTATTTACATTTCTCATATCACTTCGGGCATAAGGCTCACTGATAGGTGATTTACCTATAACTAAGCGAGATAATAATATGTTACCATTTGAGTGAAGACACTAACATTGCATGGCCAAAGCTTTTTGTTTACTGTCGCAGAAATAATTAAAGTAGCAAAACCGTGAACAAATAGTGTATCTATAAAATTGAATATTATTAGCTGTTGCTACAAATTACATGCACTATTTTAGTCCTATTCCTACCGGCCTCATCTAGTTAAAATTTACGAAAAAAAAATGACGTGTAAAAGTGTTATTTAATAACCAATTTGCAAAATAAACATCATTTATACGGGTTCATTTTTTAACAAATTAGTTAAGTCCTTCAAGTATCACCACGCCAAATTTCACCAAAATCGATTTCACCGTGAAAGCGGCATAGATAAACGCACTTTCGCATTTATATTAGTATAAAAATATATATTTAATCCTCCTTATTGATTTTGTTAACGGTGATCCTTCAACTGTTTTCTGTATATATAATATAAGTATCTACAGTTTAGATGTAGACGTGTACATTAGTCATAAAAATAAGATAGATAGATGGATATACTCTTTATTGTACACCATAACAGAATTATAACACAGGAGCATAATAATATAATTTATCTGTTCTTGCTTAAGGTACCTATGAGGAGACTTGAAAGGTAAAAGCAACATACAAATACAGCCCGAGTCTAAGCTTTCAACTTAATTAGACGTCATTTAGGCCCAAATTAACCGTTAAGGTATTAATAGTAAGGTTCTAAGTGCCTTAACACATTGATTAACTTCCTAAGCTAGATTAGATTCAGTAAGTGCATCAGCTAATGCACCGGGTTGTGCGCTGCAAGTTACTGAGTTTCCACTGATCATATTAACAATTTACACCTACTCCGAGCTCCACTAAATTAGTTGATGTTCTATCCTTGGTTCATTTATACTAGCTGCTGTCCGTTCCCGCCCACGCGATAACTGGAAATCATCGCAAGAGTAGTCTCTATAGACTTTAGTTTTGGCAATCATTGTGACGTTTGTCGTGTCAGTCCGTGGAGTTTCTTGCCGGTTCTCCTCCATAGAAAACTGACTGATTCAAACCGTGCACTAACTTCTGACGTTTTATAAGTCCACCATGGTTTACCTATGTGAAGTAAAATATTTTTTATTTCGATTTTGGTAAGCCTCAACCAATAACGTACCGGGGTACGTATACAAACATTCACTTGCACAAATACTCAGACCTAATACAAATATCTGTAGGTCATTTAAACATTTGTTCCGATGCGGGGACTGAACCTACGACACGTATTATTAGCCTATCGGTGAATCACTGCACCAACCATGGCGTCGAATATATTCAATTCCAACAACAAGCGCGTTGTTATAATTTTTAATGTATCGTTGTTTTATAAAACCGCCTTGTGTCCCGGACTATGCGTCAACTGTGAAAGTGAAAGAAGCCCTCGGACTGGATACTTAATATTGTTCTCATGTTTTATTAATAAAATTTGTGATAAAATAAAAATAAAATACTATTCCAATGGTATAGTAGAAGTACATTGAGAGGCTTATGCTAAGTAGTAGGTAATATATTGAAACCCTGACCTCTAAACTAGGTTAGAACCTGTATCTTAGAAGATTACGAAGACTTACTCTTTGCGTAGGCAAAACGTCAAATGATTGCTCCCGCTCTGGAGTAGAAGGGACTGTCAGACTCGCCCATGACGGGTTCCGCAGTAACTATAATAATATAATATGTATATTTATATGACAAAAAAATATTAATTTAATATTTTTTTTTTCTTAAAATCGGAAAGCATTTCACAGAATACATCTATATACCAAGTTTCACATGTATAGTCCTAATAGTTTCGGAATAAAATGGCTGTGACATACGGACGGACGGACGGCCAGATAGACAGACATACAGACAGACAGACATGAAGAAAGTATTATAAGGGTTCCGTTTTTTGCCATTCGGCTACAGAACCCTAAAAATGGGTGAGACAGTCGAGGCTATACAAAAAAGAAAGCCACATTTTATTTTAAAGTGTTATTAAGAAATAAAGAAAGAAAATTGCGTTTATTGCAATTTTGCAATTACCCATACGCACAAAACGTTTTGGGAATACCTTCATTGTGCGTACGGCTAAGGAGTGGAATTCCCTGCCGGAGTTTGTGTCTTCCGATAGCTATAACCTAGGAGTCTTTAAGTCAAGAGTGAATAGGTTACTTTTAGGTAAGCGTTCTCCATCTTCGACCATATCGTCACTTACCATCAGGTGAGATGGTGGTCAAACGCGAAACTATTTTTAATTTAAAAAAATGAACAACATTAAAAAAACATCATTATGCCAAAAGGGCCTCAGCTCAGCATAATGTCAGGTGGCAATCCTAAGTATTACCACCTAACGCTGATTTTCAGCTGCAGCCAACGGATACTACACGCTCGAACGTCCAACACACACGGGTAAACATTTTAGTCAACACTACTTGAACGACAAATAATTGAATTACACGTAAATAATTTGCATGTATGTATGTATTAAGTGCCAAAGGCATTGAGTCCGCCTTTATAATTTTGTGTTGCATAAAGTTTTAATAATTAAATAGTCTCAAGTCAAATTGACACATGTAAATCATGGCCCAAACGGTTTGAGGCGTAAAATGTCACAATTTGACGACGACGTTCCGAATTTGAAACCAGTTCGAAAGTGGTCGTGTTCCTAAGCTGCGAAACGACGCATTCGATTACTACTCACATTTGCACACTTAGAATAGCTGCGACTAGCCGAGAATCGCAAATCAGTCTAAAAGCACGTCTCGAAAATAGATACACGATATGTATATACAAATTCTACATGTTTTCTACGCCTCGGTTAAGATGTAAGGGTTGATACATCAGCATTTTGGATTTCAAACTTGGCAGTCAGATTGGTGTTCTTGTTTGAAATATAGACAAATTCCTTACAAGTTTTAAACATAAAGCCTTTTCGCTGCATAAAGTTTATAGTTTGTTTCACACTAATAAAAATGTATTTATAGATCTTTTCTAGAAGATCTAAACATTATGAGAAAGAATAAAAGTTTTTTAAAACAAGCTTATTTTATTATTTTTCTCAGCAAAAATTTTCAATTGATGATTGTACTATATCAGGGCAGTGCACAAAAATAACTACTCCACCATCTTAGGCCGTCCACCATATTGGATTTTAAATTACGTAACAAATCTAACCATGCATTGTCAACAAAACTAAAATAGAATGCAAAATTTTATCTTACATAATCGATTAAGGATATCTATCTCCTTTAAAATTCATTTGCAATATTAGATCCGCATATACAAAAGCTAACAACTGAACTACTAGTTTTCTACAGATTGTACTTCAGGGAGTGTGCGCAGGAGCTCCATGACCTGATCCCTCCATCTCCCTTTCACTACCGGTCTACCAGACGCACGGCTGGATACCATCCACACTTGGTTGATATACCGTCTTGTCGTGTCGTCTTGGCGCTTCTCCTCCACATTTATTGTGCGCACTTCCAAGCTGTGGAATTCTCTGCCGGCTTCTGTGTTCCCTGCCACTTATGACCTATCAACCTTTAAAGCAAGAGTAAACAGGCATCTTCTGGGGGCTCGCTCGTCCCATCGTAGACCTCATGTATCGCTTACCATCAGGCGAGATTGAGGTCAAGAGTGAGCTCATTCTGAATAAAAAAAAAACTTGTGAAAACCTAAAAATAATTGTTTTGAAAAAAATATATTGGCAACCATAACCAAACAAAGAAGCAACATTAACCTAAAAAACAAACCCTCAGAAAATAATAATCCAAGCTGCTTAAAATTACGGTAAAATTCTCAAAGTATACTCCCAGATAAAAGGTAATTATTTGGGTTCGAAGGTATTCATATTCCGTACGTATAAAACGGAATGCCTGACGGATTATCCCCGGGTACAAAAGCCTTTTGTATGACCATCACCCTTGATTATACTCAAATTGTTCTTGTTACATCTTAATCCTGTTGAAAACGGCTACAAATTGATATCTTTGTTTTATATCAAAGCTTCTATGAATAGAAATGTGTTATTTCGCTTTTCAGATGTTGTCTCAACAATTTTATAATGTTTTGTGAAACATAATTGCTGCTCTTGTATTTCAGCGTGTTTTTATTATATTTTATGCGAATTACTACCTATAGTATCTTTCTTTCATCCTAACAATGACAGAAGATTATTAACAGGCTGACCTAAGCACCTTCACTCGGACCTGAATGCTGACTATCCTAAACGGAAATATGAAATAAAAATACTATTATGTAAACGAATCTAGGCATATATCAGTACCACAGTTGAAAGATTTTCCTCAAAGGGTTATTTTTATAATGTAAGGTTCTGTAGGACCACTGCAAACGAAAATATCATAAAAGGAAGAGTCCTAAGCAAACACAGAGAGGCTTGGTCGCTGCTTGCGGTGCACCGCTTTCAGCTTTAAACTCTGTTCTAACATGTTTGTCGGTCATTTGGTAGAATAACAATGTACTAAGTTCATGTACTCGGAACATCGAAATGGGACGAAGAGAATTTTATTACATTTTTAGAAATGGTTGAGGTTTTAACCTTTCTGTTTCTGACTTCATGACAATGTGATCTAAATGGAGGTATATGTGATACTGTTGGGGTAATCACTGCATATAAACAATACGTTTATTTATGCTACTAGCATGGATCACATCGGAGAGTCACTGGGCGAAAGATAACCGTGTACTGGTCGCATATAATCAGCAGCGGTGGAAAGTTTAAGGTGAATTTGGCAGCAAGAAGCTGCGGATACAATAAACACGAGTATGGTCGGTATAACAGGTAGGTAGTAAGCTTCACTTACTTATTTATTTATATTATGTACACACATGACACTTAAAAGAGAAAGAAAAATTGGCTAAGCACGAGTCAGACTCGCCCATGAAGAGTTCCGTGGTAACTACGCCAAATAACTTTGTTTTTCATAGTGTTTGAATTTAAAATTATTTGAATGAATTACAAAGTTATATTTGCGGTTTTAGAAAGTATGCTATATCTCAAAAACTGCTTACCCGATCTCGTTCAAACCAATTTTCGTTGAAAGTTTACATTAAAATACACATATTTTTTTAGATTTTTTACTCCATTATTTTAGAGGACACAAATTTTACCACTTTGGAAGCGTATATAACTTTTAAACGATTGACTTTTTACTATAGATGCCACGCATAGGTCTCATGAAAAAAAAAACAAAAAAAAAAAAAAAAATTTTATTTTTTTCTTAAAATCGGAAAGCGGTTATAAGCGGTTATAGCGGTGAAACTTCGTAGGTGGTGAGATGTATTCTGTAAATACATCTCACCACCTACGAAGTTTCACATGTATAGTCCTAATATTTTCGGAATAAAATGGCTGTTACACATGGACGGACGGACAGACAGACAGACAGACATAATGAAACTATAAGGGTTCCGTTTTTTGCCATTCGGCTAAGGAAACCTAAAAAACAAACACTGATAAAAGAGCACAAAGGTGCTACTTATTTCATAAGAAATATTTCGTCCAGCAGACCTGCCACAGGAGAATTGAAGAAGAGATGATTACAGTGACTGCGAATGTTCTAACGATTTACCGTATCCCCGGAACGTAAAGGCATAGGGAAGGATATCTGACACTCCCTTCCCCTTTTCGCAGTGCAGGCAGAATAATTTGATGATTTTTTCCACAGAAAAGAAATGACCTTTACGGACAGCATCAAATATCATAGAATCCATTCTATTCTCCCACACTATTGTGACTATAAAAGTCACATTATTTGTTAACTCTTCAAGACTTCACGCCTGTCAGGTTTTGATAGAAACATTCTGGATCATAACATACAATTTTATAAAATTGTTTACATTCCACGGATGAAACTGTAGGCAGAAGCTTGTTATAAAATAAAGCCAACAAATTCATAACCAACCCCATTAAACGACAATCCCACACAGACTCGCAATTAATTTAAACAAAACAACTCCTAACTCCATTAAAAATACTTAAGTAAACTCGTATGAGTAATTATGTACAGTGTCGCGAATTAGCCCTGTGAAACGTTTAGCGTGATCTTGTGTCGCTTCAAGCGCTCCCCAGCGCAAACAGTGCTTTGCAGCCGTTTGTGGCACGTACCTTAGTACACATCTTATGAGGGACGGATTCATGATTCAGGTACGAGGTTTAGTGACAGATGAGCGAGCTCTGTTTGTGTTTAATTAGAATTAGAAAGAGACGGGGCTATGAGTCTTATTTGCTTTGCTTTTAACACTGCGTTAAAACTTGTGTCTGTTGTGTATTTACATTAAACTCATGGTAAATTTAATAAGAAGTTATTTAAGTGCCCAGTAAGATAACTAACCACAAACAAAGCGACAGGCAAGTGCTGTATGCGGCATGCCCATGAAAACTAGATGTAGACCAAGATGATGTACAATACACAAGACCTACATTCAGCCTTGAATGGATACGGGTTGAAGAAATGAAGAGAATTTCGGACTCTAATCCTATATTTACAAAGCAAAATAATTTCCAAAAACAATCACAGGTTAAAAACAATCCATCCTAAAAACTCTTCTAATGTCGTTGTCTTTAAAAAAAATCTTACTGATTTTATAATAATATCGAAATCTCAACTTCTGATCATCTTTTGATGTCTACTTGAATTTATACGTATAACTTCAACATTAATGCATTTCATTTTTACACCAACGCATATTTCATTTACTGCGTTATACTTTGAAATAGCAGCAGAAATAATATGACAGAACTATCACTCTCAACCATACAAATAGTACGGAAATAATTATTTCAATAAACCAAGGGGAAAAAGGTAAAGTTCACAACAACTCACCTCAGAACTATACAACTTCATATGTAGAAAGGCTCAGGGTCGCTTTAGTGGTTCTTTTATCTATTATTTGTCATGGCCCGGCTTGACATGTCGTTATGTCGTATGACATCAAAGACACGGCTCAGAGACAGAGTCTCGGGGTACCTCAAGGCAGCCTCATGCGCCCCGAAATGTACACAAAAGTAGGTATGTAAATAAAACATGGGATGTGACCACTCCCCTTCCATTCCCCTTCTAAATACGTTAGAAGGCCGCAAGCTATCCTTACGGCGTCCCTTATTACTTAAGTAGGCTTATAAATAAAATTAATCCGCTCAATTTGACACCTACATATTTTATGTAAGTGCCCCTTACGGGAAGATTGTAGGAAGTGTGTCATTGCCTTTATACTCAGAGTGTTAAGATGTAGTGTGCACTATTCGTTCTATTCTTGTCGCCTTTGACGACGATAAGTCTCTTTAGTATTTGTAGAAAACAGAGCTTTTAGTGGATATTTACACACTTGAATCCCCCGAGTATACTTTTGAATACACGCTTGTTTACCAGTGAAAGGAAGCTAATTTAAGCATTCGTATCTATCATTCTTCTGCCTGCCGCGTGCCGTCCATCAACTCTGCCGGTCTACCATGACGTATCATTGTGATCACTATTCGTGCATATTTCTTTATAGTACATAACTTATTTTTTTAACGTGGTAAAATCTTCAGATGAGTCCTCCCACCCCGGGCAGGGCCGGCGGGACTGTCAGACTTGTACTGACTAAAATCCACGGTATTCCTTCAATAGCCCATTACGTACCGGGGTCACGGTAATGAGATAAGTCCCACGACCCCGGCAGGCTTCGGCCCTCTACAGGGGGGGCCTCGTCATCTTGCTGACGCTCTTTGAGGCGCGCGTGGAACACAACGCGCCGTCGACCCGGGCATGGTCCATGGTCGGACAGCGAGTTGCCCTTTACTCGCTGTCCGCATGCCCATAGTGCATAACTTAAGATTTAAATCCGCGCCATACAACAATCTAAGATCGAACTGACCATCCAACTTAGGTACCGAGAGAGTGCCAGAAAACCTCCCTGTTGCCTCAGTTGCCCTTATATTCCGGGGCCGCGGTATCTCGTTAGAAAATTACCACAATTCGACTGGACTTATGTTCTCTCAAGTAAACGTTCCGCATGGACAGGACATGTTGTAAATAATCCATACTAATATTATAAATGCGAAAGTAACTCTGTCTGTCTGTATGTTACCTTTTCACGCCTAAACCGCTAATCCGATTTAGATGAAATTTGGCCTGGAAATAGTTTAGGATCCTGGGAAGGACATAGAATAGTTTTTATCCCGGAATTCTTACGTGATTGGGAATTACGCGGGAAAAACCTCCCACGCGAACTCAGTCGCGGGCAAAAGCAAGTATAGTATAATTTTTAGTGTTATACGAACATACATAAATATAAATAGACTACCTAAAATATAACACGTTGACGCTACAGCAGTCGGGTAAAAATTAACACAACGTTCAAACAATGCCTTCTTTTCAGAATAAACAAGAAAATGTACAAAGTAAATCTAAGCTTAATGAAATCTAGATAGGTATTACGTCTAAAATGCAATTACCATAGAGTAAAAGGTTCTCTCGTCTATTTTTTCGATCTCCGACGTTTGCACTAGCAAATTAATAAAGGTAAAGAACCAGCGGCGTCCAATTAAAAATTGAACTTTAGCAAGTTCCACTTTAAATACAAAGTGCAGCACATTTTAGATCCATAATTCTGTGCTTTATTGCGTTTTTAATTATAAGTTTTTCTATTTCATAGCTTTTCTGTTAACTTTGTGCTAATTAAATTATTTTCATTACTTAGTAAGGATATTAACGGTATTTGTTTTCTTTATGAGACATACCTCACATATTTTATCTTTAAGAAATTTTACCACCTATCATTACAAAACATGAAAAAGGTATTCTTCTAAGAGTATTCTAAATCGATGTAAAGAAATAAACATTGCGCCGTCTTATGTAGCACTGGATTGTTTAGCCGTAGTAAGATGCGTAGTAACATGTGCCAAGCTACGACGTAGCATGGCGCGTAGCAGTTCGCGCCAAGGTCTGGCGTAGCATAAAATGTAGCTACTCAGGCCTTCAATAATTTTTCTTTCTTATGTGGGGCTAACATTAAGGAGTGGGGCATTTTACCTCATTAAAACCAGGCCGGTATTTACCATCAGAAAATGAATAAAAGCTACTCCTCTTAGCAGGCGCAGGAGTTCTCTGTGCAACGCCAATCTGTCCCTAATCACATTGCAAAAGGTCTCCCTTTAGCGTTGCTGTGTATGGTAGCATATGACCACTATGCCACCGTCCTCCCCAGGGTCACATAGAGAGTGGACAAATTCTCCACACTGAAGGCTCACGACCTTCAACAATAAATTTACAGGTATCGTGTGAGGCGTGTGCGCCTCGGCGATTGCATCCACGACGCTTCCTTCTCCAAGCCATAGCAGGATCGGTCCTCTCACAAACGCATGGCTTTCTCCTTCTGGCCCATCACGCTCCCACAGAAGATTGCAGCAAAACAGGCGTAGAGAATAGCGCCAGCAAATTTATATCTTAACCAAGTAAGTAACATTAGAAACTGAAACTACAAAGTGACTTCAGTTCCATAATATATGATTATTATCAAGGGTAAACTATTACCGAAAACTTGTTTGCGTGATCTTGAGATACTGAAAACCTACACGAAAACAAACCGTAAAACAATTGCAACAAATTCTTCATTGTTCATCCAACATTGCAAAAGGACGCCATAAAATCTGTAAACAAGCAAACACAGTATAACTAAATTTATTTCGTCAGAATTTTTTATTTCAGTTCTAAAACGTATTTGAAACGAGTTTTGCAATCGTAAAAAGGCCATTTGTAAATTCATGTACAGCAGCCTGGTGTTATTGTGACACATCGACCTTTAGAAAAAGTTCGGGTTTGTAGAGCGTTGTCTCTCTCACTCATGCCTTCGTGAAAGTCTCTTTCTGGATTCGACGTACCGGACTATACTTATGGCGTTAAATCATGACAGTTGCGGTCGCTGACCCATTGTTTATTATGATTCTTAATTTCTAAATTAGAATTATGTCAAAACGTCAAAAATGGGAATGGCAAACTGTCTAAATTTCGCGTTACCTTTTTTATTTTGACATTTGAGCAATCACAATTATTCAAAATAGAATGGCGCATTATCGACGGCCTCTGAATTCGTTCCTGACAGGTTCATCGGAAAAGATATCAAAGAAAAGTACTTCTAAAAATGTGGTGTTCGCCTTTGCCCAGCAGTGGTACAATATAGACTTGACAGCGGGTAACCAGAAGCCAGTAAATCTGATACTGGTCTAACCAAGGGGTATCATGTTACCCAGGTACTGGGTTGTGGAGGTCAGATATATAGCTTATAACTGCATCCGGTCGCTTGCCAATTAAAAAGAATAAAAAAAACTGCATCCGGTTAGACTGGAAGCTGCTCCCAATTTAGTTGGCAAAAGGCTAAGCAGACGATGGTACAATATAGGCTTGTTATAAAAAAAATTCTCCAGTCCCGATCGGTAATTTTTGTTATGAACATGGATACTTATGTATTTCTACCTTATTCCAATTGAATAAGGTAGAAATACATAAGTATCCATTTTACTGGCAAAGGAATATGATACAAAGTTCAATGATCGCCGTAGCGATGCTAAAACGAAACAACTATACCGACGTGTATACCCATAAAACGTTGAAATCTCGCGCTTTATATTAACAGAGTCATCTTACTGTCGTTAATGTTTGTTTCCGTGCGCCATTTTGTTTGAGTGTGTCGTCAAATCGGGGACTTAAATCCCAATTACAGTTTTATGATGAAAGTCTGGGAAACGATTTTCGATACTGCAATTTGTTTAGCAGATAAATGGGGAGAGCAGTACAACTTACAAATAACTAGCTGTCATAAAACTTTAATTAGAGATAATGCCAATTCGTTTGTATTTGTACTTGTAGCTATACAACATGTTTTTTTTTCCTTTTTGCCCCATTAGTCTAGATTTGAAATCAGACCACTTTAAATAATTGACAGAATGGATCAATGATAATTATGTTAAAATATTCATCAATCCCAAGCACTACTTACCCTTGAATTTAGCCACGACCTCCTCAGGAAAAAAAAAGTTAAAAAATTTCTAATATTAGTCTTAGTCTATACATATTAGAAACCACTACTTAAGGGACTGTTATTCTTAGTTTGGTCTTCTTCATAATTATTATAAGCTCTCTTAATCAGAAATATTATTATAAAGCACCGTATTTATTAGTTTATTATTTTAGCTTATATGTGTATTTTATTAGTAGTATATGTATTATTTAATTCCATTTTCTTGTTACCCAAAGGTTGTCTGAAAGAGAATGCCTTGCTGCATTAAATCCGCCCATGCAACACAATTGTACATAAAGTTTAAATAAATAAATAAAAAACCATGTCAGCGATATTTCAACAATCTTATTTGATCATTAAAGAAATTACACAAACTGTGTTTGTTCTTTACACAGCTCCGCACATTAATAAAACCATTCTTGCAATCCCGCCTTCTTTCATAAAAAACAAACTAAAATAGGAACCTTACTTATGCAAGCAAAGTTTACAAAAGCAGATCCACGCTGGAGTAGATAGTTCAAATCTTTAACACAATGTTATCCAGTCGAAAACCGCAGAAGTCGCGCTAACAAGCTTCCTGTCCCGAATGGGGCAAGTTGGGGCCAGTAGGGGCAAGTCGGGCAAGTCAGCCCAACTCACAAATAAAGCCAAACTGTACTACCGACTACCTAAAGCTGTCCACTTGCCGTAAGTATAGCTACGATATTGCTGGTGGAAACTGCTAAGGAGAAGACAATGGGATTCGATTTCTGAAAATTTTACTTTGGTTATGGGTATAACGGTCTTGTAACATACACTTTAGTATCAGTTTACTGAGAAATGTAATAATAAGCAGTTTTTATCGTCATCAATACCTACTAAGCGCTTTGTATGTTCTTTATAGATATACTAGCTTCTGCCTGCGATTCCGTGCGATTTCCTTCGCGTGGGCCCTCCCACGCGAACGCTCGGAATCGGCCTATTGCTTCCAGGAATAATAATAATATTGGAATTCCGGGATAAAATGTAGCTTTATGTGTTATTTCAGGATGTCTACTACCAACTTAATAAATGTCATTCATATCCGCTCAGTAGTTTTTGCGTGAAAGAGACATTCATACCTACATCTACACATCCAACGCCACAAACTTTCGCATTTATATAAGACTAGCTTTTGCCCGCGACTTCGTTCGCGTGGGATGTTTTTCCCGCGTAATTCCCGATCCCGTGGGAGTACCGGGATAAAAACTATCCTATGTCCTTCCCAGGGTCCTAAACTATTTCCATGCCAAATTTCATCTAAATCGGTTTAGCGGTTTAGGCGTGATAACGTAACATACAGACAGACAGAGTTACTTTCGCATTTATAATATTAAGTATGGATTCTGAACCACGACCACTTGCACCCCAAACTATTTCTTATGCAATTTAAAAAATAAAATTCCTATATGAGCATCTGTATTTTAATAAAAGCTCCTGCGCTAGTAAAATAAACAAGGAGTATAATAACATCGTTTCGTTGTTAATATCACATAAAAAATATATATTAACAATATGATGCTACGGATAATATGCAACTCGAATGACCAAATAAACATAAAAAAATACATAAGAAACGAATTGATAACCCTTTCCGTGACGTCCCAAAAAATAACACAATGGGGACAGACGACCTCCGTAATATAATTTTTATTATTATTTGTTTTTATCACGTACTTGCGATGTGGAAATTCCACGTGGTTAAATTTTATTATTGCATCATTTTATTCATAAATATTGGACCATATAATATGCAGATAAAGTAAGACACATATTTATGTACACACGAATAAAGTAGGAGTTAAAATCTATTTTATATCTACAGCATTTACCAAGGTATATGGGTCATTTATTCAATGCTTGCAAAACATATTTTCGTGACACAGAGCTTTGTATAGTTAAGTAAAATTTTTTCTCGCCGAGAATTTTGCTCGTAATGTACGTACGACTCGACCGTAGCAAACTCCAATATGGTCGGGTCTTGTACATTATTCAACTGAAACATACGCTGAGTACAAAGAACAAAATGCTAACGACCACTTCAACCGAAATACTAGGAACATACTTCGGACAAACCAAATTGCAGAGAGCTACTTAAAAAGCCTCCACCCTGAATACAATGATGTCCAACTATTGCGAACACCGAGAGGTCTCAAGCCGCTTGTTTCTTATTCACTTTAAATAACTTCCCAAACTACCGGCGGAATCGAAATGGTTCTTGTGGATGCACTTAGTTTTCTTTTTGTTACAAATTACCTTTTTATTCTAAGGATTGCTATGATTTTTATGAGCTTACTAGCAGATTGCTCTGGGTTAAACTTCGCTCGATATCTCGGGCCATACTGCGGGGTACCTTCCATGATGTCGGCGGAAGTTTTTGTATTAAAAACTGTTGTATAGAATGGAAATGTTATGACTTGGATCTGGGATTGAATGGGTTTATTTGGCTTGAATGTAGAGCCACGTCGGTCAGTTTAAATAAATAAATTTTATTTGATCAAACTATGAATTTAACAATGTCAATAAAAGGCAAAACCTTTTAAGCCATTATTGGTTTGTGATAAGTAGTAACGCTCTTCCAGTTTTTGTTGACAATTTTGATAAATCTGAAAATTGAACAGAACCAAAAGGAATAAAAATAAAATATATGTCTAAACCAAAAAGAAAAGAAAACATGTACAAACTCAAAATAAAAATAAAATTAAAACTCAGAATAAGAAATAAATAAATAGTGATTGCTCACGTATGTGCGTGTGTGTATTTGTCCCGGATTATGCGATCTTGGAGTGTGATAAAGACTCAGCTTCCTCGTAGTTTTTAGTTATTTAGCATCGGATGAGAGTTTTTTTTACAGTCACGAGATGTCCGGGGTTAGACAGTAAGGTCTTTATTTGAATGAACAGTTGATTAAGATGTTCCGATAACAAGAAAGTCAAGTTGTTGTGTCAATACGTGTATCGTTTGACCTTCTTTGACGATGCTTAATTAAACTTGTGCGCTGTGATCTCTTATTTTTTCCCAAATTCCTTTTTCTCCTCCTTAATCGAGTTTGTTGCTAAGTTTGTTGCGGCTTGCGACTTTTCAAGATAACTTTTATCTGCTAGCTCGAAGCTAAACAAGGCTTTCGTTTTACTGAGCGCGGCACTGTTCGCTGTTGTCACTAAACTTAAATTAGTTGTATTAAGTATCATCGACATACCCGTCACCGCCAGCAGTGACTCTTGGCTTACAGTGTGATATATGTTCTAATGGTTATTAGGTAAGGAGATACACGCCGCGTCGTCGCTTGTTTTGTGTTATCTCTATAACAAAAGTCGGCTTAACTTGAATATGATGAGCGCAAATTATCATACCTACCTGAAAAAACGAATATAGGAAATTTTAATCAACGCACACGTGAAGAGAGATTATCGCCTCTTACTACGACAGGGGAATAGCTGGGAATGTTAAAAAAGTTTTATTTATAAAATTGAATCGGACCAAATCGAATAAATAAGCAACACGAGGTGTTTGCGAAATGGGTTTTGCAAATCGCATAGCTTTTCACAAATTTATGAATATCGGCTTTCATACTTTTTTTCTTTAGGAGTTGATCCCGTGCGGGGGGCGTGCGGGGGTGAAGTCTCCTCGACCTTTATGTTCGATCGAGCGCACACAATGTCTGTAATGGCTGCCATTAGGAACATCAATTTGTTGAACCGTGACGTTACACTTGTCGCACGACTTTCGTTCACAGGCTCGGTTAGCGCATCACACTTAATCCTAAATGATTTACAGTGCAACACTGTTCATTGATTGTAACACTTTCATCTGCGTTAGCCTAATGGCTAAGGTGACGGACTTGTGATAGAGAGGTCGCGGGTTCACCTATTAAAGTGAGCTCACTCCAGACAAAAGCATATTTAGCTTAGTTGGACGGGTTAGGGGGCGTCCATAAATTACGTGAGATGTTTAAGGGGGAGGGGGTCGAGTCAAATCTCATCTAATCTTACGTTGGAGAGAGGGGGGTCTCGGCAAATATCACACATTTTTTTTTGTACGTTATGATTTAGAGAAAAGATGCTGCAGTACATGCGGTATTTACTTTGCATCTATCACAAGAGCTGCAGAGCACAGGCAAGCATCCCACATTGCACCAGCTAAGCAAGCGCGTATGTTCCGCAAAGTGCGACCCTCACGGATTGTCACAAGACGAGCTAATGAGTTACTGTGCGCAAGCGCCAAGGATTAGAGTGGCTAGATCAGAACGAAGTTGAAGGAGCAGATGATTTTACTGAAAATCATATGGACATGTTAGTTCCAATAGTCTCTCTTGAGACCGCGCATGATTCTCCATGGACTGAATTAGAGTAGATATACTTTTTTTAATCACAGTCACAATTTAAGTATTCTATTGTAAAATCTTTATTTCACTTATAAATCTTAGCAATATTGATTACTAGTCTTAACTAGTCGTAAATAAAAGCACGATGCAATTTTTTTTCTTTTTACAATAATAATTAGAGATGGGTTGTACTAGGTAAATTTGGGACTAGGTGCACCTATTCTTAGTATTTAAAAATACGTGATCCAGATACCTATTCCACCTAGTTCACCTAGCCCACCTAGTCCCTAGTCCACCTAGTATCAATTATTGCTTATCGAATGTGGTCATGGTGCACGTAGCACTTAGTCCAAGTAATTTTTTTATTGTGGCTACTAATTTTGCAGGAAACTGCTAAACAACAAATGAACACGGTATTTTGATTAAATTTTACGATGACGGTCTTTAAGCTTCATGGACTCACCTCGTTGCCACTTCTCCTGTACTTGATATTTCTATTGAACTTAGGGTGTTAGCACCAGCAATCAGTGATAAGACTAGGTTGGTACAGTAATTGGACTTTATACTCGAGACTAGTCAGTAATCATTCGATCCGAGAATACTCGATCCGAATGAGTACCACCTAGTCTCGACAAGCCTAAGTATTACGAAGTATCTATTTACTTAGTCTTTTCGAGACTAGTTGGTACTCATTCGGATCGAGTATTCTCGGATCGAATGATTACTGACTAGTCTCGAGTATTGAAAGATAAAGATGGGAAGACTACGGAATAGCGTAGTTAAAAAAGGACAGAATATATATATTCTTGCACAACACGCGTGCGCGTTGCGTTACTTTTATGGACTTTGAATTAGGGTTTAAATTCAAGTGACTGACAAACGAATGATTTTGACAAACATGAATGAGCGGTAAAGCAGTTTATAACGTGTTGAGTGAATGAAATGCAATTACGCGTTAGTGCTATGAAGCCTAAGAGCAGTTGGATTTCGCAATACTTCATGATACTAGGTGTTGTCAAAGTGAGAATAGGTGCCGCCTAGTATCGAAATTTACCTATTCTTCGGATCTGTTCTAGTAGATACGACTCATCTCTAATAACAATCCAACGCGTTTACGTAAGAAACCCACATTTTTAAAAATCTCATGTCAGATTGGAGCATGGGAAAGGGGGTTGAATAAAATCTCACGACATCTCGCGAGGGGGGGAGGGAGGGACAGAAAATTTTAAAAAACACCTCACGTAATTTATGGACGCCCCCTTAACAAAATTGCTAGTAAGTGAATTCTACCCATATTGCTAGTTTTCTTTAACAAAAATATCTAAATCTAGTACTAATAAGATGCCGACAATATAGTAGCGATACGATCACAAACCTTAATTAATTATAATTTTAACGCTAATAACGATAAAGCGCTTACTTGCAAAAAATGAGCAATCAGTTCCCAAGTGCCGGTGTATGTGTATTCAATTATGGCTGATTCTAATAAGATCGTCACCCTCCCTCCAATTACACGTAACAGCGAGCAGCCTTTGAATAAACTGAATTTTCTTCTTGTTATTTACAGATTGTGAATCACAATTCAGCTACCAAATGTGGGTTCGTATTTACCCACCCGCAGGTAAACTTCTCTTGCAGTTAAAAAGGAATTCGGGGGAATTTTATCGCTCGTTAGGGACCTTTAAACGCTGAGAGCGTCCGGGCTGGGCCGGGTCTTACCAGGAAATGTGGCTCAGCACCGTACCTACCACTTTATACTTCCTAAGGAAATCAATGGCTAATTCTTAACGCCCGAGTGTGCCACCATTCAGCCGGATCATTTATTTTGCGGCGCGTCTTATTAACCGGGGATTCAGATTGTCGATTGGGTAAATTATTATGAAGGGTAATTTAGCTGTAAGTAATTATCCAAACCTAATATTATAAATTGAAAGTTACTCTGTCTTTTGTTCTCATAACAGCGACGGTAAGAGACCGAAAGTGTGAGTTTCAATATCCAAATTGATATTGGAACTTGGCACCGTGTACACCATGTCCTGAAATAGAGCAAAGGATACTTTGTTCACAACTTTGTTCTCAGGATTGTTTTGAAATTCACGCGAGCGCTACCTCTAATAGGTATGGTATAAATACTAAGAATAAATATAAATATAAGTGAATTAATATTTAAGATATTTAATTATATCTTATTTTTATTGCACTTTTCCACTATTCTCTTTGAAGTTATATCTAGATTCTGTCCGTAACTTCGTTCGTGTGGGCGGATTTTCCCGCGTAAATCCTGATCCCGTGGGAATTCCGGGATAAAAAATGTGTGTGTGAGTGTATGTGTTGTGCCAGAATGTGAACTACCTACTTACCAAATTTCATTCAGATACGTTTTGTAGTTTTCGCGTAACAAACATCCATACATCAATCCCCACAAACATGAAGTAATCTATACTATATCTATACTAATATTATAAAGCGGAAAAGTTTGTTTGTTTGTTTGCTTGAACGCGTTAATCTTCGAAAGTACTGGGTGGATTTGGATGCAATTTGGTATGGAAGTAGCTTGAAGCTTGAGGAAGGTTATAGGCTACTTTTTACGCGACTGCAAAAAAGGAGAGTTATGTTTTTACCGTGATAGAAACTACGGGAGCGAAGCCCCGCGTGAGTACTGGTAATATTATAAAGCGGGAAAGTTTGTTTGTTTGTTTGTTTGTTTGCTTGAACACGCTAATCTTCGAAAGTACTGGGTGGATTTGGATGCAATTTAGTATAGAAGTAGCTTGAAGCTTGAGGAAGGTTATAGGCTACTTTTTACGCGACTGCAAAAAAGGAGAGTTATGTTTTGACCGTGATAGAATCCACGGAAGCGAAGCCCCGCGTGAGTACTAGTTAGTAATAAAGTAAAAAAGATGACGCACTCAGATGTTTACAAATCTTCAGTCCCAGATAAAAATTAACCTTATCATGTTTCTGGCAAGCTTGTGGCTGCACTCATGAGAAAAAAAAATTCTGCGAAAGAAACTAGTTCTATGTCCTTCTTGAAAGTATTTTCTATCTCTGCACCAAATTTCATCAAAATCGAAAGTTTAACAAACAGTCTAAGTTATTTTCAACCGACGATAAAAAAAAGGAGGAGGTTATCAATTCGACGCGTATTTTTTTTTTTTTATGTATGATTACCGATTACTCGAAGACGGCTGAACCGATTTGAAAAATTCTATTTTGTTTGAAAGGGTATACTTTGAAATTGGTCCCATTGCCACCAAGTCAAGATCTGATGATGGGATCCTGGAGAAATCGAGGGAACTCTTCAAATATTATAGGCACACCTATAGTGCGTTGAGTATTTTTTTAGTAACTTGTGTAGTTGCATTCGAAAACCACCATTTGTGAAGTGGAACTGATGATGAAGACCACAGATGGCCACTGGAACTACTCAATATTGTATAAGTAGGAATAATAAGTATTTCATGGGTTCCGCTTCGATTACTTGAATATGGTTATTAAGCACAATATGCTCGTCACAATGCATATGGTGAAGTGAAGCTGATGGTGAAGTACCAGGAGAACTCCTCAACAATTAACGGCCCAGCATTGGGAGAAGAAATATTTTGTAAAAGGTTATAAGTAGTTGAGATTTAGGCTTTTGTAACTAGGTAAATTATAAATCGACCAACTAAATAGAGTGAAATAAAAACTTTTTACCAAAAAATTAAACCGACTTCCAAAAAACACTGCAAAGTGAAAAATAACTTTAATTTCAGTAGTCGGTGTCTTTAGTTTTGTATTTTCGTTTTTGGCACCAACGAAAATACAAAACTAAAGACACCGACTACTGAAATTAAAGTTATTTTTCACTTTGCAGTGTTTTTTGGAAGTTGGTTTAATTTTTTGGTAAAAAGTTATTATTACATTTATATACATTTAGAGGAGAGTAACTAAATGTGGGCTAGGGCTTTAACGTGGGCTAGTAACAATTCTTGAAAACCAACAACCGAAAGACGCTACAAACGACGATCGTCTATCCCATTCATTCGGTTTAACATCGCACTCACTCTGTTTCGTAAGTCAGGCGCGAGCTGTCGCCAGTGTCAGCCATACTTGTGTTGTCGCTGTCGAAAAATTTTCTGAGATACGTATCAATGTGTTATTTAATTAATGAAAATCAGGTCTAAATACTGTAACTATGTGTCTTAATGCAGAAAATTAGTTTAATTTTATGATTTTCGGTTGATTTATTGCTTGCTATATATGACTTTTAAAGTACACGATCAAGTTGATTTTGGTGAAGAATTTCGAATATGGGCTATGACTAAGGTCTGGACATATAATGACTACTGGGCCAGAGTTTGACACATGGATATGTGATTATTGTAAGTGAATTAAGTAACTTCTTCTAGCTACCAAAGTTTGATCTCTTATAAGATAAACATTTACAATAGTTCTTTCGTACAAGATATTATAACTTTCTATGTGTAGCCCATATTTGAGTGCCTGTTCCATATTTAACGTCTATTTTGCAATTTTATTTAATGCTCAATTTAATAATATATTATAATATTAAGAACATAAGACTGTTACTTAGCTCTTTAAAAATATATGTGTGATTATTTCTACGTCAATAAATGGTTAATTTTTTAATAGTTTTTTAGTTTTGAGACAAAAACAAAATAGTAGCCCATATTTGGTTACTTTCCTCTATATTATATGTAGGGCTGTGTTAGATAAGCACTTCGCCTGCGACTTTGGCCGCGTGGATTTCCAAATAATTTATAGCCGCACTCGCATATAGTGCACCTTACTCAAAAATTATTTTAGATTTTTTTTAAATTAAACCATTACTTCCGGAGATGAACCCTACAAACAAACTTACAAACAAATTTTACCCTTTTGTAATATTAGTACCTATACAGGGTGGCAGGAACATCGAAGCGCAACCGCTTACCATGGATTTAGTATATTAGACCCCTCTATGTTGAAATTTTTCGACGGCATTTTCTTAATTTTATTAAATTAAGAAAAATCCAACGAAAAATTTGCAAGACAGAAGCAAAATCAAAAGAGCAGAAGCAAAATAGAAACAGTAAATTCATTTGTTTCAAAACAGCAATGTAAATAAAACTCGAAAGGGCTACCTAATCACCTGTGTTGACCTCGCAAATGAACTCTAGCAAAACAGCTGATCAGGTAGCCCTTTCGGGATTTATTTACATTGCTGTTTTAAGTGAAACAAGTGAATTTTATTTTTTAACAAGCGGTCGCATGATCGCACCGGATGACGCCAACAATAAGCCGATTAAAATCTCATTGGGTTAGATAGAAACAATGATTTTATACAGTTTTCAGTAAAAAAATGGAGAAAAAAACCTGAAAATGTTTCCAGTCCAGAATCATGTATCCATCCATCAATCATGAATCCATGGTAAGTGTTTGTGCGTCGATGTCCCTGCCACTCTGTAGATTTTTTTTTATTGATGGTAAGTGACAACGTGGTCGAAGATCAAGCACGCTTACCTAGAAGTAACCTATTCACTCTTGACTTAAGAACCCCAGGTTTTAGCTATCTGGAAACACAAACTCCGGCAGGAAATTTTCTATTTATTATGAGCTCTCTTCATCAAAAAGATTATTATAAAGCACCGTATTTATTAGTTTATTTTTTAGTATTATATATATTTTTACTAACAGTTGCTCGCGACTTCGTTCGCGTGGGAAGTTTTTCCCGTGTAAGCCCGATCCCGTGGGAATTTCACAAAATCCCGTCGTAGCGAGCACCTACGTACAAAAAATAACACCCATGCAAAATTTGAGAGCCCTACTACTTGTAGTTTCTGAGATTTTGTGATTAATCAGTAAGTGGTATTTCACTTTTATATGTACAGATTTCATTCCATTTTCTTGTACACCTATCACAATGTGTTTTTTTTTAACCCAAACGTAGAATGGTAGAGAATGCCTTGCTGCATTAAGTCTGCCCATGTAACACTATTATAAATAAAGTTTAAATAAACATGTGTTAGAATAATAACCTAATCCACACTTCTATAATATACTTAGTTATTAATATAATGATCAATGTGAAAGTCTTAATGTAGGTACCTATAACGCCAAAATGGCTGAACCAAACTAGACCAAATTTAACACAGAGATAGATTAAAGTCTGGATTAACACATGACTACTTCTTATGCTTATATAGGAATAAGTAAATTGACCACGCGAATGAAGCTGCGGGAAACAGCTAGTGTTATGATAAATTTCAAACATTTTATTAAGAGAATTCCCAACTTAATTAATAAGCGAAAACCAGACTGAGTATGAGAAGCATCTATTTATTAATACGTGACGAACACTTTTGTCCACTTTTTTACGAAAATTACGCGAACGGGGAAGAATGAGATTTTGCACAGTTAAATGTTGTGTGGTGAAGGAATTCAGAAAGCTAATAATAATACATTATGATGTTGCTGGTTCATTTTAAGACCAGGTTCAGTTAATAATAATAATATAATAGTGAGCAGTACTTCTGAACACGGTGCGAATTGTTAGGAGGTTCCTCTCTCAAGAGCCCTGACCACCGATAGCTTGGACCCTGTTCCCGATACCGGTGGGCTACTGTTTTTTATATTTTTAAGTAATTGTTTTTTGTTTTTATAGGAATATTTAAAAATGTAAATAATATGTTTGTAAAGTGTAATAAATGATATAATAATAATATAATAATGATCTGATCTGAGTCTTTTTGGTACAGCCGTGCGGCAAATCTGTGTTTAGAAGTAACATTTTTTATTGTGAGTGCTAAACATTTTTTTTTATTGTTTGAAGATGGAGCACACAACATTAAAAAAAAAAAAAAAAAAAAAATTGCTACCTCATTGGTCGAGTGGCTGGAAGCGTGACTGCTGAGCACGAGGTCTCAGGTTCGATTCCCAGGTCGGGAAAAAACTGCTATTGGGTTTTTCTGTAAAGAATTTCTCCAACCATTTCGAAATCATGTAAAGCTGTAGGTCCCGGCTGTCAATTGGACATCTTTGACAGTCTTTACGGGTAGTCAGAAGCCAGTAAATCTGACACTGGTCTAGCCAAGGGGTATCGTGTTACCCAGTAACTGGGTTGTGGAGGTCATATAGGCAGTCGCTCCATGTAAAATACTAACTGGTACTTATCTTCTGCATCCAGTTAGAATGGAAGCTGATACCAACGTAGTTAGGAAAAGGCTAAGCAGACGATGATGATAATAAAAAGTAAAAATATTTGTTTTATGCTATTGCATAGCTTTTATCGCGGGCTTTGAGCGCGGCGACCGAATCAAGAAATTCCGTGACGAAAATAAACCTAACACCCCCACTCCGACCGGCACAGCGGTGCGGCGTTGAAAGCCGTGCATCGTCTAACGTCGTTTCAGTTCGGCAGACTTCGGCACGGTGTTTCTGTGCGTGCGACTAGACGTATGCGTGTGGACTAGCTGCTAACTGCTCATAACCAACCTCATAACTGTTTCCACGAGTGAGTTCGAGCCCGCGACTTATTGAACCTTAACGTGTATGTTTATGGTACGACTGTACGAAGCTCGCACGGATCGAGACGAGCTGCTCCGAAATCGTGTAACTTGAATTATATATCAAAGAAAAAAAAATATTGCATAAATAAAATAAATAAATAATTATAATTGCATAAGTTGATAAAAAATGCTATGCAATAGCTTTACCGCGTCAGTCCCCGAGTGCCACACTCATTTTTTTTATCTATACATACATAAAAAAATAGTAAAAATTTGTATCTGTATATTTAAATTTTATACAAAAATAATAATAGAGGTGGATTAAGAAATGATATACGGCTAAAAAAAGTCTGTCTGTACGTTTGTACAAGCTAATCTTCGGACCTACTGGATGGATTTTAATGAAATTTGGTAAGTAGATATTTGACGTCCTGGAATAACACATAGGCTTTTTATCCCGGAATTCCCACGGGATCGGGATTTACGCGGGATATCCTCCCACGCGAACGAAGTTGCGGGCAGCAGCTAATAATAAATATTTTTTCTTTCTTGCTTTTATTAGAAATAAGTAATTTATGTTATCGACGAGTTTAGACCACCACTTTAAGTAAATTTACTGTTAATAACGAAACAAGACTTGTTTTGCCTTACCCTTTCTATGTATCCAGGTTACTAGGGCTTCACAATCGGTTGAAGTTCGTCCCACAGCCCTATGATAGATACGACCGATAAGCGAGCTCTGATAGATCGCTGCGTTGGCACGCTATCCTGACATTTGTTACGGTTTGTTACATCGTTCTTATTTCAAACTCTGTTGGTTTTGGTGTATCGATGGCCAGGAAAATGTTGGTTGTCTCTGGTTTAGTTAGTCCTGTCAAAATTTGACAGTCCTCAATGGATTTGTCTGTGGTAAAATTATCCAAAATTTGGTAGGTCGATATAGGACTGCAGTATTATCAAATTTTTTGACACAAATGTAAACGCATAAAGTATATAACTTTTATACGTCTTTATATTTAGTAAATTAGAGAAAAAATACTTGACATGAAACTCCACCAAAACTCAGTGGTCAACGTCTCTTTTGAAGTCCATACAGTCCGTACTGATCAAATCATATTTACGTACATATGGTTTCTACTTTGTAACTTTGTAACGTTATTCCTCGGACGAAGTGTTATGAGTCTTTGATTGCAGCTACATTATTATTGTTGGGGTTAAAGGGTGGACTCCAAAGAATAGACCGAATAAAGAATTTTAATAATAGGAGTATATTATCCTTTTCTTTATGTGCCGGAAGGTGTGTTTGAATAATATTTCGTGAAACGTGTCCCAAGCAAGAATATAGAATGTAGTATCAATTACCAATGGTGACTCAGGATTCGAATCAGTCAAGTATCAGATAGTCTAGTAAACTGATTAGCCACATCAGCGATTTTAGATGATTAAATTTACGTTAAATGTCAATTAAAAACCTGGTCAAAATAACTAGTTCTTTCCCTTGGCTTTACTTCGATGGTTATACCACAGGAATCGTTCATTGTTCCATGGCATAAAGTCTTTGGCACTCAAAGCTTTCGATAACAGTTTTTGTTGCAAAACAGCAATTTCCACCTTTTTTTAACCCCCGACGCAAAAAGGGGTGACGTGTTGACGTGTGTGCATGGCTGTGTGTCCGTCTCTGGCATTGTAGCACCTAAACGAATGGACCGATTATGATGTGGTTTATTTTCATTATAAAACTGACGTGATCGAGGTGGTCTTAGCAACAATTTACCAAGTTCTGTTCAGGTGTTTCAAGGTTGTTAATTTTTTTAATTAATATTTGGATGAGGCATTAGTTATACTTAAAAATATACTTATGTCGTGAACCATATTCGACGAAAACGATACTACTCTGACAGTCCTGAATTTAAGTTACTCCACCAAACATTTATCAAGTGTTCTGTCTATACTTTCTAACTCTCTGTCTGATAGCGGTCTCCGTGGCTCAGGAATCAATTAGTTTTAGACTAATCATCCGAGAAGATGGGTCATTTTCCGAGTCTCCGCAGGTCACCGGATGAATAATTTTGCCAAAAGCCGGAATTTCAAAAGGGCTAGTTGAGCAGTTAGTGTCGAGATCTTTGCAACGTATAGTAGATACTAGACAGTAGTCGATTTGATACTTTTTGTTAAATATAATAATGTTTTAAGATGCTTTAGTCTTTATTTTTGTTGAATCGTTTGCCTATGAATTATTTCATAATCCACGCAGACAAAGTCACGGGCAAAGAGGTAGTATTTTCTTCTTTATACTTATCGAAGTAGACGTGTCGTGTATCAATACTAATGTTATAAATACGAATTTCTGTATGTCACGCATTCACAGCTTAACCGCTGAACCGATTATTGATGAAATTTTGCATGAAGTTAGTTGAAAGCCTAGTTTAGACTGTTCAAAAATCGTCGTATGTGTCTGAAATAGGGAATGAAAGTTAGCATGAAATATTGTGCAAACGAAATCGTGGGCAACATCGAATGTATACCTACCTGTTTAAATAAACCAAAACCTATACATATATTAATAGTAAATACATTCTACAGCCAACCTAATCTACAGCTAATAACCAACACGCACTAACCGTGCTCGTATTAAATTAATTATCGCTCCACACAACTGCTTCCCATACAATTCGGCACGTAATAATCCGTCGTAATGCTCACTAATTGATACGAGATAATCTTTACGCTGCAACAAAAGCTGATAGGACTAATAACTTGGGGTAATCGAGTAACAGGAGTTAAGTGGTGTTGAGTGCTGGACGGGAGGCTAAGGGTCCTCCAGACCGAAGTGTGGCTAAAACACTCGACAGCGCTCACTCTCCGGTCACAAAGCCCAGCTGCACAATTCTACCCCCGTTTCCCCAATGATTCGACTCCACAGGAATGCCTTAGTAATTTAACTTGTCTACTTTATATTTGATTTCAGCGCTAAACTTTTAAATTAAAAGTGCTGGAGTGAAGTTCTCCTATATATTTTGTGTTTTATCCGATACTTGGATTTTGTTGGACGTTTTGCGCGTTGTCGCAATAGGAAGTTTAATATACAATATTTTAAGTAAACAACTGGTATGGAAGTCAAGATTATTAAATACTAGCTTTCGCCCGCAACTTCGTTTGCACGGGAGGTTTTCCCGCGTAAATCCCGATCCCGTGGGAATTCCGGGATAAAAAGTGTAGCCTAAGTGTGATTCTAGGATGTCAACTATCTACTTACCAAATTTCATTGAGATCCGTTCTGTAGTTTTTGCGTGAAAGAGCACCAAACATACATACATCCTCACAAACTTAATTTTCGTATTTATAATATTAGTAGGACTAGCTGTACCCAGCGACTTCTTTCGCGTGCAAATTTTTGCACACTTTTGCGGAATAAGAAATTATCTTATGAGGTAGTAGTAGGTTGTAAGCTTCACTTACATATGTGTGCCAATCATTCAAATCCCTTATGCCCTTTTTGCGTAATTGAAACAATACACGTCCGTCGTATCCAAACGTACATATTTTTAACATTTAGGAGGCATATCAAATATAAATGTATATTTTTATCTTAGCAATATTTTTTCAATAAACTGGTCTTCTTATTTCAAAATATATGTAGGTATATTGTTATACTTATTCCTGTTCAGTACTTGAAGGATAAAATTTCCTTAAATCTGTCAGTTTGACTCAGTAACAAAAGTAACTTAACAAAAAAAAAATTAATATAATTAATTATAAGGTCATCAACATTAGCTTTCATATAACTTTAACTTGCTAATTAGTGTCCACAACGAAAAAGTTGATTGTAAGCACAACAAGTTTTGAAAGTCTTTAAAAGTTGATCATAAGCTAAGCGCGGAGAAACTTTTAATTGTTTTACCATTTCATAAGATGGAAACTGGCCAAATCTTTGTTAGGCCGCCATAACTATGTAGGTATATCAATTACTGGTATTTAAGGGCATTATATCTGTGCAGATGTCGCTCTGTCAATGGGTGGGGTAAAAGATAGATTTGTAAGCACATTGTGTTACGTTTTCAGCGGGGCCCAATTTAATATGTATATTTGTGCCACACAAAACTAAGCTCTAATGACAGTAGTATGTACTGATGTAATCTAATATAGCAATCTAATTACGCTATAAAAATAATAATAAAGTACACTAATTTACATTTGATTACAATACAAAGAACTTATAAAACTAGTATAAGTACCTACTTAAAACTACCAGAGCAGCAATACAACTTATTTACACATCACAGTGACATGTAGGCGTATGCAGACACCTTTTCTCCGATGAGGAGAAAATCATCTAATAACTCCCGCCGTTTAGATCGGAAGGGAGTAACAGACTCCTACTGACTAAAAAACCCACCCTGTTCTTTCATTTTCTGAAGTTCCAGGGCCGCTATAGAACATTCATGGAACCCCGGCGCACTATGCAGACAACTATGTATGTTGTTAAAAGCAAACCGCAAACATTTTTGCAAACATTTAGTTTTGTTCTAGCCAGCTATTTGAGATCAAAACTACTTTGATTCAACTAAAAACAAAAGTAACATAATTGCACTTCTTGCTACAAAAGCTACCTAAGTGGGATCATCGTTAGCAACATAACCAACATCTGTGGAACAAAAGCAAAAAACTTCCACGTCGACTTTTAACTTCAAAAACTTAATAAAAAGTGAAAAAAAAATAATGTTTAAACTTTTCTTATATCAGTACTAGCGGTCGACAGTATCATTTTATTTCATGTACTTACATTTGGACGAGCGAAGCAACGGGATCACCCAAGGCCCGTAATAAATGTTCGAGTATTTTCTTGAAATACCCTCTATTTTTAGTGTTGACATATGTATAGGTAATACGTAAGATACTCGTAACTTGTAGTTCGTTAACTAGAGACGTATTACGTAACAGTTCTTCACATTTCTCCAAATTATACTGTTCTGTCGCATAAAAGTAATGTTGGCGACACATCTTTCAGAGGCTGACATGAATGAAATAGCTACTCACACATAATATATGTGCATTCTTTACTGCGGGGAAAAATCGAGAGACTAAAGACCAATCGTTCCATTTCATCATTATAAAGGCAGACATTAACTAATGAACATTGTTTATATAGGTATATAGTATTATTTTCCAAAGTCATTAATACTATTACTCCTTGAAAAATTCCCAATACATAAAAAGATAATCAGGTTGAATTATTCAAACATTATAATCAAAACTAATATATGTCATCATAAACTTCGTCCTCATCGCTGTCAGTTGCTAATGTGTCCAAGATTGCATAAACAGATGGCTTTTTTCTACATTTTAATTTGAAGTCACGGAGCCTTATTTACTTTTCAGATTCATCAAGTTTCTTTTAACCATTACACTAGTTTACAAGGTTTTTATCCCTTTCATTATATTATTGTTTTTAGATGGTTTTAGATGTGCTGAATTGAATTCTGATGTTACAAAAATTCCAACACGTCAGGTTACCTAGATATCTTTGCTCAAAGTAGCGAGCTCTCCAGTTTCAAAGCACTGATATACCGTGTAATTTTAATAAAAATCCGCTGCGATGACTTAAAGCTTTCACTTCCCTCATAATAATCCAATTTGATTCTTTTTGATATCTGTTTTCATCTCTGAATAATCTAGTATTGAATATTTGCTAGCAAATTCTATCAAAAATTTACTTCGGAAATATTGATAACCGTTACAATATAAAAAATATAAATGCGGTAATTTAGCTTTTTATATAATGTTTGTAAATACCATGACAAGTTTTTCGTGAAAATATTTTTTCATGGTGCTGTGATATCTGAAAACTCAAGATTTTGGTACTTTTTGCCCAAGATTACTCAAAAACCTGACGTGTTAGAACAAACGTCTGATTTTAATTCAGGACACCATAAACCTTCAAGAATGGGTAGTATTGTTAATAGGACTACCTCAAAAAAAAAAGTAAAGTAGGGTTAGTAGTTTGAAGGTGTTTATCCACAAATATATGTCAACTCATTTGTACCTTAAACAATAAGATACATCAAGTTCTCTCTTCAATTCTCACTAACAAACATTGCTTTTGAAGCTACTTAACTCTGATTAATAAATATTTATATAAATTCTTACATAAATATTTCGATTGAACTTACTGCATTCCTGATACATACGTACCTACCTACTAAGAGACGGTTGTAAAGGCAAACTAATTTATAAGTACCTACCTCAGACACGAAACCAAAACACGATAGAATCACTTTCCAATATAAATAGACTGCAAAAAGTAAATCCAGTATCGTAAGTAATTTCATACAAGACATGTACCCTCTGCATGTACCTAACAGTAAATGTTCGATTCGCGTGTTTCAAGCGAGCAAATCTACTCCCACACTTAACATTATAGGTAATTGAATTGATATCTATAACGTACAATTTTTTTGTAATTTCATTTATGAAATTTATTAAATAATAATTTATGAAATTTTAATGTTGAAAAGATTTTTGTACTGAGCTCACCTTTCAGTTGAACCAGATAATGTGCTGAGAATGAGATTCAAAGATTATTACGAAGAAAATATATGCCTACAACTGTTTGTATGCAATACTAATGATTTTATAAACACTAGCACTTGCCAATCTTCGCCGCACTGGTCAATCTTCGAAGTTAAGCAGCGTTTACTGAGATCCGTCTGGGGATGGATGAACATTAGAACATTCGAGATTCTTTCGTGCCTCGGAAAGCACGTTAAGTCGTTGGTCCCGGTTGTCATTTCGACCCCCCCAACCAAGAACTCGGTAATGTGCTATTATGGGCTTTACACTGTTATGTCAAATTTGGCATCTATAGACCGGAATACACCTTTTTTTTTAACGTGGTAAGATTATCAAATAAGTCCTCCCACCCTAAGCAGGGCCGGAGGGACTGTCAGACTTGTACTGACTAAAATCCACGGTGTTCCTTCAATAACCCTTTACGTACCGGGGTCACGGTAATGGGATAAGTCCCACGACCCCGGCAGGGTTCAGCCCTCTACAGGGGGGGGCTCGTCATGTTGCTGACGCTCTTTGAGGCGGGCGTGGAACACAACGCGCCGTCGACCCGGGCATGGTCCATGGTCGGACAGCGAGTTGCCCTTTACTCGCTGTCCGCATGCCCGCGCCTACGGTGGCCGGAGATCGTCGGCCCGCCCCCTCCTCCTCCTCCTCCTTCCTCCTTCCTGCCTCCTCCTTCGATAGCATGACTGCTTCGCAGAAGGAGGCGACCGCTTCCCACTCCCTCTCGCCCCGCAGCATGGCCTCGACCAGTGCCGGGCGCGAGAGGTCTCCGCCTATCGCTGCCGTGAGGACACGTCGGTGCTCTGCCCAAGCGGGGCAGTCTTGCACCGTATGCTCTGCTGTGTCCTCAGGGTGGTCCTCGCAGTGGTGACACCCAGGCGTTTCTTCCTTTCCCATCAGACACAGGTACCTCCCGAAACTTCCGTGTCCGGTGAGGACCTGCGTCATGCGGTAGGTCAGGACGCCGTGACGCCGATCTAGCTCCTCAAAGTGGGGTCTTACCGCCGCAATTGCGGCGTGCCCGACCGGAATACACCTTAGCAATTTTTTTTTAGATTTTTCCTAATGATATTTACAAAGATGTAGGTATAGAATTTTAGGTATTTTTTTTTCTTAAATAACTAGGTTTTAAATAAAATGAATTTCATATCAATGACACAGTGAACATTTCGAAAAAAAATTGCTTCCATTTAATACATCAATGACTTTAATAATCCCATAGTTAAAACATATTTGATAAAATCACTAAATCTTTTCTCTTGTAAAATATTGATTTTTCGATTACCGAGTTATTGCTTGGGAGGGTCGATTTGTACATCTTTGACAGTCGTTATGGGTAGTCAAACGTCAGACAATATGCCACTGGTCTTGCCAAGGGGTATGTTCACCCAGTTTCTGAGTTGAGGAGGTCGGATAGGCTTTCGCCCCATGTAAAATACTAGTACTGCATCAGGTTAGACTGATAGCCAACCTCAATAAAGTTGGAACAAGGCTAAGCAGATGACGACTGCTATTATTAGTAGTTTACTTATTTTTCCCTTTACAAAAATTATTAAAGTATAAGAAACTAGTTGTTCCCACGACTTCATTCATACAATTTTTCATACAAACTTTCGTCCTCTATTTCAATCCTTACGGGCTAATCTAAAAACAAACAGCTTATGTTTGACACCGGATTTTTCACTATATCAATTTTATTATTCATCAAAACGATTTAGCAGTTTGGTCAGACAGGCACACAGTGTGGGGCAAAAATTAATTGTGAAAACAACTAACAATTAAATTGCCAGATTCAGTTGCAACTAAGAACTAAAATAATTAATTGTGATTGCAAGATAACAGAATTTACAATTAATTGATTGTGCTTGTAAAACTTTCAGTTACAGTTAATTAATTGTTTAATGCACGCTTACAATTACAGTTAACAATTAATAAATTTCGGTAACTGAAAAACATAATGCATACATGGTATGACATAGTTATATATACTATATGACATAGTTTTAAATACAAAGAAAATAACTTTAGAAATCAACCTTTATT
The DNA here is from genome assembly GCA_943138885.2 of Tholera decimalis. Lineage (NCBI taxonomy): Eukaryota > Metazoa > Arthropoda > Insecta > Lepidoptera > Noctuidae > Tholera > Tholera decimalis. Next base: position 23,823,216 of record OW964565.2, read on the forward strand.
TAAGTAAATTAGTGTTTAGATTCAATGCCACATACAAAAAGATATCGTAAGGTGAGGGGTGGGGTTGGGTGCTGTGCAGCAAGTAGTGCACTTCAGAGTCGCCATAAAGTTTGATGCATCCTATAATACTATATTTTCAATAATTTTTAATAATTTTTTTGATAAATTTAAAAATTTATCAAAAATACAATTAAACTTTTTATTGCAATTGAATTAATTGTAAACCACAATTACTAGATTTAATGCAATTGATTTGAATTGCATCTCAGAATCAAAAAGTAATTGAATTAATTTAATTTCAATTAATTTAGTTAGTTCGCTCTGAGTGGAGTGGAAGGGAATGTCAAACTTCTCTTCCTTCAACTGCTCTTACGTTCCGGGGCCGCGTTATCTCGTTAAAGCATTGTCAAAACCCTGACCGGCATGGCAACTAAAACCTACGATTTTAAAACTCTATAGTCGAATGATACGTTACAGAAAAAAAGTATTACTTGCATTTTAATTTAATTTTGATTTCATAACTTCAACTTTACAATATGAGAGTAAATAGAAATGAGAAATATGTATATCATACATTATTCACAAGTTTACAGGCGAGTGGGTAATTTATCCATTTTCATTCTACATTCAAATGGCATCGTTATTATTGCCAGCCATTATCAGCGTTCGATAAAAACAATTTAATTTTGTGCGTCAGCCATTGTAGGCACTGTCATGAAAGGTTTCAATTACTTGCAAACGGCTAGTTTATGATATTGGTTATAGACAACACTCATTACCCGAGAACTTATTTTCTCCTGCTGTGTCAAATCCATCCAAAGGTTGTCTATAAAAAACCGCTTTTAGTGACAAGACCGCCCATTATAACACCCTTTGTAGTTGTTAAGTCCTTGTTTGATTCTGTTATGGTTTACAATAAAGAGTATATCTATCTATCTCATTGCCTAGTTTAGTCGAGTCTTAGTCAAGTTTAATGCAGCTAAAACCCAGGCGTGTCTCTTCTCCACAAAAAGGAGCCAATTCTAACCGACTCCTACTTTCCGTGGTGTAACCGTGCCGATTACCGATCATATTGAGCTTCTTGGGGTAACACTAACTTCCACCCTCAATTTTGGTCCGTTTATCGAGGCTAAGGCTCAACTAGCATCAAAAAAGTTGGGAATCCTAGCAAAGGTGAGATGGTACTTCACACCGGAACAGCTGCTCAATCTGTATCAAGCCCAGGTTCGGTCGTGTACGGAGTACTGCTCTAATCTTTGGGACGGATCTGCCAAGTTCCAACTGGACTCGCTTGTGTCAATCGAGAAACGGGCCAAAAGACTCATTGGCAACGATGCACTGGTCAAGTCAAAGCTCCAGAGCCCTGACCGTCCACTAAGAGTTGCTAGTCTAGCGGTTTCCTATCGGTTATATTTCGAAGAGTGTGCGATGAAATTACACAATCTAATTCCGCCGAGCCCGTTCCATCATCAGACTTACATCCCACACATACGCGCAAAACGTTTTGGGAATAATTTCATTGTGCGTACGACTAAGTAGTGGAATTCCTTGTCGGAGTCTGTGTTTCCCGATAGCTGTAACCTAGGGGTCTTCAAGTCAAGAGTGAATAGGTTACTTCTACGTAAGCGTGCTCCATCTTCGACCACATCATCACTTACCATCAGGTGAGATGGTGGTCAAACGCGAACATATCACCAATAAAAAAAAGTCGAGAACTAAACAACACTAAATTATTAAGATAACAAAATAACTTAATCTCACGCACAATAATATGTCGACATCATACCTAGTAAAGAAACTGTTAGCTACTGGACTCTATCCTCCCTTAATTATGTATTTATTCGCTAAGTGAACAATGTAGGTATGTTTTTTTAGAATAAATAAAGAATCCTTAAACCAACTTTACACAGCCGAATAGTAAATAGTTCTCAAAATTAAAACAAGAAAATCATATGAGTAGTCCGCTCGATAAAGTTAACGCATTAATAAAAAGCAATTTTAAAATACTTTTATTGTGTATGATTACGTTCTCCTGCTTGCATTAAGGAGGTAATTAAACTGCTCCGTGCAAATAAGCCTTAAAAAAATGCAGGATTATATCACATCATATTGTGTACAAAAGTAGGTGGACTTGGCTCAAAACGAGCAAGTTCTCTGCCGTCACTTACAAAACTGCATTTACTTTCGAAGAAAAATACTTTTTCTTTCTTGGTAAAAAAATGAGATGTGTCAGTGAAACGTTCTAATGGGCTGGCGTTTCCTTGCACTCAGACATCGACTTAGCAAGAACTCGGAATATCGCGATCGCTATGACAGTAAACGACTTTCTTTTATAACGTAAACTGAGTATGCTGGCCTAATAACCTAGAAGAATTGAACCATTTTTCACATAGGTACATATATCCTAAATTACATAGAAGTATTTAAGCGACGAAGAATTTAGGCCACATGTGAAATGATATGCCATAACTTAATACATTGATATGTTAAAAAAACGTTTCGCTGGTGCGTTTAAAAACATTTAAACTTACAAAATCCAGACACACAGCAATTATTATTATTTGATTATTTACACTTCATTGTAATCTGCAACCAAAACTAATCTCAAAACTTTAATACTAAGTATTTTATATTCGTCCAAAATCCTCGTTCATTTATTTTGTGATACCCAAAACCAGAGACATTTGTTACCTACATAGTTACACAATCAATCACAATAACAAAGCGATTCTTCATCCACCTGCTCAGAAAGCCGCTAAAAACGCCACTCAATCTGCTATTAAGATAAGTGTAATTAATCAAATCGCTCCTCATAGTCAACGATATAGCCGTGGCCTGCGCCATGTGCTCTCATGAGAAAACCGACTAAGCCGAGCTCAACTTTACGTCCTCCCTATAAAGAAATGTGTTCTAGTTATATTTAATAGGCAATAACTCATTAATACGCCGCTAAAACGTTACAATTTTCTGTGCTCGAGATTGTGTTGAGACATTACAGAGGCAGTTAACCGCTACGAGCTATCATTTGAATGGGAAACCATTATGCGTTTATGTTTAATGATTATTTGAAGCTCCTCATAATTTTGCGCCATTTGTAATTCCGCTGCTCGAATGTCTGGTAGTTAAGGATTGTTGCTGCGGTATAATTGTTTTGTATTTTTTCTCCTGTAGATACTCAGTGTGTCGGACAGTACAGCGCAGCGATGAACGGGAAAATAAAAAGTTAATTAACGCTCACAAAGAATTATACGGCGGTCGGCGCACATCTCAGTCTGCTGTTTGCGCTGCGACCGCGCTCTCTCGTACAATGTTTTAGAAACCTGTTCGCGAATATTCATTCCCGTTCGTAAAATTAGAAAGAAACATGCATTTTTCACTCTTTATCTTAGTATCTTAGTTCGCCAGGGGGAATTAAATCGAACGCTGTTAGCGATAATGTAGCAATTCGTCAGTGACTGCTTTAAATCTAACATGGAAGTGAACATCCGCTCGCCATTCCTTTAGAGCGGACAGAACAATAAGTAACGCTTAGTTCCCCGTCCTCACATAGAGCACGGACCAACTAGAACCGATCTCCATGTTCTATCTTATTTGCTTCCAGTGCGATACATCGGCCGGGCGTTTGAGAGCGACATATTGGACGGAAATTAATGGGAGTGGAAGCAGAAGAGGGGAGGGAATGATTGTCGTTACTTAGTACCTTTGAACGTACAAAACGAAACGGTGAATAATTAAACAGTAATAATGTACATGAAAAAAACTGCTTCGATGGTCGCGTGGTCGCAAGCGCAGCTTCTGGGCAAGAGGTCTCGGGTTCAATTCCCGGGTCGGGCAAATAGCGCTATTGGGTTTTTCTGTAAGGAATTTCGCAATGGTAGCTCGGAGTTTGGAAGTTGGGGGTGTGTTACCCCTGTGCCTCGGAAAGTACGTAAGGCGTTCGGCTCGAAGGACCATGTAGAATTTAACGCTTGTTTGGTTTAGCATTAACTTCTGAGTTGGTTGATATTTGGTTGATTTGGTGTTATATTAGACTAGTTTAATGATACGAAATGATATGGTCTAAAGGATATATTGAATACTGGTGATAATTATTAAATGGTAAAAATGGTAAATCTTAGCTAAATTAGCACTAAGATGGTTTGATCTAGTTTGGTTTGAGTTACGCGATTGGTAGTCGAACACGTACTAACTGGTAATAGTTGCGATACATGCATTTATGGAAATGCACGCAGACAAAAGTGCTGAGCTCTTCGTTTGCAAATATTGTACCGAATACCGTTGATCCCAGCTATCATTTTGACATATTTGACAGTCATTACGGGTAGTCAGAAGCCAGTAAATCTAACACTGGTCTAACCAAGGGGTATCGTGTTACCCAGCTACTGGGTTGTCGAAGTCAGATAGGCAGTCGCTCCGTGTAAAACACTAATACTCAGCTGCATCCAGTTAGACTGGAAGTTGATTCCAACATAGTTGGGAAAAACGGTTGTCTGTAAAGTCGGTTTACTGACGATAGTTGAACGTGACAACGTCATAAGAAAATACTGATGGAATGGTTGCATTTTTCAAATGAAAATTTTAATTTTACATCACTATTACTGCACTTCTCATGACAATGGAAGAATCCCTACACAGTGACGTCATCTCTTAGCGTTTTATGATAGCCTAGTACTTGACTCGTTGAGTCATACATAAATGACTACTTGTAGATCCAATTTGATTTGCTTTGGAACGCCTCATAGCGATGGAACGCCTCAGAGCGAAGGTATATTACTTTACTCTTTGGATCGAGGTAACGCCGCATGAGTCATGTATTTTCGTGCGTGCAGCCAGCTTCATCGAATTATAAGACGTTGTCACGTCAAAAGCTAGAATGTATACATATGAAAAACTTGGATATGTAGGGTTGTAGCAAGATGTGAGCGCTGTGCCGGCAGGGTGCACCGACCGCTCATAACTCATCGCAAGCCTGGACCCTGGCTGGCCGCACCCGCACCGCCCTCCTCGGGAAAGCAAAACACATATTTCTACGTCTCAGAGCAAGCGGACTCCTTACAACGGAACAACACGAGCGGACACAGAAACATGAGTGGTGAAGTATAATCATGTGTCACGGTACATCTTGTAAGCTCACTGGGCTTCAGTAAATATAGTGCACGATACTCACTCTACTTAGCTACAATAGGAATGTCGACCGACGATAAGCTAATTGCAGTAATTATTTCTTGAACTCGATTAAATGTTCTTTTATTTCATTTCTATGTTTAGAGCAAAGACGGCTTAAAATGTATCTAATGTACCGGTCATCTTCATTGATAGTCAAGTGTCGTTCTCTTTTGATTATTATCTATTTTTCAATTCCACGTAAAGTACCCAATAATACCTTCTTAAACTTCTTATCTTTTGGTACAAGATAATAAAATCAATTTTCTTTCTAAAGTTCAATGAAAATCTATTACGATTACAGAATTCAGTAATTTGTTTCGGTACGAATAATTTCGACCTTTCAGAGGAGATGTCTATAATTCGTAAGTCTTATCTATTCTATAAATGGTTTTTCTTCGAAGTTTTTTCTATATGAACGCTTTGAGCCCAATTAAAATCGTTTTTCCAACTGGAAACGTCTACACCTCCCAATTGAATATAATCGTCAAGTCACAACATTATCGCGTTAAAAAGGTATCGTATAATAGTGCTAGTGTATAAGTCAGATAGTGATATATGATGAACGCGCTGAGAAAAGGAGGAGCTAGGTGTGAACTGATGTAATTAATAACAGTGCCTAGGTGAGCACACACTCACGGTGCTAAGAAAAATTTAATTAAAATGCCTTATTGTAAAAAAAGAGCAGCGATGACGACTAAACGCTTTCAGCATATTCCTTGAAGGTTTCATAATAAATGAAGCTTTTAACGAGCACTTTTATGTGAAATTTAAACGGTAACATGTAAAATGAACATAGAAAAAAAAAAGGGTTGACGAAAACAGTTTTGTACAGTTTCATTTAGACAATCTGTTGATAATGAATTCCACATATAGCTTTATTGCTGCAGCGAAGAAGAGAATACGTTAAGTGGCTATATTATGCAAAGCTGCGCGCGGTATCGGCGGCACGACGCGTGCGAGGCGACTGCGACGCGTCTCGACTATCGGGGCAAGACGGGACGGGGACGGGGCGGGACGGGACCGCGGCGCGGTCTAGCATTCGCGCACTTTTGTTCCACAGGGATCCTGCGCCCGGCATTTTAAATTTCAGTGCGATATCCTTCCTTTCGCAGTTGGAAAATTTAAAGTGCGTCCCGCGAAACGAACGCCAGTGGCACTCTGTCGCATTCCCCGAGATATCGCCGGATTTACTGGGTCGAAGGCTTTGTGGGGCTGAAATAAAACGGCCCGCGGAGAAATCCACCGCATGTTATTAGGAGAACGCTAGATTTATATCTTGTATTCAATTTGCGTGAGAGCTATTTGTTTGCGTCGGGGACGCGATGTCGTTACGACAAGCTTAGCGCGATAACTTTGTTGTGATTAACAAATGATAACGAATACATTACGGCTATTATGTGAGTAATAAGCCCAGGGATTTGCTACTTAGTTCTTAAATTTAGTGTCATTATCTAAGTACATACATAGGTACTTGAATCTGTTAACTAAGCAATCAGCTCAATAAGCTAGATTTTCTCTCCGAGTTACGTGTTTTAAGAGATATTGCCACTTATGAACTATCAGCCTTTAAAGCAAGAGTGACCAGGCATCTTCTGGTCTCGCTCGTTCTATCGTAGACCTCATCTATCGCTTACCATCAGGCGCAAAGACTATAAATATACTTATACTCTCTGATCAGCGAGCTTGAGGTCAAGATTGGGCTCACCCAGAAAAAAAAAAGTTGCGTGACGAACTTTTTCAGCTGTCACTCTTCATTAAATATCTTATTTAACCCTGTTCATAAATTAGTAATTATAAAACAAACAACATTTAAACAATCGTCACCATAAAACACAAGTCTTCGCCGTCACCTATCAACATTATCTCTAAATACTGCTTGCTGAACTTGCTTCATTATTCTTTTACGTGACACGAGAGAAAAAATTACATGTCAGCGTGTTCGGAACACGGCGGTGAGAGCGGGCGGCGAGACAATCTGATATTATTAATGGGTAAATAAATATGAAATTCAATTTTATATTTCACCTCAACTGTAATAGTAATAATGGCTTAGTCTTGTCGCCCGTGGTCGTCGGTCGTATGATAATGTGCGAATATTGCAGACTGAATTTAAATTCATAAATGTTCTTCTTTTGTTTTGGAATGAAACGTGACGTTGAGTAAAGTATTTTTATTGTGCCTCTTTTTAGAGGGACTGAGAAATTCTTTCAAATTTAGATTTTATTGTTAGACTAAAACTTTTAATAATGCAAGAATACCTATTTATTTACCCAAACTCGGGGCACACTGTTTAAAAGACAAACTAAATAAAGAATTAAATCATTCCATTTTTAAAACGTTAAAAAGTTTTTATATGCATAGGTATGAAATGCAGCATCAGTTGTCTAAACTACTACTGAGCTGATTGTGAGGAGTTACGGACGTACATAAATCTGTTTTGCAGTACTAAAAATGAATGTTTATTTATCTATCCTGGGTCATTGAACTCACAAAATTTCCCAAGAAAGAGAATTGTTGTGAATGTCGCGAGGAAATTATGTTTTTATGAAGAAAAGAATAACCGTAGAGTTTCTTGCCGGTTCTTCTTCTCCATAGAAAACGACGAATTCTTAGTGCGAACTCTTATTTGAAATCATTTTTTGTTTTTGTAAGCTTTTCTCTTGGTATATTTCATTAAAAAAAAAATAAAGAACGCAAAAAGAACATTTATTCGGTTTATATTTTAGAACATTCTGAGCATCCTACCAGAAAATATACATGTGGCCGGGCTGCAACGTATACGGTACTGCTCGGCCACAAGCAAGTGCTTTTTTAACAAGTTATATGTGTGGTACATTTAATCTATTATTTATTGGTACTGCAAGAACAATTTAAGAACATTTAATTGATACATACAATAAACCATTGCATGAAAGTAAAAAAATGTTAATTGAATGGATAAAATCGATCACCTATTCAGAGACTGAAGCATTACTAAAAAATATGAAATGAAAACACTATTAATTCATACACACGAACACACATACACGCGCTTTCTTCCCCCCCCCACACACATAAACACACATACTAATAATTCATGCACACACGCACACATATACACACACACATACACACACACAGAAACATGCAACAAGTAAATATTTGATTATATAACATTTTAAATGTTTAACCTACATAAATGTAAATATAATAGTTAAGTCTGTTAGCCCTTGAAAATTAAGTTACTGGAAGAGCGGAGTCTCCTAACACAGGCATCAATATGCTTAAAAGGAGATTCCAATCACCAACCAATGTAAGACTTTTGGTAAATTAATAAAACATTTTGTATTGTATTGTATTTTGTATTGTATTGCATCTATAAATTACGAAATCGACTGTGGCCGGGCTGCGTCGCAACACACCTAGTAGGCCTATGTGATTTTATTATTTCAATATTTTTTTTCCACTCGTGAATAGTCGAAGCAGCAATAAGCTTTACGTAAAGCAAAAATCTAAAAATATATAGCCAGAGAATGAGCGTCCATAGAAACTGTCTAGCAATGAAAAGTAATTTAAACAATACAAAAGACATAAAAACGAAGTTTAAAACTTTTAGTAAAGGTCCAAAATTTCCAACACTATTCCAAAACTGAAAACTACCACAATTTAAATGAACCCCGAAATTAACTACAACGTTTGAGGAAAAATATTTAACATAAGTAATGTTCGTATAATTTAAATGTAAACAATAATCTATGGAACGTCTCGAGGAACATTCTCCCCTATCAAGACACAATGAGTGTTATAATAGAACATTAGTGCTGCGTAATGACGGCTCGGGGGAGAGTCGGGAACTTGCACCGACCAGGGGAAGTCTGTTTCCTCACAGATATCGCCACTTTCGGGGTCGGCCAACGACTTATTAATTTAATACGATATCGTTTATGTGAAGGGAAAATATGGCTCAAGATGAATCGGTATATTCATTCCTTTTAGATAATTGTATTCAATGTTACTTCTTACACAATCGAAGCCTTCACAATGTATGAGAAAATTCACAAATGTAAGCAGATTTCAGTTTGCAGATTCTAAATAAACCGTTCTCGCTAAATGTGGCTTCAGATTCTTCTCTCTAATGTCTCACATACATTTGCATTGGAATGTTACTATTACCATAATGTAAACAAACCAAAAGTGCTACGTACGAGAAAGACTAATGTGCATACCGTACTTTATTGGAAGTAGCGTGCAGAGTGCGCGTCGAACGCTGGCGTAAATCCTTCGGCGTCTGGATAATACAAAGAATTAAAATTCAGTGAGGATTTCTTAAGAAATAAAGCAATAAAGCGAAGGCTTGAACGCGTCGATGTACATGGCAGAATATGACAGGCGTGCTATTCTGCGATCAAGAGGGCGTCATTCCCCGCATCTTTTCCGCGTCATTTGCGCGGGTCGCACGCCGCCGCGCCGCCCGCATCCCGCACCCGCCCCACTCACGCCCCGCGCGCCGAGACGCTCACACTCACGGATAAGAAACGCTCCTAATATATATCAGTGGCGGACCGTTAATGCGTTGTCGCCTCACTGGAGACTCAGCACCAATTTATGCCGGCGACGCTTTTTCTTATCGACGTGTTATTACCTAATTCAGCATTTTCACAGTGTATTAAGTTTACCTTTCATATTTTTATCAGCGCACCCACATAAAACTGAACTGGGTTAATTACACATATTAAAGCAACCTTAATGTCGCTTTTGGTATAATATTTTATCGAAATCTGGGATCGCATCAGATACAGACTGCAGTTTTATACTTAAATAAATTTCGTGAAATGGGCAGTGACACGTCAACATAAAAATTGTGAATGTTTCGATTAAAAATGCAGTGAAACATGCAGTGCATTTTGATGATAAAAAAACCGCAACCACAAACCGACTACATGAAGCAAATTTTCTACCACCACGACTACCCAAATGGCAAATCAGAATAAATGTAAACACATTTGCCCGCAGCATCTAATCCGAGACTCAACTCAAGCTGAAAATAATTTCCTCGCATACTGCAGAGCGGGGCATAAATAATTCCTTTGGGTGTCACGGTAAAAGGGCGCAGCAATCGTTAGGTGCTCGCATCAGTTCCGCGTCATTTGCCGTGTCGCGCCGACCCGCGACCCGCGTCCCGAAGCGCGTTCACACATGCCACTCGAACCAGTGCGCGACTCAGTACGAGGGTCGTTAGTACGCCCCGCCACCTCAATGCGACTTATTGGAAAGAAAATTATGCTGACTGATATCTTCTGCTGACTTTTATCTCTGTTATGATGTTTGTTAAACAAATCTTCTTTTACCGTCTAAACTTTATTTCAATCCATCTTAAGGTACCCATAAAATTGAATTGGCAATATTTTGGTAGAAGTGTATTACAAGTTTCGTGTACGAAAAATTTTCTTTACTTCTACCTTTGTTAAGTCGGATTTTATTGACTCAAGTTTACGACGTGCTTGACAAGTGCATTAAAAATCTCAGCGCAGTAATAGCTTTGAAAAACTTTTCTTTACACAAAAATACATCTTGTTTATTACCACTATTTTAAATGTCACAATTCTTTTTATTGCTTTGAATTGCTTTGAGAATCTTCAAAGAGACAGTCGTGAAATAATATAATATCGAAGTTGAAATAGTAACGTTTTAAAATACAAATGAAGCTCAAAACTAACACTTAAAAAAGTTAGAAAATTAATATGTAGTATGTAGAGATAGTAATGTGTTTTGAAACACTTTCGCTTCGCCTGACCGCGCTCGCCGCTTCACTCGATAGCCCAACACTACCCTCGTGAATATTGCATGCGTTAAACTTGTTCATCGCGCAAAATGAGGCCAGTACACGGTACGCCCCACGATGGGCTGAAAATCGGCTTTCATAGACTTAGGCATTTTATTTTGCAAGTGCGAGTTTTTTTGCCGGATATCACTTCTATTAGTTATAACAATATACAAAAATGACACCAGAATTGATTCTGCACAGAAACGAAGGAATTATAATTTTTTTACGAAAATTTTGTATGGAGCTAGTATGAAACATCGAAATATCTCTAAAACGGCAGCGATAACCGTAATATCCTTATAGGGGGTTATAGTACTAATTATTTATGATTTTTTGACATACGTTACATAATGGTTGTAGATGCCTTTTTTTTTTTAAAAATCGTCAAAATATTTTTATTCATTTTTACATATTTAAACGTTCCTTTTAGTGTTTAAGTTGAAGAATTCAGAGCTTTAACAACTCTTATCATAAAATAGCATCACCCCTATAGACCTGAAGGACTAGACAGAGGTGTGTAGTGTCTTGTTGATCTTGTAAGATTTCCAACAATACCAAATAGTTGAATATCAGTGTCAAAGTGCCCATGCTGTCGCTTCTTTTTGAAAGATAGGGGAATGAAATTGTAAATTGATCATACCCTAAAAGTATGATTACAACATAACCGGACACATAATAATAATAATATCCTTATAGGGGATTATAGTACTAACATTATTTATTTTAACATATGAAACTGTTCAAAACGATCCATGAACTGTGTCAAAGTTAAGAACATCGTTAGGAAGCATGCTTTTTCCCCAAATATTAAGAATATGTGAAAAAAAAAGACTGTATATAAACTTTTTATTGATAGGTAATTTAAATAAAACAGAAGTAACAAAAATAATATCAATACAAAATACATATTTGAAACTATAATTTATGAAATTATTAACTAAACATATTGGTACAATAAACTAACATAAATAACAAAAGAACATAAAGAAAAATAATTAAATTTTACAAATTTTCTTTACAACTTTCGTTGTCGGACTCCAATTCCGAGTCAGAATCCAGATCGGATATACCTACAAACTCGAACTCAGTTTCCGGAAACTGTATTAGGTCGAGAGTTTCAGCAAAAAAGGTTGTCTTCCTTTTGGCATCTAACTTCGGCCTTTGTGCACTTAGAAAAGGATCCGAAGAAACAACAAGCATATTTAGGATATCTTGATTAGAATCTTGCCTGCTTCTTTTCCGCGAATGATGTTCCCGGAACCTCCTAAAATCTTTGTTTCGAGACTCTGAGGCTTCTTCCGAGAGAGTCCCAATCGGGACAATATCATTTTTTTCGATTATGTCAGCTCCGTGTATTAATAGTTTATGTACGGTTGATGACATGTAGTACCAGTCGTATAATTCCACGTACTTTTCTGCTGTTTTGCGAGCAAAATCTTTAAATTTGATGACATCGATCTTCTCACCAGATGTTATTGCTTGCAAAATAACAGCAAATCTTTTTATCAGGTTTTGATCCAACCCAGTAATAGCTGCAGTTTTATTGGGAAACTCGAAAAACTTCCTTGCGGTATTCCCATCATTGGTAGTTCCCGAGCCTTGTTTTACTATATCAATTAACAGATTGAGCTCCTCTTTAAATTTATTTTGAATGTTTTTTTTTCTGTTTTGTAACATATCTTTATGCTCATTACTTCTTGCTGCCCACTGTTTGAAGTCAAGTCTGTACGCAATGTGTAACAGACATTCCATGCAATTTATACGGGCATGTAGGGATGATAGGCCAAATTCATATATGTCAGAACACACAGTTTTTGATGTTACAGCATCTAAGTGGTTCATTTCTGTTGGTTTTGCTAAGCACAGGTAGCATGATGCATTTGATCTAGCTTCAGAAAGGTACGTGCAGACTTTTGCGTCGATCATTGTCATCATTAGTTTATGAGTCACCCTGTTACTATTAATGCACTCTGTGGTGTTAAGGGCCTCAATTTCCTCATCCATTTTTCTTTTGTTATCAATGACAACTGCATGGCTTTCTTTTACAAAAGTGAACTGAACCGGACGACAATAAAAAGTTGAGCATGGTTTCGGGTTTGTCCATATAGTATTATCTCCATCTGTCAGTTTCAGTGGCACCAAGGAGGTCATGAAAATGCTTGAATCATCATGCTCGCCGCCCATTTTCTGCTTGTATCGGCTTTGATTGGAAGCAACAAATCCCCACTTCGATATCAGCTTTAACTGCTTATTTTCCACATTATCAGAAAGACTTTGAAGAATCCGCTTCACCGTGATGTCAAGTAAAGCTTGAAGTGTAATTCTAGCTGATGAATCCGTAACTGATACTGATTGATTAGGAGGGTAGCATGCAAGCTTAGTTTGTTGCAGTTTATAGTAGGATGGGTAAATATCCTTAGCACCTTCCCGAATGGCAGTCTCTCGCAACGTAATATATTGCCACTTTGAAAGCTTAAGTGAAAGAAGCAATCCAAGTGCTTTCTCTGGTGTAAATATTACTGTTTTCTTAATGCTTTCCTTGATTTTAACGGCAGCTTCTGGATTTTTGATCATATAATTGATTACAGATGCGATATCTTCATAAATATATTGTGTATAATATATAAATAAGTTGTGGAATATTATTATATTATTATTATTATTATTATAACCTTCTTCTTTTAAACGTGCTGCAGCTGCATATGCCAATTCACAGGAATCCTCGCCTATGTGCTCACTAGATCTTCTCTTTTTCTGTTTGCTTCCCAGATCTTTGAATGGTTTTCGGGACCTTTTTGTCATTGTTCCAACAGTCGATGATGTCGAAGGTTCTGGAGAGACTGAGCGTGCTCTTGGTATCTCATCAACAGTTGGTTCTTGATTTATTAAAGTTTGCACGCAACTCGGCCAATCAATATTTGCTTGCAACCACTCTCCGTACGTATTTCTAAACTTATCAAAGAATCGTTTAGATTTCTGCCACCTGTTTAAAGCAGCTCGCGTGAATCTCCGGCAAAATTCTTTGAGAGTTACTTGATCTTCGGCAGAAAGGCAATCGCCTATGCGGGACACAATTGCACTAAACAATACTTCATGATTAAATGAAGGACACTCACTTTTTAGAAGAACAAACAAATCTAAGTTGGTGATTAAACTTTCCATTCTAAGATTTTGTAGTCGCAAAGCAAATAGTTTTAGTGTTAGCAGTTACACGGTTGTGAACAATCTAAATTATGGAACAAAATTATAGCCCTTTTATTGTATAAAGTCAATAATTAGTTAACTACCCTCATTAAAGTTATAAAAGATATGATAATAAAAATTTATAATCGTCAAAAACATTTCGTAGAACTCATAGTAGAACTAATCAACATTAGCAAATCACATTAGCTCACTAATTATAAAAAGGTGAATGCAGTTCTTAGTTGGTATTGTTGCGAGATATTTCAAATCATTTAATCACTTAATAGGCTCATTAGAATCAGAAGACTACAACCATCATTCTAATTACTTAATTACTTGTCATCAGACTCATTAGATGACTACACAATATGTTATTTTGTATTTTGAACGTATGCAAGGTTTTAAAATTCCTTTTGTGTCGATATTATTATGTGTCCGGTTATGTTGTAATCATACTTTTAGGGTATGATCAATTAACAATTTCATTCCCCTATCTTTCAAAAAGAAGCGACAGCATGGGCACTTTGACACTGATATTCAACTATTTGGTATTGTTGGAAATCTTACAAGATCAACAAGACACTACACACCTCTGTCTAGTCCTTCAGGTCTATAGGGGTGATGCTATTTTATTATAAGAGTTGTTAAAGCTCTGAATTCTTCAACTTAAACACTAAAAGGAACGTTTAAATATGTAAAAATAAATAAAAATATTTTGACGATTTTTTAAAAAAAAAAGGCATCTACAACCATTATGTAACGTATGTCAAAAAATCATAAATAATTAGTACTATAACCCCCTATAAGGATATTACGGTTATCGCTGCCGTTTTAGAGATATTTCGATTTTTCATACTAGCTCCATACAAAATTTTCGTAAAAAAATTATAATTCCTTCGTTTCTGTGCAGAATCAATTCTGGTGTCATTTTTGTATATTGTTATAACTAATAGAAGTGATATCCGGCAAAAAAACTCGCACTTGCAAAATAAAATGCCTAAGTCTATGAAAGCCGATTTTCAGCCCACCGTGCGCCCCACCCAGTCTCTCAACAACGATTATCTTAAAAGGTTTCTCAGTTTAAAACTACACAATTAATGAAAATTATATTTTAGGCAACCACTCAACAAAGTGAAGTAAATTAGACGTACAAGTTTAAGTCGAAAGTCTATGCCAGATTATCATCATTCAAAAAAACTCACTATCTTCACCCGAATTGCTTTATTTCTCTCAAGACAAAGCCTTTGAAATGATACCACGTCATGCTTGCGGGTTCAAACAAATGACGGAAAAATCCTTCTCATTTTTGCTTTCAGCACTACAAATAACTTCTAGAGCTTCTAGAAACATAAATACGTCGACAAAATTAAATTTTTCTTCATTAGTCCGCTGGGAAATTGAGAGAGCCTTCGTCGTCGTTGAGTGAAATGTATAAGAAGTTTGTATTCATAAACTATGCTAATATACCTGCCATTAGAAACCGAGGAATACTTAGAAGCGAGACTGGAAATAAATGGCTCCATAATATGTAATCAACAATGATAAAAAGCATATTCACAAGGTATAAAAGAGCCATGCATGTAGTTACCGCACAAGAAACAGCGAGCCATAACTCGCGCGAAACAAAACCAAATTAGTGCGCCATCACATGAACAAAAAGCGCGTTAAAGTGGGAACTATTTTAAATATTTTAGGTGACGACGCGCGACGCAGAGTATGCTAAATAAAGCCAAAGTGTCGCAATAACTCGCCGTGCACCAGTCTGTTTGTTCTGCTTTAAATTTAAATGCGCTCTTGACATAATCCTGGGACAAAGGGGCCTGTGCTCATCTGCCCACAATGGGTGCAGCTATTAATTATTTGCCGACAAAAGCCGAGGCGTGAGAACGCGCCGACTCGGAACGATCATCTTCGCGATCACACAAACGACCTAGTGAATATTATGCTATGGGTTATGAACAAACTCGCGCGTAATGTCCGCCATTATGGGATGGGCCACTAGATAACTTTGTATGTATGTGTTGCGTGCTCAACAGTGAACGTTTATTTACGAGATGGTTCAGTAAGAAAAGTGGTTTTAGTATTTACTAATGACATTATCGACAAGTAAACAACTTTCATGTCTCTTACATTTTAATTATTCTTATTTTTCGTTGCTGATTCGTCCGGTTCGAAATGACGGCAGCAAACGCTATATACATATGCAATTTCTCAAGTCGCTTTGCGTAAAGTGCAGCCAGTTGCGAACAAAAAAAAGAATATTTATATCTTCGCTACTATTTTATTATATATATTATTATACGGCTATAGGTCCTAAGCCAGTCATCTATCGTATATGTTTCAAACCTACCGGGTAGAAGATTCGCTTCGTAAGATTTCATTAATACGAAATCTATAAAATATCCAATTTCCGCCAACTAAGCCATTTAGAGAATAGGTAACTAAACGGTTGACTCGAACATTCAGATTGAATATGCTGTTCAATTTCAGTTACACACATTTCAGAAAAAAATAAAAATAAAATGCGTTCTGTTGAACTATGTGGAGTGTATCCGGCTGACCGGAACAACCTCAGTGCAATGCTGCGACGATCTTGTAGTACCTCTGTTGTATGAATTACAGTTCTAAAACAATTACAGACATTCGTCCTTTAAATAAATATTTTAGTACAAAATTAAGTGTTAATTCCGCCAGAAAGAAGTAGTTCATACGTGAGTGCTGCACAAATGCACAAGCAGAGGTTGACAAAATGCAACATGCAACCCAAACCTAAACTTGACACGAGTTACGTTTAAAATACAATATGTATTTATACGTCTAGCAATTATTACGAAAATTATTGGATATAAATTATATTTTAATGCATTCGAACTTATTCAAATTATGATTGAATTTCGGTCACTAGGTGACCTTTGGTTATCTTAAGTTTGACAAGAATTTAAGAAAAGCTATAAGGTGATTGATAAAAAATCTGAATAGAATCAATGCTGTGTAATACGCTAAATCAACCTATCACTTTAAAGGCGGTATCTGGACACTTACAATAATCTAAGACTATATCTCACTTTGCCATTTCATCGCCACATATTCCGAATCTCCAGGTGCATATAGTAGTAAGTAGTTACGTCTAGTTGCCGATACACGGCACTATTTGCATACAATTTAGATCGCCCGGCGCTCCCCGTTGATATCGTCTGTCTCACGGTATTTGTTGCCGGTATATTTCCCGTTGTTCCGCGTCCTGCTCTAAAATTTGCTGGATGAATCTGGTTTTATATTGTGGTGCAAAAACTATAACTATTAAATAGAAATGTTTATGCTTTTTAGTGGGGATATATGGGTAATATCTATAGAACAGAATAGAATATACTTTATTGTACACCAAAATTTAAACATACCTATTTAACATTATTTCTTAAATCTATGGTTATTGTAACCATCGGTCTTATCGCTAAAAGCGATATCTTCCAGACAACCTTTGGAAGGAGTTTCAAAACTTTAATTAAAGTGGGGAGGGCTAAATCAGTGTACTCATAAAACAGAAAATAATATATATAAATACAATACAATACATAAGTAATTATATATAAATAAAATGTGTTCTTTAACATCGTGTGGAGAGGAAGCAAAAAAATAATTATAAATTTGAAAGAAAATGATCAGCAACCGAGCTCTTAAAAGTAGCGAGTGCAGTCACTCGCTACTTTTAAGAACTTTTAAGAGAGAGAGACCAGCAATGCATTCCACAAACGAACAGCACAGCACCGTAAACGATGAGCCATAGAATTTAGAGGAATGTGCAGGCATTGAAAGTTTCAAATTTTACAATGATCTCAAATTTCTAACATTTGTGTCATGAAGGAACTTAAAACGTTCTTTGAGATAAAACAGAGTTGTTGGATTGAAGAGAATGCTGTAGAGTAATGATAAAATATGAGCATTCCGGTGAAGGCGGATAGGCAGTCACTTGAGTTTAATGCGAAACTCAGAAACATTATCATATTTACGCAAACCAAATTTATGAATCTGATACAAACATTTTGGAGTCGTTCAAGCTTATCTAGCTGCACTTCAGTAAGATCTGGATAACTTGCATCACCATAGTCGAGAATAGGGAGAAGAAGGAATTGGCAAGGGGCAAGTGTAGTTTTAGTAGCAGTCGTATAATTTTTATCTACTTAATTTATTTGTATGCACCTGCCATGTTATCTCTTCATCAGCCATGGTTGACAGGTAGAGAATGCACTAGGCATGAAGTCCGCATTTGTACGTCTTGTGTTGCGTAAAGTTTTAATAAATAAATAAATATCATCAAATAACTCTTCCCGCTTTTGGAGCAATAGGGAGTATAAGGTGGCTACTGACTACTACCCAACATGTTCCTCCAGTTGCCCTTACGTTCCGTGGCCGTGTTATCTCGTTAGAACATATCCGGCAGTATGTTAAGCTTGAATGACATTTTTAAATCATGAGACAAGCGAAATCTTGTTTTTGGACAAAAACTAAGTATCTATAACCCACAAATTAACATTCCTTCAATCTGTAATAACAATTTATTTAAATTGAGATTACCCGGGTATGGAAAACCTTCCCTTGGGACAAAATATCACCGCATTTTTAGGTATATTTTTTTAAATCGTAAACTAATCGTCGTAATCTAATAAGCGTGTAGTAAGTAGGTACACAATTTATCATTACCTATTTTTTTAAGTAGGTATATTTTTTTATTTCGTGGGGCCTGGAATTTCCGTAAGGAATTTGTCAGTAGTAGCCCTATAGGTACTAGTGTTGCCCAAATACAGTCTTGGTCTTGTTCTTGCATTTTTTCAAGACCAAGACTAAGACCAAGATCGCCTAATTTTACCAAGATCAAGACCAAGACCTACCCTGCAAGATTTAAGCAATAACAAGACTACGCCTACGAGATTCTTGCGTCTTGCAGTTAGTTCAGACTGTCGTTTTCTTTGTGTTATTGTTATTAAAATAAGAAAACTTGCATTGCAAAAACACAGGGGCAGGATGAGCGATGCAAAGGAAATAATGAAACTTAGGCAGCTCTTAAAAGAACTATTTATGTGTTCTCCAAGTTTGAATCGTTGTCCAGAGCCGGATTTTTCGATGAGAACGTTAATGCGCTGGCTCTGACGGAGGTGCTACTTAAAGTTACTACCACCAACAGTGATACAGGTCCGGCAACATCGCACAAGATTAGCACACACACAGCATTCTTTATTATATTCTTTCTTATTTTTAAAATAAGAAACCAGCGAAAAATATTAAGTGTTTGTAGTTAAGTTAACTTTATATTTTTCAACTTAATTTAAAATTTTAAAGTGTTTTCTAGTACCTTATATTCAATGAAGGTCAGGATAGCCGCCGTGACGGCGGATTTTTTGTATCGATTCATTTATGCAGTTTTAAAGCATAGGTATCAGTGCATCAAAATGTTAAATGTAATCATACACATAAAACTATTTCGTATTTTTTTTTCGTTGATATAAGTACTTAAGTAATTAATGACGATTGATTTTCTCAATAATTAAACTAAATACAGATACTGATACTTTTATCTCGTCTGCATTAAATAAGTCAGTATTGTTGTTTCACAGTTTTCATTGGATTTTATTACAAAATGTTTTTATTTTTTGTATTGTCGTATTATCGTGATTAGTTAATACTTGTGTGTATTATTTGTACGATATCGACTTATGCACATTACGAACAATAACATAAACATATATTGTACAAAATATCGTTTAAAAGAAAAAGAGTGCTTCCCTAGTTTTGAACATCGCGGCACTTTGATAGTGCGTGGCGCTGTCGGCAATATTTTGATGTTGCCGACAACAAAGTCGGGTCGGATACTATAACCTGTCAAAGAAAGTTCGCATCTAGTTCGCAGTACAAGGTCAAGATACGAGTACACGCGCAGGTGGTTTCTATTGAGCTTTGCTTCGAGTTTAATGTAATCATTGTTTTTTACTCTAATCCTTGTTGTTCTCGGACTCAAAAGTTTACAGTTTGACATGAGTGACGAATATTCAAATACAGTCAAGTTAATGTCATTAATTTGTTTTTTGTATGTTTTAACCGTGTTTTAGCACATGTAAGCTTATTAAATGTAAACTTTCATTAAAAAACCAACGGACTGTTGTGGAATACGGTAGGTAGCTCAGTTGGTTAGAGCATCGGCACGGATCGCGGATGTCGTGGGTTCAGACCATGAGGTCTAAACACACAGAGATGATGTGTCAGTTGATATTTCGAATTTCCTATTAAATTTATTAATTTGGTTGGCCTTTACTATGTCTATGTCAATTCAAGCTCAAAATGTACCTACTCTATTACATTGTTCTAAGATCTAAACTACCGTTTCATAAATAGCGATAGGATAATCGTTAATTGCAAGACTCTTGCGAGACTCTTGCGCAAGACCAAGACCAAGACTGGGTAAGTATCGTATTGATCTTGTATTTGGGCAACACTACCCTATACATCGGAAAGCACGTACAGCCGTTGATCCTGCGTCTGATCTATTAAAGTAAAGAAACAGAGAAAACCTGTATCGGTAAACAGAATTGTATTACATTTTGCAGTAGGTATTATATCTCCAGAGTGTATGTTTTAGTGTTAGTAACCGGACACAGCCAAGTGAAGAACTCAATTTGAAAGTCCACATATGTGGAGATATGGACAGTATAACCTGTGATTGTCCGTGCCTCAATAGAGTCTCTAAGACTAAATACTTAGGCGTGATGGTTGACCAGTTTCTATCCTGGTACCCTCATCTAGAGCAAGTGATTGGCAGGGTTAGAAAGCTTACCTGGATATTTAAAACATTAAGATGCGTGGCACCGACTAAAGTGTTCATGAGTGATAATAGGCGACCTAGAAACCTCCTTAACGAAATTTATATTGCTCTAGCTCAGTCTATCCTTATGTATTGTATCCCTATTTGGGGTGGCGCAGCTAAAACTAGATTTTTGGACGTGGAACGTGCACAACGAGCATTAATAAAAGTTATGTATTTTAAAAACAAAAGTTACTCAACCAAACATCTATATGAAACAAGTAATTTACTCTCTGTTAGAAAATTATATATTACACAAACTGTTAAAAAAAATCATAAAACCCTCCTATATAACAAGAGCATTAAACTTAAAAAAAGAAAGGATATAATTGCAGAAGTTCCCAAATTTAAAACAAAATTCGCAAGCACACAATATAACTATCTCTCAGCTCAATTATACAACAGGATTAACAAAAACATATATGTACACAACAGAAACCACTATGACTGTAAAAAAATGGTACAAACCTGGATTAAGTCTCTCTCTCTCCTAGTATATCATGAGTAGCATAATCAGACCCCACTCGACTACACACAACACACTATTATTCTACAAGAAACAACACAACACCACGTTACACCACTCCATTTCACGCTACAACAAGCCACACTATACAACGCTATACCACACCAGACAACGATATGACACACCATGCTAAACCTCACCACACCACGCCACAACACTCCACACCACAATACACACCACCCCACATCTCATCACATTAAACTACACTACATCTTTTACACACAAGCCATAAACAACATAGCAAACTAAGATGTAATGTAACCTTTTAATATAACTGTACTATCTATAAATATGTATATATATATATATATATATTTTTAAGTATAATAATGTAGTTGCTTGGATATGGAAGAGTGGAGTCTCCTAACACAGGCATTGTTTGCCTAAAAGGAGGCTCCAAACAAAAATCATTGTACATGAAGTTCTTGGTGTAAATAAAATATATATTTTCATTTTCATTTTCAGAGTACATTCGTTACCTAGGCGATTGACTACCGTACCCGAAATTCGGTTGTGGGTTATTAAATGCACAGATTAAAAAGAAAAAACATCAAAAGGGGACTGATTGGGTGCCAAAAGAGCACCAGCACTCCCCATAAAAACGAACCAATCAATTCGGCCTTTGTCATTCAAGATGGCGACCACCTGACATCTCCAACTCATCACGAACTACTATAAAGTTAAATTAATCAATCAAGTCACTTTATGGCGGCTGTACAAGCCCTCGCCACTTTATAAGTGTCCCTCTAAGATTTCATTACTCACTATCGAAGTGCAGTATAAATTCCGATTGGATTCAATTAGTGCGTCAGCACAGACACTGTAAAAATTACAACGTCACCAGTCTGTTCTTAACCGGCTGCCTCAGAAAGAGTATATTATTTTTTCATTTTATTTGGCAAAAGTTGTTTTACGTCCAGTATTACCATAATTTTAATGTTACAGAATGACCATAGACACTCGAATCATAAACCGAACAGATATGATTTATATTTCATAAAATGGCCAGTCCATTAAAAACGTTTTACCAAATATTGGGAAAAGGCTTATGTCATTTTGTCCTTTGTTTCAATATGTCTGAATATAGTTTTTTTTATAAAGTTGTACGGTACCTACCTGCTACGATCAAAGGTGTATTGTGTCCCAACTTGGGAAATAATTACAAAACTAACGGAGGTATAATTAAATCGACTGTACCTTCTGGCGCTACTTACACAGACAGATGTAAATGTCACAGATGTTTTTGTATTAGATATAATATAACTACTTCTTACTATTATTATAAACGCGAATGTTTGTGAGGATGGATGGATGTTTGTTACTCTCTTCTCTTTCACGCAAAAAATGCTGAACGGATTCGAATGAAATGGTAAGTAGATAGTTCGTATCCGTAGTAGATAGTACATTCTGGAATAAACATAAGCTACTTTTTATCACGGAAATCCCACGAGATCGGGATTTACGCGAGAAAAACCTTGCAGGCGACTGAAGTCGCGGGTTGAAGCTAGTATAGTATAACTGTAAGGTCAGTCTTCGTAAGTGGGCAGACTATTTGGACGATTTCTAGAGAAGATTCGGTCAGAAACCAAATTAAAGATAATTTGAAAGGTATGGCCTTTGCTTGGCCGTGTAATTGTACTACGTACGTTGGTATAGCAAAAACTTTCACGAAAAACTAATACAGAAAAACTACAAACCTAAATATTTGAACTTGACCAAACATGAATGTCAAAATTTAATGGAGCCGTAAGACGCAACGTTAGGATAGCTTTCTACAAAATGGACTGATGACCAGGTGAATGGGTGAACAGGTCAGTCGAAGGAGTTGTAGGGTATTTCCATCAGTTACCGTCTTTCATTTGACTTCATCAAATTTTGATGTTGATGATGATTTTTCCTGCGCTATAAAGCAACTCGGTTAACATTAAACATGAATACAAACCCAGCCTCTTAAACTAGGAGGTCTGTATTTTAAGAGACAGTGATAAAGTCAAAAGGTGATAAAATAATTGTACTTTCAAAATTGAGGCGTGTGCCGATTTGCGATAGCATGTAAATCTTTTAAAATTGAATATGAGATCTTCTGTGATGTTGTATTTGTGTGTGTGAGTGTGAGTGTGTGTGTCTTTGTGAAATTAAAGAGTACCTACTCATTATAGACTATCATTAAGAGCTCGACCTAATCACCTGCAGATATAAACAGACCCATTTATATGTTTTCAGAGCCGTGAACTAAAGAGGGTACATTAAACTTTGATTGGCTTTTCATAGTCGGAGGCAGCGTAAGAGTGCTGTTAAGTTTAGTGCTGCCACAAATCGCGTGCTCATTGCCGCGCTGAACGCCCATACAGACGCACATAAACCAGCGCCATACAAGCCCAGCTTCCCCTCAACGTTAAACCCCAGTTTTATCATTCGTTCACTCAAGTATCTCGGACGTGGAAACGTATTTCGTGCTCAGGATAATGAATGGTTTTATCTTAAACAGATCACCTATTCTAACACGTGGGCTACGGTGGAAAAATAAAATGTCGGGCCAAAGGGATCGATTTTCCGCAAACTCTCATTACATTGTAAGCGACCGTATAAATCCCCTCAGAATTCCGAAATTCTTTGGAAGGATTACGTTTGCCAAGTCTAGGTATACATTTTAATGAAAGTTTTACGTGGGATATATATTTTTGGAAGACCTTTTTTATTTATCTACTATAGTGTGGATGCACTACTAAGGTCAGACAGTCGCTCTATGTAAAATACCTATTCATCTATCTTCATCTGGTTAAACTGGAAGCCAACCCCAACAAAAACAAAAGCTACCCGAAACTGTCAAATTTTCCCAATCAACCTTGAACCTAATTTCTTCAACAATAAAGTTTAAAATCTATTAAGAAATTTGACAAACAAAACAAAAAAAAAAGTAAAAAAGTAGTGACCACTACATTATCCAAGTGTTAAATTAAATAATAAGCAGCCATTGGTATTACTTAAACGTTTAAGCTCATAAAAGGAATTGGTTATTATTGTGAAATATAAAACAATTGATTAATTATTCATGTATACATATAGGTTTCTGCCTACTGCTGCGTTGGCTGGGTTATACATTTTGAATGCACTAAGTTTAAATTTCAGGACGGGTGGTATTACTTAGATCTTGATATCCTACTTAATTTAACGGCTATACTGCCCGTGTTTTTTGTACATATGGTATCTAATATTATATATCATTATATTATAATAAAATTAGATGTCAAATAATTAATTACATCTAATACGACCATACATTTTCCCTGGAAATCCCATAGTATCCCGTAGTCATGTCATATGAATTACCTATCTTAACATTTTCAATATTATATCAAAGCTAGTAAAATTAATTGCCTGTCAACTGATGTCAAAAAACATCAAAAAGCGACTTCCAGCTACATTTGGCTTACGTTTTAACCGAAAATAAACGAATTTTTAATAAAAAAATAACAAATTAACCTCACCTCTATAAAATACCAACATCAGCAACAAAATTATTTCTCGTTTGAAGCAACTTAAACTAACAAGAAACGAGAAAGGAAATCATCTAAATTAAATTGAATGTTATAGGCCAATTTTCAATTTAAAAGCCGCGGGAGATTTTATTACCGCACTGTACCTATAAGGTTTATTTTATTACAGGTACATTTTCCACCGTTGCCAATTTTCCCCTTGTTATGTTTATTAATCTAGAACTAAATAATTTGGGAGTAAAATTTTAGGTGAACTAATTATGCCACTGACTGTGATAAACTAAGATTAGTAGCGATGTTCAGGAGTTAAAGCCGACCATTGAAATGAATTGGAGGCACAATGTTTACAACCTCTGTAAAACCGTACGTAACCTGAATTTTAGGTACACCGATAGCAGAGCTTTACGTCAAATTGAAAACTACTACGTCACAAAATGGAATGATAATATATAAAATGATGTGGAGATTTTTACAAGTGTTTGAATAGAATACATAAAATAAACTTTAGGAACTTCAAATCTTATGTCTTTTATGAAAGTGTATCTTAAGTAGGTCGTCAAAGAGGCTGTTACACAATTTTTTTTAAACTAACATTTACCTACTAGCCCGCTATCATTGATAGCATCGTTTTATTGTAACTATGCTTATTTCTGATCTATGTTTCTTGGCATATTTCGTTATTATACTCCGACTTATTATGTTGTTAAAATATAATAAAATTATAATAAATACAGTACAAGTGAATTGTAAATTGTTCTTATAAGAAATAATTATTCTTTAAACCTAATTACCTTATTAAAGTAGACAGCCGAGCGTCGTTCCGTCGCAAACCACCAATCAACATAAATACAACTGTGCTGTGTCCATAATACAGTAAAAACTTAATCAGTACCTGATTGGTCGACTTCGGGGTAGCCGAGCCAAGTTAGGCCAAGAAAGGCCAACTTGAGCCAAGAAGGTTTCTTTCCACAACTTCACCTGGGTGTAATCTTTAATAGAGTTCTCTAACTTCATAATACTTTGCCTAGCTACTAGAACTATTAATTTTCTTTTCGCAGCCGGAAAAATGTCTGTGTGACTCTAGAAGTAAGTTAAATTAACTTGTTGAAGCAAGATTCCGTATTGTGGAGACAAAGCTATAATTAATTATAAGTTGGAATTGACTTAAACGAATTTATGAAATAGACATAGAATTCGTGAAAGCACATTACTCTATAACTATTCCTATCCCAAACATCGAATGTTGAAACCTAGTAACAAAAATGCATAAATCCCACAAAATATGGAAATTCTGTTTTCATTTCGGGAAAAATCTGTCTACGTTTCGGAATGTTTACACGCCTAAATCTACTCAAAATAAAAAACAAGCTCTCTCAGATAGCACTTTCGCGGCTGTACGCCCTTCACATGTAGGTCACATCCAGCCAGGCCACCTGTCCGCCAGCTATTTGAGCTAGGCAAAAATATAAACGTGCACCTTTCCCATTTCCAACAACAAACATGGTGGCACGCTTCAAGTTCACGCGCGCTCATAACAACTCAACTGTCAGTTATTTTCAAAAGCTGTTGAACAACAGAAATTTAATATTCATAAACTCGGCGCTGCCTAAGTGTGAGAGCTCGTAACACTTTATTTTACGATGTAATAATATTTTGTCCACGACATCATAACCGATTTATTATTTGCTACAAAATGGCTACAAACTTTCGCCATTACGTGTAGTTGACATCGCTTTGTACCATTGGCCCAAATTCTATCCCCGAAACGGGGAATATTTTGCCGGAATTCTGCTTATTGGAAATAAATCCAGGATGAAATGGGATCATACCTATTCAGAGGTATCCGAATGTATAGCTAAGCGCCCGCACAACACCTGTCGATCCGAAACTACAACATCTTTACGAATTTCAAGATTACAGTTCACATCGTCGTAAAGAGACTACTAGCTAGGAACAAAGTACGGTAATACTTTATCAGTTTACGAGATGTAGAAGCAACAAGTTTAATAAACTTAATTTAAATGCAGTGGCTGTAACTCGGATATTCAAATCACTTTACAAGGAGGCATCTACATAAATCTGCTTACATTTATGTGCGTTTAATATCGTCAAGAGGCAAAAAGACATTGATACTATAGCTTAAACATAGATTAGTTGATATTACGATGAAAAAGTTAATACCACACCTAAGGATATTCTTATTTACCCAGCGGAAACTGAAAGCTCAGCTGAAAAAATATACTTCAAAAGCTATGCTAAAATTACTATAGTTAATATGATTAGGTTTAATAATATGTTGAACCCTTGCTTTAAACTATGAAAAAGTTTTAAAATTTGGTGAGCCGAATTAATGAGATCATGGCTAAAAATAAAAGTCGTATGTGTTTGTCTTCAAGATAAAGTATAATTAGGTAGGTATAAGATTATTGAGCTCATTTCAAGGATGGGGTGATAGGTGAAATTACGTTTTTTTTCGGGTTGTAAAATCATCAAGTGACTTCTCCCACTCTGGGCGGAGTGGAAGGGAGTGTCAGACTTCTACTGACTAAAAACTCACCCTGTTCCTTCAGCTGTCCTTGCTTTCCGGGGCCGCGGTATCTCGTTGAAAAATTCCCGAAACTGTGAAATGACTTGGTGGATTGATTGAGCTGAAAATAAATCCTAGTATTCCACGCGCGCCTCAAAGAGCGTCAGCAAGATGACGAGGCCCCCCCTGTAGAGGGCCGAAGCCTGCCGGGGTCGTGGGACTTATCTCATTACCGTGACCCCGGTACGTAAAGGGCTATTGAAGGAATACCGTGGATTTTAGTCAGTACAAGTCTGACAGTCCCTCCGGCCCTGCCCGGGGTGGGAGGACCCATCTGATGATTTTAAAACGTTAAAAAAAAAACGTATGCTTTACTTATCAATACTACTTTTAATATGAAACAATTAAAACATTCGAGAATCTTTGACATTAGCTACAATACAGAAACTACTGGTAATTAAAACGTCAAAACACGCAAAAACGTAAAAAGCGCCGTAAATAAGTTTAATGCTTGTATTAATAAGGTTGGGAATAGCAATCATTCGTGACTCGTGACTAATAAGTGCGACACACGTTTCTAGGTTTTATTTCTTACTTTAATTGCAGACTATAAAGGAATTAACTACCCACACTCAGATACACACATTTCAGTACGAAATATCAACGATATAGAGGCGGGCCTTTTAAACGACGGACTATTATTGGAAGAGGGTTTTCAGCATTCGATTTACGAAAATATTATTTTTACATGGACACAATGTTTATTTATAATCTTGTCCAATTTTTATTGCTAAAAAATCGAATATTTACTCACTTTTCCGATGCACGAATGAACTGTTTTGATGCCCAATGATTTTTTATTTTAGTATTTTTATCATCAAGAGCAGTGGTGGCTTAGTATTTACAGGCATGACTTACAAGTTTGAACCCATAATATTAGTTTGTGTGATTTTCATTATCACCCCTGCTCTCAGAACGGTAACATACCGTTTAGAAACCGGTATGATCTAGGACCGTAAATTATGGTTAACGGTCCATTCCGTGCCATAGACGGGAGGCCTGAGTCCCAGAAGTGGGAAAATATATAAAATAAATAAAATTAATTTATTGCAGGTCCATGACCCATATAAAATTAAATTAAAATAATCATGTTACTATTGCTTGCAATCATAAATTCCAAATGTCAAAATAACATAACTATACGAGTAAACAGAGTTAAAAGATTAATACATAGGTGATTAAGTGAGAAGGACTTATCATGTTATAAAATGTCAAACTATCAAATTAAATTTCAATATAAAAATTAAAATATACTTAATATAATATTAAGCTTTTATTTCCCTTCAATTATTTATTTCAGAGAAGGCAAATAGTGATAAAATGCGACCTTAAAATACAATGTTTTGTTAACCAAATGGGGGACATTTTTCTTGTTCAGGACGAAACCTTCAGAAGGCGCCTTGACTATATGGGAAAATACCAAGGAGTGTAGGATTTTTTCCGCACTAAAACCGCTACGGTGAACACCGGACCGGCACACAACAGTTGCTCCGTTACCTCTCGAAAGACTACTCTATAATCTCCGCTGTGAATTTTATTTAATAAATAATGTAAATCAACGCCTGGTACAATTAATAGCCCTAGAGTAGCTGTAAAGGGAATATTAAAAACCTTTATCTACTCTAAAAGGGGGCTTTACAAACTTCTATCAACTATAAAAAACTAGGAAGGATAACTTCTTGAGAAAACCTTTATGACAGTCTCATCCTACGAAATAAGTTTTCTATTCACCTTCTAAACTTTAAAATGTACATAATAAAGAAGAATAATCTTTATTCAATGGTTATTTGTATGGGTAGCCATACAAATAACCATTAACGTGTGTAATATATTTGTTAGCGTAACGGCAACAACGCATTGTCTGCGCAATAAGAAACAAAGCGTCGATGTAGCTTTGCAAAATATTCGCAATAAATTCCAAACAAACCGGACCCGCTGCACTCATTTCTTCGATAAGAAACAATGGCCATACACCATTCTTCTTCGGGAAACAAAACAAAATGTCGTTATGAACCAACAAATTCTTTTAGAAAAGAAAACAAGAAGGAAACGGACCACGTTGTGACAGTTTATTATGTTGTGAGCTATGTGTCGTGTCATAAAAGTGTTCGTATGTTGTGTACGAACATAGTGAACATATTCGACTCGAGAGTTTCCACTGAAATAAAAAAAAAAGTTGTGTGAAAGAGTAGCAAAGTTATTATATTTATTATTATTATTATCTATACTATCTACTGAAATTGTAAAACGGAAAGCTTTTTTGTTTGTTTGATCCCGCTAAACTCGAAAGTACTGAATAGATTTGGATGAAATTTGGTATGGAAGCAGCATGAACCTTGTGGAAGGCTTTTTACCCGACTACAAAAAAGGATAGTCATGGTTCATATGAATGTTTGTATGTTTGTCCTGTACCTATGCATTGTTAAACTTTTACAGTATGCTACGCAAGAGGTTTTATAGACCAAATTCACAAAAACTTTATTACTAATAAAATAAAATATCAGAATCATACTATTATAAATACGAAAGTTTGTGAGGATGGATGGTTGGACGGATGTTTGTTACTCTTTCACGCAAAAACTACTGAATCAAATTCGGTACTAAATCCTGGAATAACACATAAGCTACTTTGTAGAGTTCCGTAGTCGACAAGGAACCCTTATAGTTTCGCCATATCCGTCTATTCATCCGTCTCTCCGTCCGTCTATCCGTCCGTTAGTCCCCGGCATAGCTCGGAAACTATTGGTACTAGAACGCTGAAATATGTGGCATAGATATATACATATCAATCACAACATTAAAATTTTTTAGATTACTCTCCCTACACGTTGACAGGGGATGGTTTTTTTACTCCTCTACCACATAGTGTGGGGTATCGTTGGATAGGTCTTTCTAAATGCAGAGTGGGAAGGGAATTTTCAATTCAGTGATCCGTTTGCAAAATATTAAGCTTTAGAGTGCTAATTTTCCTTAGAGACTAGTACTTTTTACCCCACTGTAAAAGACGGAAAGTTATGTTTTTAACGTGATAAAGTTCACGAAACCGACGCCCTGCGCGACTACTA
The DNA here is from genome assembly GCA_943138885.2 of Tholera decimalis. Classification (NCBI taxonomy): domain Eukaryota; kingdom Metazoa; phylum Arthropoda; class Insecta; order Lepidoptera; family Noctuidae; genus Tholera; species Tholera decimalis. Next base: position 23,853,893 of record OW964565.2, read on the forward strand.
GTAAATTGTATAAAATAAAAGTATGACACGCAACGAGAGCGATAACGAAGGCTACTTCGGTCCTTACGTAAAATAATGTTTAAGGGCAGACGCGATAACCTTACGCATGATTCCACATACATTTTATCATAACGACTGGCAATTATTAATAGCCATTTATAAAAAAAAAAACAGATAGATATGGTTTCACTTCCAAGCAGAACCATTCAAAATGCAAACGTATACATACCTATTTTGGTCCGGAGGAAGGAGGCATGGGAAGCAGTTACCTCCTTCTGCAAAGCAGTAACGCAAGCGAAAGAGGTGACGGGACGCGCGAGGGAGAGGCGGGCCTCAAAGCTCTCACAGCCCTTGCACACGAGCGGCCGCAGGAGACGCTACGGGCGTCGGGAGTCGCAGGGTGACTCCCGGCCACCGTAGGCGCGGGTCTGCGGGCTGCGAGTAATGGGTAGCTCGCCACCCAACAGAAACCAGGCCCGGGTAGACGGCGCGTCGTGATCCTCAAAGAGTGTCAGCAAAATTGTCGAAGCCTACTAGGGGAAGAGTTACCGCGGCCTCAGAACACGAAGGGCAAATACGGAACACGGAAGGGTTTTAGTCAGTAAAAGTCTAACACACACTCCCGCTTCACCCAGATCCTTAAAAGAAATACATACCTATTTGCTTGGAATCGCTGACGGATTATATTAGTAAGTCGTATCTGTTAGTACTAGACCACCACTGCTTAATTTCTTTTGTTAAACCATTAATTAACCACATATTTACTAATTACCTAGTAATTAAAAAAAATGTACCAATATAACCATTCTTATCAATATTACCTATTGACAGGGGGACAAAAAAAAACATTAAACGCAACAGAATCTAAAATGCGTATTTATTTCGGTTTAGTGTATTCCAATATCAGAAATAAAATGGTTTATTTTTTCCCAAATTCCTTGCTTGGTTTTAAAGATATCTTTTAGTTTCAAAGTCACATATTATATAATTTAGGTATCCTGCTCTCTCGGCCTTTCTTATTATCCAACAACGAAGGGGTGTTACGATTATAGCCAATATTAATGGTTTTACAGTATTTACGTTTTAACACCATCTTACGAACTAAAACCCACTCTGTTCCTTTTTGAGACACGCGTGCAACACGACGTACACTCGACTTGGGATATTCTCTTACCCTGGATCCCTTTTTTTTCTAGAAACAGTAAAGTTTATTACATAATAATATAGTAATCATTCATATGCGATCTGGCTGACATTGGCTTTGTCTGCGAGATGGATTGCACTTATGCAAAAAGGTTTTTTTTCTGTTTCCACTATTCAGATACCACTACTAAAGCCGAAATTTAAAAGGAGCTTACTAATATGATATATGATACATAAAATATATGCATTCAATGATGTCGCACATTCTACGTACACATAACAAAAGCCTGTCAGCTCTCTGAATCGTTACAAGTATGTAGAATCAATTCAAGAAAAATAGTAATTCCAGCTTATGACATTTTAACTTTACTAGGAAATCTACAAGGAATCAATTTTATGTATTGAGATTAATTAATTGGAATATTTGGCAATTTTTTTTTTGTTTTACTTTCGGTACCTTTAGGAAATGGTTTGAATCAAGGATTTTCTTTTCTATACCTATTATATAATAATGATAGCAAACTTAGTGCAGCCATATTTTTTAGTTTATATATTTAAAATATTCCACCAATATTTTAAAACCTAAATTAGCCAAATCGGCCTACCCAATTTCGAGTTTTATCTAGAGTAACGGACAACAATAGATTTCTACATTTATAAAAAATAATATTAAACAACTGAAAAGTCAATAATATTTCCGATATCATCAAAGTTACATTTTAAAAAACAGCAATTAACTACGTATCAGATTCATTCACATTAAGTATTGTCTGCAGAATTGACTATAAAAACGTGATTGAAACGAAACGATAAAATTCATCATATATTCATAACATATTCGCTACATAATATAGAAAATAATCACAATGAAATTAAAAGAGTCACACACATTTATGAAAAAATAATTTAACGAACCGAGAAATAACTAAAGCCTTTGTGCCCAAGTGTCTGCCTCTTCCAGACGTCAAAAGCATTGTACACAAAGAAAGAAAACTGATTTTGCTCTTCAGCCAAAATGTCGAGACATCGTACAAGGAGCCTATTTTGCAGTCGTTATTTCGAGCAGCAATTAAGTCATTAAGTATGTGAGCATGAGAGCGTAAAGAAACCGAACAAAGGGATGCTCGACGACGAGTCTCGTGTAATCGACTTTGCTCTAAACGCAGCATATGAAACGAGCAACTTTTGAACACTACTGGCATACCTTCTACTGCCTGTGTATTTAAAAAACTCGCATACATATTGCAGGAAGCAAAAATAAAGTCGCTGCAATTAAGACAATTAATCTGACACTGGTCTAGCCAAGAGATATTGTGTTACCCAGCTATTGGGTCAGAGGCAGTCGCTCCATGTTTGATGATCATATCGACGGCTCCTAAGTATACTGAGTCAACTAACAAATTTCGAGAATTGCACTTTTTTGCATATTAACAATAATTAAATCATTTCCTATTTACCTGTAAAAGAAAAAAAATCATAGCTTTATAAATAACTAAAAAAAAATAGCGTAAACTGGATCAAGTATAGTAATTTATTTATTTTGCACTCAGTATACTGAGTCAAGTGTTTGCTACCAATATACGCGGGACGCGAATGCGCTCATTTCGGTGCAAGTTCAAACTGGCTCAGTATACGGCGATACAGCACGGTGTGCGGTCGTTATTGTGTGCTTTTTGTTATCAAGAAATAGTTGCTTATCTTGTGTTATTTTTATTTAAATTTAGATTCATCATTGTATAGAAACTGGTGACGAGTACTAGGTCGAAAAAACATTAATTTAGTGAATGAAAAATATGATAATTATGACGTTAATAAAGATGTTAGTTAGTAAGATCCACATATTTTTTATAAAAACTCAGAAGCTCTTGAATCGAATATCAAAGAAAAGCCTAGCACCAGTAACTATCATGAAAAATCAGACGATGATACTCCAATACACATCACCCTATATTGATTTCTGTCTATTTGCGTTGACGTCCTTTGTCTTAATAATCCTGTCTCTACGCCCGCAACTAACGTTAATGATACATACTCTCCAATAACTACTCCAAATTTTCAGGGATGTAAACTAATTTCAGGAACTAAAAAAAGCAAAAGTAGAGAAAGATAACATTGTCTAAGGGACTGGAAGGATGAGGTAAGGAAACAAAATGTCCACAGAGGCTTACAATATATTAGTAGAAATGGAAAAATGCGTAATAAAAAACTACTGAAACCTTTATGTCCTACAACGTGTAGAATGAAATGTTATGAAAAAATATCCGAAGAGACTAGATCAAAGATATTTATAACGTTTTGGGACATTGGAGATCATTCCAGGCAGTGAGACTTTTTGACGAAGTATGCTACCAAAGGAATGAAGAAGAGGATAACAACAGACAAGGAGAATACTAAAAGACTGAGTACTATTTCTTATACTTTACCTATTTATGAAACAGATAACGTTGTTATAAGGAATATTCCTGTATGTAAAACCATGTTTTTAAATACCTTATCTATAAGTTTCAATTTCCTTTACACAGCTTTAGAAAAACTAGAAAAAGGACAAGGAGGTGTACAGTCTGATCAGCGAGGAAAGCATGTCCACCATCTGAAAAAAAATTCTGATGACATGAAACGAAGTGTACTTGATCATGTTGCAGGTTTTTCGCCTGTGGAATCACATTATATTCGTAAAGATGCTTATAAACCTTTGTAAGCATCTTTACGAATATAATGTTTGTGTCAACAATGAGTTTTGCCTGTGATGGATCTAAGATGCAATGGAATAAGGTCACTGAAATAAAAATTAAGCCAGAAAATCCTTACAAATTATTTTTTTAAATCAGTTACATGGAAGATTCTTATAACTGTATTGACAGTGCTAATAAACCTAAAGCAACACGTAATCTAACTGTCCCTAATACAGATTTTTGTGATCTTCGCCCAGCTTACAACAGGCCAATCCCAATAGATAAAAATAAACACAAAGATTTAATGGACATGTGCGAATATCACTTGTTTTTTTAAAGTGTAATTAAGATTGATAGCAATAGAGCAGCTAGATAGATTGATAGCAATATAGCAATAGATAGAGAGAGCGATTTAGAATGATTAATAATTTGTCTTTTTTCTTTGTCTAGATTGATTTTTTTCATAATTATTAAGTACTTACCTCATAAGTTAATTTTTGAGACTGATTTTATTCTCAGCAATAATATAAGGATATCAAAAATTGTGATTTTCTTTAAAAAAATAAGAACTTTGTTTGTTATTATAGTTTGTTGTAATTGTTTGTGTATTATAGTGATTTCAAACAATTAATAAATAATTCTCCTATTTTACAGAAACGTGCAAATGATACAATCAATATTTTGTATTTTATTACCTAAGACTAGACCAACTTAAGCGTTTGTTTTTATTGGTATTATTGTTGATTTTTGTTATTCTTATGGATATCCTAAAGTTGTGTTAATGTTACCAATACCATTTTGAGATCACTTTGATTAAAATATTAAACATTAAAGGCGTTTTTGATTGTTTTAACTACTTTGTAACACACTTGACTCAATTTAAGTATGGTTCACTTTTAAAATTATGTCCATGTATAGTGAGTCAACTTATTATATTTTAACAAAATATGAATCCATGACAGACAGTATAATATATAAAAAATCCAATAAATAACTAAAAATATTTTTTGCCACACTTGTAAAGTAATTTTTCCCCATAACGTAGATTCAATAATGCGACGTACAAAAATATAAGTGGTACTTGATCCATTTTTAATAAACAAATAATCGCCGTATACTAGTCTATCTACATTATCTCATAAATTAATAAAATAATATAAAATTTATTTTGTACAGATGAAAGGCTTTATTATATTTAATTCACTATGATTCGTTATTTTTTCTTGGTTGTATTAACAATTTAAATATGACCATTCGATCTTCTTATCGCCTTCCTGTAAAGTTGTTAGAAATATAGTTGACTCAGTATTCTTAGGAGCCGTCGATATTTGGTTTGCGCAAATATGATCATGTTTCTGAGTTTCGCACTAAACTCAAGTAGCTGCAATCCGCCTTCGCCGGAATGCACATATTTTATCATTACTCTACAGTATTCTTTTCAATCCAACGACTCCCTTTTATCTTAAGAGAGATTTGAGATCATCAGAGAATTTGAGACTTTTGATGCCTACGCATTCCACAAAATTTTACGACCAGTCGTTTACGGTGCAGGCTATTCGGTTGTGGAATGGATTGCCGGTGTCAGTAAGACAAGCTCAGTCACTCGCTGTTTTTAAAAGCTCGGTTGCCAATAATTTTATTTCAAACTTATGATTATTCCTTTGTTTTCTACACACGATGTTAAAGAACACATTATATATTTATTTTATTTGTATTTATGTATTGTATTTGTATATATATATATACAACGTGTAACGGAAAGGGTAATATACATATCAAGGGCACGGCTTCTTTGGGTAATAAATATCAAACGATATTGGAAGGATTTTTTAATCCTATCTCTACATGTTCGGAAGTAATGAGAATTTTTAATACATTGATACCAGATACAGTACTAGGCGCACAGAAATACGGAAGAGATTTATCGTGATATTTGCAAGTAACGTAGAAAGTTATTGACCTACGTAGTGCGGTGACACGATTGTTATGATTTCAATTTAAGAAACTTATGAAACCGCAAATTTGGTATCAATTTTTAGAGTATTTTATTTTGAGTTGAAACCCTTCCAGTATCGTTTGATATCATCCAAAGAAGCCGTGCCCTTGGTATGTATATACCCTTTCCGTTACACGTTGTATATATTTGTATATTTTTATTAGTTTTTTTCCGTTATTGACGAATATTTGTACAGTAGTACACTGATATAGCCCTCCCCATTTTAATTAAAGCTCGTAAAATCCTTCCAAAGGTTGTCTGGAAGATATCGCTCTCAGCGATAAGACCGCCATTGTAACCAATTTTATTTACAATATTGTTATTTAAGTGTGATTCAATTATTGGTGTACAATAAAGTATATTCTATCTATCTATCTAACACTAATACTCGGCTGCATCCGGTCAGACTAAAAGCAGACCCCAACAGAGTTGGAAAAGACTAATCAGATAATGACAAATTAAGAGAATGAAGGCCCCCAAAACCCCCCAAAGAAAATACATAGGGGAATCTTCGATACCAATCAACATCATTAAGAATTTACGGTTATCCCATAATGCAATGAGATCACGCTCTCTAGGTGCCAGGTGGTATTAGTGGCTCGTTTTAATTCAATCTCACTGACGCAAATCTTTTAACCCAATTCGTCAATCCAACACGCTTACGTAAAACATTTTTGTATCGATTCTTCCATTTCTATAGGGCTAATGAGGGGTAGATACATAGATAAAATAATTTATATTTCTATGGGTAGATACGACTAAAGGCGTATGTAAGCGGCCGCGTGTTTGCCGCCCCCGACACGCCTGCAAATCGAATTATCACTACGAACGGACTGACGGGTTCCAATGTTAATTGTTCGTTCAAATAATCATTATGGGGGACAGTATTTACAGTAGAGATTCGAAAACATTCCGTCGACACACAATTTTGTATTTCGTATTTATACTGGCCAGTGTAAAGATTTGTTAAATCGACTTTATTCTGTTTGTACGCGTAATTTTATTCGGACGTTTCGCGAATAAAATTAGATCTCTCATAATCTTATTCGGGCGAATTTATTTTCATTCAACAAATTCACGTAAAGTTGTTTACTGTCACGGCTCTTCATTTGCTGGGTCTCTCGTTAGACGTGAAAACATCCCATTTGTAAGGATAAACGTTATTCGTTTCGCTGTTGAAATTGTGTTTAATCTTAGGATTTACAAAGAGGGAGTTTATTTAGTGAATATTGTAATTACACAGTGGCACATTGTAAGATGCAGTGCAGACGAAGTGCGACAGCGACAAACGATTCACAAATCACAGTCAAGTTGCGCGCAGCTATAAAGTACGGTACACTTAATGGTTATGCACAGTACATACTAAACGCGATGAATGACCTCGCGTTTAAATGCACTTTGCTGGAGACATCTTAACAGCTTGTACCTAAATCAATATAGCTGCCATGTTGCTTTATGGTAGTTGTATGATAATGTACCGATGTCTGTAGTAATTATTATATCTTGAAATATTCATAAAGTCACCACGCAGGTTCCTGGCTGGCAAATGTACGGTGGCCGGCACATCAACCTACTCCAATCTGTCAAAATAATTTAATAGATTTACAACTTTATTACAACATCATAAGGTTCAAACTCAATTGGGTAAATTTGACAGATTCGGATAGCTTGATGTGCTGGCGACTGTACCTACAGTTGGCGACTTTAAATAATTGAATTTAGTGATAATTTAACACGACCAAAGATTATCCGTAGTGAAGCCTAATCTAATCTAATTAGTAAACCCGATATGGGCTGGATGAACCTCCTTAGCTAGTTAACTAAAAGGGTAATATGTCGACAAAATAAACGGCAAAGCGCTGCGATTCGTCTCCTGATCTAGTTTGGGGGCAATATAAACTGTCCAACCAGCTAACGAATTCTGCTTTAAACTAGCTTTCTATCTACTATTTCTTAGTCTTTCGAGAACATTCTCTTACTCAGTGCTTCCTTGATCTTGTCCGATTGCGAAAAAGAAATAAAGCAATTATTTTTGTGACAAAATAAATTGCCTCTTCAGAACAAGTAATAGGTACTAGTTTTCATTCTGACTCAGTGGCACCCTGAATAACTTTATAAAATAATCGTTTGAACACAAATTTGTTCACGGTGGCTAATTACCGTACAGCGTTTACTTACAAACATAACTAACTTTACAAACCTTTCATTTCATTATTATTTTTGTAGCGCGTACTATGTTTCTCATGTGTATGTTGTGGATAACGCTGTTGGTTACATATGGTTACATATTTCGACGCCTTAGAGTGAAAACCTCGTAAGTGAAAACGGAGTAACTTTTCAGGACGAAGAAAAATCTGCGTACTATAAAATTTTTGTACGGTTTATTTTATGTTTTTTTTTTTATTAATTCATATATAAATTTAACCCGTTTTTATATCCAGAACTGTTCGATATTATGTATAATATGAAAAATATTATACATAATATCGAACAGTTCAGAAATGCATAATCCATGGCCTGATTACGCTAAACCGACGACGCGATGCGAGTGTTTACGAGGTTCTCACTTACTTTCATAGATAGCGTTTCGAGTATCGAATGAACATATTAGTGAGATCAGGATGTGCGTTGCTAGGATTGCTTTCTAGAAACGCAATAAAAAAAATTTGGACAAAAATGTACTCCCGAGGTTTTCACTCTAATGGTGAACGCAGACCTAGCCGCACCGCAGTCTCTACAGTCCCCGCAGTCATCGCTTTTTGTTAATGGCCTCGCACATCTATCCGCGCCGTAGTCGCTGCAGTCGTTCCCGTCAGTGTTGCCAGATTTTTGAAAGCATTATCTATCTGAAGATTTAAAAAATCTGTATAAAATTTGTATTTGGTATTGGTATTTTGCTCTTTTGTGTAATTTTATCTGTAGGTGCTATAATAGGGAATAAGCAAGTAATTATTTATACGAGAATAAGTAATTTCATTATAAACCGTTGACAGAGATTCTCTGTCTACTTTATAACTCTGGCAACACTGCGCGCCGTGGATGCGAATGACGTCATCCGCGCTGCGTGCGGGTGACGTCATCAGCTGCGGCTAGGGGAGTTCGGTCGTTTCAGGGACTGCGGCGACTGCGGCGCGGGTAGGTGTGCGAGGTTGCATAGAACTTCATATAAAGAATTCGAATGCAAAGACTGCGGCGCGTGCGGTGCGGCTAGGTCTGCGTTCACCATAAGGCGACGATTTGTAGTTTTTTTGTAATATTTTTTATATCTTTTATTATGTGACTGTTTGTTATTCCTAATAAAAATAAAACCTGAGGAGCTCGTGGCTAAATAATAACAGCCGCATGGGTCGACCTCCAAGGTTAAGCAACTCTTGCTGAGGTCAGACTGTGGATGGGCCATCTTATATACATCTTTGACAGTCGGTACTCAGCTGCATCCAGTTAGACTGGAAGCCGAACCTAACAAAGTTGGAAAAAAATTGGCCAAGTGCGAGTCAGACTTGCCTATGAAGGGTTCCGTAGTAACTACGCAAAATAAATTAAATTAAATTAAATTAAATATTTATTTTGTAAATTGGTTATAAATAACACTTTTACACGTCATGTTTTTTTGCGTGTTAAGTTTAGCTAGATGAGGCCGGTATTTCCTAACTGACTACTCTGAGAAGGAACACCGAAACAAACTCAGAGGTCATAGTCTCTTTTAAAGTCCAGACAATTTGTATTTTTATATGAGAAGCATATAGGTGTGTGGTATTCTTTTGAGGAAATAAACACGCAAATTTGAGCGGACCTGTCCAGACAGTGCAAGCATTTGTCAGTTATCGTGTAGCTCAACTTAGAACTTATCGAGCTCAACAATTTGACAAAAAATACCAACGGACACAATAATATTAAAATATAAGGTTAATAGGTTACTTTTAGGTAAGCGTTCTCCATCTTCGACCACATCATCACTTACCATCAGGTGAGATGGTGGTCAAACGCGAGCCTATTATCAATAAAAAAATAACGTTGTTTCTTATAGTGTTTGTATGAAAAACAAAGTAATATTTGCGGTTTTTTGAAAATGTGCTATATCTCAAAAACTGCTGTACCGATCTCGATCAAACCAATTTTCGTTTAAATTTTTTATTAATATCTACAGCATATATATTTTTTTAAGTTTTCACTCCATTATTAGAGAAGTTAGGGGGGGGGCACACATTTTACCACTTTGGAAGCGTATATCTTTTAAACGATTGACTTTAAGAAAAAGCGGTTTTAGAAACCTCAATGTCATTTTAAAAGACCTGTCTATAGATACCTTATAGGTTTGATGAAAAAAAAAATATTTTTAGTGTCCATGTATGGGGAGTCCCTCTTAATTTTTTTTTTTTTTTTTTCCTTAAAATCGGAAAGCGGTTCACAGAATACATCTATCTATTAAGTTTCACATGTGGAGTGCTAAATGTTTGGGAATAAAATGGCTCTAACATACGGACGGACGGACATACAGACAGACAGACATGACGAAACTATATCCATTTTTGCCATTTGGCTACGGAACCCTAAAAAGGCTAAGTAGATGACGATTAACTAACTAACCTATCAAACATTAACTAACATCTTTACACATTCATTCAAAAGACAGTAGCAGAAAAATCTTCGCCATACAATACAAAATATACACACGAAAAGCCTCTCCCATGTAAATGGCATAATAAGTAGAAGAATGTGTGGGAATGTGTCATAATTTAACGTTGACACGTTGCGCGGCGGCGGGCGCTAGTGTTGTGTTTGTGACTCGAGTAGTGCTGTACGCGGCTCATTTGCACCGTCTCGTGGCGAGCTATGAGTGATCGTCGCACGAGAAAATGGAAGCCACTTGGAGACGCGACGCCATGCCATTATCTGCACAGTTAATGCCTTTTGTCGGGGCTCTATTCACATCGGAATAATTAATAACGGCGTGCGATTGTGCCTCAACACCCCGCGGTCGAAGCTCCCAGATTAAGTTAATGTTGATTTCTTAAACGTTTCTTTAAATCTATTGTTTGCAAACCATTGTGTGGTCGGGTTCATTGAAGGAAATGTAGCCGTCGCGTAGGTGACGGATTTAATTTAATTTAAACACGTCGACTTGTTTGCACGTGTTTTTTACAGACGAATTTAGGAGTTACACAATCTGTTAGCAGTGACGACTGCAATCAACAAAAATGGCGTCGTATTCACCTTTTGGCGCGCGCGTATCGAGCTATAAATCGCTGCCGGTGATGCAAGTAACTGACACTAACGGAGACACAACTCAAAGTAGTACGTCAGCTGGGACACGGGCACAGTGACGGCCGCACAAATGTAAATTCGGCAAAATAAATCGGTGACGGCAATACCTATCACCAAACTCCGCACGAATTGAGGAAAAGATCCATTTAAATGTAGATTGTCTCCGGTAATACTTCCATTTGTTTTTGTCTCGAATCCTGAGATACGTTTCTAACCCAAGAACAGTTTCGTGGTCTCGTATGACTAACGAGTAGCGTACTGGCGCACTCTGATAGCTTCCACATTTTATTCGCATACTTCCCGTTAAAGCAATCGACGTAAAATCTGAGACGACGTTTTCATGGTTGCAGCTTCGGAGGCGAATAACAAAATGATTGGTTGGAAGTTTACGAATTTACGTAAACGGTTTAATATTGCTCCGCTAAACGTTTCTGACCAATAAAAGTTCTAAGTCATAAAACTGAAAAAGGAACTCCAATGTGTGTCGTAAAAACTAAAACATTAAAGGTAACAATCAATTCTTTATACATACCTATATGTGTGAGGTATATTTTAAAACATTTGAGTATGTATGTTTAGTTGATAGCAAGGAACTTGTACCTAAACGGTAGAAGATCCTTAGTTGATAGACTGTAATGCGTGTGTACCTACGCCATTATGTTCACGATGGCTTTTTAAAAGGTCTTTAGGCTAACATTTGTAAAGAGGATCATTAGGAAACAAAGGAGGACAGAATACAAGCCATAACACATGCATGAAAATTTTATCGATTTCTGAAAATACAATCACAGCTGACTGTTAACAAATTTGAATACCCTGAATTAATATTCGCAAAACAAGTTTTAAGAAAAATTGGCCAAGTGCGAGTCAGACTCGCCCATGAAGGATTCCGTACCTAGTAACTATAATAATATAATATAATATGTATATAATTATATTTGAAAAAAAAAACCTTACAAATTTCTTAAAACTAGCTTATTTACATTTTTACAACTACGCCAAATAACTTTGTTTTTCATAGTGTTTATATGAATTACAAAGTTATATTTGCGGTTTTATAAAATATGCTGTATCTCAAAAAACGGATGACCCGATCTCGTTCAAACCAATTTTGGTTGAAAGTTTACATTAAGATCTATAGACATATATTTTTTTTTAGATTTTTCACTCCATTATTATAGAAGTTAGAGGGGGGACACATTTTACCACTTTGGAAACGTATATCTTTTAAACGATTAACTTTATGAAAAAGTGGTTTTAGAAACCTCAGTATCATTTTTAAAGAGCTGTCTATAGATACTACACACGCATAGGTTTAATGAAAAAAATAATTTTCAGTTTTAGTAATATTTATGGGGATCCCTTTATTATATATTTTTTTTTTTATAAAATCAGAAGGCGGTTTACAGAATACATCTACCTACCAAGTTTCACATTAGTCCTAATAGTTTCTGAATAAAATGACTGTGACATACGGATGGACGGACAGACAGACAGACAGACATGACGAAACTATAAGGGTTCCGTTTTTGCCATTCGGCTACGGAACCCTAAAAAGCCTCTGGTCCAGAAGCAAATAACTTTCGACATACTTTGATGATTGATTAAAACTTTTTATATTTGTAATGACTGCAGTAACCATATCCCTGTTAAAATTTAGCTTGTCATAGCAATATAATTATATCCATCTATAAACAAAAAAAAAAACTTTTTAGCAAAAAATAGAACCAACTTCCATATAAAAACACTACAAAGGCAAAAATAACTTTTAACTATTTTTTGCTAAAAAGTTTTGTTTCACGCTTTTTAGTGGGTCGGTTTGTAATTTATCTAGTTACAAAAGCCAAGATGTCAACTACTTATCACTTTTAACAAAATAATGCGTTTCCCGGTGCAGAGCCATTAATTTTTGAGGAGTTCTCCTGGTACATCACCATCAGCTCTACTTCACCATATGCATTGTGACGAGCATAAAGTGCTTCACATCCATATTCATGTAATCTAATCGCAATCAACGAAATACTTATTATTGAGTAGTTTCGGTGGCCACCTGAGGTCTTCATCATCAGTTCCACTTCCTCAAATGGTGCTTTACGAGAGCAACTGCACAAGGTACTATAAGAAATACTCAAAACGAAGAGTTCCCTCGATTTCTCCATGATCCCATCATCAGATCCAAACGTGACGACAATGGGACCAACTAGAAAGTATACCCTTTCAAACAAAAAAAGAATTTTCCAAATCGGTCCAGCCATCTCCGAGTTATGAGGTAACATACATAAAACAAAAAAAAAACAAAAAGTACAAGACGAATTGTAAACCTCCATTTTTTGAAGTTGGTTAATAACTTTACTTTAGTAACATGTGTTTATTAACCGACTAGTCTTAACATAAGTATATTTAAACTCCAACTATGTATTTATCTGTTTTGTACATTTCATAAGCAAACTCTTCATCATGAGTCGGGTCAAACTCCAAACCTGAAATCATATAAACATTTTTTTTTATAAAAACCTGTACCCAGCCTTAATTCCTGTATGGAAGGTGTACGTGTTCTTCGTGAATAAAGGGCCGCAGTAAAAAGTCAAAATCTGTAGGCTGTATATCACTTTAGTAATGATCTTATTGTAATCGCAATTGGCAACGAATATTATTTTTTTTTTTTCGTGGTAATATCATCAGATGAGTCCTCCCACCCCGGGCAGGGCCGGAGGGACTGTCAGACTTGTACTGACTAAAATCCACGGTATTCCTTCAATAGCCCTTTACGTTCCGGGGTCACGGTAATGAGATAAGTCCCACGACCCCGGCAGGCTTCGGCCCTCTACAGGGGGGGCCTCGTCATCTTGCTGACGCTCTTTGAGGCGCGCGTGGAACACAACGCGCCGTCGACCCGGGCATGGTCCATGGTCGGACAGCGAGTTGCCCTTTACTCGCTGTCCGCATGCCCGCGCCTACGGTGGCCGGAGATCGTCGGCCGACGTCCGACGCCGTGGGCGTCTACCACTGCGGCTGGGCTGGAGGGAGGACGCTATCCTCTCCCTCACGCGGCCCGCCTCCTCCTTCGATAGCATGACTGCTTCGCAGAAGGAGGCGACCGCTTCCCACTCCGTCTCGCCCCACAGCATGGCCTCGACCAATGCCGGGTGCGAGAGGTCTCCGCCTATCGCCGCCGTGAGGACACGTTGGTGCTCTGCCCAAGCGGGGCAGTCTTGCACCGTATGCTCTACTGTGTTCTCAGGGCGATCCTCACAGTGGTGACACCCAGGCGTTTCTTCCTTCCTCATCAGACACAGGTACCGCCCGAAACTTCCGTGTCCGGTGAGGATCTGCGTCATGCGGTAGGTCAGGACGCCGTAACGCCGATCTAGCCACTCCTCAAAGAGGGGTCTTACCGCCGCAATTGCGGCGTGCCCGAACGAATATTACTTGGGCTATGAAACTTATCCTCTAGTAGAGTATGACAATACTGAATTCTCACCTAGGTATGAATTCAATTTCTAAATCGAATCGGCCGTTGATCTTATCTCCGTAAGATATACCGAAGTGCGATACTCTGTCAAATCTCATCCTATTTTGTTTGTCTTGAAGACGTCCTTTAGATCCTAGTACGAATTTCGAAAATGGAATCTGAAAACGTTAAAACAGAAAGTATTTTGAAATACTGTTTAGACGTGAATTAATTTCTTTCTCCAGCTTTTAATAATAAAAAAGAAAAAAAAATTGGCCAAGTGCGAGGCAGACTCGCCCATGAAGGGTTCCGTAGTAACTATAATAATATAATATATATATTTATTTGACGAATAAAAAAAAAACTTAAAAAAATCTTAAAACTAGCTTATTTACATTTTTACAACTACGCTAAATAACTTTGTTTTTCATAGTGTTTGTATGAATTACAAAGTTATATTTGCGGTTTTAGAAAATATGCTGTATCTCAAAAACTGCTGACACGATTTCATTCAAACCAATTTTGGTTGAAATTTTACATTAAGATCTACAGACGTACATTTTTTTAGATTTTTCACTCCATTATTATAGAAGTTAGAGGGGGGGGGGCACATTTTACCACTTTGGAAGCTTATATCTTTTAAACGATTGACTTTATGAACAAGTGGATTTAGAAACCCTTATGTCATTTTTAAAGACCTGTGTATAGATACCACACACGCATAGGTTTCACGAAAGAAATATTTTCAATTCTAGTTCCATGTATGGGGACCCCTTTAATTTAATTTTTTTTTTTTTTTTTTTCTTAAAATCGGAAAGCGGTTCACAGAATTGAATACCTCTACTTACTAAGTTTCACATGTATAGTCTTAATAGTTTCAGAATAAAAAGGCTGTGACATACGGACGGACGGACAGACAGACAGACAGACAGACGGACAGACATATCGAAACTGTAAGGGTTCCGTTTTTTGCCATTTGGCTACGGAACCCTAAAAAGTTACCACTATTTTTTATTTCAGTATTTATTTATAGATAGGCTTTTAGTGTAGGAAGCTAATTGTATCGATACTCCTGCACCATCCCATCTACCACTAGCTAGTCGTGCTCTGCTGGCACTGCAGCTGCAGAAAACCTCAAGCGGCCGAAATATAATAACCACGTTGGTACTTATATTTTCAAGCCGTTTAGAGTTGAAGTGATTATGATCGTGAGGTTTGAGTGCTCATAACTTATTTAGAGATCTTTCTATATGATACTTGTTTTTTTTTTGTTTGTGTCAACGTCCTTGTATATAATTATTTCGAAATATGCCGTAAAAATATCATATTTTTAACCGACTTCTAAAAAAGGAGGTTCTTAATTCGGATGTTTGTATTTTTTTTTTATATTTGTTCGCGCATAACTCCGTCGCTTGCCAACCGATTTGAAAAATTCTTATCTTGTTAGAAAGGATATACTTCCCAAATGGTCCCATGAAAATTTTATTGAAATTGGATAAGCCGTTTCTGAAAAATCAACAAAAGTCTAAAAAAATATTTACGTTGATGATCTTTTCGTTTACTCTGCATTGCGTTTTTTGTTCGCGCATAACTCCGTCATTTACGAACCGATTTGGAAAATTCACTGACCCGCTAAAAAGCACAAAAATAAAAACTTTTTTGCAAAAAATTAAACCGACTTCCATATCAAAACACTACAAAGCCAAAAATAGTTTTAATTTCGGAAGGAGGTGTGAAAAAAAAAATACAATACCAATAACACCGACTACCGAAATTAAAATTATTTTTGGCTTTGTAGTGTTTTGATATGGAAGTCGGTTTTATTTTTTGCAAAAAAGGTTTTTGATTTAAAACATTTGTTTTTAGGGTTCCGTACGCTAAGGGTAAAACGGGACTCCGCTGTTCGGCCGTTTGTCTGTCTGTCCGTTTGTCACCAGGCTGTATCTCATGAACCGTGATAGTTAGACAGTTGAAATTTTAAAGATGATATATTTCTGTTGCCGCTATAACAACAAATACTAAAAACAAAATAAAATAAATATTTAAGGGGGCTCCCATACAACAAACGTGACTTTTTTGTCCGATATTGATAACGGCAACAGATAGAAGCTTGAAACATTCACCGAATATTTAGTCATGTATTCACTTTAAAAATAAATAATTAAATTAAAATAAAACAAATATTTAAGGGGGATCCCATACAACACACATGACTTTTTGCTGTTTTTATAGATAATGGTACGGAACCCTTTGTGTGCGGGTCCGACTCGCACTTGGCCGTTTTTAAGCTATTGCATAGCTTTTATCGTGGGCTTTGAGCGCGGAGACCGAATCAAGAAATTCCGTTACGAAAATAAACCTTACACCCCTACTCCGACCGGCACAGCGGTGCGGCACTGAAAGCCGTGCATCGTCTAACGTCGTTTCAGTTCGGAAGACTTCGGCACGGTGTTTGTGTGCGTGCGACTAGACGTATGCATGTAGAATAGCTGCTAATAAACCTATAGGTTCAATTATAAAAATTCCTAAATAACCAACATGTATTGTTAGATAATAAAAATATATTAAACAATATTAACTTCTCACTTATTCAATTAAAAAAAAAATTGTTTTCTTATCGGTCACCACGCTTAAAAAGTGTAACTTGAATTAATATCAAAGAAAAAACTTGAATTAATATCAAAGAAAAGAAATACTGCATAAATAAAATAAATTAATAATTATAATTGCATAAGTTGATAAAAAATGCTATGCAATAGCTTTACCGCGGCAGTCCCCGAGTCCACACTCATTTTTTTTATATATTACACGAGCTCAAGCAAGATATACAAGAACGCCTCACCACAATATGCCTCCACAGAATACTGTAGTACTTTGGTCATATATCACGCCAAAAAACGAACAATTTGAAATAGCTCATTGTTACCGGCAATGTAGACGGTTAACGACCAAGCGGACGCAGTCCCAGACGATGGGCTGATCAGGTGTCCAAAGTAGGTACTGCAAATGCTGATGTTCCAGTCCCAGGCTCTCCATCAAACTGAAGACCGTAGTAGATGGAGAAGTCTGTTGCAACGTTTTGGTCGTAACCACGATCCTCAGCACTGAGGGACCGACTTGAGGAGGAGGATTTGTTTTTATAGCAGCAATAGATACTCATATACACTCTCTGTGCTGTAACAACAAAATACATATTTCATGAGATACAGCCTGCTGTCAAATAGACAGAGAGACAGACGTACGGTCGCGGAGGATTTTAATAAAGATTTGCTAGTTACCCATTGGGTACGGAATCATACCACGCCTTATTTATTGATTGGAAAATGACTTATGAGACTTCTACGTATGTAAGTGTCAACTAGCAACCCGGCCCGACTTCATACGGTCTAATTCTGCAAATTCACGCAAAATCTTAATAAATTATACTCTAAAACCATCCTCATAAATCACTCTATACATTGATGACAGCCGCATGAAAACCTGTTCAGTAGTTCTTGAAGTTCACGAACACACAGACGCGGCGGGAGACTAGGTTACTATTATACCATGAAGAACCGTTATCCTTGACACTCTCGACTTAAAACCCCCTAGCTATAGCTGTCAGGAAACACAGGCTCCTATTCTTTCTTTATTCTTTATTTCTTATAAACAAAAAAGAATACACAGAAATAATAATATTAATTTAACTATTCCTCTGGAGTTAATTAAGGTAAATATTTATTTTAATAATTGAACAGTATGAGTTAGATATTCTGAAAGAACAAAGAATACATTTCAACAATTTTGTTCACATTGTACAATCCGTAGTTTTTAGATAAAGCGCAGTTCTTTTAACGTAGCTCCACACCTTATAACTCACAATGAAGACGACAAAAATAAATATCAATCTAGGATCATTGAAAATAATGTCGCCATTGCAATGGACTCTCTTCGATTTCGATTTTCTTTATTGGTACGAACACTGTTTTAAATTAATGTGTTACTTTATGGCCGTCACAAGTAAAAGCTGCCGCAGTCAAACAAATTGGCTAACAGATAACAGAATACAAATTAATCCAGTATTTTTTATACGTTGCCAAAGTTATATAACTTTGGAAACGCATAAAATATTTTATATGTCATAATATTGCAAATTAATCATTAACAGCTATCGTGCAGAAATGTTTGGTCTTTATTTTACTAAAAATGTTTTATACACTTCTGGACACATCTATTGGCCCACCTTAGAGTTTAGGTTTCGATGGCCCCTACCGAAATATGATTGCTAGATTGAACAAAAACTGTTGATGCAGTTTTAAACCTGATACATTTTACCATCTTTTTCGATCGTATAGTTTTAAATTTGAATTCAGAATACCATACGACATGGACCTACGCCTAACAAGTCGGATATGCGCCTTGTTAAAGGCAATTAATTTTTGAATAAAAAACATGTTTTATCAAATAAAGGTTTAATTTAATAACGCGTGTTGCCTCCATGGGCATCTACCACAGCTCTCATACGACTAGGCATAGAGTTTATCAACCGCTCTATGAAATTTTGAGGGATCATCTCCCATTCCTCTTCTATGGCAGTTTTCAACTCCTGCATCGTCTGGGCAACTGGCTGACGAGCCCTAACACGCCTTTTTAGCTCGTCCCACATGTGCTCAATGGGGTTCATGTCTGGGCTTCTGGCTGGCCAGTCCATAACTGTGATGTTCACATCCCGAAGATATTCCCTGACGATGCCGGCCGCATGGGCTCTTGCATTATCATGCATAAAAAGGAAATTTGGGCCCACATAGTCCGCGTATGGTATCACGTGAGGTTCTAAGCACTCACGAATGTATCTTTCAGCATTTAATGTTGGCAGCCGTGGTCCTGTAACAACCTCAAGTTGAGTTTTGCCGCTCGCGGATATACCGCCCCAGACAGTCCATGAGCCACCGCCATAAGCAACCCTCTCTTCAAAGCAGCATTGTGCGAAACGCTCTCCCTTACGCCGGTAGACCTTCTTCCTTCCATCATTGCCATGTAACACAATTTTAGACTCATCAGAAAAGAGTACACGGCTCCAATCTTGCTGTGTCCAATTTAAATGACTGCGTGCGAAATGAAGGCGCGCTGTTCGGTGGGCTCGCTTTAGTTTGGGCCCATTAGCTGGCTTGTGTGGTACCATATCGCGTTCTTTTAACCTTCTCCGAACAGTTCGAGCGCTCACAGATACTCCGTGGAAGTCGCGAAGTTGGTTTTGTATCTCAATGGAGGTAAGGTGACGATTTCTCAAGCTGGTCGTCACGATGAATCGATCCTGCCTTTCAGTTGTGACCCGAGATCGTGGCCTTCCTTGGCGACGAACAAAGCCGCCAGTCTCTAGGTACCTCCGATAAACATTTCGGACCGCAGATCGACTTAAATTAAGTTGAGCACTCACGTTTCTTTGGCTGTGTCCGGCCTGAATAAGTGCCACAGCTTGGGCGGCGACTTCAGGTGAAGTATCCATAGATTATTGATAGAACCTCACCTTAATGTTAAGAATAAGTAATGTTTGTTGCAAAAGCAAAGATATCAATCACTTTTTCAAGAATTAAATCCAAGTAAACCAATAAAACCAAGTTTTCTTAGTATTCGATTGTTTGATATCAACAAACAGGCTCCAAATTGTCTTTTGTTTCTTTAAATTCTGTGTTCGAAATTCAAAAAAAGACTATTGAATGAAATTGTGAATGTGCCAGGTTCAAAACTGCATAAAAACTTTTTGCTCGACCTAATATAAAATTTTAGCTAGGACCAAACGAAACTGAAAATACAAGGTGGGCCAATAGATGTGTCCAGAAGTGTATTTATTTTCCAGTATTTTATGCCCTGTACCCATCAAAAATAAATATTTATCTTTCATTCTAATTAATGATTTTCGGACTCTTCTTTGTAACTGTACTGAGAATTCTTGCATCTTTTTTTCGCTATAGTGAATGGGCCCACTACAAAAAATGTATACCTATAGATAACAGTTGTTTTTAATAAAAAAGAAAAATATTAAGAATTTAAAATGCACCCCGAGAGAAATCCACTTAAATAAAGAAAGTTCGCACACATTGTTTCACATTCATTTGTAAATTGCGTTGAAATTTACACACCGCACAGTTTACACATCGGTTTAGCGGAAAAGATATAATTTTTACCGCTGTATGTTTTTCAGTTATCAGTTTTTATGTAGGTATTTCTCCGCCCATTGAGGACTTTCAAAACACTTTTTTTTTGTTTGAAATTCTGTCCTCCTTTTTTTTCTGTGGGAAAATCATCGAATAAGTTCTCCGGCTCTGGGTTAAGGGAAAGGGAGTGTCAGACTTCTACTGACTAAAAACCCACCCTGTCCATTCAGCTGCCCGTAAGTTCCAGGGCCGCGGTATCTTGTTAGTACATTTCCGCAACCCCGGCGGGCAATGGCCTTATGAGGCCCCGTCACTAATGCTGTCAGCTCCTTGAGGCGCGCGTGGAACACGATGCGCCGGTGACCCGGGCCTGTTCCTTACCGGACGGTGAGTTACTCCTGCTAACTGTCCGTAAGCCCGAGCCTATGGTGGCCGGAGATCAGCCCGCGATCCCCGACGCCCAGGGCGTCTACCGCGGAAGTCTGTACTCCTGAGGTTGTCTCGTTGTCACCAAATCAAAATCTGATGATGGGATCCCAGATAAATTGAGCGAAACCCTCAAATTTTATAGCCAATATAACATACATTGTTTTCATATACTTTCTAACACGATTCCAATATTTGTGCCCAGTAATCATCATCTCAACATGAGATGAGCTGAGCTAATGATGACAGGTATATTTATTATTATTATTTTCATCCCATCTATTCGAAAAGGACGACTTCGTTCGCCTTTAAGTGCACCCAAAGGTGGTGTTTTCTATAAGAAACTTTTAGCGGGGAGTAAGTAATGATTTTTAATCCTCTTTATAAGTGCGCTCTTATTTTTGCCGCGCACTTTTTGAATTTGGAACATCTTAGTGTTCGGCGCCAAAGAAATCGAACGCAAATATTATTATCATTATTGCGAAAATGTCTCAAATGTAAATATAAGTTTTTAGTTGTTTTATTATTAGATACTATTTAATTTCAATTTCGTTGTTACTCTATGTTTTATTAAATAATAATATTACAATAAAATATAGGGCGCCTTTTATTTTCTCATAGTGGGTGATGAAAAGTAGAGTGTATCACTTGGGCGCAAAAAAATTTTTTTTTTGGGCTCGTGCGACTTACTTTGAATTCCTCGCTTCGCTCTGGATTCAAAAAAGCGCCCTCGCCGTAAAAAATATTATTTTGCTCCCTTATGATACAATCTACTATTGTTCATTATATACTTTATTGTACACCTTACAAATGATTAAACTAGTGTACAACGGACGGTCTTATCGCACAGGGCAATTTCTTATAGACAACCTTTGGATGGACAGAATCTGATCAGATCTGATTGTGGTATCCCGGGAAAATCAAGGGAAATCCTCGACTTTATGGGTACTTATAATGTTTTCCATAATATGTCATCTATAGATATTTCTGTGTGATACTCATCATCATCACCGAGTTGCTGAGCCGATTGCCGATTTAAAGAGGGTTTTTACTGTAATTCTTTTTGAGTATAATATAAACCACATACATGATCAGCAACCAGGTCCAATAAATAAATGTTTACTTTCATGTTTGTTATACCTATATACATATCGACGCTGGAAAGGAAAAATTATCCAAGCGACATTTTTGGCCATTTAGAGTTATATACATTGTTGGAATCGCCTGATTTTTCTGCGTCGTTTGGTCTTACTCACGTCCTTCTACGACGACTTTTGATGTCGCTTCGACATTTTGAAGTTCGCGAGAGTTCACTTTTTTTTCCTTACTAAACGACAAAATTTTCAATCATTTTTGAAAATTTGGTGGTTGTCGTAATTGTGAAATGCTAAATTTGCCTTTCGTCAAGTTTGACATTTCTGTTCGTATGGTAATTACTCCACTTAGTTAATTTTTCCAGTATCTGGCGATATAGCGTTAGGCGCTTAGGTAATTTTGAGTTATTTGGTTTTTTTCCTACATGCATTGAGGTAATATAAAAAAATTATTTTAAATTAATATTTAGGTTGTTTTGCCTCAACTTCCACATGTTTTTATTTTGGTAAGGCAACTTTTACTCTGATATAAATTCTAAAAAAGATATATATTTTTACATATACATTTTTACCGTACCTTCCTTAATCAAAGCTTGTCGGTTAGTCAATTTTTTCCTAATTAGGGAAAATTTTACTAAACGACACTAACTTTAAAACTAAGCATTATTTTTAATGGTTACGTATACTATAATGTAGATAAAAAAATATCCAAATTAATTTCTAAGAATTAGGCTTTTTGGACCATAACAAGAATTTACACGATTTTTTTTTTCTGAAAATTCAAACTTTAAACTGCGCGACTGTAAAGTTAGTCTGATGTTGCTTGGATAATTTTTCTTTCCAGCGTCGATATCAAAATATGTCACATAAATGTCCGCATTTTTTATTACGTTGATCTACATTATACAGACTATCATTTCAAAAGACTGGACTACAAAGAGATTCTATAAAGGTTCTACTATTTGCCATTACCAGATACGGAACCCTAAAACAACTAAATATATTCACTAATTCGATTAATAAACATTTCGTTTATGTAACCATTTGGAAAAGCAAAGCTAAATTCTGTCAAAACATATGTTCCATATTTCATTTATTGAAACGTGAAATGAAGAAATCGCTGAATAGTATGGGTAGCGACTTGTGCGCCAGCATTCAATCCATTTGCAACCAAATTGCAGTTCGTTCGTTCTTGTAATGAGAGCGAACAGTAATAGCAATATACTTCGTGACTGTAATAGACTCGGTAATATCGTTGCCCAGTTAATTTACCCACATTTAAATACAACCGCAGTTATGTTCCTATTTTTCCATGTTTGTAATTTACAATGTCGGTTAAATTAAACTGTAATGGTTTATTGCTTGGAATAGTTCGGTAAAATGTTTAATATGTAAACTTTTCAAATTAAACTTACATACGAAAATAAAGCAATATGCAATTATGCATACAGGTTTAATCAATTTTGTATACCTACCTAAACAATTAAAAATGTTGTGCGTCTAGACTTAAAAATTCACAGAAGCTTTATGTAAAGATATGCATAGCATGCGAGGACAATTGATAAAACGTCTAACACGAGGACAATGGAACCAAAGACACGCTTGAAACAAATTATGCACAGGCATTATTACATCAAACGAGAAAAAAAAGTACTTTCAATCACGTCATCAACTAAGAAAGTTTGCTAACGAATACGAAAACTCTTGAAAAGCTCTTAACCAGCGTGGAAAACATAAACCAGGCACACGGGCGCATTTTATAAAGTTAACGGCAACTCGATTAAGGAAGCAGTCAAAGAAAGTTGGCAATAAGAGCGAAGTTTGAGTGGGAAGAGGCTGATTGAATTGTACGCAAGTTACCGTTACATCGCATGCCATCCGCCAGAGGGTTATGAGGCGTAAAAACACGAATTTAACTGTTATTGGAAAACGCTCGCGACGGCGACGACGCGTCATTACGTCTCAGGACATGTGACACACTGGTGCTCGCTCCCGGCCTTGGCTTCTCATAGGATTGGATTTTTGTAAAGAGTTTTTTGTGTAATTTCATAAATTGGACTCGTATGTTTTGTAGGTATTTAAAGAATGAGCAGTTCGTGGCTAAATAATAAACAGCTGCGCGGGCTGATCTTCGACATTAAGCAACGCTTACCAGGGTTACTGACCTTAGCATGGTTGCCTTTCTTGTACATAGACCATCTTAAAATATCGTGAATCTTCCTAGTTTTCCGCAGATGCAGCAAGAGATCCAGCGTTGTGCTAGCACTTCCGCCAAGACCTCAAGTGGCGTAAATAGTAATCTCAGGGATGACTAAAGTGTGTGCAGTGTTTTTTGGAAGTCGGTTCAATTTTTTGGTAAAAAGTTTTTATTTCACTCTTTCGCCTAAATCTCAACTACTTATAACCTTTTACAAAATATTGCTTTTCCCAATGCTGGGCCGTTAATTGTTGAGGAGTTCTCCTGGTACTTCACCATCAGCTTCACTTCACCATATGCATTGTGACGAGCATATTGTGCTTAATTTAATAACCATATTCAAGTAATCGAAGCGGAACCCATGAAATACTTATTATTCCTACTGATATATTGAGTAGTTCCAGTGGCCATCTGTGGTCTTCATCATTAGGATCACATCACAAATCTTGCTTTTAGAATGCAACTACACAAGTTACTATAAAAAATACTCAAATCACTATAGGTATGCCTATAATATTTGAAGAGTTCCCTCGATTTCTCCAGGATCCCATCATCAGATCCTGACTTGGTGGCAATGGGACCAATTTCAAAGTATATCCTTTCAAACAAAAAAAAGAATTTTCAAATCGGTTCAGCCGTCTTCGAATAATCGGTATTCATACAAAAAAAAAATATATATACGCGTCGAATTGATAACCTCCTCCTTTTTTTGTCGTCGGTTGAAAATGACATATTGTGTCATGTTCTCACTATTGGCTAAAATATGATCCACGAGCAATGTCCACGAGTGCTTTTTCCATATCTTTGTTAAAAGTTGGTTTTAACCGACCAAGATTTACTGGAGTACTATAATATTAACGACGAAGGGTTGCTTGTGGTACGTTGAATGCTTAGATGCTAAACCAGCCTGCCAACCCATTCTATGATCTTTCACAGCTTCAATAGCTTTAGCCATGTCTTCTTGTGACCAACTTTTCCGCGTCGATGTTCGTTTGCAATTACCAGGCAACCTATATTAAATAAAAAAAAGGGTTGCACTCCGGGAGTGCCAGCAGAAGTGAAAACTTGAATATTAACGTTGTGCATTTTTGATATTTTAGAATGGTTAGGGAATAATTTTGCACGAATTGCTTTAATTATCAGTATAAAAGTACTATCATTTATGTGGTAGAATACAATATTTATTTATTGCGCTATTGTACACAAACATGACAATTTATATTACATTAAAAAGTTTATCTCTTAGAAAAATCAACTTTCATCCATAGTTTCGACGACTTTTTCACCATCATTATTACGAGAACCATCATTGCCAATCTCTAAAACTACGAAACAGCAGGCGCAGGCATACATTTTCGCCGCGCTGTAGAAAGAGAGGGGGATACTTCCTCTCCTACGCCGCGCCGGCTGTCTACTCTCCGTCCATCTTACGAATTTTCGATCAGGTCACGTGTCCTGACGCGAGTTTAACATTTTTTACCCGTTACAAAAAAGTACACAACGCCGCTAAAGAAGTTTTCACTTCAAAAAAGACTTTAGTACCTAAGTATAAATTTCTCATTTCATAAAGGTAAGGTGACATAGTATGCCATCTTACACCGATGTCTTCGTATATCATCTTACCCAATGGGATACGCAAGTTTCGTTTTATTTGTCATGACAAAAACTTGAGGTTAGAATACACACTTATCGATATTTGTCACACATAATAATCCTATTACACATTTAAAATTAGTTTAACCAGAAAATCCTTACCTTACGCAAATTTTCACCACCAAACGAAAGAGCAACCAAACCTTTTTTCAAATCAAAATCACGAAAACATGCGACTACATTCCAACCTGCGCTCGGCTTCCGCGATATTGAACTTAAATACCAACGACATCTATAGATACTCTCTTAAACGTCACAGGACACCATTAGGGCGTGTATATTGGTGTGTCATCTTATCTGACTATGTCATCTTGAGCACAACACCCCTACGATGTTATTATTAGAAATTACGTATGAAGGACAAAAATACGGTACTATATATGAAGGAGGACATTTATAAAAGGATCTACCATACACCATTATTAGTTAGCGTCAATGGTCTAATGGCTACGGTGTCAAACTTGTGATCGAGAGGTCGCAGGTTCGAACCCCACCCATTGCAACTTTGCCGTGAACCCACTCCAGACACAAGCATATTTAGCTTAGTTGGAGAGGTACGCACAAGGGCACATTACCAATTCTCTTTTTAAAAAAATATGGACTGCCAATACGATAAAAGTTTACTGAATAAAAAAACGGTTTATGATAAGATTTATTAATACCATTTGATGTCTGTGCATAAGTAAAATATTGTAATAGCTATAAGTAGTAATAATTAGTCATTTAAACTCATTGTAAGTGAACGAAATTGAACTGAATTTATGAGTAAATAGTACTTCGCCCGCGATTTCGTCTGCGTGGATTTCGAAATAATTTATAACCTATATATAGCACTAACCAATAATGCACCTTCCTACCAAGAAAGAATTTTTAAATAGGGTCATTAGTTCCAAAGATTACCCACTTCATACTTACATAGAAACTTATAAACAAATTTTACCTCTTTATAGTACCTATAGATAAATATTCATTAAACCTAGATTTCAATCTTAATGTAATTAACAATCAATCGGCATAAATCTGGAACTCCAGATTACTGGTTAGACTTTCCTAATTAGCTGTAATAATCCTCACTCCGACTTAGTTAGTCCTTAGGTGAGAACCGTCCGCAACACTTAGGTACGATAGCAAAGTGTTTATTATTCCGTAACATACCTACTAGAGATTGTATAGTGCTACCAACTAGAAGGCGATTCCAGCATAGTTGGGAAAATACTAAGTATACAGTGTGTTAGGTTAAACGAGGGACTTATTGAGGGCGGGTATTCAGTATTCCATTCTCGTCCCAAATATGTGAAAAACCTATAACTTAAATTTTTGACGTAATTGTCCAATATAATACGTTTATCATGTACACTGAGGCACAAGAGGTGAATGAACCTAAAGTAATCACGTGGCAAAACACGGCCCGATCCTGCCAAAAAAAGGAAGCTCGTGTGTTAACTCCGCCTCCACGGGAGTCTCCCCGAGGACTTTTGATATGGTTCTGTCTGTTATTTATCAGTGTTTTATTTTTGTTCATATTTTTATTAGTATCATCTAAGCATACACTATTGCAGGTTTGAATATGTCCCTCGTTTAAACTAACACACTGTGTATACCTACTAGACATCTGTAGTTAGGTGTCATCATTTACGTCTGGGGTTGCGTAAGGGCAATCGAAGGAAGAGGGTGGGTTTTTAGTGAGTAGAAGTCGAAGACTCCCTTCCGCTCCACCCGCGGCGGGAGGAGAACTTTGATGATTTTCCCACCAAAAAAAGGTATTAAAGGTATACTTAGCCTTTTCTCTACCCTCCCTTTTGATAATACCTACTAAAGATAGCGATTCTTTCCGAAAAAGATCGATTCTAAAATAAATTCAAATTGAATATACATGGCAAATATCCCGGCTTAAGTTCTTATGATACAATTCAAATTGAAGTCTAATAAATTGATAGAACCATAATACATAGATATTATGGTTCTTACATACTGCTTTAGTTTTTTTTTAAGTTTTATGTTTAGTATAAGAGCGTGCACACAAACATGCATGTTTCATACAAACGTGCTAGACCTTATTCTTGGAAATTAAAAACTGATTTTAATGACACTTGGTACTACTAACGACTAAATAGTTAAAAATATTTCGAAAAAGATCTCCAGTTAGAATTCGATTCGAAATTGAAAAATTACTCTCGCTTAGCCTTTGATCTCTTTTTTGTTCTAAACGACTATGCATTGCAGATTGAGAAATCTACGAGTACATGCAACAATGTTTTTCTACCGCTTAAGGTGACGCAAATAAGCTCCCATATACACTTTTTTATACCATATTATATTTGATGTAACTTCCTTTTATACGAACAGTCAGACCTGAAACAACACTGCACAAAACGTTTTATTTTATTTTATTATTTTATTTTCTTTGGAAAACTTACAGCTAGGATACAGATAAATGAAGAATATTGAAAGAAGGCCAATTACAAGTTTTCACAGACAGTATTAGAATAGAACAAGAGACAGTAGATAGATAAAATAAAGTAAAAGTACTCGAATACTTTTACTATGCGTACAGCTAAGGAGTGGAATTCCCTACTGGAGTCTGTAGGTATTTCCTGATAGCTATAACCTGGGTGTTTTTAAATCAAGAGTGAATACGTTACTTCTGGGCAAGCGTGATTCATCTTCGACCACAACATCGCTGCGCTCGCTCGTTGGATGACGTTGGAGATGGTGGTTAAACGCGAACCTATTATCAACCGACGAAAAAACACGGAGGAGGTTATTAAGTCGACGCGTATATATATTTTTTTATTTATTTATGATCACCGATTACTCGAAGACGGCTACACCGATTTGGAAAATTCTTTTTTGTTTGAAAGGGTATACATCATAGTTGGTCCCATTGTCACCAAGTCAGAATCTGATGATGGGATCCTGGAGAAATCGTGGGAACTCTTCAAATATTATAGGCACACCTATAGTGATTTGAGTATTTTTTATAGTAACTTGTATAGTTGCATTCTAAAAGCACCATTTGTGAAGTGAACCTGATGATGAAGACCACAGATGGCCACTGGAACTACTCAAAATATAAGTAGGAATGATAAATATTTCATGGGTTCCGCTTCGATTACTTGAATATGGTTATTAAGCACAATATGCTCGTCACAATGCATATGGTGAAGTGAAGCTGATGGTGAATTCCTCAATAATTAACGGCCCAATATTTGGAAAAGCAATATTTTGTAACTGATTACAAGTAGTTGACATTTAGGCTTTTGTAACTAGATAAATTAAAAATCGACCAACTAAAAAGTGAACTAAAAATCTTTTTAACAATAAATTAAACTCACTTCCAAAAAACAATGCAAAGTGAAAAATAACTTTAATTTCGGAAGTCGGTACCAAAAACGGAAATACAAAACTAAAGACGCTGACTACCGAAATTAAAGTTATTTTTCACTTTACAGTGTTTTTTGAGAGTCGGTTTAATTTTTTGGTAAAAAGTTTTTATCATTAAAAAAATCAACAGTTGTTGCACTCAACCTTTTTCATAAAATAAACGTATCACCAAAATTCTCCTTTTTTCAACTATTTTTTTAGCCTTCAGTCTAACCGGATGTAGCTGGGTATTAGTGTTTTTGAAGCGACTGCCTATCTACCGACCTCCACAACCCAATGCTGTTTAAACCGAAACCCCTTGGCAAGACCAATGTCAGATTCTCTGACTAATGAAAGTCAAAGATGTTCAAATGACTGTCGGGACCAATGCTTTGACGTGCTTTCCAAATCACTCTTCCATGCCTCTTGATACGTTAACACTGAGCTTTGAGCACGTAAAATTTGATAAACGCTATTTGACACAACGTTTAATCACGTCAGTAAAAAATATGTCTTTCTTCAAAGAACGTGTATAAACGGCTGAGGCTTATACAAATTCCTTCAAGCTACGTGATCGTGCCGCCGCGCGCCGGCGCTTTTACTGACGTGATTAAACGTTGTGTCAAATAGCGTTTATCAAATTTTACGTGTTATAACGTTGCTCAGCTCAAAGTGTTAAAATGGTTACCCATCCTCGGACAACCTTCGCAAGCGTTGCTTAACATTGAAAATGGACCAGTGCAGCTGTTATTATTTAGCGTTAGTTTTCCTCCGCAGCGCGACTGTGTTGTCAAAAATGTTGCCGCATCGTTGTCAAACCTTCACGTCGTGCCCGTCTTCATTAGCCTTTTGCTAATTATTTGCCAGGTGGATTATTTTGTTTTTAATAGTTGATACATTGTAAGCGTAAAAAAATGTACATTATTCATAAAATATACATATTCAGGGCATAAAACAATATCTTCTCATACGTTTGTATTGTAAAACAAAATCTTGACGTCGGCCATTATCTCTGGCAGTGTACCCTTGAGTGCCGTATTTTGGGCTGAAGTGTAATGTTGCCATGTTGGTACACCCGCCGTTCGTTAATGGAGGCAAGTGATGTTAAATGTTCTTAACTTTAAGATGATAGTAATCGGGAGAGCCTCCGTGGGCACGGTGTTAAGTTTCATAGCATTAATAGTTGGAGAGAAATTGTAATGTTTAAGATAATAAGCGCGCGCAATGAGTAAGGAGCAGAGTATTAGTTGGATAATCTCCTTAAAGCTGTGAATATATGTATATATATAGATAGTGTTGCGATTGGTCCGAAAACTAGACATTTTAATAATTTTAAGCGTCAATAGCCTAATGGATAAGGTGTTGGACTTGTAATCGAGAGGTCACAGGTTCGAATCCCACCCATTACACTATTGCCGTGAATCCACTCCAGACATAAATCTAATATTCAATAACCAATAACAATAATCTAATATTTAGTACTGTAACACAGTCCTTGACTAGAACGGGAGGTAAAGAACTTTTCCCTGTATACCGTCATTGGGCGTTTATGATTTTATCAAGTATGTAAACCATTGCTTTACTTGTGATAGCATTATTATAATTTAACTGTTCTTCTACTCCCCACCCACGTAGCATTGTTATAGATAAGTTCTAACTTAGTGTAGTTGAACGTAAGTGAGTGTGCCCTATACTATTTACTATGTAAATCTGTATTACCGGTGTACTGTAACCTAAACTTATGGTCAATAAACTTATTTGTATTTTGTATTTAGCTTAGTTGGAGGGGTTAACAAGATTGCCAGTAAACAAAAAAAAATTGAAACTATGCTCCGTCACTACAAAGTGAATTTCGTTTGATACAAAGAAACTAATATACAACTCTTTGTATCTAACTACACAACTAACTGGATGTTTGTTTGTTATTAATTATGAATGTGCACATACATATTAACAAGCAGACAACACGAAAAACTAAAACAATACGTACTAAGGTACCTAAAACTTATTTCCAGCCTCTATCTCCCTAAAATAAGGGACCTAAAACTTTTTCATTTTTTCTTTTTCATTTCATTCACTTTAAGTAAATACACAATACATCAATTTACATAATAATATATAGGTACTAAGTAAATCTTATCTATTTTAATCAAACTTTGAGCATGAAATTTGGCACAATTAAAGTTGTATCGAGAAGGATTGCAGAAAGAGAATCCTACTAATATTATTAATGCAAAAGTTTGTGAGGATGTATGTATGTTTGTTACTCTTTAACGCAGAAACTCCTGAACGGATCTCAATTAAATTTGGTAAGTAGATAGTTGACATCCTGAAATAACATAGGCTACTTTTTATCCCGGAATTCCCACGGGATCGGGAATTACGCGGGAAAAACCTCCCACGTGAACGAAGTCGCGGGCAAAAGTTAGTATTTTATAAAAACGTTTAAACTTAAAATCATAATTAGTTCTGACCACAGAGCGACCACTAGAAATAATTATTATTACGTGGTCGCACAGTGGTCGGATTAAGTAAAGTAAAGTATTTAGTAAGTAAAGTATTTATTGTACCCTAATGTCACGCGGTAGGGATTTATCACTATACCGATTTAGAAAAAAACTATCAATTACTCACAAATTAACTAAACAATGATGTATCCGATCGGTCCAAACTCCCCATATAATAGCCGTGTTTAATATAATGTCATATTCAATTTGACATAACAGTTACACATTGCAGTACATCGCACGTAATTACTACGTAACTGCCGTGAAGCCAGGCACATATCATTACCGACTAAACAACCTCTTTGGGACTACACGCCACACGCCACTAATTTCTATTAATAACTATCTATTGAACACTATAATGTCATTGTTAACTAAACTATCTACATAAGCCGTACCTGAATATCACATAATTTGCATGAGCTTATATATAGGTAATTGATAATTAAGTGTGTTCATTGGGATGAGCTTGATGGAATTGGCAACGGTGGTATCAAGACCAAATTGAGCAAAAAATAATAATTAATAGAAATCTCCTCCACGCTGCATCTAAAAAAACTCAAACCACTTTCAAAGCTAAACGAATAAATCCTGCGAATAATTTTTAAGTTAAGTTCAAGCGGTGTATATTACATGAAACTTCTGTAGTGTAAACTAGAGTTCGATTATTCACAAACCAACCCATATTTAGCCGCCAGTTATCGGGGTCAAAATCACTGCATATTAGATGTAGAACATCCCATTTGAAGGAACACACGCAATTACCAGTCACCCTATAAACAATGGAGCACCGTGCAACCGTTCTTGTTATGGAGTACGACTTCAATTAATTACCCTTGTCCAAATGTTAAGCTGTTATGCGCAGCCTACAATGGCCCACAAAACTAGCAGTTCAGGTGCGCTTACATACAAATAATATTCCATTACCGAACTTTTGGTAAATTGCACGTGAAATCGATGATTGAGTATGTCAGCGCAATCCGTATTGCGGATATTTCACACAAACAAATAGGTAGTAATCAATCGTATTATTTGACTGTCGCTTTGCATTCTCCGCGAGTAAATGATTGTATGTAATTACAATGTAACATAACAATTGTGGGACAACAGTTTGCGCACCGCATTATACCTACGTCCACGTGAGCCCCGCTCTGCTTACTTTGTATTTATTGGCACATTGAAAACACAATGACCTAATTGAATTATTACATGAATATGTATCTTCGATCGTCAGTCTGCTTAAATTGTTTACCTAAATAATGAAAATTACTAAACTGTTGAAGGCAGCAATGATAGCTTATATTGAAGTGTCCTCAGCAAGGATGTTAAAGATATTATTGTAAATCGTATGTATGTATTATAAGTACTTATGCTCGTGATTCGATATCTGAATTCCTTTATCATTTACTGGCGCGACTCTCAAGTTCGTCACCGATAATATTTTTTTTAAAGAAACTGAGCTACAGGCGTTCACCCGGAAAGAGATATTTTTGAAAAAAAAAAATTATTACAGAAGAAAAAAATACGAAGTAGGTATCAGTAGAATTTTGCAAAATCCTATCTACTACAAGCCTACATAATTATTATACTGCAAGTATCAACCGTCTCAAATTCAAGTCAGCGGTTTTAGTAAACGAAGTTATGTTTCTAGTTCCGATAACATTATGAAATTTTCTAATTTCTAATTTAAATAATAAGAACTGATACCAGGTGCGAATGACAGCCTGGGGGGGTTGCGGGAATGTTTTCACAAGATACCGCGGCCTCAGAACGCATCAAGAACTGCAAGATCAGGGTGGGTCCTTAGTCAGTAAAACACTGACACTCCCTTCCGCTCCACCCGGAATGATCCATTATTGATGATTTCCCCCACGACAAAAAGGTGCGAATGAGGTGGTCTAATTTCTACTTGCATATCTATTGACTTAAAAAGTGTAAAAAAGTAGTGCCAGAGGCCGAACTATGTATAATAGTTGGATAATATTCCATTGCTGTGCCCCACAGGGTTCATGTGAGCTATTACCTGTATATTATTAAGATCTTGTTAACACATGTTATTGCAATAAAGAATGAATTGAATTGAATAAGGAATCGAGTTTATTATGTATTCAAAGTTATTTTTTCAACTGACGACAAAAAGAGGAGGTTATCAATTCGACGCGTATATATATACCTATATATTTTTTTTCTTTTTTTAATGTATGATCATCGAGTACTCGAAGACGGCTGAACCGATTTGGAAAATTCTTTTTTTGTTCGAATGGGTATACTTCGAAATTGGTCCCATTATCACCAAAGTCAGAATCTGATGATGGGATCCTGGAGAAATCGAGGGAACTCTTCAAATATTATATGCACACCTATGGCGTTTTGGGTATTTCTTATAGTAACTTGTGCAGTTGCTCTCAAAAAGTACCATTTGGGGAAGTGGAACTGATGATGAAGACCACAGATGGTCGCCGAAACTACTCAATAATAAGTATTGAGTGGATTGCGATTCGATTATTTGAATATGGATGTTAAGCACTTTATACTCGTCACAATGCATATGTTGATGTAGAGCTGATGGTGAAGTACCAGGAGAACTCCTCAACAATTAACGGCCCAGCATTGGGAAAAGCAATTCCTTCTTTTTTTTTTTTTTTTAATAATATAATAATATTCCACAACTTTTTCACACAACGCCATCTAGTCCCAAACTAAGCAGAGCTTGTGATATGGATACTAGACAACTGATAAACATACATATATATTTCTAAATACATACATATTATAGATAAATTACACCCAGACAAAGAACAAATGACCGTGCTCATCACACAAACATTTGTCCTTGACGCAGGTCCTCACCGGACACGGAAGTTTCGGGAGGTACCTGTGTCTGATGGGAAAGGAGGAAACGCCTGGGTGTCACCACTGCGAGGGTCGCCCTGAGGACACCGTAGAGCACACGGTGCAAGACTGCCCCGCCTGGGCAGAGCACCGACGTGTCCTCACGGCGACAATAGGCGGAGACCTCTCGCACCCGGCCTTGGTCGAGGCCATGCTGCGGGGCGAGAGGGAGTGGGAAGCGGTCGCCTCCTTCTGCGAAGCAGTCATGCTTCCGAAGGAGGAGGCGGGCCGCGTGAGGGAGAGGATGGCGTCCTCCTTCCAGCCCAGCCGCAGTGGTAGACGCCCACGGCGTCGGACGTCGGCCGACGATCTCCGGCCACCGTAGGCGCGGGCATGCGGACAGCGAGTAAAGGGCAACTCGCTGTCCGACCATGGACCATGCCCGGGTCAACGCCGCGTCGTGTTCCACGCGCGCCTCAAAGAGCGTCAGCAACATGACGAGGCCCCCTCTGCAGAGGGCCGAAGCCCGCCGGGGTCGTGGGACTCATCCCGTTACCGTGGCCCCGGTATGTAAAGGGTTATTGAAGGAACACCGTGGATTTTAGTCAGTAAAAGTCTGATAGTCCCTCCCACCCTGCCCGGAGTTGGAGGATTTATTTGATAATTTTACCACGTTAAAAAAAAAAAAAAAAGGTGGGAATCGAACCCACGACCTTGCGCATAGCAGTCAGGACCACTGCCCACTATACCAACGGGCCTGTCAATATTTTGTAACAGGTTATAAGTAGTTGACATTTAGGCTCTTGTAACTAGGTAAATTAAAAATCATCCAACTAAAAAGAGTGAAATAAAAACTTTTTAACAAAAAATTAAACCGACTCCCAAAAAACACTGCAAAGTGAAAAATAACTTTAATTTCGGAAGTCGGTGCCAAAAAAGAAAAAACAAAACTAAAGACACCGACTACCGAAATTAAAGTTATTTTTCACTTTGCAGTGTTTTTTGGGAGTCGGTTTAATTTTTTGTTAAAAAGTTTTTATTACAAATTGGATTCTATATTACATGTATATGCTTCTGTATTAATAACTCGCTCCGAGTGCTTTTACTTCTTGCTTTCTTTAATCTGTCTACTGTCTCTTGTTCTATTCTAGTCCTGTCAGTGAAAACTTATAATTGGCCTTCGTTCAATATTTTTCAACTATCTAAATCCTAGCCATTGAAATAATATGTACTACGTACTAGAGAAGTTACTACACATCACTACTGCGTTCTTGAACAGCTCAAACGTATTAATTAAGTACCTACCTATCGTGTGTTTCACGATATTGCACCAATAATTCAACTAATAACTAGATATTCATTTTTAAATTTAATTTGAATTAACTATTTGGTGGATGCCATTTGTCATAGACTAAAGATTAAGATGTGACAATTTGTGTAACATTCTGACAATTCTGTCTATAGCGGAAGATAATAATCTAAAATATTATATGTTACATTATTATTCTGAATATATTTAGAAAAGAACTAAAAAGCGGGAAAAAAGATAAAAAATTAAAGATGAAAAATAAATATTACA
Organism: Tholera decimalis; assembly: GCA_943138885.2. Taxonomy (NCBI): domain Eukaryota; kingdom Metazoa; phylum Arthropoda; class Insecta; order Lepidoptera; family Noctuidae; genus Tholera; species Tholera decimalis. The sequence continues at coordinate 23,890,205 of OW964565.2, forward strand.
TACTGTAAGACATAATTTGTTACTTTGTTTGGCGTTTGGGCCGTAGAGATAGGGAAAAATTTATAAAATTCATCTAAAACAACTGCAGTGAAGAGACCTGGTTACCATTCAATCGTACTTATGTTCGTTGTATTTTCGCGAAGAGGATAAATATACCAAAGCAGGAAGGCCTTTTCTGAAGTCTGCTGTACCTTGTGTAAACTGTAAGCTTCATGTGCCAAGCGAATTGTTAATTTCTCTACCTATTCCAATTTCATAATTATATTTTTAACTAATTGTAACCGTATCTGATTATATAAATAAACAAAAGTTTGTTTTACTTTAAGTACTAAGGTTAACTTCAGTTAATAATAAATTATGAAAAAGAAGTACGAATAAAGGTATAAAGCTATGTCACTTCTATAGTCAGTCGGCAGTTTAATTTATATGGGAGTCATGTTGTACCAAAACGTTGAACAAAACGCGTAAGCGCCATGAAAATCACGGCAATTCCGACCTTTTGGTCGGTCGAGAAAACTACACCTTAGAAGCGTTCTAGCACTGCGTGTTTTTACTGTTTTCGTAGACGACTCATTATTGTTTCAGCGCTGCAGCGAGCTTTAGTTTACACTCTTGCCAAAATGGAACATATCCTTTGCTTAGGATAGCTCCTCTAGTACGTAGTACATATTATTACCTCAATGATCCTAGCTGTAAGTTTTCCAAAGAAAATAAAACATTATTGAAGTACCTATCAGTTTGCGCATGGATTGCTATTTCTTTTTATAGAATAAGGGCTTATGCAACTATACAACACATGTTTTTTATCGGTTCAGTCTTTTTAGACCTTATTTCAAAACCAACAGAATACAAATCTGTCTGTTCACAATGCAAATAGTGTTAGTCACATTTATGTACAGACAAGTCAGTCATTATTATCGCTCCGATGACCTACTACTTCAGTAAAATTCAAGCAACGTATACAAATAATATTAGAGCGCCGTTCGACATCATAGAGGGCACCACTTGATCTAAATATGGAAGGGTCGAAACTACTTCTAACCTCGGCCGTGAAGAGAAAGGATAGATCCCCTTATGGCTGCAAACAAACATGATATAGCTATGGGTACCTACTATATTATTTATCGTCTGTTCCTTCTTGTAGACAGGTATCACAATGTACTCACTCCTGACCATTTACGTGCAAGATTTCAATTTCCTGGGAAAAATTTAAATAATAGGTACTTATGTCACTTTTGTGGCCAAGAGCGGATTAATTGAAAACAATGTACCGGTAATTATTCATTAATTACGTAATAAGTAGCCTTTTTAGGGGTTCCGTAGCCGGATGGCAAAAAATGGAACCCTTATAGTTTCGTCATGTCTGTCTGTCTGTCCGTCCGTCCGTATGTCACAGCCATTTTATTCCGAAAGACTATACATGTGAAACTTGGTAGGTTGATGTATTCTGTGAACCGCTTTCTGATTTTAAGAAAAAAAATAAAAAAATATTTAAAATTAAGGGGAACCCACCCCCCCCCTTAATTTTAATTTCTTGTTTTATTTTTTTACTCATACATGGAACTTAAACTGAAAATAATTTTCTTTTCATGAAACCTATGCGTGTGTGGTATCTATAGAAAGGTCTTTAAAATTCACCATGAAGTTTTTAGAACCACTTTTTCATAAATGCAATCGTTTAAAAGATATACGCTTCCAAAGTGGTAAAATGTAAAAAAATTGTACTGTCGATCTTAATGTAGACTTTCAATGAAAATTGGTTTGAACGAGATCGGTTCACTTTTTGAAATATAGCATATTTTCTAAAACCACAAATATAACTTTGTAGTTCATACAAACACTATGAAAAACAAAGTTATTTGGCGTAGTTACTACGGAACCCTTCATAGGCGAGTTAGACTCGCACTTGGCCAATTTTTTGTTACGTGGTATACTGTTTCAAAAAGAGCTTTTCACGAAATTAACAATTGGACTTCATAATTCTGGAAAATCATTATTGAAAGGGATACTTTAGGTATATATATCTGTAATTATGTATGTACTAGCTTCAGACCGCAACTGCGTTCGCGTGGGAGGCTTTTACTGCGTAAATCTCGAACCCGTGAGAATTCCGGGGTAGCCTATATGTTGTTCCAGGATATCAACTATCTACTTCACTTCAGATAGTTTTTGCGTGAAAGAGTTACAAACATCCGTACATCCATCCTCACAATCTTTTGCATTTACAATATTAGTAAAGCCTGCAATACATGTTGGCCAAGCGTTGTCGAGTGAAGGCCAAAACCAACATGTAGACGGTATATTTGCCTTGTCTTGCTACCGCTCGGTGTTACTTGCCTAGTTGGCCGAGTGGAGGCCAGCGCCAACGTGTATAGAGCTCATTTGGTGCAACTTGTCTTCGCTCGCCGTTGCTTGTGATCACTTGCCTCACTTCGGATCGGTGTCGGTTTTCGGTCACAAATCAAAGGCGCTCGCCTGCGCTTGGCCAACGTGTGGGCAGCTCTACAGACCCTCATCTACACTGGTCGTCTGCATGACATTATTTCTTGCCTTGTACCTATTTGCCAACACTCGCGTTGGCCTACGCTCGGCCAACATGTATTGCAGGCTTAAGAAAGGTATGAATTAAGATAATAAGAGGTAAGATTTCTGGGCGGAAGGGAGGAAGATTCCTGCTACCCCAGCAGGATTCCCGCAGCCCCGGTAGGACATTAAAATAGCCTACAAATAAAGTAGTTTCTTAGATCTTTCCTTAACTATAGTCTAACTAGATGCAGCCAGATGACTATCAGTTTTTAATTTTACTTTTTGTTTTGTATAAAATTGGCAAACTTATAACCCATTATCGCAATGTTTTCTAGTACTTACCTATGATTTGCAAAGTGAAATCTATGCTACTCTAACAACTATAAATGGCATAAGAACCTGGCACCACTAACTATATGTAATTGGTTCTCCTAAGAAATGAAACTCATATTTTCTTAGAGTTACTACGCCTAATAAACACATTTAACTCCAAAGTTTATTAGGTTGAAATAAATTTATTTGACTACGCATTGAGAGCACATGGTTCCGCCCTCACATGACAATAATTATCAAAACCCATTGAATTGGAAAAAAAAAAATCTTCCTTACAATCGATTTCTTAGGCCCTTTCAATAAAGGCAATGAGTCTTCACACACGTGATTAAAGTATCAACATTTTAAACAGAACCAATCTACTGTTATGGTTCTTCAACATTCTTATGATAACTGCTATTTTCTCGGCAGTTTGAAAAAAGTTACCTCCTTGCTTGGAAGAGAAAAAATTTCTTCTAGCTTAAGGTTTCTTTTCAAGATTATATCAACAGGTTTGATGAGAACATATTTTTGTCCTACATAATTTTTTAGGCCTATTCTATAGTGGATAGGTGTTTTCTGGGATAAAAATTTATCAATGGCACTCCGCACACAGTCGCTCAGTAGCATAACAACAAAGAAATAAATAAAAAAACACATAAATTAAAACAATACTAACGAATCTGTGTCTGTTTAAAGAGTACAAAATCTATAATGTTTTCTGTATATTGTAGTCTAAGGCCTTCAGAGACAGTAAAAAAATGAAGTATACTAAGTCAAGTTTCTCGATAACTTCAAAATAAATGATTATAAAATGAGGAAAAATATATATTCAACCGGCACAGTTTGAAACTTTTTTATATTCAAATCTTTTACCCAACAGTGACCCCACGATTTATTCATTTACGTTACGCCTCAGTGCTTAGGTCCCTGCCGATTATATGTGGACTAAATTTCAACAGATTTGGTCTAGTCTTCTTTTTCTTCTTCGTATTGATGGTAAATTGAGTACTTCCTAAGAAACCAGAGTGACAAATGGACAGAGAGATAAAAACAAGAGTAATTAAAAGTAAAAGTAAAATTTATTTCATCAAACTTATTATATATATAGAATTATACAATATCCATGTTAGGAAAAACCTTTTAAGCCATAATTGGCTTGTGATAGGTAGTTCCGCTCTTCCAGTTATCGTTGACAATATTTTGATTCGAAAAGTAAACAGTAAACAGAACCACAAGGGAAAAATAAAATGAAATAAAAATATATGTAAACTAAACTAAATAAACTAACCTATATATAAACCAAAGAGAAAAGGAAACTTATTATAATAACAAAATTGATTAAAACTAATTAAATAAAACTCGGGATATAAAACAAAATTGTGCACGCGTGTGTATGTGTGTGTGTGCTTCTGTGTGTGTGTGTGTTACTCCCTGACTATGTAACCTTAGAGTGTAATATAGACTCAGTTTCCTCGTAGCTTTTAGTTGTTAACCATCGCATGAGTGTAATTCCGTTTGAAATCCTAACACATAAATAAACAAACATCTTAGGATTACCAACGTGATCTGGCAAGCTTGGCGCGATTCCGGGAATTTTCTAACGAGATACAGCGGCCCCTGAACGAAAGAATAACTGAAGGAACAACGTGGGTCTTGGCTGATTGAGATATTTCAATTAGTATCTGTTCTTTTTTTTATTGATTATTGGCTCGCGTTTGACCACCATCTCACCTGATGGTAAGTAATGATGTGGTCAAAGATGGAGCACGCTTACCTAAAAGTAACCTATTCACTCTTGACTTAAAGACCCCTAGGTTATAGCTATCGGGAAACACAGACTCCGGCAGGGAATTCCACTCCTTAGCCGTACGCACAATGAAGGTATTCCCAAAATTTTTAGTGCGTATAGGTGGGATGTCCACCATGTAACGATGGCGCATCGCCGTTTGTCTTGTAGTCCGATGATGGAACGGGCTTGGCGGAATTTGATTGTGTAATTCCATCGCACACTCCCCGAAATCTAACCGATAGAAACCGATAGACTAGCAACTCGTCGTCGATGTTCAAGGCTCTGGAGCTTTGATTCGACCTGTTTATCGTTGCCAATGAGTATTTTGGCCCGTTTCTCAATAGACTCAAGCGCATCCAGCTGGTACTTGGCAGATCCATCCCAAAGATGAGAGCAGTACTCCGTACACGACCGAACCTGGGCTTGATAGAGATTGAGCAGCTGTTCGGCTGTGAAGTACCGTCTCACCTTTGCTAGGATTCCCAACTTTTTTTATGCTAATTGAGTCTTAGCCTCGATATACGGGCCAAAATTGAGGGTAGAAGTTAGTGTTACCCCCAGAAGCTCGATACGATCGGTTATCGGCACGGTTACACCACGGAAAGTAGGTGCTGGTTCGAATTGGCTCCTTTTTGTGGAGAAGAGACACACCTGGGTCTTAGCTGCATTAAACTTGACTAAGACTAAACTAAAATAGGCAATGAGATGAGATGAAATCCATGCAAAGGTTGACTATAAAAAAACACTTTTAGTGATAAGACCATGCATTATAACACCCTTTGTAGTTGTTAAGTCCTTGTTTAATTCTGTTATGGTTTACAATAAAGAGTACCTATATCTATCTCTCTTTATTGTAAACCACATGTAACCACATCTCGGAAAGTAGGAGCCGGTTTGAATTGACTCCTTTTTGCGGAGAAAAGACACGCCTGGTTCTTCTGGATATTTTCTGATATATTCAGTTTCAAGATAAAGTTTTTAATGTCACATATTGAAAGTTAATGCGTCCATAAAACACCATTGATTAATGTCGTTAGGTGATCTACCTAATTTACACGTCAAATAAAAACTTTGCCCCGGTTTACAAAAAAACATACACAGACTGAGCTGAGAATGCTTAGCACGTTTAAAGTTCACAGAAGGCGTTTAGTGCGCTAATATTTTTATTACAAGCGAAGCAATATCACTTTACAACACGCATATCCATCTCCTGTAAGTGGGCAATCATATAAAACTTAAGAAGTTATAAGTAAGTGGGGGTCATCGCCTCATATCCCACCATCTGCTACAGCATCACAGCTCCAGAACTTTCTACGAGCTCATATCTTAGTAATATCTTAATACCGGAGCTTTACTTATACAACGGTGAGTGTATACTACCTATCTTAGTTTGCCAGAAAAGGTGGAGCGGAAGTAATCTGTAAGAATAACTTACTTTTATGTAGGTTTGAAAGATGTAAGCCTTTGTACGTTTGATCATTCTTAATCTTACAAACAAATTCACACAAATATATATTTCATTGACGCGACGCGACATGAGAGGTCTGTGTTTGACAATAAATTATCTTTATTTTATTTATTATTATAATAAGTATTAAAAAAAATTGTATTTTGAAGTTCTCGAGTGACTCTACGATTGTCTAAATTAGGCTTATGATTTTCACCAATTCCAATGTTATAAATGCGAAAGTCTATCTGACTTTGTCTATTACGATTCCGACCGGGATGTTGAAGACCCAGAGTAAAAAAATAGGTTCGAGTACCAAAAATCATACCCATAAGAACAGGCTTTAAATATTGGATGAAAGTCTGTTAGTAAAAATATGCGATCAAGTAAAAAAAAAGGAAAAATGTCGCAGTAAAGGAGATGTTCCAGAAATGTATGGAGTCTGGGCTAGCACTATGTACACCACATGTAAATATAGCTGTACAATGTAGTAACCATTTTTAATGCTAATTTTCTATAATTTCACTTTATTTTAGTGTGATATTCAAATGAACTCAACAAATATGGTGGATCAGCCATGTTGATTTTGAACAGTGATGCAAATGTCATTTTGACATGACGGCTTGACGGATCGCGTTTTTCATCGATATATCAAAATATCTTTTTTTATATAAAATAATCGATAACTATCGACCGATACCTTTTTTAATTTACTTAAGTATAATTGGTTTTACTTGCACTAATCTTGTCATATCCGGGGATTGTGTCAAACACGACTGTCATGGCTTCCCTAAAACAAGGATTATCATACTAAAAATCTTCCCAAATAATATTTTATCACAGCTATACCCGTCTCCAAATAGTTTTATGAGTATTTTTATGATAATCCTTATGTCTTTTTCTATTTATTTATGTGGTGTACATATGGTAGCCCAAAATGAAACATCTCCATTTTAGTAAAATATTATACCCGCCTACATATACTTTTTTTTTCTGGGCGGAAATATCATGAAATTACTCCATCCGCTGTAGATGGAGCGGAAGGTATTAACAGACTTCTACTGACTAAAAACCCACCCTACTCCTTAATTTGCCTTTGCGTTCCGGAGACGCGGAATTCTCATTAAAATATTCCCGGAACCCCGGCAAGTAATGACCCATAGAGTAAAGTAATATAACAATGACCCTATCCAGCCTGTGTAAAAGTGTTATTTAACAACCAGTTTGCAAAATAAAGATCATTTATCATTTCGATTCACCCTGTCGATCGGCTTAAAATAGCAAAATGCTAACGTCAAAAAATTGTCTAAACTCTCTCGAGTAGGATATGTTTTCCGCACATTTTGTTCTCATAAGTTCCGTCTAACCAGTCTGAGAGCAAGTTTTAGAACTACCAAGTACAAGTAAAGGTGTGATGCGCTGTTAGCTACATTTTTATGTTAAACTACTCCTCCTAGTTCTTGGAGCGAAATAAAAATAAGTAAGTGTATAAAATGCTCAACATATCAGCTCTTGCTGATGTACTAGTATCCTACGGTTATGCCTTTTCAACCGACGACAAAAAAAGGAGGAGGTTATCAATTCGACGCGTATATTTTTTTTTTTTTTTTTTATCGTATGGTCACCGAGTACTCGAAGACGGCTGAACCGATTTGGAAAATTCTTTTTTTGTTTGATAGGGTATACTTCGAAATTGGTACCATTTGTCACCAAGTCAGGATCTGATGATGGGATCCTGGAGAAATCGAGGGAACTCTTCAAATATTATAGGCACACCTATGGCGTTTTGGGTATTTCTTATAGTAACTTGTGCAGTTGCTCTCAAAAAGTACCATTTCGGGAAATGGAACTGATGATGAAGACCACAGATGGTCGCCGAAACTACTCAATAATAAGTATTTCGTGGATTGCGATTCGATTACTTGAATATGGATATTAAGCACTTTATGCTCGTCACAATGCATATGGTGATGTATAGCTGATAGTGAAGTACCAGGAGAACTCCTCAAAAATTAACGGCCCAGCATTGGGAAAAGCAATATTTTGTAAAATGTTATAAGTAGTTGACATTTAGGCTCTTGTGACTAGGTAAATTAAAAATCAACCAACTAAAAAGAGTTAAATAAAAACTTTTTACCAAAAAATTAAACCGACTCCCAAAAAACACTGCAAAGTGAAAAATAACTTTAATTTCGGAAGTCGGTGCCAAAAACGAAAATACAAAACTAAAGACACCGACTACCGAAATTAAAGTTATTTTTCAATTTGCAGTGTTTTTTGGGAGTCGGTTTAATTTTTTGGTAAAAAGTTTTTGTATTTATAGTACGACACAGATTGATCTTTAAGATTAAGTGATGCTTGCTATGGCAGTCCGTGGACTGTTTAACATCTTAACTTAACCAAACTCCTTCCTGCCTCGAAAAACATGTTGAGCAGCTAGTCCCAGCGGGCATATATCTTTGACAGTCTGTACTCATAAAATCTAACACCATAGTCAAACAGTACACGGGTTGAAGAAGAATTGCAGCAGTTCCAAGTGAAGACCTGAAGCTGCTTCCCCATCCCCAATATAGCAGAGAAAAGGCTTAGCAGATAACTTTCAATGAAGCCACACCCTAGTGGGCGATTAATCTTCATACCATATCCCCTTTAGAAACGATTACCAAAGCTAATAAAAAACAAAATAAAGCCTTGTAACAATTTTAATTCTATAACATAAAAGCTTTTTTTTAATTTGCTAAATTAATATTGTAGTATAAAATCATAGGCTTGCTGTATACTTGGTGACTTATGACACGTAGTCACGTTCAAATATAGCTGTATAATTTGTTAGCAGTTTTTTATGAAGGTTTTAATGGGAACTTGTTCTTTAAAGGTTATATTTATAACTACCATTTCAGCCAAGAACAATTCGGTGCCAGTAAATCATTAATTACTCAAACTACTAATACTATAAAGAGGTAATGTTTGTGAGTGAGTTTGTACTTACGAAAGAGCTTGTTGTAGAAACAACTCATCTGTTTTTCAGTTAATAATTCAGGAATAGACTGTGGGATAGTATTGTATTAAGGAAACGAGGCACTACCTAAATTATTATTTTTTACAAGAAACATCCCTATCGTGTGTAAAAGACCGAGAGGCGAAGAGATGTTCAGACCAGATATCCGAGCAGCTGGTCAACGATGATGCTTGTCAACGTTACACTGCGCCGGGCCAACGACCGTAACCGATGGAGGTATGTGCAGCTGCTGTTGACACAGTCTACGGTGTCACGATTCTCAGCAGTGAAGGAACCACGAAGAAGAAAAGTGTGTAAAAATAAGGACGTTCGAAAGTTTGCTATGACGCGTTTGCCATACAAGAGAAACTAGAGCTCATTTCGGATTGTTCGGTGAAACGAAATGTCATTATGTTTTTTGTTGTAGTTTCTGTTGTTTATTCTGCAGGTCCGGACTACCCACAATGCGTGTTTATGGTGTCGCAAAGATTGCAAAACTAATTTAAAAAACATTTATTGCTGGTCCATGACCCATATAAAATTAAATTAAAATAATCAATCACGTTACTATTGCTTACAATTATAAATTCCAGATGTCAAAATTACATAACTATACGGGTAAACAGAGTAAAAAAATAAAGAAAAATACATGATTGATGAATTGATGTGTAGCGACATCTATCCCGCAACAAACTAAAGGATAGAAATCCCGTATCGCGCAAGCAGAGTTTACCGCACAACTAGCATACATACAAATCACTCGATCACAAACTTCGGGCAGTTGCCCACCAGGTAAAACACCTGTCTGGTCGGAGGATCCTCCCTTTTCAATGGGAATGCGGGACTTAACACCCTGTTCCGCATATCCCCAAAGATGAATGCCAGAATGCAAATTAATTGTAAAATTATATGTCAGAGCATTAAATTAAATGTCAAACAACAGCAATATGGTGGCCACAACAGTGTCTTATGTAGAGACAATCAACTCTTCCCGCAATCATTACCAGGACAGCGTTGGAGCTGGCTCCAAGGACGGGCACCGCTTGCGCATGATGACGTGGAAACAGTCGAGGCGCTGCAAAAACGAGGCAGACCCAACACTGCCCTGATCGCATTGTTATACTGGACGCGGAGGGCATTGTAGCTAGCTTGTGTATAGCGAGCCCACAGGCTCATAAATAATAGGCTAATACTTGCCAAATTTTGACGTCAAAAAAATATGCGGTTTGTGCTTTCATTACTATGTATGCCAATGATGATAGTAATGTATTGTTTATCTACCCCAGTTAGTCTCTACCGCTAATAGGTTCCATGTAAAAGGGTATGGCTTGTAGACATTAAACGTACACCGATTACAACCCCAGGTTACTACTAAAAGGTTTTTAAACAAAAAAATACAAAGCCCCACCTCGTAATGAATCAAATCAAAGCATTTATTTTAATAGAACCGTTACCAGGCATTTTTGACTTGTTTAGACCGGTTAACAAAAACGATGATGAAGCTATTTGCAAGTTCCAAGCGTAGATATCTGTTGAGAGGAAGTTACATGAATCTCCACATACACTCATTGTTTACTAGAATGTTAATAAAGTTGTGTAGCTTTGAATAATGCATCTAAATACCTACATTAAATATACCTTTAAGCGTCAATAGCCTAATGGTTAAGGTGTCAGACTTGTGATCGAGAGGTCGCGGGCTCGAATCTCACCCACATCACTATTACCGTGAACCCACTCCAGACACAAGTATATTTCGCTTAATTTTAATAATAAGATTGGGGGGTTAATAAGATTGCTGGTAATGTGAATTCTACCCAAATTGCTAGATATCTCTTTTTTTTTTAAATATACAACGTGTAACGGAAACCCCATATCTATCCAAAAGGACTGAAGACAACATCTGGAATGGAGTCTCTATGCAAAGTTTCAGCTCAAAATAAGTGACTCACAGAATTGCCCCCAAATTATTGGTTTCATATGTTTCTTGAATACCAGTAATAACAAACGTGTCACAGCATCATGAGGGTCATCACTTTCCACGTCACTAGCCAATAACACGATAATTCTCTTCGTTCTTCTTAATTTGAAAAATTCGGTCTCTGGTACCAATGTATTGAAATTTCTAATAAGTTCCACACACGTAGACATAGGATTACAAAACCCTTGCCATATCGTTTGTTATCATCCAAAGAAGCCGTGCACTCGGTATGTATATACCCTTTAATTAAATTACATGTTGTATAATCTTCATGCTTCTCTCCGCTAATGACGCGCACATGACGTGATACCTCCGTTGTAAGAGAGAGATGGAGATATACAGGACGATGAGCCAAACATGATATACATGCCTTAGAAAGTGATGCAGGCAAACAAAATAGCATTCTCATCTTCAGCAATAAATATTGTCAATAATGTCCAAAAAGTGTAATTGATTCTTATGCTATTTGAACATATTGTTACGCCAGTCGCTTAGTGAAGTACGTCGAGAAACTTCGACAGAAGTCTAGAATGTTCGAGACACTAACGCCATCTAGCGGCGAGTAGCAGTACTGAGTATATCGTGTCGAGACACTAACGCCATCTAGCGGCGAGTAGCAGTACTGTGTATCTCAAGTAGCTTCTGGAGTATTCTTGGCAGTATAAACAGTGATTCGATTTTACAAGAATGTTCTAGAGCTCATAGACCGGGGTATAAATAGATCGCAAAGGGACGCAAAGAGTCAGTCTTATTACGAGGCGAATACGCGATATAATCGAAGCTTTACAAATGAATTTTAGTGTGATTTAAGTGTTAAGTGACAAGTGTTATAGTGCGAATAATTGTGTTAAATTTTTATTTGTGTTTAATTAATTAAAGTGTTAGTTATGGTTTAGTTGGCGTTAATTATTTCTATCCCGAACCCCAGCCCGTAACAATATTATTGGTATAACGAACAATATGCAGGCAAATCTACTGAGAAACTCGCGGCTAAATAATAACAGCCACACGTCAATCTACAAGGTTAAGCAACGCTTGGCGAGGTCAGTCTGTGGATGGGTGAACATTTTAACATATCTAAATTCCTCCATGCGGAAAGCACGTTAAGGTCCCGGTTTTCATTTGTTCATCTTTGTCAGTCGTTACGGGTAGTCAGAAGCCAGAATATCTGACAGTGGTCTTGCCAAGTGGTATCGTGTTAAGCCTGCAATATATGTTGGCCGAGCATAGGCCAATGCGAGCGTTGGCAAATAGGTACAAGGCAAGAAATAATGTCCACACGTTCGACAAGTTCGTCGGACGCCAATGCAGACGACCAATGTAGAAGAGGGTCTGTAGAGCTGCCCACACGTTGGCCGAGCGCAGGCGAGCGCCTTTGATTTGTGATCGACACCGATCCGAAGTGAGGCAAGTGATCACGAGCAACGGCGAACGAAGACAAGTTGCACCAAATGAGCTCTATACACGTTGGCGCTGGCCTCCACTCGGCCAACTAGGCAAGTGACACCGAGCGATAGCAAGACAAGGCAAATATACCGTCTACATGTTGGTATTGGCCTTCACTCGACAACGCTCGGCCAACATGTATTGCAGGCTTTACACAGCTACTGGTTTGTGGAGTTCAGATAGGTACTCCATGTAAAACTTGGCTGCATCTGGTTAGAGTGGAAGCCGACACTAACCACAAACGGAAAAAGTCTAAGTTGATGATGATGCAGGCAAATCTATAAAAATCAATGTTTGTATGTTTCTACTCTATTCAATTCAATTCAATTCAATTTATTTTACAAGTTACTATGACTCATTTGTTAGTAGCACTTATCCTATGTTAGTAATAATATAATAATAATTTAATTTAAAAAAATGAAATACACAAAAAAATAAAAAAAAATAAAAAAATAATTTTAAGAACTACATATGCCGGCCGAACTGTACGACGCTTTACCGCGGCAACATCATTCTATGGGAAATGGTGGAGCAGTGGTTCACGTACGAACAGTCCAGCCTGCTCGTGATTAGGGACAGGATCCTGTTATTACTACCCCGCATCCTACACACCAGGGATGCACAGCGTTTACGCATTGTGGCAAAGAAGCAATCCACATGTGCGTCCGCGAACATTCCTGACGCGCTGCAGTAGCGGGCCAGTCTGAACAGAACCCTGAATGCGTTATTGTATGTACAGTTATATGTACAGTCCCCAGCACATCAAGCTATTCGAATCTGTCAAATTTACCCAATTGAGTTTGAACATTATTATGTTGTAATAAAGTTGAAAATCTATTAAATTATTTTGACAGATTGCAGTAGGTTGATGGGCCAGCCACCGTACTTAAATCATCGATCAGATTGTGTTGAAAGTTTTGCAAGGTGTTCCGAGGAGTTGCCAAGAGGGTTTCCAGACCAAAAACCTAGTGAAAAAAAAATCCCTTGATTACTTAATGTGGCATCGCAATGCAGACCAGGTACAGCTTGTATATTATAAGAGGAATAATTGGTGACAAAACAAGGCTTGGCTTAAAACTGATACGCTCTCCAACAAATAAGGCACAAATCTGATTAAGAATCGGAAACATTCTTAGACCCGCTGAAGATTGTTAAGACTGTCCTTGCATTGTATAGATTCAACCTCTTTAGAATTACAAACAATGCACTAAATACACAGGTTCATATACTATTTGTTAAGTGCAATATTAATCGGTCTGGCTTACGGTGGGAGCGATGAGTGTGTTTTGTTTTATAAAACATGCTTGCTTTGTCGCAAGCGTCGCAGAATTACCATCATCTTTACTTTAACTGTTCCACCTTAATAATTTTAAGTGTTTAAAATAAATGTATTTTATTTTTCTACCTAAATGACACGTGTCGGTCTTGGATGATTTCAAGATTTTGATGTACATATGCATACCAATCATTCAAGACTTTTGACAATAGCTGTCGCTGATAATACACTTCTCATCAGAAAAATCTAAACACCTTGCAAGTTTATGTTTTGTAAGGATTATCAGAAAAATGTGTATATTTAGTAATATACGTCAAATATCGTTTAATAGTTTAAAGTTTTATAGGTTTTCAAATCCTAATGTTAATGTTCTAAATTCAAATTAAATTTTCATAGGTTTCGTATTTTGTTTAAAAAGTCATTTTTACCCTGTATGGAGTATGAAGGAAATTGATAAAACAACACACGTAAATGAAAAGAAAGCTAAGAAACCTTCATTTAATAACTTGTATTCTCTCTCCGAGCTCTTATTACTGCTTCCATACGGTTCTTCATCGATCGGATGAGAGTCACGATCAAATGTTGTGGCATTCCATTCCATTCCTCTTGGATTGCATTTTGCAGCTGGCTAAGTGTTTCTGAGACAGGATCTCTTGCATGAATTCGTCTCTTTAATTCATCCCATAGATGTTCAATCGAATTCATGACCGGGCTTCTTGCTGGCCATTCCATAATGGAGATACCGACCTTGGTAACATTATCTAGTACGATGCTCGCGGTGTGAGCCCTAGCATTGTCGTGCATGAATATGAAACCGTTGTCAATAAAATGTGCATAGGGCATCACATGAGGCTCAAGACACTGTTCGATGTACCGATGACTGTTTAGTGCAGGTAGACGTGGCCCGGACACAAAGACAAGCTCTGTCTTACCGTACGCGCTGATTCCTCCCCAAACCATCCACGAACCGCTACCATAGCTGACCTTTACTTCAATGCAGCATTGTGCAAAGCGTTCTCCATCTCTTCTGTAGACCTTGTTCCTTCCGTCGTTATCATACGGCATAATTTTACACTCATCAGAAAAGAGGACTTTGTTCCACTGGAGGTATGACCAATTTAAGTGCTTGCGTGCAAAGTAAAGGCGCACTCTTTGATGGTTTGCTGTTAATTTCGGCCCATTTGCTGGCTTGTGCGGTACTAGTCCACGTTCCTTCAACTTTTTTCTAATTGTAGAGTCACTTACAGCCACTCTACGTACAACATAAAGATGCTGCTGTAGTTGAAAGCATTAAGGCGTCGATTTCGTAAAGAAAATATTACAATAAATCGATCATCTCGCTCAGAAGTGACCCGATTCCTGCCAGTTCCTGAACGGCGCGTGAACAAACCAGTCTCCCGATAGTGTTTGTAGACTCTATGAACAAACGATAGGCTTAGATGGAATCTTTCAGCCACAACACGCTGACCAAGTCCAGAATCCAGCAATGCCAATGTAATCTCTTCTCAACCTTTTCAACCGACGACCAAAAGAGGAGGTTATCAATTCGACGCGTATATTTTTTTTTTTTTTTTTTATGCATGATCATCGAGTACTCGAAGACGGCTGAGCCGATTTGGAAAATTCTTTTTTTGTTCGAATGGGTATACTTCGAAATTGGTACCATTATCACCAAAGTCAGGATCTGATGATGGGATCCTGGAGAAATCGAGGGAACTCTTCAAATATTATAGGCACACCTATGGCGTTTTGGGTATTTCTTATAGTAACTTGTGCAGTTGCTCTCAAAAAGTACCATTTGGGGAAGTGGAACTGATGATGAAGACCACAGATGGCCGCCGAAACTACTCAATAATAAGTATTAAGTGGATTGCGATTCGATTACTTGAATATGGATGTTAAGCACTTTATGCTCGTCACAATGCATATGGTGATGTAGAGCTGATGGTGAAGTACCAGGAGAACTCCTCAACAATTAACGGCCCAGCATTGGGAAAAGCAATATTTTGTAAAAGGTTATAAGTAGTTGACATTTAGGCTCTTGTAACTAGGTAAATTAAAAATCATCCAACTAAAAAGAGTGAAAAAAAAACTTTTTAACAAAAAATTAAACCGACTCCCAAAAAACACTGCAAAGTGAAAAATAACTTTAATTTCGGAAGTCGGTGCCAAAAACGAAAAAACAAAACTAAAGACACCGACTACCGAAATTAAAGTTATTTTTCACTTTGCAGTGTTTTTTGGGAGTCGGTTTAATTTTTTGTTAAAAAGTTTTTTTTCCAATCAGTTTACGAACCATCTACTTTAGCATCTGACTGGAGCCCGGTCCCTGATCAATCAAATGTCAATGATAGGTCTCTTTGTAGCTTACATTTTAGCCTTCCACTAATTTGTAAACAATTAAAGATGCTAGATATAAATAAAGGGCCAGGACCGGATCAGATACCTCCTTACTTTTTGAAATGCTCAGCGAACACAGTATGCAAACCATTATTCAGAATATTTAACAATGCATGTGCAAGGGTTTGTTTCCAACTGTCTGGAAAATGGCTAATATAGTACCGGTCTATAAAGGCGGTGCCAGACAAAATATTGAGAATTATCGACCTATTTCTCTTCTCTATACACTTGCTAAATTGTTTGAAAAGCTAGTTCACCATGAGATATATCCGCTTATTCAACATTGCATAATTCCGGAGCAACATGGTTTTGTGAAACAAAAATCGACAGTTTCCAACTTAATGATTTTCACTTCATGCTTATTCAATAATATGGACATCAGAGCCCAAACCGACGCAATTTACACTGACTTCAAAAAAGCCTTTGATAGAGTTGACCATGAAATACTTTTAAACAAAATTTCATTTAATTGCATCAAGGGTAATCTATTGCGCTGGTTTCAGTCTTATATTTGTAATCGTAGTCAAACAATAGTAAGTAACGGGTACCATTCTAACACATTCTTGGCTACTTCCGGAGTTCCGCAGGGTTCAATTCTGGGTCCTTTGTTGTTTATTCTTTACATTAATGACATTAGTAAGTGCTTTCAAAACAGTAAATTTTTATTATACGCTGATGACTTAAAAGTTTTTAAGAAAATTTT
Source organism: Tholera decimalis (assembly GCA_943138885.2). NCBI lineage: Eukaryota > Metazoa > Arthropoda > Insecta > Lepidoptera > Noctuidae > Tholera > Tholera decimalis. The sequence continues at coordinate 23,907,083 of OW964565.2, forward strand.
ATCGATCAATGATTGTTACCTACTACAAGACGATTTAAATAGATTATCTAATTACTGCGACAAGAATAAACTAAAATTAAGCATCTCCAAATGTAAATACCTCAACTTCACCAAAAACAAAAATATAATTGACTACAATTACTGTCTCTGCAATGAACTCCTTCTTAAAGAAACTCAAATTTGTGATCTGGGTGTACTTTTGGACTGCAAACTTCATCTTAATTTACACATTGAAAAAATTGTAGCCAAAGCTTTCCAAATGTATAATCTTGTAATGAGATCGTCATCTGATTTCAAACGCCCAGACACATATATATATCTTTTCAACTCTTTAGTACGACCACAAGTAGAGTACGCGTGTATGATATGGGACCCTTACTATGCAAAATATGACAAAACAATTGAAAGAATTCAGCGAAAATTTTTGAAAAGTTTGCAGTTTAAATGTCACTTGCAGCGTCTACCATATAAAGAGTCGTTACAGAAATTTAAACTACTTACACTACATTCAAGGCGTCTATTACTCCAAGCCATGATGCTCCGTGGACTAATACACAACAAATTTGATTGTCCTGAACTTGTGAATAATATATTTTATGTCGTGCCCAGAACCATAATAAGACGAGAGGCACGCGCTTATCCACTCTTTGCTACGACCTCTAGTCGTACAAATGCGGGTGAGCGGGCGCCTCTCCACAGATTAGTCAAAATATATAACCAATATTTTGTTAAAATAGACATATTCGCACTACCTCATAATTTATTTAAAAAAGAATTGATTGATACACTTAAAACCTAATAGTATAAGTTTAAAATAAGCCCTAATATTATAAGCTATCAATACTGTATGTAAGTCAATAAAAATTAAAAAAAAAAGAAATTGTAATTTGTGGAAACGTTGTGAATTGTACGTTTACCTATCGTCGCTTAGGTAACAATACCGCGTAAGTCGAAAATTGGTCATGTGGCGTTTTATACTTCATTGGATAGATTTTGTCGGCGCGCATCGAATGATGTTAAATTTATTTTTATATTATTCAATCGCAGCGCGTTATTCAAGTAGTTCTGGCACCGCGCAAATCGTTTGTTGTGTCACAACCGCCTAAGTCGTCAGTCCGCCATACTATCTCGTGTTGATGTGTGACCGCGCAGCAAATTTAAAACAAACAGCGCCATGCCACCACATTCACAAAAAGAAAGCCATGCAAAAAAAAGCCAGCCGCTCATGTCTTTGCAGAAGAATTCCTTAATAGTCTTCCTAAAATGCCATCACACTACTGTCGATCAAGTACGTCAAGACAATACTTAGAGCTGATATTTCAGAACATGGGGCAGCTATACAAGGAGTTTACTAGTAAATTTTAATTTAGTTTCCTGAGAGATATGTGTCCAGCGCGTGAGCTGGTGGGTCACAGATCCAGTCTCTCCGTGAGGACATGGTCGGGCGCTTGAACTTGACCTTGAAGGCTGTCTCCGAATAGGGCGATGCCAACCTGGTCAAGTTTAATGCAGCTAAGACCCAGGCATGTCTCTTCTCCGCAAAAAGGAGCCAATTTGAACCGGCTCCTACTTTCCGAGGTGTAACCGTGCCGATAACCGACCGTGTCGAGCTTCTGGGGGTAACACTAACTTCTACCCTCAATTTTGGCCCGTTTATCGAGGCTAAGGCTCAACTAGCATCAAAAAAGTTGGGAAACCTAGCAAAGGTGAGACGGTACTTCACACCCGAACAGTTGCTCAATCTCTATCAAGCCCAGGTTCGGTCGTGTTTGGAGTACTGCTCTCATCTTTGGGATGGATCTGCTAAATACCAACTAGACGCGCTTGAGTCAATCGAGAAGCGGGCCAAGAGACTCATTGGCAACGATGCACTGGTCGAATCAAAGCTTCAGAGCCTTGAACATCGACGACGAGTTGCAAGTCTATCGGTTTTCTATCGGTTACATTTCGGGGAGTGTGCGATGGAATTACACAATCTAATTCCACCAAGCCCGTTCCATCATCGGACTACGAGACAAACGGCGATGCGCCATCGTTACATGGTGGACATCCCACCCATACGCACAAAACGTTTTGGGAATACCTTCATTATGCGTACGGCTGAGGAGTGGAATTCCCTGCCGGAGTCTGTGTTTCCCGATAGCTATAACCTAGTAGTCTTTAAGTCAAGAGTGAATAGGTTACTTTTAGGTAAGCGTGCTCCATCTTCAACCACATCATCACTTACCATCAGGTGAGATGGTGGTCAAACGCGAACCTATATTAAATAAAAAAAATATATGTGAATTGGAATCTGTAGAATGTCTTAGTCGCAGGATTTTTGATAACATCTTTTTAAAGCTTAATTTAAGCCTCTATTACCCGAAAAAAGATTACGGACGCAGAAATAGCACTACATAGAGAAAAAAAGAAAAGCTAGAAAGGAAAAAGAGACAGATAAAGATTTACCGAAAATACCGCAGAAGTCTTTATTTTGTTGAACTAATACCGCTTATGTCAATTTTATACTGATACAGTATTAAGTACACAAATATTAACATGTGACATCATAATTGAACCTAATATATACCTATTTATGTATTCAGTGCACATTTCTGAAGTATTTCAAAGATAATAATCAGTTTTTTGTCTCTCCTGAAAACTTGTCAAATTTAACTTGCGCGGTATTGTTACCTAAGCGACGCTATGTAATTATGTATATCTAGTTGTAAGACAAAATGTACAATTGTTGGTTTTCCCTAATAAAATAAAATAAAATAAAATAAAATGCCACAACTTGGGTGGCTTCTGCGGGCGAAGTATCCATATGTTTTAGAAAAAAAAACTTTTTCAGACGTCCCAAAGTCATAGTAAACAAATAAAGAACATTTTTTTTCTAAATAAGCGCTAATTTTTAGTTTTCAAAGGTGAAATGTACTCCAACTCTAAACACACATTTGTCTCAAAACAGTGAATAATTTTATTTATAGGATAAACAAATGAATTTCTAATTTTCAATGTAAAATTTTCGCTTATCACTGTAATGGCCAAACTGACAGCTATACAATCATGGGATTTTTTTTTTCAAATTCAAATTCAAATTCATTTATTTGCTTAAATAAGGTACAAAAGGTTGGTAAAACGTACAATATTGATCTCTTATTCTGCCTTTAATTTCGGCGTGCAAATATAAAAATACATAAGAAAGAATCTAATTAGAAATGTATCATTGAATGAAATAAATGTCCCTATAATAATGAAAAGTAATCAGTTAATCCTAAGTTTCAATAATAATCACGTCAATAATGGTAGAGATTTGTCACACAATAAAAAAACACTAAAAAAAACACTAGATCATTTAGATAATAATATAAAAGAATAATTCTTGGTCACACCCATACAGTCATTAAACAAATAATCCGATTAAAATTACAGTATTCAATTATATAAATGTCAAAATATTAGTCAATAATAATCCTGAATGTTAAAAACAATTATGTCAATAATGGGACGATTTGCCATACAATAATAATTAAAAATGACCGTGCAATTTATAAAAACTTATAATTTATAATCTAAAAATTCATGTACACTATAAAAGCATTTTTCAATTAAAAACCTCCTCAAGTTATTTTTAAATCTAGAAAATGGTAGCGTTTTTATGCAATTTGGTATTTTGTTATACAATTTTATGCACATTATATAGCTGTTTTTGCCAGTCAGTGTGAGATTCGTCCTCGGTTGAAGTAACTTATTAGTATACATAGATCGTGGGGCATAGTAGCTAGTCGCTTGCTGGAAAAGTCTCTTGTGTTTGAAAACAAATATACAGGATTCTAATATATAAATAGATGGTAGAGTTAGTATTTTATATTTCCTAAAGAATGGACGACATGACTCTATTTGCTTCAACCCAAATATAGCTCTTAGACACTTTTTTTGCATTACAAATACTTGGTCAATCTCCACACAACGACCCCACAGGATAATACCGTACCTTATAGTGGAGGTTATGTAACCATGGAAGGCCGTTAATGCGGCATTTCTTGATACCTCGTAGCTAATACGTCTCAAAGGGTATATAAAATTATTTAATTTAATGCAAATGTCATTTATATGATTTTTTCATGAGCAATATTTATCTAAATTGATTCCAAGAAACTTAACAGAGTCAGTTTCTGTCAGGGCGACTCCATTATACGATATATTTAGGGCCAGTGGTTTTGAACGACAGGTATGAAATTGCATAAATTTTGTTTTATTAATATTAACTTTTAAATTATTAGCCTCTAGCCACTCTATAGTTGTTTGAAGAGCAGTGTTTATTTCTTGTTCGTACGAATTCTTATCTTGTCCCTTAATTATAATTGTGGTATCGTCGGCAAAGAGTACACATTTATGATTTATAACTTCTGGGAAATCATTTATGTAAAGCAAAAACATTGGCGGCCCTAAAATGCTGCCCTGTGGTACGCCGTTTCTATTAATCATAAAGGAAGATTGGGATGATTCTAACGTTTTTGTTTGTTCATTATAATTCGTTACCTCCACTGATTGTACTCTGTCGGACAAGTAAGATTCCAGCCATTTATATGCAGTTCCTCTGATTCCGTATCTCGAAACCTTTTCTAATAATCGTTCATGAGAGACATGGTCAAAAGCTTTGCTCATATCCATGAATAAAACTGTAACAGGTATTTTCTTATCAATACAGTCTGTTATTTCTTTTATTAATTGAAAGGCTGCTAACGATGTACTTCTATTTTTACGAAACCCATTTTGTTCGTCTTTAATAATCTTGTGCTTTTCAATTAAGTTTTCTAATTTGTTATGAAAGGCTTTTTCAAAAATTTTAGAAAAAATAGGTATCAAAGTTAGAGGCCTGTAATAGTCCATTTGAGTGCTATCCCCTTTTTTAAATATTGGTTTTACCACTTATCTCTTTAATAAATCGGGAAAAATTCCTTGTTCTAGAGAGAGGTTAACAACATGTAGAAGTGGCTCTAGAATTATATTGACCGACAGTTTTATGATATCAGTGCGAATATTGTCATAACCACTTGCTTTGGAATCCTTAAGAGACATACAATGTTTTTAAGGTCGCAACCATCCAGTGGATACAAAAACATTGAATTACCGATTGATTCAATATGATCCATTTTTTTAAATCTTGAATCTTCTTTATTATCAAGGCTATTATTGGTACCCGTGTTAATGAAATAATTATTGAAATAATTTGCTATAGATTCGGGATTTATACAGTCATTGTTGTTCACAGTAATTTTTGAAATACAGGAGCGTTTTAAGTCTGTTCCAGTATGCTTTTTTATTACATTCCACGCTGCCTTACACTTATTTTGAGCTTTATTTATATATTTGGTATTATTATTTTTCCGAGACGTTAAAATACATTTTTTCAATAAATTGCAATAGCTTTTGTACTTGTTTTTATGCGATTCATTACTTTTATACTTTAATTTATAGTGTAGTATACTTTTATTCTTACAGCTTATTTTTATACCTTTCGAAAGCCAGTTTGATTTATTTAAGGCTTTATTTGTAACTTTTACGCGAATGAGAGGAAAACATAGATTATAAAATAGCAGATATGTATCGAAAAATTTGTGAAATGCTTCGTTTGTCGAGTTTTCTTCAAATACGTCACTAAAAGGCAAATGAGAGATTGATTTTAAAAACTTTTTTTTATTGTCATTACTATAGTCTCGTTTAAATTCATACCACCATTTCAAAAATGGTTGATGTTTTTTTGTAACAGCCCAAGAATATGATTGGGCTGAGTGATCTGATAAACCCAGATGATGTACTTTTGCACATCCTTTTTCTATGTTGGTTGTGATGTGATCAATGCAAGTTTGTGTCTTTTCTGTTACTCTAGTAGGTGTCAAAATAACATGTTTTATGTTGTAACTATTTAACAAGTAATTATACTCCCTACTTTCCTTTGACTGTTTTAAAATGTCTATATTTGTATCCCCACATATAATAATTTTCCTTCTAGTAGTACGACACAACGTCCTCAATAGAATTTCGAGTTTATTAAGAAAGACCGTTACATTCGACGAAGGGGTTCTATATACACTTAGTAATAATATTCCGTATTTCGTTAGCTCTAAACCACAACATTCAAATACACATGATTCGCTTATCTTTTGTATTTCTTGTATTACTTTAAATTCAATCTCGTTTTTTATGAGAATTTTCATGGAATGAATACTCTTTTGTGTTAAATTAGGATAGAAACCATAAAAACGGAAGTGTTTCGATTTTTCTGATGAGAAGTGTATATGGGTGAATTTCAACAAGAGATTTTAATGTGTCATTTCGGTGGGATTTTTTTATTTCAATGCTATCTACATATTTTTAGTGACAAATAAAACTTTAGCCTATTTTATGGGGGAGGACCCGTGCTGTTGTGCATGAGTGGACATAAAATTTCATCACAACTTACATAAATATTTAAGGATGAATTTTTAAGAGTCCACTGAAATGAAAAGTGTCTACCGAATGATACTAATTACCACCGAAATGATAGACTGTACACCGGAATGAAATAAATGCACCGAAATGATACTGCTAAGAACAACCGTGCCGGGCAGCCAGGGTTCCATACTTTGTTAGGTTTGATTTCCACAAATTTTAGATAAACACTGAGACAGGACAGTACACAGTTATTTTAATATCATCACTAATATACAGATATTACAGTTAGTATTACATATATTATTCTTTGAGGTTACAATAACCTCAAATAATGATATTAATGTAATGTTTATTATGATATGAATGAATTGTTTCTTTACTTATATAACCTTTGGGAATTTTTCTGGTTGTTGTTGTGTGAAAATGTTGGAAAACTTTATTGTAAATGCTGGTAACTGTGATAAATAAATGTTTTTGTTTGTTTATGAACTAATACTAATTTACTTGATATATTTTCAAAAGAGTGAAAAAAATAAGAGCAATATTAGACAACTGTGGCAAATACTTAATGGAATTACAGGAAGATTAAAAAAATCTATTGATCATGTTATACAGAATTCATTTAATAAATCTAATTTAACATCTAAAGACATTGCTAACAATTTTGCACACACTTTTAATAATAGCGTAAAATTAATTATTCCTAAGTGCACAATACCATTGCTAAATAAAACAGAGTACACAGTTCCAGCAAACGTTAGTATGCGTATAAAACCAGCGGAGCCTGACTCAGTTAAAAAAATCATTATGTCATTGAACAATAATAAAGCCCCAGGAATAGATGGAATTAGAGCTATAGATATCAAAATGTTGTGTACAAAAATCACCTCAGTGATTTCTAACTTAATTAATCTATGCATACAAACATGCAAGTATCCACCTATACTTAAAACTGGGATTGTCAGACCGATTCACAAAAAAGGAAGCAGGTTGGAGTACGAAAACTACAGACCTATTACTATATTGCCTACTATTGATAAGATAATAGAAAAATACATATGTAAACAAATACACGAATTTTACGAAAAAAACAAAATATTAACTGAGAAACAATATGGCTTTCAGCCAAAAAAGAATACCACGCAGCTGCTGTCAACGTTCACAGATAGTATCCATAATCACCTAGATGAAAAAAAACACGTTTTGGTAGTATTCATAGACTATAGTAAGGCATTCGATACGCTCAGACATGACCGGTTATTAGAGCGTCTTCATGACAGCGGAATTAGAGGCAAACTACTTGACTGGTGCGGAAACTATCTTGATGATAGAAAATATATGGTCAAACTCGGTGACGCGATTAGTGAACCAGTCATCGTAACGGAAGGAACGGCGCAAGGTTCGGTCCTTGGGCCATTGCACTACCTCACTTATGTAAATAGCCTTGTTAATGTCATAAAAAAATGTGAGATCTATCAGTTCGCCGACGACACTTGCCTTATAGCTGCTGGACGGAGTGTTAGTGACGCTCAAATACAACTACAAGAGGACTTTGACTTGCTAACAAAATGGTCTCACGACGCTGGTCTTGTATTAAATGCTAGTAAGACCAAATTAATGTACATTAGTACCAGTCAAAATAGAAGCCCTTCCTTGCCTAAATTAACAGCTCACAGTCATGAGTGTTTGCATGACAATTGGCTTAATAAAGTAGCCAAGTCTTGCAGCTGTGACCCCATAGATGTTGTAGATAGCCAAAAATACCTAGGACTTACCATTGATAGCCGTCTTAATTGGAAGGAGCACATTAACGGGGTGTGTGATAGATTGAGATGTATGTTAGCAAAATTCTCTATTATAAGATGCAAAATTCCATATCAAACTCTGTTAATGCTTTACAAAGCTCTGGTCGAAACAACGATATCCTATGGTCTGTCGAGTTATGGTAGGACATATAAGTCTCACCTTGATCAAATATATACACTTCAACTACGCATATTAAAAGCAATTGTCCCGCATAACATTAAAAAGAAATACAAAGATGACTACCGTAAATTATTTGAATTTTGTAAAATAATACCTATACATGAAAAAACTAAACTTGCGCTATTAAAGGAAAACTTTTTTAATCAGAACCTGAAGAAAATAAAAACTATAAATAATAATGAAATTAGGACTCGTGGTACCATCAATGCTAAGCTGTTACTTCCAAAGTACACGAATTTGCACGGCAAAAGATCGTTAAAATATATAATACCTTACCTTATAAACCAACTTCCTATACCATTGAGGGACCAAGTGACTCAGAGAAACATAAAAAACAAATTAACACAATATTTTATACAAAATATAAATACCTAAAAATATATTATAAGAATCAAGAATAACACCTGACATCAAAACAAAAATCTTATTTAAGAAAAAATTAACTATTAACAATAAACATTTTACTTTCTGGGAACAACCTGTATCGTCTAACATTCCACCACCAATTTTGTTATAAAGACGGCCGGCCAGAATGGTCACCCATGTGTGCTCGTTAGTTTTTGTAAATAACTGTTACTTTTTTAGCTTATACCCCCAATGTATTTAATTATTTGAACAAGTATTTCTTAAGATTGTAAAATTATGTAGTCGATGTTTTTGGTGCACGGTAAAACTCTACTGAGTTTATGTTGGCACCAACTTAAATGTAGATAATGTGTGTGAACTATGGAACAAATAAATAAATAAATAAATAAATAAAGCGCGATTAAAAATCTTAGTTTCTGATTAATATGATGGCTGCATTTGTAAGTAATAATATAATATAATAATAATATTCCACAACTTTCACACAACGCCATCTAGTCCCAAACTAAGCAGAGCTTGTGGTATGAGTACTAGACAACTGATAAACATACATATATATTTCTAAATACATACATATTATAGATAAATTACACCCAGACAAAGAACAAATGATCGTGCTCATCACACAAAGATTTGTCCTAGGTGGGAATCGAACCCACGACCTTGCGCATAGCAGTCAGGGCCACTGACCACTATACCAACGGGCCTGTCAAAAGTTAATGCTAATATATAATGAAGAAGAGATGAGATAATAAATAAAGTTATGCCATTAATCTAAATATATATAACTCAAAAGTGACTGACTGACTGATTGACTGACTGACTGACTGACTGACTGACATAGTGATCTATCAACGCACAGCCCAAATCACTGGACGGATCGGGCTGAAATTTGGCATGCAGATAGATGTTATGACGTAGGCATCCGCTAAGTAGGGATTTTGCGAAATTCCCACGGGATCGGGATTTACACGGGAAAAACTTCCCACGCGGACGAAGCCGCTGGCACAAGCTAGTAGTAATATATGATGTCTACCTGTTGCACTAAGAGAAAAATGCTAGGTATAATTTAGATTGGTAACGAGACGAGAATAGTGTTTCTACAGGTATATAACTAAAACTCCTAAAATTAAATCAACTCTTATATTTTTAAAACACAATAAATGAATAAGAAACATTTATAAAAATATCTTAGTAGTAATAGCTTAGTACTTTTAATCCTTTTACATAAACGTATTAAATATAACAGAAACATGAAATTGAGATCACATTATTCTTAAATTAATACAACAATAAAGAAACGTACACATCTAAATAGAACAAAAATCAACAGTTTTGTTCTACCTAATTACTTATACATAATTGCGAATTATAGTTACTTATTTAATGATATAAATTATGTAAAAATAAAGGTAAGTGACTTATAATGAAGGTAAATCCTTGAAATAATTATTTTGTTGAACATTAGTAGGTATGATAATCTATACTGTGGTGACTCACACACTCATCACATTATCGTTGAGCCGAACAAATGTGTATCTAAAGTATATACATGTACTAACTACATAGATATATGTATATATTATATATCTTAAACACCAATATTACACAACAAATACAACCGAATAATCTAATCTACACTCTAGGTAAAAGTACATTATAAAACTATGACATTATATTTGACACAAGGATCTCTAAAACTTTATGGTTTAATCATTTCGGAGATACGTTTCATTCCGGTGGACTGTAATTGATATAACAGTCCACCGAATCCACTGAAATGATTCACTGAGATGATAAAATAGAGGTTAGTTCTACATTTAACTCCGAAATAAAATTATTAAAAAAATATGAACACTACTCAAACAAAACAGTACTTACGGCGAATTTAATACACAATTTTGAAACAAATTAAAAGAAACTAGCACGAATTATAACAGCCACCGAAATGAAAATATTTTTGTCCCCATATTACTGAAATGATACCTTTGTGCTCTTTTGTCTGTATTTTTTTTGTAAGTGTCATGTGTGTATATAAATAAATAAATAAATGATAAACTTACCTGTTTGTCGGGAAACCACAAGACGTTAGGACCAGTGCGTTCGCGCCAAGAGCTTGAGCCGGACTGATCTGAAGTGAGGAAAGGCGAGAAGGGCTTAACAACGCAATGTTGACATGGCTATTCTACTAAAACTTACTGTCCTCTGAAATGATAACTTTTATCCTGACAAAAGTTTACTGCCTGTCAAATCCATGAGAAAGAAGATAAACAAACAAAAATAGTTTTATTTGATCGAATATATGATAATTTAATGATAACAAAATCGATTTAAATCCGTATTACGAATGTATTTGCAGGGAAGGTATTTTATGAGTGGAATTGGGTTCAGGACAGGCCACCGTGATGATAAAATAACACATTGATTTTTTTTTTTAGTATATTAGAGGGTAGAAATCAATGTTTTTTTTTTGTCAAGGTAGAGAAGTACTTACGTTGTTGAGAAAAAATATATAAAATAAAAAATCAGCACATTGCACTACCGTTCTCAGGTTTGCCGTGTATTTTTTTTGCTTGGTCAATTCACCCATATCAATTTTTCCAGGTCCCTGAGCAGTCAAAATTCCTGAACTCCTAAAGCACTAAGCTGAACATGTTTTTAATATCCCTATTAAACCATTCCTCACGCCGTTTACCCAAAGTAATCGAGTTATTCATTTAATATAGTACTTAGAACAATTTTAACTCATGGTTGACAGTTTGCAGCTTCGTAATGTAATTTTGCATGTGTCAGCGAGTCAGACGCGTTTTGTCAGGCACCCCTGCCAGTCGGCATATGGGTCGACATCTCTAAGTATTTGACATAATTGTTTCGGGGTGATGCCCTGTCTTCCTCTCTAAACGCTCTTCACAATTATTATTTGTGCAATAAGCGAGAGAGTGATTTGGGTGGTGGAGAATAAAATAACGCAAATATTTATAGTAAACAAGCAACGTTATTTTCAATCGACGACAAAAAATGAGGAGGTTATCAATTCGACGCGTATTTTTAACCGACTTCTAAAAAAGGAGGAGGTTCTCAATTCGGATGTTTGTATTTTTTTTTTATGTTTGTCCACGCATAACTCCGTCGCTTGCCAACCGATTTGAAAAATTCTTTTTTGTTGGAAAGGGTATACTTCCCAAATGGTCCCATGAAAATTTTATCGAAATCGGACGAGCCGTTTCTGAAAAATCAAAAAAAGTCGAAAAAAATAATTTACCTTAATGATCTTTTCGTTTACTCTGCATTGCGTTTTTTGTTCGCGCATAACTCCGTCATTTACGAATCGATTTGGAAAATTCACTGACCCACTAAAAAGCGCGAAAATAAAAACTTTTTTGCAAAAAATAAAACCGACTTCCATCTCAAAACACTACAAAGCCAAAAATAATTTTAATTTCGGAAGGCGGTGTGAAAAAAAAAAGAAAATTCAAAACCAATAACACCGACTACCGAAATTAAAATTATTTTTGGCTTTGTAGTGTTTTGATATGGAAGTCGGTTTTATTTTTTGCAAAAAAGTTTTTTTATGTATCACTGATCACCAATTACTAGAAGACGGCTAAACCGATTTGCAAAATTCTTTTTTTGTTTGAAAGGGTTTGAAAGGGAAAGAGAAAGGTTCGAAATTGGTCCCATTGTCACCAAGTCAGGATCTGATGATGGGATCCTGGAGAAATCGAGGGAACTCTTCAAATATTACAGGCACACATATAGTGATTTGAGTATTTTTTAGAGTAACTTGTATAGATGCATTCGAAAAGCACCATTTGTGAAATGGACCTGATGATGAAGACCACAGATGGCCACTGGAACTACTCAATATATAAGTAGGAATAATAAGCATTTCATGTGTTCCGCTTCAATTACTTGAATGTGGTTATTAAGCACAATATGCTCGTCACAATGCATATGGTGAAGTGAAGCTGATAGTGAAGTACCAGGAGAACTCCTTTTATTTATTTGAATTAAGTACAGCCACATCACATACATTGCACAATTAAAAAAAAAATCTTACTTACGAAATAACTAATGCACATGACAATTAAGGCGTACATAGCGCTCACCAGAACAATAGTGCTGCCTTGAAAAAATGACTTATAACTAATATTTAACATAAACTTGCTACTTAAAATAAAATACATTTATTTATGTTGCAAAAAGTTAAAATAAAATAAAGGAATAAATTATACACATTAATAATTATTATTACTATTAAAACAATTGTGTAACAATGTCAATAGAATAAATATTAAAACAAACTGAATAAACAACATGTCAACAGAGTAAATAAAAAAAAAACGGAATTAATATCATGTCAAAAGCATACATTAAAAAAAACACCAGTCAAAAAAAAAAACACAAGTCACAAGTCAACTCCTCTTAATTCCCAAATAATTAACGGCCTAACATTGGGAAAAGCTATATTTTGTAAATGATTATATGTAGTTGACATTTAGGCTCTTGTAACTAGGTAAATTAAAAATCGATCAACTAAAAAGAGTGAAATAAAAAGTGTGTGTGTGAGTGAAATAAAGAGTCGGTTTAATTTTTTGGTAAAAAGTTTTTTCCAAAAAGAGCTCAGAAGATTTATCCTGCTTTATACATAAATTTCTCCTGAAATGACAATGATGATGATCATTTCAGCCGAATACTGTATTATAAGGATTCTTCGAATAGACCTATTGTGTTACTTCACTTGAATGTACTGGAAGGTTTATCTTTTTATTTCAGTACCCCAAGTTAAACGCTCACAAAACAGTACAATTCTCACAATAGGCTGTCAACGATTTTATGTTATGTTGACATAAAACTAAGACCTTCGTTACTTTTAGAAGCAACAACTGTTGCTTATATCTTTTTATTAGAAAACTCTTTTATTAAAGTAATCATTTCCAAGATTCAGTCTAAATAATGTGCTGAAATATGGTTTGATACGCCTCTTCCGCCTTAAGAGAGATATCTCTTCAACAATACTACTCAATGATCATCACCATCAGTCTTTTGCCAGCTCTGCTGGGGTCGGCTTCTAATCTAGCTAGATGCAGCTGAATTCTGGTGTTTTTCATGGACCGACTGCCTATCTGACCTCCACAACCACGGAATAGATGAATAAGATTGGAATGGTAATGTGGGCGTGGCGAGCGCGCCACATTTATGATACGAAAATCATAGCTCGGCTGATTAATTCATTCACCGCGTTTAGTGCGCTTCGGATTACTTCGGGACACAGAGCTCTGCTTTAAAATGCCGTGTTGTGCAATGATAACCTGTAAAACAAAAAGTTAGACCGCAAGTATAGAGCGAGGAGGTATATATCTTTACATCGGTAAGTCGAAAATAACATTTAATTACAATTTTATTTGTAAAAAACATAAAAATATTCTGATCACTATGAAATTCCGAACATTAACAACATTATTGCAACAAGTTACAAAAAATATACATTGCCCGATGTGTACTCGCTTAATCAACGCAATGACCAAGTCCGCTTACAATGTGCTGCATGCGTTGCGTCCTCCACACTTCAACCATTGACGTTTCGTCCTTTGCCCTGATTGGCCGTGATGCACGGCGCATGTTTATCGACAGTGATTTACAATCAGTAGCAAGCTCTCGATTGAAGTGTGTGTAATTTATTTGTGTGCGTAATTCGCATACGTAACGGGCCTCTTGCTTGTAGTGGAGCTAAGGAGTGGGAGACAAGCGGTGATACGCGTTTTCATACAAATCAGGAACTATTTCCTTTCTAACCTCTTTTATCTGTTCTGTGTCCACAACCCAGTAGATGGGTAACACGATACCCCTTGGCTAGACCAGCGTCAGATACTGGCTTCTGACTACCCGTAACGACTGTCAAAGATGTCCAAATGACGGTCAGGACCAACACCTTCACTCGCTTTCCAAGGCACTGGGGTATCACCGCCAACTTCCAAACGAACTATTACTGAGAACTTCCTTACTACTAACTCAATAGCGCTTTTTGCCTGACCTGGGAATCGAACCCGTGCTTAGCAGTAGCGCCAACCACTCGACCAACTAGGCAGTCAACGATATACATACTTCGTGCCAAATACTCACGTTACACCTGCATCAAGGGGACATTCGCCAAGACTCGCAGTGCAGTTATTATCCCTCGTTTGTGTTAAGTGTGTGCTACAATGATCCGGCTTAGCGCTTTATAATGAGCTCCCCCGGTGAGATCGCCTTCCACCACATGTCCTTGTCTGCGCCACATAAATATAGCCTTGTATCATATTATAACAATAAGACAGGTGCAGAAGATCTACTCTAAACAATGAGTGAAATGTCGCGTACGCACCATGTACGTAAATGTGGATTTATATGTATTAATATTTCGCCAGTGTTCCTTTTGTAGCCATCACTATATTATTAAGTTGCTGACTGGCTCTGTATTTGTCACAGAACTTGACACTTGCGTCCGTTTCGTGTTCACTAACATGTGCTGCCTATTTCTGCACGTTAATCATATCTGTGCCAAGTACATTTGCACTAATTCTCTATCTGTAACTCGTCCGTATATTCATTTAGTCACATAAGCTCCATCTTATACCTGAAAAATGCAGTTCCTATATCATATACGAGGGACCAAAGCCATAGGGAAACGTTGTGATCAAATTATGTATCTACTATGAAGATTTCTTTTTCATTCAAGCTTTTTAAAACTTTTTAATATTCCTTTAGACTTGGGATTCTAAAATAAGATATTTTTAATATTTAAAGCCTGTCATTCCTTATTCATAATCAATCCGACAAGAGAGCAGTAGGGAAACTAGCACTCTCAGAAAACACATCAACAAAACGCGTTCCGTATTCCGGCCTCGCCCGACGAGGCCCATCGCGACGTCCGCGTACTTGTAAATCCTCCCCGACCTTTGCCAAACGAGACAGCCCGCGATGCTGAGCCAGTAGCAATAAATAACCCCTTTAATAATAATATGACCCAGCCTGACCCTTTGCTGCCCTCCACCAACCACCCCGCTACGTCGAGGTCTGTACTCTACAAGGAGTGCCCTTAGCGTGCGGTTGTTTAAATGTAAATACACACATCAAAAGTGTCTAGGGATCAAGCATTTTTATGCGGATTTCTTGAGATTGAGATGTGGCTTTGTAATAAATTTATGATTTTATAAATTTATATAGATCCTTTTTGGTGCATTTCATAATTTGAAACAGGAACTGTTAATCAAATTCGAGTAAAAGATGAAAATCAGCTGTCAATATTTTCCCTATAAAAACATACAACGCATTGAAGACATTATTAGTGCTACTGTTTCCCTACTACTGATTAAAACCAACGTTATTATGGAGCGGCGACGTCATTTAAGCAGGGAAGAAATGCTCAGAGCCGTGGGAATGATAGAAGCTGGTTCCCGGCAACGTACTGTGGCTTTAGCTCTGAATACAAGTTAGAGTGTTATCAGTCGACTTTGGACACGTTACCGAAGCACTGGTACCGTGGCTGAGCGCCATGGAGGACGGTATCGCTGCAGCACACGGAGACAAGACCGATACATTCAAATCTTAACTCGAAGAGCTCCAACAATAACCGCCATGATGTTAGCCGTGAGGCTTCATCACTCTTCAGGGAACTTAATTAGCGACCAAACAGTCAGAAACCGCTTGCATGAAGTGAACCTTCATTCCCGAAGACCGCTACGGGTACCACTTATAGCAATGCACAATCGTAGGATTCGATATCAATGGGCTCTTGAACACAGAAATTGGGCAGAAGAACAATGGCGTTTCGTGTGCTTTTCTGATGAGTCTCGTTTTGGTATGAGACCGGATACAAGACGTATACGACACTGGAGAACCCCTGGACGCCAACAGCGATTAAAATCCTGCCAGGAAGTCCATCCTTATAGTGGTGGAACCATCATGGTATGGGCGGGTATTTGGATCGGCGGAAGAACTGAGTTGATTTGGATCAGAGGCAACCTCAACGCTCAAATTTATGCTGAGACGATTGTATCTGACGTCATCGTTCCTCTACAAGTGCAAATCGGTCCCTTATTTCAGTTAATGCATGATAATGCACGACCGCACACCGCAAGAGTTGTAAGACAGACTCTCGCCGCAGCTAACATTAATGTCCTGCTCTGGCCTGCTCAGTCGCCAGACTTGAACCCGATTGAGCATGCATGGGATATGCTACAGAGAAGAGCTCTGCCGAATATGGAGGGTATCCAGTCGCAAGAAGACCTTTTTTTGTTGTTGCAACGAACATGGGCGGCCATTCCACAGCGTGATTTGGATGAACTCATTTTGAGTATGCCAAACCGATGTTCTTGTGTTGTTAGTGTTCGCGGTAGAAACACGGATTATTAATTGTTTAAGTTACCCAATAAAATTTTAAATAAAACTGTTATTTCAGTCTTTTTTTCGAACTTTAATGTTAGTGGTTCAAATGTCAAAAACCCCTTTATTAGGAAAATGGCAAATTTCTTTATTAATGCAAAGGTGACTTGGTTTATCGTTACTGTGACAAACGAAAACACTTTATTTGATGAATCCTTAAAGAAAATTTTAATTAATATCAATCAGGAGAAAAGTTATTGCAAAAATATATGTTGATCCCTAGACACTTTTGATGTGTGTATTAGTACGTAAGCCCTCGCGGGGAGCCTTTAAATTTAGAGGTCATCACAAGATTGTCCGGTTAAGTAGTAATCAGTCTTAGTGTGCTGAACTACGAGTGGCCCTATCAAAAAAAAAAATCAGAATCAGGTTATAAATTTGTTTGTATGGGTTTTGGTTTTTTCTGTCATTTCGCCAGTATCAAAGTAGTTGACCTTCTGTATTCGTGTATTTTGCGATAATATTATGACGGAGGTACCGTGAGTGACCCATTTTGGAGCGTTTGTGATACGGTGACAACGTAACACTATTAGTTGCTTTAGATTTCAGGTCATGCACTAAGTGATTATGAAACATAGTTTTCGTTTAAGTAGATATTCAAATCGATTCGATCGATCGATATTCGAATACGACACGGAAAATATCTAAAGAATTTATGCACAATTGGTGAGCTGATATTAGGAACGGCACTTACAGTTTTTTAAATAAAACAAGAAAGAAAACTATCATTGATATCCACATTTATTGTGCGCACAGCCAAAGTGTGGAACTTTGTGCCGGCTTCTACATATTTATAACCCATCAGCCTTTAAAGCAAGAGTGACAGGCAGCTTCTGGGCTCGCTCGTTCAATCGTAGACCTCAAGAGCGGGTTCATCTTTAATAAAAAAATCTTTGTCATAATTGCATATAAGCATGTTATTATTATGATTTAGTTCGTATTATATTATTACATAAATTTTGGAAATACTTTTATCTTACATAAGAAATAAGAAAGACAAATACATATTTACATAAAGTGTTTTGTTTTTATTCCCCTATACTGTCAAAATTTTAAAGATTGCATTCTGGAAGATATTTCTGCAAGAATAAGCAACACTTTATACCTATTTTTCTTATCCAAAAGTTCTATTAGATTTTTTCTATAAGAAAAAACTTTTTACCAAAAAATTAAAGCGACTCTCAAAAAACACTGCAAAGTGAAAAATAACTATAATTTCGGTATTCGGTGTCTTTAGTTTTGTATTTTCGTTTTTGACACCGACTGCCGAAATTAAAGTTATTTTACACTTTGCAGTGTTTTTTGGGAGTCGGTTTAATTTTTTGGTAAAAAGTTTTTATTTCACTCTTTTTAGTTGGTCTATTTTTAATTTACCTAGTTACAAGAGCCTAAATGTCAACTACTTATAACCTTTTACAGAATATTGTTTTTCCCAATGCTGGACCGTTAATTGTTGAGGAGTTCTCCTGGTACTTCACCATCAGCTCTACATCACCATATGCATTGTGACGAGCATAAAGTGCTTAACATCCATATTCAAGTAATCGAATCGCAATCCACTCAATACTTATTATTGAGTAGTTTCGGCGGCCATCTGTGGTCTTCATCATCAGTTCCACTTCCTCAAATGGTACTTTTTGAGAGCAACTGCACAAGTTACTATAATAAATACCCAAAACGTCATGGTGTGCCTATTGAGTAATGATGAACAATAAAAAATATATATATATATATATACGCGTCGAATTGATAACCTCCTCTTTTTGTCGTCGGTTGAAAAAGGAATAACTAACACAAGTTTGTTATATGTAGGTACGTAAATAAATCCAGTGAACATTGACTTCACTATTTGATGCGACTTTTAGACACAATTTTATTTATTTATTCCCTTCTTATTGAAAAACTCAATAGGACTTTTTTCCCGACCCGAGAATTGAACCTGAGACGTCATGCTTAGCAGTCTCGCTTGCAACTACTTGATCAACGAGGCCATCATATACAAAAAGTAAACTAATACATCATTTTTTACACTAACGCTTGCGCTTAGTTTACAATGTGCCATTAATTTATTAAATCTATCTAAGTATCTACCTATACGTAGAATATATGTTGTGATGCTGCCCTCACACAGGACAAACAGAGACTTAGTTTACCTGTCGTGTTCCATGTAACCTAATTAAGACAGTGTAATCATTACATGCTATCTTAGATGGACGGATTAATTGTTTGATTACGTCATAAGTTACCAATTAACTATGCTCCTGGACCGTATTTGCAAGCAATCAAAATCTCCTTGTCTAATGAATTAACAAATGAAAGTTTATCCTAAATTTACCAATACATTCGCTGTTCACGCAGCGCAGAATTCATCCGGGTATAAAAGTTTCGGTTACTGCAAAAACATACGCAAATATCGAATAAAAATATACGAACACAACGCAGCCTATACCGGAAACACGACACTATACCTAAAAATCAATATTATCATAAAAATCATAATCAAATTCAAGATTTCCTACAACGCCCGAGTTTCGTCGCTCATAAAAATATATTAACTCCTATAAATTTAGCATCGTCAGCGATTTATTTGTCGCTTAAGCGATACGCTGTCGTCGCTCGTAAACAGGGCTCATCAAAACGATCCGGATTATTGCCAACATGCACGACTCGCGCAATATAACGGAAGCGCTCCTTTATAACACTGAACAAGAAATGGCGCCGCAAAAGAACTTCTAACTTTAAAGAGACTTCTAACGCACAATCTGCCCCAAATGCTTCTCGATAAATCAGTTTCCATTTAAAACCGTATGTTTTTGACATGAATAATTCTAGGAGAGCCGGTCGACGTCGGCTTACCGCGATAACATAAAGTTACCAGCCGATGTCTCCGGGTATAATCGATTAGTCTAACCGATTCGTCCCTAATAACCGGTGAAACTCGAATGTAAATTTGCATTGAAAGATATTCCATTTAAAAGAAACGATGAGAAAACACCCTTGTGATGGATGGGCCCGTCATCGGGGCTTCGATTACGTTTGACGAAATGTGATATACGAAGCGAAATGCATTAACATTCGCGCTGACTCACCGCGGGAGTAACAACACATCGAAGATTCCAGATAATATATGTACCGTGGGTATTTGATTAACCAGTACCCACGGGATGACGTCAACAGTTCCTATTCAGACTTTATGTGTTTGGAAAATAATAAAACTTCTATGATAAATATCCCTGAAATATGGTGAAGACATAGTCTAACTCGGAAGTCTGCATTCACGATTCAGCGTAAAACTTTAAAACTTGAACGAGACGCCGGGACTAACGACAGTTTCCATAAAAAGAAGAAATTCTTTTAATTCAATTTTATTGCATAACTATATTTTGCAGACTTTGAATATCTGTTGCAATAAAATCTTGTCATGATTTTGTTTACAACATTATCTTTGTAGCTTCTAAATTTCTTGATAATTTAGGAGAGCCTAAACTTTCTATCAATTGCCATTCTAAAAAAACAGATGTCAGCTTCAAACGCTACACAAACGTATATTAATAAAACACAAAGCAACAATTAAACTCTGCCCAAAAAATCCAGATAGAAGAAGCTACAAAATCAGCAGACACTACACTGTAACAGAATTAGGTAAATAACTCTTCGCTCCAATCATCGGGACCTCGTAGCTCGTCATCCGACAACTATGTCGCTTATGTTCGTCATAAACATAGATTAAAGATTAATCCCAACCAGCCATTATTTTGTTACGTACCTAATAACTTACCTGACAAAGGAGAATTACAGCTTTACGTCCCCGTACCCGGCTTTACCCACTAATTGTACGAAGCTTTTCTTAATCATCTACAAGTACTCAAGTACTCAAGAAGGGTTCGGAATCCATTATTAATTCAAGCGAATCATTTCTTATATTGTTTTGGAAGAATGTGGGAAGATCGCGTATTGTGGAGCATCTTGAATTTCAGATAAACTCTAAGTTGAATGTCCATTCTACAAGTTTATAATTACTTGGCGAAGATTAGTGAAACGATTGTGGGGACACAGTCTAGCTCAAACCACGGCCGAAACAATTATGGTAATGCTGAGTATCCCTTGTCCCAGCTGAATGACAAATACGATCCCACGCGATAAGATGTTACATTATATCGATATGATCTACCAAGCCTTTTCCCAATGTTTGCGTCAGCTTCCAAACTAAATCGATGCAACTGGGAGCCAGTATTTTACATGGAGCGAGTCCCTACCTGATCTCCACAACCTAGTTCCTGGGACCCGTTTGGCAAGACTGGTATACCTACCCAGGTGACCACAAAAATAGCAACTGAGACCACAACTTTAAGTGCATACGACGTACGTAGCCAGGAGCTTCGGACAACATATACAGTTTTATTAAAATCTCTAACACTTACGACATAATTGAAAACTACACGTTTTTCATTGCATAATAACAACTACGTGTACTGCACCTACTAATGTAATCACATTTTCGCATAGCGTAGCACGTTTTCGCATTTCCCACTCATGTGGAATGCTCGGTTGGGAAGCAAAACTCCGCCTAAGAGACATATCTCGACATCACGCGTAACGTCGCCCGCTTATCTCTCGTGGTATAAGCCACGTTGTTAGCGCACTCGCTACTGGCGTATTATTCCTACGTGTAATTGTATTATTACGAGCGGTGTACATTTTGCTGCCTGTTTCGCTTGACGGCATGATACACGTCCGTAAAGTAGTTTCACTAACGTCAGATGCTTCTTTGTGATGTCATCGCTCAGTGGAGTATGGCGGAGTTTATGACGCAGACGTAATCAGAGAGCTCCACGTATTTACCTTAAATCATGCGGTATTGTCTAAAGTAATGGCAAAATAATGTGAGTGGAGGCTGATTGCCGACAGGTGCACGCTTTGCCTGAATACTAAATACGCTCCACATATTAATATATACGACATTCAGTTCAGCATTCATTAGTTAGCGTTTCATTTCATTCGAACAGCTTTCCCGCAGTAAACGACGTTTTGTCCCAACATAATGTATTCAGCATTGAAGCATTATTAATGTTTCTCTGTAACAGGAATAGAACAACGGTCTTATGCCTACAGTCAATCGTATTGACACAATATCAGATCTATATACCATTGACATTCATAATTATTAATAAGCTTATAAGGTATTGATTTCTATTGTGATCGTTCCCAGGGTAACTCAAGCTACAATATCCAAATATCCATAGGTACTATTTGGCCTAACCAGTCACCAAGTTTCCCCAATTATATGTGATTCCAACCCCACTCTATTGCGGTAACTATAATCCGGGCGGTATAACAACACAGGGGTGAACACTGAACAGTTACAAGCAAGAAATTGGAACCGCCACCGCGGTAGCGGTGCCCCAATTTTTGTAGAATCGTAAACCCGTAAGATTTAGTGAACGGTCAGAGTTTTAACGAGGGCCTGTGTCCTCCGTCCGCCATCGTCCTCAACCCTCCTCGCCGAGGAAATATAGTTTTACGACAATCGCTAGTGAGCCATTAAACAATTTTCACCGGCGCCCGACTACAATGTTTATGCTTTACTGCCCCGCTTTGTGTTGGAGTAATGAGAACTATATGCATTTTGGGGCTTTGCGATATTTTTGAATAATGCTCCATAATTTTGAAAGCGGTTTACGCAACAGTGCAAGTTTTCCATGCCTTCTTCGCGACTTATTCTATGCTCGTCTGAACATCAGGTGCTTATTTCACACCGATGTTTTGATAATGTTTTCGACTCTTACCGACGATGTGGCTTCTCATTGTTAAGCGTCCCCTCGCAAACGCCTCTAAGTAGTAACGCGAGTTTTTCCTCCCTTTGATTATGAGATCAATCAAAGACCTACATTCAGAATTGCTTGTTTTATAAATACTGAGACAAAGATCTGCTACTCATTATATAACAAAGAGATATTTATAACGGAAGCATTTTCTATTACGATCAGAAATACATATAGTTACTCCTCTTGTCACTAGCGTCTGTGAATATATGCATATTCATATTCCTGGTACCCCTGTACCTGGTACCATGTACGAAAAAACCCATCACAATCCCATTTCAATTAACAATATTACTGATATATCATGAAGATCATATGGCTCTTTCTCATTAGAACTACGTGGTTCTATAGGCTTCAAGTATATTCGGAGCTAAACGAAAGCTCAGGATATTTGATGAATAAATTAATTTGTACTAATCAACATTCATCGTCATTCGGTCGGGGTTTTGTTGGTAACAATAAATTTACGGCCAACTTAAGTAAGAATGTGTTTTTATTAACTACCTACTCTTTATTTTTAATGCTTAGGTATGCATTATGCATTTACATCAACTCCAATTTCCGAGAGAGTGCAGAGTTGACAAAATATTTTCACGTGACCTCAAATTAACTGTTGTGAAGATTTGAAGCTATTTATTTCCATGCACCTTATATGCATGGAACTCGTTACATAAAAGTCTCACGTGTCTCATACTTATTTTACACAAAAGCTTATCACTTAATGCAGCCAGCGCAGATGAAGACAATAACTAGTCGAGTCGTCGCGACAAAACGCCACGAGATAGAAACCTCTCGTCTGTAACAATACGCTTTGTCGCTCCAATCTCAAAAGGATATTCGAATGTATTGAACTTGGGAGAATTTCACTCACATTCAACCATTCAAGGGAATCTCACGGAAATTCCTCGTGAAATTTTCACATAATCCGACGTAGTACGAGGACAGCCCCATTGTTTAGAAAAAAAATGCGGATATTCAGCTGGGACCCTCCGCAAATTCTTAGAGAAAAACTGACCCGAAAAGCTAGGGTTTTGTGAAATGTTAAAAATGGAATGCGCCCAGAGAAATGGATTTTGAGATTATGATTTGAGGACAAGGTTTGATGGGGGTAACGTGCTCGTATTATGTAAGGGCGGTCTATCTCTGGATATACTTGTAACGCAGTCGATATGCAGAATATTGCCGAGCGCTGTGGTATTTTCAAGCCGTGCAACAAACATACGTCCCCAACACAGCTTTGTTTAATTAAGATAACTTTCCCACTCACATTAAGGCGCTTTAAGTCGACGAATGTCGTCTACAATTAAAGTAATGCTCTTAACTTGTGTGCGATAAAATAAAGTTGGCGTATGAGACACTTGACATTTTCCGCGTAAGTGACGGCGAAACACGGAGGTTTTATTTACTTCACCGTTAAAAATAAGTGGTGAGAAATTTTAAATTGACACGGTCGAATCTTTTTCCACATGTATTTAGCTAAAAAGTTAACCACTGCAGTTATTGCCTACATAAATACATTTTGACTGAACATCCTTTATGAGGGAGACCCGAATGAAAAAATAAATTAATTTTCATTCTTTTTCACGTTCTGAGTACTGACGGTTAGACCATTTTTTCATCAACCCGTAATAGCCTATTCACATTCACATTAGTACGTTAATCAGTCCAAGAACTGATACTAACAAAAAGTCACCATGTATATGTATTATAATCATTTTAGGGAAGGAACTGCGACACCATTTCAAAAAATTACTCACAGCAGACACCATGGCGAGCTGATGAATGGAGTTCAAACAAAAAGTAATTCTGGTACAACAAACGTTCGCCCGAAGCACTTTGTCGGGAATTTCTTTGTGGGAGTCTGCCATAACAATAGCACTTCATTCAAACATTATTTTCTCATACAGTTTTGTTGCGAGATAGTCGCGCCGGCAATTGCTGGCTATTCACGATTCGTTACAGAACACGCTTTCAAGTTTATCCAGTAAAGGACTATGCAATATGGTAGCAATAACGATAATTCTACCCAAAGCCCAATTTATACGTACATCTGTTACACGAATGACGTTTATGAACGCCTATAGTCGTTACATATAGATGGAACTTATTCATCGTATCTGTTACTGGGCTCATTTTTTGACACTACAGTGTAGGTGATACTTTTATTTAAGAATGTGAAATCATCCAATAACTGCCTCTCGATCGGTGAAGTGGGAGGCTATGTCAGACTTTTATTGACTAAAACCCATCCGTGTTTCGTCATTTGCTCTTCGTGTTCCGAGGCCGCGGTAATCTTTCAAATAATTCTGCAACTGCACGTACATCTGTTACACAAATGGCGTTTATGAACGTCTACATTCGTTACATATACAACGTGTAACGGAAACCCCATATCTATCCAAAAGAACTGAAGACAACATCTGGTATGGAGTCTCTATGCAAAGTTTCAGCTCAAAATAAGTGACTCACAGAATTGACCCCAAATTGTTGATTTCGTATGTTTCTTGAATACCAATAATAACAAACGTGTCACGTCACTATGAGGGTCACCACTTTCCACGTCACTTGCCAATAAAACGATAATTCTCTTCGTTCTTCTTAATTTGAAAAATTCGGTCTCTGGTATCAATGTATTGAAATTTGTAATAAGTTCCACACATGTACACATAGGATTAGAAAACCCTTGCCATATCGTTTTTTTATCATCCAAAGAAGCCGTGCACTTGGTATGTATATACCCTTTAAATTAGACGTTGTACATGGAACTTATTCATCGTATCTGTTACTGGGCTCAGTTTTTGGCACTACAGTGTAGATGATACTTTTTATTTAAGGATCGGAAATCATCCAATGACTGTCTCCCGATCTGGGCGAAGCGGAAGGGTGTGTCAGACTTTTACTGACTAAATCTGATCCGTGTTCCGTCATTTGCCCTACGCGTTCCGAGTCTGCGGTAACTCTGTCAAACAATTCCGTAGCCCCACGTATATCTATTACACGAATGACGTTTATGAACGCCTATAGTCGTTACACATAGATGGAACTTATTCATCGTATCTGTGTTACATTACTGGGCTCATTTTTCGGCACTACAGTGTAGGTGATACTTTGGTTAATTATTTTATAATGACTGCGAATATTCTATTGAACAAATTTTTGCAGAAGTTTGAAACGACGTTGTAATAGCTTTCAGGCATATAAGGAGTTTTAGTTAAGTTTAGTTATTGCTTGCTTGTTGTGGTCGGGCTGGGGATCGATGGACCATCTATTTACGTTAAGATGTTGGCGCTGGTAGTTATTTGTATATCTTAAGAAGAAGCCTGAATGTCAGACAACCGGTCTCGCTAGTAAGAGCATAGTGTTTTTTTTTATTGATAATAGGCACGCGGTTGACCACCATCTCACCTGATAGTAAGTGATTATGTGGTCGAAGATGGAGCACGCTTACCTAAAAGTAACCTATTCACTCTTGACTTAAAGACCCCTAAGTTATAGCTATCGGGAAACACAGTCTCCGGCAGGGAATTCCACTCCTTAGCCGTACGCATAATGAAGGTATTCCCAAAACGTTTTGTGCGTATGTAATGATTCATTGTTAAAGCGTTATCCATTATTAATCCCCCCGGAACAAAGTAAATAAAATTATAGCCTGTCTATACCAAAAAATAAATTTAATCAAAATTCTGTCAAACAACAGCTTAATAATCACACTGTGAGGTGTGCATTACATAATCAGCAACCTCAATCAATCACGCAAATTAAACAAAACGGCAAATTAACAAATATTTTGCAGAATGTATTGTTTTTTTTAATACTTCTGGTTGGCAACTGTTATGCAATATGACATACGATGATATAGTACTTAAATTCTTATGACGTAGTAGTTGGTGACTTTCAATCTTAAACATTATATATTCAGGGGTCAATAATTACGGATTTGTGAGAATGTTCCTTCACGGCCCGAAATGTACGGGCAGTGTAGGAAGATGAATAGATAGATAGATATATTCTTTATTGTACACCATAACAGTAAAACAAAATTATGGACTTAACAATTAAAAACGGTGATACAAGTGGCGGTCTTATCGCTAAAAGCGATCTTTTACAGACAACCTTTGGATGGATTTGACATAGAAGGAGAAAATAAATACGCGGTTAGTCCACGGTGTACTATTTATCAATATAAAATACAAAACAATAAATAACGTTCTCAAAACATATACATACATATAAATATTAAAAAAAGAAAGAAACAAAGACATACATAACAACAACAATTTAAAGAGAGAGAAAAAGATCTTTTACTAAGTTTTTGATAGAAAATAGGGTTTGTGCTTGTCTTACTAACACGGGTAGAGCATTCCACAGCCTGACTGCTAGAGCTGCGAACGACTTACCATAGAAATTGGTAGCGTGACTCGGTACCGCAAGCCTTAAGTTTTCTGAAGTGGAGCGGAAGGGAGAGTCAGACTTCTACTGACTATAAACTCACCCTGTTCCGTCACTGCCTTTACGTTCCGGGGGCGATATTCCCAACCACTGCCACTCTTAAGCCAGAATCAACAGTGGTGACCATCAGTAGGAGTGAATGAAACTTGAAAAATAACGGTCATGGAACAACAATTCTACTATCTTGGAACCCTAAACAACATGAATCACTAAAGAACAACAGAGTTATAAGAAAAACAGAACTTAAACTTGGAATGCCCTGCCAGAGTCAGTGTTTCCTGATAACCTGAGGGTCTTTAAGTCAAGAGTGAATAGGTTACTTCTAGACAAGCGTGCTTCAGCTTCGACCACATCGTTGCTTACCATCAAGTAAGATGGTGATGATGGCGGGCCTACCAATAATAAAAAATAAACTTCCACTTCCCTCAATATCAAATAAGAGGCAGAACAGAACTAAGCCAATACCACAAAGGGACATTTACAGCTGGGTTAATCCCAGTTGTCACACTTATATTAGTGGGTCCTAAATTGTGTGCTAGATTTGATTCCAATATGAGTTATGACTAAATCATTCGAAGGCACGAATATTTCAACAAAGTCCCTGTAGTATACAACTCCAGATGTAAATTTAACATTATTCTAGTACTAACACAATACTGTTATGTCATGACTATCAATAATATACCTTCGGTGGCAGTAAATAATGTCTAAGTCCGTAATTATACCGTAGTGTTTGGAGACCTACTTAATTAATCCTATCCTCTCCTACTTACATAATATATAATAACTAGTACTCACGCGGGGCTTCGCTCCCGTGGATTCTATCACGATAAAAACATAACTCTCCTTTTTGCAGACGCGTAAAAAGTAGCCTATAACCTTCCTCAACCTTCAAGCTACTTCCATACCAAATTGCATCCAAATCCACCCAGTACTTTCGAAGATTAGCGCATTCAAGCTAACAAACAAACTTTTCCGCTTTATAATATTAAGTATAGATAAATCTATAGCACATAAACACAGATGGATGTTTGTAACTCTTACACGCAAAATATGCTGCGCTGATCTTGCTCCATAGGACATATATTAATATATTTTTATTTGCCTTTTAAAATACGTTCCCGCTTCGTAAGCCAAAATATAAATTGAAATAGTGTGACACACTGTAAAGTTATGTATTTTTTTGTTTGTTTGATAAAATATGTGTTTATTGACTCTGGTAATTGTTTAACGATTTTCATTGTTTTCGTCAGTGAAGATGCTTTAATTTTTTTTTATTATTATTATTTATTGGTATTAATGTGTGAGTTTAGAATTTTTAATTACATTAGAATCTTAATAAAAACTTTTTACCAAAAAATTAAACCGACTCCCAAAAAACACTGCAAAGTGAAAAATAACTTTAATTTCGGTAGTCGGTGTCTTTAGTTTTGTATTTTCGTTTTTGGCACCGACTTCCGAAATTAAAGTTATTTTTCACTTTGCAGTGTTTTTTGGGAGTCGGTTTAATTTTTTGGTAAAAAGTTTTTATTTCACTCTTTTTAGTTGGTCTATTTTTAATTTACCTAGTTACAAGAGCCTAATTATCAACTACTTATAACCTTTTACAAAATATTGCTTTTCCCAATGCTGGGCCGTTAATTGTTGAGGAGTTCTCCTGGTACTTCACCATCAGCTCTACATCACCATATGCATTGTGACGAGCATAAAGTGCGTAACATCCATATTCAAGTAATCGAATCGCAATCCACTCAATACTTATTATTGAGTAGTTTCGGCGGCCATCTGTGGTCTTCATCATCAGTTCCACTTCCTCAAATGGTACTTTTTGAGAGCAACTGCACAAGTTACTATAATAAATACCCAAAACGACATAGGTGTGCCTATAATATTTGAAGAGTTCCCTCGATTTCTCCAGGATCCCATCATCAGATTCTGACGTTTATGAAAATGGGACCAATATCAAAGTATACCCTTTCAATCAAAAAAAGAATTTTCCAAATCGGTTCAGCCGTCTTCGAGTAATCGATGATCATACATTAAAAAAAAAAAAATATATATATACGCGTCGAATTGATAACCTCCTCTTTTTGTCGTCGGTTGAAAATAAGCCAATGCCCCACAAAGCGTTTGTCTATGAGTACCTACAGATATTTTAAAAATATATGATTTTCTCATAACATTATATCGTAAACCATTAATACACATACATATCACCACCACACTCCTCTATTTTACTTCCATGTTATGTAATGTTATTTACAAAACATAAAATTAAAAGTGAGGATAAGTTACATTAATTAATATTTCACATATACATACTTATGTATTCTCGCCAAATGGTAATCTGGCGAGTAAAAAATAATTGTAACAAAAAAGAAATACTGCAAAATATTGAATAAAAAAAGATATTTAAAAAAATATCAATTAATAATATACCACTTTTTGAGTGCTTTTGCAAATCTGCTCTTTTTATTCTGATTTATCTGCAGGCAATGTATTGAGTAAGTAAGGTACTCGCTTATCAATCGTTCTATCACCAAAGTAATTATTTACTCTAGGTACATTAAATTTACCTGCAGATACTGTCCTCGTTGCGTGGTTATGGGTAACTAACGATTTAGATCGAGAACTCCGATATAGACGATGACTTCAAATGCCATTAGAATCTATCTACCTTTATCTACGTTATATTCACTCAATTATTTTAAATATCGTACAATCATGTATTTTCAATGGTCTAGCATGTATTTTTAATGGTCTAATTGAAGAAAATTAATTAAATCCGTCTTTGAAAGAGAAGTTTCATACAAGATTCACCCTCGCAAAAATTCTGTAACAGTCTCCAGGTTCCAATCCATCTCTGTAACAAAATATAATAAAATCGGCTCAGTGATTAAGCACGAATGAAAGATAATACAAACATTTTTTTGCATTTATTATTTTATAGGTTTTAGGATTAGAATAACGTGGTTTATCACAAAAGTCGCGAACAGAAGCTAGTTAATAATAATTCCTGGTAGTCAGCTGTTCTTGATTAGAGTTACAGATATTTTTATTACCATTTCCACATTAGCCTAAAACACGCGGGCCGAAGAAGACAGCAAATAAACCTGACATGCGAGGAGGGAAGTTGTGGGACAACAAAAGCTAAATAAAAAAAAAAAAAAAAAAGTGCATTTCGGGCTACGCGCAGTGTAGGGTTCCGTCGTTTACTACAACGCCAAGTGCGAGTCTAACCAAAAGTTCCGTACCTTGCTCGAACAAAAACAGACTACTCTGTTTTACACGAATAAGAATTAAACCTTATCTGTACTACTCTCAACCACAAAGGGCTGTCTGTTGAGCCCTATGCGTCATTAAATGGTCACTCTCTTATTGTCTGTGAATTTAATGTAAAGCGTAGTAAATATAAGCCTCACACTATAACGTACAGACCATTTAAGCTAATAAATAACTCTGGATAGTGACTTGTCGTGTATAGACTGGTACAACATTTGTTGCTTGAGTGATGTAAACGACATGGTTGAGAAATTAAATGACCACATTTTAACAATCTTCGATGTTCACGCCCCGGTCAAGACATGTATAATCAAGGAACCGTCATACCCCTGGATCACTGATACCAAAAAACTTATGATGCACTTGCGTAATGATGCTCTGTCCAAGTATCGTAAAACGAAGTCAGAGTCAAAAAGTTATATTACAAACAATTAAGATCTCTGGTGTTGAACTCCATATTCACTCCATATACATACTTTAAATTTAATATTAATAACAACATTAAAAACCCTAAAGTGTTATGGAATAATTTAAAAAAACACCGTACTGCCAAATAAAGAAATTGAAGACCTTCCTACTCACCTTAGCTCCGGGCCGCATAAATTAATAATTTTTGAATGTTCCTGGCAGGCCTATCTGCAATGATGCGCAACGTAAATTCTTCGAATCTCATCGATTCAGAACTGATAGCACTACGTTCGCATCACAATCAGTAACGGAAAGTCAAATTATGAGATACTTTCGCGAGCTTAAATCTAATGCAGAAGGCTGTGATAGAGTTACTTTGAATATGCTTTTATTAACTCTTTCACATACACTAAAAGCGATCACTGATATTGTGAACAGTTCGATCGACTCGGCGACGTTCCCTAACATCTGGAAAATTGCACTTGTTAGACCTTTGCCCAAGATTACGAATCCAATAGACCTAAAAGATCTCAGGCCCATTAGCATTCTGCCTTGCCTATCCAAAATTGCCGAAAAGGCCGAGTGCCAGCAGTTGTCCCAATACTTGGAAGTAAATAAAATACTGCCTGAACTACAGTCAGGCTTTCGCAAACAGCGTGGCACTGCTACGGCACTTTTAGATGTAACGGATAATATTTTGGCAGCCAAAGATAAGGGCCACTGTACACTTCTTGTTCTGCTTGATTTTTCGCGGGCTTTCGACTGTATCAATGTTGATTTGTTCCTTTCAAAACTGTACTATTATGGCTTCGATCAACACACAATACAATGGTTCCATAGTTACCTCACTAACCGTCAGCAACGTGTGGTAATCCGATTAAGCGATGGGTCATCCTGTGCTTCATCACTTACCTCCATTAGAAGAGGAGTTCCGCAAGGCTCTATACTGGGTCCCATTATTTTTATTTTGTATTGTGCGGACATTATAAATTCTCTCAATCATTGTGGTTATCATATTTATGCTGACGATGTGCAAGTTTACATTTCTTTTAAGCCGAGTGACTATGACATTGCGTTAGAACATCTCAACCATGATCTCAACAATATAGCATGTTGGGCTAAGGACAATGGTTTGGTACTTAATCCTGCTAAGTCTAAATACTTGCTCTTTGGAACCAAGTGCCAAATCGGTGTCGTACCGGCAACGCTTAACGTTACCCTGCTGGTTGAGTCGGTCAGTCGAGTCAGTGGGGCTAGGAGGCTAGGAGGTTATCGGCTGAAGGTCCTTTACAAAATAAGGCCTTACCTATCGGAAGAGCTGCGAGTCCAACTTGTTGAATCACTCGTACTCTCAAATCTAAATTACGCGGATACAGTTATTGGCCCTCGACTGTTGGCAAGAACTGATCGTCTGATCCAGAGGGTGCAAAACGCCTGCGCTCGATTTTGCTTTACAATTCCACCGAGAACTCACGTAACCCCATTTTTAAATAAGCACACTATCCTCAAAATGAAGTCGCGTCGTAAGTTGTATTTGGCTTGCCTTCTGTTTGGAGTGATAAAGTACAAGCAACTGAGCTACCTTTACAACAAATTGAGCTGGATCGCTGGTAGAAGGGAATGCGCTAGCAGACAATGCTCGCAACAGCTTGCTACTCAACCGCACAAGACAGCTGCTTTTAGAGGCAGTTTCAGGTACGCTGCATCCAAATGCTGGAACAATATTCCCCCACCTATTCCCATAAGACAGATTAAAACAATTGAAACTTTTAGAAGTCGGCTTCGACAATTTCTTATAAATTCACAGAAGGAACTGGGTGAAGCGATTGCGAACACTTCCGTAATTTAAAGTTGGTAGTAGGTAAAGACATACAATGATGATAACAGCCAATTTATTTATTTATTTTCAGATTTTTTTTTCTAAAAAAACTGTTTTTTTTTTGTTAGTAAAAATTTAAAATCATGAATTAAAAATTGATTCTAATATATTTTCCCGCAGCATCAGTTTAATGCCAGTATCGGAAATGCTGCCTGTGTATAAAAAAATATTGTTTATTAATATTATGCAAGTAAGTATAATGTAATATAATATAATGTGAATTATTTTTAACAGATAACACTGACAGACTACTGACTCTCTCTAAATTTAACGAAATAGCACCTGGAATTCAAATTATTGAGAAAAGTTCTCTCCGTCTCCTTGGTTCTCCAATCTTTGATACTTCCTTTCCCGACTTTATTGCAGAACAAATTAATAAATTCAATGACGTTTCGGAAAGATTGCTCCAAATCAATATGCACTCGGCCATCACTATAATTCGTTTCTGCTGTTTTGGCCCTAAATTAACATACTCTCTTCGTGCTTCCCATTTGTGGAAGCACCATCAACTTTTAGTTCAAATGGATCAAATTATCAGACGAACTTTGTCCTTAATTCTGAATGTGGCTTTGGATGACCGAGCTTGGGCCCAAGCCTCTCTTCCCATCCGCATGGGAGGGCTCGGAATCCGCAAAATTTCTAGTATTAGTTTACCGGCTTTCATTTCCTCGGTCCACAGCACTGAGAAATTAATCAGGAATATCCTGGCTTCCACACTGATTGATTTCAATGTGCCGTGCTTCACTGAGGCTATTGATGCCTGGAATCTCGCTTGTCCGAATTCTGACCTACCTGTTATACCATCTTCCCAGAGGCGGTGGGACGAGCCACTCTGCAGAGTAGTTCTGAATAATTTACTAACCACGTCTGCTACTTCTGCTGAGTGTGCTCGTCTGCTGGCTGTGGGAAAGTGGGAATCAGGTCTTTGGTTACATGCTCTACCATCCTCAAATCGAGGCACTTTGTTCGACGACACCACTTTCCGCATCGCTGCTTCACTACGCCTAGGAGCCCCTTGTTGTTCCCCTCATCGCTGTAATTGTGGGGAAGTGGTCAACAGCCTCGGGCACCATGGTCTCTCTTGCAGCCGTAGTGCGGGTCGTTTTGCACGACATGCCAACTTAAATGACATTATCCGACGAGCCCTTGTCACCGTCGGCGTTCCAGCCGTTTTGGAACCCATTGGACTGGCGCGTGACGATGGCAAGAGACCAGACGGCATGTCATTGTTTCCTTGGAAGATGGGTAGGCCTTTAGTGTGGGACGCAACTTGTGTCGATACTGTCGCGCCATCCCATCTTCCCAGTTCATCATGTTGTGCTGGCGCTCCCGCTGCGGCTGCGGAAAACCTCAAGCGGCGTAAATATAGTCATCTCGGTGATAACTATATTTTCGAGCCGTTTGGGGTCGAAACTCTCGGACCATGGGGCCCGTGTGCTCACAGCCTTTTTAAAGAAATATCGAAAAGGCTCGTTGACGCTTCCCGCGACCCAAGGGCTGGCTATTTCTTTGGTCAACGGCTAAGCATTGCCATACAACGAGGCAATGCCGCCAGTATCTTAGGTACGTTGCCAGCCGACAGCGTTGAGGATGAATTTTTTGATGCTTTATTGTAGTTTGTATTTTAGTACATAATTTTGTATATTTGTTGTAATTAATTGTTTAAATAAAAACCGTTAACTTGTAACTAGAATAAACCTACATATATATTTATCATAATACATACCAAAAATATATCAGTAAGTATAATAAGTATTAGGTACATAAATATTACACAAATAATTTCAGAACACTAGCTTTACTCTAATGTTAATTTTATTATTTTACTGTACGTCACCTGCTCGACGTCCGTAAGTACGGCTACTGGGATCCACTAGAATACCAGCGTCAGGCATATTTGCCTGGCGCATGCTCAGCTGAACTCCCATTTGGTGCAATTTGGAGACACACACCACACCAATGTTTCGTGTTACATTTTTAAGTATGTTTTCTTTTCTTTCTTGGTTGTATACGTTTGTTCTGTTCTTTTTTTCTGTAATTTATGTGTTGTAATTATGTTCATGTGCTTTTGTGTGTTGTGTCTTCTGTTGACCAATAAAAGTTTTATCTATCTATCTTAATATTTTTCAATGGAATTTTCCGAAAGCGAGTAGAAATCAGTTGGTCGACTATTACTCGTATGAAACCAATTTAAGTCTGATAGTTTTCCTTTTAAGTCCGCTATATGTAGGGACTACTGCCGTGACGTTTGAATTGCTACCTTTAACCACTTAGTTGGTAGGGGGGGAGGGGGCTTTTGACTATAACAAAGATTAGTACTTTGAAGCTTAGTATTTCGTAAACAGATCACTGAATCGAAAATTAGACATCCTACAATCGCCAACGATACCACACTATGGAGTAGACGAGATAAAAAGTCATCCCTTCTTTACAAGTAGGGAGAAAAACAAAACAAAACATTTTTTTCATCATTTTATCATACCACTTTATCGGCGTGACTAATATGTATATCCAGCCTAAATTTACTATAGTACTACAGCACTAATTGTTTCTGAGCTAAGCCGCGACTAGACAGACGGACATGGCGAAACTATAAGGAGGAACCCTAAAAAAGAGATGTTGCTAGTGTTGACTATAAGGATTGCCGTTAATTAAAAAACACCTGCAACGCTTATCTATGCAAAGCCCATACCTATGTCGATGGCATTCCTATCTCAAGTTAACCTATGAGGAAAACTCGACACCGTCCCGCGGGTGAAACTCCTCGATTTAGCTAAATAATGTCGGACGTGATAAAGTCACAACGTTTTTTCTGTTTCCTTTCTTGGCACCAGCAATTTGCAAGCACTGATAAGCTTCACACTCTTAGCATTTTTCCTTACCTATTTTTTTTTCTCGCATTAAATATAATTCTCTTGGCGAAACAAACGACATCCCGAGAAATGATAAAATAGTAAATTATGTGGAGGGCTGAACACCTGCATAATGTCTCCGTCAATCATACACGTGCGTGAAATTGAATCTCATGAGCGCAAATCACACAACCCTCTATTACCATACGCGATGGTGTCACTCACCTTAACAAAAATCAACAATGTAAAACAAACCATATTTGTAGTCGCATAAAGTCTGTTTCACATCTACAGAGAGGATCACACTGTATGATAAACGGACCGTATTCGCTCGTAATATATTTCATTTTTGTTTAGGGCCGCAATTTCGTCTTTAGGTTAATAATATACAGTATAGTCTGTGTTTAAGCTGTGGTTATTTCTTATTTACTTCACCTCATTCGTTCATTACGTTCATTCAGTATTGCCACATCACTAAAGTACGACGTTTAATTATGAATTCATTAGCTCTCACGACGGGTTCTGTACATACATCAATGTAATTAATGAGTGCTTCCAACAATATTTTGTTTGTAATACTTATTTTTGCTTTTTTTAAATTAATTGTATGACGGTAAAACTGGCCAAATGAGACTTCAACTCATACACTAACATATTCAAAGGGGTCAAAAAAGCTATTCAAGCATTCATAATAGTTTTTTATTTAACAGACTGTAGTTATTATTGAATTTGCAGTGTTTTTTGGAAGTCGGTTTAATTTATTGGTAAAAAGTTTTTATTTCGGTCATTTTAGTTGTTCGATTTATAATTTACCTAGTTACAAAAGCCTAAATCTCAACTAGTTATAACCTTTTACAAAATATTGCTTTTCCCAATGTTGGGCCGTTAATTGTTGAGGAGTTCTCCTGGTACTTCACCATCAGCTTCACTTCACCATATGCATTGTGACGAGCATATTGTGCTTAATAACCATATTCAAGTAATCGAAGCGGAACCCATGAAATACTTATTATTCCTACTTATATATTGCGTAGTTCCAGTGGCCATCTGTGGTCTTCATCATCAGGTCCACTTCTCAAATGGTGCTTTTCGAATGCAACTATACAAGTTACTATAAAAAATACTCAAATCACTATAGGTGTGCCTATAATATTTGAACAGTTCCCTCGATTTCTCCATGATCCCATCATCAGATCCTGATTTCGTAGCAATGGGACCAACTAGACAGTATACCCTTTCAAACGCAAAAATAATTTTCCAAATCGGTCCAGCCGTCTCCGAGTTATGAGGTAACTAAATACATTTAAAAAAAAGTTCAAGACGAATTGAGAACCTCCTTTTTTTGAAGTCGGTTAAAAAAGCAAACAATTTTGATGATTTTTACATGTTGAAAAAACAAATGCCTGCGTGTACTAGCTAAAGTGTCACCCACTTCCTTTTCACGCAGTATCGGGCTAGTGACTACCTTTACAGGTTTTAATAATAAGTTCATTAACATCAGTTGACTGTCGCAATCTGACACGGCAAACACGCCTTCAATTATATCGCACGTCCTCAAAAGTACAAACGAAAATGTACATAACAAAGCGTCTAAATAAAGTAGAAACTCGTTTGATCACGTTCGGTGATCCATTCAAGTGCAGTTCCAAGGTGATTGTTGTAATAACTGGGAGTCCCGGAATACCTGAGTTCTATAGAGAGTTTGCGGAGCAATTGCATCGTTGTACTGAGCTACCAGTTTGTGTAGTAGGTGAGCGATTTTGATTCAGACATCATTTGTAACCTCTTTAAGTTGGAAAACCAATAACGTTCGCGCTGACGGCCACTTGTATAACTGCAAAGTCCTGTCTCAAGGTATGTTAGTGCGGAATTGTAATTCGAATCACAATGTAAATAGGTCGAGTGAAGTGTAAAATAAGACCAACTAAGTAATGTTTATTTTATACTAGCAGATAGATGTTCGCGACTTCGTTCGCGTACGAAGTTTTTCCCGTGTAAATCCCGATCCCGTGGGAATTTAGCAAAATCCCGTCTTAACGAGCATCTACGTACTAAAAGGAACCCCCATGCAAAAGATAGAGCCCCATTACTTGTTGTTTCTGAGATTTCGTGATTAATCAGTGAGTGGTATTTCGCTTTTATATACAAAGTGGAGAAGACAATATGACCATAAATTTATAGATAGATATACATATATGATAGATAGATATACTCTTTACAAGCTGTGCCCGCGACTTCGTCCGCGCGGAATAGTGACTTTCGACAGCATTTTTTTAATTTTTTAGGCTAATGATTTTGAAAATAAAACTCATACATAATTTGAATGTTGTATTTATTAATATCTAATCAAAAGTCTAAAAAATAAGTTTCAAGCTTCTAGCTTTTCAAAGCATCTTTCACTACAAAACGGCAATTTC
The DNA here is from genome assembly GCA_943138885.2 of Tholera decimalis. Lineage (NCBI taxonomy): Eukaryota > Metazoa > Arthropoda > Insecta > Lepidoptera > Noctuidae > Tholera > Tholera decimalis. The sequence goes on from OW964565.2 coordinate 23,945,388, forward strand.
ATATTAATGTCGTATTAATAATCAATCTCGTATTATTGCGATTTTTAGAAAATATCTTTTTTTATTAATTTCGATGTATCATTTTATATTATCCTCACTATGGTTTCCTCGAGACTAGTATAGTCGGTGTTTTCATTTATGATCTTATCATCTTCCCCACCTTTTATACAGATTTATAAACACATAAAAGTATTCTGTCTGTTTCACTGGCCTAGGTCATATTTCCCGTTGCCGTGGTTGCGGGCATGTTCTAACGAGATACGGCGGCGCTGGAATTTAAGGGCAGCTGTAGGAACAGGGTGGATTTTTAGACAGTAGAAGTCTGACACCGCTCCACCCAGAGCGGGCGTTCGTGGATTTTACCATCCGAAAAAAAAGTCCTAAATGCAAGTCCGTTAGTGCATCTCTCAATGTTGAGGCTTCAGTCACTCATGATTTTGTTATATATTTTTCAGGTCATGCTGGCCACGATGAGATCGAAAATGAAAAATTTCCACGAATATGGACCTTGTACAATACCGAGGGTCAAATAGAACACAAATTAGATCTTCTTAAGAACCACTTTGATACGAGGGCCAAATTACATATGATTGGACATTCTATCGGAGCGTGGATACTGATGGAACTCCTGCACAAGAACGAATACCTAACTGACAGAATCTCCTCAATAAACTTATTATTTCCAACGCTACAAAAGTTCTCAGCAACCAAAAATGGGAAACTCTTAAACAATTTCGTGAGATATTTTCATAGATTTATACTTTTATTCTTGTTTTTAATTCAGTTAGTACCGACAATCAGATTGCTTGGAATTAAGTTATATTTATACATTAATTCGTTACCGTCGAGTTATGTTAAACGAGTGACGATATATCTCAACCCGATGCTGCAGGAAAAATCAATGTTGTTGGCTTACGAAGTTATGGACAGAATACACGAGCTTAATACCCCCGCTATTAACAGAGTAAAGCATATGACTAATGTATTATACAGCACGGAAGACGCATGGGTACCGATGCATCATATACAGGATTTACAAAAGCTAGTACCACATGTTACCTTGAAGCAAGTGAACGTAGAACACGCCTTTGTTTTAAAATCCTCAGTATTTGTTGCTAATATTGTGGGCAATTTAATAAACAATGGAAATACTATGGCGTGTAGTAAAATACTGGAATGATTTATTTAAAACTTTTGTTTTTATTTTCCTGACCTTGTGTTCATGCAAACAACTTCAAAAGCAAGTTACAACGTTAAGGTACTGCATTCGGGAGTAAGCCCAGCTGCTCAACTCAGCTTAGCATAAGCTCAGCTGAACATCTTACAACACGCTGAGAATTATGTTACAGAAAGAGGAAACTTTAGGCACTGTTAGGTAAGGACAACTTTAAAAGATATTTGATTTCAAAACGTAATAAAGTTCCCCAGCAAACATGTTGCTTGGAGATGAATAAAAGCGTTTCATAAAGTTGGATCGCAACAGGTCCCTTCGAAGAAAGCATATTGTCAATTTCCCATATTGTGAAGTTCCAAACAACAATTGAATCGGGGTCTCGACGTCTCGCCTTCAATCGGATCTAAAGGACTTTATCTTCGATATAAAACAGAGGTAGTTCTGTCACGTAAATCTACTATAGCTATGTATATACAAGTGGCGAATCCAATATATTTTCAGTACTTATATAAATTGGTTACATAGATATAGAGGTGGATGTTCACTCTTCTTTCAACCCTTCATCCGATTGGTTGTTTGCTGTTGGTATTTCGAAAGGTAATCCTGAGCTATTTAGGTGAAAAGTACGCAGTGTTTACAGAATCGTAAGTAACGTAAGAGTTTACACTTCAAATGATGCAAGATTTGCATTCCTAGATGATTAAAATGAAGTCTAACGCTCTGCTAAACAATTTATATATATTGTATTTGATTTATCATCAATTTATGCTGTAAATATTTAAAGAATAAATTAAAATTTAACTAGCTTTTGCCCGTGACTACGTTCGCGTAGAAATTTCGCACATTATGTCGGAACAAGGTAGCCTATATAGTATTCCTGACTTTAATCTATTACTGTACCAATTTTCATACAGTTCCGTCATTCCATACATTTAAATGTTCGCATTTATAATATAACAGTACATATAATAGTACAGATTTCTCTATTAGTATAATTTTTATTATTATCTAAACTAATATTATAAGTAGGAAACATTAGAAAGCTGCATTTTCACTCAATGACACAGGTAAAAAAATAAAAAAACAGGGTTCCCTAATAAAAATCCAATAATGTAACCCAAGGTATGCAAAAATTTGTCATAAAAATCTGTCATCGCGTGCGCTGCGGAAACTATTAATGATAGATCAAAAAATGATCTACAGTATTATAGAACATATCAATATCTACGAAAAAGTCCGCAATATCATATGTCCAACTACTTTAGTTATGCCACTATAACTACTTTTTACATTTTAAAAGTTGATAAAAGTGCCGAAAATTATCAGAACACATTGTTCATACCTTTATATTAATCCTTATCTCATGAAAATGTCAAATACTTTTTAAATAATTAAAATTGGCCATTCCATTCAAAGATATAACGAATTTAAAAATGTCTCTTACTAATATTATAAATGTAAAAGTTTGTGAGGATGGATGGATGGATGTATGTTTGTTACTCTTTCACGCAAAAACTATAGAACGGATAAGAATCAAATTTGACAAGTAGGTAGTTTACATCGTGGAATAACACATAGTTTGCTTTTCATCCCGGAATTCCCACGGGATCGAGATTTTACCCGGGAATATCCTCCCACGCGAACGAAGTCGCGGCCAGAAAGCTAGTATTATTATAAATCGTCGCCTTAGAGTGAAAACCTCGGGAGTACATTTTTTCCAATTTTTTTTATTGCGTTTCCAGAAAGCAATCCTAGCAACGCACATCATGATCTCACTAATATGTTCATTCGATACTCGAAACGCTATCTATGAAAGTAAGTGAGAACCTCGTAAACACTCGCATCGCTTCGTCAGTTTAGCGTAATCAGGCCATGGATTATGCATTTCTGAACTGTTCGATATTATGTATAATATCGAACAGTTCTGGATATAAAAACGGGTTAAATTTACATATAAATGTATAAAAAAAGACATGAAAGAAACCGTACAAAAATTATATAGCACGCAGATTTTTCTTCCTCCTGAAAAGTTACTCCTTTTTCACTTACGACGTTTTCACTCTTAGGCGTCGAAATGGTATTTGATTTCTGTTTTAAGTACAAAGCATAGCGTATACACGCCAAAAGTTTAGAATAGTCTATTTTAATACCGTATTAGTTGAACCCCATTATCCTATTTTCTTATATTCATCAGCCTAAATCACCCCAGAAATATAATTATAATTAATCAAAGGGTTACAGATAGTCTGTTTAACAAAGCAGGAGTGGCAAACATTTTTGATTTCCACTTCACTCCAAGTACTTCCAAAGCTGGCCACAAACAGTTGTGGAAACTAGAATCAATAATGAATACAGTATTCAATTGACCAGGATACCAGTGTTGGCGGACGCTCGCTTACATATCGCAATGGATATGCTAATGTTGTATGTCCTGAGCCGATTACACGCAAACCCACTTGCTGTGCGTCTTGATTGTTAGCGAGCATCCTGTGCCAGCCAACACTTGACTGTATACGTGTGTAAACGAAGCATGCTAGTGATGTGCTGGCGTAGGAAACAATATCGATAAAACTGTATAAAAATTAGCTAAAGCATAAATATCTATTCTATACATATTAATAAAATTAAGTATCTATATGTGAGTTCGAAATAACTGTGTTTTCTCAAATAGTTCTAATTATTTACACAATACTTAAACACAAACAAATGTTAGTTTATTAATTTTGTTTGTCTATATACAACGTGTAACGGAAACCCCATATCTATCCAAAGGCGCTGAAGACAACATCTGGTATGGAGTCTCTATGCACAGTTTTAGCTCAAAATAAGTCACTCACTGAATTGACCGCAAATTATTGGTTTCATATGTTTCTTCAATACCAGTAATAACAAACGTGTCACAGCACTATGAGGATCATCACTTTCCACGTCACTTGCCAATAAAACGATGATTCTCTTCGTTCTTCTTAATTTGAAAAATTCGGCCTCTGGTATCAATGTATTGAAATTTCTAATATGCTCCACATATGTAGACTAGACATAGGATTAGAAAACCCTTGCCATATCGTTTGTTATCATCCAAAGAAGCCGTGCACTCGGTGTGTATATACCCTTTAAATTACACGTTGTATTTCTGCTTGTCCTAGCTATATGTATGTTACGGCTGAATCAATTTCACTGGACATAAAGATTATAGAGCAACATATATGGTACGATACCTTTTATCCCGGAATTCACGCTTAGGTAGGTAATATCACCGTCCATGAACAAAGTCGCTGGCACAGGTAGTATAATAATATACATAAATAAATAATAAATAAATACTATTATGATCTCTCTATTTTGAGTGACAAACTCAAAGGTTGGTTGAGAAAAATGAGCTCGCCTTTTTACGTGAACGTTATCGTCACAGTAAACAGGATGTTTTTAACGCGCAATAACAAAATACATACGATATGAATATCATACAGACTTAATTTAGAATGTGTGTATGCATTTGTGGAGAATAATTATCGAAACCAATGTATCTTTAAACTTTAAACAACAATTCAACATCAAAGATGTGATGTATATATAACGTGACCAGACGTCCCGTTTTGAACGGGACTGTCCCTTTTTATAATTACGAGTCCCGGTGTCCCCGCAATGTTCTCTGGGACCCAATATTGTCCCGTTTTCTGAGATCGCGTCAACGGACTCATCGGTCGATGCGAATATAGCCGAGAATGGCCAAGACGTCGTCACTCGCGCTTTGTTGACTATTTATTTGACAAATTTTTCGTTCGCCCACTTCTCGATATTTGTTTTGTTGTTGTTACGTGTTTTTTTACGTAGTTTATATTTGACATTAACATTCATATCTGGAGTGAGGCCATTAAGAGGCACGGGGAAGCACTTGCTGTTTCCCTTGACATCTCCAAGGCCTTTGACAGGGTTTGGCACGATAGCCTTATTGCTAAGCTTCCTTCCTTCGGTTTACCCACTCAACTTTGCGTTTAGATTTAAGACTTCCTGAGAGATCGGTCCATTCGAGTGGTCATTGATAGCTGCTCGTCTGGCCAATTGGCAATTAATGCCGGGGTCACTCAGGGGTCTGTTCTCTCAGCAACTTTATTATTGCTGCACATTAACAATCTGCACCCAGTACCTTTGGGTATGCAGACGACAGCACAGTTTCTGAGAGATATGTGTCCAGCACGCGAGCTGGTGGGTCACAGATCCAGTATCTCCGTGAGGACATGGTTAGGCGCTTGAACTTGTCCTTGAAGGCTGTTTCCGAATGGGGCGATGCCAACTTGGTTAAGTTTAATGCAGCTAAGACCCAGGCGTGTCTCTTCTCCGCAAAAAGGAGCCAATTCGAACCGGCTCCTACTTTCCGTGGTGTAATCGTGCCGATAACCGATCATATTGAGCTTCTTGGGGTGACTTTAACTTCCACACTCAATTTTGGCCCGTTTATCGAGGCTAAGGCTCAGTTAGCATAAAAAATGTTGGGAATCCTAGCCAAGGTGAGATGGTACTTCACACTGGAACAGCTGCTCAATTTGTATCAAGCTCAGGTTCGGTCGTTTATGGAATACTGCTCTCATCTTTGGGATGGATCTGCGAAATACCAACTGGACGCGCTTGAGTCTATCGAGAAGCGGGCCAAGAGACTCATTGGCAACGATGCACTGGTCGAGTTAAAAGCTCCAGAGCCTTGAACACCGACGGCGAGTTGCAAGTCTATCGGTTTTCTATCGGTTACATTTCGGGGAGTGTGCGATGGAATTACACAATCTAATTCCGCCAAGCCCGTTCCATCATCGGACTACGAGACAAACGGCGAAGCGCTATCGTTACATGGTGGACATCCCACCCATATGCAAAAAACGTTTTGGGAATACCTTCATTGTGCGTACGGCTAAGGAGTGGAATTCCCTGCCGGAGTCTGTGTTTCCCGACAGCTACAACCTAGGAGTCTTTAAGTCCAGAGTGAATAGGTTACTTTTAGGTAAGCGTGCTCCATCTTCAATCACATCATCACTTACCATCAGGTGAGATAGTGGTCAAACGCGAAACTATTTTAAATGAAAAAAAATGAAAATTGTCCCCTGTTACTAAAAAACTTTTTTGAAGATTCCACATCCAAACTGTGGCTTTATTTTTTACACGCTCAGTCAACAAGTTTTCATCAAGCTGTATTGAAAGTTTGAAACTTGAAGGTTAGACTACTATTACTCTTACCATAGAAATGTAGATATTTTATTGGGCTGATTTAAAAAAGGTCCCCGCATGGGAAATTGTTCAAAAATTGTAGACGTCTGAGAAAACCCAGTTACAAATTTCAGTTCTAACAGCGATGCTGATAATTAAGGTGAACATAAAAAAATACGTGCTAAGAATTTCATTCTTACTTAAAATCATCACCAGCTATATTAAAGCAAATTTGTTCATCTTTCGTAACTTTTAAGCTAACTGACTATTCCTAAATAAAAAACTAATAAAAATTTTTTTTTCATTCACAACCTTTTAATTGACCATAATAAACCAATGTCCCGTTTTGAGACAAAAAATAAATGGTCACGTTCAGTATATATTATGTATGTAACCATTTTTCTACATGCATATATGTAGATATTAATTATTTCGTTATTCTTGGAAAGTTATACATATAAGATAAGTCATTTTACTGCAATCCTTTAGCAAAGCTTGTACTGATTTTTATTTCAACGAGTAGTTGATGATGATGAATTATGAGACATTCTTTTTTTCAACTTTAATGTTGTAAGTTAAAAAAAAGAAATCAACAATCTTCCCTCCATACGCATGGTTTAAGTAACTTCGATCTAGTAACCAAGATCCTACTCCTGATATCAACATCCTAATTGCTATACAAAAATGAATGGAAGAGAGCAACATACGCGTTTATATTGACATTGCAACCCTATCCATTGCCAATTTTGCACAGTCGACCAGATGATTTTTGTAAACACTTAAAGCGATAGAGTTTATGAATAGGAATGCTAAACTGCTTATGCAAAGACGAACACATAATGTCACCAAGACGAAACGTACCTCCCGGACTGGGACTTTATAAGTTTAATTTATGGTAATGACAAAGTACCCGGTCAAATTGATTACTAAAAATACAATTATATTAATCTATTAAACATTGTAAAATAATAAATATGTAAGTACTAATCATGTACTAATGTATCTTTCGCCGTTTCATAAGTTTCATGCCAGTGACCACCAACTATATGAAAAGTTTAGTCAGCAAAGAGGCGAGTGTGGTTTTCATTAGACACCGTCATTTGCATGTTATTCATTAGCCGCCAGAGGGCGTTGCGCTCGTCGACGAGCACGCCCTCTGTGCTCGATAATGGTCGGAAAAGTACAACGTTCTCTGTTTGACCAAGCCGCACTGACTTTCCTGGCAATGTACGGAACAATTGTATCTACTTTGTTGATAAAACTTTGTTGCACTGCCTTTAGCTATTGTAGTCATTAAATACTTATAGGATAGTTAATTAATTCATGACAAAAACAAAATATTTATTATATGCCAAAATAAAGCCACAACATCAGAGTTTTATTTCGATTATGAATCTTAATTTTAGCCAATTGGTATTCGCTGGTATTATTAAGCCTCCCCAAAATTCACCAGATTATAGCCTCATTCATCTAGCCTTGGCAGAAAGTTAAGTACTGTTTCATTCTTACCAAATGCTAAGGTTGAGACTTATGATCGAGAGGTTCGGGTACGAACCCCACCCATTACACTAGTGTCGTGAACGCACTACAGACACAAGTACATTTAGTTAGAGGGATTAACAAGATTGCTAGTACTGTGAATTCCCGGGTCGACGGCGCGTTGTGTTCCACGCGCGCCTCAAAGAGCGTCAGCAAGATGACGAGGCCCCCCTTGTAGAGGGCCGAAGCCTGCCGGGGTCGTGGGACTTATCTCATTACCGTGACCCCGGTACGTAAAGGGCTATTGAAGGAATACCGTGGATTTTAGTCAGTACAAGTCTGACAGTCCCTCCGGCCCTGCCCGGGGTGGGAGGACTCATCTGATGATTTTACCACGTTAAAAAAAAAAGTACTGTGAATTCCACCCACATTCTTTTTATAAAAAAGGATAAAAATAGACACTCAATTATCGTGCGCATCACTTGAGTATACAGATACATATGGCACTCTTTCGAAGACATTTAAATTTAAAATTCTAGAACTATGTAAATGAAAAAAGCTGGTAAAAGTAAACAACATTCAAATATTTCGACCGCGTTCTTTATAAACAGCAAAATATCCTAATAGACTTTGAAGTATTCTAGAATGCTATTCCTACGAGTGAACTAAACTGCATACCTAGAGGATAACTGACGTTTAGACATCACAGAATGCAATAACACCGTATACGTGGTCCGTAGCAGTAAGTTTGAGAGGCGGACCGCTTGCAAATGCTCGGTGGATTCAGAAGACTTCTCATGAAACTGTCATCGTAACAGCTAGCACTGCTTAGGCACGCAAGTTTTGGGACACATTTTAGAATAGTTACTGACGGCACGTAGCAATGTCTAATACTGTCATAAGATTGGAATAAGCGTTTATAATGTTTTGATTCATGATATGTAAGAAGCCCTCGTATAAGAAATCATCAGTCACAGAACCTACTCGATGGAGACAACTCTATTCCTCACTACCCAGAAGCCGCGGGAGACACCGCGGACGTTAGGGATTGCGAGCCGATCTCCGGCCACCGTGTGGCTTGCGGGCGCCGAGCAGGGGTGCTTCAATGGCTGGTAAGGACCAGACCCGAGTCGGCGCCGCGCCATGTTCCGCGCTCACCTCAAAGAGCAACTAAAAGGAGTAGGGTGGGTTTTTAGTCAGTAGAAGTCTGACACTCCCTTCTGCTCCACCCACAGTGGGAGGAGTAATTTGATGATTTTCCCACCCAGTGAGAAAAAAGGCCTACTTCGTTGGTCTAGTAATTGCATTTCCAACCGGCAATTCTTGACATTTTTTTGGGATTTCTCAGTATTAGCCCAGAGTACGGAGTTGTGTTCGATTTATGTCAATAAATTAAGTGGTAATTAATACATACATAATGTGGCAGTAGTAGTAGATAGGTACTTAAATCTCTATCTAACCCTTCGGGAAACACAGGCGTGATGTTTTGATACCTATATGCCAGTTATTGTTGAGTTTTCAAGTAACTTAAGTAGGTGAATAATTATTAAGCAGCAAATTAAGGTTAAATAAAAAATAAAGTTTCTTCAGATTAAAACCAAGCATTTGGGGTAAACAAAGCCATTGCCGTGAACACCGACATTTTAGTAATTTTAATCTATACTATATATATATTATATATTATATATAATATTATAAAGCGGAAAAGTTTGTTAGTTTGTTTGTTTGTTTGTTTGTTTGTTTGTTTGCTTGAACGCGCTAATCTTCGAAAGTACTGGGTGGATTTGGATGAAATTTGGTATGGAAGTAGCTTGAAGCTTGAGGAAGGTTATAGGCTACTTTTTACCCGACTGCAAAAAGGAGAGTTATGTTTTTACCGTGATAGAATCCACGGGAGCGACGCCCCGCGAGAGTACTAGTATGGGTATAAAAGTAAACTTTAGAATGAATAAATGCTTGTTGAGTAAAATAAAAATACCGTTATATATATTCAACGTATGAGAGTTATCCAATAACAATACAAATTAAACAATGTACGACGGAAAGAAATATATCGTATGTCATAAAAAAACTATTATTCATATTGTAGCGTTTCATTTTCATGCAATAGCTATTCGCATATGTCATTCGTTCATTCATTTTTTTAAACGTAAATAAACTATCGATAAAAACGCTCTACTTTTCCAAACCTCTTGAATAGCATTACAAAAATATTTAGTAATTTATTGTTTACTATTTCGATGTACTTATTAAACATTTGTTGTTTTGTGGGATATGGGGCCCTCTTTTGGTGAATGCCTTCTCCATTTCTATACGTATTTGTTTTTACGATTAGTCTACCCGTCGTTGTCTCCTAGGTACACTAGGTCTACTAAGTATCTATGAACACCAGTCCATCTACCTTTTGGCGTCTCTACTCACCTACAGCCTACTGATTCCTTCTACCGCGTTGCTGTGAGTATTCACCTGCTGCCTGTATAGCATGTTATAATAATGGCTTAAAATTAGAATTACAGATAATATAAAATGGAAGACATAGCAAATGCAAATTTCCGGACAATATTTCGTGTCAATTCTGCTAAAACTTGTTCTACATGCTTGAATGTAGTATGCAGCACCGGCCTCCAGCCCGCGAATATATGCATATGCAGAAAGTAAGATCTTTTAACACCATGCAGCATGCAACTCAAACTTATACTCGATATGTGTGGTTCGCGCCTCTTCGGAGGACCCTCAGATGTTGAATCGTCGACCGCTCACGCACGAATCAAACGTTTATTTAACATCAAATGGTTAAAACATTCTCAAATCAAAATTAATGTAACGCAACCAACATTTAAATTAATAACAGTAAATTACACAGTTCTTTTCAATTTTCAACAGTTTCCAAGGTTTCGTTAACATGGAACGATTACTGTTTTAATGATTTATTTATGTTTCGAGACCTATCATTATATTGCAATAAATTATAATTACGAATGCCTTTGACACGCGATTGAATTGAATAGCCTACATTAAAATTATACGAGGTTTATAACTAATATTTTGACGAAGGGTTTATAAATAACAATCAAAATTCATTGAAAATATATGACAGTTGATACTGTCATATATTTTCAATGAATTTTGTTTGATTTTGTAAGTATTGATATACTTACAAAATCGCATTTTTTTAATTGACATTTTTTACTGGCTAACCACTTGACAGAACATAATGTCCCCCACACTCAAAGTTGCTCGCTAAAAACTATTTATTAATGTCAACAAAGTGTAACTACCAATTCGAATGAGTTCATTGGATTAAATAACTTGAAATGTATGAGCAGGCGTAGGGAGATACACAAATATGCATCTTTATTACAAAAAAAAATACAGTAGAAACAACATTCATTCACAAACAACACAGTTGCATGGTTGAAATACTACTAGCTGCAAAGACTGAGAATATTGAGAGAGAGACTGATTGCCAATTCCTAGAATTCCAACTCAAACGCTATTCATAGAGCGGCCTCAAATTTTTCAATAGTTGAAAATTTGAAAATGGAAGAAATACTACATATTTCGATTTGTAAATTTTGAATTGAGAAACGACCTTTAATCAAAATGATTAACAAACCAAAACTAAGACTTTTAAAAGATCTGATATTTATTTTAAGGGTTCGGGTAAAATGAGCGACGCTTTGATTGCGTTGGCGACGTATCTGCATCACAAAGGCTACTCTTTTTAATTAGGTGACTATTCCGAAGTCGTCCCGCATACAAATGAACGAAGATTAGAGCGATTTCGAGGGCAGTTCACATTCTATTTCTCCTTTGACAGTAAATTTAAAGCTTCCGCAGTTTGTTTTTGTACATAATTGAAGGGAAGGGTCGATTTGTTTTTGGATTTTAGAACTCATTAAGGGCCTCATATATCTTCTTAATATCGCATATTCATGGAGCAACGTGTTTGTGCCAAGGCGCGGTGATAAGCCTACCGTTTCAGAACATTTCGAGAAACTTTAGTTTACGTTCTATACCGAAAAACTACACAATTATTGTAGGAAAGACCACGAAGACTACTTAGGGTAAAACCAGTATTTTACATTAAAAAAGTCTCATGTATCGTAATATTGCTCAGGTAAAATACTACATGATTTCCTACGAAACTCCCTGGAATATCCAGACATTTGCACGTGTGGTAGGATTAAGAAGTGTATTTTGTATGTGACGACAGAAAAATCAAAATACCCTGGATTCCACCCACGTGTATACAACGTGTAACGGAAACCCCATATCTATCCAAAAGGACTGAAGACAACATCTGGTATGGAGTCTCTATGCAAATTTTCAGCTCAAAATAAGTGACTCACAGAATTGACCCCAAATTATTGGTTTCATGTTTCTTGAATACCAGTAATAACAAACGTGTCACAGCACTATGAGGGTCATCACTTTCCACGTCACTTGCCAACAAAATGATAATTCTCTTCGTTCTTCTTAATTTGAAAAATTCGGTCTCTGGTATCAATGTATTGAAATTTCTAATAAGCTCCACACATGTAGAGATAGAATTAAAAACCCTTGCCATATCGTTTGTTACCATCCAAAGAAGCCGTGCACTTGGTATGTATATACCCTTTAAATTACACGTTGTATATTCCATTGCCTAGAATTTGCTTTGAAACAACATATTTTTATTAACTTTAAAGCAACATCTTACAAACTAACTATTCAAATTTCCAGTTTTTGTTCGTTTACAATGGTATTTTAACTAGCCGATCTCCAGCCACTGTCAAACGTCGGGGAGCAAGGGACGCTCACCGTTCGGTAAGGATCACGAGTCGACGAAGGCGCGTCGTGTTCCACGCGCGCCTCATAGAGCAGTCAGGCAACGACTTGGCCCGATAAGGCCATTGCCTGCCAGACTTAAGACTTAATAATTCCATAATATGGAATTATTCTAACGAGATACCACAGCTCCGGAACGCAAGGGGAACTGACAGAACAGGATGGTTTTTGTCAGTATAAGTCTGACACTTAATGATTTTCCCCCGAATAAAAAAGGTATTCTCGCTCATTACAATCTCTCATTGTAATGCGTTAGAGATTTATGAGGAGCTTATGATACACACGGCGTTTTCCGTTTGAATTCAAATATAATTATGTATTTTATACACGTATTTCATCTACACTAAAACTAAAACACATGACAAATATAAATGGTTATAAATGGCTCCGAGACTAAACTGGTTTTCGCACACAAACACAAAGAATGTTGCCTCACGATTTAAATAAATAGTTAGAACATTAATGAGGGTACTTAGTTTCTAACTGGCCAGCTATGATTTCAAATCTTAGATTGACCTACCCTTCTAATGTGTTTTGTAATTGTTTTTTTCTACATCTTGTTAGCCACTTTATTCAATTATACGTAATTATTACTGTTACTTTAGTATCTTAATTATTGTTATTAAATTATTAGTAAAATTATTATTTAATTGTAACAAACATTTATTATAAATTACTTGATTTAATTTTAGAATATTAAACGGTTAAAAGTTGTGAAACGAATGACAGTCGGTCGGTCGCCATCTTGTTTTTTACGCAAGCAAGCGGCACAACGACCGAGAGCCATTCGTTACTTGATCATCCTCTCGTGCACATCAACGACAGTGTAATAGTCTATGTAAGACAGTGTAATAGTCTATGTAAGTACTAATAACCTATATTACTCTTATTTGTTTTGTATGACTTAGTGGTGTTATATGATTTACTACTATTTAATATTTTCCTAGTTAATTAAACTATTTGTTGAATATATAAATATTGTGTAACTACATACAGTATATAAATTATGCCTGTAAATGTTTATATCATTTCTAAAATATACCTACTAAATAATGAATATGTTTTATTGTTTACCACCAACCAACACTTTAAAATAAGATACTTTACATCTCAGAAGTGGGATTGAATCGCATATTTATATACTAGTATGTATAGAGTGTCAGTGAATATAGTGATATTTTAAGGGAATCCTCCAAACAGCCTTTAAACGTGAGATCATCTAATTGTGACTTACTCGTTAAACAAATCGCGAAGTCGTGATGAAAAGTTTTATGAATCCACATGAATCATTCATCCATTGACAGGCCCGTTGGTATAGTGGTCAGTGGCCCTGACTGCTATGCGCAAGGTCGTGGGTTCGATTCCCACCTAGGACAAATGTTTGTGTGATGAGCACGGTCATTTGTTCTTTGTCTGGGTGTAATTTATCTATAATATGTATGTATTTAGAAATATATATGTATGTTTATCAGTTGTCTAGTGCCCATACCACAAGCTCTGCTTAGTTTGGGACTAGATGGCGTTGTGTGAAAAGTTGTGGAATATTATTATTATTATTATTATTATTATTATATACTTTATTGTACACCTTACAATATTAATATGGATACAAAAAATTTAAATTAGTGTACAATGGGCGGTCTTATCGCACAGGGCGATCTCTTACAGACAACCTTTGGATGGACAAACTTAAAGGAGACAGTTTAAGGGCTATCAGTGTACAATCATCATAATTTTAACTGGATATAATAATATAAAATACATAAAATACGAAAATCATATACTAATAAATATTACATGTATAATTGAGAAAGAAGGGGACCAGTTATAGGGAGAGGTAATGCTCCTTCACCATTCTTTTGAACGCTGGTAGCGTTTGAGCACGCCTCACTTCTATGGGTAATGCATTCCACAAACGAGCTGCTTGTATGGTAAAAGATTTATCAAAGAAAGAAGTGGAATGCATACGAATACTTAACTCTAGATTCTCCGATGATCTCAAGGACCTAGAATGTGTGTCACAGCGGAACTGAAAACGTTCCTTAAGATAAAAAGGAGTAAAAGGATTAAAGAGCACATTATAAAGTAAAGAAAGTAAGTGAAGATTCCGGCGAAATCTAATAGGAAGCCATTTGAGCTGAGCACGGAAATCAGAAACGTGGTCATACTTGCGCAAGCCAAATATAAACCTGATACACAGATTTTGAATTCGCTCTAGCTTGTCCAATTGGTCTTGGGTCAAGTCGAGATAGCTGGCATCAGCATAGTCCAGAATAGGGAGAAGAAGAGTTTGTGCAATTGCAATTTTAGTGGAGATGGGAAGAAAATTACGTAGGCGTCTCAAGGAGCCTGCAGAAGCAAATACTTTACGACTAACTTCCTGTAACTGTTTAGTCCAAGAAAGGGTGTCGTCAATGTGTATTCCCAGGTTCTTCACAGTGTGACTAAAAGGTATGAAGGTGTTATTGAAAGAAACCTGGGGAAGTGCCGTCCAATCAATCCTGGAGATAGTACGAGAACTACCAACAACAATAACCTGAGTCTTAGCAGGATTGATTTTCAGCCCAAACTCAGCGCTCCAGTCACCAATTCGAGCAAGGTCCATGTTAATAGTTTTGATGGCATCAGCTAACTCTACGAGTGGAGCTTGGGTGTAAATTTGTAGATCATCAGCATACAAGTGGTAGAAAGAAGAAAGTCGTTGAGTGATAGCATTTATAAAAAGTACGAAAAGTAAGGGAGATAAAACGCCACCCTGTGGCACACCGGCAGAGGTATCACACCAAGAAGAAAAGGAGTCCTCAATGGAAATACGCTGCCGGCGACCAAACAGGTAACTACGAAACCAGTCAATTACCGATGGAGATATGTTAAATGAGCATAGAATGCCAAGCAAAATGTCGAAGTCAACTGTATTAAACGCATTACTAAAGTCTAGTAATGCAAGTACAGTTAACTTCCCCATTTCCATGCCAGACCTTATATCGTCCGTAATATGCACGAGTGCAGAAGTAGTGCTGTGACCAGGACGGAAACCAGATTGGAAGGGATTCAGGAGATTATACTTAGAAAGGAACGAGCTAAGTTGTTGGTGGACAAGCTTTTCAAGGACTTTGGATAGGAATGGGAGAATAGAAATGGGCCGGTAGTCAGAAAAAGATGCAGGATGAGTTTTTTTGGGTAAAGGGATAATTTGAGCTTCTTTCCAGGCTTGTGGAAAGACATTACTAGAAATTGAGAAATTTAGGATGTATAGAATGATGGGAAGAACGTTATCAAGGATGGGAATGATCATCTTACGGCTGACACAGTCACTGCCCACGGCATTGGACGTAATCGACATAACACTCTTTTTAACATCACAAGCAGTAAATTGAGTTATGACAAAAGGAGAATAATCAGGTATCGGAAGGTTAGAAAGATAACTTAAAGTAGCAGTTTTAGTAGCCCTATCTATTGATGGCGAAGTAGAAAAATGACTATTAAGAGAGTTTAATTCAATGTCTTTAGGAATCGTTTCATGAGACTTTTTCCCGATACCTAATGATTTGAGAAATTTCCAGACCTTAGCTGGATCACTACTCTGAACCGAATTATGGATGTGTTGGCGTTTTGCATTTCTACACACCTTGCTGCAGTGATTTCGAATTGAGATAAATTTCTCCCTGTTGGCGTCACTGGGTGTAACTTTAAACTTAAATTTCGCCGCTGCTTTTTTATGGATTAAAAGTTTAATTTCATCCGTCAGCCAAGGCGCCGGAAGATGCTTAACCCTTACAGCTCGAATAGGTGCATGTCTGTCGTAAAGCTGAATTAGTGCAGAAGTCAGAAAATCAACCTGTTCGTCGACTGATGACGAATCAACCAGAGGCGTCCAGTCAATGTTGTTGGCATCCTCTCGAAGACAATCAATGTTCATCCCATCAAAATTGCGAAGCAGAATAGTTTTGGACTTATGCTTAGGGGGGCGAATTTTATAGGATGTGAAAATTAGGTCATGGTAGGAAAAGGCGTCTGCTGAGCATTGACCATGCCTAGCGACGTGACTAAAAGATGAGACAAAAATAAGATCAAGCAGTGAAGGAACTGAGTTAGGAAAATGGTGAGTGGCACCAAGATCGAGAATGGAGAGATTGGTTGATTTTACGATATGAAACAGAGAATTGGTACGAGTGTCCTTTTTAAGGAGGCACGTATTAAAGTCACCCATTATTATACTATGACTGTAAGTGGGAATTAAAGTTTCTAAAATACGCTCCAAGGAAGAAAAGAAATTAATTCGAAGAGAAGGGCTGTAGTAGACTCCAAGGAGAATTTTAGAGTGGTGGAGTTCAACTTCAATGAAAAGGTGTTCACCAGCATTCGGAGGGGGCGGCTGTGCAGACATGTTAACAATAGAAAAGGAAATATAATTACGAAGATAAATGGCCACCCCGCCACCACCACCGACTGTGCGGTCATTCCTGATAAGTTGAAAACCAGGAAGAGAGTAAGAAGAAGAGGGAAGGCAAGGTTTTAACCATGATTCGGAAACTAGGATAGCATGAATATTCTTACAGTCAAAACTAGCCAGCATTTCGGGGAAATGAGCCGGAATACTTTGGGCGTTGATGTGGACTACATTGAAGTTCTTGGACACATCGGAAAAAATAGAAACTAGAGTTTCGCATAAAGAAGGAACACTTACGAAGCTATCATCGTTACTGTCTAAAGAAAGAAAAGTATCAGCATCACTGCTGCAGCCGGGGCTGAGCATAATATATATATGAACAAAAAAACAAAAATAACAAAAAATATTCTTAAAAACAAAAATTAACGCGGTAAACTACAAATTGTTGTCCACCTGCCAGTTGTGCATAACACGAGAGTAAAAAATAAAAATAACTTAAAATACAATTTAGTTCTGTAGTCCAGGCACATAATATCACATTTAACCCAATTTCACGAACAAAAGCAAATAAACAAAAACTAAAAGCGTGTAACGGAGCTAAATAAAAATTGTTTAAGATATCTACATATTTAGTGCACAGCTATGGAACGCAAACGAAATTAAAAAAGTGACAGATTCGACTTCAAGTATTTGACAGTTACATCCCGTGACATAAGTAAAACAACTAATAACTATGAAACCGAACATTAAATATTAGCAAAAATAGAAGGTTCCAGATATTGCAAAAAGTAACAAGTACTAAACTACCTACTTGATACAACAAAAAAACACTAGTGCCTGGACTATACGCCAAAGAAGAAAACAAAAAACTATGAAGTTTGTTTTCTCGCTACAGCTCGCTTGGTTTTAGCAGCGACTTTTCCCGCTGCCACCGGTAGAACAACGACGCTGGGCTCCGACTGTACTGAGACCTGTTCCGGCTGGGTGGCCATAGGCTCCGACTGCAGCGCAATCTTATTGAGCTCCGCTATAGAAGTTACTCGATGCCGGGTTCCTTTGGGATCGAGAACGAACACAGTGCCCTCAGTAGTCCAGCATTGGGTCACACCAAATCTATCACGCGCTGCCATAAAAACATTGTGCCTAGTTTTTGTGAGGAACTCTGATATTGTGATACCAGAACCCTTCAGTTTAGTTTTGGCAAACCAGATTTTATCACGGAGAACCACATCGTGCAGCTTGAATAATATAGGTCGAGGCTTGTGAGACGAGCTGCGCCCCATCCTGTGACACCGTTTGATGCCAGACACTGACACATCAAGCTTAATGTATTGTTGGATGACTTGCGTTATTATTATTATTATCTCTTTATTTCTAATTATATACATACAAATTACATTTTTAAATATTTCTATAAAACACAAAAAACATTTAAAAATATAAAAAATAGTAGCCCACCGGTATCGGGAACAGGGTCCAAGCTACCGGTGGTCAGGGCTCTAGAGAGAGGAACCTCCTAACGATACGCGCCGTGTCCAGGAGTACCGCTTTCTGAAGCAAGCCCCTGATCCAGCCGCCCAACGAGAGCCTCCTAAGGTGTTGGTCGACGCTCTTGGCTATTAAGCCATTGGCTGAGACGACTATCGGTACAACGACTGCCGAGTTCACATCCCACATGTCGACAATCTCATGCGCCAAGTCAAGATATTTGATTTGCTTATCTTTCTCGGCTTTCACGAGGTTCTCGTCATGCGGGATGGTTATGTCGACAATCATGGCACGCCTCTCGTTTCGGTCCACCACCACTATATCAGGCTTATTGGCTACAATAGTCCTGTCAGTGATGATGGACCGATCCCAGTATAATGTGATATGGCCATTATCGAGAACTGGGTCGGGCACATACCTATAGTACGGCACTTCCGATTCCACAAGAGAATATTTCAGAGCAAGTTGCTGATGAATAATCTTGGCTGCAAGGTTGTGCCTATGCAAGTATTCTCCATTAGCAAGACGAGAACAACCAGAGACAATGTGACGGATTGATTCACCCGGACGGTGACATGCCCGACACATGTCAACCGTGCCATCCTTCACAATAAATTTCCGGTAGTTGTTCGTCATGATAACTTCGTCCATAATTGCACAAACAAAACCTTCGGTTTCCCCAAAGAGGTCACCGAAGCGCAACCAAGCTACGGACGCTAACTGGTCTACATCGGGTCCATGAAGGGCCCGGAAAAATCGTCCGTGTAGCTCCTTACTCTGCCATATCCTCCTCCTTCCTTATTATTATTATTATGAATTTTAAGTTGTTATTTTTTTTTTATTTTTTCTTTTCTTAAAACTAATGTACATGCGTAGCCGTCATATAACACCATATTATTTCAGACTGATACACACTATGTGTATATATACACTAAATGATTTTTTTTTATTTTTTCTTTTCTTGTCTTTTTCTTTCTTTTCTCTCTTTTACACATATACAAATATACATCCGTACATTTGAGGAAAACAGGTACTTGTTTTTTTTTATGTTATTTTTTCAGGATAACAATGGAATATCCAGGCTCTCCTGTCTTGCCCTCTGGCAGCGTATCAGGCCTACAGGAAGCAGGCCAAAGTCACCGCCACAGCTCACTGGGTCTATCCAGCTCGCAACAACCCAGTGGGTTCTCGAACCAGTTGTTGTCCAGCAGCCAGCAGCCAAGGGGTGAGACGCGAGCCAGGTCTCGCGAACATTGGCGTTCCAGAAGCTGGACGAGCCGTCCGTCAGGAGAGATGCTCCTTGAGCCTCGATCACCGCGGCGATCGCGAAGCCGAACGAGCCGCCGGTCAGGAGAGATGCTCCTTGAGCATCGATCACCGCGGCGATCCCGAAGCCGAACGAGCCGCCGGTCAGGAGAGATGCTCCTTGAGCATCGATCACCGCGGCGATCCCGAAGCCGAACGAGCCGCCGGTCAGGAGAGATGCTCCTTGAGCATCGATCACCGCGGCGATCCCGAAGCCGAACGAGCCGTCGGTCGAGAGAGATGCTCCATAAGCATCGATCACCGCGGCGGTCCCGAAGCCGTGCCAGCCAAGCAGTCTACCATCAGCATGGGCAGCGGTCACGTAGCCGTGACCAGCGGCATCGCTCATCTCTCCGCGGTCCCAGCCGGCCTCGAGACGAGGGCTGCCTCAGCGGCTGTCGGTGCGGTGCACAACGGACCACTGAGCAACAAGCTGTAGTTGGAAATAAGGTTAGTCCACCATCTCCTGATCTAACTATCTCTGATAACAGTACTTTGAACATGCTAGTAAGGGCACTTAAGGCGGTTGCTCCTGACTCAGACAAAGTAAACCCACAACAAAACACTGTGCCAGAGTTCGATCCTGCTAGTAAAGAACAAACCATAACTATGTGGCTACACAAAGTTAACGAGTGTGCCACTATATATGGTTGGTCTGATAGGCAAATTGTACACTTCGCGCTGCCCAAATTAAAGGGGGTAGCCAAACGGTGGTACGAGGGTCTACCTTCAGTTTTATTTTCTTGGGATGAGTGGCAATCCAAATTACTTACTGCTTTCCCGTCAGATGAGAACTACGGGCAGATGCTAAGTGACATGCTAGCTAGGCGCGCTAAATTCGGGGACTCCCTAGAAGATTACTTTTATGACAAAATAGCCCTTATAAATAGGTGTTCTATTACCGGAAGGAAGGCTGTAGACTGCGTACTACACGGCATAGACGACCGCGCCGTTAGGTTAGGTGCAGAAGCGGTTCAATTCGATGACTTAGACAAACTCTTAACTTATTTAAGAAATTCACGTCATGTCAAAATCAATCCTGATAAACGCAATTCTAAACCAATTCTCCTTAAAAATTCTACCGAAAATTCTCAATCTAGTAATCAATCACAATCAACTTCATTTAAAAGAAAAATTATACGTTGTGCCAACTGTAAGGTTGAAGGACATATAGTTAGTCAGTGTAGTCTCCCTATAAAAAAATGCACTAAATGTTTTAAGATAGGGCATGAAATTGAGAAATGCTATTTTAACACAACTACAACTGAAAAATCTGTGAACAGAGTTAGTTTAGATTCTGATTCAGGTCAAAAATTCTTAAAAGCCGCGTTAGTTAATAAAATTCCTATAGAGGCATTTGTAGATCTAGGTAGTGAATGCTCCATGTTAAAGGAGTCTTACTTTTCTAAATTAGGAATCAAAGACATTCAATTCGAAGGTTTACCTATTTTAAAAGGGTTTGGTAATTCTTTCGTGACCGTTTTAGGTAGAATCAATGTGCATGTTGAAATTGATGGTGTAGGAGCGTATACGGAGCTACTTTTGGTCCCAGATAATGCCATGAAAATGCCACTGATGATAGGTCAAACATTCACTGAGCAACCACATATCCTAATACATAAAACTTCCGAACGATTCGATATTCTACTGAATCTTACAGATATAGTAACGAGTAATAAAACCAGTTTACACAGTTTAGAATCTGTCATAATATCCGGCCTTACTATTGTGAAAGTTTATACTAATCCAAAGTTCACTGGGGTATTATTTATCGAGGGAGGCTTAAGAATTAAAAATGGTGTTTATCATTATATACCTACTGGTATCTATGAATTTAATGATTCTGGTGAGGGTGCAATTGTTGTTAATGGACTAAATTCTAAATCATTTTCTGTTTTGAAAGATGATTTGGTTGCCCGTGGTAAAGAGGCATATGAAGGGACCAAAAGGGACATACTCCGCGTAACGACTCAGGACCATCAAAGTCAACCTAAGCCCATCACTTTATCAGATTTACACATTAAAAATCACTTAGACCAATCTACATCTAACAGCCTTTTATCGCTCCTTAATAGATTCCGTAACTGTTTCGCGTTTTCAATGTCCGAATTAGGTAACTGTCAAGTGTCAGAGATGTCAATATCCTTACAAGACAATGATCCTGTAGTATACAGACCATATCGGTTAGCTACGAAGGAAAAGGAAATAGTTAGGGAAATAATTGATGAACTGCTCGAAAATGATATTGTTAGACCTTCTACCTCACCGTATTCTAGTCCCATAGTTCTCGTTAGGAAGAAAACCGGCGACTATCGCCTTTGCATAGACTATCGTGCATTAAATAAGAAGACAATAAAAGAAAACTATCCAATGCCTCTTATTGATGACCAACTGGATGTCCTTTCAGGGAATAATTATTTCACAACTCTCGATTTGGCATCTGGTTACTACCAGGTTTCTATAAATGAACAAGATAAACATAAAACCGCGTTTGTCACCCCTGAAGGCCACTTTGAGTTTAATAGAATGCCTTTCGGTCTCGCTAATGCTCCTGCTACCTTCCAAAGAATTATGCATCAGGTTCTTGGTAGCCTCCGTTATAAGGAAGCTCTAGCTTATTTAGATGATATTATTATTCCATCACTCGATATTTCAGAAGGTTTAAAGCGACTAGAACTCGTATTACAAGTCTTGTCTAACGCCAATCTTACTTTAAAACTAGAGAAGTGTGTTTTCTTTGGGCATTCCGTAGATTACTTGGGCTTTGAGGTCTCAAGAGATGGTATAAGACCTGGTTCTAAAAAAATCTCTGCGGTGGAAAACTTTCCTTCCCCGATTAACCAACACCAAATTCGGCAATTTTTAGGATTAGCTAGTTTCTTCCGACGCTTTGTACAGGGTTTCTCTATATTGGCTAAACCATTAACTCAACTCCTTAGAAAAGATGCCGCATGGGTATGGGGACAGGATCAGCAAAATGCTTTTGAAACACTTAAAGATAAATTGGTTCAAAAACCCGTACTAGCTTTGTATAATCCAAAAGCTGACACTGAGCTTCATACCGATGCGTGCAAAATAGGCATTGCCGGCATTTTACTACAAAAGGACGATCAGGCTAAGCTAAAACCAATTGCTTATTTTAGTAGACAAACTACTCCAGAGGAGCAAAACTATTCCTCCTATGATTTAGAGACACTTGCCCTAGTAGCCTCTCTTCAAAAATTTAGGATTTACCTTGTAGGGATTCCTTTTAGAGTAATTACTGATTGCAATTCATTGCGTGCTACATTTTCAAAACGCCATATGCTACCACGAGTTGCCCGTTGGTGGACGCTCATGCAAGAATTCGACTTTAGCATTGAATATAGGGCAGGGGTATCTATGAGCCACGTCGACGCCTTGAGTCGCAACCCACCTATCGAACAACAACAAATACAATATTCTGTCTGCAATATAACTGAATCAGATTGGATTACGACGGTCCAAAACGCCGATTCAGAAATTCAACGAATCATTGGCATTTTAAGCGATCCTAATTTAGAAGATGTAACAGATATTAAAAATAATTACAAATTAAAAAACGGTAAATTATTCCGAGTCACTACTGATGGTGATCGGTGGGTTGTGCCTAAGGGCGTCAGGTGGCAAGTGGTGAAACAAAATCATGACGATATAGGTCATTTCGCCCTAGATAAAACTTTAGAGAAAATAAAACTTTATTTTTGGTTCCCTAAAATGAGACGGTTCGTAAAAAAATATGTTTCATCTTGTTTAGAATGTGCATATTCGAAAGCCTCAGCGGGTAAAAAGCCTGGTTACCTTAATCCGATCGTAAAAGTTAGTCAGCCATTTGATACGATACATTTGGATCACGTTGGACCTTTTGTTAAAAGTAGTAAGGGTAACATTTATATCCTAGTTCTCATTGACGCATTTACCAGATTTATTTATTTAAAAGCAGTTCGCAATACTAAAAGCAGTACATCCATAAAGGTAATACGCGAGTACATGGGTATTTTTGGTGTCCCACGTAGAATAATATCTGATCGGGGAACATCATTTACGAGTGAATCGTTTAAGTCTTTCACGACTGAGAAAGGTATTAGTCATGTCCTTAACGCGGTTGCCACCCCCAGGGCAAACGGGCAAGTCGAGCGCTATAACAGGGTTATTGTAGATTCTTTAACAGCTAAGTGCGTAGGGACCTCTGAAAGTAAATGGGAGGAACACTTACCCGAAGTTCAGTGGGGAATCAATAACACCTTCAATAAGGGAATTAACAGAACACCTGCCGAAGCTCTCTTTGGTGTTCGACCTAAGGGTATTAGTGATAGTAGGTTAATAACAGCCATTGACGAAGGTGTAACAGCTAATAACAAAGAATCTGACCTAAACACAATTCGAAAAGAAATAAGTGCTTTCGTTACTAGTTCTCAACAACAACAGAAAGAGAGATATGATAAATCAAGATCCAAACCTATACAATTTAATGAGGGAGATTTAGTTAGAGTAGAACGACAAGTACCCGCTACGGGTAATAGTAAGAAATTAGTCCCAAAATTTCAAGGTCCTTACAAAATTATCAAAGTTTATGAACATGATAGATATCAGATAGAAGATACTCCCATAACCAGAAAAGGTAATAAGAAATATTCCACTGTGGTTGCGGTTGACAAATTAAAGCCGTGGCTTAACTTCTCACGACCCAATGATGATATTCTGAGTGAGGAGGAATCTGATTAGTTTGTATGTTTTGGCATAATGTGCCTAAATAATGTGTAAATTGCTGTATATACAAAATTATTATATGCAGAACAAAGAGGTCTGCTAATGAATACATATTAAAAGTAGTCAGGACAATGAGGCCTGTAACTACAGTTAAAGTTTTGTGATACCCAGAACAATGAGGTCTGTGGTTTTACAAGATTAACGGGACAATGAGGCCCTATTGAAATTTATTTTACCCAGAACAATGAGGTCTGTGGTTTTAAAAGATTACCGGGACAATGAGGCCCACTTTTTTTTCAGATATTTTCTAGTTTTAAGTTGGTTAGTGTAAGGACACACTTAATGTTGGATGGCCGAATCTGTTAGCCACTTTATTCAATTATACGTAATTATTACTGTTACTTTAGTATCTTAATTATTGTTATTAAATTATTAGTAAAATTATTATTTAATTGTAACAAACATTTATTATAAATTACTTGATTTAATTTTAGAATATTAAACGGTTAAAAGTTGTGAAACGAATGACACTCGGTCGGTCGCCATCTTGTTTTTTACGCAAGCAAGCGGCACAACGACCGAGAGCCATTCATTACTTGATCATCCTCTCGTGCACATCAACGACAGTGTAATAGTCTATGTAAGACAGTGTAATAGTCTATGTAAGTACTAATAACCTATATTACTCTTATTTGTTTTGTATGACTTAGTGGTGTTATATGATTTACTACTATTTAATATTTTCCTAGTTAATTAAACTATTTGTTGAATATATAAATATTGTGTAACTACATACAGTATATAAATTATGCCTGTAAATGTTTATATCATTTCTAAAATATACCTACTAAATAATGAATACGTTTTATTGTTTACCACCAACCGACACTTTAAAATAAGATACTTTACAATCTTATGTTTATTATGTAATCTATTTTTGTTATTGCATGCTTCGTCATTAGACAATAAAGAAATTAATGTTAAAACATAAATCTCATACAAATGTAGGTACTGTGCAATATTCTTTTGAAAAATATAGGTCATTTATTTTAAACCTATAACGCGTAAGCCAAAATGTATAACGCCTAGTCATTATTACCTACATACATATACATATAACTTCTTAAAACACAATAGACAACTCGTACGCGATATACAATTTGCAATTTGATACCCTTTATAACATACATGAGTGGACCGTAAGATTACGCCGATTGTAGATTGGAAATACGTAGTTCTGCATTAACCTAGCTTTTGCTAGTTCACGCAATAATGAAACATATTCAACCGAGATTTATCAAGCAAGACTCTCCTCTCTGCGGCTACAGTCGACTTCTAGAAAGGGTACTTCGAGTGGAACATTGATAGAAGGGATAGGTATTATTCATAAAACACGATAATTCACACACAATCCTTATTATTTATCCGTGACAAGTAATGCACCTCCGAGATTTAACCAAACTAACTAAACTACTATACTACTACGCTATACAACGTGTAATTTAAAGGTTATAAACATACCGAGTGCACGGATTCTTTGGATGATAACAAACGATATGGCAAGGGTTTTCTAATCCTATGTCTACATGTGTGGAGCATATTAGAAATTTCAATACATTGATACCAGAGACCGAATTTTTCAAATTAAGAAGAACGAAGAGAATTATCGTTTTATTAGCAAGTGACATGGAAAGTGATGACCCTAATAGTGCTGTGACACGTTTGTTATTACTGGTATTCAAGAAACATATGAAACCAATCATTTGGGGTCAATTCTGTGTCACTTATTTTGAGCTGAAACTATGCATAGAGACTCCATACTAGATGTTGTCTTCAGCCCTTTTAGATAGATATGGGGTTTCCGTTACACGTTGTATACAAACTCACAAACATACTTTTTTTGCTCTTTATACTCTACATATAAACTTTATCCCTTTATTTTTTTACATAAAAAGAGAACTGTGAGAAGACTAAATGTGAGAAGAATTCACATTACTAGCAATCTTGTTAAACCCTTCAGCTAAGCTAAATAGCTTGTGTCTGGAGTGGGTTAACGAGAGTATAATGGGTGGAGTTCGAACTCGCGACTTCTTGATCACATGGCCGACATCTTAGCCCTTCGGCTATTGTCGCTTCGAAAGCTAGTATAGATAGATATTTTTAAAAAAAAAATTAACAAAAAATAGAACCGACTTCTATATAAAAACAATACAAAGGCAAAAATAACTTTAATTTCGGTAGTGGGTGTCATTTGTTTTGTATTTTTTTTTATTGACTCCGCCTTCCGAAATTAAAGTTATTTTTGCTTTTGTAGTGTTGTTATCAGGGATGGGCCGAAATTCGGTTCACATTCGGTTCAACCGAATTTCGGCAGCTTGAACCGAACTTCGGCATTCGGCCGAAATTCGGTTCAGATGCCGAACATTCGGCGCAAGAGAAATAATACTTGCACTATTTTGACTAAAATTTTATAGAATTAGAATAGCATTACTGTTATAAAATTATGTCTTTTACTCACTCATGGTCATTTATTTTAGTTACGAACATTGTAAATGTAAATCTTAAATTAAATCGGTTCTTCTTATTAGTCTTGATAATCTCTGCCTTATTAATTTGACATAATAATTAGACATACTATTACAAAAATATAAAACTTATTATTCTTCTAACAAACATGGAATACAATTCGTAGATTGAATTAAAAAATCACGTTTTTGATTCACAAACTCAACATTCATTAACTAAAGGGTACTTATTTTTCAAATTAACAAACTTTTCTCATCTATCTACTCACTCATATTTAAAATTTACTAGAGGCAGGCTATGGTGCAAAAACACTAAAAACTGCCTTATCTGGCAGAAGTTTGTTACGTTTTTTTTTTGCGTATACGTTTCTTGCCTCCGATAAAAGTTGCTCAGAACATACAGAGCTTCCAGGAGACGATAAATATATTCGAGATTGAAGTAAATGCGTAAACAAGTCACGTCGTGTCGCTCTCGAGAAAGCGCGCGAAATTGAACCGAAATTCGGCCGAACTTTTCATTTTAACCGAATGTTCGGCCGAAGTTCGGATTCGGTTCAAACCACATTCGGCCCATCTCTAGTTTTTATATAGAAGTCGGTTCTATTTTTTGCAAAAAAAATTTTTCACGCTTTTTAGTGGGTCGGTTTGTAATTTATCTAGTTACAAAAGCCAAAATGTCAACTACTTATCACCTTTTACAAAATATTGCTTTTCCCGGTGCAGAGCCGTTAATTTTTCATCCAAATCCAAAATTATCCAAACATGACGACAATGGGACCAACTAGAAAGTATACCCTTTCAAACAAAAAAGAATTTTCGAAATCGGTCCAGCCATCTGCGAGTAATGAGGTAACATACATAAAAAAAAAGTTCAAGACGAATTGAGAACCTCCTTCTTTTTTTTGAAGTCGGTTAAAAATACATTAAAAAGACAGACCTATTTCCAAAGAGCAGAGAAAAATATAGCATTTAGTTACAGTATTTGGAAGAATACCGAAACATTTCAGCAGCATCACCAAAGATTGAGTCCTAAAATCACGAAACATTGTTTGAATAAAATTTTATATTCCTGGCTCTTGAGATCCTCAGGGGAATGGCGAAGAATCAGAGATAAAATCAGTCAGTTGTGGGGCTACGGAGTGGGGAAGATTACTGTCAGAAAAGAGGATTTGCCACTAGAATTCGCATCTCAAGTGTTATTTATTTACACCGGGTTGCGTAACACGTCTCGGTATAAGCACGGCACTTGCGTTTTTCGCGAAATTCTAAGGCGTCAAACAGCTTCCGCGAGTTATTTTTTGTGGCTGGGTTACTGTCTAAAAGTCGTACAGTTATTTTAATAACAACAAAAACTACATAACTTAATCTGTTTATGAAATACAATTTACTTTTTTATACGTGCATAGTCTTCATTTATCCTCTATAAAATCTAGCGCCTGATAGTCTTTTGTTTTCTAAATTTAGAATTCGACATACAGTTCGCCTTTGTACTAATGAGTAAAGTTTGATAATGTAAATATTATTTAAATTTAGGATGCCTAACTATTTCAACAGACGTTGTCTTTCTGACCCTTTAAACCTGCCCTGTGTGAGAGGGTACATTATACAAAAATAATTAATAAAATCGGTCCAGCCGTTCTCTAATTTTAGTAAACGAACGAACAGCTATTTATTTTTACATATAAAATAGATTATGTCAATTAATAATCAAATATCTACACAAAAATAAAGTTGAAATGATACTAATTCAGGCATAGCCTCTACGCGCCCGCTATAACAAATCGCGATACACTGTGGATACTAAACGTGCCTTTACTAATACTTATGAGAAAAAAATTGACCAAGTGCGAGTCAGACTCGCCCATGAAGGGTTCCGTAGTAACTACGCCAAATAACTTTGTTTTTCATAGTGTTTGTATGTTTGGTAATATTCATTGCGTCTTTTACGTTGTTAAGCAGACAAATTATTGAATCGACATATGTATCTGGTATTCTTTTTCATCCGAAAGTACTTGAAGAAGCCAGTAAAATATAAAAATCAAAGCTTCGTAATATTATTGAAGCAGCTTACATATTTTAATTGGGACTTATGCAAGCCCACACGTGCGGCGAGTGGGACTGTGCAAGCCAATTAGCGATGTTAATGTGAAGACAATATTACAGCCGGAAAAGTGAAACATAACGCGCTGATATTACATATTATTATATGAAGGAAAACATGGTATTTTACATTAGTAACTGTTAAACATCGAGCTTGCTATATTTTATCTTTGAACTAAGCTAGGGAAAACCGGCCTAATATATATAGTTTTTTAAGAAAATACCTAAGTGTAAAAGTGTTCTTTAAAATAATAATAAAATATTTTATCGTTAGGCATGTGTGACCCATAGAGACAACTCTTTTCTTCACGTCCAGCTGCCGCGGGAGACGCCCCGGTCGTCGAGGATCGCGAGCCAATCCCGCTTCCTTATGCCTCCTCTACACGTCTGCGGATGCGTCCGCAGATGGATCACCACGAGCCGTCCACACGTCTGCAGGTCGATCAGTCTAGGTTCATTCTCGACAAACGCAACACGCACGTTTAAAAATGGATATTGAGACCGTAGCTGCCGCAGCAATTTATTTATTTAGTCCTTTAACTACTGCGTGAGTGTGCATCGCAGTAGAGTTATTAAAAATTAATTAGGAATTTTGAATTAATTTGAATTAGGTATAAATATTAAAATAGTAGGTACACTTACAACATTTTTATTTTTGTGGTATTTATTTTTGGGGTTCCACAAACAGTTTTCAGCTTGATATAGCTTAATAAACCTAAAAGTTTTTTCGATGCTCATATTATTAGCCATTTCAACAAGAATTAAATCGCAAAAAGCACGCGTGCACTCTCAACCGCAACTCCGATTAAACTGATGCGTCGCCAGACGTGTGGACGGACGCCGGACGTCCGCGCCGAAACCCTTTGATCTGTGCCACAAAAACCGACAACAATCGGATTCGAGGCGGACGCGTCTGCGGGCGTCTGCGGACGGTAAATACCTACAACAGATGCACAAATTACCCCCTCTATACGTCTGCGGACGCATCCGTAGATGGCGTCCGCGGACGCGTCTGCGGACGTGTAGAGGAGGCTTTAGGCGCGTGCCTGTGGGACGATGGGCAAGGTCTACTCACCGTCCGGTAAGTACCAGACCCGCGTCGGCGGCGCATCGTGTTCCATGCGTGCCTCAAAGAGCAATCAACATTGACGGGGCCCGACAGTCACTGAATGCCGGTTGCTTGGGTCAGTAGAAGTCTGACACTCCCTTCCACTTCACCCACAGCGGGGAATTGTTTTGAATTATATACAAGCCCACAGAAACCTTAGCTCTGTTTACATACACTTCCGTGGTTAGGGTTACATGTTTTACTACAAGGGTTTTATATTGATATGCTCGCGTTAGACCACCTGTTGGATATTTCAACTAAAGTATTGCAACACCAACATTAAAATGTAAATTGTAAAGTAAACTGTGGCAATACTCTTACCTTCCATCTGTGACACTGATCCAATACAAGCATGAATTTAACTCCTCCGCCTTTTATTTTATCTTCCTCGGCACCAACGTACCAGCACCTCATCAGCACCCACCACTACACTTACACCTCTGCACACCACCATTTCACATGATTTCCATTAATTTTAGTGCCAATAAAGAAAATAAAATCTTTAAATAGATACCTATTAAAATAGACCTCTCTCACGGCTGCACTCTCATCACCATCCCCATAGTTGCTCCTATATTTCTGAGATAAAACAGACTTATTCATAAAATCTTTTTAACCATATTGCTTGGTTTATGTACTGATTAGTTGAACCCAAAATGACATTTTAAAAATTTGAATGATCAATCTGATAATTGATATCCAAGAAAATATTAAAAAAATATTATGGATATATTTGAAAATATGACACTACGTGACAGTGTAGTGTTTATACCCGTGAAAAAGTTTTAAAAAGAATCAAAAAACGAACCTACCATTGTAGTAGAAACGACATTTTTTCGCGATTTCATCTTTGTTCTCATAAAAGGCCAGTTCCCTTAAAAACTATACTGGCACGTGATCAAAATTTGCCTTTGTTCTATTCCAGACTATAATCTAATCTATCACAAATTAACAAAATAAATTATTAATCTGATTCTCTAATTGACCTGTAGCTCCCGAAACAGACTGCCTAGATTTAGAGATTGATAGTTTAGACGTCAAAGTATAACACATAGACAAAGTTACTTTCATATTATTAATATTAGTAGGGATAAACTTATCTAACCACTTTTACATACTCATCATCTTTTCAACCGACACAGGTCATTAACCTCACCAACTTGATACCCAATGACAAATGAAACGCCAATCATCCTGTTCACGTCACTTCGCATATAACAATTTATTAATTGGCGGTAAATATCAGTAGCATTGTCTCCGCACAATTAGAAGTAAATACATAGGAAAATCTACACATTCCGGTCAGTGCCTGGGTGCCAGAGTCAGTTCCAGTTTTTTACTAATATCTGGAACCGTAGTTAAAACCACAAGCAACGGAAATAGCAAGTCTTTTATTTTCAAAATAAGACGAAGTGATTTTCCTTTTTCGATAAAAACAGTATAAACGCAATTTGTAAACATACATGTATTCATTATAAAATGGCTTCCATATAGGTAAAATCAAAGCATGCAAGTCGTAGTTATTATCAAGATTGTTTTGGTTTTTAAGTGTAACAAAAGCTGACTTTTTAAAAAACTTTTTAGCAAAAAATATAACCGACTTCCATATAAAAACACTACAAAGGCAAAAATAACTTTAATTTTGGAAGGCGGTGTCAAAAACTAAAATATATACAAAACTAAAGACACCGCCTTCCGAAATTAAAGTTATTTTTGCCTTTGTAGTGTTTTTATATGGAAGTCGGTTCTATTTTTTGCTAAAATGTTTTTTTTTTTCACTCTTTTTAGTGGGTCGGTTTGTAATTTATCTAGTTACAAAAGCCAAAATGTCAACTACTTATCACCTTTAACAAAATATTGCTTTTCCCGGTGCAGAGCCGTTAAGTTTTGAGGAGTTCTCCTGGTACATCACCATCAGCTCTACTTCACCATATGCATTGTGACGAGCATAAAGTGCTTAACATCCATATTCATGTAATCTAATCGCAATCAACGAAATACTTATTATTGAGTAGTTTCGGTGGCCATCTGGGGTCTTCATCATCAGTACACTTCCTCAAATGGTGCTTTTCTAGAGCAACTGTACAAGGCGCTTTAAGAAATACCCAAAACGCTATAGGTGTGCCCATAATATTTGAAGAGTTCCCTCGATTTCTCCAGGATCCCATCATCAGATCCTGATTTTGTAACAATGGGACCAACTAGAAACTATACTATTATACTATACTATACTATTCAAACGCAAAAAGAATTTTTCAAATCGGTCCAGCTGTCTCCGAGTTATGAGGTAACATACATAAAAAAAAAGTTCAAGACGAATTGTAAACCTCCTTTTTTTGAAGTCGGTTAAAAAGTAATTCTTTAAGTCAATCAATATAAATATTTCTATGTATTATAGTAGGCACTATGTAAATAAGTTTATTTTAGTTGTATCTAAATATACTTGTAATAAACCTTTTACTTCAAATATATAAAATATCTACCTAATTTATTTAAAAAATTAATTGATGAAAGTTGACCGCAGAAAGTTGGTAACAGCAGATCATAATAACGGAGTTGTTCATTGACAAGGGCAGAAACCGGTTTTTTAAATTTAACTAAAACAGTTACAGTTAACGCTATATATATTAACAGAATATGGCTTAAGCGTAACACCTCACATAAGTAGCGACACAAGGGTTCTGAATAAACGCGCTGAAGCTGCACTCGCTCTGAAATTCCTCACTATGTTTTTCAGCAAGTTCCACCCCTACTCTTACTAGTAAACGCTGTACCACATCTACACGTCTAAAAAAACCCTCTGTGAACACCTAAGCCAAGTTGAATTTTTTCAAAGCCACACCGCAACGAAGAGGCCATCGCACCTGAAAGAACTGGTTGGAAAACTATCCAACGCCAATATTTTGTAGCGGCGAGATTACGGCTCCAAAGTTTTGTACGACAGTTTCAGCAAAAACTAAATTTACTACGTGTGCAAGACGGATGTGTGTTCCGGCTATCTTAGAATAACTTTAGAAGATTAGAAAGTTTGCGTCGTATACGGTGTTGTCCTGTTCCGTCTCCGCGGACGCATTACGGCATTACCAAACCAATGTTTACACATAAAAATAAAGTCACAGCATTTGTTTGTTCTAGAAGTGTCCTTTTACACAGGTACGTGACTTAAAACCTCGTACATCTGTTATAGGGAGCGTGCCGGCGTGGCAACGGTGTAGTACGTGTACGGTTAGGTTCGCTTTTACGCGGATGTTACGATAGTGGAAAAAGGTGTTTCCGTTTGACCCTCTCGAAGATCCTGCTTTTAGTTCATTGTATTTTTTCCTACAGTATTACCGCTGGACTAAAGCAACACTCTTTCTATTCATCTGGCGTAGATATATTCTTGCAAATACGAGCTTTTTTACATCTGTGAGTTATCCCATGCAAAGTCAAAATGAAATACCACCCTGTATTAAACTTCAACAAAATTGCCAACCAATTTGAAGCATATTTTGTAAGGACACTTCATCTCAACTTATACAGTCTGGAAAACAATTTGCCTAAGTGAGCAGCACTCCAACCACCCACGTTACATTCCAGTAGTATTGCATCTTCAAGGCGCAACCTCCGCGACATGCTACACTTGTTCATAATATTGCGAAGTAAAACTCTTTGCTCATAAATTGACGTCTTCAGAAGCTGACGAATGGGCGTAGATTCCGTAGCTGTGATGCGTGAGAGCGCTGCTCTATGCCACTGTACAGGGAAATCAGAATTCTAGCTGCTTATGCTTAAAATGGTTCGTTTTACACACCAATTGGATATTGAATAGATTGACGATGGGTGGAATGACTTCAATGTCAAGCCAGTATTGATACAGATATTTTAAGTAATTCCACTACAATAAATACATACTATATCCATACAAATATTATAAATGCCAAGGTATTTTTATTGCTTTATTTCTCATGCTTTCATCAAAACAGCTATATATATTGTATATATATATAACTTAAGAAGCTTATTCACAATCTCATCACAAGTTCATTTCAATTTAAAAGTAAGATATATTATGTTGATGTGGAAGGCCATTTTCTTAATAGTAGCACTTCTGATATATTTGTTGGTTCACTTCCACTCTCCGGTATTTTATATTTTGTTCGCAGTTGGAAGCGATAAGGAAGTACTACACTGTCACTGAATCCTTATTTCAACTCGGTTTATACTTCATAAATGCCAATACAATGGCAGGGCTTTAAAAATCTCTACTAAGAGCAGTTCATTGCCTTTCAATACTTATTTCAGTGAATTTAAAATTGCGGCTGGTTCTTTACTTTTATGATAAAAGGAAGTCGTATTACTACAAATTGTTTCGAATAATTGGAAATTTATTTTGTCATTGTTTCGGGTACTCATAAACATCACAGTTATTTTGTTAAGAACAATTTATCTTAAGATTAAGTTAATAGCAATAATAATAGACACAAACTTGTAGCTAGGATTGTTCACCAGCAACTTGCTCTTAAATACAATCTTGTGGAATCAGAAGTACCGTACTATAGGTATGTGCCCGACCCAGTTCTCGAAAATGGCAATATTACACTGTACTGGGATCGGTCTATCATCACTGACAGTACTATTATTTCCAATAAGCCTGACATAGTGGTAATAGACCGATTAGAGCGTCGCACAGTGATTATTGATATAGCGGTCCCTCATGATGAGAACCTCGTGAAAGCCGAGAAAGATAAGCAAATTAAGTATCATGACTTGGTTCGCGAGGTTGTTGACATGTGGGATGTGGATACAGCAAACATTTTGCCGATAGTCGTCTCAGCCAATGGCATAATAGCCAAGAGCCTCGACAAACATCTTAGGAGGCTCTCGTTGGGCAGCTGGATCAAGGGATTGATCCAGAAAGCAGTACTTCTGGACACGGCGCGAATTGTTAGGAGGTTCCTCTCTCAAGAGCCCTAACCACCGGTAGCTTGGACCCCGTTCCCGATACCGGTGGGCTACAGTTTTTTATATTTTTAAATGTTTTTTTATAGGAATATTTAAAAATGTGAATAATATGTATATAAAATGTAATAAATGAAATAATAATAGTAATAATATCTGTGGCCCGGCTGTCAACAAGCTGTCAGAAATTTTCATACCGATTTTTAGGGTTCCGTAGCCGAATGGCAAAAAACGGAACCGTTATAGTTTCGATATGTCTGTCCGTCTGTCTGTCTCTCTGTCTGTCTGTCCGTCCGTCCGTATGTCACAGCCATTTTATTCCGAAACTATTAAGACTATACATGTGAAACTTAGTAGGTAGATGTATTCTGTGAACCGCTTTCCGATTTTTAGAAAAAAAAAAATAAAAAAAAATAAAGGGGGGTCCCCATACATGGAACTAGAACAGATTTTTTTTTTTTCATGAAACCTATGCGTGTGTGATATCTATAGACAGGTCTTTAAAAATGATATAAGGGTTTCTAAAACCACTTTTTCATAAAGTCAATCGTTTAAAACATATATGCTTCCAAAGCGGTAAAATGTGTGTGTCCCCCTTTAACTTCTATAATAATGGAGCGAAAAATCTAAAAAAAAATATATATCTGTAGATCTTAATGTAAACTTTCAACCAAAATTAGTTTGAACGAAATCGGGTTAGCAGTTTTTGAGATATAGCATATTTTCTAAAACCGCAAATATAACTTTGTAATTCATACAAACACTTTAAAAAACAAAGTTATTTAGCGTAGTTGTAAAAATGTAAATAAGCTAGTTTTAAGAAATTTTTAAGGTTTTTTTTATTCGTCAAATAAATATACATATTATATTATATTATTATAGTTACTACGGAACCCTTCATGGGCGAGTCTGACTCGCACTTGGCCAATTTTTTTAATAATATTTTATTGTACAAAACATTACAAAAGATGTACTGCAAATTAAAAACCGTTAAAAAAAAGGAACAACAACAAATATGAAGCATCACCGACTTAGACGGAACACCATAATTATAACAAATTGATTTAAAATGTTGACAAGAAGCAGGGCACGAATGATATTTAACAAAACATTTAGTTATTCAATACAGAATCTTATATTTTAAGTTTATTTTAAATTTACGAAACGGGGGATATTCGCACAGTCATTTAATTACTATTAGTACTAGTTTTAGAAAATACACAAATCTGCCCAAAAATGCTGTCAACAAGGAAAAAGGTTTTCAACCACTATCTATTTTTACATGCACGACACATCAACTCCACATCAAAAACCGACGTCGACTATAAACCCACAATAACATCGTAAATCAAACAGTCAAGGAAAATGTAATACCAACGACGGCTTAACATGCAGCCCCCCATATTGTAACAGCGATCATGCGTTCCTCCACAAATTGATAATAACAATAGTCTCTGATTTTAGCCAAGGCGGCAAATCTCATCGCTGGTTAGCCATCTGCGCAGGAGTTATTATTTATTCATTCATTTGGGAAAACAAACAGTTACAGAAATGTGAGTAAAATTATAAATTACTAGCGACCCGGCCCGGCGTCGCTCGGGTAATAATGTTTATATTTGCTTATATATGATTTTGCTTAATCAATTTCTCGTCCGGTAATTTGCCACACTCATATATCGGCGATAACTCATAAGATATTAATTTTTAACCGACTTCAAAAAAAGGAGGTTTACAATTCGTCTTGAACT
Source organism: Tholera decimalis (assembly GCA_943138885.2). Lineage (NCBI taxonomy): Eukaryota > Metazoa > Arthropoda > Insecta > Lepidoptera > Noctuidae > Tholera > Tholera decimalis. The sequence continues at coordinate 23,982,400 of OW964565.2, forward strand.
TATTTTTTTTTTTTTTTTTTTATGTATGTTACCTCATTACTCGGAGACGGCTGGACCGATTTGGAAAATTCTTTTTGCGTTTGAAAGGGTATACTTTTTAGTTGGTCCCATTGTTACGAAATCAGGATCTGATGATGGGATCCTGGAGAAATCAAGGGAACTCTTCAAATATTATAGGCACACCTATAGCGTTCTGGGTATTTCTTATAGTACCTTGAGCAGTTGCTCTCGAAAAGTACCATTTGGGGAAGTTGAACTGATGATGAAGACCACAGATGGCCACTGAAACTACTCAATAATAAGTATTTCGTGGATTGCGATTCGATTACTTGAGTACGGATGTTAAATACTTTATGCTCGTCGCAATACATACGAGTAGGTATGGTGATGTAGAGCTGATGGTCAAGTACCAGGAGAACTCCTCAAAAATTAACGGCTATGCATCGGGAAAAGCAATATTTTGTAAAATGTGATAAGTTGTTGACATTATGGCTTTTGTAACTAGATAAATTACAAACCGACCCACTAAAAAACGTGAAAAAAAAATTTTTGCAAAAAATAGAACCGACTTCCATATGAAAACACTACAAAGCCAAAAATAACTTTAATTTCGGAAGGCGGTGTGAAAAAAAAAAGAAATCCAAAACCAATAACACCGACTACCGAAATTAAAGTTATTTTTGGCTTTGTAGTGTTTTGATATGGAAGTCGGTTCTATTTTTTGCAAAATTTTTTTTTTATAACTCAAAAGGTTTTGGCAGCGTTTTCGATTAAAGCTCCCGATAGGCTTAATTCTTTCCGACATGTTGAAGTAATATCGTCGCATTTTATTCAATCTACACAAAACCTTAACTTATTATACACTAAAACCTGCCTCAGGAATCACTCTATCTATTAAAAAACCCGCATCAAAATCCGTTGCGGAGTTTTTAAGATCTAAGCATACATAGGGACAGACAGACAGGGAAGCGACTTTGTTTTATACTATGTAGTGATACAAAAGACATTATTCACATATTGTGCATTATCCACATATTGATTACTGGCTTCTGCACGCGACTTCGTACGCGTAGGAAGGTTTTCCCGCGCAAATTCCGATCCCGTGGGAATTTCTGGGTGAAAAGTAGCCTATGTGTTATTCCAGAATGTCAACTATCTACTTACCAAATTTCATTCAGATCCGATCAGTAGTTTTTGCGTGAAAGAGTAACAAACATCCATCCATCCTCACAAACTTTCGCATTTATAATATTAGTACGATACGATAGTACGAAGTACGATAGTACGAAGTACGATTATAGTGCACAAGTATGTGCGCAGGTAAAGATGCACTCTCTGATTCTTTACTCTCATAGCCCGATGGGACCAAAATCAACATAACAGGAGAGAGATCAGGAGCAGAACCAAAGACATAACGTGCTTGCCGAAGCACGGTCGTATCACACTATCAATAACTTCGAAGCGCCAATAGCTAAAGCCGGCTCTTCACGTTGGCCAACACAGTGGTGAATGTAGTGGCCAATGCCTATTCGCCAACGTGTAGATGGGGTATTTGTGCACCCAAGATGAACAAACACCCCATCTACACGTTGGCCAATAGGCATTGGCCACTACATTCGTCACTATGTTGGCCAACGTGAAGAGCCGGCTTTAGCTATTGGCGCTTCGAAGTTATTGATAGTGCGGCATAAGGTGTCAGACTTGTGATCACGGGTACAAACCACACCCATTACACTATGGCCGTGAACCCACTCCAGACACAAGCATATTTAGCTTAGTTGGTTAACAAGATTGCTAGTAATGTGAATTCTACCCACATTACAAGTTCTCTTTAAAAAAAGAACGACCACTAGACTACCAAGGCAGCTACCCCACGATCATGGCATGGGATTCATTCCAATAATGTAACTTGGCCAATAACAGGTAGGTGAGCGGATTACCGTTACGCACACATCGCAAACGCATATATCAATACGAAAGATAAATAATTGCCTTCCTCCCCTAAAATTGTCTTCGCGGCGACGTTTATTGGTTTGTTTGCGGAGAAAGCTGGCGCCGTATCCTACCTGCATTATTATAGTTAAGCGACTGCTACATTTATCGACTAGCGATATTAAATTTGCCTTTTTTTACTCTCCCCTCCCTTAGCTATTATTTTCTCGCCGCTTTATTTCGCTCGCTGGAAATGACTTAACGCTGTGCGAATGCAAATAACCTACACCTTTGTATTTTGTTATTCGGATGTAAAATAAATTCTTTCTCCCTTACTTTGTTGTGTTTTCTGTATCTTATTTCTTACAAGACAATTGGTTCTGACTTACGGAGTTTATTATTTGAAATCATGAAAGCTATGCAATGCAACTGTAATAACAATTTACGTTCTATTGTTTAACGTGAAAGGTTACATTTTCTATTAGAAAAATAAGTTCTTTGCGACGTCTTTCTTTCCTTTAGTTTCACTAGTTTCTCTTATATAAGTACGTTATTGAGAGTAACTATTTAAATCTAAGCTATCTTAAAGATTTCAAGTCAAATAACGAGACATAAACATGTCAAAAGAAAATAAATCAGAAAACGGGCATTTAATTATGTTTATCGGAGTAAATTGAAACTACGGGACCGAGTATAAAGAAGTTAAATAAAATAAGGTTTCCGTGGGGAGGTGAGCACAGAGTGAGACGTCCAGAAAGTTCGGCAGGTTAGCGATAAATCGGAATTTATGTGGGCGCCGCGGCGCGCCCCGCCCCGCCACCGTCCCGCCGCGCCGCCGCCGCCGCGCTCGCTGCATAACAATACGCGCTAAAAGCATTGCTGCTCACCCTTCAACTTTACTTACCTACATCACAATAGTTTAGACACAACCCATTCCATTAATTGCTTTACAACATGAGCTGTGCCGTATATTTCATGAAAAGCGAGAGAAATCACTGTTATGCTTTACTGTTTCATGTTTGTTTGTTTTCTATGACTGTAGTGTGTACGGATGTATTGTACGAACAAAACAAGATGGGCATTACGCCGTGTCATTACGCCGTAGCAAATGCGATACGAATCGTTGTGACTACGCCACCTTCATTGTCGTAGAAGATGACTACGCCGCCCGCTACGTTGCTACGCACTCTTCATTTTATTTATGAAAACTAAATTAGATCAGCTACTTTAAATCTAATAGACGATCCAATAATAGTAAGATAATAGAAAAGCCGCTATATTACTCAAACTCAATATTCCGGAACCTCACTACACATGGGAATTAGTCAGGGCTGTCACGTCCGTAACAAATATCACCGTGTGAGTAACGTACAGGAACAAAGTAGTAATATCAAGATGTCGCGACGTGCCTGCCTGACCGGAATCAATTGGTCACAAAGTAGCAGAAACAATAAAGCCATGGCTAAAGCAAGCGGGTACGCAGCCCGCGTACTAACTCGCTCTGTAAATACTATATTGTTCCTGATTCCAACTACCTGCAATGCAATGTCTGCACACAATGCTACAAGATAGATCAAATCGAAACGCAACCATGGAAAACGACTCCGGTGAGAAAAGTATTTGTAATAGGATTTCAATTTTCATTTTAATTGTCAGTCGTAAAATCGGTAGTAATTTATTTTTCCGTGGGATTTTGACAAACAAGCCTACGTATTGTTGGCCTATGTAAATGCGTCGCCGTGATTCACACCGGCCGAGGTGATATCTAAGTTGTAACGGGAAGGAGCCGTTGTTTTATGTATGAGGCCTTTTCAATTCATTTGGACGATATACTCTTGTACCTTTGTCCCTTCCGGGTCAGTTATTTATTGCTGGTATTTCGCACTAAATCCACCGAGTGCGTGTATTTTCATGAGAATCCTCCGGTCGCACGTCGCGGTCAATACAAACGACAATCTCGAGGCTATTGTCCGCCTTCTGACTCCTGGAGCGTGCAAATCTACATAACTAATACACGACCCTTAGCGAAGCCACAAATAGATGACACGCAATGTACGTACTTTTACCAATCATGCGCCTGGCATCGTGTGAGATTACAGATGTAACGGGGCGAATAAATTGAAGCCCTTACCAGAGCTGACACCTGCCCTTGAATTACACGCGCCGCTCTATCGCACGCTCCGGCGCATAAGATATAACTCAAGCCGGAGATGATCCGCGCGGTGCGAGCCACTTATTCATATGACAGCAATAAAGCGTTCATTGTTCCAAATTGTCATTCATGGCGGTCTGCATCTAAGTATAAAGCAATATAAAATATTGTGCGACATGAAACTTCATGGTAGTATATAATTTTAAATTCATAACACGTGCAATCGTGAGCGTCGTTCAGCAAAATAGGAAGTATAATAAAATATTTCTGACTGAAATGCTATAACTGAAATAGAGTGCATGCGTCGTAAAATTCACAACGCCGTGGCATCCTCACAATACTGTGATATTTTTATTGCTTTACAGCTCTTCATATTAATAGACCGTATTTTATATGCCTACCTACGTGTACGCCCAGTTTTGAAACGTGACGAATATATAAAGAGAATTTCGTCGGCTTCGTTTTATATTTCCGCACGTTACGTAATATGAACATGCCCGATTCAATAAATACCTTTTATAGAAGTGGGTTGAGTAAACAATAAAATCAATTAAGTATCGTATAATAAAACTATTGTGCACGTCGCTCGTGTGTTGTGGCTGTAGTTGCTACCGGCACGGTGGAACAGCGGTACAACTGTACGGCGACACGACATCTGTACGAGTACTTTATTTGAACAGATGGAAGTGTACACGTAAGTAAAGGATTCCCTTCCCCGCCAATATGTTTCAATTTAAACTAAGCCGCTTGTCGATACGAGCTCGCTCCGGAATATCTCCCGATTCCAACTGGATTCCACGATAACAAAAATAATGTTGGAAAAAACTACCAGATAACAATACCTACACAGTATTTGTAAATAAAACAGTGGTGAATAAAAGATGACTGAAGGGACGGTTATGTCATTTGTGTCATGCCAAAAGTTATAGCGAGCTTTCATAGCTCTTCGATGGGTTTCGTTTCAGTAGACTAGGTAGAGCGCTTGAAAACTTGGTGGATTCCGAGAACCGTGAGTGTGCTCAATCGAATCGTTCGGCATATAGCTTGAGATCTAAATTGCGAGGCTTTAACGGTGAACTTTCCTCGAGGAAATAAAAATTTCGTACGACAAACAAGCAATCAGTAGCATTTGCGAACTCGCGCTAAGCAAACACGGCGGCGCGGGCCCGCCCGTCCAAGTGCTTGTCAAAGACTGTTCCAATTCTACTACTGTATTTTTTTAACCAAATCGTATCGAACTGTCCTTTAGAAGCTTTAAGCACATTTCCTTTTAGAAGAGAGATAAATTCTTCTGGTGGTCTAGTTGGATTAAAAAATCGATTTTCCACCGGTTGGAAAAATCTTTGTAACTACTCGTATAATTTTCTGTTTTCGTTATTATTATTTCAGAAACAATATAACTACTATAAGAACTAATAAGAACTACTGGTGAGATATTAATCAATGCTTGCCGAGGAGTTGGGGTGTGAATGGGTAAATATCCTAACATATCTAATTTACTTCGTACCTCGGAAAATACGCTAAGGCCAAAAAATACGTCCCTAGCCTACCCTAAAATACGTCCCCAATGTCAGTTGCCGTAACGACTATCAAAGATGTCTTTGATAGTCGTTAGGGTCAAAGATGAGCAACTTTAGTCTAGGAGTTAAAAATCTGTTACCAATCTTGCCACGTGGTACTCAGGTACCCAGTCACTGGGTTGTAAAGGTCCGTGTGAAATACGGAAAAGAATACATACGTATTTCAGAAATAAATATATATTACAAAAGTTACTCACTGTTTGTAATTAAGGATTATAATGTTCACAAACATTTTCGACATTGTTTTGGGACCCTTGTTTCAAATTTAAATCCAAGAGGTCGATATAGTCGGTATACACAGGCAGTACCGCACACAAAAGATTGTTCTGCTTTGACTGTTTCAAACGAAACTTTCGGACTTTATCGCACAGACTCAGTGAATCACTCGAGTGGGGACTATTCATGCGTGAACGTAAAAAGGATTTGGTAAACAACATTTCTACGAGAAGTGATGTTAGATTGTATTTATCTCCATTTTTTATATCTGATAAAGTTAAAAACATTGAAGTCGACATAAAACGCTTAACTATTTGCTACAGAAATAAATACAGGCTTTCTTTAAACGTCACGGGTCTGGTGGATGGTGGTGGGTCCCGCCAGATTGTAATTTTTTTAAATAAATATTATTTTGTTTCTTCCATTTCAGTTAAGCAGTGGGGTTTTATAGATTTTTTCAAATTACGTAAAAAACATTATGTCTATAGTGTCCCACAACAAGGCAAATACCTCCAATCCATCCTTTTACTGCCACGTCCGACCATTCCTTCAGGCTGGATCCAACTCACTGAGCCCAATCTGTAGCCACTTTTGCCCTATTCTGCTGTGACATGCGGTAGATGTGGCCAGCCCAGTTCCACTTCAGCTTGGCGGCTGTGATGCCTACATCTGCTATTTGGGTTTTGGAGCGAAGCTGCACAGTTAAAACTTGGTTCACAAAATATATCTACCTACCAAGTTTCAACTGTGTAGTCCTAATATTTAGTTTCAAAATAAAGTGGCTGTGACATACGGACGGACAAATAGACAGGCAGGCAGATAGACAGACATGATTATACAGTCATGTCTGTCTGTCTGTCTGCTGACTGTCCGGTTTAGTTTTTTGCCATTCGGCAATCCATACTAATATTATAAATGCGAAAGTAACTCTACTGTCTACTGTCTGTCTGTTACCATTTCACGCCTAAACTGCTGAACCGATGTTGATGAAATTTGGCATGGGAATAATTTAGGACCTTGGGAAGGACATCGGATAGTTTTTATCCCGAAATTCTCACGGGATCGGGATTTACGCGGGAAAAGCCTCCCACGCGAAGTCGCGGGCAAAAGCTAGTATAATATAAGTTTACATAGGCGGACTTCGTCATTTATACAAACACTATGAAAAATAAAGTTATTTTGCGTAGCTACTAAGGAACCCTTCATGGGCGAGTCCAACTCGCACTTGGCCAATTTTTGTTGTCTTATTGATCTACTGCGTTGTATTTTTTTGGAGTCGTCGAACTTCATTGCCCCGCTTTTCTGGTGATTGATACTGTATGTATATTCAGTAGTTGCAGAGGTAGGGAAGAGTGTAGCGGACTGAACCTAAAGTATTCTTTTTTCTTTTGCTTCCTTTTTGATATATTGCAAAGGGGTAATTAACATCGCAATTTCCCAAAAGAGACCTTTGAAAATGTATCGTAATAGGTATAATATTAGATGTAGTTTTGAATTGCCAGTTCATTAAGGAAGCATCATAACTCATAATAACACACTACCCACTACTTAGCCTCCTGGGGGTAATAAGTTACATTCGCTGACTCTTCCTTTGCTGTTGAAACAACAGTTAGGTTTGATAATGAACTTTAAATTTTTTCTCCAAGTTCGAGTTAACTGAGATATCACAACGAAATAAAATTGTATTGCTATAAATATTCTGCAACACTAAATGCTTTTTTCGTTTCATAAAAATTATCGGCAACAGGTATTGCCGTGAAGATTACGTTTATAATTTTTTGGGTGATTATGGTTAAGGATTTTTTTTTACTGATTTTATAGGCTCGCCTTTGACGACCATCTCACCTGATGGTAAGCGATGATGTGGTCGAAGATGAAGCAAGAATTCCCAAAAAAAAAATGTACATATGTGTGGTTTGTCCACCATATAACGATTGTCGTGTAGTGCAATGATGGAAAATTATAGAGAGGCTCTACATGTACAACGTTACATTGTATTTAGAAGCGCAATGGCCCATATTGGTGTAACTTAAATTGTTGTTTGCTTTAGATCAGTGGTTCCCAACCAGTGGTCCGCAGAAGCCAAAATGTGGTCCGCGAACGATTTTAAATTTAGCGGGCGGTGAGTCGTTGGTCGCCGTGCAGTGAGTGAGAAGAGCACGGGTGGAAGGGGCGATACGTCGGGCCGCTCCAGGATTTTCTGCTTTGTTGCGTTTAGCTTTTGTTTTATTTGCGTGTAGCTTTAAGTAACAATATTAGTCCTAGGATAGCCGAACTCGTGAAGAAGATGCAAGCACAGAAATCACATTAATACAAAATTACAGATGTTTATCCTAAAAATATTATTATTTCTTTTATGTAATTTCCTATTGAGTTATTAATTAAAGTTTCAGTTTGATTATTACAGTTTACTTTTATTATACCTACATAGTGGTCCCTGCTAACAAGAATAATATAAAAGTGGTCCCTGACCAAGAAAAGGTTGGGAACCCCTGCTTTAGATAAAAGGACAAGCATTTCCATAAAACGTGGCGAAGAAAAACCGGACAAATGCAAGTCGGAATTGCCCAGTCCAACTTGCACCTATCCGGTTTTTTTTTAACTACATGGACAAAGGAGTATGAGGTTTACCGCATTTAAAGTTTATTATAACAACTAAATATGTGACATACGACAAGTATCTTTATTAGGTACGTGTCCTGTACCCGTTTATGAGCTGTACAACCCAACTACTCGGGCATATCGACATCGATAGCTATTAAAAGTAGGACCAGACCGGATTCTGTATACAGGGTGTTTCTAAAGCGCGTGTTCATATTTCAAGATAGGTTTCAGTGCCTTATATAAAGTAAAGAAACTATTTCAAAAAATATATTGTTTTTAGTAAGTTCAGATCACTTTTCAAGTAGTTTAGCGTGGTTGTTTGCTATTAATTTACTTCAATCACAGATTTGATATATGAACAACAGATTGCTCAAAAAGTGAGTTAAGTAATAATAATTACTGTCAGAAATTGATTTTTTTTCGGATGCTCCCGCTCTTGACTTCGACATATTTCGCGGTATATCAGATGGCAAGAGCATTGATAGCCCAGTAAGCACGTCTAACGAGTTGAAGCTCGTGGATTCAAAACAAAGCAGGCACACTACTTTAGTTGTGCAATGTGTAATTGAGTAATTTTCATCATTCCCACCACTGCTCTCAAAACAGTATAGCAAAAACATCGTAAGAAGACCTGCGACATCCACCAGCCCGAACTGCGTGGCCTTGGTCGAGGCCATGCTGCGGGGTGAGAGGGAGTGGGAAGCGGTCGCCTCCTTCTGCGAAGCAGTCATGCTTCCGAAGGAGGAGGCGGGCCGCGTGAGGGAGAGGATGGCGTCCTCCCTCCAGCCCAGCCGCAGTGGTAGACGCCCACGGCGACGGACGTCGGCCGACGATCTCCGGCCACCGTAGGCGCGGGCATGCGGACAGCGAGTAAAGGGCAACTCGCTGTCCGACCATGGACCATGCCCGGGTCGACGGCGCGTCGTGTTCCACGCGCGCCTCAAAGAGCGTCAGCAACATGACGAGGCCCCTCTGCAGAAGGCCGAAGCCCGCCGGGGTCGTGGGACTCATCCCGTTACCGTGGCCCCGGTATGTAAAGGGTTATTGAAGGAACACCGTGGATTTTAGTCAGTAAAAGTCTGACAGTCCCTCCCACCCTGCCCGGAGTGGGAAGACTTATTTGATAATTTTACCACGTTAAAAAAAAAAAAAAAAGATGTTGTAGGTATGTTAATAAAACCCCTCCTAAACGCCTGTGTGCATTCGTCTAACACAGACAATGAAGAGCCATATCTTTTTGAACTTGACAAAATACGAACACATCTATTCACCAACACTATCAAATCAAGATGAAGCCCGTAAAATTCTAATTCCAAACTCATAAATCCACAAAATCTAATTATACATACATACCTGTACGCAAAACGAAATAGATTACGGTTCCATCGGACGCGAATGTTTCTGTCGATGGAACGTCCCGGCAATGCGTCAAACGGCAATAACGTATTTTTTTCAATTACGGTGCAATTTCCATGTATCATTCTGAGCCGAACCAGCCGCGATTCACTGACCCAGATTGGAAATATTTGCGTACACCTAGCACAACGCCAGTGAATGTTCAGAAATGCATTTGCTGTGTTAATTAGTTATTGACGGCATTACGTTGCGTCGAAGGCCTTTGTGCTATTGGAATGCCTGATGACTGAGCTGCTCTTTTATAAATCAGTTATTATAACAAAAAACTTTTTACCAAAAAATTAAACCGACTTCCAAAAAACACTGCAAAGTGAAAAATAACTTTAATTTCGGTAGCGGTGTCTTCAGTTTTGTATTTTCGTTTTTGGCACCGACTTCCGAAATTAAAGTTATTTTTCACTTTGCAGTGTTTTTTGGAAGTCGGTTTAATTTTTTGGTAAAAAGTTTTTATTTCACTCTTTTTAGTTGGTCGATTTATAATTTACCTAGTTACAAAAGCCTAAATGTCAACTACTTATAACCCTTTACAAATTGCTTTTCCCAATGCTGGGCCGTTAATTGTTGAGGAGTTCTCCTGGTACTTCACCATCAGCTTCACTTCACCATATGCATTGTGACGAGCATATTATTATTGTGCTTAGTAACCATATTCAAGTAATCGAAGCGGAACCCATGAAATATTTATTATTCCTACTTATATATTGAGTAGTTCCAGTGGCCATCTGTGGTCTTCATCATCAGGTCCACTTCACTAATGGTGCTTTTCGAATGCAACTATACAAGTTACTATAAAAATACTCAAATCACTATAGGTGTGCCGGTTTGAAGAGTTCCCTCGATTTCTCCAGGATCCCATCATCAGGTCCTGACTTGGTGGCAATGGGACCAATTTCAAGTATACCCTTTCAAACAAAAAACGAATTTTCCAAATCGGTTCAGCCGTCTTCGAGTAATCGGTGATCATAGATTAAAAAAAAATATACACGTCGAATTGATAACCTCCTCCTTTTTTTGTCGTCGGTTGAAAATACCTCTAACTAAACAATTGATCTAATAGAATAGCAGCGTCAGGTATATACGAGTATGTATAATTCCCGAGTCGCTGCGTCGCGCGTCGCCGCTCGGTGTTCCACGCGTACCTTAAAAAGCGAACCAAGCACTAATGATAATAGTAAACCGTTTATGCGTCAATAGCCTAATGGCTAAGGTGTCCACCTTGTGATCGAGAGATCGTGTGTTAGGACCCCACCCATTACACTATTACCAATAACTCACTCTAGACTAGGGCTTGCAATATCTGTTCATTTTTACTATCCGGATATAACGAATATTAACATTCTACTATCCGGATAGTGCAGATATTACGGATATTATTTAATTTTGACTATAAATAAAATCAATAAGCTTTTGTAACATGTTTGAATAAGTCTCTCAAGCAAAATAAGTACAGACAAATAATAAACTATACTAATATATCAAGTAATAAACACAAAAAAAACTAGTTCGCTTACTAAAATTATACTATAAAACACCGATACCGCACAAATAATTTGTATCTATTCTTCTTATACTTAAACAATTCTAAATAAAATTTTCTCTTCTAAGATATTACACTTACCTATCAAATCACCTATTCAAAACATAGTAATTTTAAAAAGATATCAGTTTACCTGGCAAATCAGAGCAATTATTAAACAACACTAGTATAAATTAAATATGAACGAAATATCTCAAAATAATCAAATAACCCCTTAAAATATAATATTACGTAAGTAATTCTTCAATTACTTTTAACCAAAATTACCTTAAATTTATCAAATTCAAATTATGATCTTAACAAGCTTAAACTATCTAATAAATCTTCTTTTACGGAAGTTCTTAAATGGCAGAATGGAAGCAGAAAGAACTCTGCTACAGGATAATTATGTAAAATATCCTGAAGCAGAGCTCTTTCTGCTTCAAAGCTAGTCAGTGGTAGATGGTAAGCCCTTTCTAAATTCCTGCTTCTCTAACCATCATCAAATAGTGCCATCACTACTCAAATTGTGGTATCTTAATCATTTGGTGATGAAGTCGGTTACTGCGCAGGAGTTGTGGCTGACTCATAAACTGGATGGTTTCTTCTCGTATTTGTATTCTGATTGATACGCTTACAGTTGAAACAGAGCAACCTTCTGTATCTTGTGTATCATCCGCTGAATTTATGACTGTTTGATCTGGTTGTTGTGTGTAGAAATAATTTTAACAATCGTCAGTCTCACAGATTCGTTTGAAGGATTTTCAAAAAGACAGTCGTGTGTACTTCGCTCTTCATAAAAATTGTGAGGGTTATGTAAATATGTGATTGTATCGATTATCTCGTCGTTGTGACAATCTTTTTTTGAGTCAGATATGATTATCGATAATGAACTTCTAGTATCATTATCGATAATCATATCTATGTGGATAATTTCTGAATCATGAATCTTAACGCTGTGTCAGAAGTCAATAAGTTTGCATCTTCTTCACTGATCGCTTCGTACGTAGATTAAATTATATTATGGGACACCGAAATTTCTTTAAGATGTTGTAATTCTGTATCAGTAAACAATATACCAGATTTAATATCAATGAATGCCTTGAATAAAGAATCTTTTAATAAAAAGAACCAATCAATCATATTAGATTTTTACAGATGACAGGTTTTTACTTAATATTCAAAAGAGAGATTGGCGGATATCCGGATAATACGGATATCTGGATATCCAGATTGCAAGCCCTACTCCAGACACAAGCATATTCGACTTAGTTGGAAGGATTAACAAGATTACTGGTAATGTGAATTCTACCCACATTGCTAGTTCTCTTTCATGAAAAAAATGTACCATTGCTTTTCAGATAACAAAATCTCACCTTAATCTAAGTATAAACTTATAATAACAAATGTATAAGTAAATCAAACTCAAAACTATATTTATAAAACTATTTCACACATAGTGCCAGATCGTGGCCTTCCGCGAAATTGTAGAAATAAGACTCCCTTCCACCAAAACTCTTCCTTGAGGTAAGTGTCAATATTATATGTCGAATCTCGCACGACGGGCGATGTGGGTTTTTAATTAATAGATTTCTGGTGTTTACATTTTCCTAGCATAATTGCTACGGGCACGCCGCAATTGCGGCGGTAAGACCTCTCTTTGAGGCGTGGCTAGATCGGCGTCACGGCGTCCTGACCTACCGCATGACGCAGGTCCTCACCGGACATGGAAGTTTCGGGAGGAACCTGTGTCTGATGAGGAAGGAAGAAACGCCTGGGTGTCACCACTGCGAGGATCGCCCTGAGGACACAGTAGAGCATACCGTGCAAGACTGCCCCGCTTGGGCAGAGCACCGACGTGTCCTCACGGTGGCGATAGGCGGAGACCTCTCGCGCCGGCTTTGGTTGAGGCCATTCTGCGGGGTGAGATGGAGTGGGAAGCGGTCGCCTCCTTCTGCGAAGCAGTCATGCTATCGAAGGAGGAGGCGGGTCGCGTGAGGGAGAGGATAGTGCCCTCCCTCCAGCCCAGCCGCAGTGGTAGTCGCCCACGGCGTCGGACGTCGGCCGACGATCTCCGGCCACCGTAGGCGCGGGCATGCGGACAGCGAGTAAAGGGAAACTCGCTGTCCGACCATGGACCATGCCCGGGTCGACGGCGCGTTGTATTCCACGCGCGCCTCAAAGAGCGTCAGCAAGATGACGAGGCTCCCCCTGTAGAAGGCCGAAGCCTGCCGGGGCTGCGGGACTTATCTCATCACCGTGACGCTGGAACGTAAAGGGCTATTGAAGGAATACCGTGGATTTTAGTCAGTTCAAGTTTGACAGTCCCTCCGGCCCTGTCCGGGGTGGGAGGACTCATTTGATGATTTTACCAAGTTAAAAAAAAAACATAATTGCTAAGCTGGACTCCCAGTTAATGCAACTTTGATGCGCACACCGCACTAGGGTTCTTTCCAGTTTTTCTAAGTCATACCTAGCTTACATACTTTTCTTCATGTATTTTATTCAGGTTAACTGTAAAAATATTGGAAAAATTATTCAAATAATTTAATTTTATGATCATTTTCATTAGCGCTATTTAGATCGTTAGTTTGAACCGTTTGTGTATTGTGTATTTTTCATACGTGTTTAATATATCAAATTTTAAAAATATTTCGAAATCGTCTATACAATTAAAGATAAGTTAATAAGAAGCTGATCACATTACCATAACTTCAAGCCACACTAGTAACGCTAACCATAACCCTAAAGTAGATTGTCGAACCGTAATATTAATATAGCATTAATTAGGAAGCCACCCACGATACCACGTTATGCATCAATTGTTATCAACAAAGCGCCCGCGCTCAAAGCGAACGATCATATATGTTGGAGGCGCCAACCATTATCTGGCAGAAACTGCTCCTCAACCACTTATTAAATTAATTTCTCATTTCACAACCACTTATCTCCTGAACCAGGAAGTTATTGTAAACAATTACCCATAAATAAATTTCCACTTCGTGAATAAGTTGGAGGTTCGAAACAAAGAAAATCGAGTTTCCCACCAACACAAGTTGAGCGCGTGTAAATGTAATTTCCCAACAAAGCTTTTTACCGAAAACAGGTAAGTGAAAAAAGGTTGTCTTTTTAACACCTACTCGTACGTCAATAAGTTTTGTTGGATTGGCCTGAATTGCTTACTGTGAGTTATAAAAGATAGGAATAAAGAGTGCTTTCAACAAGGAGTGCTAGTCTAGTGCTTCTAGAGTAGGGATGTTACGGGGATGGTTGCTCGAAATCGAAGTCGAAGTCAGAGTAATTCAATTTAGTTTGTCGCAGTCGAAGTCCAAGTTGGAGGATGTGACAAAAGAGAGATATGTGAAAAGTAGCTAGCTAGTAAAATATAATCATTAATCAACCAATCATTCACCCATACAACGGAAAGGAAGTGGAGATCAGGGCTCACTGCGTGTGTTACGTAATCATGCACCTGAATGGCGTAATTAAAAGAATTTAATATTTTTTTTACAATAAAAATAAATACATATGAACTGAACAACATTGTACACGCAAAGAATGGTAAAATAAATTTATATTTTTAATCACAAATTCAACAAACATATAACAAACTTTAAAAAATTCTGTGTACAAATAAAAGGCTTCATGTTTGTAATTACACTTTGGACTTCCTGCATTCGAAATATTTGTTTTTCCTTTGAGAAAATCATCTAATGACTCCTCCCACTGTGCTGTGTGTGGAGCGAAAGGGAGTGTCAGACTTCCACTGACTAAAAACCCACCCTGTTACTTCAATTTCCATTACGTTCGCGGTATCTCGTTCCCGCAACCCCGACAGTACCCTATATCTTGGATAGCATTCATATCCTTATACAACGTGTAATTTAAAGGGTATATACATACCAAGAGCTTCTTTGGATGATAACAAACGATATGTCAAGGGTTTTGTAATCCTAAGTCTACGTGTGTAGAACTTATTACAAATTCCAATACACTGATACCAGAGACCGAATGTTTCAAATTAAGAAGAACGAAAAGAATTATCGTGTTATTGGCAACGACGTCGAAAGTTATTGACCCTCATAGTGCTGTGACACGTTTGTTATGATTGGTATTCAAGAAATATATGAAACCAATAATTTGGTATCAATTCTTTGAGACAGTTATTTTGTCCTGAAACTGTGCATAGAGACTCCATACCAGATGTTGTCTTCAGCCCTTTTGGATAGATATGGGGTTTCCGTTACACGTTGTATAGTAAGTTATTTTGTAATCGCATTTGAAATGGCTCAAGTTCCTATTTGAAAATATTCAAAATCGCTTAAATTTTCTTATAAGATATTTTTTTATAGATAATCCTGAATTCTTTATACGTATGTATTATTAAAAATCGAAATGAACGCATATAACGACCGATTCCCTAACTACATCCGCGGCCACCACTGCCGCTAACGTTCGATTATATAAAAAACAAACCGACTTCTAAACACACAGCAAAGTAAAAAATGACTTTAATTTCGGTTGTCGGTGTCTTTGGTTTTTACTTTCGTTTTTGGCACCGGCTTCCGAAATTAAAGTTATTTTCATTTTGCATTGTTTTTTGAAGTAGGTCTAATTCTCTTGTTAAAAAGTTTTTATTTCTCTCTTTTTTGACCAGTTTGTAATTTACCTAGTTACAAAAGCCTAAATGCCAACTACTCATAACTTTTTACAAAATATTGGTTGTCCCGATGCAGGGCCGTTAATTGTCCGTCAGTTTCATTTCACCATATGTATTGTGAAGAGGATATTGTGCTTAGTAACCATATTCAAGTAATCGAATCGAAACCCATGAAATACATTTTATTGAGTAATTCCGATGGCCATGTGTGGTCTTCGTCATCAGTTCCAATTCACCAAATGGTACTTTTCTAAAGCAAGTTTCTATAAAAAATACTCATATCGCTATAGGTCTGCCTATAATATTTAAAGAGTTCCCTCGATTTCTCCAAGATCCCGTCAATAGATGCTGACTTGATGTCAATGGGACCACCTCTGAAGAAACCTTTCATCAAAAAAAAGAATTTTTGAAATCGGTTCCGCTATCTTTGAGTACCTAATCGCTGAACATGCATACATACATTAAAAAATATACACGCGACGAATAGAGAATCTCCTCCTTTTTGGGAATCGGTTAAAAAGGAACCGAAATCGGAAGTCGGATTAAACGGCATTTCTGACAAACCGGAGTCACAGTCGAAACTTCGTAACATATCTAAACCAGGGATGTGAAAATATTCTTCTAAGAACGTTCTATTAACATTTCCGTATATACCCTACCCCCCAAGATACCATGTTGGGGTCCTTTCTTCTATGACGTGTCAATTCTACGACCATGCCGGTGAGAGAAAGAGACAGAGTTATACGGTACAAATAGCAATATCTCTTTTTAATAACGGATTCATGCACAGACTCATGTCAATAGTAAAACGTCCTTGTTCAAGCTGGTTTGGGTTAAAAAACTTATCATGAACATATTGACTTTGACTTATAGATTTGAGATTACATTATAAGTATTAGAAACTATAATATACTATTCTTTAAATATTTGTACGCTAGAGACAGCAGAATATTATGGACAACATATAATGTATTACCACTTTATAACAATATTCTTACAAATAAATAAATCTATCTATCTATTAAATTCTTACTTTTTCGTGACCATCACATAAACATACATTGTTTATTTCATAGTAGTATTCATGCCAAGTAAAAAGATTTGAAACAAACCCACTAAAACCAAACATCGCGTCCAAATTACATCTTATCTTCCACGGAATCTTAAATAATTTCACAGCACAATAAAAAGGCTCCATTTTTACAACAGTACTCGTACCAACAACTACAATTGTAACCACGAACTCGCATTTTGACGTAGACGACAAGAATTTGTGATAAATTGTAAATAATTTACGTAACACAATGTTCGAGATAATGAAGGAAGCAGCCGTGGATATAGTTATAAACTGAATAGGTATAACTAGGTAGTACAGCACTCGCCTAGAAACTTGTTTCATTAAATTTAAATTTACCGTCCGCTTATTAATTCAAAGAAACGCTCGTCGTCTTCTGGATTCACGTCGGGGGAAAAACTTCTTCCATTGATATGTCTTATTGTTCAGTTTTGGGAATCGCGGATGATTTTTAAATAGCTCGCTCGATGTATTCGGAATACTTATTCAGTAATTCCTTTCTTTTCTTACCTTTTTTAGCGCTTTTATTACCTACGTAGATTTTTCTAATCTAACAAAAGAAATGTTCTTAAATTACTGTCACTTGTCAGTTATATATGCGTACGTAAGCAATATACCAAGTATATATTGCCTAAAGAATAAGCATTGCCATACATAGTGGCCATGCTGCCAATCTTCTGGGCACGTTTCCGGACGACAGCGATGTGGAGGAGTACTTTGACGCCGAAATTTATTTTTGTTTTTATGCACATAGTTAGGTTTAGGAATAATGCAAATTAATTTTGTCTGCGATTACAAAATAACTTACTATACAACGTGTAACGGAAACCCCATATCTATCCAAAAGGACTGAAGACAACATCTGGTATGGAGTCTCTATGTAAAGTTTTAGCTCAAAATAAGTGACTCACAATATTGACCCCAAATTATTGGTTTCATATGTTTCTTGAATACCAGTAATAACAAACGTGTCACAGCACTATGAGGGTCATCACTTTCCACGTCACTTGCGAATAAAACGATAATTCTCTTCGTCCTTCTTAATTTGAAAAATTCGGCCTCTGGTATCAATGTATTGAAATTTCTAATATGCTCCACATATGTAGACATAGGATTAGAAAACCCTTGCCATATCGTTTGTTATCATCCAAAGAAGCCGTGCACTCGGTATGTATATACCCTTTAAATTACACGTTGTATATATAATATTATCCTGGTAAATAGTTTGTACATAACACTAATATACCTAATCCCGTAGAAATCTACAAACAACAAGGATCAAATACGGAAATAATATTAAGATCCACACTATCTAATCAAGCATCAAATCTTTAACATAATCTTCATCAACGTTACAGATTTTCACATCAGCACATTTTAATGTTTCTACTTATACCCGCGCTAACTCAGTTATTTAAAAGTCCCTCTTGGTTCCTCCAATTAATTTCGAGTCTTAGTAAAATATATTTTTTAACATCGAAAGGATCTAGATTGCCCAATTAAAAGTTTAAGCTTATTACTTCCAACGCCCGCTTTTTGAATACGTTTAATTATTTTGCCTCTTACTCTGGTCTATATTCTGCCAGCAATCGTTTTTAGAGCAAATTTGAAATATTGTTTACGATTTTATTATTTATTATTATTGCAAACCTAGCTCTAAATCTTATTGGAATGCTGTTAGTAAAGTTAAGTCTTTGTGATACTTTTGATAATACAAAATTGAGACTAAGGCTTAACAAAACATTTAGATAACTTTTTTCTCAGTACACACTGCGAAAAATCCTCAAGACCCCCCTTTCCGAGTGGAAACGTCCCAGAAAAATTAGTAACTTTTAAATAAAACTCTTTTTCTAATGCATTTCTACTCAAAAGCACATTCGAATTGCACCTCTAGTAATCTGTAACATGTTTTCTGGCTGTTAAAACGGCAATATTCAACAGTTTATCAGCGGGTGGGTAGTCACAAGTGTATTTCCCGGCGCGGCCGTATCGGAGCTAATCGCGGCCGCTTCCTACCGATGCGGCCCGGAAATTGACTGCCCCGACTCATCCGCTACAGAGGACATATGATCCAACTGCTTGTTTCTTGCATATTTTGCATCATACGAATTAATTTGGAACTGGTCCATAAGATATGGACGTTCATCTCCGCTCCTGGAGTTTGTAAAATCACTAATAATTCTGGAATAATTATGCACCTTTTAGCAGACAGAGTACGTGTTTTATTTCGCAATTTTAATGCTCTTCCTCACTATCAGTTCGATCAACCAAACATCTTCACGTAAGCCTTATCCCAACTATTAATTTTTATTTAAGAAGAAAAAAAAGGAAAATGGTGTTGAAAGAAATCTCTTCCAACATACTTACGTACCTATGAAGTTTTAGTTTCTAAATGAAATTAATTGCTAGCAGTTCACATAATATAAATACTTAGAATTAAGTATCAAGGAGCCGTACAATATGTGTGCTTTTATGGCTATCTACTAGGAAAACAACTCCGTTGTAAGTTGTCAAGGAAATGGGTTTGCTTAGTCCATGTCGCCGACGGTCTCGCTACTTCCCACTACTTATGTGATATTATAAACTTTAAACTTTAATACACTATTCACTGTTCAAGCGTCGGCTTCGAGGAGCTCTGGTGAGATCGTAAAATGGTTGCCTGTGTGACGGAAAGATAGAATAACAAGTGACATGTTGTACATACATATTAAGATTAGGCTTGTGTTTTAGCGCCGTTCAGTAATGCACCTTTTTTATTGATAACAGGCTTGCGTTTGACCACCATCTCACCTGATAATGTGGTCGAAGATGAAGCACGTATATCTAGAAGTAGGTTATAGCTATCAGAAACCACAGTCTCCGGCAGGGAATTTGACTCCTTAGCCGTACGCAAAATAAAAGTATTCCCAAAACGTTTTGTGCTTATGCGTGGGATGTCCACCATGTAACGATGGTGCATCGCCGTTTGATTTGTATGATGGAACGGGCCACCATTTTACTAGCAACGAATTCGGCATACCTACCAGACGCCTGCCACATCGCCGATTGGGCTCATAATCCTGTTTAAAGGTTCAAAAGTAACCTATCCCAAGGAGATAACATCTCCTAAGTTAAGTTACTTTGCTGTCGTCCTAACCTAACCGAATAAGGGTGCCCCAAATTCCGTTTCGATATTAATATTATCGTGTCTGTAGAATTCGTGAGCATATGTCATTTAAATTGAAGCCTTAAGACTGATAAGCATTCCCTGGACAGCGCGTCGCACTACCATCTTGATCTTACAGGAGCTCAAGCAAGACTCACAACAGCGCCTCTCCACAATATGCCTGCACAGAATACTGCAGTACTTTGGCCATATAGCACACCGAAGTAATTACACACAACTTGGAAGAGATTATTGTTACCGGCAACGTAGATGGTAAATGACCAAGAGAACGTAGTCCCAGTCGATGCGCTGATTAGGTGTCCGAAGTACTGCACATGCCAATGTCCCAGGTTCTCCATCGAGCTGAAGATCGTAGTAGATGGAGAAGCCTGTTGCAACGATTCCGTCGTAGCCACGATCTTCAGCACTGAGGGACCGACTAGAGGAGATGGAAGATTGATAGACATTCTAGTTTGTAGCTTGCTACACCGCTCTGTGGTGGTGGTGCAAGCTCAGTCTCAGGAGATGATGACCAGACGACAGCTGGCTCCGGGTTTTTTGGTTAAATTCCATTTCCTATTTCATAAATACAATGCGATTCAACTAATAATAGGATCAACTCTGCGTCATATTGTGACGTCATTGCTGTCATATTAAACAAATGAGGTAGGGTGAGCAAATGATTAAAATATTTATTTACGAAGATTGTTAGTTCTTTTTCCTTATTTTGGTGGTCAAACGAGAGCATATCATCAATAAAAAATAATAGAAACTCTTTAATAATTTTGCCATGGTTATTAGGCCTTTGCGCCACTTACTTTCAGACGAATTGGTGCCATCAATGAAAATATGAGAGAGAAAATTATGGTTTAAAGAAACTCATTATTACTTTAAGTAATTAAATATTACATTTAAATCGGTTAAACAAAGCAAAATAAGCCGTTATTAATACGCAAATAAGATTTCTTTGCAAACCGTACTTCAGTACTCTAAACTCTAGTAGTATTTAGTAGTCAAGTTGCAGACTAACTGACAAAGGCTAGCATTGATGGGACAGGTCAACTCAAATCCGTGTGGTTCTCTCCTCAAAAGGCCAGACCAGACTGTAATCTGTATAATCTTCATAACCTGGTGTGAATATGTGAACTATGTAGGTTGTTATATTCAAGTTAAACATTATGGCAGTTTGAGTACTTTTTGCAGCCAACCCAAACGTCCTTACAATCGTTGAGCTCCCTAAAGTTCTACGTTGAGCTTTAAGTTATCTGACAATTGCTTGCACTGTCTGAACAGTCCCACTCAAATCTGTGACAGTAAGATCATTTTATTTGTTCAAACATGAGCATACATACAAAGAAATGCATGCAAGTAGTTAAAGAATATTGCATGCCTTTCTTTGTATTCTCATATTTGTTTTTACCTTAACTGAAAAGATCGCCTCAGACTGTAACCTACAAGGTTCCCATATAATTTGACCAATACAGATTGTATGGACTTCAAAAAAGGCTGACCTCTGAGTTTGTTTCAGTGTTTTTTTTAGGTAGTCAGTTAGGAAACTCCGGCCTCATCTACTTTAAATATACGAAAAAGTGACGTGTTAAAGTGTTATTTAATTACCAAATTACAAAATAAATATCATTTATCACAGATACTTAAATTATTGTTGGTAAAATTACCTTATAATTTTATACAACTGCACCACCCCAAATAACTCGATTAGATTTTGCGATCGTCAAATCTTCTGTCGATTCGATACCCCTAATTAGTTTGGAATGCATAAACAAGTGAACGGGTTTAGTAGTCCAATTAGCGTCGATCGTGTACATACAATGATTTCATTAAACATGCAAATTTGCGTCCATAGTCACGTATGGCATCGTAATCGGGAGCCTAGCTGTGATATTGGTTAATAAACAAGGCTTTATTTTCATTATAGGTTCCTCTCGGTGCGCGCCAGTATCCTTTGTGCCGTCGCGTTGGTTCAATTCACAGCGGCTGTCAATTCAATCATTTTTGTATCAATAGGCTAATGGCTAAGGTTGAGGACTTGTGATCGAGAGGTTACGGGGTCGAACCCCAGCAATTACATTATTGCCGTGAACCCACTCCAGACACAAGCATATTTTGCTTAGTTGGAGGGGTTAGCAAGAGCAATGTATTTTATACCCACATTGCTAGTTTTCTTTTAAAACAAAAATGGCTGTTTTATCTAAGAAATATATAACAGAAAGAGGAAATGTCCCTAGCATTATTAAGTAATTACAAAAATCTAAAACACCGAAATCTGAAAATAGTTGCAGGTAACTAACTGGCAGACACCGCCAGTCTCTTGGGTACGTCACCAGACGACAGCATTGAGGATAATTTTGTATGCTTTATTTTAGTTTGTTGTTTAAATAGTCAATAAAATATACATATGTTAATGTATTTGCAAATTAAATATACCTACCTATATTATGCTTATTTAGAATGTTTCATACTACGCAGAAACTTTAAATAGTAGAGTAATAAGTCTCAGCGTTGTCTGGCAGTTTGAGTTTTTTATGCGGCCTACCCAAATGTCCTTACTTTCATATTGTTCGTCAAATTAAGCTTCTTGAAGTTATAAGTTATGCTCCACATTAAATGACAATGGCTTGCACTGATGGGACAGGTCCTCTAAAATCTGTGTTGTTCTTTCCTCAAAAGATCAGTTCAGACGTTAACTTACTTGGTCTTGACATTATTTAACCAGTTCGGTTTGTGTAGAATTTAATACCGGTATCTGGGGGAACGGCAGTGCCCCCGCCAAGTCGAGCGCAAAGCAAACACTGCCGTACCATCCTTTTCTGGAACCATTTCGGCGTATTTTCAGGCCCCTATTTGGGGACCTCTGGATAGATTTAGAACGCTGAAATTATCGTTATCTGGTAAGCTACCAGCACACACTTAAACCACAAAATTTTATGTTTGTAGCTTGTTTATTTTCTAAGTTATGCATTAGCAAATTTGTACTATTTCGACATATATAGACTCACTGATCATCAAAATAGAACTAGTACTTCCCATAAACCTAGAGAGCTGAAATTTGGCATTGAGGTAGGGTTTAGTGCCTATATGAAGGTAAATCTATCAAAACTAGGATCATGGAAGATCTGGAGTACCTTATGACCCTGAGGAGAAACCGTAACAGACCAGTCAAACTATTGAAATTATCGACATGCTATGTTCACAAAGTTTATTGAGCGTGGTTAGCCCTTTCTTTTGAAAATAAAAAATTGAAGGTCAGAAGTATCTGATAAAGAACCCTAAGAGCTAAGCTGAACTATGGGAGATATGGAAATGCGCCTTGACAAAAGTTATTCAGTGTGACGAGCCCTTTCTACTGATGTGTATAAAAAATTGAAGGTCTGAAGTATCTGATGAAGAACCCTAAGAGCTCAGCTGAACTATTGGAGATATGGAAATGCGCCTTGACAAAAGTTATTCAGAGTGACGAGTCCCTTCTACCGATGTGTATAAAAAATTGAAGGTCTGAAGTATCTGATGAAGAACCCTTAGAGCTCAGCTGAACTATGGGAGATATGGAAATGCGCCTTGACAAAAGTTATTCAATGTGACGAGCCCCTTCTTATAAATGAATATGAAACTGGAGTCTGAAGTATTTGAAAATGTCTTAGAAAACATTAAAATGTGCTAGAGTCACACTAAGTACTTCAATAAAATAACATAAGCTGGGAGTACCTCCTCGTGGTGAAGGTGGAAACAGGCTAAGTCCGCAGTTGAGATAACTTTCAAGTGCAACTTGCCTGGCTGAAACTCCCATTTCTTTTTAATCTTGCCTTCGGGCTTATTTTGTTTTCGGTCTTTGTCAGTTGCTAATTGGAAGTAGCCTACCCGGTAACGCAGGGGAGCAGCCACCAGTCGTATTCCATTTCCGCTTTTTATCGATATAAATTATCGTTAAACGGTCGTGGAATTTAAATAAACTCGTAAAAATGTCGACAAAATTGAAAGACGACGATGGACTATGTGGCTACCGCGTAGTTGGTTTGCCCAAAGTTGGTTCATGTCTCTTCCACTCAATATCTTTCTTGGTCTTTGGTAAAACTGACTCAACTTGCAGTGTCAGGTCTGCCATAGTGGCATACGTTGTTGAACATTGGTACGAAATGCAATTTTACACGTGTAATGCTGATGTTAATATGTATACCGACCAGTAATCATACACGTGTGATATGATGAAACCTACAACTTACGGATCACTTTCTGAACTAAAGGCAGCTGGAGAAATCTATCCCTTCACTTTTGAAGTGTATGAGAACGGTATACTTAGGGGTTCCTTCGGCGGCAGTAACGCTGGCTCAAAAAAGTAACTACACCAAAAAAGAAAAACAAAACAATTCTAATAAGAAAACGTAAAATAATTAAAGGTATAATTAAGAAACTAATCAAAGTCAAGTCTAAGGATCTTTACTGCGATTTCTTTATTAATGTAGTTAGATTTTATGTAACTGGCAGTTGAACATGCTCTATGCACTTTTACTAGTTAATACATCAAAGTCAACGGCCAAGTCACATAAAAGCTAACTATATTAATAAGGAAATCGCAGTAAAGATCCTTAGACTTGACTTCGCTTTGCTTAGAGATTTCATTACTTTTCATAGAGAAACAAGCTGCTTAGGCGAGACTTAGCTAATTTTTTACAGGATGTTTTGGAGGGATTTACCATTTTCATTCCGGTGTTTCTTCATAGTGTAGTTAACTGGGAAACACCGTTGTCATCTAGTTAAAACTACTAAAAAAAAATTTAACAAAATAAATATGATTTATTATAATAGAATAGATTAATTGGCGTTCGTAACAGCTTACTGCGCTCCAGAACGCAAATCATCGACGTGGCTCAAAAGGCTGCCCAACTTAAATGGGACTGGGCAGGACATGTCTACCGTATACAGGACAAGCTGTGGTCTCGTAAGACACAGGATTGGTGCCATAAGACTGTAACGCGTGGCCGCGGCAAATCACGAAGGAGATGGCGGGACTACCTGGATCCCTTCCTTAAGAATTAGAAGGATGAGGTGCAGAACCGTGACCGCTGGAAGAAAAGGAGGGAGGCCTTTGCAGAGCTGTGGGACACACTACAGGCTAATATAATAAATAATAATAGAATATAAAGTGTATAAAGTGTTAAAAATTTAATGTTAAAAACTACTTAGGGATACAAATAATAAAATTAGTGTACAATAGGCGGTCTTATAGCGCAGGGCAATCTCTTACAGGCAATCTTTGGATGGACAGAAATTAAAGTATTATTATGGAGAAAGATTTAGGGCTGTCAGTGTACAACATCATACATAATACTAATTAGACATAATAATATAAAATACATACCATATATATATAAATATAATTTATAAATATATACATATGAAATTCTGAATATAAAATATTTGAAAAAAACTTCCAGCGGTGGCTTTGTGATTCACAGACAGCCCAGAGATTTTCATTTCAGAGACACCTTTTTTTTTCGGTGTAAAAATCATCAAATGACTCCTCCCGCTCGGGACGGAGTGGAAGGGAGGGTCATATTCCTACTGATTAAAAACTCACCCCCTTCCTTCAACTGCCCTTACGTTCCGGGGCCACGGTATCTCGTTAGAACATTCCCGCAAGCCCGGTAGTCATCATCACATGAGTAAAATTAATCGTCCTGGATCTATTAAATTTTACTTTTTATTTTATATTTTCTTTTAATAATAATATGATGTTGTTTGTTTTTAGGGTTCCGGAGCCGAATGGCAAAATACGGAACCCTTATAGTTTCGTCATGTCTGTCTGTCTGTCTGTCCGTCCGTCCGTCCGTATGTCATAGCCATTTTATTCCGGAACTATTAAGACTATACATGTGAAACTTGGTAGGTAGATGCATTCTGTGAACCGCTTTCCGATTTTAAGAAAAACATAAAAAATATTTAAAATAAAGGGGATCCCCATACATGGAAATAAAACTGAAAATATTTTTTTTCATGAAACTAATGCGTGTGTGGTATTTAAAAATTACATTGAGTTTTCTAAAACCACTTTTTCATGAAGTTAATCGTTTGCGTGCCAAAGTGATAAAACGCCCCCCCCCCCCCACCCCCCTCCCCCCGAATTTCTATAATAATGGAGTGATAAAAAAAATAGGCTATAGATTTTAATGTAAACTTTCAATCAAAATTGGTTTGAACGAGATCGGGACAGCAGTTTTTGAGATACAATATATTTTCTAAAACACTATGAAAAACAAAGTTATTTGACGTAGTTGTAAAAAATGTAAATAGCTAGTTTTAAGAAATTATTTAGGTTTTTTTTGTCAAATAAATATACATATTATATTATATTATTATAGTTACTACGGAACCCTTCATGGGCGAGTCTGACTCGTACTTGGCCAATTTTTTGTTTTTTTGTTTTTTTTTTTACTGTGTGTTCTTGTGGCATGTGTCACTAAACGTTTTTCTTTCTTTCATCACCTCTACTCTCAAAATCATAGCTGCCGGGAACGTTATAGGCTAAGTATGTCTATGTATCTAAACAACTAGCTGTGCCCCGCGGTTTCATCCGCGTATAATCCTACTGCTGTTATTAACTCGATGATTTCTGAATATTAATAAATAGATGATAAAATTTAAGTTTACCTATCTAATTCGCACTGGATAGAGAATCGCAAAGTAAAGATAGCTGTTAATTATAATGTTAAGAATAGATTTACAGTATTTCGGTATACATATACAATATTTTAGTCCTACTTTCTTGTAGTATAATTATGTTTTGGTTTTTACTACGTCCAGCAACAATATAATTGGCCATGTGAAAAAAACGAAATTGCTCAATTGCTAGTCAGACTCGCCCATGACGCGTACCGTAGTGGCTACGCCAAATAACTTTGTTTAATCATAGTGTTTGTATGAATAACAAAGTTCAAACGATCCATATTTTCAAAAACTGGTCAAAAAACACTACTTCTCCATCATCCAGTAATTTTATATTTTATTTGTATATATTTTTACAGTATTAATATTAATACATATAAATATGTATTTTACCTCTATGTATATTTATATATTGTATCTTTATAATTTATTTTATTAGTTAAGTATGTTTTTAGGGTTCCATAGCCGAATGGCAAAAAACGGAACCCTTATAGTTTCGACATGTCCGTCCGTCTGTCTTTCTGTCTGTCCGTCCGTCCGTATGTCAGAGCCATTTTATTCCGAAACTGTTAGGAATATACATGTGAAACTTGGTAGGTAGATGTATTCTGTGAACCGCTTTCTGATTATATGAAAAAAAAAACATTTAAAATAAAGGGGACTACTACGACTAGCCACTAGCTACGCCAAATAACTTTGTTTAATCGTAGTGTTTGTATGAATAAAAAAGTTCAAACGATCCCTATTTTCAAAAAACTGGTCAAAAACACTACTTCTCCATCATCCCGTAATTTTATATTTTATTTGTATATATTTTTACAGTATTAATATTAATTCATATAAATATGTATTTTATCTCGATGTAGAAGGCCGGATTAACCATTAGGCAGAGTATGCAACTGCCTAGAGGCCCCGCATCCACTAGGGGCTAGTGCAAGTAACAAGATTTTTTTTATCAATCGATTTTTTTTATGTGCGTGTGAATCTAAATATTTGTATTTAGCAGTAGAATTTTAAAAAAATACAATTCTGGGAATTTGTAAACAATATATTAGAAACTACAGCCCTTAATGTGCGGTCTCTAAGGTTACAGGGGGACCGTACTTAAGTGCTATAGTTTACAATTACGTACCTATGTAGTCTCGCTTTTTTTTTTAAGGATAAATGCTTGTGTAGTGACATACTACCTGTCACGTAATTACCATACCTCCGAACGATTACCACATACCTCCGAACCAGTTACCATATACCTTCAAACCAATTAATTACCACTCAACACTGAACCAGTTACCATACCACGTTTTTGACGTTCCGAAAAGAAACAGAGAAAGCAATCATCTCGAAAAAGACGTTGGTTTGTACAGAAATAAGATAGCAGCACGAGCACAGTACGGCGTCATCACAACGCCGCACTCGCCGGCCATATCGCTTCGAAAGAAGCGGTTTGTTTGTAAGCAGAGGCAATCAGGCAGAGCAAGCGTAGCACCAGTTCCCTCCGCATCTTCATTTCACACTCCGGGACTACGCAGATGGGCAAGCGGCGCTGACGACACACGGCGGGAAAACACTTCAACAGCAGACAGTCTTCACTCGACGGCAGTGCACGGAGAAAAGTACCGCGGACCTGCTCTCGGATTTCTTAAAATAAGGGTATTAAACCCTTATTTTAAGAAAAGCGAGAGCAGTAGCGTAATGCTAGATAACCTATAGCCTTCCTCATGAAACTGCCTATCATTAACAGAAAGATTTTTTGAAATCCACGACTTTCGAAGATTAGCGCGTTCAAACAAACAAAGAAACTTTTCCGCTTTATAATATTAGTATAGATATGATAAAGAGGAAACATTTGTGTTTTTGTATGTATGTATGTTTGTAACGTTTTCACACAAAAACTACTGGACCGATTTCAAAAATTCTCACACCATTAGAAAGCTGCATCTACCCTGAGTGACATACGCTATATTACATTTTTTTTAAATAGGTATCCCTAATAAAAATGCAATAATGTAACCCAAGGTTTGAAAAATTTTGTCATAAAAAATCTGTCATCGTGTGCGCTGCGGAAACTATTGATGACAGAACAAAAAAATGTTCTACAGTATTATAGAACCCATCAATATCTACAAAAAAGTCCATTATAACATATGTCCAACTACTGTAATTATGCCACTATAACTACTTTTTTACATTTTAAAAGTTGATAAAAGTGCCGACAATAATCAAACCATATTATTCATACCTCTGTATTAATCCTTATCCCATTAAATGATATTTTATTAAAGACCGTTTCAATACCTGTAAAATACTTTTTAAATTATTAAAATCGGACATTCCATTCAAAAGTCATAACGAATTTAAAAATGTAAATCTAAAGAAAATGCAATAATAAAATAATGCGGTGTGGGTGGCCCCGCGCAGCGTAGCGGGTGATGCTGCGGAGGTGGGGGGAAAGGGGCATCAATATCTGTGATATTATTATAGGTGGTCCTACTATGAAAGTTTGTGAGGATGTATGTATGTTTCTTAAGCCTGCAATACATGTTGGGCGAGCGTAGGCCAACACGAGTATTGGCAAATAGGTACAAGGCAAGAAGTAATGTCCACACGTTCGACAAGTTCGTCGAACGCCAATGACACGACCAATATAGAAGAGGGTCTGTAGAGCTACCCACACGTTGGCCGAGCGCAGGCGAGCGCCGTTGATTTGTGACCAAAAACCGACACCGATCCGAAGTGAGGCAAGTGATCACGAGCAACGGCGAGCGAAGACAAGTTGCACCAAATGAGCTCTATACACGTTGGCGCTGGCCTTCACTCGGCCAACTAGGCAAGTGACACCGAGCGATAGCAAGACAAGGCAAATATACCCTCTACATGTTGGTATTGGCTTTCACTCGACAACGCTCGGCCAACATGTATTGCAGACTTTAGAATACAGTAGAAACCACGTTCAACTGTAATTGCAAGCCGCGCTCTGTGTCCAAATACAAGACAAGCCCCCCGCGCTAGCCTCCCTTCCCACCCGCGTAATGTTACTAGCACAGACATTATTTGTCTGTTTTTTGGGTAAATTCTTCAGCAGGTTAGCTAAAATTTTAGATAGTTCTAATGTTACATGGAAACATAATTTCATACACCCCTCCCCTTTCTCTCTCACACACACCATGCACACATACTACAAATTTTGTAAATTTGTTTCGTAATCTTAATAATTACTATGTTAGTTACATAGTACCTATTATGAATGTTATGCAATTCTAACAATATTGTTACGCCAGTTGCTTAGTGAAGTATGTCGAGAAACTTCGACATAAATCTAGAATGTTCGAGACACTAACGCCATCTAGCGGTGAATAGCAGTACTGTGTATATCTAGTCGAGACACTAGCGCCATCTAGCGGCGAATAGCAGTACTGTGTATCTCAAGTAGCTCTGGAATATTCTAAGCAGTATAAACAGTGAGTCGATTTTACAGGAATGTTCTGGAACTCATAGACCGGGGTATAAATAGATCGCAAAGGGGCGCAGAGAGTAGTCACTCTTCGCCCGACGCTCGCCCGAGACGGTCGTGCCGCTCTGCGCTCCCGATCGTTCCGTGTCTGTGTCATCGCTTCGTCGCGCTCGCCGTGACGTCATTCGTAGTCGCCGACTACAACTCTCGATCCGGAACCGCCTTTTTCAAGGCAGTGAAGGATATTTTGTTTCTATAACAGAGTATCGTCAAAAACAATTTGGTTTGGCCCCTTCAGGGTAAAACCACAGTTTCGTGGTCCTTGGTTGGAAACCTCACGGTGTCAACAATACCAAGGGGGTGCTGACCCGACGCACCCGCTGATCCCCTTCAGGGTGAAGCAGTCAATTGGAGTCGAGTGCTAGGTTTTGGCCTTGGGGGATCTCCTAGTCAAACCTAGTTACTGAGTTTCCTTTTCAGCTACACACCTAGTGTCGGTTGGGTGTGTCTACCCCTTCGCACTAGACCCAATAGGGCCCGGTTCGCACAATAAGACTGGCGACCGGTTACAAGCTTAGGTCTCACCATTAGGTACTCACCTCCCAGTCTCTACCCGACTGGGAGGGTTACACATCCCCGGACCCATCCATCCGGGGAGTTAGGTCAGTTAGGCTTTAAATAGGTCCCCCGCGGGAGAGAAATCTCCAAAATTTCCCCATTAAATTTTTGATCCATTCGCCAATCATGGCAAACTCCAATATTTTGGAGATATTGCTAAAAATCCTTAAGGAAAACCCTGCTATTTCCGCCAAATATGGCGGAATAATCCAGCGTGAAATCGCTAACTGTCCTCCGGCTACCGAAGCCAACGTCGCTGATTTTAGTGACGCGCTTGACAGCCCATTATCTCCCCCGCTTGCTGATCAAGGCATTCCGGTTGGTCAATTCACGGAAGTGTTTATCAACTCCGATCCCATTGTTCATCGAACAACGAACGACTTCCAGGTAGATAGCCCTCTATCGCTCCCGCCCGCCGACAATGTCGTGCCGACCGCCCAATTCCCGAAATCATCCATTGTTTCCGGCCCACCTACTAATCCCATTGTTCATAAAACAATGGACGCCGCGCAGGTGTGCGCTGCAGTTGAATTCCGTGAAATGGACACCACCGAACCTGTGTCCAATAACAACTCCGACAATGATTTGTCATCATGCCCCTCGTCCTCGGAAGACGACTTTCAAGTCGTCACCGGTGGCAAGAGGAAGAAAGGGAAAACCTCCCAGGCCAGCAAGGCCAAAAAGACCACCGAGTCGCCCCCGTCCCCAACTCAAACGCCCGTTCGACCCGCTAGCCCCGTCCCAACTACCTCTGCTCGCGCGCAGAATAGTCGTCCCCCCAGCCCGATAGCCCAAAGGAAGCTACGCCCTCCGCCCCCCTTTTACATCCAGGACAAGGGTAAATGGACTGATGTGTCCAAGATGTGTGTTGATCGAAAGATCAACTACACAAACGCCCGTGCCTGCCAAAATGGCATTAAAGTCACCGTCCCTACGTCAAACGACTATAGGGAACTATATCGCGCCCTCCGTGAAAGGAATATTTCCTTTCACACTTTCTCCTTCCCCGAGGATACGCCCACTCGTGTTATTATTAAACGTGTCCCTAAAGAAATCCTAGTACAGGATATTAAAGATGACCTTGCCGATCAAGGTATACCAGTGATCGCCGTCCATCGCTTACATAAAGCGAGAGGCGGTGAATTGTACGACATGGTTCTTGTCATTTGTGAACCAACCGAAGGTCATCACCCGATTTTCAAGATTAAGTCCATTTGCTCCCTATCCGGTATCTCAATTGAAAAGCCCTACAAAACCGCAACAGTGGGACAATGCCACCGTTGCCAACTGTATGGCCATGCGCAGAGCAACTGCTATGCGACTCCCAGATGCGTCAAGTGTCTGGGCGAGCACAGCACTGCGGACTGCCCTCGGCCCAAAGACCGAACCCTCTGTTCGGAACCACCCAGCTGCGTTCTCTGCGGCCAGACCGGTCACCCGGCAAACTACCGCGGCTGTCCCAAAGCCCCCAAACTCGCTCCTAAATTAGCGAAGCGCGCCAACACCCGCCAACAAAGAGAGGCACCTTCCTCTCAAATTCCCCAACGTCTCGCTCCTCAGAGACCATCACCGTGGAACAGGCTAAACCACGAACAAGCCTTTCCCTCCTTGGCCCCTGCCAAACCTTTGCAGGCACTGATGGATATACCCATCGCAGCGCAGATCCTGCCGATAGCCGTGGCTCCAGAGGCCACAGCCAGTCCCCAACCCGAGCCTCAAACCACTGCTGCTCCTGCAGCCAAACAACCGCCCAATCCCTCACCCGTCGCGCACGGCGAGTCTTGCGGCCAGACTCTACTGCGCCACTATAGAATATTTATGACCCGCCAAGCCAGGTCTCTCCGCGATGCCCTTCTGGCTGCCGAGCAGCAGAATAACGGCAAAATTACGACGGCAATGTACAGCCAAATATTCAGCACACACAGTGATGTCGTGCTAGGCCTCGACCAGATGGATGCGATGGACTGATCCAATGGATTCCCAACGCACAAACCACACTAGGCCTCGATCCCTCAAATTAGGTTTTTTCAACGCCAATGGCATTTTCAACCAACGCGCCGAAATAACTAAATTCCTCCGCGACCACCAATTAGACGTCCTCCTTATACAGGAGACCCTTTTGAAACCCCACCGCGCTGACCCCAAAATTGCGAATTACCGTCTAGTTCGCAATGACAGAACACGCTGCCACGGCGGCGGTACCCTTATTTATTATAGGAAGGAGTTATACTGCATCCCTCTGACCCCACCCGCGCCTCTCTCTCACCTAGAGTACTCTGCCTGTCGACTAGGCATGACTGGTCATCCTCCGATAACCATCATCTCTGCCTACCATCCCCCACCATCGGTCGCGTCTCTTGCTTCAGACGATCCTATCGCGCTCACCAGCGATCTCACGACTCTCTTTGGCCTGAGTGACTCCGTCTTACTAGCGGGCGATCTCAACGCCAAACACCCCGCTTGGAACAGCAACACGACAAATGCCAGAGGCAGAATCGTGTATAACCTAGGCGCGACCCTAAACTATGACGTCATCGCTCCGATGACTCCCACCCACTACCCACACGACCACAACCATAAGCCCGATGTCCTCGATGTGGCGCTCCTAAAGAATGTAAACCTCCATTTACACTCCATAGAAGCGCTTCACGAACTCAACTCGGATCACCGTCCCGTTATCCTACACCTAGGTTCCCGCTTGGGTAACCATGATCCTACCCAACCTCCTCCGATCCAATTGATCACCGACTGGAGGAAAGTAAGTGAAAAACTGAAATCCACCACGTCGCCTCACTTGGACACCATTCCTGACCACATAGTCTCAGTCGCTGACACGACGGCGGCGATCGACTCGCTTACAGATCACGTACAATCCGTCCTGAACGATTGTTCAAGGGAAGTTCCAGTAGCGGTAGACCACCGCTGGAAACTCCCGGACGATGTACGGAATCTGATAACCGAGAAGAACGCAGCCATCCGTGCGTACAGCGCTTTTCCCTGCGCCGCAAACAAAGCTCACATGCGCAACTTACAGCGTGCTGTAAGGAAACGCATTGCCGAGCAGCGTAATGCGAACTGGGACAAGATGCTGAGCGAACTTGAGCCCACCCATCTTGCCTTCTGGCAGCTTCAGAGGAAGTTACGATCCACTGAAGAGGCCACAATGCCTCCTCTCATTCGTCCCGATAAGAGTGTCGCCTTCGATAACTCTGAAAAAGCAGAATGCCTAGCCGACAGCCTAGAGTCCCAGTGTTCTCCCAGCTCTCAACCAGTA
The DNA here is from genome assembly GCA_943138885.2 of Tholera decimalis. Classification (NCBI taxonomy): domain Eukaryota; kingdom Metazoa; phylum Arthropoda; class Insecta; order Lepidoptera; family Noctuidae; genus Tholera; species Tholera decimalis. Next base: position 24,016,717 of record OW964565.2, read on the forward strand.
GACCAAGCCCACCTCGATATGGTGAACGCCGAAGTCGAACGTAGAACTTCCCTTCCACCCGTCGAAGATCCCGATAATCCACTGGCCCCCATCACTCCTGGTGAGGTCCAGGATATCATTAAAAGTCTCCAACCGTGAAAAGCCCCTGGCTCCGACGGCATCACTAATAGGGTTTTCAAACTTTTCCCCGCCCAGCTTATAGTGCTAATGACTGCCATCTTCAATGGCGCATTGAGCAATAATATGTTCCCCGCAACCTGGAAACAGGCCACCGTCATAGGTATTCCCAAACCAGGCAAGCCCAAGTCTGACCCGTCTAGCTACCGTCCCATTAGCTTACTCAACGTCCTTGGCAAAATCTATGAAAGGCTTATATATAAGCGGCTCAAAGATTTTGCCGAAGCAAAGAGTCTTATACCCAATGAGCAGTTTGGATTTAGAACCGAACACTCATGTATCCAACAAGTCCACCGCATCATAGAACACGTCAGCGCCGGCTTCCAACGGGGCGCAATAACGGGAGCCTTATTCTTCGACATAGCGAAAGCGTTCGACAAAGTCTGGCACAATGGCTTAATCTATAAGCTATACCAACTCGGCGTGCCTGACCGTCTCGTGCTCATCCTACGGGACTTTTTATCGAATCGCACCTTTCGTTACCGAATTGAGGGGGAGCTTTCCTCCCCCCATCCCATTCGCGCAGGAGTTCCTCAAGGCTCCGTACTATCCCCCCTCGTTTTCACGCTGTTCACTAGCGATATCCCCAAGCATAAAAATACTCAGCTAGCCCTATTTGCCGACGATCCATCGCTCGCACTCTCCAAACTTCCGCAAACACTCTGGCCAAGTGGTTCCGGAAATGGAGAATCGAAGTCAATCCAGACAAAAGCCAGGCAGTCCTCTTTTCTAAGCCGCGGATAAACCCACCCTCCCCCCGTCCGATTACCATGTACGGCAAGCCGATCCCCTGGGAAAAGCAAGCCAAATACTTAGGCGTGGTCCTCGATAAACACCTTTCCTTCGCTGAGCACATAAAGCAGGCACGTTCGCGCGCCGCTTTCGCTCTAGGTAGGCTCCACTTTATTCTTAGCTCCCGCAGCAAGTTATCACTCAGGTGCAAGCTGCGTATTTTCACCGCGGTCATCCGTCCCATCATGACCTACGCCTGCGTTGTTTTCGCACACGCAAAGCCCTACCTCCTCCACAAGATGCAGACCCTTCAAAACCGATTCCTCCGTAGAGTCACGGGAGCCCCCTTTTATGTTCGAAATGAGCTTCTTCACGTAGACCTCAAGATGCCCACCATCCAGCAGTTCATGAAACGTGTCTCCAAGCGTTTCTTTGATACTGCAATCCAACATAGGAATCCCCTTATCGTATCGGCCGCCCAATACGAACCCTCGCGTATCTCTAAGATTCGCCGACCAAGGCATACCCTTGTCACTCCCGATGACGCAATCACCCTGCTCCAAGAGAGCCGTAGGGAAACAAGTACAGTGGCACACAAACACAAAAACCGACCGTCCTTCCGTCCTCGCCGCCGAGGCCCGCCGCGACGTCCCCGTAATAGTCCGCCCCGACCCTTGCCAGAGCCAGCCCGCGACGCTGAGCCAGTAGCTTTAAATTCCCTTATTAATAATAAAAATTATATGATCCAGCCTGTCCCTAGCTGCCCTCCCACTGCGACGCCCTAAGCCGAGGTCCGTACCCCGCAGGGGGTGCCCTTAGCGTGTAGTCGCCTAGTTTGTAAGTTTTCTAATAAGCCCTGGCTGGAGGCTTTAATTAATTTATTAATTAAGGCAACCACAGGCAAGCCCGGTTAAGCAGCCGACAACCTCAGAGGTTGACCTGCGAGATGCCACACACAAAAAAAAAAAAAAACGCAGAGAGTAGTCTGCTCAGCGCCCTCGGCAAGGTCTACGAGCGGATTATTCTTAATCGGCTCAAGGACTTTGTCGAGGCCAAGAGCCTACTCCCTAACGAACAGTTTGGCTTTAGAGCCCATCATTCCAGTGTCCACCAAGCCCACCGCATCGTAGAGCACATTAGCGGCCGTTTTCAACGCGGTCTGGTGACGGGGGCCCTATTCTTTGACATAGCGAAGGCTTTCGACAAAGTCTGGCACAATGGCTTAATTTATAAGCTTTACCAACTAGGTGTGCCGGACCGTCTCGTGCTCATCATTCGAGACTTCCTGTCGAACCGCTCCTTCAGATATCGTATCGAAGGAGCGCTTTCCACTCCCCGCCCTATCAGAGCCGGCGTCCCTCAGGGCGCCGTGCTCTCCCCCCCACTCTTCACGCTATTCACTAGCGATATCCCCAAAAAGCCCCCAGTAGAGTTATCCCTATTTGCCGACGACACGGCCATCTACTACTCGGGACATAATCCCGTTAGCATCGCTCATACCCTCCAGACCTCAGCCAACGCACTAGGCGATTGGTTTAGGAAATGGAGGATTGAGGTAAATCCCGACAAAAGTCAAGCAGTCCTGTTTCGCAGGGCTCGCCAGCATAAACAATTCACCCCCCCTCGCCCGATCACTATGTTCGGCAAGCCAATCCCTTGGGAGAAGCGAGCCAATTACTTAGGTGTGATCCTCGACCAGTTCCTTAACTTCAGTGAGCACATAAAGTCGGTTCGCTCGCGAGCCGCTTTCGCTCTCGGTAGGCTCCACGCCTTGCTGAATAAACACAGTAAGCTCTCCCTTAGATGTAAAATCCGAATATACACGACATGCATACGTCCTATCATGACGTATGCCTGTCCGGTGTTTGCTCATGCCAGTCCCAATCAGATCCATAGGATGCAAGTCATTCAGAACCGTTTTCTCCGAAAGGCCACGGGCGCGCCCTGGTTCTGTAGGAATGAGGATCTCCACGTAGACCTCAAACTCCCGACCATAAAGCAAGTGTTGAAACGCATGTCAGTGCGTTACTTCACCTCTGCTGATACCCACACTAACCCCCTGATCGTATCGGCCGCCCGATACAGATCCTCCAAGATTTCTCGGGTTCGTCGCCCGCGTAACGTCCTAGACGAGCCTGACGACCCCACCACCATCCGACAAGAGAGCAGTAGGGAAACCAGCACTCTTAGAAAATACAGATACAAAACGCGTTCCGTATTCCGGCCTCGCCGACGAGGCCCATCGCGACGTCCGCGTACTTGTAATGAAAATCCTCCCCGACCTTTGCCAAACGAGCCAGCCCGCGATGCTGAGCCAGTAGCAATAAATACTCCCGTAAATAATATGACCCAGCCTGTCCCTTTGCTGCCCTCCCAAAATGACCCCGCTATGCCGAGGCCCGTACTCCACAGGGAGTGCCCTTAGCGTGCGGTCATTAGTTTTTAAGTATATTCTAGTATGTAAGCCCTGGCTGGGGGCCTTTAATTCATTAGAGGTCACCACAGGACAGACCGGTTAAGTAGTACATTAGCCGTATAGAGCTAAACTACGAGTGGCCCTACCTAAAAAAAAAATTAAAAAAAAAAAAAAAAAAAAAAAGCGCAGAGAGTCAGTCTTATTAGAAGATCCGAGGCGATACAATCGAAGCTATACGAGTGAATTTCAGTACTATTTAGAAAGTAAATAAATAAATAAATTTAAGTGTTAAGTGACAAGTGTTGTGGTGCGAATAATTGTGTATTTTTTTTTTTATTGTGTTTAATTAATTAAAGTGTTAATTTTGGTTTAATTGGCGTTAATTATTTATATCCCGAACCCCAGCTCGTAACAGTTTGGTGATCCACGAGGGAGTATTGTGCCAGAAATAGAAAAATGCTCGAGGAGACCATTGTCACCAACAAATAGTCGTACCAAAGGCAAAGGTACCTGAAGCTCTACAGCTTTACCACGACGGATGTTCAGGAGGTCATATGGGAGTAAAAAGGACTCTGTTAAAGATATGAGAGTAGTGTTGCCCAAACGAGAGTCTCGCAAGAGGATAATCAATAATAATAGCAATAGGATAATCGCTAATTGCAAGACTCTTGCGAGACTCTCGTTCGGGCAACACTATATGAGAGCGATTTTATTGGAACCACTGCCGAGACAACGTAGAAGACTGGTGCCGCAAATGCACTAGTTGTGCAGCAGTTAAGGGACCTCAAACACGCAGTAGAGGAGCTTTAAAGATCTATAATGTGGGATCCCCATGGGAACGGATAGCGCTAGATGTTGCGGGACCATTTCCTGAGAGCGAGAGTGGGAACAGGTACTTTATGGTCGTAATGGATTATTTTTAGAGATGGGCCGAATGTGGTTTGAACCGAATCCGAACTTCGGCCGAACATTCTGTTAAAATGAAAAGTTCGGCCGAATTTCGGTTCAATTTCGCGCGCTTTCTCGAGAGCGACACGTCGAGACTTGTTTACGCATTTACTTCAATCTCGAATATATTTATCGTCTCCTGGAAGCTCTGTATGTTCTGAGCAACTTTTATCGGAGGCATGAAACGTATACGAAAAAAAAACGTAACAAACTTCTGCCAGATAAGGCAGAGTTTTTGGTGTTTTTGCACCATAGGCTGCCTCTGGTAAATTTTAAATATGAGTGAGTAGATAGATGATAAAAGTTTGTTAATTTTTATAATAGTAGGTATGTCTAATTATTATGTCAAATTAATTAGGCAGAGATTATCAAGACTAATAAGAAGAACCGATTTAATTTAAGATTTACATTTACCATGTTCGTAACTAAAATAAATGACCATGAGTGAGTAAAAGACATAATTTTATAACAGTAATGCTATTCTAATTCTATAAAATGTTAGTCAAAATAGTGGAAGTAAGTATTATTTTTCTTGTGCCGAATGTTCGGCATCTGAACCGAATTTCGGCCGAATGCCGTGTTAATTAAAGTGTTAATTTTGGTTTAATTGGCGTTAATTATTTCTATCCCGAACCTCAGCTCGTAACAATATCATATACATAATCTATACTAATATTATAAAGCGGAGTTTGTTTGTTTGCTTGAACGCGCTGATCTTCGAAAGTACTGGGTGGATTTGGATGCAATTTGGTATGGAAGTAGCTTGAAGCTTGAGGAAGGTTATAGGCTTCTTACGCGACTGCAAAAAAGGAGAGTTATGTTTTTACCGTGATAGAATCCACGGGAGCGAAGCCCCGCGTGAGTACTAGTTACATATACAAGGTGTAACAGATTAAGCGCAATACCTCAGACACCCCAAAAGAATATTAAATTATAAGTCTAAAACAACATCCGTAACTAAATATATTGAATTCAAACCTAGACATTTTTTATGAAAAAATTATCCTTACTAAACGCAAAACGTATGTGCGTCATAAAATATCCCTACGCAGACGCATACAATTATGCAATATTAGCGGCCGACACACACACAAGCGCATTTTCTTGAATTAAGGATTGTATTAATTTGTCATGATACTTTGTTTCCATTTTAAGTTAAATGAAAGATTTTTCCGTCAAAATTTAACACCTATTTTTTATGACGGAATTCGATTCTGAACCAACTACTTTCAGGAATTGCGTTTATTCTGTTACACGTTGTATACGGGTCGCACTGATAACCTTTCTTTTTTCAAGTTGGTTAAAATATTTTTTGATTAAAGTAGTTATTACTATACTAAAAAAGAATAAAAGCCCTCAGTAGGTAATAAAAAGACGGGGAAATCAAAACTCTTATATTGGCAACATTAACAAGATGCATTATTCTTTTTGACAATTACAAAATAACAATTTAGATAGATAGATAGATAGAATATACTTTATTGTACATCAATAATTGAATCACACTTAAATAACAATATTGTAAAAAATTGGTTACAATGGCGGTCTTATCGCTGAGAGCGATATCTTTCAGACAACCTTTGGAAGGACTTTATGAGCTTTAATTAAAAAGGGGAGGGCTATATTAGTGTACTACTGTACAAATATTCATTAATAACGGAAAAACTAATAAAAATACAACAAATATACAAATACATAAGTACATAAAATAAATAAATATCTATATAATGTGTTCTTTAACATCGTGTGGAGAAAGCAAAGGAATAATCATAAGTTTGAAATAAAATGATTGGCAACCGAGCTTTTAAAAACAGCAAGTGACTGAGCTTGTCTTACTGACACCGGCAATCCATTCCACAACCGAATGGCCTGCACCGTAAACGACTGGTCGTAAAATTTTGTGGAATGCGTAGGCATCAAAAGTCTCAAATTCTCTGATGATCTCAAATCTCTAACATGTGTGTCATGAAGGAACTTAAAACGTTCTTTGAGGTAAAAGGGAGTCGTTGGATTGAAAAGAATACTGTAGAGTAATGATAAAATATGTGCATTCCGGCGAAGGCGAATAGGCAGCCACTTGAGTTTAGTGCGAAACTCAGAAACATGATCATATTTGCGCAATTCAAATAAAATATGAAATAAAATAATAAATTTATTCAATAATTAAATAAAACGATAAGTGAATGCGCTAGTTACACGTGAAATGTGATCCCATCCTGTTTTTCTTTTAGCCCCGCTCCATTTTTACATGCAGAAACGACACAAGACGTCATAATTTAAATAAATTGGATACGGGTAAAACACGTCACGCGATATGACGTTCATAGTACAACTGATCGGCTGCGCGTTAACTACTCCATTTAGGAGTTTTTGTTGCTTCAGTCAGGGCTCCGTCACTCCATGTACTTGCGCGCTATAATTACCTACCGCCCGGCCGAGCGGTCTAGGGCCGTTTGCGGACAAAATTTAGTGCGATTTTCGCATGCGAAGCGCAAGCACGTTGTTCAATTTTAATCGTTACCTACATTCGTTTGTACACGTACCTACGATGCCGTCTGGTGCCTTATGTGCTGTAGATGGGTGCAAATCAAGTAAAAGACGGGATAAACACCTAACATTTTTCGATTTACCTATCAATGAAGAAAGGTTAGTGATAAATAAATAAAATAAATATAGCAAGAAGCATACCTGTCCTGGCTTTGTTGCTGAATTACAGAACATTCCTGATTTAAATGAATCTACGAATAGATTGTTTATCCATTTTAAAGCATTCAACAAAACATCGTCTTTTTACGGAAAGTTAAAAGTGCCAAAAGATGCGTTTCATAATTATGTAAGAGAATTTAAGACTATGTTTAATAATTATTTTGAAAAACATTTTGAATCTCCCTGCCCTTGTTTCCCAAAACAATATCTAATAAAACTTTTTATTCGATTCAGGATATTTTCAACTCTAAAATTTAATAACCGAGAATTTAGAAAGGGTAAGAAATTTATAAAAAAATATATAAAAAACACATGTAACTTTAAAGATATTTTTTTATTTTACTCACACACTGACCTCTATAATTATGTTTTTTCTAGATGTATTGCACAGTCAGCACCAATTTATAACAAATATATTTTATAAGCGATACTATTTTAAACTACCACCTATAGGTATGCTCTATGACTATAGTCAGAGCATATTCACAGTTCTCAATAGCATAGACACAAAAAGTTTGTTAATTTAATTTTATCGAAGAGGCAGCCCTGCGATTGCTGTGGGATCGCGCGGTGCGAAAGCAATCACAACTGTACGCTTGAACATTTAGGCACATTTTAGCATGCAGCGGTTGCTGACGCGACGGAGTAGGCTATTATAGCAGTAGGTATTGGAAATTTTGTACTGAGTGAAGTATCTGTTACGTAGGTAATCTGAGCTTCAGTATTAGGCGCGCTCACGGCTTCTAGTTATTTCTGGTATTCTAAGGTATGTTTGTTGCTCCTTCATGCAAAAACTACTCAACGGATCTCAATGAAATATGGTAAGTAGATAGTCGACATTCTGGAATAACACATAGGCTTTATTCTCTTATCCCGGAATTCCCACGGTATCGGGATTTACGCGGTAAAAAACTTCCCACGCGAACGAAGTTGCAGGTAAAAGCTAGTGTATAATAAAATTCAGAAATTTCACATAATCATATTCGAAACTAACTTTCTGCTACATTGAATATTGGTACTTGAAAAATCTTTACCAGCGAGAAAAGAAACAGCGCGAAAGATGGACAATGTTTATCCGTACCAAATGCTCTCCGATATATTATTTAGTTGACCAGTATAGGAACCGTATGGTAACCAAACCTAAAATTTTCGATTATAGTCCCTTTAGTCGGGGAATATCTTGACAAATACCGTCATAAAAAGGCCCGCCGCGCTCTCGGGACGTTTGGAAAACCATTTACAAGGTTTATCGTCGCCATGGAAATAATAACTGACGCCGTTATAGTCCTAAATTGATCTAATTTAAAATTATTGTTATCGCGAACCTTTTATTTTTATTAGGTAGGATGATAATATTTTATCAGTGGTTGCTCACAAAATCTTGTATATGTAATCTGAATGCGATACATTTATGAGCGACTTGGTTCTCTTGTTATGTTTGTTTTAAATATTTCCTTTGGAAGCTGAATGCTACATTATTAAGTAAGACCTCTATTCTCAGTAACGTGTGATCAAATCTGCAAAACCTAATTCTTTGAAAATCCTATTTTAACAAAAAACTTTAAGGTTATAAATTTTAATATTTTAAGTTCTTCTTAGCTAGAAAAGCGCTTTGCATGTAGGTCGCAGCACGTTTTGTGTCATGCGCAAATCAGGTAATTCTAAAACATGCCAAAACTTCAGTAGCAAATTGTGGCAGCAACGTACATTTTGGCAGCAAATTGTGAAAATGAACACTCACGGACGCATTTAATAAATAAAACGATAGCAATTTATAGTGTCTAGACTTTGAGCACTGAAACTTTAGTAAAAGATAATATAAGTTTCCTTTTAGAGAAACCCATACCTATTCATAAGATCTTCCGACACGGTTCTAAGACGGGGTCTTGGAGCTATGAATTTAATCGTTGATTCTACATGGACAAAAACTACTTCTATTTGAAAAAGGAACGTGTGATAAAAGTAGTTCAGCTAGCCTTTTATCACGATCGTCAGTGGAGCGCACTGTCATCGAGGACCGTCGGCTACGCTCGGGTTTCTTCGCCACTGCTTCGACAAGCTCATGCGCGCTTCAATAGGTCCTTTGATTGACGCTGTACTTGTGAACCGCACGCCTAGAGCTATAATTGCCTTTCGAGACAAGAAAACATTGCTCAAGCGATAAAATATTATTTGTGTGTGACAGGCTTTGTAGTAGAATGTGTACCAGCCATATCTCAAAGACACCCGTTGTAATTAAGTAGACAATGAGAGTTCATATTTGGCGGTGGGCGGGAATGGGGCCGCCATTGTGTTCAGCTCGTTATCTGCAGACCAGTCTTTTTGGCTTTGCACAACAAAGTGGCTGCTCCGGTTGGCGTCTGAAACTGTTTATTCAATAAGAAAGCCTAACGATTAGACAATTGGCTACAGAACATAAACAAGGGTATGGTAGACAGGCAACAATAATGTGTGTGACAAGAAAACTAATTACGGGAAACCATGGTCTCAGTTGCAATAGAAATTAAGTCTAAGAAACCACAGTTAAAATAAAAGGAAAATTATAAAATTAAGGCGAGTCCAGAACGAATCCAGATAAGACTTCGCTGAGCTAAGAGCTAATTCTAAAGGAAATAAAAACTTTATTTCTTTCATAAAACAGATACAAAGGACGAGATTATCCGAATTTTAGGGCCGACATTGATTCAACGGCGCAGAAGGCAAACAATCGTCTTTTGTTGTCCGTACCTATTGAAGTTTGGGTAATTAATTATACCGTGCGGCCGTCATTTTGCAGATTCACTTCTCCTATAACGTTCTCCGCAAGATTGACTGATTAGCTGCCTCACACCACATACTGTCGACCCTTCCCGTGTTTCTGTGTATTTGCTATACGTACACGAGTTTTCTACAGATAACTACGATAAATGGATTCATAATTTGTGCGAAATTCAATCTAAAAGACGCAGCAATCGTTCTTAAAAATACGAGTATGTTCAGCTACAATGGCAAAACATGCAGATTTAACTATTTATTTTAAAACCTTACACATATTATTTGCTGTATACAGAGCCGGATTAACCCTGTCAGTGGCCCCTAGGCAATGATATTCTCGGGCCCCTTCTTACTTTGACTGACCGAATCGTGTCGAGGTCGAGGTCGATTATGTCGAGAGTCGAATTGTATTCTCGACATAGGCTGTTGTCTTAAGTCTGGGTGACTTTAACCGTAAAACCGTTAAAGTATGTTCCCCGATTACTCAAAGACAGCTGAACCGATTTGGAAACTTCTTTATTTTTTTGAAAGATGTATAACTATAATCAGGATCTGATCTGATTTGGGTTTTTTTATAGTAACTTGTGCCGTTGCTCTTGAAAAGCATAATTTGGTGAAGTAGAACTGATGATGAAGACCACAGATAACCACCAGAACTACTCAATAATAAGTATTTCATTCATAGGTTGCGATTCGATTAATTGAATATGGTTGTTGCACTTTATGCTCTTCACAATGCATATGGTGGCTTGGAGCTGATGGTGAAGTACCAAGAGAACTCTTCAACAATTCACGGTCTTGTATTCGGACAGTAAATATTTCGTAAAAGGTGATAAGTAGTTGACATTGAGGCTTTTGTAACCAGATGAACTATAAACCGACCCACTAAAAAGCGAGAAAAACTTTTTAACGAGAAATAGAACCGACTAATTTGAATTCTACTACTAAATACAAATATTTAGATTCTGACGCACATTAAAATTGTCAATCGATAAAAAAAATCTTGTCGCTTGCACTGGGCCCCTAGTGGATGCGGGGCCCCTAGACAGTAGCCTACTCTGCCTAATGGTTAATCCGGCCCTGGCTGTATACTCATGTTTTAAAATACATATATTCTATTCTATTCTATTGGTTTTTAACGATTAATTGTCTTCATCATAAAATGAATTGATAATATTCGAATATGATAGAATTCTACGTAAAATATTGTCCGCGGCTATCTAGATATTTACTGCAAAAAATCCACAGTAACCTATCAAAGCCAGGTTAGATACGCAAAGGAAACCGAATATTGAAAAATACAAACGGAAAACTGCGTGCTACCAGCGTCCGGGACTCCGGGCAATACCTCACTGACGCAGATACAAAGTAATTGGTGAAGAGAAAAATTACACCAGAGAGAAAAGCGGTGTATTTAAAAAATAATAGAAAAAAAGGAATTGCTTCTGTTATAGCAGCAGGGAACAAAAGGCCGGTTTCATCTATTCCCGACAATGACGCACCCGTCCAGTCGCCGCCGCGCCGCACCGCGCCGCGTCCGACTCGTAAACGGGACGTGTACACCGATGTTTTGATCAATCTTAACGACTCCAGTTTTTAGTAAACTTTTCAAATTGACTACAAAAAAATTCGTCACAAAAATATGCGCCTTCCTTTTTGAAAATAGTTTCATTCTACTCTGAATAATTTAAAATTACACTTAGTTCAGATATTCGACAAATAAAGGCAATTTCAACATGTCAAGTGTCGGCGAGATAAGATCTTTTTCTCGGAGCTGGTCGGCGCCTGTGAGGTCGTTACCAAGTGTCTCGCTGGTTCAACTTCGCTCTACTGAACTTTGATTATAACGTAAAATAAATTCGTTAAGTAACAGTCCTGAATTCATTCTTGTGCAATGTAGTGTTCAAAGTCCTTGAGTTGTGTTAATTTCAATATGGAAATGGCACATTGCAAATGGAGATTTCTTATGAAATATTTCATAAAAAGTAAAAATATATCATTTAACATTTTATTTATATGGTCATGTAGACACACCACATCTCATCTGCACATCCAATGATACGACCAGATATCCTTAAAGTCTACTACGGTACAATATTCCAATGTACATAGGTAGAAACTCCGTTTTATGAATTTGCTAGGCGGGGCAAACGGTTTAGTGCCGCGTTCGCACTTTCCAACTTGACGACAGCTGCGCTCGCTGAACGGCCATTAAATTCCACTCTAGAACTAAAAATGAGTACCTACCTACTAGCTTCATGATTAGGCCAAATAAAGTTTTAAAGTAATAAGCCAATTGAAATCGTTTACTTCTTCCGAAATACAAATTCACGGAAATCTAATCTCATTTCATAAGCATACTGGAATGGCTTTAGTGAAATTATCTTTTAGTGAAATGCCATATTTATGTTTTTATTTCATGATTAGATGAAGAGCGATGTCGTTCTGGGAATATTAATATATAATGCACATGTTAGGAATCTGTAACCTAAATAATTATGTATTTCTTACATTTATTTGAAATTATTCTTTCACGCTGTTGAAACTATATTTTATTAAAAACAAGAATCAAATACAGTGAAATTCATTAAAAGACTAAAACAATTTGGACGTGTGTTTTTAAGCTGGGGTAGTTCTATTAATTTCTTCGAAAAATTAAAACAATAGACATCCGATTCTATTTTCACATATGTTATATTAATATCCTGATAAAGATATATATAGATAATATCCCGTTACTCTTTTTGCAATTGATAACTCCTGCAAAATCTTGAACATGGTGAATTTGCGTCTGTCGAAAATATGAAGCCAAGGCCCACATCAAAACAGATTTGAATGGAACGCAAAATGAAGGCAGCCACGCCGCGTCCGAGATAACGGCTCTTCAAAAAAGGGAAATGTTAAAAACAAAATTCAAAAGGGAAAGAGGAAGTAGGTACCTAAGTAAATTATAAAAGTGCGACGAGAGCCTTTTGTTTACGAGCCGCTACTGTCAGTGCTCCGCCATTTTCAACCAGAGCGACCGCATTCACAAACAGACTGCCAAGTAATGCCTCTAATTCGTCGCTAAAAGATGACATAGTTAGGTTTTTTCGTCAAATCTCCAGTGACACGAACAATACTGTACGCTTCTTCTTTTATCTAAAATAATAAAGAAAATATTCTCAGCGTTTTTTCCTTGATAAGGGAGTTAAAAACTCGCTGAAACGTTACCTATTTACTTGTCGGTGTAAAATATAGGTGCTTACCAAACACGGCAGTCGTAATGAAAGCTAACTTGGTCCCCAGATAGTAAAAAGTTTACGACATAACGTAGGCATAATACACACTCAGCCGCATTTTTATAAAACTTGGCGTAAATTGTAATGAATTTGTATACGGCTGCAAAATAATTCTTCGGAGGATACTCGTAGATATGTCAAGCGGTTTTAACTAAGATTATCTGCCGCGAATTCAAAGCGGTTAGTGAACCATAGAGTTAGCTGTCGAAAAAGTGCCCGTGCCATACTATCAGCGAATGTTATTGTCGAAATACTAAAGTACATGGGATCGATTACGTAACACTTTGACAGGATTTGTGAATCCCAAACATTTTTGACTCTTCATAATCTTTTTTGCCAAACCACCACGCTACACTGACAAATCGCGATTGTTTCACTATTGATGTGACAAATAATTTCCTGAAGAATAAACAGGATAAATGTTCTCTTTTTAAATTAACTGCAAATATGTAAACATATGACGTTCCAACCAGCCAGCGAGATATTTCAAAAAGCTTGATGTCAAAATATTTAGAAATATAAGCAGAAAACTATAGGGAAAGAGGATGGAATGATACGATTCTGAAACTCTTTAAGATAATTTAGCAGAGGAATTTCCTACCATTAACGTTATTTAAATTATTTTCAGCTCAACAACCCAGTGATATGTGGTTTCTGTACATGTTTCCTGTTGAACAAATTAATACGAAGCAAAGTCGGTTCATGATTCCTGATTCCTGAAGGGTGGGGGAGGGGGCACGGAGCGGTTTTCATTAGAGGTCCCATTTGCATGTTATTCATTATCTACCTACATCATATACATATATTCATATTATTGCATGATACTAAATGTTTTTATGACCTATTTTGTGCCTTTAGGATTAGTGCACTTTTTTTTCTAACGGAGTAGGCTCTAGTGCCGAACGAGTATAAGTCATGAGCTTTTGCCATTTATTTTTTACAATCAATTTTTATGTTATTGTAATTGGTTTTTGTAAGCCATCTTCTATCTATACTTATAATAAATCTGTAGAGAGGTCAATTCTGTACATGAAATATATTTACAAAATAACTATCAGGGGGTGATTAGGGATCGATACTGATACCAAAAATGCAATCAGTAAAATTTTTGTCTGTCTGTCTGTCTGTCTGTATAACCGTTATAGAAACAAAAACTACTCGACGGATTTTAACGAAACTTGATACAATTAATATTCATACTCCTGAGCAGGTTATAGTATACTTTTCATTACGCTGCAATCAATAGGAGCAGAGCAGTGAAGGGAAATGTTGGGAAAACGGGAGAAGTTACTCCATTTTTTAAGCTTCCCTCGCGTGTGCAACCTTAATGGTTAAAGCTACACAGAAATCATTTATGACGGAAATGTTCTCCTTAAAATTATATAAAAAATATCCCACGACAGCATATATCTATCTTTTATGGTTGACTCACAATAACACGTGTAACTCCCGATAGCTTAGCAGTTCGAAGCTTTCTGATTATTCTTCTGCTCCGAAATTTAAAATCACCACAACTTTGCAATGGAACTCGGCTAAAAGTAACCCACTTGCAACAAAATATAATCAAGGCTCAAATTTTAACAGGTTGCGGTGCAGGAGAAACCGTCTTTATTCCCAGAATTCCCATAATACCAAATAATTTTCCATTCCAATTTAAAAGAACGCGATTCCCAGTATCGGTGTGTTATGCAATGACAATTAATAAGGCTCAAGGGTAGACTTTTCGTGTTGCTGGAGTAGATCTCGGTGTCAGTTGTTTCTCGCATGGTCAGTTGTACGTCGCTCTTTCCCGGGTTAGCAGTTCTAGAAATCTTTATGTTCACGTGCCTGACGGGTCAACTTTCAACATAGTTTACCTGGAAGCTTTGCGCTGAAGTATTGTCGTTCTATAGGTACTTAAGCCTCATGTGAACGTGATCTAAACAATGTTACCAATACATTAACTTAATTAATAACACACAAGGAGTTACACGCTGACGGAGTCGCGGGCACAGCTATTAACAATAATATTGTGCGGTTCGGTATTGCGATATTTTTCAACAGTATTATAGATTGACATATTATATTTCCCTACTAAATTACGAAAGTTAATCTGTGTGTTACATCAAAATCACTGAACCGTGAGGAAGGACATAGGCTACTTTTTTTTACGAAAAACGACGGAAACGTGGATGAAGTCGCGGGCAACAGCTATCTATGCTAATAATATAAGACTGAAGAGTTTGTTTGTTTGTTTGAACGCGATAATCTCAGGAACTACTGGTTCGAATTGAAAAAATATTTTTAATTAAATAGTAAATTTATAGAGAAAGGCTATAGGCTATATATCATTACGCTAAGGCCAATAGGAGCGGAGCACCAATGAAGAATGCTTCAAAATCGGGGTTAAATTTAACGTTAGCCCAAAGTAACTATTCCACGCGGACGAAGTCGCGGGCAAAAGCTAGTTATAACATAAATAAATAAACAAATCAAGTTGATAATACCTCAGTAGTTGGCATATTGGCCAAAGCAATGTGATTTATCTTAGGATGAATACGACAGGTTACAGTCATTGCGCTTTTTGAACTACTTACCCACATTTAAAATACTAAAATGTTATAATGTATATGGAGCATGCATGCCAACATCCTAATTTTTTTTTAAAGTTAGCTAGTAATAACATGATAAAATAGTAATAAAAGATAACATGAACGATTTCTAGATCTTACTACGATCTAGAAAGTGTTTCTTTAAATGACAGTGTGGATTATACCCTGGATGGTTTGTGCCGGTATGTTTTTCTACTCCACAATGTATTCTATCCTAATCACAGGCTTTTAACTAGCCTAGCTAGGAAAGCCGTATCACATCTGTGTAAAACGTAGTGCACAAAGTGATATATAAATGTGCCTCTATAATGTTAATGTTAGACATATGTCAATTTTTTTTTTTTCTTTTGCAGATGTTGATTTATCAAAACATAAATAAATAAATAAAAACTTAATAAAGTTTATCCTTTTCCCAATGTTGGGTAGGCTTCCAGTCTAACTGGATGCAGATGAGTATTAGTATTTTTATAGTTATTATTATAGTTATTTTATTTTAGTATTTAGTGCAATACTAAAGTTAAATGAATTAATAATAAGGCCGTGCGCGCACTGCCTTGCGGTGGCCGCAATTGCGGTAGTTCTACCCCACCGGTAGAATGACCGGGGCCACCGGTGACTCTACCGCACGCGTTTATTCCACCGCAGTGCGCACACTTCCATGACACTCCATACTTCACAGATTTTGCGTTTCCAAAACGCAACGCAGTGCGCGCACGGCTTAAAAACGTGAGTGATATGAAGATTCGAATGACGTTATCGAGACGCACGCTATTTCGAAAATAGGTACGAGGCAAGAAATAATGTCCACACGTTCGACAAGTACGTCGAACGCCAATGCAGACGACCAATGTAGAAGAGGGTCTGTAGAGCTGCCCACACGTTGGCCGAGCGCAGGAGAGCGCCTTTGATTTGTGACCAAAAACCGACACCGATCCGAAGTGAGGCAAGTGATCACGAGCAACGGCGAGCGAAGACAAGTTGCACCAAATGAGCTCTATACACGTTGGCGCTAGCCTTCACTCGGCCAACTAGGCAAGTGACACCGAGCGATAGCAAGACAAGGCAAATATACCGTCTACATGTTGGTATTGGCCTTCACTCGACAACGCTCGGCCAGCATGTATTGCAGGCTTAAGAGTGGTACGCCAGTTCGAAAATACATCAAGTCGAAGACCGCTATATCGAATGACGTTGACGGGAACACGCTGATTCGAAAAACTGTTTAAATGGTACGCTAGTACGAAATTCTTGGCATTGAAATCCATTGTTTCGAATAGCATATTCCAATCTGAATTTGTCTGGGGTTCGAACTCGCGACCCTGATAAAGCCTTATCAGAACAGGTTGTAATGTTATCAGCTTATCAAAACGGGAAGCATGCTAGGGATACATAGCTAAATGATTATAAGTAGTAAATAAATATAATAAGTAGTAATATTAATTATTTATACTTAGTAGTAATATAGACAACTAGCTCATTGTCAGTTTTATCATCGTAGCGTAGGTAGTTCTTGGCAATCACTGGGTCACGAATTCGATCCCCAGATAAATTCAAATAGGAATATGCTATTCGCAACAGTGGATTTCAATGCCAAGACTTTCATACTAGCGTACCATTCAAACAGTTTTTCGAATCAGCATGTTCGCGACAACGTCATTCGATATAGCGGTCTTCGACTTGTGTTTTCGAACTGACGTACCACTCTTAATTTTTTCGAAATAGCGTGCGTCGCAATAACGTCATTCGAATCTTCATATCACTCCCAATAAAAACATTGATTGCGCAATATATGAAAGCATCCAACCGAATTAATTGACAGCAACAACTGCATATTTTATACCATCGAATGTAGTTTTTAGGGTTCCGTAGCCGAATGGCAAAAAACGGAACCCTTATAGTTTCGATATGTCTGTCCGTCTGTCTGTCTGTCCGTCCGTCCGTCTGTCACAGCCATTTTATTCCGAAACTATTAAGACTATACATGTGAAACTTAGTAAGTAGATGTATTCTGTGAACCGCTTTCCGATTTTAAGAAAAAAAATAAAAAATATTTAAAATAAAGGGGGGTCTCCATACATGGAACTAGAACTGAAAATATTTTTTACTAGACAGGTTTTTTAATAGACAGGTCTTTAATAAAAACTTTTTTGCAAAAAATAAAACCGACTTCCATATCAAAACACTACAAAGCCAAAAATAATTTTAATTTCGGTAGTCGGTGTTATTGGTTTTGTATTTTCTTTTTTTTTCACACCGCCTTCCGAAATTAAAATTATTTTTGGCTTTGTAGTGTTTTGATATGGAAGTCGGTTTTATTTTTTGCAAAAAAGTTTTTATTTTCGTGCTTTTTAGTGGGTCAGTGAATTTTCCAAATCGGTTCGTAAATGACGGAGTTATGCGCGAACAAAAAACGCAATGCAGCGTTAACGAAAAGGTCATCAACGTAAACATTTTTTTAGACTTTTGTTGATTTTTCAGAAACGGCTTGTCCGATTTCAATAAAATTTTCATGGGACCATTTGGGAAGTATACCCTTTCTAACAAGATCAGAATTTTTCAAATCGGTTGGCAAACGACGGAGTTATGCGTGGACAAACATAAAAAAAAAAAAAAAAAAAAAAAAAAAAAAATACAAACATCCGAATTGAGAACCTCCTCCTTTTTTAGAAGTCGGTTAAAAATGATATAAGGGTTTTTAAAACCACTTTTTCATAAAGTCAATCGTTTAAAAGATATAAGCTTCCAAAATGGTAAAATGTGTGTGTCCCCCCTCTAACTTCTATAATAATGGAGTGAAAAATCTAAAAAAAAAACATGTCTGTAGATCTTAATGTAAACTTTCAACAAAAATTGTTTTGAACGAAATCGGGTCAGTAGTTTTTGAGATACAGCATATTTTCTAAAACCGCAAATATAACTTTGTAATTCATACAAATACTATGAAAAACAAAGTTATTTAGCGTAGTTGTAAAAATTGTAAATAAGCTAGTTTTAAGAAATTTGTAAGGTTTTTTGTTTTTTTTTTTTTCAAATAATTATATTAAGTAGGTATATTATATTTATTATAGTTACTACGGAACCCTTCATGGGCGAGTCCGACTCGCGCTTGGCCAATTTCTCATAAATAGTTTTAATCAAATAGAATATATATTGGAATATTCAGATAGGCTCTGTAGCTGCTCATGTTAAAATACCAAACACACTCAATGTAAACACAATGATGGAATACACGGCGCTATCCATAATATTAATATTAATTTCAATTTACACAAACACAAGCCCAGGATTACGTTAAGTAAGCTCGCAGTATTACGACGACATAGTATTCGAATACTAACATTTGCGCAAGGCTTCGCTCCCGTGGTCTTTGTCACGATAAAAACATAACCTCCTTCTTTTGCAGACGGGTAAATAGTAGCCTATAACCTTTCTCAAGCTTCAAGCTACTTCCATACACACATACAGTCAACCACCGCCACACACACATCTTTACATTTATAACAATATCCCAACAAATTTTATTTTAGTATTCTTAATTAATTAGTTTTTAATTTTATTCTGTTTCATAGTGTTTTTTCTTTTCTCTGTTTTATTATTTTGAAACTATACTTCCTGTGATAACTGATGTCTAATATGTTACAATGAACAGGTGGGGACCTGGTGACCTGTATTACAGGTGTTTACAACCTACCACAGGCACCAGCGATCCACAACCAAAAATCAATTGGCTA
Source organism: Tholera decimalis (assembly GCA_943138885.2). Taxonomy (NCBI): domain Eukaryota; kingdom Metazoa; phylum Arthropoda; class Insecta; order Lepidoptera; family Noctuidae; genus Tholera; species Tholera decimalis. The sequence continues at coordinate 24,036,053 of OW964565.2, forward strand.
CTTCTTTTATGTAAAATATTGTTTGTATTTTTTTGGCTTGTGGTGAGAAATAAACACTTTTTAATATTATTATTATTATATTATACCAAATTTTATCCAAATCTACCCGCTTTAGCGCGTTTAAACAAACAAACAAATATTTTTGCTTTATAATATTAGTATAGACTATCTTCTGCCCGCGACTTCGTTCGCATGGGAGCGTTTTCCCGCGTAAAATCCCGATCCCGTGGGAATTCCGGGATAAAAATTAACCTATGTGTTATTTCAGGATGTAAGCTACCTACTTGCCAAATTTCACACAGATCTGTTCAGTAGTTTTTGCATCCATCCTCACAAACTTTCACATTTATAATATTATAAATATAAGTATACAAGTAAGATAAGATTTTTTTTTGTTATTGAAAATAGGTTCGCGTTTGACCACTATCTCACCTGATGGTAAGTGATGATGTGATCGAAGATGGAGCACGCTTACCTAAAAGTAACCTATTCACTCTGGGTTTAAAGACTCCTAGGTTGTAGCTGTCGGGAAACTCAGACTCCGGCAGGGAATTCCACTCCTTAGCCGTACGCACAATGAAGGTATTCCCAAAACGTTTTGTGCGTATGGGTGGGATGTCCACCATGTAACGATGGATAAGATAGTAAGATATGATTACGTACTAGCTTTTACCCCCAAATCTGGTCAAGCGTTACTTTTTTTAAGTAATAAGTATTGTTAAGTAATAATGTAATTTTAAATATTTGTGTTTAGGTTTTTACATATTATAATGTTATTAGTGTAATATTAAGTATACCCTTTTCCTGCTGACGGTACTATGTCGTTCACAGTTTTATTTAACTTCATACGTGGAGACCTGTAATTGGCTGTCAAATTTTCACATTATTTCTAGATCAATTTATTTAGCTGTTGGTCTCCCATGTTAATAATTTCGCAAATAAAGGCATGAAAGCATAACAAAAGATATCTACATATTGATTTACATAAAAACAACTCATTATAAGAAACCGCTATACAGAGGCGGCGTAAGGCGGTGTGGGCCACCGCCCACGGCCTCGCGGTGCAAAGGGCCTCGCGCCTCACAGCCGAAAGAAAAAAATTTAAAAAAATTAAAAGGAAACCCTTTTAATTTTTTTATTTAGTAGTAATTAAACAAAATAACTGTTTTTCATAATGTTTGTATGAAACACAAAGTTATATTTGCGGTTTTAGAAAATATGCTGTATCTCAAAAACTGCTGACCCGATCTCATTCAAACTTATTTTGGTTGAAAGTTTATATTAAGATCTACAGATATATATTTTTTTAGACTTTTCACTCCATTATTATACAAATTAGAGGGGGGACACACATTTTACCACTTTGAAAGCGTATATCTTTTAAACGATTAACTTTATGAAAAAGTGGTTTTAGAAATCTCAATGTCATTTTTAAAGACCTGTCTATAAATACCACACACGCATAGGTTTCATGAAAATAAATATTTTCAGTTTTAGTTCCATGTATGGGGCATATTGCATTGAAGGATAGGAGAAAAATCAGCATTTTTCATATCATTTACAACCTCAGGGATGTCAATTTTGGAAAATGATTTTTTGGGGTGTATTAACTGTCATGTTTGGGTTGCAGAAAAGAAGTACAGGGAAATGATCTGTTATAGGGCAGTCAAGTACCAGGGTAGTGGCTGGGCAGGTAGATTTCAGCAATACGTGGTCGAGACAATTTGCAAGCCTGGTGGGAAAGGTATGTGCCGGAAGCATTGCGTGTGTTGCTGCAGTATTTAAATAGTCATCCCCATTTGAGTCGAGACTGCTCGGCACAATATTTATATTTATGTCTCCAATTAGTGCTATTGTGTTGTATGTTGCAAGCTCACGAAGTAGACCATCCATGCTACAAAGAAAAGGGGTCACGTCTCTGTACGAGGGAGATCGATATATAGCGATAATTGCAAACCTGTTAGTAAATTTAAGGACCAGGCAATTTGCGTCATTGAACGACGGGATATCCATAGAACACAGTAACCCAGTTTTAGTGAAGGCAACAACGCCATCGTTTTGGTTTTTAAAAGAGGATGCATGGGTTACATATCCAGGTAAAGATGGAATATTTGGACATTTGAGTGTAGCGAGGGCTTAGAATAACAACGCATAGAAGAGGCGTCTAGAACAAAACACGAGCGATTTCGTGTGTCCACTTTATTTTCTTTGTGTGCGTAAGCCGAATGTGTCTACGTTCTTCAAACGCACACAAATATAGCTTTCAGTGATACCATTACCAGTACCATTACCACAAAAATGGGAAAACGCACTATTATGTTGCTGGTTGAAATCAAGTATTTTATGTTATGAAACTAAATAAGATGATGTTTTTTCATGTAATATGACTTATATGACATATATTTACGGAAGGTAAACGAAATGAGATATTGTTTATTGCGTTTAGAATGTTTGATGTGTAATGTGTTATAATGATATTATAGAAATGTATTAATTGCTTGAAAAATCTCGTTTGATATCAATTAAAAGTATGTGTTGTATTTATGAAATAGAAAAATATTATTGAGAACATTACTTAAATGAAAAAAATCTTAATCAATAAAATTGTCATCTTTATGATGCCACTCTTCGTACTAACAGTAACTTTTAGTTATAAAACACTGTAGGTAGTAGCTGTAAATAAATATAGTTTAGTTTGACGCATACATAATTGCCGCCAAAACTATATTTGGCTAAACTTTCCTTTATGGCCCGTTGAGTTGGAAGTTCATAGTTTTACTGTAAATAGTACTCATAAATAGAAAGCTTTTTACGAATTGTTAAGTTGCGCCAATTCACTGTTTACGAGATATAAGTTTTTAAAGTTTCGTTTAATACTGAAAAATAGCACGCCATTTGCAAATTTTTAGGTTGTTTATTGTCATGGTAGACGTCAAAGTTGACATTTCACGTTCCATTGACAGAAGAAGTGTATTTTGTTCAATTTTATGCCATATTTTTTCGTAAAAATAATTTTATTTTCACATATTCACGTATTAAATTTGGTGTGTTATTAGTGGGCATTATAGCTGTGCTGTATTATGTAATTGCGTTGACGTTTTTACACAAAAATATTACGAATTTTTGTTTACACTGTGGAACGGAAAGTGAAGTGTGATAATAATGTGAAAGTGAGATATAATATTTAAAGTTTCCATACAAATTGGGAAATAGTACGCAATATATGATAAATAATATTCATGGTAGTTCCAACCGTTACTAGGAGAAGTTAGGATGCAATAGCGAGCAAAGCGAGCTCGGGACTTGGGGCAACCCGACTCGGACAGATTAGGTTAGAAGGGGATGGCCGGGTCTAGTGAGCGAGCGCAGCGAGCGAACAGACCCGGCCATCACCTTCGTGGTTATTTTTTTTTAAACCATTTAGCCAACTTTTGAGTTTTTTGAAAACCTTTTTGTTGGAGTAATGCCGGGGAGGAGAGGAGCACCCCTGCCCCGTCACTCCACTCCCGCTGCCTTCCTCCTGCCAAACAATACTAAATTTTTCCGAAATTTTTATTCTAACCTAAAAACTTTAACCACGGATATCACTATAACCATGGGTTTGCGCGGGGGGGGGATGGTACAAGGGAGTAGCACTACTCCCCCTCCACCCCTCCCCTCCCACCCCGACCCAAAAATCGACGGGCCATAAAGGAAAGTTTTACCCTATATTTTTTTAAACAAAAATAAGCACAAATTAAAGAAATCAATATGGGTATTTTTTTCCTCACGGATAGCAACATTGAATTGTGATAATTTAGGTTATTAGAATTTTTGTTTGATGGTCGATTTACTTAAATATAATGTATAAAATGTAAGTATTTACTTGTGAAATGTAATTTAATTACACGTTTTTTGTTTTCCTGAAGGACTATGACATCCCTTTACGCTACAAACGGTCGTTTTAAATTATTTACTCGCGAGCTCTGTTCGGCAGAATGTGACCTTGAATACTGACGGCTCGTCGAGCAAAGTTAGCCAAAAATGGCTAAGTTTTAGTTGCCTCACTTTTTGCACTCGTACTATCCTTCTATGCGTTGTTATTCTAAGAGCGAGGGATTTAAGTTCACCCAAGACTAAGACAGCTTTATCACTGAGGAAAATACTCTACTTTTCGTACCATTTGCGAAAAGTAAATTAAAATAAACTTAACGTTTATGTATTTGAGGAAAACAAAAAGCTCATACGGCCTCGTCGGTTTTCGTAATTTTATTTAATAATCATAACTGCATAATAAATGCGTAAGTATTCCTTTTTCAAAAAGATGTACAAGCTTTATATACAAACTCAATGGTGTAACTACAGATGTAGTTCAGTATAAATTTCGGTAAGTATTCCGAATTTAAATCACATTCTCCTCCTAGAGGATGAATGAAATTCAGTACAATTTTCTTTCCCTGTTTTTAACAGATTAAAAATGACTATTGTTATGTTCGCTTTTTGTGGCATAGAATTACACTTTTTTGAGCAAGTGGTACGAAAAGGGTATATACATACCAAGGGCACGGCTTCTTTGGGTGATATCAAACGATATTGGAAGGGTTTTTTAATCCTATTTCTACATGTTCGGAAGTAATGAGAATTTTTAATACTTGATACCAGATACAGTAAGTACTAGGCGCACAGAATTACGGAAGAGATTTATCGTGATATTTGCAAGTAACGTGGAAAGTTATTGACCTACGTAGTGCGGTGACACGATTGTTATGATTTCAATTTAAGAAACTTAAGAAACCGAAAATTTGGTATCAATTTTTAGAGTATTTTATTTTGAGTTGAAACCCTTCCAGTATAGTTTGATATCATCCAAAGAAGCCGTGCCCTTGGTACGTATATACCCTTTCCGTTACACGTTGTATTTACATAAGAAGACTGCTTGTAAAAAGTTTTTTTGGCAGAAAATAGAATGAGGGATGGATTTTTGTATAACCAACATAGTTGTGTTTTTAGCACAAAAAACAATTGAGAAAGATTCTACACATTTTTCCGCTTAATTATTAACCTACTTACGTTACTTTAAAACTCAACAGTAACTTGTACATAGGTCTCAAGACACCACACCTGTGTTTCCTGAAGGTAAAATAGAGATTTAAATACCCTTATGTATGTACGAGAAAGTCCCACGTAATTACCACTTCATTTATTAACATCAATCGGACACAAATCCATACTCTGGGATTCTACTGAGAAATCCCAAAAACAAACAGCAAATAACCCTTTGACCAACCGGTAATTTGAACCAAGTACCTCATGATCAGAAGAAGCGGTTGCTATCACTGAATCAGTGAGGCAGGAGCTAGGCCCTAATCATTTACTAGGTCCTTACATACATTAGGCGGAGACCTCTCGCGCCCGGCATTGGTCGAGGCCATGCTGCGGGGCAAGAGGGAGTGGGAAGCGGTCGCCTCCTTCTGCGAAGCAGTCATGCTGCCGAAGGAGGAGGCGGGCAGTGTGAGGGAGAGGATGGCGTCCTCCCTCCAGCCCAGCCGCAGTGGTAGACGCCCACGGCGTCGGACGTCGGCCGACGATCTCCGGCACCCGTAGGCGTGGGCATGCGGACAGCGAGTAAAGGGCAACTCGCTGTCCAACCATGGACCATGCCCGGGTCGACGGCGCGTTGTTTATACTTATTTGATAATTTTACCACGATAAAAAAAAGGTCCTTACATACATATAAAATTCACTGTTTCGTCGAACTGGCCACCTAGATCTTTAACAAATAATATTTGGCGTTTGTTTATGAATTCTAAATCCAAATTTATTTCTAATACTAGCTTTTGCCCGCGACTTCGTCCGCGTGGAATAGTTACTTTGGGCTAACGTTAAATTTAACCCCGATTTTGAAGCATTCTTCATTGGCGCTCCGCTCCTATTAGCCTTAGCGTAATGATATATAGCCTATAGCCTTTCTCTATAAATTGACTATTTAATTAAAATATATTTTTTCAATTCGAACCAGTAGTTCCTGAGATTATCGCGTTCAAACAAACAAACAAACTCTTCAGCCTTCAATTACATGACGCGCAGTTTGGATTTATAGCCGGTTTGTCTACTGAAAGTGCAATCCTATGCCTCAAACAGACTGTGCAGTACTACACTGATCGGAAGACACCAGTGTATGGCTGCTTTCTGGACCTGTCAAAAGCTTTTGACCTGGTAAACTATGACATTTTGTGGCAGAAATTATCGGATGATACCGAGCTACCTGCAGAGTTCATTAACATATTTCAATATTGGTATAAAAATCAAAAGAATTATGTCAGGTGGGCTGATGCTCATTCTGAGTTTTACAGGCTAGATTGTGGCGTAAGGCAGGGAGGGTTAACTTCACCCAGTCTTTTTAACCTATATATGGATCGGCTGGTTGGTGAGTTGAGCGGCACCATGGTCGGATGCTCTATTGATGAAAGAATGATCAACAACATAAGTTATGCTGATGACATGGTGTTGCTCAGTCCATCAATCTGTGGCTTAAGGAAATTGTTGGCCGTCTGTGAGAGTTATGCGGAGGCTCATGGCTTGAGGTATAATGTAACTAAAAGCAAAGTAATCGTTTTTAAAGTGCGCAATAAGGCGTAGGCATGTGCGCACAGGCGTGCATGTCGCCAATTAAATTGATGGTATGTTTCAATTTATTGTACTAACAATAGGTTAAGTTTTTTACTAACACTCTATGGATCAATGGTCTGAGACAAATAAATTAATTAATTAAATTATATTATTAGCATAGATAGCTGTTGCCCGCGACTTCGTCCACGTTTCCGTCGTTTTCCGTAAAAAAAAAGTAGCCTATGTCCTTCCTCACGGTTCAGTGATTTTGATGTAACAGACAGATTAACTTTCGTAATTTAGTAGGGAAATATAATATGTCAAACTATAATACTATTGAAAAATATCGCAATACCGAACCGCACAATATTATTGTTAATAGCTGTGCCCGCGACTCCGTCAGCGTGTAACTCCTTGTGTGTTATTAAGTTAATGTATTGGTAATATTGTTTAGATCACGTTCACATGAGGCTTAAGTACCTATAGAACGAAAATACTTCAGCGCAAAGCTTCCGGGTAAACTATGTTGAAAGTTGACCCGTCCGGCACGTGAACATAAAGATTTCTAGAACTGCTAACCCGGGAAAGAGCGACGTACAACTGACCATGCGAGAAACAACTGACACCGAGATCTACTCCAGCAACACGAAAAGTCTACCCTTGAGCCTTATTAATTGTCATTGCATAACACACCGATACTGGGAATCGCGTTCTTTTAAATTGGAATGGAAAATTATTTGGTATTATGGGAATTCTGGGAATAAAGACGGTTTCTCCTGCACCGCAACCTGTTAAAATTTGAGCCTCGATTATATTTTGTTGCAACGGGGCTACTTTTAGCCGAGTTCCATTGCAAAGTTGTGGTGGTTTTAAATTTCGGAGCAGAATAATAATCAGAAAGCTTCGAACTGCTAAGCTATCGGGAGTTACACGTGTTATTGTGAGTTAACCATAAAAGATAGATATATATGCTGTCGTGGGATATTTTTTATATAATTTTAAGGAGAACATTTCCGTCATAAATAATTTCTATGTAGCTTTAACCATTAAGGTTGCACACACGACGGAAGCTTAAAAAATGGTGTAACTTCTCCCGTTTTCCCAACATATCCCTTCACTGCTCTGCTCCTATTGATTGTAGCGTGATGAAAAGTATACTATAACCAGCTCAGGAGTATGAAAAATAATTGTGCCAAGTTTCGTTAAAATCCGTCGAGTAGTTTTTGTTTCTATAACGGTTATACAGACAGACAGACAGACAGACAGACAGACAGACAGACAGACAGACAATAATTTTACTGATTGCATTTTTGGCATCAGTATCGATCCCTAATCACCCCCTGATAGTTATTTTTTAAATATATTTCATGTACAGAATTGACCTCTCTACAGATTTATTATAAGTATAGATAATAAGTATAATATATTTACGTACCACTTGCTCAAAAAAGTGACATTCTATGCCACAAAAAGCGAACATAACAATAGTCATTTCTAATCTGTTAAAAACAGAGAAAGAAAATTGTACTGAATTTCATTCATCCTCTAGGGGGAGAATGTGATTTAAATTTGGAATACTTACCGAAATTTATACTGAACTACATCTGTGTTTACACAATTGAGTTTGTATATAAAGCATTATACATCTTTTTGAAAAAGGAATACGCATTTATTATGCAGTTATGATTATTAAATAAAATTACGAAAACCGACGAAGCCGTATGAGCTTGATGCCTTTGCTTTTCCGACTAAAAAATATTAGTCTAGGAATTTGCCGCCGGGCACGCCGCAATTGCGGCGGTAAGACCCCTCTTTGAGGAGTGGCTAGATCGGCGTCACGGCGTCCTGACCTACCGCATGACGCAGGTCCTCACCGGACACGGAAGTTTCGGGAGGTACCTGTGTCTGATGGGAAAGGAGGAAACGCCTGGGTGTCACCACTGCGAGGATCGCCCTGAGGACACCGTAGAGCACACGGTGCAAGACTGCCCCGCCTGGGCAGAGCACCGACGTGTCCTCACGGCGGCGATAGGCGGAGACCTCTCGCGCCCGGCCTTGGTCGAGGCCATGCTGCGGGGCGAGAGGGAGTGGGAAGCGGTCGCCTCCTTCTGCGAAGCAGTCATGCTTTCGAAGGAGGAGGCGGGCCGCGTGAGGGAGAGGATGGCGTCCTCCCTCCAGCCCAGCCGCAGTGGTAGACGCCCACGGCGTCGGACGTCGGCCGACGATCTCCGGCCACCGTAGGCGCGGGCATACGGACAGCGAGTAAAGGGCAACTCGCTGTCCGACCATGGACCATGCCCGGGTCGACGGCGCGTCGTGTTCCACGCGCGCCTCAAAGAGCGTCAGCAACATGACGAGGCCCCCTCTGCAGAGGGCCGAAGCCCGCCGGGGTCGTGGGACTCATCCCGTTACCGTGGCCCCGGTATGTAAAGGGTTATTGAAGGAACACCGTGGATTTTAGTCAGTAAAAGTCTGACAGTCCCTCCCACCCTGCCCGGAGTGGGAGGACTTATTTGATAATTTTACCACGTTAAAAAAAAAAAAGGAATTTGCCGCGTTTTTGTTTTCTTCAAATACATAAATGCTTATCTTATATTATTATTGTGTTAATTTTTTCGCAAATGGTACGAAAAGTAGAGTATTTTCCTAGGTGATAAAGCTGTCTTAGTCTTGGGTGAACTTAAATCCCTCGCTACACTCAGGACTCGTCTTAAATCCCTCGCTTCGCTCGTGATTTAAGTTTTTGACACCTTCGCTGCGCTCGGGAGTAAACCTCAAGTCCCTCGTTACGCTCACGATTTAAATCGTCACCCGCGACAGAAGACACTGCTTTATCCCCTTGGTTAATAATCTACTATTAATGATTCATTTGTTCGCGTGCCATTCAATATTTTGACATTGTTCTGATGAGGAAAACTTATAATTTCGTGTTATTGACAAATACGTATTGACGCTTCAGAAACAGCTCGAAAGCTTAACTATGTTTAGGCAAGCTTCTGTAAAAGAAAACAAAGTACGTTTTTGGTTCAAACATTTTTTCTGGAGATCTGGACGAGTAGAATAAGCCCCATGGGGGATGGGTTAACCAAAGATCATAATTGACAATGAAGAGTTAATGTGATAATGGAACCGGACCCATTGCCAACCACGACAGAGGAATCGACAGGTTTCAGTGTGAATGATAAAACCTTGAAACAAACTGTCAAAGTTTAAATGTCCATAACTAACGATAACAATTAATAACTTTAAAACATACTTTGATTGATTAAACATATAACTTTATTAAAATAAATCCTTTTTCTTTTCTATATCAAACGCCACTTGACGAGAGACTTGCACATCACTCACACACATACATAATTCATAGAACAACATACTGACACAAAAGTTATACATAGGTAACTACCTACTGTTACCTATAATATACCTTAGCAAAAACCGCGATCACCATTGTGTTCTATTATCGTTTCTGATGCAGAAAAAATTAATTTAGCTAAGGCTTTCATAATAACGCTGTATATGTCGGAATCAAAGACCATAAATATTAAGATACATTTTGCAAAATTATAATGCCTTCATAGTGTTCGATATTTACCTTTTAAATAACTGACTTCAAAAAGGATGAGATTCTTAATAAGTTTGGTATTTTTTAATGTATGGCGTGATTCTTTTTTGTTCGATACGAAATAGTTGCCATTTGGTCCCATAAAAATTAAATTCAGTTAAGCTCAGAAATTTTTACATTTTAATTTAAAGCTGCAGCCAATATAACGATGCTAAAATACATTAACACCAACAACTGAGTACAAGTTAAATACCTCTTACATTTTCGTTTGCCTTTTTCTCGTAATCAAGGAGCCGACGAATGTAGCTAATTCATTACATTTTTCCATTTGCTTGAGAGTAATATTAACATTTTACACTATTGGCTAAGTCTCTTGTGGAGACCGGCATTGTTAAGCTCTATTTTTACCCGACTGCAAAGGATGGGTTATGTTTTTCGCGCGTATCTTGTATGTATGTATGTAATTTATTTATTTATTTACACTTTATGCACATAGGTACAAAGGCGGACTTAATGCCGTAAGCATTCTCTACCAGTCAACCATTCTTTATTACCTCATATCTCCAGAACCGCTGAACGGATTCACATAATTGAGGTATCAAATTAAAGGGCTTATCGCAAGGATTTCAAAAAGGTATATCACATTTATCATTAGTGTAATACTAGCAAAAATAATACAAAGAGAAAGTTAAAAATATGGACTTCGAGCTCTTTCACTTTCTTAATCCGGTGGGATGCCAATGTGACATGACCGGGAAAATTAAAAAACTGTTAATTAATATTTTTACTGAAAAGTTGAAAAAAAAATATTTAAAAGATCTAAAAAAACCCGACTGCTCAACTGAAATGCAAGAAACAAGCACATTTTTATTTTAAAAAGTGACAAGCAGGCGGACCCGTCAAATTTAAATAAAAATACGTTCAATTGGGTCCCGCCTGCTTGTCACTTTTTAAAATAAAAATGTGCTTGTTTCTTGCATTTCAGTTGAGCAGTCGGGTTTTTTAGAATTTTTAAATAATTTTTTACTTAAGTTAAGACATCTCCTTTAGGGTGTCACGACTATTGCATAATAACTTTTTCACGGTTTGTAACATAATATTTGGAGTTTGGCAGTTGGCGGTGTGATACCCTGCGCCTGATGATACCCTGCGCCAGATCTCTCTCCGGTCGCGTCGAATTGCCGTCCCATGGACTATGAGAGTAAGGGAACAGAGGGTACATCTGTACCTGCGCACATAGTTGTGCACTATAATCCTGCGCAGATGGCTAATCAATTATACGCATGTAGCGTCTATGCAAAGCAAAAGAAAGCGATAGTATAAATTGCTTTCTTTTGCTTCGCATAGAGTTCGTAACATTTAGGGCGTTCAATTTAAATATTTTTATTTTTGTATGAAAATCTGGTGAACTAAAATATGACGAATTCTTAAAAGTCATAGAACAAAAGTTGTTGATTATGATATTAGTAACATAGTCCTGAGAGGTTTTTGGTGTTTTACAATTAACCCTGTATAATTAGCCGCCGCGGCCGATATCGGTTAGGAGGATTATTACTAGGTACCTATATCATCAATATATCTTATTTCATATCTTACTAATATTATAAATGCGAAAGTTTGTGAGGATAGATCGGCTGCCCAAATTCAAAACCTAGTAACAGGTGATTTGAAAAAAAAATACTTTTTTGGCATTTTTCAACTTACTAGACAGTATCAAAACGATGTGAACCTTAAAACACCCAGTTTCATACGTAATTTTAAAAATTTAATTTAGCAAGTCTAAGCAATTTGGCATGATTACGAAAATTTCTTTGAAGTACAAATTCTAAACTTAGTATATCAGAATACAAATTTAAAACCCTAGCAGCTCAAGCGACTTACTAAGTTATGAATTTGAAATACCAACTTGCTATCTTTTGAATTTGGCGCCGATTGTAAAGCAATGAAATTTCGTTTAGTAAGTCCAGTGTTACGGCGCACGAAGTGTTTTGCTCCATGTTATAAAATAATAAAATGAGTCACATGCAATTTTTTATCTCGGAAATGAGGACATAAATGTTTGTAAATCCTTTTTCCTGAATACTCTTGGTTATTGTACTGATGGCGTTATTACAGAGCTAAGTAGAGCTAAGTAGAGCTTTAAAACGTAAACCTTTTTAAAGAGAATTGAGGTGGCAAGAAACCTAGACTATCAAGAACACCAATCGAAGACCACACCATGAGCTATAACCCGGCATTGAGCCACTACAGGAGAAAAAATGCACCGCTGACACGGTACTTGCCACGAACGCTTACGCTGCAATCTATGCTTACTGACTTCATATCGAAGAATCCTGATGTCAAAATTTGACATCAACCTTTAATGTTCTATTGAAACCTACAGAAATACTATAAAATCGATGAAAGTTTCCTTAAAATATCCTAAAGGAGACCAAGTTGTTGATTGCGGATTATTCGAGGAAAAGATTAAAAATGAAAGTGAGGCATCAGCTGTCGAAAGTTTACAGAATGATTTCGCTCAACGCAAGGGTAAAGCTGAAAAAGCTATAAGAAATTACAAAAAAGATGCGAATAAAGGCAACGATACTATGGAACACTATTTTTCTATGGATCTTTCAGAAAGTGACATTATTGCCATATATGACAAAATCTAAAGATTCATTTTTTTTTACTCGTCTAGTCCAGGTTCGTTCGTGTATGGGGTACTGCTCTCACCTTTGGGATGGATCTGCCAAATACCAACTGGACGCGCTTGAGTCTATCGAGAGACGGGCCAAGAGACTCATTGGCAACGATTCACTGGTCGAATCAAAGCTCCAGAGCCTTGAACATCGACGACGAGTTGCAAGTCTATCGGTTTTCTATCGGTTACATTTCGGGGAGTGTGCGATGGAATTATACAATCTAATTCTGCCAAGCCCGTTCCATCATTGGACTACAAGACAAACGGCGATGCGCCATCGTTACATGGTGGACATCCCACCCATACGCACAAAACGTTTTGGGAATACTTTTATTGTGCGAACAACTAAGGAGTCGAATTCCCTGCCGGAGTTTATGTTTCCTGATAACTATAACCTGGGTGTCTTTAACTCAAGAGTGAATAGGTTACTTCTAGGCAAGCGTGCTCCATCTTCGACCACATCATAACTTAATAACGTAAAAACGCAAAGATAAACAGCAAGTGTGTTGTGTGGCATGAAGCAATGACGGGTCGAGATGTTTCTTCTCAGAGTAGTCAGTTAGGACACTGGTCTCATCTAGTTTTCATTTACGAAAAAAAACACGTGTGATAGTGTTATTTATAACCTATTTGCAAAATAAACATCATTATTTCTTAGATGCCAATAATATAATATATGCATTGATAGCTTTTCTTAGTTTGGAAAGAGATGTAAAAAAATTAACTTTAACTGTAGTAAGAACATTGACATTATCGTGTATTAAGTGCAAAAATCATGCCAACGGGTAAAAAAGAAACGAGCTCCACGGCGTAACACAAATGACGATCTTCCTAGCACATTTTTGCTAAACCCAGTGGTTGAAGCTAAGTTCCTCAAAGGATCACGAAATCTGTTCTATAAAACAGATTTTGATGGCTCTTGCAAAGAACAACTTCTTGATATTATTACCTGATCTACTTACTTAGGGATTGTTTTTATTTCACTCGGTTATAAACACTGTGCATAATGAATTTGTTTAGACTTTTACCATAGAAAATCAAATTGATAACCTAGTAAGCAGACTTACTAAGTTTCGATATTGTTTTTACAGTGATATTTGAGTAAATTCACAAATAAAAACAAAGTATGAGCGATTCAAGTGCAACCATAAACTCCATAAGGATAACGAGTATTAAAAACTAATGTCAACAATATAGCACAACTTTTCGCCAAACATCAAATCGCTATCTTTTCTAGTTTCTTCGTTCCACCACCACCCGTTTTTTGGCTCTCCTGAACATTTTTGTTGGAACGAGTTACTATGTTTTGATTTTAAACAGCCGAGATGTATAGATGTATGGATGTCATCTATCCTCACAAAGTTTCATTTTTATATAGTGATCATTTCAGAATTTTACTAGCACTCGATTAGTCTAAGAATTTACCTCAGTGTTACACAATCATAAATCGGACTTTAATAGTCACATACAACGTGTAATTTAAAGGGTATATACATACCAAGTGCATGGCTTCTTTGGATGATAACAAACGATATGGCAAGGGTTTTGTAATCCTAAGTCTACGTGTGTAGAACTTATTACAAATTCCAATACCAGAGACCGAATTTTTCAAATTAAGAAGACCGAAAAAAATTGTCGTGTTATTGGCAAGTGACGTGGAAAGTTATTGACCCTCGTAGTGCTGTGATACGTTTGTTATGATTGGTATTCAAGAAATATATGAAACCAATAATTTGGTATCAATTCTTTGAGTCAATTATTTTGTGCTGAAACTGTGCATAGAGACTCGATACCAGATGTTGTCTTCAGCCCTTTTGGATAGATATGGGGTTTCCGTTACACGTTGTACAGGTATAATATAGATGTAGATGGTACAAAAACAAAGGAAAGCCGTTTGATCTGGAACTGAATATATTTATATATTTGTTCAATAAATATTTCATAAAGGACGGCAAGCCGGTCAATACAATCATATTGTCTTTTGATTTTCACTTCACGAGCTGAAGTGACCTTATTTCCACTTGACGCCACAGCAGTGTTATTCCATACGAAATTAGGTGTAGTCAGCGTGAACTGAGCTATCATGCCAACTAAAGCTCACTTCACTTAATTTTTCACGGTGACATTTAACAGGATTGAGCAATTGAGTTTCGTCTACTTAATTGAACTATTTGGCGCGAGGCACACAATATAATTGAATATTAAAAGATTGGCATATCCACTATGATTTTTTTCTGAAAAGCACTGTACGTCGATTCTGTAAAATTCGAACAACAACTCGCATCTCACATAGTGACCTTGATTTTGCATTCTGTAAACAGCGTCGAAGTGACGGAGGAATTACCTTACCGAATGCCAGTTCTCACGTCATCTCATACTTTATCTGTCAAAATCTTTAGTTGACTCTTCTAGAATCTTTGGTTCAACTCGCTGACACGCTTGCAAGGGTAGCGCTAGTGTAAATTCGAATTAACAGCCGAGTTTTTAGAATGCCAATCAATAAACTCACAGCGGATTCAGATTCGAAGTTTAGAATGAGGTCTTACAGAATAAAACAGCTGTATGCACAATGTCCAAATTAAAAACATTTTTAATTAAATCTTCTGCCGGGTAATGTAAAGAAAACTAAAGAAATAATTAATAAATAGAGGAATTAGTAAAAATAATATTAAGGCAACAAGTCATCTTTTGAAGATCATACGCAGGAAGCTTCAGTAATGATAGTGATGAGGCACGATGTGATGAGTGCTGTGCTTAACCGTCGCGTGGAACCTGGAATATAATAATATAATAAATAATAATATATAAATAAATAAAAAGTTCGAACAAAAGGCTTATTCGATGAGGTCCACAGAAATGGAAATACCCTGACTCCTAAGCTAGGTGTAAATTCCTGTGACTTAGGAGTCACAGGAACTTACACCTGTAGATGGATATATTATGGATAGAATGTTGATACATCTATACTATATTATATACAATGGATGGATACAGGTTTGATAGTCAATCTCGCCAAAATGGCTGAACGGATCCAAATGGAATTTATCACTGAGATAGATTATAGTCTGGAATATCACAAAGGCTTTTTGTCTCGGGAAACAGTACAATTTCCGTGGGATAGATAAATTGAACTTTCCACGCGAACGAAGTTGCGTGTAACGTCTAGTTTTTTTTTCTCTCTCTATCTTTTTTCGCAACTGAGCCGGTGTCGACTAACGTCTAGTTGTCCGTGAACAGGATTGGACAATTTTTTTTTTTAATTTCGATTTGCATATGACAGCACATTACTGTCATTTTAATGGTGTTACTGATATGCTTGCATTTAACCACTATCTCACATAGTGATAAGCGGTGAATGGCTGAAGGTGGAGCACGCTGCCTAGTCTTAAAGATCTCCCAGGTTGCAGCTATCAGGAAACATAGAAGTTCCACTCCTTAGCTGTACGCAAAAGTCTAGTACTTCCAAAACGCTTTAAGTGATTTGGCGGGATTGATGCAACATCTTTTATTCTTTGTTTTTTCGCTGCCTACAGTATTGCTATCAACCACTCCCTTTACATTAATATCATTTCTGAAATAATTCATAGGTACATCTACACCTGGATCCTTTTCTCCTGCTGTATTCTTCCACCTATCTATTACTAATGTTATTCTTATCAAATGGCATTAATCAAATAGAGATCATCTGTACTGTAGCCCTAGTTCTATAAGTACCTAATTAATTACCAGGGATGTTATGGATATGAAATTTCGGATACGGATTGGATACGGATATAGGAATGATTATTATACCGGATACGGATAAGGATACGGATATGAAATTATTTCGGATTATCCGTTAGTTTCGGATAATTTCGGTTACGAATATTGGATTTTTAAGAAATTAGAAAAGTAAAATACAAATAGATACATCATACCATAACGCGATATCTCATCTCATGTAATGATGTATTACATTTTATAACGCGAGAATTTCATTACAATAACCACCGTGTGGCGCTTCATTACGCGTCATGTTTGGAGTCATGGTGTAATGCAACATTCCCCGGTACTAAATATAATGTCATATAACATCACTTTCTAACGCACTGTTTTGCTCATGTCTACTTGTGCGTTTCGCCGCCGCCCGGCCGATCAAAACAACTTGTCATAACGTATCTCAATTAGGCTCCGCCCCTATCCGATATTATCCGAAACTTTTATTTCGGATTCGGTTACGGTTACGGATAATTTTTTATATCGGATATCCGAAAGTTTCGGTTACGGTTACGGAGCTCCCTAACATCCCTATTAATTACCACTACATACAAATACTCGTCAAAAACTGCCACGTTGGTCCAGTGGTTGCAAGTGCGACTGCTGAGCAAAGTACTATTGGGTTTTTCTGTAAGGAATTTCTCAGTAGTAGACTGGAGTTTGGAAATTGGCCGGTATACCGTTCGGAAAGCACGTTAAGTCGTTGGTCCGGGCTGTCATTTCGACATCTTTGGCAGTCGTTACGGGTAGTCAGAAGCCAGTAAATCTGACACCGGTCTAACCAAGGGGTATCGTGTTACCCAGTTACTGGGTTGTGGAGGTCAGATAAACAGTCGTTTCATTTAATACACTATTACGCAGGTGCATCTGAATAGACTGGAAGAAACCAACTGAACGCGCTTGAGTCTATCGAGAAGCGGGCCAAGAGACTCATTGGCAACGATGCACTGGTCGAGTCAAAGCTCCAGAGCTTGAACATCGACGACGAGTTGCTAGTCTATCGGTTTTCTATCATTTACATTTCGGGGAGTGTGCAATGGAATTACACAGTCTAATTCCGCCAAACACCAAGCCCGTTCCATCATCGGACTACAAGACAAACGGCAAAGCGCCATCGTTACATGGTGGACATCCCACCCATACGCACAAACTAAGCAGATAGTACAAAATATACTCAGAATTTTCATCTCACCCGGTATGGTCGTCGCCATGGTAGTCAACATGTCTGAAGGAGCCATCAGGTTCCTGCAGGGAGTAGTGTCCTTTGACGACGTCACCATCGCGATGCTCATGTTGAGACTTGTGGTCGCCAGTGTGTGCGTCCTTCACTTCATACCCAAACTCGTACTTGGGGTAAGTCTATAAAAACCGTCAGATAATTTTAATCTCGTCCTATTGAATCTCTTTTTCAAAAAAAGGAGGAGGTTCTCAGTTCGTTTTGAACTTTTTTTATGTATGTAATATTTCGAAGACGGCTGGACCGATTTGGAAAATTCTTTTTTAGTTTGAAAGGGCATACTTTCTAGTTGGTCCCATTGTCATTACGTCAGAATTTCAATCATGGAGAAATCGAGGAAACTCTTGAAATATTATAGGCACACCTATAGCGTTTTGGGTATTTCTAATAGTAACTTGTGCAATTGCTCTCGAAAAGCACTATTTGGGGAAGTGGAACTGATGATGAAGACCACAGATGGCCACCGAAACTACTCAATAATAAGTATTTCGTGGATTGCGATTCGATTACTTGAATATTGATGTTAAGCACTTTATGCTCGTCACAATGCATATGGTGAAGTAGAGCTGATGGTGAAGTACCAGGAGAACTCCTCAAAATTATCGGCTCTGCATCGGGAAAAGCAATATTTTGTAAAAGGTGACAAATAGTTGACATTTTGGCTTTTGTAACTAGATAAATTACAAGCCAACCCACTGAAAAGCGTGAAAAAATACTTTTTTGCAAAAAATAAAACCGTCTTCCATATCAAAAAACTACAAAGCCAAAAATAACTTTAATTTTGGAAGGCAGTGTGAAAAAAGAAGAAAATATAAAACCAATAACACCGACTACCGAAATTAAAGTTATTTTTGGCTTTGTAGTTTTTTGATATGGAAGTCGGTTTTATTTTTTGCAAAAAAGTTTTTTTAGAGTTCGGGCCGACACACAGTCGACTATAGTTCGTCAATAAAGTCTTTGGTAAAGGGTAAGCACGCCACTTTCAAATATGAATAGAATGAGTCGACTTAAGAATTTATTATGAAATGGTATCCATTGCGGAATGATTTTTTATACATATAAAGGAATGATAATGATATTTATTTTGCAAATAGATTATAAATAACATTTTTAGACGTCAGTTTTTCGTAAATGTAAACTAAATGAGGTGGTTAGAGCAATGGATTCGAAGTTTCTTCAATTGTGAGAGGATATAAGATTTTATGATTTACGGAATAAGAATGCTAGAGGTGCTTAGAGGTACCAATTAAGGTACATGAGAATCGTCTCTTTCAAAGCTAGATCCCAATATAAGTTCATAGATACAATTGTATCCTTTTTTAATGTTGTTTAAGGCACAAATTACACCACCGCGGAATGGAATTGAAGCGACTTTTTGCAACCATAGCATAATGAACTTTATGTCAAATCTATAACATACAAACTAAATTGGAGCCAAAAAAAGGTCGCGCGTCTTCCGCGGGATCCTTGCTCATTCTCGAGAATTCCCCTAGCTACTGTAATTTGTATGTTATACAATTGACATAAAATTCATTATGCTATGTACAATTTCGTTGCAAAAAGTCGCTTCCATTCCATTCCGCGGCGGTGTAAATTGAGCCTTAATCCCTTTATTTTGCTTGAATTTGACCGGTCATTTACCACTCTCTTCCTAAAAGAAATGTTTCGCAAAGTACCAACTTACGTAGTAATCATGATGGTCGTATCCATGATACACAGGCTCGTGATGACCGTCATGACGGTGAACGTACTGGGAAGAGTGACCGTATCCAGAAACAACGGCGACAGCCACAGATAATACGCATACCACCTGGAAAACAAAAATAAATAAATAGGTTTAGCTAAGAACGAGTCATGCTTGAAGTAGATCATCCCAACGTTCTGAATAAAGAGGATGAAAAAGCAAACAATCACAAGGATCCCCTTTAATTAATAGTACTGATGTGTGTTAACAACCAACATATACAAGACACAGACAACCTTTTTTGAAGGATTGTCCGTTTGTTTTTCCGGGCTAATCTCTGAAACCGCTAAACCGATTTTAATTGCAATTTCACTGGAAGATAGAGGAAATCAATATATAGCCTATTTTTGTTATTATTTATTACTATTACACGCTAATTAGATCGAGATAAAAGCAACCTTCCGTACCTTGAAGAACATTTTCGACAGTTATTGTTCTAGAACTGTTGCCACTTCCAAATCTAATATCACAAAGGAACTGATACATACAGCCGAATTCTCAGGTCTTTTATATTCATTTTAAAATAATACATCCAAGGTGATTGATTTCTCTCTAATTGTATTGCCCATAAAATTATTCACGATACAGGCGTTACGTTAATTTACGCATTGACATTTTTTATAGTAAAAGTTGCGAGTCGGTGACTGCATGACGCGTGATCGCGTGTAGTAGGTAAAGGTCTTTGATGACATGCAATTTATGTTGTTTTTAGTGCTACTGGTATAACTGTTATGTGATTATTTTATAACGTCTGTAAATGTTCCCCGTTGACTTTGAAATTCACGTAATGTGGCTGAATTAATCGAAAAATAGCTCATCTTAAAAGTTCGTAAAGAAATAATATGAAGTTTAAGGAAGATAGCGACTTTGTATCATGCCCTCTGTCACAACCTGGAATGACATGTATTTCTGTTAGCCGATGTGCGTTTATAATTAGAACAATCCTGACTCTGATTTTGGATAGAGACAGAGCTATACATGACATACAGAATTATCTCTTTTCCACAACGGTAACAGCATGCCATTGGCAAGTTACGATTGGGCTAGAGGTAATTTGACCTAATTGTTTGCTACTTCTTACAATTAAGTAAAAGCGAAAAATCTAAGCTATGTGACTCAATGACAACATAGCATACTAGTAGTAAAAGAATTTTCAAATTCCTATGAGTAATTTCGAAGATTACATACAAACTCACTAATAAATAATAATATTGATTCATTTGCGAACTGAAATAAATAAAATAAAAATAAATTTTATTTCATCAAACTATGCATTTTACAATGTCCAATGAAATAAATAACTTATAAATATGCCCACAACATTTCTGTATTCGGTTTTTATTTTTCATTAAAATGACTTCACTCAAGTGAGGTTCGAAATAATCTTTACATAATTTTCTTCCATTACTTCAGTAACCACAGATCTGACTTTATGTACGTACAACAATGAATTAGGAAATTCCTAATTCGTTGACGTAAGGATTGGAATAACATTTTCTTTTATAATCTACGGTGTTGGTTATTGTGGTCAATGAATACCAAACAATTTATAATTATTATTATGACGAGCAGTAAGACATTCATGCAGCGTCATTTAACCCCGTTCAGTGTATTAATTAATTGTAATTTTCGCGAGGGTATTATAGAATTTCATATATATTCGGAAAACCAAGCTTATGATGCCAGATGTGGTGGACAAGGCTATAATTAGTGCCAAAGCTTTTGATTAATTGCATTTTCTGATTATTTTTAAACATTCTAAGTGAATGGGATGCATAGCACAGTCTATATTCATTGTAGGTATTTTTTTAACTGATGCTTTCCTATTGTTGTGGGAAGTCTACCCATACCCACTGTGCGACAAAGCTGATCATTTCCATAGATACCGTACCATACATTTACATTACCTTACCTATAGATTTATATTATTTAATAACTTACCTACTTGATGTGGGCGTCTATTTGTTAGCCATTCTGTTCGCAAATATACTATCAAATATGCAACGTGTAAGTGTAACGGAAACTCCATATCTATCCAAAGGGGCTGAAGACAACATCTGGTATGGAGTCTCTATGCACAGTTTCAGCTCAAAATAAGTGACACAAAGAATTGATACCAAATTATCGGTTTCATTTGTTTCTTGAATACCAATCACAACAAACGTATCACAGCACTACGAGGGCCAATAACTTTCCACGTCGCTTGCCAATAACACGGTGATTCTCTTCGTTCTTCTTAATTTGAAAATTCTGCGTCTGGTATCAATGTATTGAAAGAATCACGGCAGAATTTGGTCTGGATTTTTTTTGGCATCCATAGATTTGATATATATGAAACAAGTTTAATTAATTTTCTACGATTTTTCAATTATTCACTCCTTCTCGTAAAAGCCGAGGTTATTTAATCTATACTTATAATAAATCTGTAGAGAGGTCAATTCTGTACATGAAATATATTTCCAAAATAACTATCAGGGGGTGATTAAGGATCGATGCTCATGCCAAAAATGCAATCAGTTAAATTTTTGTCTGTCTGTCTGTCTGTCTGTCTGTCTGTCTGTATAACCGTTATAGAAACAAAAACTACTCGACGGATTTTAACGAAACTTGGTACAATTATTTTTCATACTCCTGAGCGGGTTATAGTATACTTTTCATCACGCTACAATCAATAGGAGCAGAGCAGTGAAGGGAAATGTTGGGAAAACGGGAGAAGTTACTCCATTTTTTAAGCTTCCGTCGCGTGTGCAACCTTAGTGGTTAAAGCTACACAAATCATTTCATGACGGAAATGTTCTCCTTAAAATTATATAAAAAATATCCCACGACAGCATATGTCTAACTTTTATGGTTGACTCACAATAACACGTGTAACTCCCGATAGCTTAGCAGTTCGAAGCTTTCTGATTATAATATTTGTCTACTCTTACGTTTATATCACTCTCAGTCACCCCTAATTGAAAAAGTTAACATTATTAACTATTCCATAAAAAAATTGGCCAAGTGCGAGTCAGACTCGCCCATGAAGGGTTCCGTAGTAACTATAATATAATATGCAAATTTATTTGACGAAAAAAAAACCTTACAAATTTCTTAAAACTAGCTTATTTACATTTTTTACAACTGCGCCAAATAAATTTGTTTTGAAAAAAAAAAACTTACAAATTTCTTAAAACTGGCTTTTTTTTACATTTTTTACAACTGCGCCGAATAAATTTGTTTTTCATAGTGTTTGTATGAATTACAAAGTTATATTTGCGGTTTTAGAAAATATGCTGTATCTCAAAAACTGCTGAACTGATTTCGTTCAAACTAATTTTGGTTGAAAGTTTATATTAAGATCTACAGACATATATTTTTTTAGATTTTTCACTCCATTATTATAGAAGTTAGAGGTTGTGTCCGCCACACACATATTTTACCACTTTGGAAGCTTATATCTTTTAAACGATTGACTTTATGGAAAAGTGGTTTTAGAAACTCCGATGTCGTTTTTAAAGAACTGTCTATAGATACCACACATGCATCGATTTCATGAAAAAAATATTTTCAGGTTTAGTTCCATGTATAGGGAGCCCCCCTTTATTTTAAATATATTTTTATTTTTTTCTCAAAATCGGAAAGCGGTTCACAGAATACATCTACCTATCAAGTTTCACATGTATAGTCCTAATAGTTTCGGAATAAAATTGCTGTGACAGACGGACAGACGGACGGACGGACAGACAGACAGACAGACAGACGGACAGACATGTCGAAACTATAAAGATTCCGTTTTTTGCCATTTGGCTACGAAACCGTAAAAAGAATCATATAAATCGGTATAGAAACACCAAAGTTATACATGAAATACGCTTATAATAATAAGCCATCGCGCGTGAATACTGAATCATGCTATAAGGATTATTTTTGAGAATCGGTCGCCGCGCTCGACGCGTCTCGCGGTCGAAGCGTTCTCTAGGTACTTAAGCCTCATGTGAACGTGATCTAAACAATATTACCAATACATTAACTTACGCTGACGGAGTCGCGGGCACAGCTATATTGTATCATTACGCTAAGGCCAATAGGAGCGGAGCGCCAATGAAGAATGCTTCAAAATCGGGGTTAAATTTAACGTTAGCCCAAAGTAACTATTCCACGCGGACGAAGTCGCGGGCAAAAGCTAGTGTTTTTTAAAAGCTTATCAAATGATGTTTGAATTAGGTACATTCGAAATGTTACCATTAAAATAGTGGTGTGAGTATAAATAGTATGAATGCAATTTATCTGTATCAATAATTAAACGAATGATCGATATAATCGACCGATCGATCGACTCATGTAGAGTTGGTTTTGTTTTTATCATAATGATTGAAATGCAACATTTTTTTTTAAATCAGCTGATTTCTTTAAAGAAATGCTTCTAGTTTTAAATCCAAAGATTATTCTTTGGATCCATTATTGGATCAAAATATCACAGAATCGTTTCAATATTGAATCGATTTTTAAGAAAACCGAATCAAAACATGCAGCAATACTTCTTCACTTTCACTGTCTTTGACAGTGATATTTTATCGCGTTTTTCTGTTTTCATCTTGATTGTGTTTTGTGTTCATGTTTGGCTTTCTATTTATTTTTACCTAACCTGGACTGATACTGCCCTGTGTGACTAGTGCGTGCTCTTTGTACTCCGATATTGCTTTCCAATCTTAGTGTGGTATCTAAGATGGACCAGACATCAAGAATATATCTCAGCATCAGCAGGTTTTCTTGATGAGATAATAATACAAGATGAGGATGAGAAATAAAATAAATATGTTTCACAAAATGTGTTTTTATTTGCCCTAACATTAGGTATTATAACCATATTATAACCTTCAGTTTTAGTGTTTACGGGGCAAGACCATTTTTTTTAAACACGCAATCAGATTTCGTAAACATAGGTACAACTGAGTACACACCGAGGGTTAGAATTTATTTCGGCTTTTACCTCATTTTATCCGTAAATATTCTTATCCTCACTTAGATCACACCACATTATCCATTTTTTTATGATTTAATTTCAATCTCTATCTTTAAAAGATAATTTTTGTTTAAGGTTCATTCATAACCTAAAAATTCAAACACAATTTTTTTTTTCCGGCATACTTCACACATGTAGACATAGGATTATAAAACCCTTGCCAAATCATTTATTATCATCCAAAGAAACCGTGCCCTTGGTATGTATATACCTTTTAAATTACTCGTTGTATACCTACTTCTTTTTTTGGAGTCAAAGTTCTTATATTGGCCTCGTAAGGTTCTGAAAGGTGCAGGTGGCCGTGCATGATAGACATAACAAGAGGTGGGCCATATCTTGTACAGGAGCTCCACACTGGCATAGCGTCTGCGATGGGTCAAGGATACCCCATTTGGCCGGATAATATTAATAGTAGGTAGCGACCCGGCCCGGCTTCTCTATTTAATTTCCCGTCTGGTAATTTTTATTTTGCGATAAGTCATAAGATATTAATTTTATTGATATAGTGTAAAAGCAATTTTGATATATATATTAAATGTTCAACGTATCTAACGTATTTAATTGGATAATAAATAATACCGTACTGTTAAAAATAGCTTCGTAAATAACCCATTATTTTATTGTAATTTGTAAAAAAAATGGTTATTTTGGATTATCCTTGGGAGATAGATATATGCCAACGCGGACATTTTTGTGGACCTTTTTAAAGTGTACAATACTGTAGTACATTATTTTGATCTATTTCGTAGGGTTCAGCCAGCGTTTGCAATGTAAGCGCAAAAAATGTGTTTATTTACGACATCGCATTAGAAACCTCTAAAATTATCAGTGGATCTCTACTACATTATGCATGTTACTTTTTTATTTATTTGTTTTATTTGGCTCTTCAACAATGAAAACACTATTACAAACACAATTTGACATCTTAATCTATGTTTAAGTGCTCCATCAGTTAGAGAAGAACACTGCATGCACTATATTATAATAATAATAAAACATAATTTATACTATATTATACGCATGAACTGTTAAACAAAATGAATTACTTAACTAATCAATTACAATTATGTGTATAATAAATTTTTTACCTAATTATAATTTAAAATTCTCTTCATAGCAGATACAGGTGTATGGAACAAATCAATCTCTTCACCTATTTTTTATGACGAAAATCGATTCAGAAGCCGATTCTGAACCAACTACTTTCAAGAATTGCGTTTATTCTGTTCGATCGTAGACCTCATCTTATACTTACCATCAGTGTGCTTAGTATGAGTTTGAAATACTTTTATCGTTTTCGAAAACTATCGCTTTGTCTCTTTCACACGTACCAAATTAGTGTGAAAGAGACAAAGCTATAGTTTTCGAACACGATAATAGTATCGCAAACTCATACTAAGGCCGCAGGTGTGATCGCAGTCAAGAGCGGAATAATTCGTTATAAAAAAAATATGCCTCTGCGTAAGGACATTGTATGACGCACATACGTTTTGCAGTTAGTAAGGATAACTATTTTATAAAATATGTCTACGTTTGGTTTCAATTTATTTAGTCACGGATGTTGTTTTATACTTATAATTAATTATTCTAATTGGGGTGTCTAAGGTATTGCGCTTAATCTGTTACACCTTTTATAATCAGAGAAATTTACCCAGTCTTCTTGTCAGCATGTTACTCTACAATTCTGATGGTGCAGTCGGGCTGGTTCAGGTTGTACTCGCCCTTCACGACGTCCTGGTCACGTGACTCGTGCTGCAATTTCTTGGTCCTCGTCTCGAGTGTGCGAACTCATATTTTGATTGAGACTGTGGAAAACAGATGAAGACACTAAAGGTCAGGATAAAAGAGAGTTTATATGTTTTTAGTTTTAATAACACGCAAATCCTTAGTCTACACCTACTTGCCATAATAAGGTAAAGGCTTTCGCCAATAGGCATTCTTTTTCTAAACTTAAAATCTGGTGCTCGGTTGATGGCGCAGCCACTCCATGGCAAAGAATCATGACCTGCCTTGACTCTTAATATAGTCTGCGACTTAACTTTATTAAGTGTCTAGCTCATCACTAGCAGTATTTTCATTTGAGTGCGCTTAAATTAAGCCTGCGCCGAGTAAAATAACTCAAAACGGTCTTCACAACTAAAGGAATATAACCTATAATAGTACTTTAATTACCATACAAAAATATGTAATGAACACTAGAATAAATGTGTTAGCAAACATAGTTAGCAAAATTTAAAAATATTTTATAGTTTATTAAACAAAAATACATAAAGTTGGACAAAAATCCTTACAAAACATGCTCGTGCGTCGCTGAATTTTGATAGTAAACTGTTGAATTTTTTCATAAACTTCAATTCATATTATTCTCTAATTATCATACTATCATTTACAGCTTTAACATTTCAAAAATGTCGCTTAGTTGTTTTAATTTTAATTTTTTCTTCTAATTTGCGCGCTATTTTGAACCATACGCAACGTACACCGGTCGAAAATTCAGTCTCTCAGTATTTATATGTATCATCTATGATTCAGTCGTCCACGGGAGCTCAGAGAGGGGTCACGTCTCATCGTGGAGCGTTTCGCCGGTAACGATAATTCGCGATCTATTGTGTACGTATGTATTGCAGCAATCCGTTGAATAACATAAGTCATATTTTTTGTTTTTTTGAGTACGATTTATTATGCATACCCAACAATTACTTTTTATTCTTCAATGTATTTCTTTAACTTTTTTTTTTCAATATTTGTTTTATTATGGGAAAATGTAAAAAAAAATATTATTAGAAGAAAGTTAGCGCTAATTTTCGAAAAAAAAGCCATTCTCATAAAAAGTACGTATTTCTATTTTGTGATGTTATTATTGCTTTTTAACCGACTTCAAAAAAAAGGAGAAGGTTCTCAGTTCATCTTAAACTTTTTTTTATGTATGTAACCTCAAACTCGAAGACGGCTGGACCGATTTGGAATTATTTTTTCGTTTGAAAGGGTATACTTTCTAGTTGGCTCCATTGTTATGAAATCAGGATCTGATGATGGGATCCTGGAGAAAGCGAGGGAACTCTTTAAATATTATAGGCACACCTATAGCGTTTTGGGTATTTCTAATAGTACCTTGTGCAGTTGCTCCCGAAAAGCACCATTTGAGGAAGTGAAAGTGATGATGAAGACTTTTTTCAAATATTCGATATGGGTATCGTGTAATGGGTTTTTAGGGGTGGTGATTGCAAATCTGGAATTCATTTTTAAATTCAAGATGGCGTATGCAACTTTTTCTCACAAATTCGACATGGGTACCGTGTAATGGGTTTTTGGGGGTGGTGATTGCAAATCTGACATTCATTTTAAAATCCAAGATGGCGGATGCAACTTTTTCTCAAACATTCGATATGGGTATCGTGTAATGGGTTTTTGGGGGTGGTGATTGCAAATCTGGCATTCATTTTAAAATCCAAGATGGCGGATGCAACTTTTTCTCAAACATTCGATATAGGTATCATGTAATGGGTTTTTGGGGGTGGTGATTGCAAATCTGGCATTCATTTTAAAATCCAAGATGGCGGATGCAACATTTTCTCAAACATTCGATATGGGTATCGTGTAATGGGTTTTTGGGGGTGGCGATTGCAAATCTGGCAATCATTTTAAAATCCAAGATGGCGGATGCAACTTTTTCTCAAACATTTGATATGGGTACCGTGTAATGGGTTTTTGGGGTGGTGATTGCAAATCTGGCATTCATTTTAAAATCCAAGATGGCGGATGCAACTTTTTCTCACACATTCGATATGGGTATCGTATAATGGGTTTTTGGGGGTGGTGATTGCAAATCTGGCTTTCATTTTGAAATCCAATTTAAAACACATACGATATCCATATTGAATGTTGGAGAATTCAAACAAACATTCAATATGGATATCGTGTGTGTCTACTAAGTTAAATACACTGATAACCTTCAAGGGTTTATTGCTAAGTATAATTAACAAAGTAACGTAAGGGCTACAATTATCGCTAAATGATGAAAATGAGTGCACCCGGTTGCTGTTCGAAATACACTAAGCTCGCGGCGAACTTAGTGCGACCGCATTATATCGCTTGCTCAACAAACGTGGTCGATTGCAAAATATTGCATCAAACATCGTGTAATAGGTTTTTGGGCATACCGATTGCAATCCTGACATTCATTTTAGAATTTACGACGAAAGTTCATTGGCTACTTTGTTAGTTTACAATTTACACTGGGTTATTGACAATTTAACTGATCCTAGGTTAAGTGACTATTCAGTATTATCTAGGGTATCTAATAATACTGAAATTAATTGTTTAAACCCTTAGATGTGACAAAGGAGAGTTATAATAACACAATTTTACTATATCATCAGAATATAAATCGTTTCTCCGGCAAAATATTAGATGAGGAAATGTTAATAGATAAATATGATATAGATATCTTATGTTTTTGTGAAACCTGGCTAAAACCAGATAGAATGTTGTTTAAAATTAATATTTTTCTGTTACTAGTGCATACAACAGGTCCTCAGTAGGAAGTGGTACTTTAATATTACGTAGTAATTCTCTTAGATATAAGGAACAAAAATATATCACCGCTTGCTCTGTTGATTGCTTATGTGAGGTAGCATGTACAGAAGTTGAAGGCCAAACTTTCTTAAGTGTTTATAGACCACCAGCATCAAACTTGTCATCATTCTTAATGATAATCGGAGAAATTTTAAGTACCTAAGCTTATAAGAGATAATAAATTAGTTTTCGTTTGTGGTCACCTAAATATTGATTTGTTAGTAAATTCACCTGAACACTGCAAGCTTACTTCATTGTTTGGTTCATTTAACTTAAAATGCACATACAAGGAAGCAACAAGAATAACAGCAACATCAGCTCAATGCATAGATAATATTTATACTAATTGTGCCATAAAATACTCGTCTCAAATTAGTGGAGTTAGGTCTGACCATACAGGTCAACTAGTATCCTTTGAGTTGGTTAAAAAGCGGCAATTAAATAAGACTATTAAGTTTAGACCACTAACTAAAAAGAAATTAATGTTTTTAATGATAACATGTTAAGTAATCTTTCAATGGCCAATTTTGACTCCCATGACCCCAATGAAAATTACAGGATATTATTTTCTTCACTATGTCACGAATTTAGTAAGGCATGTCCAGTTAAAAAATTTCAAATGAATAATAAATCTAAATTTAATGAATGGGCCACTGCTGGAATAAGAATAAGCTGAGACAATTTATACAACTTATACCATGAAAAATCATTGACTTCCGATGAAGCCTTCCATAATTATGTAAGAAACTACTCAAAGATATTTAAAAGAGTATGCGCCCTAAGCTAAATCTAAATCAGAAAGTAATAAAATTAGCATTTCTAACAATAAAATAAAAACTGTGTTGAAGGTGATAGACAAAGAAACTGGAAACACAAACCAACAGGGTTAAAATGATTTGACTTTGAACATCGATGATCAGGTCATCTCAGATAAGTCAAAAGTGGCTGAGAAGTTGGAAAATTACTTTACCAATATTCCAGTAGAGGTTACTAAATCTCTACATTCTTCGCCATTATTAGCAGAATCTTTTTTAAAGGAAAACTTCAATAAGGATATACCAACATTTTCATTTAAGCCCATTTCTATTGATGTAATTAAAAAGCATTCCAAAGTCATAACATAACAAACACTGATGACTTATGGAGTACATCTGTTAGGGTTCTTGGTAATATTATTGACTCAATTGCTGCTATCCTAACAAGCACATTTAATTGATGTATAGACAGCGGTAATTTTCCCGATTTAATGAAACATAGTAAAGTAGTACTAATTTTTAAGTCGGGTTGTAAGAGTGATCCCTCTAACTATAGACCGATATATGTGCTTCCAGCATTAAGCAAAATATACGAAAAAATCATGCTGGACCAGATGCTATCATATTTTAACTCAAATGGAATTCTGCATAGTCGGCAGTTTGGTTTCACGAAAGGTAGGTCAACAACAGACGCAGGAGTAGCGCTCATCCGTCACATTCTGGAATCTTGGGAGAAATCTCAGGATGCAATTGGCATATTTTGTGACCTCTCCAAAGCTTTTGATTGCGTTGACCACAAAACACTGATCTGTAAATTACACCATTACGGAGTTCGTGGATTCGTGTTCTGCTGACCTTGTTCTTTCATATTTATCAAACAGGCAACAAAAAGTTATTGTTAATGGAGCGACATCTGCAGGATCCCTAGCCAAGATGAGTGCTCCGCAAGGTTCAATTCTTGGCCCTTTCCTTTTTATAGTGTATATCAATGACATACATGATGACCAACTTATCGGATATTTTTTATTTGTAATTCCATTGTGCTGTATTAATTGGTCTATACGACAGTATAGACCAAAGTTTTAAATATAATTAAGCATATCTTAGAACTGGAAACATATCTTACAACTATATAATAATATAGGTTATCCATCAGAATTCAGACAGGCTTTAATTTATAATCATATTGTGGGAAGTACTAATTTCACACGGGTTCCCGTTAGTATATGCTTAAACTAGACTTATGGTCTCATGGTGCGTGGTGCGCTGGTTGCACGCTACTGGCATGATTGCTCTATGTTATCTCTTAAAAAATAGTAGTAGAGATACCTACTACTGTTTCTTGTGATTTTTTTTTTTTTGGCTCGCGTTTGAATTTTAAGAAAAAAATTAATTCAAACTCAAAATGTTTTATTTCACATAGGCCTACATGGGCACTTATAAAACGTCAGCAGTTTGGCGCAGGGCACGGTTCGAAATTGGTGGTTTTCTATGGAGAAGATCCGGCAAGAAACTCCACAGTTACTCTTTTAAAATATCATTGTTACAATGTATCTATAATACAGGTTAATTAGGTATGAGAGGACATTAAAGCCTGTCTGAATTCTGATGGATAACCTATATTATTGTATAGTTGTAAGATATGTTTCCAGTTTTAAGATATGCTTAATTATATTGAAAACTTTGGTCATTACAAGATATTTTCTAAATTTAAACCCACGACCTACGTCATTTAAATTTAAAAGTCAATTATCTGAAATTAAGTATTTCAAATGGCGGGAGACTTTGTTAAACATAAAAAACACAGTGATACGACGTCAATGTGGAGCTATTTTTTAGTTGCGAAGGATAGGAATAGTGCCAAATGTAACCGATGCTCAGCCATTCTCAAGACTTTGGATGGATGGACTAAGGGATTACATACACATTTGTCAGCAAAACATAACATCAAGCTTATATCAGCTTCAACAAGTCTAGATTCTGATAATCTGAACACAGCACCGCCGCCAGCCAAGCGAAAGTTAAATGATTATTTTACTAAAAGTGCCGACGATAGCCTCGATGATGTTTTGGCAAGAATGATTGCATTAGATGGATTTCCATTCAGTATATTCATAACTTCAGATGATTCGAGAAAATTTGTCTTTGCAAAATACACGGATTTACCAAAGTCAGCCGTCACCATTCAAAAACGTGTCATGAATTACAGTGAAAAATCAGAAAGCAAGTAACTGCAGAATTGAAACATTTGAAAAGTGCAGGTGAAAGATTTAGTCTTTCTTTCGACAAGTGGACTTCAACATCCAATAAACCATACATGGCTGTCAACGTTAATTCATATAAAAAAAAATTGGAATTTAGGACTTGTTCCTATTTATGGAAGTATGAAAGTATGGCTGAAAATTGTCTTCGTATATTGAAAGAGCGTCTAAGTATATTTGATATTTCCCTGGATACTGGCTTTATGAAAAACATAATTATTTGCAAGACAGCTCTACTTCAGATGATACTATAAATGAACCACCTGTGGCTGTTGATCATATGGACGACATCCATGATGATGAACATTTAGAAGACTTAGACAGTCCAGAATCAGACTTAATCTTAATGTCACAAAATGACCTTGCGCTATAACATATACCAGAGTTAACACAAGATGAAAACATTAATGAGCTGATAAAGAAAATCCGCAAAGTTGTAGAGTGTATTTCAAAAGATCACCATTGAAAAATGAAACAGTACTTCAAAAATAAATGGAAATTGAACATAGAAAAGAGCTGTCACTTCTTTTGGACTGTAAAACCAGGTGGAATAGTCTTTTAACAATGCTGGAGCGATTTTATCTTTTAAAACCTTCATTCAAAAAGCTCTTCTAGATCTCAATCATCCAATTCGTTTGGAAGAAGTTGATTTTGAATTGGTAAATAAAATTGTTGATGTGCTGACCCCAATTAAATTGACAGTAGAAGCAATCTGTCGGCGAGATGCTAATTTATGCACAGCTGATTCCGCTTTGAAATTTCTTATAAAACAGCTATCTAGCATAATCATTTTTTGGCAAGTGCTGACACTTGCCAAAAAATTAGAACATCCTTAGTGGAACGTATGAAGCAACGACGAAGTGATGATTTGACTGGTGTGTTGAATTAATTACAAAATCCATGAAAAGATGATGAAAATCAGTTATTAGGCATGACTTATTTCCAGTTTCTACACAGGCTTTAGTTAAAAAACTTAAAAGTCGAGATGAAAAGAAAAAAAAGAAGAAAGGAAGAAGAAGAAGGAAGATCAGGATCACAAACAGATGATGAGTTAAGGCCACAAACCTCCCAATCCCAACCCCAATTGACACTAAAGGAAAAGTTATAGCTGGAAATTGATAAGAGTATGAAATCCCCAGATCGTGAAGTACAAATACAAAATTAATCGGGGTTGGCAAAATATAGTATTAGACGTGAAATAAGCCTGTTTGAAAATGGAGGAATTAGTGGATATCACTTAGAAACAGCATATAAGTATCTATTGTCTATTCCTCCAACCAGTGTAAAACCTAAACGAGCGTTTTCAGCTGCTGCTTATGTTGGTAATAAACGAAGCAGGCTTGGAAGTCAAACCTTGGATGCATTGATATTTCTACGATTGTATTTTCAAAATTCGAAATAAGTTTTATTGTCTTTTTATTTCTTACAAAGTATTAATAGTAAGAAAAGAAAAAATTACAAAAAGATACTTCTTTTTGTAATTTTTTCTTTTCTTACTATACTGTGATATGTGTAGTGTACCAAAATTAAAAATATATATTTTAAGAAATTACTCGTTTTTTAGAGTTCAGTTGCCGAATGGCAAAAAACCGAACCCTTATAGTTTCGTCATGTCTGTCCGTTTTGTCTGTCTGTCTGTCTGTCCGTCCGTCCGTATGTCACAGCTATTTTATTCCAAAACTATTAAGACTATACATGTGAAACTTGGTAAGTAGATGTATTCTATGAAACGCTTTCTTGATTGATTGATTGAGAAAAAAATTAAAAATCATTTAAAATAAAGGAACATACTACTACCCCATACATGGAACTAAAACTGAAAATATTTTTTTTTTCATGAAACCTATGCGTGTGTGGTATTTATAGACAGGTCTTTAAAAATGACATGGGGGTTTCTGAAACCACTTTTTCATAAAGTCAATCGTTTAAAAGATATAAGCTTCCAAAGTGGTCAAATGTGTATCCCTCCCTCTAACTTCTATAATAGTGGAGTGAAAAATCTAAAAAAATATGTGTCTGTAAATCTTAATGTAAACTTTCAACCAAAATTGGTTTGAATGATATCGAGTTAACAGTTTTTGAGATACGGCATATTTTCTAAAACCGCAAATATAACTTTGTAATTGTAAATGTCTGACTATCTAACGAAAAAAGCAATATAACATTAGATTTATAGATTTCTTTTATTTTATTTTTTTTCTTTTAAATTAAGTTACACTTGATACATATATTGTTATGAAATAAATTACGCTTATATTTTCTGCGAAGTAAGTTCGTTAGACAGCATTAATGAAAAAATGTTTTTTTGGTATGGCCCCACGTATATATAATAAAGTACCGAATGTTATTAAAAATATGACAGTACATCAGAATTTAAACGAGCACTAAATGAAATTTTAATAAACAAAACTTATTTCAGTCTGGTTTTATTATGACATTACATAATTATTTTTTTTTTTATTTCATACTGGTTTTATTTTTCAAATAAGTACTGCATACCCATCTACCCTAACTTGCTACTTACCCAGTTTCGAAGCGTCAATAGCCTCATGGATAAGGTGTCGGACTTGTGATCGAGAGGTCGCAGGTTCGAACCCCACCCATTACACTATTGACGTGAACCCACTCCAGACACAAGCATATTTAGCTTAGTTGGAGGGGTTAACAAGATTGCTAGTAATGTGAAATGTACCCACATTGCTAGTATTCTTTAAAAAAAATCTGAGGAGTTTAATATATAAAATCAAAGTTTTATTGCAATAGGATTAATAGTGAGGGAACGGATAATGTATTACTACAGTAAAAACAAACGTTAATTATTATATAATAGGTATAATTTATTAAATTTATTTTTGTGATTTATTTACGTACCTACTTGCTTCATTTAGATCCATCCAGCCGTTTGAGCGTGAAGAAGTAACAAACATGCAAACAGACGCATTCATTCACAAACTTTCGCCTTTATAATATCAGTGTGATAAATAAAACCATCTAAATAATTAATATTCGTTTTTCAGGTTTATTCAACATAACGACAAAAAATTAAAAAATGCAAAGTTAGCAAACTTCGTCGTGCAACGGAAAGCGGGCCTCGAGCAAACTTGTCATTGTGTGTGTGACAACGCACACGACTAGCCCGCTGCAGTAAATACCTATTTTCCGCGCGTCTCGTAGGCTCGACACCCTCTTAAAGGAAACGTTTATTTCTGGTAGGTAGGAAGGTACGGTATGCCGCCTTATGGACACACAGGCTAAATGATTTTTAAGGAGGATTTGTTCGCATTCGAACTTACAAACTATGATATTTTTTTAACATGTACCTAATACTTAAAATCGACGCTTAATTTCTAATTTATCGAATTTATAAATTAACCTAGCAATTTTAGATGTTGGATTGGAATGTATGAAGTTTAGAAAAATAGTCACATATAGTGTTGGATAACAACATAAAGTGCTTGGATTAAATAAACATAAATTCAAAAAGTATAACGCTAAGCTATAAAATGTTACTGTGGGGGTTTGAAACAGTGTGTAGGTATATTGTTTGAAAGGCCGTATGATAAAGGGATCATCAGCAAAGTTCGCGTACGGTATGTATCCCACGAAAGACATAAATGTGAAAATGGGAGTCAAGTTCAATTGTCGACTTCGCTGACAAAAGACTTGAGATCTAAATGTGTGCAAAGTTCAGTAGACAATCCTAAAATTTATTTATAAGAACGTATAACATTCTTAAGTGAACTTAAAACACAATATCCTAGCAGAACAAAAAAAAAACAAGAAATTGTGTTTTAAGTTTACTTAAGAATGTTACACGTTCTTATAAATAAATTTTAGGATTGTCTACAGAACTTAGCAGATTTTGAATTTGGCCCCATAGTAAAATTCGCTCATTTTCATACATGGGTACTTTCACCAAAGAAGCTGTCCATGTTTCCTGGACACCCTGTATAAGAATAAGATGATCGCGGTAAACTTGGACGGACGGACAGACAGACAGACAGACGGACATTACGAAATTATAAAGGTTTCTAAAAACGTTAAAAACACCCATTAGTGGATGGAACTTATTTTCCTACGAAGAATACGATAGATACAAAAAATGACTTTTTGCTCTTATAATTTGGTAAGGTGCTACCTTTCATTCTAATAAATTTTTGGAAAAAATTCAAATCCGATAAATTCACTGTTTTCTGATTTTTTCCTTTGTATACACACAATTATCAAGCTGGATACCAAATTTGAACTTCCTAGGTCATCTGGAAGTGGGTTAGGTTTTGTATCTATCTATAGATCAGTCAGTCAATCAGTCATTAAACGACGATTTTTGGATGTTAATATCTATATAACCGTTTAAGCTTTATTTATAACATTTGGAGTAGTAGTTTATCTAGGGGTCTCATTATATAAACTAAAGGTGGCGGCAGCTGCTCGCCAGTTCTCTTTGCTTGAACTTGGCTTGACACGCTGTCGTGTGTCTAGATTTGCTAACGCACTTTATGTATATCGCAACTGTATTATGCAAACATCGACTTTTCAGGTAGTCACTATGCACACACACTGTATGCTGCATCGTGTTCATTTTGCGGTTTTATTACTGCGTAAATTCGCCGTGGAGAATCATATCTTTGATACCTTAAGATCACTTTCTCTTTTTCGTTTGGTAATTACTTTCAATTAATCAAAATAGTATAACTCACTTACTACACAACATGGTAATGTTTCTCATGTTGTTCCCCATGTTCTTCCTTCTTGTGTTCAACGTGCTTGAATTTTTCGTATTTATGCTCATGATAGGCAGGTTCATGCTTAACTTCGTGCCTCTGATGCAGCACTACGCTCTGAGAAGACACTGCGTAGCTGTGACAGTTGTGATCGTGACCTTGCTGGGGGCGTGCGCATGCGACGGCCAAGATGGCGGAGAGCAGGAAGATCTGCGGAGCAATTTGGTTTTGCTTATAAAGAAAATAATCTTAGTAAGGTTTGGATTTAAGTTATGAATGTTAATTTAGAAAAGAAGGTATATACATCATCGATGGCAAATGATACGAATGATTTTTTTTTTTATTACAAAACTTAACCTTTGCCATTTGATTCAGGTTCTGCGATGATACCTACTACAGAGTACAGAGTTGACGGTTGTGATAAAACGTCTTAAGTTTGATTATATGAATTACATCAAACAAACAATTTAATAACTGTGACAAAGGACACATACTTATGAAGGTGTGTGCCATACAAATGCATTTTTATCTTCACACTTATGCTACAGTTAGGAAATGTGTGATTCTTAAGTAGATAATAACTTGACCTTTTTTTTGTTGGCGGGAAAATCATCAAATAGCACCTCCAGCTGTGGGTGAAGTGGAAGGGAGTGTCAGACTTCTACTGACTAAAAATCCACCCTGCTCCTTCAGTTACTCTTGCGTTCCGGGGCCGCGGTATCATGATAGAACATTCCCACAATCCTATAAGGCAGTAGCTCTATCGGGCCCCATCAATGCTGCTGACTGGTCTTTGAGGCGTGCACGGAACATGGCGCGCCGGCCGCCGACTCGGGCCTGGTCCTTACCGGACGGTGAGCTAACCCTGCTCACCGTTCGCAGGCCCGCGTCTACGGTGGCCGGAGATCGAGAAGAACTTGACCTACCGTAACAAATACCAAATGAGTTTATCGAAGTAACTTCAAACAACGAACAAACTCATGCAAATTTCACAATCAAGATGGATTAAGTAATTAAAAAAACTTTTTTGCAAAAAAATAAAACCGACTTCCATATCAAAACACTACAAAGCCAAAAATAATTTTAATTTTGGTAGTCGGTGTTATTGGTTTTGTATTTTCTTTTTTTTCACACCGCCTTCCGAAATTAAAATTATTTTTGGCTTTGTAGTGTTTTGATATGGAAGTCGGTTTTATTTTTTTGCAAAAAAGTTTTTATTTTCGCGCTTTTTAGTGGGTCAATTTGTAATTAATCTAGTTATAAAAGCCAAAATGTCAACTACAAAAAACTAAAAACGCGCGAACAAAAAACACAATATAGAGTAACCGAAAAGATCATCAATGTAAATATTTTTTTTAGACTTTTGTTGATTTTTCAGAAACGGCTTGTTCGATGTCGATAAAATTTTCATGGGACCATTTGGGAAGTATACCCTTTCCAACAAAAAAAGAATTTTTCAAATCGGTTGGCGAGCGACGGAGCTATGCCCGAACAAACATAAAAAAAAAAAAAAAAAAAAAAAAAAACAAACAAACATCCGAATTGAGAACCTCCTCCTTTTTCAGAAGTCGGTTAAAAAATTTAATATAATATTGATCAGGAACCCATCAAGAATTATAAACTTATTTTGGCAAACATTTTTCTTTCAAATTTGTTGTTGACTGGTTCAATATCAAAGGGAAACTGATAATCCGATAAAGTATACCCAACGAGCACATTAGTGGAAATAACAGCGTATTTTGTTACTTTCGGCCGTAAAATAGCGATTTAAGGGTTCAACAAGCAGTTCAAAGTTGCATATCTGCATCCATAAACGTCTATAGCTATAAAAGTTACTTAAAGTGCTACAAGCTGAATCAAATACTACCCTAGGCTTTACAGTAGTTCACTTTAGAACTCATTTACCACTTACACCTTTATATGAGAGTTACGCAGGTCATTCTGCCACTTACAGCTGTACAGTGGTTTCCATTGCAACTTTTATAGATTACATTACTACAAAAAGGAGTTAATACCACCTGTACAGGAGTTATAGTAACCACTATTATACTACTACAAGTTTCATTACAGAAATAATAGATGCTCTTATGCATACTATAGTTATAAAAAATTCATCAGTGTAACTAGTAACTATATTAAATATCCTAAAAAGAAACAAAAACTGCCTTTAGTAATACAATAGTCATAACTTCTTCCTTACAGGATCAATTCATTCGCCATTTTTTACAGCCACTTTTGTAAATATTACAAAAAAAATGAATGGTAAACGATGGAAATTAATAAAGAAAAGTGGAGGTTATCGCAGGAAAGTACGCAAGGTTTATGAAAACCTCCTAAAATTGTCAAACATGGCTGAACATTCCAGTGAATCTGCTAATCGTCTAATACTAAAGTATTTTAATTTTTAAGCTTTTAATTTTAAAGAAGATTAATCTCAACATTTCACAAATCACAAACTTAATAAAAAAAAAGCCTATTCTTGGGTTCTTATTGTATAAAGATATCAGTCTCAACATTTGGATTTGGCGCAGTACCATCACAGGATCGATTAACCTCATTAGCCAAATTACGGTTTTTTTTGTGCAACGTTCTCATCATCATTAGGCAATATCTTTTCAATCGGAATGTTGTCTTCGTTTGACAAACTTTCTTTATTCTGATCTAGCGATATTTCCCATCCTGAAGGGCAGATTGACAACTCTTTCTTGTCTGCATTTATAGTTTTAACTATTTTAAAAGGCATTCTGTAATAAAACAATAATAGGTGGTTAATTGAAATGTTTAAACTTCATATTATAGTATAAGTAGGTATAACTAAACCATAAAGTAACTGGATCTTATTTCTATCGACAACAAAATAATGTAAACTATTATTGAGACGTTTGATGATTATCTATTTGAATAATAACCTGTATCATGTTTATGTAGAAATATCGGGTGTAAAATCAAGTATCTTAATTAAAACACCGTAATCTTGGATTTGTTTTTAAAGTTGAGAAGCGTACAATGTCTATGTTAAGTGAACGTTTTTAAGGGTAGACCATGGATCTCCAAAATGGAAACCATTCGAATAAGTACGTAACTAGATCTTATAACCTCAAAAACAGGAAAATAGGAGCTTTTTGTGGCTGTGAGTTGCACTAGGGGAACAAAAATCACTGGAAGCATTAGAAGCGTGAAAATTAGCGCTCTAATTCTCAAAAGGGAATTATTAGAGCTAAAACTGCAGGTTATGACTACATTACAATGACGCCATGATTTTTTAAGAAAACTTAAAATTCACTTGCAAAATTTAGTTGATATACATCTAGACACGCGGGAGCGTGTCAAGCCAAGAATCGCGCAGCTCACCGTGTGTAATATTACACGAACCATTTGGAGCCACTTTTGAGCCCCTCATAACTCAAAAACTTATATTTCGCCTAAACTTGTCAAATTTGGCTCATATATTGTGACTGGCGAAATACATATGTGTTCCGAATTTTATAAACATATCTCAAACGGTTATTTAGATATTAACGTCCAAAATTCGTCATTTTTATGACTGACCTATAGATCAAAACTATAACCCAGTTCCAGATGACCTAGAAAGTTCAAATTTGGCATGAAGATAGGTAATTAGGTGAATACAAAGTAAAAATCAGAAACTGGTAATTTTTTATCATTTTATTATAATTTTCACTTAACTTATAATTAGTGCCTGCAAACCTCTATATGTGGATTTTATGATCTTTACGTGAATATGTAACGAGTTAAATACCACCCTTAATTTTTTTTAATCCAAATATTTCCGTTTTAGTACTTATAAATAAGAATATAGTAAATTTTCGTATTTATTACGCGTAACTAACCGTATTCTACAACCACTAGCGCCACCTATTATCTTAGAGGGTCACTACACCATGGAGGCAAAACGCGTAAAAAGAATTCCGGATACTGAATGGGCAATTCATTCGAACATTTCAAAATATAGAAAATAATACAAAAAGGACAATTATACTTCGTAAACGTAGGAAAATACAGTAGTTTAACAAAAAACCATTTAGTATTAATTTTGTTATAAGTAAGTACCTACTACTAATTTATGTACAAAAAGTAATGATATCCCATGAAAAACATAAATGTGAAGTGAGAGCCAAGTTCAATATTATCATACATGCCTTGGTTGTTGACTTCAACGACAAAAGAAGTGAAATCTAAATAGGTGCCAAGTTCAATGGTCAGTCCTGAAATTTATTTATAACAACATAAAATATCATTTATTCTTATAACTTAGGAGAATATATTGTAGCCTAAGGTCTGACTTGGCTAGTTTTCATATACGAATTATATTATAGCCTTTGCAAGTTCTAAACCTGTTACTTGTTGGTTCTTATTTTATTATTCCGAAAATTTGGCTTGCTGGTAGAAACTAACCATCGAACATAATAATTCATATATAAGAACTAGCCAAGTCAGACCTTAGGCTACAATATATTCTCCCAAGTTATAAGAATAAATTATATTTTATGTTGTTATAAATAAATTTCAGGACTGACCATTGAACTTGGCACCCATTTAGATTTCACTTCTTTTGTCGTTGAAGTCAACAACCAAGGCATTTATGATAATATTGAACTTGGCTCTCACTTCACATTTATGTTTTTCATGGGACTGGTTTTTCAGTTAAATGTGCATTAAATGTACCGGTAAACAATCGTCCACTTGCGAATAGTAAGTAATCGACACGTAAAAATACGGAAATAAAATTTATTCTGTATAACAAACAAAAAATATCACATATCTTGTGTTAATTTTTTAAATATCATAAAAGCGCGTTAAAATTACTCTAAAATTATCTTATATATCTACAGTAAACTGGACAGCGTTTTAAGTATCTTTATATATCTTGCTAATACAGAATACAAACTTTTACTTAAGTACTTTTGTTTTATTTTCATGATGGCGACAGAAACACTTTACCAAAATATTACAAATAATGTCAATTGAAGATATACAATAAAGAACTATAGTCAATTCATTCGATCAAAGTAGTTCAAAATCATTCAAAAGTAGCGCTACGAGAGCTTTAATAAAGCGTTAATAAATCGTTATAGCTGTTATGGAACCTTTATGCAACCGTTGTGCAGATTAAATGGAACTTTAGG
Source organism: Tholera decimalis (assembly GCA_943138885.2). NCBI lineage: Eukaryota > Metazoa > Arthropoda > Insecta > Lepidoptera > Noctuidae > Tholera > Tholera decimalis. Next base: position 24,078,093 of record OW964565.2, read on the forward strand.
CTGCAAAAAAGGCGCCCAAATAGCGCTAAAGCGGCTGCTTTAAGTCTGTAGTAGACGCTCTAGCGCTTACGTCTAATACCATAAGTAATAATCGGATACGCTACAAAGTTCTAATGCAGCCCATTTGTGCTAGTTGGGTAGGTACCTATTTATTTCTTCGACTTTTTATACACAATAATACTTGAAGAATGAAGAATATTGCAAGCATGTGAACATGGTAGTTTCTTAAAATATTTTATTTAGTTCGTAACTTAGGTTACAAAAAAATATTGGACACGTATTTCTGGTTTTTCACGTAATTAAAAAATGAAGACGATATAGTGATTTGAAATTTCGCGCGACGTCTAGCTGTGGTATATACTTTTTAGCACTCTGTGACGTCAGCAGCTCCCACTCCTGAACTTTGCTTTTGATCTTTGCAAATTTTATTGATTTCAAAAGGCAAAAAATCAGTCAACAATATTTTTTGAAAATAAGATTAACGGGCCAAGTAGAATAATCATTTTGTAACACAGTAAACTACTACTATTAAGAGAAAGAATCGGTTGATTAGGTGTGAGGTTGTTATATGTGCAGAGAGCAGACCTTGTGAAGGGATGTGATTTTGATCTTCATTTCTACACATTCGAGCTTTCGGCCACAAAAAAGATCGGTGTACTGATTCGGTGACTTTCAAGTTATTGATAATTGGGACCAGTTCTTAATTTCTTTTAGAGTTAAACATCATTTTCATTACTTATAAGGTCTTATTAATCGTCTCGTCAATAATAGGCAGATGGTCTATGTTTGACTCGACCTCCTCTTCCTTCTATAAATAGCTTTATATTTTTAAAGTGATTGAGGTATTTTACCGAATACAACCGGCTCCCAAATAAAAACATGTCGAGATACAAAATAAGTTACATCTCGGAAGATGGTGTCAAAAAATACGAAATAAAACCAGAAACATCGATTAATTTTGAAAAAGAATAAACGAGAATGATCCGCCGTTACTGTAGCATAATAATATCTATTCCTTACAAGGTGCATGTTTTATTTAAGCGCGTCATAAAGCATCAATTAACATTATTGCAGTACTATTAATTAAATACAATCATTCTAACTCCATTCAACCTTCATGCAGACGCTTCTAAAAGTTTCAAAATTAAAGGCTTGAACCACACATCTTCAAAATCCAACGCTTTCCAATAGGAAATTTAACCTACCCATAGATTATACATATAAGAACCTACCTATATATGTATAAAGTCCGGTTATAGATTCGCCCGAATAATAATAATAATAATAATAATTTTATTTCCACAAAGAAAGAAAAGAAAATACATGACTTGTTACATATCAAGTGTATGAGTTCTTTTTACATTTGAATAGCATTAAGAATGCAAGAAGACGAACAGCTGACCGTGAAGGAAATGTCCAAATTATTCGCACCACACATTTACACTACATTCTTCTATGTGACGTCACGTAAATTCATGATCGTGGATTTACAGGTCATTCCCATTGCTGACTCAATTTTTTTAATCGCTCGTGAAAACCCTATCTCAAATTTTCAGCCGCACTATCGAAACTCGCATTTTTAACCGACTTCTAAAAAAGGAGGAGGTTCTCAATTCGGATGTTTGTTTGTTTTTTTTTTTATGTTTGTTCGGGCATAGCTCCGTCGCTTGCCAACCGAATTGAAAAATTCTTTTTATCTTGAAAAGGGTATACTTTCCAAATGGTCCCATGAAAATTTTATCGATATCTGATACGCTGTTTCTGAAAAATCAACAAAACTCTAAAAAAATATTTACGTTGATGATCTTTTCGTTCACGCTGCATTGCGTTTTTTGTTCGCGCATAAGTCCGTCATTTACGAACCGATTTGGTACTTTCACTGACCCACTAAAAAGCGCGAAAATAAAAACTTTTTTGTGTTATTGGTTTTGTATTTTCTTTTTTTTTTTCACACCGCCTTCCGAAATTAAAATTATTTTTGGCTATGTAGTGTTTTGATATGGAAGTCGGTTTTATTTTTTGCAAATAAGTTTTTATTCCCGGCATTTTGTTTTAAATACTTAATACCAATTCAATGAAGTAGGTACCAATACTATAGTAACGAGTCCTACTTTTCATTGAAAATTTTCCATTGTTTTAAGAAATATATTATACATGAATACTACGAAAAATCACTCGTAAATTAAGTAGGTACACACATAGGTTTCATAGTACAGTACAAACTTTCGGTAAAGCGAGTGATTTAAAAATCAAATACCTACCACGTTACATTATTGCCGAGTGTTCCGAATTCCACGCGGTTCAGTTTATTATTGAAATAGATTATAATAACTTATTTTAAAACCATTATAGAGTCAAAGCATGAACTAGAGTTTTTTTATGTCTAAGCTAAACAACATACAAATTAACAAATATCAATAAGTAGTATCGCTGTACAGCACAGCCATTAGAAGGGCGGCAAAATTGGAAAAATAATATTTTGTGCGTCACTGGCAGTCAGTCAGACAATTAAGTTTTCAAGAAGTTAGTAGAGTTATCCTCAATCATTTATATAGACGCACTCATTACTGCTTATTACGGTATGGCAGAACCACACATACGATACGGTATAATATTCTGGGGCTACTCAACCGAAAAAGAAACAGCTTTCAAAGCACAAAAAAGCTGTATTAGAGCGATGTTTAAGCTCAAAACTACCGATAGCTGCAAGCCGTTCTTTAAGCAATAGAAAATTTTAACATTACCATGTCTCTACATCAGTGGTGAAGGGTGAATTTTCATAAAAAGGAAGCTGGACCAAAAAATGCTTACCTTGCTCAAGTGAGTGAATGAATGCGTGACTTCCAGTAACTGTGGCCTTGTGGCTGACTTCGAAATCTTGTAACTTCGTAAATAATTATTTGTTTAATTGAAAATAATAGATTACTATTTATATATTCATATACCTATAAAATAATAGACTAATATTTGCCATATTTCAAAAGGGAAGCCGGTAGGAATCGAGTTGTATGGAGCCTTCGCCACTGCTCTACATACTGGAAGTAGCTGTGTTTATTAAGTCGAACCCAGATCGGTTTAGACGTGTAGCAGACGCATTTTCATGTAACAGACGTGACAATACCCAACTGTGCCTTCAGTCTGCAAAGACGACACTAATGCGCAAAAGTGTGTACTGCATGGCTCCGGGCATATATAATAAAATACCTAAGACTTGGAAAGAGTTACCGTTAACATTATTTTAAAAAAACCTACGTAGCTTTTTAACTGATAAAGCATACCTATTATAGCGTAACCGAGTTCTTAGCTGAAAAACACTTTTGAAACTTTAATTCCTATTTATTTAAGATTATTTTTACTCAAAAATTTCATTTTATTATGTAGGTAGTTAAGCTTTACGTTACTTTAGTTTATAATTTTTGTCATTTTAATTTTAATTATTCAAGCACATTTGTAATTTTTAAATAATAAGTCCCTTTTTAGGGTTGCATAGCCAAATGGCAAAAAACGGAACCCTTATAGTTTCGATATGTCTGTCTGTCTGTCTGTCCGTCCGTCCGTATGTCACAGCCATTTTATTCCGAAACTATTAAGACTTAGTAGGTAGATGTATTCTGTGAACCGCTTTCCGATTTTAAGAAAAACATTAAAAAATATTTAAAATAAAGGGGGGTCCCCATCCCCATACATGGAACTAGAACTGAAAATATTTTTTTTCATGAAACCTATGCGTGTGTGGTATCTATAGACAGGTCTTTAAAAATGATATAAGGGTTTCTAAAGCTACTTTTTCATAAAGTCAATCGTTTAAAAGATATAAGCTTCCAAAGTGGTAAAATGTGTCCCCCCTCTAACTTCTATAATAATGGAGTGAAAAATCTAAAGAAAATACATGTCTGTAGATCTTAATGTAAACTTTCAACCAAAATTGGTTTGAACGAAATCGGGTCAGCAGTTTTTGAGATACAGCATATGTTCTAAAGCCGCAAATATAACTTTGTAGTTCATACAAACACTATTAAAAACAAAGTTATTTAGCGTAGTTGTAAAAATGTAAATAAGCTAGTTTCAAGAAATTTTTAAGGTTTTTTTATTCGTCAAATAAATATACATATTATATTATATTATTATAGTTACTACGGAACCCTTCATGGGCGAGTCTGACTCGCACTTGGCCAACTTTTTATGTGTAAATTTTGCATGCCTACGGGTAAAATATGACTGAACTTAATATTTCTATGTATAACACCGTGTACTGTACCCATTTTTGCAAAATAAACAAAACCTTAAAAATTTCTTAAAACTAGCTTATTTACCACGCTCAAAAAGTGTAACTTGAATTAATATCAAAGAAAAAAAAATACTGCATAAATAAAAAAATAAATAATTATAATTGCATAAGTTGATAAAAAAATGCTATTCAATAGCTTTACCTCAGCAGTCCCCGAGTGCCACACTCATTCTTTTTTAATTTTTTTCTTAAAATCGGAAAGTGGTTCACAGAATACATCTACCAACCAAGTTTCACATGTATAGTCTTAATAGTTTCGGAATAAAATGGCTGTGACATACGGACGGACGGACGGACAGACGGACAGACATGACGAAACTATTACGGTTCCGTTTTTTTCCATTCGGCTACGGAACCCTAAAAACTGTTCCGTCTTCTAGTGGCGGACTAGTTGAATTTGAAGATTTACCTAATGAATGTTGCTCTCCTACTACCGTTGGTAGTAGGAGAGCAACCGGATTTGCGTGTTCTCCGCGAAGCGGTCAGTTCTGCACAATTATATCTTCAAACAATAGGACTGATGCTGGTTTAACTTATAAAAGTCGGTTAAGGCAAGAAATTTTCGAATCGGTGGATTGAATTATACAAAAAACTAGCTGCTGCCCGCAACTTCGTTCGCGTGGGAGGATTTCCCGCGTAAATCCCGATCCCGTGGGAATACCGGGATAAAAAGTAGATAGTAGCCGATTGTCAGACCTACTGAAAATGCATATAAAATTTGGTAAAAATCAGTAAAGCCGTTTCGGAGGAGTAAGGTAACTGACATTGTGACACGAGAATTTTATATATTAGATGAAGACCAGATTTCAGTAACTGTTCGAACTGGATGTCAAGTTCTCTTTTCTCTCACACCAACTAACTTACTGAACCCAGAATACAATTGTAATTTCGAAGAAGAACACAATGATATCGATGCGGATGACATCAAAATTGAGAGGGAGAGGTTGCGCAATTTCTTTGCTTTGGCTGATGCTAAAGACAACGCCAAAAAGAATCGCTCGAGCTTTTAGAATTTATTCAGCAATGCAACTATGGTATCTGCGTACCTAATATCGTAATAATGCTTCGATTTTTTTTAACTATAGCTATTAGTGTTGCTTCATGTGAACGTAGCTTCTCAAAGCTCCATCGATAGAACATAGTGTGACAGACGATATTAACTTTGACGAAGTTATAAATGATTGCGCTGCGCGTAAGTCCCGAAAAGTAGAATTTTAGACTTTATTAAACGTAATTTTTATAGTGTCAGTTATTAACGTTTTTAACACAATCGTATTACTTACGTACATGGTTTTGAAATAAATATTTTTCGCTCAATTCTTTCATTTCGTTACGTTTTTCTCACCAACACCAGCATTAGTATTTTTACGACGCCAAAAGGGCTGCAATGAAAATTATGACTCCGCCCCGGGCGACAATTACTCGCGCTACGCCACTGAGCACAACTATTACCAGTATAATAACTTAAACCAAATTGCCATTAGGTACTATCCCTTGCTTAGATATTCACTAACGCGTATTACCAATTTGGCAGAGGCCGTTTATGATTATCATCAGGCATTGGGGCCGGGGAGCCAGTATTAGTAGGGATGGGCAAATGAAAAAATAATTCTATAAACATTGAATCGATATTTACAAACAGTATCGATATCTTTCGATAAAAACCATCGTATTTTACTTTTGTTTTAACCCAATTACATATTTAAAAGTTTTCTCAAAACAGTTCTTATTCAAATGTTATTCAGAATACCTTTTTTCAATACGGTCTGAACATCGGATTTATAGGTAGGTACCTACGTGAAATTGGACACTGATCTACGTTTGCAAAATGTATCTAAACAATTATTAAACAATCCACCAAAAAATACATATTTTCTATACGTCTAGATTAAATATGTACCTATCTATATTTTATCAGTCGATACTTGTCATCGATAATATGATATATCGATTTATTCTGATCAAGCCTAGCCAATAGTGCTTTGGGTACAAATTGGACAGGGCCGCACATCGGCGGCTTGTGGCAACAATCCGTTAGTTAATGAAATGCCACGAACACTCGTAACGTCAGGCGACGTCACGCCGTGTCGACAAATCGTCCCACAAATAGTTGTACCATTATATGTGTGGGATAAGTTATAACGTGGCCGGAGTACGTTGAAATCTGTTTGGGAATAAACCAGCTGAACCGTGAAACGCTGCGTTATTGGTAAAATACTGACCCGCTGAATGTTACTATCGTAATTCGTAAGTTAAGCACTCAGTAGAATGTCATTCCGTGATTAAAAGGATTTAGACCTTTGTGCTCGAAACGTTTTAGAGGGTCCTGAACCGATCGTCACTAATAAATATAAGTTGTGGGGACTCGAGTGGGAACACTCCACAATCTACCGAACTTTAAACGCTACCAAAAGTAACCGCACTGTTTAAATAATTCACAGACAATAGGTACCTAAGTTCTAGTTATCCGCCCGTTTATTGAATTAACAACTTCACAGAAAGTGTAAAAGTTTTAATTAAATAAAATACGATGTAGTCTCTTATTGCGTGAGTACCTATTGCCAAGTTTAATAACGAGAAGGTAACGATATTTCCAACTGCTGAAACAACTATTAAATTAAAAATAAATTAAAATTAAAATGCATTTAATGCTATAAGTGTTCTGTATTTTTTTAAGTTAAAACTCATTGTAATGACTGTATGAGTTTATGATCGTATCGCGATTACGATATAAAGGCGATAATCAGCGAAAATAGTAAAAATAGTCATCATAGCTGAATCCCAATTTTATTTTAGGTGGGGAAATCATCGAATGACTTCTCCCCAGAGCCGGATTAACCCTGTCAGAGGCCCTAAGGCAATGGCATTTTCGGGGCCTCTTTTCTTACTTTGAGTGACCAAATCGTGTGTGAACTGAGGAAACGCACATTAAGGGCTGTGGTTTTTAATATATTTGTTTACTTATTCCCAGATTTGTTCTAAAATTGTTTTAATTCTACTACTAAATCTAACGATTTGTATTTTGTGAGATAATAGTGAGGTCCCTAAGTTCACACGCACATCAAATTCTCGTTCGAAGAAACATGTTTTTTTTGGTGCGTGCACTGGGCCTGGGCCCCTAGTTGATGCGGGGCCCCTAGGCAGTTGCTTACTCCGCCTAATGGTTAATCCGGCCCTGCTTCTCCCGCTCTGGACGGTGCGGTAGGCAGTGTCAGACTTCTACTAATTAAAACCCCGCCCAGCTCCTTCACCTGCCCTTGCGTTCCGGAGCCGCGGAACCTCGTCAGAATATTCCCGCAACCCCGGTGGGCAATGGCCCTATAGAGCCCCGTCACTAGTGCTGACGACTCTTTGAGGTACCCTATCTGTTGTAATAATCTTTACACCACAAAGATTCTCAAATTATATTTAGACTGTAGAAGCTGAAAACACAGATTACGTACAACAAGAAATTCTAAGTAAGTCCCTAAAACGTCATTTCGCATGCATCAAAATCGCAAATCGGCTTACTTGAAACGGTAGGTTGCATCCCGCAGGCCGGATAAGGCAGGTGCAAGGTGGTTGATAACGTGAGCGATGTTTACCCGGTATAAATCACCGGCTGCCTGGGTAGACGACGAACCTGCTTGCTGTCAATAACAGACAGATGCGACGAGACGGCTAAATGCAGATTCGAGCTATGTTTGGCAAGAGCCACTTGCCTGAGAATGGGGCTTGCTTGCGTGTTGAGTAAATGGTATTTCAGAGACGTGATAGGTAACCTATAACTAAGTACCGACGGTGGATTTATATTTGGTTTGGTCCAATTTATTTCAATGATGAATCAAAACTAAAAATACGCATCGTATTATAATATTGACCGTAAAAAATGTCAACTTCGAATTACCTACTTAGTAGGTAATTAATTTGTACCAGTACGATGTTATTTACCTATGTAGGTACCTACATAGAATTAATCTGGTGCCAACTAAATAAATGTTGTGTTCGCCGAGTGAGTCTCAAATACATAAACGAAAACAAAACACTATCCAATACTAATGAAATGCAATTTAAAAAAAAACACGTACTCGCTAAATGAGGTCGTATATTCCTTAATGCTAAGATTGACACAGCTGCTGCGCTCCAGCGCCGTCAGCACATTACCCGACCGCCCACGTAACACAGTAAATCGAGGTGTTTCCAAAGAAAGTTGGCCGGAGCGGATTACGGCCGCCGAATGAAAACGGGCTGCTAATGAGCATAGCTAGTTAATTGTCGCGAGGGGGCGCACTATTCAGTTAAGCATCTTGAATGCTGATAGCAGCACTATGGTAATCACAAACGAACTGCTGACTGTTGGTACAATACGGTGGTATTGTGGTATGAGTTTATAGAATTAAAAGCGGGCAATCTACAAAATATAATTTAGTACCAAAAGCTGTTTTTTTTTAATTGCTATGTAGGTAGGTACCTCTAAGGTTTTGTTTGTCAGCTCTTTACACTTATTTCACACATTTTATCAAACTTTGTTTTTTTTAGATTTTTTCCCTGCCTATTGTCTTTTTTTATAAATATTATCTAACATAATTCTAGCTAGGAGGCACGTAAACGAGACCGGTTGAAGAAAGTTGTGAGGAGGATACTTTATGTATGTGATTACATATTTGAATATAAAAGATCTTAATTTCCCAGCGCTGGTTCTGCTTAAGAGGCTGAACGCCTACGCAGAAAATCACTTAAATTACAGCGACACCCGTTCCCCGCCCCGACATAGGTACCTAATGACAAAACCCCTTTTGCGGGAATTACGAGTCTGGAAAATAAGCTTAAAATGAAGCCAATGAGATCTGCCAGCCACCCTTCAAGCAAATTACAATCTCCAAATTGAACAAAATTGGCACCAACTTTGAAACTCGACTATAATTTGTTGAAACCAGTGCAAAACATCGAATAAGAAACGATAATGACCGAACAAAATGTTTACGCAAGAAATTGGCATTGGCCATGTTTGGCAAATAGAACCTGCGGCCGGCGAACCCTGCGTGTGACAGGAAATCTAATAACCCTTGAACGAGTTTCACGTAGGTATACATTTCTTACACAATCGCTATTTGCTTGTCCCTTTTAGAGTTTCGTAGAAACTCATGTATATCGTCGGTAGACCTTACACATCAGGGGTTTACGGTAAACTCATACTTCACTTTCCACATTTTGATAGAACGAGTTCTTTTGTCTTTTTATTAGTTCAACCTTCGCGTAACAGTCTGATCCCATATGCACGTAACTAAGTAGATGCTTGTGTCTCAGCACGGTCGGTCCTCACTTTTTACGGAGCTAACAAAGCTTTGTGCTCGAAGCCACGTAGTTTGTACTAGGTGTCAAGAAAAGCAACTGTTACAGTCTTTGGTCCCGCAATGTTTACATGAAAGCAAATCGAACACAATAGTTGCTATCCTATCAGTCCATGTACCTAGCCGTAAAACAAACCTTTGTAGGTATTCGTATGTGTCGCGAATCTATATGTATCATATGTATGTGTACGTATCGCCGCTGCACTGTAGTTTATGGAATACGTGCGACGTGCGGTGTGTATACAGTGGCGGCCAAGGCTGGTGACTAGTAGGGCTGTAGGGCAATCGTTTTGATCGATTGCCCTTGAACGATTGAACGATTGTCCGAGGCCCCTGCAGGTGTGAACCTGCAGGGGCCTCGGACAACAATGTAAATAGCTTACAATTGAAACTCCATATGTTTTCATTAGCACATATCTAATACATAATAGACTCTTAACATATACTAATGGTGAAAAAGTGATGTTCATCAAAATCGGTCTTTATTTTGTTTGTCATAAGATCGGTTTGCAAAAACAAAATGGACAAGGGGCCTTGGATTTGCCTCCCAGCAAGGCCGGAGCCTCATAGCGGTAAGTCGGCCACTAGTATGTGTGCAGACAAATGAGTAGCAAGGCGAGTGGCGGCTACCGGGACTGCTACTCGATGTACGCCTTGCCTTGAGTCAATACATCCACGTCACGACACCCACCGACAAACTGAAACCTATATTTTGTTTGTATGAGTATACTCTTCGATCCTACTTTGGACCTACCTACATGTTAGGATACCTATGTTTTGTAAACATTGAATCAGAGCAATATGTTATTGAAATTACAAAAACATAAATGTAAAGAAAGTAGGAGGTCATTGCCAATTACGTATTTATTTGGGTTAAAACCAACAGATAAGAGAGAAAACATTAAACCAAAAAAGTGTTCAGTGTTCCAAAATAACTTTAATCCCATAAAAAACAAAACTTGTCAAAAAAACCAAGTCTCGCAACTCAGTTCTTCTACCGTAAAAAGTTGTGAGATCCATGTAATACCAAGTCGGTTATTCGATTATTCAGTCCCTACTTAAGAGACCTTCTGTCTTAAGTTGTTACGTAAAATTTATCTAACCTAACAACATCTTATAGTGACCATATTAATATTAAAACTCTTTAACGTTTTAAATAAATAGATTGACTCGGCCATCTAAATAATATGTCTATCCCATATAAATATATGGGATTACAAAGTTATTTGTGCAGTTGATGTATCTAAAAAACTGGACTGAAATTGAAAAATATTTTAGTTTTCCCTTGATTCATACACTAAGCACTAATTGTATTCTAAATTTGAAGCTTCTATGTCTGCTAGAAGTGCCTTGGACTTTTGATGATCGGTCAGTCAGTGAGTGACAAAATTAAGGAATTTGACTTGTTATAATTCTTAAAATACTGGTTCAAATTGAATAAAATTTGAAATATACCATGTTTATACAATGCCTGCTTGGTTACTGAAAATTCAGGCTTCTAGTTTTATCCACAACGAAGTTATACGGGGTCGAAAATGGCCTGAATTGCTTCGAGAAAAGTATGGTACGGCCGTGCCGCTATTTGCTCGACTTGGCGGGGGCACTGCCGTGCCCCCAGATTTCGGTAGTCGGTGTCTTGTTGTTGTTTAGTTTTGTATTTTCTATTTTGGCACCGACTTCCGAAATTAAAGTTATTTTTCACTTTGCAGTGTTTTTTGGAAGTCGGTTTAATTTTTGTTAAAAAGTATTTATTTCTCTCTTTTTAGTAGGTCGGTTTGTAATTTACCTAGTTACAAAAGCCTAAATTTCAAGTACTTATAACCTCTTACAAAATATTGCTTTTCCCGATGCTGGGCCGTTAATTGTTGAGGAGTTCTCCTGGTACTTCACCATCAGCTTCACTTTACCATGTGCATTGTGACGAGCATATTGTGTTTTCAAGTAACCGAAGCAGAACCCATGGAATACTTATATATTGAGTAGTTCCGGTGGCCATCTGTGTTCTTCATCATCAGTTACACTTCACCAAATGGTGCTTTTCGAATGCAACTACACATTTACTATAAAAAAATACTCAAATCACTATAGATGTGCCTATAATATTTGAAGAGTTCACTCGATTTCTTCAGGATCCCATCATCAGATCCTGACTTGGTGACAATGAGACCACCTTTCAAACGAAACAAGAATTTTCCAGGTTCAGCCATCCTCGAGTAATCGGTGATCATACATTAAAAATATATTATATGTATATACGCATTGACTTGAGAACCTTCTCCGTTTTTTTTTTTTCGTCGGTTTAAAATAATATTATTTATTTAATGACAAGAAACCGAAAATTAAACGGAACGAAAAATGGATGCTGTCACATTTCCTAAATTCTACTTACCTACCTCAAATGGACCACCATAAAGGACATCTCTATATAATGTACAGAGTCTACTTAAACACATAAGTATACCTGTCCTGTTATAAAATAACACGGGCCTATATCCTGAGAATATTATCCCAGCGAAACAATGTTGATAAAAGAATTTCTCTGTTCACGGAATGACGTGTCCCTTGATCGTAACTCATCCCGGCCTCCTCATATTACTTTCATATGTGGCTGTAAGGTTTATACGCAACTTACTGCGTGTCAGTACGGGACTCCTGACAAAAACCGTAAACGATGTGTCATCAGGAAAACTGACGCTAACAATATCCTTGTTTAGGTACTTACCTACACAATTTATTTTATATATTCTCTTATGTCTGAGTGAACTGCTAAGCAGCAACTAATAAGCAGCTAGCAATATAACTTGCCGGTAAGGCTGATGAAATCGGATAGCGTTACTAGTGCAGGCTGTGCAGGACTCCTTTCACTTTCGTCTCTTTCCGCAGCCGCTAGCCGGTGGCGGCAGTGTACTTGCATATAGGGGAGAGGTGGCATGAAACGGACATTTTTGTTGCAGAGGCTCTAGTAAATAAAGTAGACAACAATTTAAACAGGCTAGAGCTGAATTACTTACCTACATTACTTTACTATTGAAATAAAATGCAATATTAAACCTTTCTTTATTCTTAGTTGTAAATTATTGCAGTTTAAAAAAATGTGTATTATGTCCCTTTCATAAATGGACTGCATTGAAAGGGACATGATAATTTATGAAAGGGACGGTACATAATGTCAAAGAAAAAATACCTTATAACGTTGCTTTACTTAAACTAAATTAAATATAAGAAAATACATACACAGTTGTCCTTACGTTTTAAAATCACATTGTTTTTACCATTCACAGAACTTTTTGTTTTGTTTGATTCCTTATCTATTAAAGAGCATTCAAAAATTTGTTTTACATGTTTTAAATTTTCTTTATTCCATTTGGGCGTTTTCTTTTTCAAGATATCCATCATGTTTTCCATGAGCAATCTATCTTTTTCAGGAGTTTCAGTTATGATAGTAGTTTTGCCTTAACGTTGCTTTCCAGTAGTTTTTCGACGTAGAGCTTTAGGATATGGTCTAATAAGTTCCGGAGTTATTGGGAGGTGATAAGAATTTGAAGCTTCAAAACGTGTCGCTTTAATGTTTGAACATCCAGCTTCTGGCTCATTTGAAGTAGAGGGTCCAGCTTGTGGCTCATTTGAAGTAGAGGGTCCAGGTTGTGTCTCATCCAAATTAGAAGGTCCAAGTTGCAGCTCAGTTAAAATAGAAGGTAAAGGTGTTTTTGAAATACGTTCCGGCACAACAGAGTAAAAAGATCCTTGCGGTTCTTCTTCATTTGAAGAAGATTCGTTAGAGTTTCCAACAGTAGCAGTGGGGTTTTGAGGCGACTGGGGTCAATCTGTGACGAAGGAAGGTAAAAAATCTTCATCACTGAAGTTTTTATTAATGGGCCTTATCCCGGTGTTCTTAAAACCAGACGTTATATTGTTCATGTTAAAAGCAGCATAAAAAGCGTCTTTAGCACATTGAGCCACATTATAAATTGTGACAGTTTTGCCAGGGTTTGAAGTTATACAGTCATTCATGCTAGCTCTATATCGAGCTTTAAAGGGTCCAAAACGGTCACATCGAGAGGTTGTAGGCGATAACTGCAGTGAGGTGGAAAGGTAAGTATCATTATGTTATTTTTTCTGGCATAAAGCACTATGTTAATAGTTATGTGTCTTATGGTTGTCAAGGACTATTAAAACCGGTGATTCAGCTGTGGGCTTGACGATTGAACAAAATGTTTTAAAGCTTTTAAAAAGCAATTTTCGGTTATCCAACCAGATACATTTGCAAGCCCTAAAGCACCAGTTGGACCATTCTCGAGCATATGTTCTTTAAAATGAACACGGGGAAATATGAAAGCAGGAGGAATACTTCCACACAGAAGCATTTGCAAAAGCCAGCATAGTTACAAGCGAGCCATGTTCAGTTGAGCTGATCTGACCAAATCTCTTAGCTTGCTTGCTTGCGCAACTATTATTGTTAGCTACTGTAAAACCAACATTTAAGGTTATGACAATGACAGTTATGAAAGGTCCCGTTCATAACCGTTTTTTGTGTCCCTTTCATAAATATGATACACAAATTAAAAACATAACCACAAAATCTATAATTTTAAATAAAAGTTTACTAACCTTTCGTTCTTGTATCTGTCAGTATGTAGTCGACGTAAATAACAGTAATCAAATAAACAATCAATTTACAGCATTTGATAAAAGGTTTACAAAAAATTACAAAAATTAACTTTTGGTTAGAAAAATAAACACTCGCATGACATCGCCATTTTAGAAAAGACAGGAGCGTGAAGTTAGGCACGAATGGATGTGCATCGGGGTTGCCATACAACAATTATAGTGTCGTTTCGAAGCGATTTTTATTTTGCTGGTAATTTGAATTGTCCCTTTCAATACGTGTCCCTTTCATGCCACCTCTCCCCTACATATCGGGGTCTCGATTTTCATTGTATTATCTCTGCTGAACGAGCTCACCCGTTGGCCAAAGTTTAAGGTCTGGATGCCGGAAGTTTAACTGGCCACGATAATACAAGACTTTCTCAAGTAGGTAAGAAGCAAGCTCTGGGAAGAACTTCATACACCACCACCCGACTTCTTAAACCTCAATACATCTGCCATCTGAACGGAGGAGGGAGGGAGGAGAGATAATTGAATGCAACTGGATTCAGTTAAGGACCCCTTGAATACCCAATGCGAGCGCGGTGTCCAAACGTGGACTAGATATGTTTCACGTATCGTAATGCCCAACCTGAGAGATAGGCGGGCGAGTAATACGATTTTCCTTTTGTCTTTCAGTTACGACATAGGTGAATACAAACAATATTGTAAGTACTTAAGTTATTTACAGCTCAGGTCAACCTAAAACTAACCATCGCTCTCGTATCCTCGTATAACAGAATACAAAAGAAGGTCTGTAAGTTTTTTCATTTAATTCTCATAAAATAACTATATGATAGGTATTAAACTTTTTAACAACAAATAAAACCGATCCCAAAAAAAAAACATTGTAAAGTGAAAAATAACTTTAATTTCGGTAGTCGGAGCTACAACAACTTTAATTTCGGTAGTCGGAGCTACAATAACTTTAATTTCGGTAGTTGGTGTTAAAAGTTTTTTTTTCTCGCTTTTTAGTGGGTCGATTTGTAATTTAATTTACCTAGTTACAAAAGCCTAAATGTCACCTTCTTATCACCTTTTGCAAATTATTTCTTTTCCCTATTAATTTCAAGCTGTTAATTTTTGAGGAGTACTCCTGGTACTTCACCATCAGCTCCTCATCACCACATGCATTGTGACGAGCATAAAGTGTTTTACAACCATATCCAAGTAATCGAATCGCAACCAATGAAATACTTATTATTGAGTAGTTCTAGTAGCCTTCTGTGTCTGTCTTCATCATCAGTTCCACTTCACCAAATGGTGCTTTTCGAGAGCAACTGCACAAATTACTATGAAAAATACCCAAATCGCTACAGGTGTGCCTATAATATTTGAAGAGTTCCCTCGATTTCCCAAGGTTTCCATTATCAGATCCTGACTTCATGACAATGGGACCAACTAGAAAGTATACCCTCTCAAACAAAAAAAGAATTTTCAAATCGATCCAGCCGTCTTCGAGATACGAGATAACATACATAAAAAAAAGTTCAATACGAACTGAGAACCTCCTCCTTTTTTGAAGTCGGTTAAAAAAAACGGAAAGTGCAAGCAAGTCAGGCCATGCGAAGTATAGATTTTTCCCGAATTTGGATAAATTCTTGGCGGAAAAAAAATTCAATACCCGAGAGGCAGTACAAAATGCCTTTGAAGAATATGTTGCAATCCATTCAATCTACGCATCTTCGCCATCAGCTTATCTCTGACATCAGCTGGACGCTCTCGTCGCATGGGTGATTACTTTGATTAATAGAAGAAAAAATTAAGAAAAAAAAAATACGTTAACTTATTTAATGATAAATGGCAATTTCATAGGTAAGATAAGATATTGCCTAATATTTTTCAATGGAATTTTTCCGAAAGCGAGTAGAATACAGTTGGTCGACTATTAGGTACTCGTAAATTCGTGAAACCAACTTAAAGCCTGCAATACATGTTGGCCGAGCGTTGTCGAGTGAAGGCCAATACCAACATGTAGACGGTATATTTGCCTTGTCCTGCTATCGCTCGGTGTCACTCGCCTAGTTGGCCGAGTGGAGGCCAGCGCCAACGTGTATAGAGCTCACTTGGTACAACTTGTCTTCGCTCGCCGTTGCTCGTGATCGCTTGCCTCACTTCGGATCGGTCACAAATCAAAGGCGCTCGCCTGCGCTCGGCCAACGTGTGGGCAGCTCTACAGACCCTCTTCTACATTGGTCGTCTGCATTGGCGTTCGACGAACTTGTCGAACGTGTGGACATTATTTCTTGCCTTGTACCTATTTGCCAACGCTTGCGTTGGCCGAGCGTTGGCAAATAGGTACAGGGCAAAAAATAATGTCCAATAAATTGGCGTTCGACGAACTTGTCGAACACACGTTCGACAAGTTCGTCGAACGCCAATTTTTTGGACATTATTTTTCGAACGCCAATGCAGACGACCAATTTAGAAGAGGGTCTGTAGAACTGCCCACATGTTGGCCGAGCGCAGGCGAGCGCCTTTGATTTGTGACCAAAAACCGACACCGATCCGAAGTGAGGCAAGTGATGACGAGCAACGGCGAGCGAAGACAAGTTGCACCAAATGAGCTCTATACACGTTGGCGCTGGCCTCCACTCGGGCCAACTAGGCAAGTGACACCGAGCGATAGTAAGACAAGGCAAATATACCGTCTACATGTTGGTATTGGCCTTCACTCGACAACGCTCGGCCAACGGTCTGAACTTTCTTTTCACTTCGTCATAATGATGTATGTAGGTACTAAGTACTACCGTGACGTTTTTAGGGTTCCGTAGCCGAATGGCAAAAAACGGAACCCTTATAGTTTCGTCATGTCTGTCCGTCTGTCTGTCTGTCTGTCCATCCGTCCGTATGTCACAGCCATTTTATTCCGAAATTATTAGGACTATACACATGGAACTTGATGTGTTCTGTAAGAACGTAAGTAGATGTATTCTGTAAACCGCTTTCCGATTATAAGAAAAAAAAATTAAAATTAAGGGGGGCTCCTCATACATGGAACTGAAACTGAAAATATTTTTTCTCATGAAACCTATGCGTGTGTGGTATTTATAGAAAGGTCTTTAAAAATGGCATTGAGGTTTCTAAACCACTTTTACATAAAGTCAATCGTTTAAAAGATATACGCTTCCAAAGTGGTAAAATGTTTGTCCCCCTCCCTCTAACTTCTATAATAATGGAGGGAAAAATCTAAAAAAAATATATAATGCTGTAGATCTTAATGTAAACTTTCAACGAAAATTTTTGAGATATAGTATATTTTCAAAAACCGTAAATAAAACTTTGTAATTCATACAAATACTATGAAAAACAAAGTTATTCGTCGAAGTTACTACGGAACCCTTCATGGAGGAGTCTAACTCGCCCTTGGCCAATTTTTTGTTGATTCCTACCTACGACCACTTACTTGGTAGAGAGGGGGACACTTGAATCGTAACGAAAATTAGTACTTTAAAGCTTAATATTCCGTAAATGGATCACAAAATCGAAAATTGGTCTTTCCACACCATTACCATTATTTTATTCCCATCGTTTTATTTTAAACGACCTAGCCAACGATACCTGACACTATGGGATAGACGAAATTAAATAATGGAATAAACATCCCCGTTTAACGTAGTAACCTAAAAAAATATTTTTTTTATATTTTATTTTACCACTTTGTCGGCGTGATTAATAATATGTATTTCAATGCAAAATTTCAGCGTTTTAGTATCCATGGTTTCTGAACTAAGCCGCGGACAGACGGATATGGCGAAACTATAAAGCGCTATCCACAATTTCCGGGTCAGGGCTATCCGTGTTCCGAGTTGTTCGTTTCAGTGTTCCCATCAGGGACGTGCCATCCATCACCCGTGTTCACACATATCAGGGAAATCGGTATCAGTGTAATCTGTTTCTTTAGCTGATACGCACCCAACACGATGTCCTTGTTTAACAATGAAGCAAAATCGGGTAGCACTGTCAGAGCACACGAGCGTCCGAGCGTGCTTCGGGACATTGACGATCCGGATACGCCTGACACGGAGCTATGTGAACAACTTCGTACAAATTGTACGTGACTTAAATAATTATCACAAAAACAAAAATAATACAATTTCAAGCAATTAACACAAACACAGATAGTCTAGACATTCAGTACAACAATTCCGTCTTAAGCACTGTTAATGAATGTGTATTCTTGAGTATAACCGTGGACAGAAATTGTAGTTGGAAACCACACATAGATAAAATACTAAACAAAATAGATCGCTTTGTGTATGTTTTAAATAAGACAAACGATTAATCTGAAGAAGACTGCAATGGTTGCTTACCATGCTTATGTAGCATCTGTACTCAGATACATTCTAATGTGGTTTTATAATTTGGAAAAACTCAGTAGACGTGCAGAGAGATTATAAAGGACAAAAACATGCATCCGGGCACTGTGTGGAGCCCATTTTTTAGATAGTTGTAAACCATAGTTTCATAAGCATAAAATACTACATTACCATGTTTATATATTTTTGAAACATGTATCTTTGTAAGAAAAAATTATAAGTTATTTGAAAAAAGCATTT
This sequence comes from Tholera decimalis, assembly GCA_943138885.2. NCBI lineage: Eukaryota > Metazoa > Arthropoda > Insecta > Lepidoptera > Noctuidae > Tholera > Tholera decimalis. The sequence goes on from OW964565.2 coordinate 24,096,914, forward strand.
ACAAAACAAACAGCAGAACACGACACAAAAATAAATTCAAATTACCACAGATAAAGTTAAAGCTATTTAAGAGAAATACATATACAGGGTGTGGCGGAAATAATGGATAACCCTGTAACTGCCGGTAGGTCAGATAATGGTCTATCATATACAAGGGCGGATCCAGCTTTGGTGCCAGGGGGGAGGTCACATAATCGTGGTCAAGTCACAAGGAGTTATAATTTGTATTTCCTGACTCCGCTGCCACTTGGCCATCCACTGCCGATATTCATTTACAACGACAGAAACTGGAGTATTATCTAGTAACAATGTTTAAAATTTTAATTAGTGGTCCACTTAGGTCCTAGACCCAGCCCAGGGGGGGGGGGGGGGGGTGTCATGACCCCCTGGATCCGCCCTTGATCATATATCCCAATTTAAAACTCAGGTGGTCAAGCATTTCAAAGTTATTTTATTCTGATTTAGCGTTTTTCTTCTGAATGTTTGTGTAATCACACGCGTATGAAGATTTTTTGATTTCAGAAAAAACACATAATACTTACTTTTTAGTTTTTTTTTAAATTGAAACCTGTAACTTTGACTCCATGCCTTGAAAAAATATGTATGGCACAGTTGTGGCCCATTATTTTAAAAAGTTGTCCATATCATGCGGATTCTAAAATGGTATCATAGTGGCCAGTATCGTATAAACGTGCAAAACTATTTCAGTTTGAATTCAAAAGGTCCATAATTACAAAAAAAATATTAAATAAAAAATAATGTGATCGTGTAGTTTTAACCGACTTCTAAAAAAGGAGGAGGTTCTCAATTCGGATGTTTGTTTGTTTTTTCTTTATATTTGTTCGGGCATAGCTCCGTCGCTTGCCAACCGATTTAAAATTTCTTTTTTGTTGGAAAGTGTATACTTTCCAAATGGTCCCATGAAAATTTTATTGAAATCGAATAAGACGTTTCTGAAAAATCAACAAAAGTATAAAAAAAAATATTTACATTGACGATCTTTTCGTTTACTCTGGGTTGCGTTTTTTGTTCGCGCATAACTCCGTCATTTACAAACCGATTTGGAAAATTCTTTTTTTAACCGACTTCAAAAATAGAAGGAGGTTCTCAGTTCGTCTTGAACTCTTTTTTTCCTTTTTTTATGTATGTTACCTCATATGTCAAAGACGGCTAGACCGATTTGAAAAATTCTTTTTTAGTTTGAATGGGTATACTTTCTAGTTGGTCCCATTGTCATCACGTTAGGATCTGATGAAGGAATCATGGATAAATCGAGGGAACTCTTTAAATATTATACACACACCTATAGCGTTTTGGATATTTCTTATAGTAACTTGTGCAGTTGCTCTCGAAAAGCACCATTTGGGGGAGTGGAACTGATGATGAAGACCACAGATAGCCACCGAAACTACTCAATAATAAGTATTTTGTGGATTGCGATTCGATTACTTGAATATGGATGTTAAGCACTTTATGCTCGTCACAATGCATATGGTGAAGTAGAGCTGATGGTGAAATACCAGAACTCCTCAAAAATTAACGGCTCTGCATTGGGAAAGCAATATTTTGTAAAAGGTGATAAGTAGTTGACATTTTGGCTTTTTTAACTAGATTAATTACGAACTGACCCACTAAAAAGCGCGAAAATAAAAACTTTTTTACAAAAAATAAAACCGACTTCCATATCAAAACACTACAAAGCCAAAAATAATTTTAATTTTTTTTAAAGGCTTTGTAGTATTTTGATATGGAAGTCGGTTTTATTTTTTGCAAAAAAGTTTTTTACTAATCTACTGTGTCATGTAAATTGTTGTAAAAACGTTCCTAATTCACTTTGACATTGCTAGAACATCACTCAAGTAAAAAAAACCGGTCTTTTTTTTTTTGGGACTACCTGAAATTCTAGCTCGATAGAAACAATAGAGCTATTGTGCAAAATTGAAAAAGGCAAACTGTATTTTTCTTAGTATCACCACATCAATAGGTTGAGTTCCTCATATCTTCATTCAGTGTGATCCCATTCGTTGTCGTACGTAGTCGCACGCGCCTTTACTCCCTGATTTTCGTTAGAGTTAACTAACTCGTGACTTACTGCCTTTCGTTTCGAACTCTGACTTGCGTTATTTAGTGATCCCGACGACATTGTTTACTGTACCCGGACTGTTGTGGCAAGTGCGCTGTTGACAATGCCTCAACGTTACACATCGGCAGAATATGCCAATATGCACTACATTTATGGGGAATGTAGAGGCAACGCCAATGAAGCGGCAAGACTTTACCGAGAAAGGTACCCGAATAGTCGACACCCTGATTACCGAATTTTTATTCGCTTACACAATTCCTACTGTGAGGGAAGAATACCTGGCACAGGGGTGGAGCGGCGCTAGTGAAGGACCACCACGAGTCTACAATAATGAAGAAGTTATGGAGTTAGTAGAAGCAGATCCTACCTTATCCATTCGAGTTTTATCTCGTCGTACTGGAATGTCAACCAGAACAAGACATCGCATATTAAAACGTCACGAATTTTCTTGCTTCCCTTGGAAGCAAACATTACTTCCAAGGCACTACCAAGCATGAAAAGAATTTTGCCGAATAATGTTGAGAAGAATTAGCTAACAACCACATTTCTTTGAAAATATCCTCTGGAGTGACGAGTCTACATGCAGGAAGGGCGGGTATTTGAATTTACACAATTTACACAGTTGGCAGCTTGAAAATCCACATTTAATTAGACAAGACCGATCGCAGTACCAAGTGAAAATCAATTTATGGACAGGAATAATAACGGCCAAATTATCGGTCCGTTTGAGCTGCCACCGACTTTTAATGCTGAAAGCTATTTGAACTTCCTACAAAATAATTTACCCGAGCTGTTAGAAAACGAACCTGATGAAACACGTGAGAACATGTGGCTGCAAAACGACGGCTGCCCTACACATTATGCGGTGAGAGTGAGAGAGCACCTAAATGAAACATAATTCAGAACGTTGGATAGGGCGCTTAGGGCCAGTATTGTGCCCAATATTGTGGTCTGAACCCATTCGGGCTTCTTTTACTGGGGCTGTTTAAAAGAGAAAGTTTACAAAGAAGAGATTACGTCTGTGGAACAATTGCGGCAACGTGTGCAGTCTGCTGCTTGCCGCATCAAACGTTTGTTTGTTAGAAGGTGCAGACCTTGCATCGCAGACGATGAGGCTCATTTCGAACATCCTTTGTAATTTTTAAATACATTTGTGTCATGAATATTGCTTTTTATTGTATCAATTGACCTTAAAATAATTACCTAATTAAGTAAGGTGTCTTAAACTCGTTATTATCTACCTCTTTAAAGTAAATCGATAAAAAGTCACGGCCTGTAAGCACAATAGCTCTATCAATTCCAGGTAGTTATCCCAAAGAAAGTGAGACTGGGTTTTTTTACCTGAGTGATGTTCTAGCATGGTCAAAGTGAATTAAACACGTTTTTACAACAATTTACATGACACAGAAAATTATTAAACTACAGCATCACGTTCTTTTTTTATTTAATATATTTTTGAAATTATGGACCTATTGAATTCAAACTGAAATAGCTTTGCACTTTCGTACAATACTGGCCACTATGATACCATTTTAGAATCCGCATGATATGGACAACTTTTTAAAATAATGGGCCACAACTGTGCCATATATTTTTTTACAGGGTATGGAGTCAAAGTTACAGGTTTCAATTATTTTTTTTTAAACTAAATAGTAATTATTATGTGTTTTTCTGAAATCATCTTAGAGTGTAACAAAAAATCTTTATACGTGTGTGATTACACAAACATTCAGAAGAAGATTGCAAAAAAAAAACAAAATTAAAAAAACTCCGGTAAATTTTGAAACGGCAGCTGATTTTGTAAAAATGGGTACAGTATTTTCGAAAATAAATAATAATAACTTTGAAATGCATGACCACCTGAGTTTGAAATTGGAATATATGATAGCCCAGCATCTGGCCTACCGGCAGTTACAGGGTTATCCATTATTTCCGCCACCCTGTATACAATACACATGGTAATTATTATATTTAACCATTTGCCAAATAAAATTCAGGATTTACCATTGTCGCTATTCAAAAGATTATTGTTCAGATGGTTATTAGAAAAGAACTATTATAGCGTTCAAGAATACTTAGAGAATAAGTTACTAGTAATGTAATAAAACAAATCGACAATTATTCGAAAATAATTATGCTACAATTAAAATGCTATTCATTATTTTATTATTATTAAAATACAATTTCTATGTTATAGATTAATTATTTAAGATCTAGATATTTTTTATTCCTAATTGTAATTATTTATAAGATAATACTTAATATTACTTAGTATTGTGTTTATTTTTTAAGACATATTTGTACGCCATATCATGGCAGGATATGCTGTTAACCAGGAATTATTGTAACATCTATTGTACCATATTCTAACAAATAAATATTTTGATTTGATTTTAACCGATTTTTTCTCCGTCCCTGACGGAACACAGCAGGGCCGGGTACCCGGAAATGTGTGGATAGCGCTTAAGGGTTCCTTGTCGACTGTGGCCTTTGGCTCGTACGTCTTTACTTACCAATGACAAAGTCTGCGTATTTGCATCAAAATGCTTTTCTTTTTTTTTCATAAACTATACCATAATATTTGCAGGGAACATGTTTAATTCCGCTCCACATTATGTGCCATCTAGCCACTGTTGTTACTAACGCATAGTAAGTACCTACTAAGATAACGCAACGTTTCATTATCGAGGATATCAATAGGTCACCTCTAATGTCATTAGTTTCAATAAGGAAAAATAGATGGCGCTGACATACTAACCTCTAAGGTTTCGTAGAAAGAGATGGAACCTAAGTCTTTGCCTCGTCTTTTTGCTACAAATGCCATAAAGCCGGCTCTACACGTTGGCCAACACAGTGGCGAATGTAGTGGCCAGCATATTGGTCAAGAGTTCGTGATAGCGTCCACACGTTGGAAGGTCGTTCAGTTTGCTACGGTTCAGGCCAATGTGCGGACGTATTTATTAAAATGGATATTAAGGCGCTAACTGTTGCTTCTTGGGTTCCACAAACAATTTATGGCTTGGTAGAGCTCTATAAACCGAAAAGTTTTTTCGTTATTAGTCATTACTGACATTTTGTTTACACTAGTTGTTACCGACGCGTGACTATAAAAACTTTTTAACAAAAAATAAAACCAACTTACATATCAAAACACTACAACGCCAAAAAAAAATTTAAAAATTAAAAAAAAAAAATCGCTCTGTTTAGTGGGTCGGTTTGTAATTTATCTAGTTACAAAAGCCATAATGTCAACAACTTATCACCTTTTACAAAATATTGCTTTTCCCGATGCAGAGCCGTTAATTTTTGAGGAGTTCTCCTGGTACTTCACCATCAGCTCTACATCACCATATGCATTGTAACGAACATAAAGTGCTTAACATCCATATTCAAGTAATCGAATCGCAATCCATGAAATACTTATTATTGAGTAGTTTCGGTGGTCATCTGTGGTCTTCATCATCAGTTCCACTTCCCCAAATGGTGCTTTTCGAGAGCAACTGCACAAGATACTATAAGATATAACCAAAACGCTATAGATGTGCCTATAATATTTGAAGAGTTCCCTCGATTACTCCAGGATCCCATCATCAGATCCTGATTTCATAACAATGGGACCAACTAGAAAGTATACCATTTCAAATGAAAAGAGAATTTTCTAAATCGGTCGAGCTGACTTCGATTTATGAGGTAACATACATAAAAAAAAGTTCAAGTCGAACTGAGAACCTCCTTCTTTTTTTTGAAGTCGGTTAAAATGTTTAATCAGGTGCGTGCGATCGTTCTGGGAGCTCGTAGCATACTAAACGCGCGGCCAACGTGTGGACGCGGTAGCCAATACTCGGCCAACAACCCTTTGATCTTTTGCAAAAAACCGACACCACACGGATCTCGCGCCAACTCGTCGGCCATCATTCCAATACAACCCAAGATGCACAAACACCCCCTCTACACGTTAGCGAATAGGCACTGGCCACTACATTCGCCACTGTGTTGGCCAACGTGTAGAGCCGGCTTAAGAGTAAGCGAGTAAAAATATTAATATTGAACACGACGTAACGAAAGCAGTTAAGAGGGGTTTACACGGGTCGATTTTCGCCGTGCAGCTAGTCGCTTCACAAATTGCCTCACTTCCTTTAGTTACTTGCGACCTAGCCGAATTGCCATTTAGACGGCCTAATTACGCCGCGCGGCAATAATCGTGCCGCGTGCGGCTTTAGTCACCCGTGTAAACCCCTCTTTACTGTTCTGACGTCGGAAATCGTCAATGTGACGTCATCACAAAGCACTCAGAGCAGCTGTTTTTTTCCTTGCGTTACACACACAGTACACTCATCCGTGAATATGGCAAATAATTTGTATTATGGTGAAAATAGTGATGTGGCTGCTATATTTTTTGATTTAGACAATACTTTAATACAGACAAGAAAGGGGGACACAAGAGCCTGCAATAAGGTATGTAATTTTTTTCATAAAATATTGTGACATTGCCACGGTCATGGATTATAGTTCGGAACGAAGTGCGCGCGCTGTCATCGTGGTGCCTATTTCGCAATCACGCAATTTTTTACGTCGTTGGTTGGTTTTGCTAGGTAAAAGCCGCTGGTTTGCTTGTTGCACCCCGCGTGCGTGTTTAGCGTCCACGTTCCAGCGTGTATTTAAAAATAGTGTTTCATAGTTGGAGAACGCGAGCTCAACGTCCAGATTTAGATATTTTGGAAGAGAACTCACGCTAATTATAAACGTGATGTAGATCGAGCCGCTGTCGGAGCGATTCAACTGCGGAGCCAGCGCTCGCTCAGTGGAGCGCTCACTACTGCGCTTTGTGATCGCGTCGTGTGTTTCGTAATCATGGGCGAGATATCGGAACCGATTAAGAAATGTGTACTCATACTAAAAGCCGCCAAAAGCGACACGGAGAAGTTCGCGGCGCTTTTCATGGTGACCAAACTTGTGAAGAGTAAGGACTGCCAATCGCAAGCCAAGAAAGCTCTCTTCGAAGCCATCGGATTCAAGTTCCTCAAGAAACTGCTGACAAGCAACTCTGTGCAGGATGACTGCCCGCCATCTGTGTACAAGTCAGTGGCTCTCTCAGTGCTTACCACCTTCTGCAATGATCCTGAACTTGCAACTCATCCTGAAATGCTTGCCAATATACCAGTGTTCCTTGAAATAGTGCAAAAATCTGAAAGTGAAGACTATGATGAAGATCTCATCATTGTCAGTGAAGCCTACACATGCCTGCAATGCATTGCTGAACATGAGGCTGGTCAAAAGGCCCTCATCGAGGTTGGTGCCATCACAAAAATGTCAGAAATTTACTCCAATCAAAGTTTCCAAACTGATGAAGCCCTTAACATTCTTGTTAAGCTAGTCAGCAGATACGGACCCTCTGCCTGGGGTGATGATCCTAAACCGTTCCATGCTTTGGTTAATAAAATAGCATTAGACTTCGCTACTGATCAATCAGAAAGAAAGTTTGAATTAGCTACCATTCTGAGTGCACTTCTCTACAGTTGCAACAAAACTACAGTTGTACCTACCTCTTCAGAAGAAACATGGCCCCAGAGTATATACAAAGCTCTTCACGACATAATCACAAGCAAAATTGGTAAGAACCAAAGAGATCCCTCTCTTAAGCTGGCTGCCAACATTGTTGATCTTCTTGGCATTGAGTGGACTTTAAGTGATGAAGAGAATCCAAAGAAGTTCTTCCTGCTGCTCCAACAACTATGTGCCATAGAAGTAAGAATGCAACTAGAGGACAGGAGTTTCAAGCAAGCCTATGCCAATGCAGAATTAGTAACAGCATGCTTTATAGTTTTAGAATTATCTATTAATTACATGGCCACAGATCAACTGGATTTGGAACAAAAGGAGAAGCAATCTATTTACACTGGTCTTAAAGGTGCCTTCAATGCCATAGTGTCAATGTTGACTAAAGTGTTCAACGATAAGAACAGAGACAAACTACCTGATGCTGAAAAGGTTTATGTTTGTGCTATGGTCCGAGTATTGGTTGCTTGGATTGCTCAAGAAACAACAGCCATGAGGGAACAAATTTACACTTTGCTGCCGTTTATGTTCTCCCTTGCAAACGACTCTTTCCATGCACACAGAGCCAGGAAGATGGCGGAAAAGAACAAGTCTGAAGGTGAGGGTATGGATACTGACATCAGTCTGATGGGACAGATTGATCTTCTCCGCCTAATGTTGCCAGCTCTCTGCCATTTGGTAGTTGAAGACAAAGCCAGAGACATAGTATTAAACCTTAAACAGGAAGATATTCTATATGAAGCCATGTGTTTCCACTGGTCTATTGTACATTACAAGAAGCCCCCTGTACCAAAAGCAGAAAGGCTAAAAGCATTAAATCAGCCTCCCCGTGAAATAGACCCTCAAATGTTAGAAGATATGAAAGATTCTAGAGCAGCTATGGTTAGCCTTTGCAATATTTTCATGAACCTCACAGTATTGGCTCCCAAAGTTGTTGAAACCAGCATGTTGTTCAACACACTACTCAAGTTCATCTTTAATGACTTACCAGAACTGAAGGACATACCTGAAAACTTAGTTCTCCATGGACATCTGGCAGTGCTGGGTTTACTCCTACTAAAACAACAAGCTAGTAAAGTGAAGAAGAATGACTTTTCTATATGCAGATATATCCAGTCAACAATTAGATTCCTGTGGGATGCATACAACATTGATGAGTCAAATGATCCCACTGCACTAGTGGTATCAATGAGTTACAAAGAACACTGGAATGAAATAGCTGACTTATGGTTCTTAGGTATGCAGACTATGAGCGGAGTTCTAGAAATGGTGCCATGGATTTCAGAGTTTGCCATAGAGAGTGGTTGGGCTCAGGGAATTGCTGAAATGCTGACTAAGGTCAAAGTTGGTACTCTCCCACCCAATGTGAAGTCAGCGTTTGAAGACTTCCTCTGTAGGTTAGTAGATTCCAATGAAACTGTTATCCCAGTCTTGAAGAAAGCTGGTGCACTCAAAATGTGCAGGAATCACAGATTAATGGACTTAGGCAAAAAATTGTTTGGTGATTAAATAAGGTACAAAAAATACCTACTTGTTTTATATAATACATACATAAACATTACATTTTACAACAAAGTACTTACTTAAATTGTTTTTATTATTACTGTAGGATTCTTTTAATACATAACTTACTGTTCTTAGCTTTGATTGTTTTAAGAACTTACTGTACATACTTTTTAATAACAAATTTCATATCTGTAATATAGTTTGACTAGCTACTTGCTACTTCTGTTTTCTGGATAACAATCATATTGTTTGGTACTCAATAAAGTTTTTAATGTGAACTGAATTCTATTTTTATTTAATTTTTTTAGTAAGTATCTAAAGGCATGGACTAAATACAGTATACAGAAGTTTTAAACAAAATACATCAGACACAGACACCACACAACTACCCACAAACTAAGATAAACTCACAATTTCTTTGAACACTTCTTTAGAATAGGACACTTTCTTCGAATATGGTAGATAGCATCTTATAACAGAAAATGAGGCAGGAGATGACACAAGGTGATTGTAACTCATTAAATAGCGCGGTATCAGTTTTCACGCGCAGTGTGCCAACTGACAAAAGGCAGGTGAGTGAACCACGCTACGCTTGGAACGTTGACCCGGAGCTATTCCTGGAGCAGACACTTCCTTAGATACAAATATCTTGCTACGACGTGAGGCGACTTTCATCTGAAACACAGGAAATGGGGCATTGCCGGTCTTGCAAAAAAAAGTATAATAGCTTACATGTTCACTTGTCATATTTTTCGAAAATTTTAATAGGTGCCACAGAAGCTTGAGTAGGTGTTAATTAAGTGTTCAGGTAATTAACGCAGCGTCTTGTGATATATTATTCGACACACTTTAAAATTTTGACGCAATTTCATATTTAGTAAATAGATTGGTAAGTCTTGCGTAAAGTTACGCCACAATTCTGCTAAAGCTAGGAAGTTGTTTATTTTTCTCATCGTACCTTGAGAATGGAGTGGTAGTTTTTTTCTGGAATAAGGTAAAACGCTTAACGGTTGAAGACAAAATAACAACATTAATAATTTAGATGAAACCTTGTTTGTTTCTTGTCAAAGGACATGCTATAATCGGCGTTAATTTGTCTCGGATTTTCAGTCAGGTCACCTTTCGTGTCAGACGCTTGTAATGTCTATTTATTTCCAGGCGGGAAAAGCCCCAACAGTAAACAAAACAATAGCGCCAGAACAAGTTAATTGCACAGGAATGATTTATTATAAAATACCTAATCTCAGTTTTCACCTACTCATTTTTACCCGACTGCAAAGGAAGGGTTATGTTTTCCGCGCGTATCTTGTATGTATGTATGTATGTGATATTCTTTATTACCTCATATCTCCAGAGTCCCTAAACGGATTTGCATAATTGAGGTATCGTTAGATTCGTCTTAGCTGCCCAAGTGTTCTTAGATAGGTGCCGTTAAAAAATCAAACATGGCAGCTGTGCGCCGCCATTGTATTTAGTGAAAAAAAAAATCGTATACTACAATATGGGTATCAAATTAAAGGGCTTCACAGAAGGGTTTCAAGGTATATCATGATTATCATTACCGTAATACTAATAAAAATAATACAATGAGAAAGTTTAAAATATGGACTTTGCTCTTTCACTTTTTGATTCCGGTGGGGTGAAAATGTAACCGGGCAAACTAATTTTTTTTTTATTAATATTTAAACTTAAAATAAGCTGAAAATAAAAAAGTTATTTAAAACCCATCCCATTTAAAAAAATATATTATGTTCAATTGGGTCCCGCCTGCTTGTCACTTTTTAAAATAAAAATGTGCTTGTTTGTTGCATTTCAGTTCAGCAGTCAGGGTCTTTTTTAGATATTTTAAAAACTTTTTATTGTTTAAACAGCAGTTCCCTTTTGAAACAAAAAAATGTGAGTAAAATTCACATTACTAAATAACATATACTATCATAACTTTCCAATATCAGATCAAGTATTATCTCTTCCGGTCCGGCCCAACATCAATTGTGCCACAATCAAGTCAATTTAAAACTGACTTCTCTTATTCCCCTATCTTACAAAATATGGCAACGAGAACAGACAACAGCATTGGTCGGGCCGACCACGATGCTAAGAGATTGGAGATTAATGAGCTGTCAAAAACACCTCTAACTGATTTATGAATATAATTTTTAATCGTTATTTTAAATTGTCCAGATTATAGAGATATTGCAGCAGCAATATGGGCTGACTCCGGAAGCTGCAGTGGAGAGCGGAACGAACTTTCTACGTGCCTTCCGAGCCCGCCCCGATGATGACACGTACGCCCTGGATGAGTGGCCAGCTCACCTGTGGCGAAACTGCCTGCCAAAGAACTATAGACATATCGCCAGTTAGTATTCATTTTAATTTTATTTATTTAGTTGACAGCTTGGGAGGCCCAGGACTGAGTAAAGAGGAATGGATGGAAACTACACTCAACGCTGAAGAGGTTCAGGGTTAAGGGAGAGAGTGTATTCTTCCTCGTTAGTCTAGCCGTTGCAATTGCACAATTAAGCAATTTGACGTTTATTACGTTGTAGTAAAAGTGATAATGTTACAATTAGTGTTAGTTGAGGATTACTCAGAATTGTATACAAAACTAATATCTAACATTGCACGCGGAAGAAGCCGTGGGCGCAACTAGTAAATCATTCTTACTACACGAAATTAGGTATTCCAGATATATCAAGAAAATATATGAACCCAAAACCTACAAATTATTAAGTCGTTTTTCTAAGCTTGGCACGAGTAAAATCCATAATACAGATTATAACTTAATAATTCAACTTGTTTACGTGCAAATAAAGTTTGTGCATCGTCACGCTCTATACTATTTTAATGTCAGAACTGAAGGTAAGCATCGCACTAAATTAGGTAAGAATTACTTTACGCTCATTTTGTGAATTAACAAAAATTAGATACAGAATGCAGCTCAAGGTGCCACTCAAATAACATCTTTAATATTTTGCTCATGAAACATGACAGATTTATTTAGTTGTGCTTTGTGTGGGAGGTACATAATTATGTATGTACCAATGTTGGTGCACAAGACAGACTTATTAATATACTATCTCCCTTGACGTATCAGAATCAGCATACTACAATTTCATGAAGCACCTGTAGAGTAACATCCGCCTACATTCACATTGTTAAACGTCAACTTAAATGTGCCAAACGGTGACAAAGAGAGTGCGCCGTCTATTACCGACATGTCCGTATGCTCGACGAAATAGTTCCTACGATTAAAGTTGGCAACGAGCCTAGAATGTGAATGCACTTCTACGTCTGCTACGTCCGAACGAAAGTACAAACCTACAAGTACTTTCAATGACTAAGCATAACTGACTACTCCTATTAATGTAAACACCAAACACATGTATTGCGTGATGATATATTTTCATCTTTTACGTAAAATGTTACCATTTCGCTGTTGGGTGTGGGCGTACAAGAGATTTATAAAACGAACAGTAGCCAGAGCTATAAATAATTGTAAAAAGACACCGCACAATGAATGGAAATGATGTGAAGATTGAGAGCAAAAACGTCAAAAAAACACCAATAATTATTGAGTACAAATATTAGGTTGAACTTACAATATTACTTACAAGTACTGAAAAATTCTTGACAGTTTTGTGTCACAAATGGTGGACCTTAAGACAGCAATACGATATGATAATGTCTCGGATTCAACGGCCGGGCGTGTGCCAAGGAGTTTTTCAACCATTTGTACACAATTTATAAACATTTCATGGCAACTTGTATGTGTGCGTGAATTTAGACAGTGGCACGTTTACAGCGATGATTCTCATAGACCTATAGTTGGATATCCTGTGCGAAATGCGCCATTTGCCCAAAACGTACATGAACACTGTACCTATTCATATGAGCAAGCAGCAACTTCTGTGAAAATAACTTTTTGGTACCTATAGACAGATTCTTGGGCAAAAAATTGTTTCACCTTCGAGTTTCTGATTTTCTTCAAGTCAAGAATGAATAGGTTAATTCTAGGCAAGCGTGCTTCATCTCCCATATTATCACTTACCATCAGGTGAGATGGTGGTCAATGGCGAGCCTATTATCAATAAAAAATAGTACAACAATGCAATATGTTTCTGTTACAGAAAATATATCAACCGAATGGGTAAAATTAAGGTTTCAGTGTTTGGCTCTAACACACGAAGTAATACACCTGTTGGAAACACTGCGGTACGTTGGTTACATTTTACGTTCATTAGTTACATGTTATGAAGAAATATTGATCCTATGGGATATCACCGAACTAACAAATATTTCTCCATGATGTAATTTTATGTTATTTATTATTTGTAAATAATTTTAACTACTAGCGATTTCTTTGCTGTTTTATATTGACCTGGCCTAGTCTATGTCAATATAAAACGAAGACATTAATGCAATTATAGCAGAAATATACGTTGTTCTAAGATTAAAAGTTCGAACTATGGTAATTAAATAATTTCACAACCGCTACCTTACCCTGTTGGAATTGCAGGTATGGGCAGTTACAAGTATTGAAACAAATTATTTTGTATAATGTTAGTATATTTTTTATGGAAATATAGATTGATCTCAGAACAATATCACCTGCTACCACTTAAATTGTGCATGGTGTTATGTGGTACTAAATTGTTTTGGTAATTTTTTCAGAAGCGTTTCATGTTTACCATCGCTCACGTCGTTCCCACTTCGCATTTCACTAGTATTACGAGTATTTTTAGACAGTTTTCGTTACTATCATTCGATCGTGCATGCCACATAAGACTATGAATAATCAGCGCAATACTGATTTGTCAATATCATAACAAAGTCGGGACCAAAACATTGTGGAGGCATCATTTGACACCCTGTAACAGTAATAGCCCAAAATCAGTGATGTAAAATAGATATACACAGTAAAACTAGAAATCACGAGACTTAGATAATCGACATCGTGCACAACAAGTAATGATACTGTACAGATGCCTTTGCAAGTGTATTGGGCTGGCTTTGAGCGCATGTTGCTAATAAATGACTTGTTTTTCAACAGTTCAGTTGTTGCTCAACGAGTGAGTTAACTCGGGGCGCTGCGTGCGCAACACTTAGGTTTGAATTGTATTTGTAAAATATATGAGGGAGTACATCACGGAGAAGGTAATACATTACCTCAAAGAATTCAGTTACACAATGGAGATAGTTTAGAAATTTATAAGAAATATAACTTTTTGAAAACTTCGAAATAGTACGAATAGGTAACAACATTGATTCTAAGCTGTTTAAAGTATCTCCATTGTCTTAAACCTAAATAAATGTGCTATTTTGAGATAATTTTTTAAATTACGAAAATAGATATTACAATCATCAATATTTCATCAATCTCTCAACATGGCATATCCTTAGTCCCTAAGTTTTCTTATTTCCTGTGGAATTTATATTTAGTATGAATTGCACTTGAAGTAATGTGCCAATTTCCATGATGTGTGTGTGTTATCTTAAATTCTCTTGCTAAACTGCAATATTTAGCTTCCTTGTTCGAAACAAAGCGTTATATTTGGTTGAAACACGAGAGTCGTAACCTCGTTGGTGCGACTGGAGACGTAACGCTAATTATAGTTCCGAAATTGCTGGAACAATTGCAGTGTGCAAGACCATTTGGCTTTGTTGTATCATGTGCTGAATTTCAGCATAAGAGGCAGCTAGAAATAACAAAAGGCTGGTGAATAAATGTGGACAGGGAGGATTACTTACTCGGTCTGATCACGAACGGGCCGTCTCGCGCCCAGTGGCAGAAGATTGAACGGCTGGGGCTTCGCAAGTACTTCGACTGCTTGCTGGTTTCCGGCGACCTGCCGTGGGAGAAGCCTGACCAGCACATCTTCCTGGAGGCCTGCAAGATGCTCAACGTGGAGCCTCGCATGTGCATCATGGTTGGAGATAAGCTGGAAACTGATATCAAGGTGGGTAGCCAAACGTGACATTAATATCTATAAGTACATCTTACTTTTTACTAATATTATAAATGTTTGTGAGGACGGGTGTATTGATGTATGGATTTGATATAATTATGTTGTTACTCTTTCACGCAAACACTGCACGGATCTAAATAAAATTTGAGAAGTACATATAGTTGACATCCTGGAATAACACATTCCCATGCGAACGTAGTCGCGAGCAGAAGCTAGTATATTAATACGTACCACTTCTTACGTAAACGGAAAAGTTTGTCAGTTTATGTTTATATAGAGGACTTTAGACCACTAATCTATATTTATATAAAAGCGAAATACCACTCACTGATTAATCACGAAATCTCAGAAACTACAAGTAGGTAGTAGGGCTCTCAAATTTTGCATGGGGTTCCTTTTAGTAGGTAGACGCTCGCTAAGACGGGTTTTTGAGAAATTCCCACGGGATCAGGATTTACACGGGAAAACTTCCCACGCAAACGAAGTCGCGTGCAACTGCTAGTATTTTTATATGACTTCCCGTGGACTTCATCACGATAAAAACATAACCCTCCATCTTTTGAGTCGGGTAAGAAATAGGTAGCCTTTAATTTTCCTCAAGCTTCAATCTACTTTCATACCAATTATCATCGAAATCCACCCAGAACTTTCGAAGATTTGCTATTAAACAAACAACCTTTTCCGCTTTATAATTCATACTGATATTATAAATGCGAAAGTAACTCTGTCTGTCTGTTACCTTTTCACGCCTAAAACGCTGAACCGATTTAGATGAAATTTGGCATGGGAATAGTTTAGGACCCTGGGAAGGACATAGGATAGTTTTTATCCCGATATAAGGTTCCCGTAGGATATATTTCGAAATGCACGCGGACGCAGTCGCTGGCAAAAGCTAAATTAAATTAATTAAATTTGATTTTTAAAATTGGTACCTATGGG
The DNA here is from genome assembly GCA_943138885.2 of Tholera decimalis. Taxonomy (NCBI): domain Eukaryota; kingdom Metazoa; phylum Arthropoda; class Insecta; order Lepidoptera; family Noctuidae; genus Tholera; species Tholera decimalis. The sequence goes on from OW964565.2 coordinate 24,112,964, forward strand.
AATAGTTTAGGACCCTGGGGAAGACAGGATAGTTTTATCCCAATATAAGGTTCCCGTGGGATAGATTTCGAATTGCACGCGGACGCAGTCGCTGGCAAAAGCTAAATCAAATTAATTAAATTGCATTTTAAAATTGGTATGGAAATATTTTAAGACCCTAGGAAAGACATGGGATAGTTTTAACCCGGAAATCATCCTTAAAGGATGTAAAAAGGGTGTTGGAATTTCGTATAGCCGCCCTTCCTATACTTCGTAACTTTGTTTTCGAAAGTCTGTGCCAAAACCGAAAATACAAAACTAAAAACACCGACTACCGAAATTTAAGCAATTTTTAACACGGTTTTATTAGGTCGACCTGTATGTAACTAACTATGTAATGAAATCTAAGGTAACTAATTTAACCATCTTCCAAGGGTCGTAGCGTAATGAAAATTGGCATCTGTATGTAGTTCTGATGACAATACAATAATATGGTACTGTCGAACTGATCTGATGATGGAGCCGGAAGATATGAACTGGTACTTCATGATGGAAAATCGTATCATAGCTGTTTTGGATTTCTTAGAAAAGTCTTGTAATGAACTTTGACCACGATTAGATTTCAAGGTCTGATGATGAAGCCGGAAGATAGGGACTGGCATTCCATCATGGAATATCGTATCATAGTCGTGTTTGCACTTGTGAGAAAGGTCAGGTAATGGACTTTGAACACGATCAGGTTTCAAGGTTATAACAAACCTAAAGAAAATCCGTTATCGGTTTTTTTAAACTTTTTGAATTACTGCGTAATCCATGGATTTATTTTTTTATAGGTGTCACTATCAAATCCTCTGGGGGATCGACCGTTTAATTGTTTACTTTTTTGTTTTTACGTGCATTTATAAAAGCGTGTTTTTCTAGTGTTTTTAGATAAAGCAACAATTATTCATTTTGCAGTGTTTTTGGAAGTCTGTTTAATTTTTTGGTAAAAAGTTTTTATTTTACTCTTTTTAGTTGGTCGATTTATAATTTAACTTGTTACAAAAGCCTATAATTGAAATATTGCTTTTTTAAATATTATATGCGTTTTTAACCACCCAAAAAGGTGCGGTACACCTTTTTGGCAACAAGAATGATTGAAAAAGTGTAAATCAACGCGGGCGGAGCCGCGGGCAAAAGCTAGTATTAGTATAGATTTGTTTACGACTTTCCGCAAGGCATGAAAATTCCATGAAACTTATTGCAAACAAGGTCGTTTCCATAACTACGTCCTTGGGCGACTCGGGCGATAGCGAACATGCCTTTCATAGCAACAACACGAGCATCGATTTTATGTTTTTGACTTCACGCCAACAATCATACAATTGTTTATACTTCTAACTTCCACTATCCACACGGAAAACTGATGACAGAGTAGTTAAAGCTGGCATATTCAAACACAGTTTCTACCAAAAAATCCCTGCCCTCAGAAATAAGTTTTTACCCGCAATTTCGATCGCGTGGGAAAGTTTTACCGCGTAAATCCCGAACCCGTGTGAATTTCGGGATAAAAAGTAACCTGTGTTATTCCAGGATGTCAAATATATACTTACCAAATTTTAATCAGATCCGTTCAGGAGTTTTTGCGTGAAACAGTAACAAATATTCACACATGTATAAATTATTGATTAATAATATAGGCTCATGTTTCACCTCCATCTCACAAGCGATGATGTGTTAGAAGATGTAGATCGCTTACTGAGAAGTAACCAATTCAGTCTTGAAAGACCCCAGTTTATACCTGTCAGGAAAAACAGATTGTGGCAGGGAATTGTACTCCTTAGTTACAGCTAAGGAGTACAATTCCCTGCCAGAATCTGTGTACATGCACAATAAAAGTATTCCAAGAAGGTTTTGTACGTATGGGAGGATGTGTCCCCCATGTAACAATGTATGATAATAATATGTGTTTTTTTGTCAAGATATCCTATTTTTCTTTTCAGGGAGGAATAGATGCTGAATTAGGTGGCACGGTGTGGATTCCACTGCAAAAGGACATGGAGGCTTCTGATCTACCAGACTTCACGATTGACAAGGTCACCAATTTGCCAGAAGTTTTACTCAACTCACCAAAACTGAAGCGCTCTGAGCACACATATAAAATACCCTGCTGATATGTTTATTTTTCGATGGCTGTAATATTCTTATACTTAATACCTTTGGCAATGACTTTTTGGTACACGCACTCATATTGATCTGTGAACAGTATTTAAACAAAAGTACAAAATTTTGTTTACAGTACAAATGTATAGGTTTTAGTTACAACACTCATATTTATACAGCATAGGGATGCTACATTATCTTATGCACAAAAGTTACCATACAATGCTTGCATAATCCGTCTAATACTTATCAAAGTATTATGTTACAATGTGAAAATATTTATTTTTATGTCTTTTAGGTAAGAATATAAACGCCTGATTACTTTTAAGGACTAAAAGAAGCATATTTTAATGCATATTTTTATAAAGAGATTTCAAATATTATTTTTAAGTTTGGTTGTACTCTAAGGAAACTTCTAAAGAGACTGTCTTATATGTGATACTGATAGTTGTAAATGTTCCTTGTTAAATGTCTTGCTCGATTTGTGGTTACTGATTACAATTATCTAAAAATAAATTATTACATGGGAATGTTACATGGGTACTCACAAAGTGATATGGTTCTAGGTGTTGTGGGTATCTCTTATTGTATATTGTTGTATAGAGATAGCTTCTATGTATGTAGACTGATATGTACATATATTCTGTACATATTATCCTAGTTGTTCCTTCTATAATTCTCTTAGGAAATAATTTAGTTATGACAAACTACCTACTTATGGTAGCAGACTTCATCTATGCTTAATCGTTTTTAAATGCCTATCTGTGCCATTTTTTGATTACGTAATACCTTTACATAAGGTTTTATTAGTTAGTGAAAATTATGAACCTGACAATAATGCTTTAACAGTTTGCATCTACGAAATTATCCCTGTCTTAATAGTTAGGTGAACTTCACAAAGACATGATCATTTAGATGATTAATAAAGAATTTTTGGGTATATATCTTTGTTTTATTTCAATAAAACACTGCAGTTAAACACAACTTCTTTTATCTGAAACTAGTCCCTAATAACATTCACTACCTATTATAAGTATTAAGATTATAAAATTAAGCTGTTCTCAACATCTTGGCTTCTCGTTTCTCCTGTAATTGCTTCTTTTGTTCTTCCACAATCTTTTTCCTTTCCTCAAGGAACTCCCCATATTCCTGAAAACATTAAAAATTATAACTAAAAGCTTTATATAATAGAATAAAGTAAATTGAGAGAATGGTCATCTATTCATGTTTGTAGGGCAAACATGGTCTGAAATTGCTCAGGACAAAGGTTTGGAAGGAAAAAGGAGAGACCTTTGCTCAGCAGTGGGGCACAAAAAGGCTAAGAAAAAATGAAAATTGCATACCGATTAACCTTACAACTGATAGATAATTTTCTTTTTATCTTTTGTATGATCAGAAGATACAACACATGCACAAATTCATCAGATTAGTTTGTAATAATGTGTAAGACTAACACTGGATAGATTTAGAAATAATTTAGCACTCACCTTACTACCAATGAATAAATTTAAAGAATTGGATTATTAGTTTCAGAGACTAACCCCATACAAACTTGCAAATTTTACCTCTTTATAATATTAAGTACCTATAGATTAGAAGTAAGGCTGTGTTCATACCTTTGGATCCAAATCTTTCACTATCTGTATGCCACAGGTTCTTGCTGTTGCTATCAACATGACACAGATCTCTTCCAAAGATTTCCACTCAAGAGGAGGGTCTTGAGACTTAATTTTTGCTATTTCATACAGATGCTTAAATGTGATTTTTCCACTTACTTCCCTAACTGAAATGAAGAAGCAATTATAACAAAAATATATTTATTTTAATAAGAAGAGGATATGCTTTCAGGGTATTTTTTATATTTTACAGAAAGCTTATAGACTAATGGAATACTTAAAGAATATTTATGGGTAGGGAAAATTGCTATTTATAAGCTTCCATATGTACAATGTTAAGATTTATTTATTTACATCTAATTAGCATTGACATGAAAAAATAAAACTTAATTATTTACAATAGATTACACAGATGTAACCTTTTTGAAATTGTATGAGAGTGCACTAGGCAAAGATATATTCAGAATCTGAGTGTTAATAGTAACGCTTATATTTGTCTCAAGACAACTTACCAGGTTCCATAGCACCCCTACTGATACCAGCAGCTTGCTTTAAGAAATATGAAGCTGGGGGCTTGTGAATAACAAGTTGATAAGAACGATCGGCATTTAATTTCACCCTCGTCGGCAAAGGTATACCAGGCTTTATGTTAGCAGTGCGCTCATTGAAGTCCTTGCAAAACGCTGCTATATTGATATTACGCTGAAGTAAATAAAAATATAGGTTATGATTACAACATTAGTTATCTTATCAAATGTATATTATAAAGAAGAAATACTTACTTGACCAAGCATAGGACCCAAGGGAGGACCTGCTGCAGCCATACCAGCAGGAATATTGGTGCGTAACTTAGAAGAATGGTCAATTTTGTCCGCAACTTTCTTCATAGATTTTAACCGAGCCACTGACTTAGACATGTTGATTAATAGAAATAAAAAATCTTGTGAAACTCAGGTTTTGATAGTTTTATTCTCTACTCCTATTTATAATTCCATAATCGAGCATAACACTCAAGAAGCAAAATGTATATTATTTTTATTTCAAGTCGTGCACACTGATTTTTAAAAGAACTGTCATGTATTGGACATTAATAATGCTAAAAAATCGAACGATATCCCTGAAACGCCAGAGCACAGCTGACATTGCCAAACAAGATAGTGATGCTCCCTTAAGGAAATCGCTCTAAAAATCCAATTTATTGAAGTATATCCACTTGCAGATGCAAATAAATCATTTTGCCTTGATGACTTATAAATTACTTGATATATTGCGTTTTTATATATTTTTGCCAACTTTAAAAAACTGCTATAGTAAATGACGATTCTCATTACTTTAATAATCTGTAATTCGTGTGTTGTCACTTGTCAGATTTGCATTTGTCACCACTTTGTGAATAGTGAATAGAAAATAATTTATATTTTTATTTTGTAAATTAACACGTAATTATAGTATCCACATCAGTAATTATATATTTCTAAAGATTATGGTATTTTACACACCACTTAAAGTGGATTGTATGGAAAGAAATGTGTATATGTCGTGAAAAATAATTATTAATAGTTCATAATGTGGTCGTTTTTCTCTCGGGATCCCACGAAAGACTTTCCCTACGAAATAGGTGATCCTGTGCCTGGATTAGAAGATAGAAGCGTGTGGACACTACACAAGGGCAAAAAGAGAGGCACGCAGGATGAAGTATCAATATTTTTATTCGATGTTCAAAAACATTCTGAAACACTATTTGACATAGCTAAGGCCTCCCTAAAGAAACTAAAGACTATGAGACACCCTAGCCTTTTACATTATTTAGATAGCTGTGAAACTGAGAAATTTTTATATGTAGCTACTGAGTATGTAGAGCTTTTAGCCACACACTTAGAGGAACTAAAACTTGAAGGTCCACAGAAGGAGTTATTTATTTCGTGGGGCATATTCCAAATCACTGTAAGTAACTATACTCAAATCAAAGCATTAAAAGTTAAATTTTCTTCAAGCTTGATTATAAGATTGCATCATCAATAAAATGAGAACATAAAAAGCCATGCTATAAAATTAATACTTTGCTATGATTGGCCACTGACATGACTTATTGAACTAGCAATAATAATCCAGCATTCTTCATGTTACAGAGAGCATTATCATTTTTAAATAATGATGGCAATATGAGGCACAATAATGTGTGCCTGTACTCCGTGTTTGTGACTTTAGCGGGAGAATGGAAACTCGGTGGCTTCGAGTTTCTCACGACCCAGGGATCGGACACAGCCAACCCAATACCTATCAAAATATTGCCAGCACTTGAAATATATGATCCTCCTGAGAAGAAGGACCCTGTCAAATTGAAAACAGTGACTAAGTGGTTAGTAGTCGGTTTGTTATCTCATCAATAAAATTTCTAATGCCTGAAAGAAGCCACTAAGTTCCTAATATAAGATCTGTTGTTGTACACTTAGTAGGTAAATCTATACTAATATTACTAAGCTGAAAAGTTTGTTTATTTAAATATACTAATCTTCAAAGTTCTGGGTGGATTTGGATTAAAATTTGGTATGGAAGTAGCCTGAAGCTTGCAGAAGAAGGTTACATTTTACTAAACTGCAAAAAAGGAGGGTTTATTTATTTTATTATTTATCTACACACAGTAAAATACATTAGGATACAACATAATTTATGTTTTTATCATGATGAAGTCCATGGGAGTGAAACCCCTGCAACTCCTAGTAAAGGATATAATATGATCAACTTGAAAATATTCTAAGTAGACTAAAAGTTTATTGAAAGAAAGAATTACTAGAAGAATAATTTGATGTTTTTGAAAAATAAACTTATAACTATGAGTTTTTCTCAATAAAGTAAAATGCTTATGATGGTTCATAATCTTATCTTAAACATCTGACTAATGAAATGCATGACTCAACTTATATCAGTAATGTTGTAAAACCCTCTTTACAACAGCTCTTCAGACATGTGGGGCTTAGGGTGCCTAATATGGGAGGCATATGACGGGCCTCTGAAGAACCAGCCAGCATTGAAGACCACTGACAACATTCCAAAGCAGCTGTGCACATTATACTGTGAGCTGGTCAGTGCCAACCCTGCATCTAGGCCGAACCCTGCTGATATTATTACAAGGTAAGAAGAATAATATAGGATAAAATATTAATAAATAATAATATGTTGAATAGGCTGAGATACCTCATCTACATCTGGATGAAAGTACAGGCCACTTTCCTCCAGAAGTAGATTTTTTTTTGTTGGAATAAAGGCCACCATGACCTACACACAATTCTCCCATACAAGGACTATACATAAAATGGTCCCAAGCAAGGATGGCAAGGATATTTGCCTTACATGGGACTATCCAAGATCAATGGATTTGAGGATCAAGTGGAATAAGGATAGCTAAACAAGATCAGTGTTATTCCTAAAGGTCTTAGTGAAAGTGACTAAATTAAGTGCTAGAGTAACTGCAATTATTTTTGCTTATTGTTTCTGAAATTTTCATGGAACATGTTAAAATGTTACAATCTCTGAATAATTTTATAATTATATAATGACTTTATTTAACTATTTCAGGTGTAGAAAACTAGGAGGCTACTTTAAAAACGATCTGATAGACACTATGCTATTTCTTGAAGAGATACAAATCAAGGACAAAGTGGAGAAGGGCAAGTTCTTCTCCACGCTTAGTTCTTACCTGGACAGCTTTCCAGAAGCTGTATGTGTTCATAAGATCTTGCCGCAGCTATTGACAGCATTCCACTATGGAGATGCTGGGTCTTTTGTTTTGGCGCCCATGTTTAAGGTAATAATAATAATGGTTTTTCTGTTTTAGGCCATCTACTGTTTCATTTAGGGAAGTAGGACACTGATCAATAAAGAGTCGACTTGTTGTTTGATTAGGTTTGATCAAAGTATGCATAAGCTGAATAACGAGCATCAATAGTTTAATGGTTAAGGTGTCGGCCTTGTGATCGAGGGATCGCGGGTTCAAACCCCTCCCGTTACACTATTGTCGAACCCACTCCAGACACAAGCATATATTTAGCTTAGTTGCAGGGGTTAACAAGATTGCTAGTAATGTTAATTTTACCCACATTGCTAGTTTTCTTTTTTTAAATGCCTTTTGTATTAGTTTCAAGTCAAGTGCTCTTATATGTCAATATTTATAAACTTTGCCTCAGCTGAATAAACAATACTTTCTACAAGAAATAAGGTCCGTGTTTCAGACTCTTGTAAAATAACTTTCTTGTGAATTTCAAAGTCACAAAACCTTTTTTGTTTATTTTCATTTCAGTTGGGTAAACTGCTAGACGAAGCCGACTATCAGAAACAAATAGTGCCATGTGTTATAAAACTATTTGCCTCCAACGATAGGACGACGCGTTCCCGACTGCTGCAACAACTGGACCAATTCATTATGCATTTGCAGAACTCCACTGTAAGTAAAACTAAACTAATTAAAATATACAAAAAGTTATTTAAAAAATACATAAAGTTGAGTAGATAACCTCCTCCATTTGGAAGCGATTTAATGAAATATACCAAAACCAGAAAGTTAAATCAAGAACTTAAAAATTGAATTAACCATCTATTAATCGACTCTTCTCTTACTTTTTTAATCTATTAATTTAATATTTACGAGCTTGAGTTTAAATAATAGTTGCATTGATTGATCAAGGTTAATTAATGCTTGCCTAATTTGCAATAAAGCTACAAAGTCTCACACCAAATCTTGCTAAGGGGTTTGGTAACCCGTTACTGGATTGTGAGATATGATAGCCAATCTTTCAATGTATAATACTGGTACTCTGCTGCATCCAGGGGGACTTATCAGTTGAGAATGTAGTCAATACAATACACAAATAAAAAAAAACATTAAACGACTTAGCTAGACAGTAGCCTGACTAAAAGCTATGGTCTACTTAGTTTTATTATTTCATACGCTTCCAAATGTTGAAGAGTCACCAGTAATATTCACATTCCAGCTTTCTTAGTGTGCAGCTGTTTGATTCATGTTTTGTAGTTGTTTATCGCCAATACATAATTTGTCAAACAAAGAAATGCTTGTCGTTACATATCTAACACGGATGTGAGCGGAATTTTGTCGCTGACTCGTTACGCAAAGCGTAGTGTTCGATAATACGAAGTGAGCGTCATACATTTTAAAAGGCTTTAAAAGTTAGCTGTTGCGTAAAAATTTGGTGGTGCAAGGCTACCGATCCTCTCCCAATCTCTGAAATTTTCTAAGATATTTAATTTAATAGTAGGTTTGCACTAAAGGAGAATTTTGCTCTACATTAAATTGAAAACGTATCTTATGTGTTATTATGTAATTGCATAAGGAATAGTACTGCATTTTTTATAATAGCATCTTAAATAACCCTTTGATTTTCTGTAATATGAAGCTATGTACGCAAAACATTATTTTTAACCGACTTCTAAAAAAGGAGGAGGTTCTCAATTCGGATGTTTGTATCTTTTTTTTTTATGTTTGTCCACGCATAACTCCGTCGTTTGCCAACCGATTTGAAAAATTCTGATCTTGTTAGAAAGGGTATACTTCCCAAATGGTCCCATGAAAATTTTATCGAAATCGGACAAGCCGTTTCTGAAAAATCAACAAAAGTCTAAAAAAATGTTTACGTTGATGATCTTTTCGTTTACGCTGCATTGCGTTTTTTATTCGCGCATAACTCCGTCATTTACGAACCGATTTGGAAAATTCACTGACCCACTAAAAAGCACGAAAATAAAAACTTTTTTGCAAAAAATAAAACCGACTTCCATATCAAAACACTACAAAGCCAAAAATAATTTTAACTTCGGAAGGCGGTGTGAAAAAAAAAAGAAAATACAAAACCAATAACACCGACTACCGAAATTAAAATTATTTTTGGCTTTGTAGTGTTTTTATATGGAAGTCGGTTTTATTTTTTGCAAAAAAGTTTTTATGGTGTATCATGTTAGGTTTTGCCAGCGATTACAAAACCTTCCTCTTGAATCCGTCTGTCTAATAATGAAAACCACATAAGAATCCGTAGCGTAATTCAAAAGATTCAAGCTTATAGAGGCGGGAAGCAATTTTGTTTTAGACTATGCATGTACAGTCGGCCAAGAAAGTGGTGTACCACCCTAAGGTTGAATATCGCTTGCAGATTCATAGGTGATAAAGATTAGTTTCGCTTGCAGATCGATCTGACAACTTCTATTGCTGTCTTTATCTGATTATTGATAACGACTATTACTGTTTGTAACGTGACAGCTGTTCTTAGTTTGAACTTGATGGAACCAATGACGTCGTAAAATCAACGGCGGGGGGCTGTAGATTTTGATGACAAAATTGTATCTACAAATTCAGAATTGTAATCAACAAGTTACATAAAATTGTAAAGGCACAAGGCGAGTCCACAAACCTACAATTTCTGTTAACTTGTAATTACAATATCAATAAAAAACAAGCTAAAAATAGATTTATCCTTTTATTAAATTTCTACAATCAATTTTAAAATACTTATAACAAACAAAAACATAGCATATATAGTAATATTTAGAAGATATTGAAAATTTTTAAAAATTAGAAACGGGTGTAACCGCCGTTGGCCTCTATAACCTCTAAAAGACGAGTCCTCATTGAACCAACAAGCCGTGAGCAAATATCGGTTCCCCGCATTTCCTCCCAGATATAATTACAGTGACTAATAAGAGCTTGTTTGGTTCTTTCATTTTGATGCGACCATCGTTGGACCATAAGGCCCCAAAGATTTTCTATCGGGTTGAGGTCCGGCGATCTTGAGGGCCACTGAATTACCCTTACGTCAGTGTGTGAACGAAACCAGGCTCTTACGATCCTCGCATTATGAATTGAACAATTATCTTGAACAAAATCAAATTGTGGCACTTCGTTCTCCGGGTAAACATTACGGACTGTCGGTAGCATTGCATTCTGAAGCACGTCGATATAATTTACAGCCGTCGCTCGAGGAGGTAGAGAACACAATTCTCCTACACCATCCGTACTCATCCAGCCCCAAATATTTACGGAAATTCGACCTGATTCTCTATTTGGGATTACATGATCATCTTTATACCGTGTTGAATTATATCGCCAAAGGTGAAGACGTCCATGCTGACTGGATTTAAACGTTTTTTCATCACAAAACACTGTATTAGACCAATCAAACTCTAAGTGCTCTCTGGCGAAGTTCAGACGAGCAAGTCTGTGAGCATCCGTCAAATATATTTTCTTGGCGTAATGCCTGTGGTGCAACCCCATGTAATGTAGATGATTCCTTATTGTTTGGGCACTCACATCGAACATCTCCGCAAAATGTTTTGTGGGCTTAAAACCATTGATTTCATATTCCCGTCTCATGAATTCTCTATCGTTATTGGAGAGTGCAGGCCGGCGACCACTTCTTCTGTGATCCAACAAACTTCCCTCCTCTCCTTCACGACGAATCCAAAAGCGGACAGAACGCCTCGATATATTCAAATTCCGGGATATCGCACTGATACTGCTTCCCTCATTAAATTGGGCAGTTATTTGTGCTCTTTCGGCAATGGTCAAGTTGGCAGGCATTGAGATGATTTTATATGCAGTTGATTGAAAAATAACACGGAAAATATATCGATTTTTTGCATATATTTGACAAAATGTCAATTGTCAGTTTTCTTTTTCAAATGGAATTCGGTTGTCTAAATAGTTTTTATTACTTTTGTTTGGAAACATTTCAATTGCTTTGTAGAAACTAATGTCCAAGGATCTTCTACCTACTAACTGGATTGCTTACGAATGATTCAAAGAATAAAGAAAGTCTTTCTTAGCTGTTAAACAATAGAGTATAAACTTGCACGCATAAAACTGAAGGAACTATTCGTTCCGAGCGAGACAGTCCGAGTGTGGGCTGTGTCCCTTTCTTCTGTGTGTCAGATTAAAAATATTTATTTCAATGGTAATTTTTTCGCCCTGACTGTTGTAGTAATAACACCTAGTTTTATACTTCTTGGGAATTCTATCTTTAAAATGAATTACCATTATTACTGTATGCATATTAATGAAAATTAAAGTTATTTTACCATGAAAACACAAGATGTTTAAACCAAAAAAAAAATGGAATTTGCAAGAATTAGTAGTGATATATTATACTATACCTGGCAATTACTACGTTGCCGACTGACGTTTACTTGACATCTGTATGTTTGTAAATTTGAATTATATTTAATTTTGTGAGTTTTCGTAATATTAAAGTGCAAGTTATTGTAACCATGGTAAGAACGTGTTTTGTGGTTAATTGCAAGAGTGAAAAGGGTACCTCGGGTCTGGAATTTCCCTTTTTAAGTAAGTTTTGTGACTTTGTTTACAAATTGCATTTAGGGTGACTATGTTTTCAATGTAAAAGTGGATGTTCTTCTCTTTATTCTTCTTATTTATTATTTTTCTTTCTTCTCAATATATATCATTTTTTGTTATTTTAAGCTTTCCTAAAAATGATGATCTTCGAGACCGGTGGCTCAGTGTTCTACACAGAAAAGGGTCAGAAACGGTTCCAAAATTTGTAGCCGCCATTTCAAGCCCGAAGTAATATTACATTTCGAAACAAGATCAAATGATGCAGTTCCATTCATTTTCCCTAAAGTAAGTTATCAATCTTTACAAATGACATGAAGATCACCGTTTCGAAATAGAATATGAGCATAGCAAGATGAATTTTCATTTTGAGTCTATCTTAACCATAAATACTACAATTTTGTTCTCATCAATCTATTATTATTTTAGATTCCTGTCAGCGAAACAAATAAATGTTTTAAGTACTATAATATTAAAACCCACTAAAGAAAAGAATATACAACCTGTACTGGGCACATTCAAAGATCTGGTAAGTGAAAGTTATGAAAGGAGTCAAATTAATAAGCATAAAAGTCGACATTTTAGTTGATTTATTTACTTTTGCTTAGCAAATTGATGGCAAAAATATTTTATATCATTTTGGACAAAAAATCAGCTACGCAAACTTGCTTACAAGTGTAGTTTATTATATTAATAATTACTTATAACTTAATTACTTAACTTTTATCCACTGCAGTTAGTTAATGTCGACAAATAATAATTCATAATTTAAAGATTATTTCCATACTTTTAACTAATAATAATGTAATACATTTTTTAGGGTTGTGTGTCAAGCCAATCTTGTAACAAAGCTGCAGCTGCAACATATGAGGAACTAGAAAATATAGAACCAACCTAATAATAATAACCTTATAATTATCATTCGATCTGCCTCCTTTATGTTTAGAATTATGTATGTTAATAATATTGATTTCTAACCTTAAATAGCACATGTGGTGTTAGCCTGTAATTAATTTTTACACTTATAAATGTAATATGACTGTTTCATACAAATGTATAGTGTAAACAATTGTAGGTTAACCTAAATAAATATATACAGAAATAAATTATATCTCTTCTGTTATTCTTTTTATTTCTAATCATCGTTTTTCATGAAGGGTTTTAGTAGTTTTAATTATATATAAACATTGCATCATTTTATTTTTAGTCTACTGGTTCTAACCGTACAAATGTCGAATAAACATAGATTACCAATTAATGCACGTTTGTTTTGACGTCTATACCACTGCCTATCAAGGCCAAGCCTTCGAAGAGTTGCCAGCTGGTGATTCTGTTATTAATTCTGTATCTGCAATAATTGTATTTGTATCACGGGTCTTAACCACTTTGAAAGTTTATAATTCAACGCAATAAAGTCTGCTTAACAAAACCAATTTTGCATTTAGCCCGCATAAGGAAGGGTTTATTATAGAAATTAGCGCGCTCAATATAAGTTCCTCAGATATATATTGAGAACTAGCTTTTCGCCCACGTAGAATTCTGTTATATCGCGCTACCGAGCAACTGTTCAAAAATCTGAGATAGAAAGAACCCTATATAGTTCCCAGGGTTTTAAACTATCTCCATGCCAAATTTTTTCGAAAGCGGCTCTGTGATTTAACCGTGAAAGCGTAACAGACCGATACAGACCTTTGTATTTATAATTGAATTTATTTCTTTCTTTCTATTTAAAGCGTTGTTAAGAAAAAAACTGGCCTAGTACGAGTCGGAATCGCGCATGAAGGGTATTTTTATAGGTAGGTAATGAATGGTACGTAACCATTACCTATAAAAAGCGCCAAAAAAATCACAACTGTTGTATGGGAGTCTCCCTTAAATATTTATTTTAATTAATTTTTAGTATTTTTTGTTATAGCGGTAACAGAAATACATCATTTGTAAGGTTAATAATAAGTGTCTAAAAAAACCTGCAAATATTGCATCAAATAAAATTGTCCTTACGTTTATCGCGAATTGATATCCACACTACTAGAAAGAGATAGCTAGGTCCTTCGAGGGTATACTCTTCGGAACGGATTTGAGCTTCGCGTCCGCATTCCAGTTTAGGTACAAGTTCCTTGCTAATGTCCTTTTCATTTATACTAAAGGTTAAAATGTCATGTACTTATATGTGACATATGACGTATGAATACTAAATACATAGGTTTACGTCATGATAATGTTGTCTCTTTCAGTAATATCTTTTTATAACGAACCTTGTTGTAATTTTCGATGACCGGGAAACTAAATCAAAACTGGTACACCACTTTCTTGGCCGACCGTACGTACATATGTATGAGACCTTTCTTAATAAAAGTCGCACACACCTATGCGCGACTTTTATTCAGAAAGGTCGTGTTATCGCTATAACCTTATAGCGATAACATATTTATAATCGGTAGTCAAGCTTTAATATAAAACTTTTTTGCAAAAAATAAAACCGACTTCCATATGAAAACACTACAAAGCCAAAAATAATTTTAATTTCGGAAGGCGGTGTGAAAAAAAAGAAAATACAAAACCAATAACACCGACTACCGAAATTAAAATTATTTTTAACTTTGTAGTGTTTTGATATGGAAGTCGCTTTTATTTTTTGCAAAAAATTTTTATTTTTTCGCTTTTTAGTGGGTCAGTTTGTAATTAATCTAGTTACAAAAGCCAAAATGTCAACTACTTATCACCTTCACCAGCAGAGTAAACGAAAAGATCGTCAATGTAAATATTTTTTTAAGACTTTTGTCTATTTTTCAGAAACGGCTGGTCCGATTTAGATAACATTTTCATGGGACCATTTGGAAAGTATACCCCTTCCAACAAAAAAAGAATTTTTCAAATCGGTTGGCAAGCGACGGAGCTATGCCCGAACAAACATAAAAAAAAAAACAAACATCCGAATTGAGAACCTCCTCCTTTTTTAGAAGTCGGTTAAAAATAGGTCGAAATATATCGTTGTGAAATAAATTACTTCAATCGATTCTGTTACTGATTCCGAACGAAATATGTCCAGGTTGTTCCTAAATTTAAAATATTATTATTCGCTTAAGGCGATACCAAAATAAATTAGGGGTTTTTTCGTCAACATTTATTTCACTATTCCAGCAAGTATGGATTTTATTTTTGGTAATATGTTTATTGACTATTTCATTAATACTTTGACCGAAGGAAAACGCAATTGGGTTAAATTTGCTCCGTCGAATTTGATTCCGAAAAGACCTCTATTCTTTTTTATTGTTCACTATAATTCTAAAATCCTAAGGAATTTCATTTCAAAATTGCATTCAAAATGTGCATAATAGGTAATTGAAAACTCTGTCTGAAAATATTTTTTGATACATAGCTTAATTTATTTTTAAACAATTTTTATTTGGTTTGGCGCTTACGTTCTTTTATTTTGGTTCCAGCGTATTGTTGCGCTCTCTTTTTTTCGCACGTGGAAGTAATAGACTCTGTCACTTTCTTATGCCCGCCCAGTTCGCCTGCGGCCTTTGTCAGTGATAGACCTGTGTCGATTCCTCCCGCAACCGTGATTATAATTTTTTATCGAAATAGTTATTGTTTAGTCTTGTTTTCTGATTTTATTTATCTATATTTGACAAGTGAACAATGTTTATATATAACATTAGTTTACCGATATGGGGAATAAGTATAAAAGACAACGAAAGGTGAAAAAATTGGCCAAGTGCGAGTTGGACTCGCCCATGAAGGGTTCCGTAGTAACTATAATAAATATAATATAATTAATATATTTATTTGAAAAAAAAAAAAACCAAAAACCTTACAAATTTCTTAAAAGTAGCTTATTTACAATTTTTACAACTACGCCAAATAACTTTGTTTTTCATAGTGTTTGTATGAATTACAAAGTTATATTTGCGGTTTTAGAAAATATACTGTATCTCAAAAAATGTTGACTCGATCTCGTTCAAACTAATTTTGGTTGAAAGTTTACATTAAGATCTACAACATATGGTTTTTTTAGATTTTTCACTTCATTATTATAGAAGTTAGAGGGGGGGACACATTTTACCACTTTGGAAGCGTATATCTTTTAAACGAATAACTTTATGAAAAAGTAATTTTAGAAACCTTAATGTCATTTTTAAAGACCTGTCTATAGATACCACACACGTATAGGTTTCGTGAAAAAAAATATTTTCAGTTTCAGTTCCATGTATGAGGAGCCCCCTTTATTTTAAATATTTTTTAAATTTTCTCTTAAAATCGGAAAGCGGTTCACAGAATACATCTATCTATCAAGTTTTACATGTATAGTCTTAATAGTTTCGGAATAAAATGGCTGTGACATACGGACGGACGGACAGACAGACAGACGGACAGACATGTCGAAACTATAAGGGTTCCGTTTTTTGCCATTCGGCTACGGAACCCTAAAAACCGACATTTGGAACGCCTGAGGGATCATGCTCGTAAAATGACGGAAAATAATTGGCCAAGTGCGAGTCAGACTCGCCCATGAAGGGTTTCGTAGTAACTATTATAATATAATATGTATATTTATTTGACGAAAAACAAAACCTTACAAATTTCTTAAAACTAAGTTATTTACATTTTTTACAAGTACGCCAAATAACTTTGTTTTTCATAGTGTTTGTATGAATTACAAAGTTATATTTGCGGTTTTAGAAAATATGTTGTATCACAAAAAATGCTGACCCGATCTCGTTCAAACCAATTTTGGTTGAAAGTATACATTAAGATCTACAGACATATATTTTTTTAGATTTTCATTCCATTATTACAGAAGTTAGAGGGGGGGGGGGGGAGGTACACATTTTACCACTTTGGGAGCGTATATCTTTTAAACGATTGACTTTATAAAAAGTAGTTTCAGAAACCCCTATGTCATTTTTATAGACCTGTCTATAGATACCACACACAGATAGGTTTCATGAAAAAAAAAATTTTTCAGTTTCAGTTCCATGTATGGTGAGCCCCCCTTTATTTTAAATATTTTTTTTTATAAAATCTGAAAGCGGTTTACAGAATACATCTACCTACCAAGTTTCACATGTATAGTCCTAATAGCTTCGGAATAAAATGGCTGTGACATACGAACGGACACACGGACAGACATGACGAACTATGAGGGTTCCCTATTTTTTAATATTTACATACCAGTTTTATTTTACAGAGACAAAATCACAGCGCCGGAGCAGACCTCGGATATTACATGTGATTCGGAAAACAGAAGATTAGAGTCGCCATTATAATTTTTAAATTTGGATGATCAACAGTGTCTAACTACTAACTTCTTGGAAAAAAATTAGTCAGTAAACTGTTTATTTCCTATTAAGATAAAAAGAAATACATTGGCGCGGATTGTCTTGTTCACAAACTAAACTAAAGTTCAGTGCATCTTTTTCTTACTATTTCATTATAAAAGGACAGAAAATATTAGTTTATGTCTGTCAAATTAGTCAGCGTCTGACGTAAATTGACGTATTTTTAGTAACCAATTTTTTAATCGAGTCTAAAATTGTCTATGGAATATCTTAATTTGACAGGACTAAACTAATATTTTTCTTCTGCTTTTTTCTTAATGAAATAGAAAGAAAGTGCGTTGCCAGGGCCAAAATTCGTGGTGGCAAGGCATCTGCCGGAGATTTTTCACTCTTACTTTAAAGGTGGCAGACGGGTCATATGTGGAAAAGAACACAGAAGCCGACAGAGAGCTCCAAACCGATTCGAAGACCGGTCGAAGTCCGACCGAAGTCCGACCGAAGTCCGACCGACAAAGTGCGCACAATAAATGTAGAGGAGAATTACATAGTATGACAAAGTGGTACATTGACCAAGTGAGGATGGTGCCCTGTAGTACGTCTGGTATATTAATACTGAAAGCCATTACCAATGATATTGCCGTTATTCATGAAATCAGTCATCGTGTTTTTTTCTATATATTTTATTTCTATTTATCAAAGTAATCACCCATGCAATCGATGCATCTTTTCCAACGCACTGGTAGCTTATTGATACCCTTCTTGAAGAAATCAGTTGGACGGGAGGCAACAAATTCTGCAAAGGCATTTTTACTGCCTCTATGATGTTGATTTTTTTCCGAGAAGTTTAGAATTCAGGAAAAAGTAGAAGTCTGTAGGTGCAAGGTCTAGTGAGTACGACAGATGGCGGAGAACTTCCAACACCAGCTCTTGTAACTTGTAGACCGTCTGCTGTGTAGTATGAGGACGCGCGTTGTCGTGCAAGAGCAGCGGAGCCGAGCGATTGACCAAAGCTGGTTGGAGATGTGCGAGCTTCTCCATAATTGTGTTCAGTTCTGCAGTAATGCTCATCCTGTTTGGTAGATAACTCATTACACCAGGGTTAGACCACCAAACAGGGACCAACACTTTTCTAGGGGTCAGTTTTCGTTTAGGAAAACGTTTAGATGCTAATCCAGGATCTAATCAATTTCGCTTACGATTGTCGAACAGGATCCATTTTTCACCGCAGGCAACAAGATTATTTCGTTTGTGTGCCTGTTAAGCAGTGCAAGGTACGTCTCGATGCGTTCTTCGCGGTGATGATCACTGAATTCGTGGGGCAGACGTCAAGCTTTTTTACCTTGCCAATTTGACGCAAGTAAACCAATATTGTTTTGATACTAGCGTTGAAAGCTGCTTCTAATTCAGCCGCAGATTGGGTGTCATCAGCTCCCACAATCGCCTTTAATTCGTCATCAACAACCAAAGGGTTCATTTTTCAAGTCGAAATTTCCAGATCGGACACGAGCAAACTAATAACGGGTGGTGCATTCATTTTTAGAGTTCGTTTTGTAAACGTCGTTGAGGTTGTGGGCCGTAGGTACAAGGGGCACGGTTATGCCAAACTTTGAAACAAGAATTCCAAATTATAAAATAAAATTAATTTGAAATTATAATTATTAGCCAAAACAATATGATTATCGAACTCAAACTCAACATATTTATTTCAGATAGGCCCACATGGGCACTTACAATACGTCAGAAGTTAGTGCATGGTTTGAAATTGGTCGTTTTCTAGGGAGAAAAACCGGCAAAAAAACTCCACAGTATCCATGATACAGATTAAGAGGACAGTATATGATTTAATATTATAATTTGAAATTGCCAGTACGGCAAAACAGCGAATTCATAGGTAAAGCCCTGTTATTAAATATCAAATATTTATAAATTATTTAAAAATTAAACATAACTGACAACGAGCAGTACTGAAAGTGATGCTCTTTAAACCAAGAGACTTCTCTACTGACCATGGGACCGCCGGAGCCATGCAGCACCGGAGCCGTGACAGAAACTAGAGGCATAGTTTCTGTCACGGCTCCGGTGCTGCAGGGCTCCGGCGGTCCCATGCAAGCTTATCCTCGCAGATGTGTTTCACGCTCACCACCGCGGCTGCGGTTTGCTGGCTGGCTTCGCCGACTAGCCTCAGCCGCGGCGGCGAGTGTTAAAACCACCTGCTCCTCACCTCGCGGGCCGCCTCGCCCCTCCGCGCCTACGCGTTTTTAAATAACACTCTAGGGGTAGGACAGACATGGAACAGACGTGGAATCGGTTTCGCAGCAATTCGTTTCTGTCACGCCGCTTCCGCAGCATGCTCAATCAAATTACTCGCAATATTATATATTTTAAACGATAGGCTTAATGATTTTCGATTAAATAAACGTTATATCCAATAACGTTATACGAAATAAGTTTTAGAGTATATAAATGTTATGTCTAAAGAAATTACATCAACAGTTGGTATAACTCACTATCTTGTGAACGTTATTGAAATGAAAATATACCAAATAACTTTTTATGATATGAGACGCACCCCGCTAAATCAGTACGGATTTGTTTCGAACAGACCAGTTAAAAAACCGTGTTCAATTCAATTGCACACTATTTTGTAAAACCTCTTTTAACGTTGCTTGGCCGCAAAAACGTACTCATTTGACGCGAGTTGAGCACGGGTTGGTTGAATTGTGTAGTAATACAAAAGCGTGTGTATTTCGCGAGACCGATGTCGCCAGTTGGACACGGAAAGGGAAATACGCGACGATGATTTAGTGCATTCACTAGAGGTCAGTGAAGATGATGAGCCTCTACCATATGAAATAGAGATTGAAAATAATGATATGACTGGTAGATCCTCGGTACATGAGAGATCCGTGATTCAGAATATGTAATTAATAAAAATAGGGGCAAGGATACAAACAAAGAAAATAAAACACGCGGGGGAAATGTCTCTGATGAAATATTAAATGAAGGCGACAGACATGTATTCCAAGAAAATAGTGTAGTTATAGATTTTAGTAATTTTTAATTAAATCTCTGACTTTTATTCGTGAGAAAATATCCATCAAAAAATTTAATTGGATGAATAATCTTTAATTAATTAATAATAAATTAATAGTTTGAAAATCACTAGAAAAACACGCTTTTATAAGTGCACGTAAAAACAAAAAATTTGTTCGCGCTTTTCCTTTTTTTTTTGTAGCCTCCGTTTTCTTTGTGTTGCTGTTTCTGTTTTTATATTATTCCCACGAGTAGTGAACAATTAAACGGTCAATCACCCCAGAGGATTTGAAAGTGACATCACAAAAAGTTGACAAAAAGGTTAAAAAAACCGATAACGGATTTTCTTTAGGTTTGTTATCCTCAAACCTGATCCTGTTTGAAACCTGATCGTGTTCAAAGTCCATTACGTGGCTTTTCTCACAAGTACAAACACGACAATGATACGATATTCCATCATGGAATGCCACTGCCTATCTTCCGGCTTCATCATCAGACCTTGAAACCTAATCGTGGTCAAAGTTCATTACAAGACTTTTCTAAGAAATCCCAAACAGCTATGATACGATTTTCCATCATGAAGTTCCAGTTCATATCTTCCGGCTTCATCATCAGATCAGTTCGACAGTACCATATTATTGTATTGTCATCAGAACTACATACAGTTGCTAATTTTCATTACGCTACGACCCTTGGAAGATGGTTAAAGTAGTTGCCTTAGATTCCATTACATAGTTAGTTACATACAGGTCGACCTAATAAAAGCGTGTTAAAAAGCGTAGTTTCGAAGCAACTTTTTGTTACTACTCATTTTAAGTAAATTAATTAAATAAAATCATAGTAAGAATTTGTTTACTACACTAGTAGTTCTTTTTCTTAGGTCAATATGATCATTTACTGTTACGGTCTGTGCATTTACACACGTTATATTATTTTTTGTCATTCTTAAATAAAGTAAAACACTAAATACCTAACAATATAATGAATAAGTTAGTTTAATTCAGATTAAAAAGAAATGTATTTGATTTTGGCGACTCCGTGCCTTCTCTATTCTAAAACATCAAAACACACAAACTACATCGCAAACTCACCGCGAGCGTGCGCTCGAGTTTGCAATGTATTCTAGCGGGGGTGCTCCCCGCGTCTTCCGTTAAGCTACGCCCCTCGAGCTATGTCTTATTTTTTACGTATCACCTTAACTGTTGTCATTGCTCTCTTAACTTACAGGTGAATGACCAAATATTCCCTCAAGTGGTGCACGGTTTCTTGGACACCAATCCCATCATCAGAGAACAAACTGTGAAGTCGATAGTGCACCTCTCGTCCAAACTTAACTACAATAACTTGAATGTGGAGGTACTGCGGCACTTCGCTAGGCTACAGGCTAAAGATGACCAGGGTGGTATACGGTAAGTGACCTGCATTTTAAAGATTTATGCGTTAATCCAATGTAGTAAATTAATTTGTTGTTATTTATATTGCTAAAATTGGCTTTTTAATGAAAATAGTGATTTATTTATTTCCCTTTAAATCCTTTAAGGGTTACGGTCACATACAAACTGGCAAGTCTTCGTTCTTGAGAAGTATAGAATACTTTTTTTTAATTCAGAATAGGCTCGCGTTTGACCTCCATCTCACATGATGGTAAGTGATGATGTGGTCGAAGATGGAGCACGCTTGCCTAGAAGTAACCTATTCACTCTTGACTTAAAGACTCCTAGGTTATAGCGATCAGGAAACACAGACTCCGGCAGGGAATTCCACTCCTTAATAGTACGCACAATGAAAGTATTCCCAAAACGTTTTGTGCGTATGGGTGGGATGTCCACCATGTAACGATGGCGCATCGCCGTTTGTCTTGTAGTCCGATGATGGAACGGACTTGGCGGAATCAGATTGTGTAATTCCATCGCACACTCCCCGAAATGTAACCGATAGAAAACCGATAGACTTGCAACTCGTCGTCGGTGTTCAAGGTTACACAAAACTGTGATAAAATGTATTAGGACCTAGCCTGTACATTGTGGGGTTGCGAGAATGTTCTAATGCGATACGTGTCAAATTAAAATTAGATCATTCAATTCTCACAAAAACAACTTAGCTTACAGCGTCTGGCGTAGATCTCGCGACGGTCAATGAATTTTAATACATTCACGTCTACATGGATTATATCTAAGAAAACTTCCAATTCAAGGGTATTCTGAATTTCATGGATCGAATTAGGAATTTTTGGACGTTAATAGACAACAGACGTTCCACGATCGCGGCTTTACCAATCCTCCTTACGATATCTCCACTCGTCGCCTAAACAACATGTTGTTCCCAGGACCAACACAACAGTCTGCCTCGGCAAGATAGCCCAACACTTGCACCCTCAGATTCGACAGAAGGTGCTAGTATCAGCGTTTGTTCGGTCTACACGGGATAACTTCCCTCCCGCTAGACAAGCTGGGGTCTTAGCGTTAGCGGCCACGCAACAGTACTTCTTATTGGCTGAGGTGGCGAATAGAGTGCTGCCTGCTCTATGCCCTCTTACTAATGACCCGGAGAAGCAAGTATGTTTATTTATTTATTTACATTTATTATTTGTTGACAGTTCTTTTACATATTTACAACCGCATTTATAAATAGTAGATTATTAACCAAGGGCTGTATGACATCAATTGCATACGAGGTTTTTGGCGCCTGAGCGAAGCGAAGGCGCTAATTAACCCGAGTATGCAATTGATGCTTACGCCCGAGATAAATACTCTGCTTTACATATCGATTGTGAGGTAAGTAAACAACAAGACAGCAGGTTTCAATGAACATTTATTAAGAAGAAAAAAATGTGTATTTAATTAAAATTAATAGTAAAATTATTACAATTTGTTAGAGATATGGTCACGTTCTTTTTAGGTATATTTATAGTTTGAATATGAGTTTGTGATGATAAGACTTGAGTTTGAGTGACTTGAGGTTCTTGCATCGTAAATGGCGGCAGTTGACTGGT
This sequence comes from Tholera decimalis, assembly GCA_943138885.2. Lineage (NCBI taxonomy): Eukaryota > Metazoa > Arthropoda > Insecta > Lepidoptera > Noctuidae > Tholera > Tholera decimalis. Next base: position 24,136,361 of record OW964565.2, read on the forward strand.
ACTATTTTCTTCATTAAAAAATGGCTCAGATGATGTGCTTTGACGTGGTGATTTTAAGTTTATATTTTCTGTTATTTTAGAAGTAATTTTGCTTTTGTTTGCCATCGAATCTTCGATATAACCTTCGGCCACTTTGCTGGACTTCCAGCCGCCGTGCCTTTTTAACAGAGTGAGGTTGGCTCCCGAATCAGCCAATAGAGTCGCTGATGTTCTGCGAAAGCAATGCCCGGTGTATAACTCTACGTTACTCAGTTTTAAATATGTGGCTATTTGCTTTGGCATGCCTGTAAATTTGTTTTTTCCTATTACTTGTCTGTGGCATTTTCCTTTACTGTAATTAAGAAAAAAACGATTTGTATCCACGTTTTCAGGCCGAAGAGCTTGATATTTTTCAACATAATTTGCAAATTCTTCATGCACAACAAATGACCGGTCAATTTTAGTTTTCGTGTTAGGCAGTTTTATGAGTAGTAATTTGTTATGTTTTTCTACATTTTCTATTGTCAAGTTTGTCAATTCCACGGTTCTGCAGGCTCCCGATATCCCAAAAATTAGAACAACCTGTAAAAAAGACATAAGTTGTATTAAAGGCACCAAATTCGCATAGTATTTCTGTGAAATATTTTGGTAACTTATTAAAAAGGGCAAGTAAATACGTAGGTACCTTTATTGCTAAATAAATTTCATCCGGAGCTTCATTTAAGAATTTCTGTACTTCTTCTGCAGTAAATACCTTCGATTTCTTGCTTTTAAAGCCGTCAGACTGCCTTTTCAAGAAAGCAGTAAGTTTAGAAAAATCTTTCAAATTCACGTCATGTTTTGTCATCATTGTAGATTTTAGCATGGAATAAAAGCACCATAAACTGGAAGGTTGTAGCCTCTTAGATAATTCATCAAAATATGATATAAAAACACTTTCAGAAAGAGATTTCACTTTTTTTTCTGACCGCCATTTCATAAATTCGTCGTATGCCTTTACATATCTTTCTTTCGAGTTCGGCGGTAATATATTTTCGACAACTGTTTTTGCCCTTTCTTTAATAAAATCGGGCGTTAGATCTATGTCTTCGTCACTAGACATGTTTAAAACTTTTGAAAAAGAACTCAAACAAGAAAATTAATTATTTTCGCGATGCTTTCGCGCCTACTAATAGACTGCCTTTTTTTTTCACGCACGCAAGCGCGTCAAATCTTGCTGGCCAGTTTGATTTTTAAATCGATTCCATCTAACATACGATGTGGAAACAAATAGTTCCATATTTAAAATAAAATCTTTATAAAATAAATTGTCTAGATTCCGATTCGAGTAATTAATCGATACCGAGAAAAAAAAATTAACTTTTTAAAAATATTCTTCGTGCAGTATGAGTATAATATTATAATAATACTTTACATATCTCTTGCTCTGTAAGTACACCCTTACACCCCTGAATGCCGGGGTGTATGACTATCATTACAGCATAGGTTTTGGAATTTGAAAAAAGAACTGTCATACTCATACTGCACGAAGAATATTTTTAAAAAGTTAATTTTTTTTTTCTCGGTATCGATTAATTACTCGAATCGGAATCTAGACAATTTATTTTATAAAGATTTTATTTTAAATATGGAACTATTTGTTTCCACATCGTATGTTAGATGGAATCGATTTAAAAATCAAACTGGCCAGCAAGATTTGACGCGCTTGCGTGCGTGAAAAAAAAAGGCAGTCTATTAGTAGGCGCGAAAGCATCGCGAAAATAATTAATTTTCTTGTTTGAGTTCTTTTTCAAAAGTTTTAAACATGTCTAGTGACGAAGACATAGATCTAACGCCCGATTTTATTAAAGAAAGGGCAAAAACAGTTGTCGAAAATATATTACCGCCGAACTCGAAAGAAAGATATGTAAAGGCATACGACGAATTTATGAAATGGCGGTCAGAAAAAAAAGTGAAATCTCTTTCTGAAAGTGTTTTTATATCATATTTTGATGAATTATCTAAGAGGCTACAACCTTCCAGTTTATGGTGCTTTTATTCCATGCTAAAATCTACAATGATGACAAAACATGACGTGAATTTGAAAGATTTTTCTAAACTTACTGCTTTCTTGAAAAGGCAGTCTGACGGCTTTAAAAGCAAGAAATCGAAGGTATTTACTGCAGAAGAAGTACAGAAATTCTTAAATGAAGCTCCGGATGAAATTTATTTAGCAATAAAGGTACCTACGTATTTACTTGCCCTTTTTAATAAGTTACCAAAATATTTCACAGAAATACTATGCGAATTTGGTGCCTTTAATACAACTTATGTCTTTTTTACAGGTTGTTCTAATTTTTGGGATATCGGGAGCCTGCAGAACCGTGGAATTGACAAACTTGACAATAGAAAATGTAGAAAAACATAACAAATTACTACTCATAAAACTGCCTAACACGAAAACTAAAATTGACCGGTCATTTGTTGTGCATGAAGAATTTGCAAATTATGTTGAAAAATATCAAGCTCTTCGGCCTGAAAACGTGGATACAAATCGTTTTTTTCTTAATTACAGTAAAGGAAAATGCCACAGACAAGTAATAGGAAAAAACAAATTTACAGGCATGCCAAAGCAAATAGCCACATATTTAAAACTGAGTAACGTAGAGTTATACACCGGGCATTGCTTTCGCAGAACATCAGCGACTCTATTGGCTGATTCGGGAGCCAACCTCACTCTGTTAAAAAGGCACGGCGGCTGGAAGTCCAGCAAAGTGGCCGAAGGTTATATCGAAGATTCGATGGCAAACAAAAGCAAAATTACTTCTAAAATAACAGAAAATATAAACTTAAAATCACCACGTCAAAGCACATCATCTGAGCCATTTTTTAATGAAGAAAATAGTACCAGTCAACTGCCGCCATTTACGATGCAAGAACCTCAAGTCACTCAAACTCAAGTCTTATCATCACAAACTCATATTCAAACTATAAATATACCTAAAAAGAACGTGACCATATCTCTTACAAATTGTAATAATTTTACTATTAATTTTAATTAAATACACATTTTTTTCTTCTTAATAAATGTTCATTGAAACCTGCTGTCTTGTTGTTTACTTACCTCACAATCGATATGTAAAGCAGAGTATTTATCTCGGGCGTAAGCATCAATTGCATACTCGGGTTAATTAGCGCCTTCGCTTCGCTCAGGCGCCAAAAACCTCGTATGCAATTGATGTCATACAGCCCTTGGTTAATAATCTACTATTAAGAGTATTTATTCTGGATGGCCCACTCTTGACCTCAATCACTACTGATGCTAAAGGAGAATTTGAATTACGAATGTGCTATTTAAGCCTGTATGGAAAGGGCGGCCGCCCATTGCAACTTTTTGTCACCAAGACTTATTGTTACTGTCCCACGATGCGCTCACTGAGGTGACTTCTTGTGTAATAAATCACGTTGAACGTGATTTATTACCCAAGAAGTCACCTGACCATTACAAAAATGAACGCGTCGCGTTCGACGACTTCAACGAGGTTGTCAAACTAATCTTACTACCTACTTACTTATTTTAAATAACATGTTTTATTATATGCTTTTCGTTTAAACGCCCATCTTTACGGATGAGTGACAAAAAGTCACCAGTGAGCGGACTCCCATAGTAATGTACATGGCGAGTGACAGTCACGTCACTCCAGTACTGCCTGTGGCTGCAACTTTTTGTCACCGTCTTATCAAGTCACCATAATGAGCGCACTCAGTATAGTTTTCATAGCACTTGACTAAGTGACAAAAAGTCACGGTGACAAAAAGTTGTAATTAGCAGCCGGTCTAAATAGTAAATTAAATTTCATTTCATAGCTGGGTAAATGATTTTAGAAAATAATCATAGAAAACATCGCAAGCTCGAAAGTAAAATATTTTCCACTTTTTATTTATCTAAAATGACTCGATTTTACACTGATTTGCAGCTATATTTATATAAAGTACAAAATATTATGCACTGGAGTATAGAGCATATTATTTACAGGTGCGTGATGCAGCTTTTAGGACAATAAAAGGTTTCCTCGGAAAATTAGAGAAGGTGTCCGAAGACCCTAGTTTGAAAGAAGGAATGGGTAAGTTATTCACTAACATTTTTACACCTCTTTATATCATCATCGTAAAATCGTAAACTATTTATTTATTTAATTATTCTTATCAATTTAGAGAACGAAGGAAATTCATCGCTAATGCTTCTCGATATACGTCAGCTAAGTTGTAATGAACCTCATCACTGTCGAGTTGTAGGGTCAATTCCCACTGAAAGAGCAACGGCCATAAGAGCAAGACTGAACGTGGCGCCAGACGAGGCAATGTGGCGCTGCCGCTGCAAATAACTGTGAACTTTTAAATTACGTAGATAAGATTCAAAATTATTTGTAATATTTGGCCTAAAAAAGCCGCTGCCGGCTGCTGCTCTTTAAGTGGGAATTAACCCTTATGCAGCAGCAATACCCTGTGAAGGTGATTGTCAAGTTTCGAAAAAAGAAATCTGTTGCAAATAGATCATATTATAAAAAAACAGATGCAAAAAGATTTTATTTAAAAAACAATCTGGTGCAAAGAGATTCAATTCTAGAAAATACCACCTGATTCTTTTTGCTGTAATTTTTCGGATGGTACTAATAGATTTGGAATGCAATCTGCTTTTACTACATATTATTAGTGTTTAAGTCCTGCAACTAAGCTAAATATGCTTGTATCTGGAGTGGGTTCACGGCAATAGTGTAGTGATTCAAACCCGCAATCTATCGATCACAAGGCCGACACCTTAGCCTTCAAATCACAAGGATATTGTAATATTTTCTCAATTTTCTATTGACGTGACAACGTCTTATAATTCGATGAAGCTGGCTGCACGCACGAAAATACATGACTCATGCGGCGTTACTCGCTCTGAGGCATAGATGATACATGTATTTGCTCTGAGGCATTCCATCGCTCTGAGGCGTTCCAAAGCAAATCAAATTGGATCTACAAGTTGACATTTATGTATGAATCAACGAGTCAAGAACTAGGCTATCATAAAACGGTAAGATATGACGTCACTGTGTAGGGATTCTTTGACATTTATGTATGACTCAACGAGTCAAGTACTAGGCTATCATAAAACGCTAAGAGATGACGTCACTGTGTAGGGATTCTTCCATTGTCATGAGAGGTGGAGTAATAGTGATGTAAAATTAAAATTTTCTTTTGAAAAATGCAACCATTCCATCAGTATTTTCTTATGACGTTGTCACGTTCAACTATCGTCAGTAAACCGACTTTACAGACAACCGATTTTTTTTATATTTAGAGGCCGACGTTCACACAGCGACTCCGTCGCTCAGTAACGCAGCGGCGACGTGGGCGGGCTGGGCTGTTACAGCCGTCACCGCTAAGTTCTACCGCTCGCACTCCGACACCGCTCGTGTATCGCACACCAAGTCTGTGCTCTCTAAACCTGGCTCGCTAGGTAAGTTATACAACGTGTAATTTAAAGGGTATATACATACCAAGTGCACGATTTCTTTAGATGATAATAAACGCTATGGCAAGGGTTTTATAATCCTATGTCTACATGTGTGAAGTATGATAGAAATTTAAATACATTGATACCAGAGGCAGAATTTTCAAATTAAGAAGAACGAAGAGAATCACCGTGTTATTGGCAAGTGACGTGGAATGTTATCGACCCTCGTAGTGCTGTGACACGTTTGTTATGATTGGTATTCAAGGAACATATGAAACCGATAATTTGGTATCAATTGTTTGAGTCACTTATTTTGAGCTGAAACTGTGCATAGAGACTCCATACCAGATGTTGTCTTCAGCCCCTTTGGATAGATATGGGGTTTCCGTTACACGTTGTATATTTATTTATTTAACATGTATGGAGGACTAACAGCTATTTATACACGGGATAATCTTTACATAGTATAAAACAATGTAGCTCCCGCTGTCTGTACGCTTAGATCTTTTAAACAATGCAGCCGATTTTAATGCAGTTCAACAATAGACAGAGTGATTCAAGAGGGAGGTTTATATGTATAATACATGCATATTATTAGTATATTGCACACGTGCGAAGCTGGGGCAGGTCGCTAGTAATAGAAGGAGTAAACAGTGAGCCAATTAAAAGTCCTCACGTTTAGGGACAGAAAAAACTTAAACACTTACATCTTAATATATATATATTAAGGGAAAAGTTTGTATCTATCTATCTATACCCATGTCCATAAAACTGTGTTACGTATGCGATTAGTATGCTTAGTATTCATTGCTATACGTCTAGTGAAAATAGCACCTCAATACCTTGTATGAATGTCGGGCAGGTATCCGCAACTCCACAACCATTCGTGCATTTTGCGTATTGGTTGGATAAATTTATCATTCGATCCATACCAGTTCCTCTACGAGCAACGCTCCAGTTGTTTACCATTTTGTGGAGGGTACATAGGTTGCCGAAGTATTTGGTCCTGTAATCCGCGATTACGATTATATATGCCTACCGCTTCACGTATCGCCGTCGATACATCCGACAGTGGGCTGCCGCACGCCTGCCTGAGCCGTTTTAAATAATTTTGACAACGTCATAATGGATCGACCTAAAAACAATTAATTTTCCTCCGCTTTGCTCCTGGTTCCTTTTTGATTATTTGCGCGGAATTTTATTAAAATTAAAATTATTTACGCGGTTAACCGGATATTTTCGACACTAAAATTTAATAATCGGGAATTCAGGGAAGGAAAAAATGCATCTATCATTTTATTAAACTGAAACATCAATAAATAAAAAATAATTGTTTTTCTGTATTCGTTTTATTGCCATTATCATCATATACAACCCTAGGACATTCGATGGATGACATGGGTCGCGCGGCGGGCAAAACAATCTCAACTCTCTGTGTGCGTACTTATGGTACATTTCTTCTTGCTACAAAGAGCTGGTATTATTATTAAGATTTTGTAGGCTATTATAGCGTAGGTATTTTCGCTTTTGTATGAGAGTGATGTATCTCGTTCAATTTTAATTCAGTAGGTAGCTTTTTTATTGATATTAGGCTCGTGTTTGAACACCATCTCACCTGATGGTAATTATGTGCAGCAGATGAAGCACACTTACCTAGAGGAAGCCTATTCACTTTTTACTCCTTAGACCGCCAGGTTATAGCTATCAAGAAACACAGATATATTTATATTCTCGTCTTGCAGAGCAACCATCTTCAAGCAGTATGTCAACGACGACGTCATCGGTGACGTCGATGACGTCACTCGAACATAGTGAGTCGGCTTCCGACTACGATCCTGATCATTGGGATATGGCGGCTTGGGGCGAGATCGACTCAAGCGCAGGTAGGTTGATTGTTTTCTTGTGTGTCTGCATCTGGCAGGTCAACCTCTGAGGTTGTCGGCTGCTTAACCGGACTTGCCTGTGGTTGCCATAATTAATAAATTAATTAAAGCCTCCAGCCAGGGCTTATTATACAAACTGAAGGTATGTTGAATCAGATCATTTTTTCTTATATAAGGGCCACTTGCAGCAAAATTTCTAAAATCTCGATTTTATTAACGCTAGATTTAACTCAAAATCTTAAATCTTAAATTAAATAAATCACTTCCAGTATAGACTTTTCGAGAGAAAAACGGGGTTTCTAAATACTGCACGATTACCTCGTCATCATCTGATAACAAATCAATATCAATGTACACTTCTAAAGCCAATAAATCCATTTTCACGTAATATCAGAAAGAACAACTGATTTGAACTGATTAAAATAACGTCATCTGTCATTTAAATCGAGATTTTAAGCTAAATCAGTAGTGAGCAAGACGTTAAATCAGATTTAGACCTAAATCGAGTTTTTGTTACAGTAAATCTCGATTTAAAGTGTTGCTGCAAGTGGCCCTTAATAAGTGAAGCCCCTTTTTACGAAAATTAAGCGGTCGGAGGAGTATGAAGTTTAGCATAGTTAAAACTTTATATGGAGAGTGCAGAAAGCTAATCTTACTTCTTATATATTTTATAAATATAATATATTTATTCAATAAGTTAAATTCGAAAATTACAAGTATAGGTATCTTATAAAAATATTGTTGGTAATACAATGTTTGATGCCTGTATTAGGTTAATTAAAACCTGTATCACAGCAACATGGGTTCATTGGTAAAATATATATAATAATAATATAAGGTAACGGAAACCTTCAGTAGCGCCATCAGGATGAAATTTGGGGTGGACAAATGTGCGGTCATGCATGTAAAGCGAGGGGAGATTATGGAATCCGTGGGAACTCAACTCTCGGATTCCATACACCTAAGATCCCTCGGCTCAACTGAAACCTACAAGTATTTGGGTATGTCAGAGGCACGAGGCATCAATGTTGCTTATGTTAAACAGTCATTGAAAGAACGCTTCTTTGGCCGCCTGAATAAAGTACTGAATAATCTTCTATCAGGCGGAAACAAGATGCGTGCCTTCAATGGTTGGGTCATACCAGTATTTATGTACTCTTTTGGCATACTCAAGTGGACTCAGACTGAACTTGACGCCTTGGACAGGCGGGTCCGCACAACGCTGACTGCAAATCGAATGCATCACCCACGTTCATCGGTGATGAGGCTGTATATCCCGCGGAAGTGCGGGGGTCGTGGCTTTTTAAATACAAAGACCCTGCACAACCGCGAGGTATTCAGCCTTAGGGAATATATCCTAGAAGCCGACGTGGGTATGCATCGAGATGTGGTAGCGGTGGACAAAGGCCTCACTCCGCTCTCCTTAGGTACCGATAATTGGCGCATACCTGTAGATTACGTTATTACCATACGAGTATTAGATACTAATGACCGCAGAGAAGTATGGCAGAGTAAGGAGCTTCACGGACGTTATTACCGGGCCCTTCATGGGTCTGACGTAGATACATTAGCGTCCGTAGCCTGGCTACGTTTTGGCGACCTCTTCGGGGAAACCGAAGGTTTTGTCTGTGCTATTATGGATGAAGTTATGATGACGAATAACTATCGGAAATATATTGTGAAGGATGGTACGGTAGACCTATGTCGGGCATGTCACAAACCGGGAGAATCCATTCATCACATTATCTCCGGTTGTTATCGTCTGGCTAACGGAGACTATTTGCATAGACACAACCTTGTTACTAGGATTGTTCACCAGCAACTTGCTCTTAAATACAATCTCGTGGAATCAGAAGTACCATACTATAGGTATGTGCCCGACCCAGTTCTAGAAAATGGCAATATTACACTGTACTGGGATCGGTCTATCATCACTGACAGGACTATTGTTGCCAATAAGCCTGATATAGTGGTAATATACCGATTAGAGCGTCGCACAGTGATTGCTGATATAGCGGTCCCTCATGACGAGAACCTCGTGAAAGCCGAGAAAGATAAGCAAATTAAGTATCTTGACTTGGCTCACGAGGTTGTTGACATGTGGGATGTGGATACAGCAATCATTGTGCCGATAGTCATCTCAGCCAATGGCATAATAGCCAAGAGCCTCGACAAACATCTTAGGAGGCTCTCGTTGGGCAGCTGGATCAAAGGCTTGATCCAGAAAGCAGTACTTCTGGACACGGCACGAATTGTTAGGAGGTTCCTCTCTCAAGAGCCCTGACCACCGGTAGCTTGGACCCTGTTCCCGATACCGATGGTCTACTGTTTTTTATATTTTTAAATGTTTTTTTTTTTTTTTTTAAATGTAAATAATATGTACATAAAATATAATAATATATGGTATGGGTAAATGCGAAAGTTGTGAGGATAGATGGATGGATGTCGGAATCAAGATTTACGTCGGAAAAACCTCGACGCGAACGAAGTCGCGGGCAGAAGCTAGTAGGCTTATATTAATCTTGATGAAAAAAAAATTGTTTTCCATAGTGTTTGTAGGAAATACAATGTCATATTTGCGGTTTTAGAAAATGTGCTATATATATCTCAAAAACTACTGACCCGATCTCGTTCAAACCAATTTTCGTTGGAAGTTTTTATTAAGATCTACAGCATATATTTTTTTTGGATTTTTCACTCCAATATTACAGGAGTTAAAGGGGGGGACACATTTTACCACTTTTGATAGCGTATATCTCTTAAATGATTGACTTTAAGAAAAAGTGTATACAGAATACAGCTACCTACCAAGTTTCACGTATGTAGTGCTAATAGTTTTGGAATAAAAAGGCTGTGACATATGAACGAACGGATGGACGGACAGACAGACAGATAGACATGACGAAACTATAGGGGTTCAGTTTTTTGCCATTCGGCAACGGAACGCTAAAAAATAGTACTCATAAGTTTGAAAAGAAAAATAAAGGCAATTTAAATGCGAATATGACGTTATTTATTTTATTAATCACAGACAAAAATAGGAGCCATAGAATAGTAGTATAATTAATAATAAACATACAATCACATAATTTAAATTGGATAAATATTTTACTTCTACTTACAATAGAAACTGGCTATTTTTCTAAAAATAGATTGAATTACTGAAAGCATCATGTATTTTATACATTTTGTACTAATTTATTTAATATAATAAAATACAGGTTAAACACTAGTTAAACAAGATCTTACACTTGATATAATTAAACTTGCAAAATCACTTTTCTTCTTGATAGTCACATCTTTGAGATGGCAATCTGAAACCAATGAACGAATTATAAATGTTTGAGTGTGCCTTACTTGCGCTGATGTTGTTTTGTAATTAACGTAACATGAAACTAATAGATATGTAGTGTTTTGCAAAATTCTATGAAAACTTTTGCTACGCAATTTAAACACAATGTGAATGTTTATTTTAGGTACCGGTGCAAGCGTAAAGTCTCCGCCCAGCAGCGGCAGTGCGCAAGCGACGCCTGCGCTCGCCGCCCTCTGTGAGGACGAGTGGGACAACGAGGAATGGGGCGAGTTACAGGAACAACCCGTAAGTATACTATTTTTGTTTCGGTAGGTACCTGTTTCATACAGCGGGAGGACACGCTCGGGTGTCGTCATTGTGAGGACCACCTGGAGGACACGGTCGAGGTATGCCCTGCTTGGTAGGAGCACCACTGTGTCCTCGTGGAGGCGATCAGCGGCGGGGACCTCTCGCGCCGGGCCCTGGTTCAGACCATGGTGCGGAGCGAGAGGGAATGGGATACAGTCACCTTCTTCTGTGAAGCAGTCATGCTAGCAAAGGAGAAGGCCGAACGTGCGAGGGAGAAGCATCTCTCTTCTTCACGCCCAAGCCGCCGCGGGAGATCACCCGGGTGTCGGGGATCGCGTGCAGATCTCCGGCCACCGTAGGCGCGGGCTTGCGGACGGCGAGCAAGGGTAGCTCACCGTCCGGTAAGGACCAGGCCTGGGTCGGCGGCGCGTTCTGTTCCACGCGCGCCTCAAAGCTGTCAGCAATAGTGACGGGGTCCTATAGAGCCATTGCCTGCCGGGGTTGCTAATGAGTTACCGCGGCCCCGGAACTTAAGGGCACCTAAAGGAGCAGGGTGGGTTTTTAGTCAGTAGAAGTCTGACACTCCCTTCCGCTCCACCCTGAGCGGGAGAAGTCATTCGATGACTTTCCCAACCAGAGAAAAAAAAAGTATACTAGGTACTTTAGACATTACTAGTGCTTTATCGTGCGTAAGACGATTTTTACCCGTTTTAGGCCCCTATCATACGGGAGGGATGGATAAATAGATAGAATATACTTTTCATCACACTTGCGCGTAAACAGTATCTAAACATACAGGTTAACTTGGCTGTAATGCCCCATATAAAACCCTCGGGCTTTTTTTGTCAAGAAACCCAAGGTCGGTAAGTACTTTTTTTTTTTTTAATTTATAGCACAGCACACAGGTCATGCAAGTTCAAGCAAAGATTTGTACACGCAATTGAAAAATTTTCTTAAAATGTTATCTAAACAGGAATGTCATTGCAATCTCGCTACATGTTACTTAAATACTCAACTAATGTTCTTAATAATCGATTTTAATACTTTTTTGTATCAAACCGTCGAAATTATTTTTATTTTTTTCACTCCGTCATGGCAGTATACCTACGTAAGTATTTGCCCTTAACGTTTCTGAACGAAACATTTGTATAATCTGTGGTGTGGGAATAAAGCCCGCCATCCGCTTAAAAAAAAAGTTCACTTATTTCGTAGGTTACGTTATAATAGTTGTGCTGACTTGTGTATTAAAGCTATAATTCATAATTATTTACCTTTTGCATTTGAAGACAAGTAAAAAAGTTATTTTTATGTCGTCGGCGTCGTCCGATGAGTGTGATTTAAATGCAACACCGCTAGATATTATCCATGCAGCAAAAACAATTAATGATGTACAGTGACTATAAATTGTAATAAATAAGATTTTTTCTGCCCTATAATTTTATTTATTTACTCGCAAATGTGATGAAAAACATTGTATGTTTCACGGGCGGTACGGGAATTACGAACCTCGACTCAGAAAGCCCTCAGTCTCCGACTTCGGGCTTCTACTAGAGCCTCGATCGTAATTCTTTACTTACCGCCCTTAATACACAATATACTATTATTGTACACCATTATGTGGTATTACACCACCAACTTTGGCTACTATGGCCGTATGTGAAAACATTACGCAAATGCAGACCCATCTCAAGATGCTTCCCATCCTTCTGTAAGAAAGATAAATGATTGTCGACCCCACTTTGCCTAAATGGTCTTACGTAATGAATGAATGGACCCTAGATTGATATACTATTTATTGTACACCATAATATCATTAAATAAGGACTTAACAAAGGGTGTTAAAATGGGCGGTCTTATCGCCAAAACTGATCTTTTACAAACAAGCTCGATATATCGATACTGCCCCTTAAGTCACTATCTTTTTATTGTTATTATTATTTATTCAATGACCTATCGATCCCACAAAACCTGCTGAACCAAACGTCCTATAGGCAATCTGTACTTTTTATGTGATTTCAAAATAACTGTGTTTTCTAAAGTGCGTAGTTATTCACACGACACTAACACAGAAATAAACTTTTTTAAATTTTGTTGTCCGTCTTCCAGTTCGTCCAGGTAATGTCTGGAACGGTTAAACCGATTTTAATAGGACTTTCAGTGGAAGACTTTATACTTTTATTAAGGTACTTCTCATCCCGGAATTCCCACAGGATCAGGAAAACGAAGTCACAGACACAGCTACTTATATTTCCAATTTCCATTTCCAGTTAGCAGAATCCGAGCTAGCGAGTCCATCGGAAACATGGAACAACTCTCAGTGGACGGACCCGGTGTTCAACAACGCTAATGCGACGTATGTGCGGGGCGGACGGTTGGAACACCGACCTACAGCGCTCACGGCGCAACAGAACAGTAACGACTCACTCGGCGGATGGGAGGACAGCGAGTTCGAACCTATCGAGGAGAATGTTGACGGTACGGACGGTAGGATTAAGGATAGATTGATTTTGTTTGAAGGTGTTGTTTGTTGTTCTGAACTCGACTCAAGCATATTTAGCTTAGTTGGAGGGGTTAACAAGATTGCTAGTCATGTGAAATCTACCCGCGCGCACCTACTATGCGCGAACAAAAAACGCAATGCAGAGTAAACGAAAGATCATCAACGTAAATATTTTTTTTAGACTTTTGTTGATTTTTAAGAAACGGCTTGTCCGATTTCGATAAAATTTTCATGGGACCATTTGGGAAGTATACCCTTTCTAACAAGATAAGAATTTTTCAAAACGGTTGGCAAACGACGGAGTTCAGCCCGGACAAACATAAAAAAAAAATACAAACATCCGAATTGAGAACCTCCTCCTTTTTTAGAAGTCGGTTAAAAAAAATGAGTGTGGCACTCGGAGACTGCCGCGGTAAAGCTATTGCATACCATTTTTTATCAACTTATGCAATTATAATTATTTATTTATTTTATTTATGAAGTATTTTTTTTTTCTTTGATATTAATTCAAGTTACACTTTTTGAGCGTGGTGACCGATAAGAAAACATTTATTTTTCTTTTATTGAATAAATGAGAAGTAAATATTGTTTAAAATATTTTTATTATCTTACAATACATGTAGGTTATTCAGGAAATTTTATCATTGAAACTATAGGTTTATTAGCAGCTAGTCTACACGCATACGTGTAGTCGCACGCACACAAACACCGTGCCGAAGTCTGCCGAACTGAAACGACGTTATACGATGCACGGCTTTCAACGCCGCACCGCTGTGCCGGTCGGAGTGGGGGTGTTAGGTTTATTTTCGTTACGGAATTTCTTGATTCGGTCGCTGCGCTCAAAGTCCGCGATAAAAGCTATGCAATAGCTTAAAAGGCTTGGGGAGCGTTCAAGTATTACGTAACGCAATTTTTGAAGATTTTTGAAATCCGGCCCCCTGTTGAAGGTTTCCCACCAATAACAAATAAAAAAGAAGATAGACTATTTGGAAGATGATATGACTAGAAAAGGGGACCACCGATATGCCAACTAATACAAAAAAAAAATGAGAGCAGAATACATCTTAATTATGAAGTGGAGACTTACAATAGGACTGACAGCGATACAATCCACTGTAGACCCTAGAATATCTCTCTCATCCCTTCTCAACTGTTTGTACTCATCATATAACCGACACCGTTCGTTTTCGACATGGGAAGTATTCATAAGGTTTTCTACACGAAAAAAAAAACTACAGAACACTCCATGCTATTCGACGATTATTCGTCAGTCAGAGTCAGAGCAGTCGGCCGCGCTGCCAATCCTGAGCTGTTTTTGGTGTCAATGTTCTCTTAACTCCTTTTCCTAGGAAGGGCGCAGGTCAAGTAACAAGTAGTAAGGGGAACACGGTGTCGACTCAAAATAGCCTAAGCAGAGTGGCTGAAATTGGTATTTAAATTGATCACATTTGAGCTTCATTGATAGTATAGTAATCGTGCATTGAGGCTGCATTTTTTGTTCATCTATAAATCATTTATCATAGCTAGTTCTTTCACGGCTTTTACTGCTTTGAAAACCAGCCCGCATTCCAATTTGTTTTTCTTTTAAGATATAGACTGAAAAATACCCAGCAGTAACACTTATTCAAAAATGATGTTACACTCGTCTTTGTTTTTCATGCAATGCTGTATTTTACAGAAAACAACGCCTCTAAGATGGACGAAATGAGAAGAAAGAGAGAGGAAAGAAAGCTTCAGAGGCAGAGAGAGATGGAAGCCCGAAGGTCGGCGCGGGGTCAAGGACCTATGAAGTTGGGCACTAAAATAACCACCGCGCCCCCCCCTTTCTAGTACCCAAACGACGGACAGGCTACACGGTGAACGATATTCCAAATAATTCTTTTAAAATTGGGACTCTTTTCAAAAATACATTTTTTGAATGTCGTCTTTTTAAGTGTTTAGCTGGGGAGTTGGCATTTTTATAGGCTCTAGACCAGTGACACTATGGTATTCTACTTGTCTTTGTTTTGGGGGCTTATGTCTTGGAATAGGGTTGGCAACGGAATAGTTAGTGTCAGGACTGCATTTTGAAGACAAAAAAAACTAACAGAGGTACTTTTTGTTTTACTTTTAAAATTAAAACAACGGCCTGATTATCCTGCAAACGTTTCGTGATGGTTTCAAAAGTTGCCTTCCCTATTTCAGATATTCCTCCTAGCATACATTTCGAATGTTGTATACTTCAAAATATTACTCCTTTCGAATCTTACTTTGAAAATGTCCATGCAATTCAATATTATACACACCAAGTAACAGATAATGGCTGTAAAAAAAGATGACTCCTAAATTGAAGCAAACATCTCTTTATAAATCCAGATATTAATTTCCTATATCTATGTAGTAAAGGAATGAATTTTGTTTGAAATGCATTTGTCTAGTTTAAGTTATATTTTATTTAATTTTAAAAACATTGTAGTTAAAATTTTACATCCATATTACTGAATATTATGAAAGCTATGTTATAGTGATAGGCTTTACAGATTTCTGGTAAAATACAGTTTTTTGATTATAAGAATCAGGAGTTTGGCGACTGTTTTTATAATGATTCAAAAGGACTGCTTCGACAATTGAGATGTAATATATACGCCTCTTCATCATACACATTAAACTTTTCAAATTAATTGGTTATTCATATTTCTTTTCTCAAGTTCACTGCATGGACCCTGTAATATTATTCGGCTTAGGACGATTATTGTATTATATCCACTTCACTCTACGCACATGCTAAAGAAATATAAACTAATATTCTATTTTATTCATGAAACTCAAAACTGGTGTAAAATTAACAAATATATGAACCGCCCGTAGATCGCTAGGTGTGGGCACAGCCTTAAATAAATAAAAAACAAAATAATTCCATTTAATCGATTGTGAATGACGTCATCATAGTGTTCTGATTGGTCGACATTAGGGAACAAGTATTGTAAATTGATATGCACCAAATATAGAGCGCTCAAGTGAGACTAGACGCCAATAAGGCATAAATTAATATTTTCAAATCGTACGTAGCGAGACATTCGTAACGCCGAACGGAGATTTTGACCTGTGGTGATTTTTTTAATTATATCGAGATATGATATTGAATTTTACAACGTTTATATAGTCACGTGATTGAATCGATAGTTTATTCATACTTTGGGGTTCATCCCTAGCTATCGATTCGATATGCACGTCACTATAAAAAAGTCGATGATACATAATCGATTGCCATGTTTTCCTCTAGCTTGTAACTATGCGTATGATATTCAAATAAATGTACAGATATAAAATGCTTTTTTCCTGTGGTATGGGATTTGTGCAATCGGCAAATGAGGGTGTCAATTTCATGTAAGTGCTTGTATGGAGAGTGTGTGAATTTATTAACCCGGTACTTGAAATTGATGGCTACGATAAGTGCCTTTTCACACGATAACTGCCTTCGTCCTAAGCAGCACGGTAAAAGATTCGAGCCAATGCTTACATACTTACTTATTACCTTACCCCGGGTAGCAATTACTGAGGTTCCGAGAATATCGCAGCCCCAGAACGTAAGGTCAAGTGGAGAAACAGGGTGGGTTTTAGTCAGAACGGGAGGAGTCATTTGATAATTTTCCTCCAGAAATAAAGGGTTCCCGACAATCAGACCGTGGGAGGGGGCACTTACAGTATATAAATAACGTGAGTAAACAGATAAACACAGTATATAGATTACCTATGTCATAGTCGAGTGTGAATTACGAAGAATTTTGCTTATAATATCAACAATATGTATGTTCTTATCCCGAGTCCTTACAATTTCAAGTATACGACAATTCCAACACCGCTCGTATGATAGTAAGTGCTATTTTATATGTATTATTAAAAGTATATTATAGATATTATGTAATATAAAGTATCAGACTGAACCGGTCTATGATTTTTATGTATTTTGTCAAGTGTAATACAATCATGTCTTTCACCGAGTTACACTATCTTTTAAATATCCCTTTAGTCCAATTCACTCTTTCATATAATATTATAACTCTATGGTATCAGCGCTCTTATTTTAGCCCATCAGTGACGTCAACATCGGGTTGCTTAGTTAAACGGCAACGTCAAAATAACGTCAATTTATGAGGTTGTTGGCTGCTTAGCCAGACTTGGCTTCCGCTCGTGGCTAAATAATTACAGCGGCACAGGTTGGTCTTCAAAGTTAAGCAACGCTTGTCGAGGTCAGTCGTGGATGGGTGACTATCTCAACATAACTAGTTTCCTCTTTGCCTCGAAAATCACTTTAAGCAGTTGGTTTCGGCTAACATTTGTACACATTTGACAGTCGTTATCCATCTTCCGGGTTGTGGAGGTCAGTTAAGGCAGTCGCTCCGTGTGCAGCAAATGATGACGAATTAATTGTTGGCTCTAGCTAGGGCTTATAATAAGCGTACAAACTAAGCAACTACATGCTAAGGGCACTAAAGCCTGCAATAGATGTTGGCCGAGCGTTGGCAAATAGGTACAAGGCAAGAAATAGTGTTCACACGTTCGACAAGTTCGTCGAACGCCAATGCAGACGACCAATGTAGAAGAGGGTCTGTAGAGCTGCCCACACGTCGGCCGAGCGCAGGCGAGCGCCTTTGATTTGTGACTAAAAACCGACATCGATCCGAAGTGAGGCAAGTGATCACGAGCAACGGCGAGCGAAGACAAGTTGCACCAAATGAGCTCTACCGGGTGAAATTGAATAGACGCGACAAATTTAAATATACAATAATACGTGTTGTCAAGAAAATTTAGAACATATCAAGTGTAAAATTAAAAAATAATTTATCAGTGTTACGAAAAACGTTAAAATAATTAAAGTATCAAAGAATTTCGCGTACCTACTACCGTTTTCGTGTAGTGGGCATGATTTAGGTACATTCTCGCTATGAATGAATCGCGCCGAGCGGAGCGCCCCCGGCCGCCCGGCCGCACGCGCACCGCTTTCGCGCGTTGCAATTAATAAAAATTTTGTGAAACCAAATTTCCCTTCATATTTTTGTCGGCTTAGGACTATCAAAAATACAATAAAAGTAAAATAGTAAAACAATGTTTTAGTGTAAGGTATAACCTGAATGTTTGTTACAACAACAAATTATTGTATTTTTGGCGTATTTAAAAATTTGGAATCACAGTATTTACAATAAATGAAATCGGTACACTTACGTGTATTTTATTAATTGTTCAAAATGTCCACCTTCGTTTTGTAAACACAATTGAACACGGCGCCGCAAATTGTCCTTAAGTTTTATTAATACAAAAGTTTGTGATTTTACAGTTTCGAATGCGAATTATTCTTAGAATTCTACATGGTAAGTGATGATGTGATCGAAGAGGGATATTTTAGCCGAAATCTTCACTGCGTTTCACGTAGATTTCTTACGGTGTTGTACCACACGACAATATCGAGATACTGTACGTTTGTTAACGGTTCACGACTATTTCGTCTCGTCTTAGGCATTGTTATGACACAAACACAAGACAATACAAATTATTCGCAATACGTAAAGTAGGATTTGCGGAATGCGCGCGCGACCGTGACCTACAAACGTTTTAGGTCGACTAATGAACGAAGCCAAGGCGATCGCCCTGCCGCCCACCCTGCGGCAGGGTGGTCGCCGGGAAGGGATATCTGCGCTGGCGATTATGCGAGGTTTGGCAACGTCGCGCGATACTTACACTAGAAAATAGGCAAAATTAGGTGAATGACCGCTATGAACGGCAACGTTTAATAACATGAGTACTCCACGATTATTATTGAGCACTGCGATGAGTCGGACGAGATTTTTTGATACTTTAATTTATCTTATTTATTTGGCCTATTAATTATTTTGTTCGAATACCGATAATTCCTACTTAAATAAAGATAATAACATCAATGGACCATTTTAAAACGATAATCACGTTTTTTTTTAACGATTTAGATTGTAGAAAAAGCAGTTTATAATTACTATGTTACTGTAACTGAAGCTCCCATTTCTTTTTGTCGCATTTATTCAAAGTCATCCTGTATACACGTTGGCGCTGGCCTCCACTCGGCCAACTAGGCAAGTGACACCGAGCGATAGCAAGACCAGGCAAATATTCCGTCTACATGTTGGTATTGGCCTTCACTCGACAACGCTCGGCCAACATGTATTGCAGGCTTTATATGGGGTACAGTCCTAATAGAAGAGGTCATCAGTCACAGAACCTATCCGATAGAGTACAAAATTCTTGAAACTTTGGTTGTGTTCCGTTTTGGAAATGTTCCCGAACATTCTAACAAGGTACCGCGGCCCTGGAACGTAAGGGCAAGCAGAGGAACACGGTGGGTATTTAGTCAGTAGAAGTCTGACACTCGCTCCATCTAGAGCATAATTTCCCCGACGAAAAAAAAATGGCAGCTAGGGACAGGCTGGATAGAACTACGATTTAGATTTAGGGACAAATTGACGACTACTGGCTCGAGCAAGGGTGGTGCTTAGCGGCGTGACTGATGTGCATTAAAAGCATGCAACAATAGTACCTATGTCTATAGCAGTAAGGTACAGAATACCGACTGATTTATTTCCTGTCGGCCTTCTAGAATTGAAAATTCTCTGTACTCTTAAAGCTTTTACGTATTAATTTTAAAATGAAATATGAATATTAAATAACAGAATGGAATTATTATTGAGAATGTTGAGATTTAGGGACATTTAGAAGTTTTATTATATATATTTTAAATATATTGATTGATATCAGTTTAGTAAAGTGTTCGCTAACTGAAGCTACAGTTTAGGTGTGGATAGACACAAGCCATGTATG
Organism: Tholera decimalis; assembly: GCA_943138885.2. Taxonomy (NCBI): domain Eukaryota; kingdom Metazoa; phylum Arthropoda; class Insecta; order Lepidoptera; family Noctuidae; genus Tholera; species Tholera decimalis. The sequence goes on from OW964565.2 coordinate 24,156,631, forward strand.
TATTATATAGTCGAGTTGACATCTTATTGAATGTGTGATAAACGAAATTCTTATTATATTCGCTAAATTTACACTTCTGTAAATAAAACATGTAAAATGGTCTCTTCTGATTTTTATTTTTGTGTCAAATGTAATCCCGCTCATACAGAACCTGAAGATGTATTGAAATAAAACTAAAATATAAAGCGATAGTGGTTTAATGATGCATTTTTAACACAAAACGTTAGTTACAAAAGAAATAATCTCTTTTATACTTACATACTTTTAAGTACATACTTTCAAAGCTTTAAATCTAATGTGTACATTACTAAAACTTAGCCAGTCATTGATAAGGTAACACAGTTAGCACAACTGACTAGGTTTTAAACTAAATTAAGCATAAAACTAATGTGCAACATAATTAAAACAAACGTTAGTATTTAGCTTTTCTATTAACACAATTACACAAATAAAAAGCAAAATAATCTAAAGCACGAAAGCTACTCCAAAATATAATAAAAAGGTCTTTACATGCGCGCATTGATGATATAACTACGTCTAAACATTATGTGCTAGGATATCCATAATCAATTAGTCACCCCATCAAATTGAAAGATCACATCAGGTGATATCACTATTTGATGGATAGAAAAATTGACCCTGCGACCGTAATCACACGAACGACCAAACAGAAACCACAACAAGATCCATTCGGCTTCACATAGACCAAAAAGGATGATTTTTATGATATAGAAAAATAAACTCAATCAAAATTATTAAATATAAAAAAATAAAATCAATATAAAAAAAATAAACTCAATCAAAAAAATCAAATCAAAAATATACTCAGGGCTTTGAATTGCAATTTTAAGGGTTCCATCGTGCCGATATCATGACGATGTATTCAATTGAAAGTTTATGGTAGTTTTATTATTCATGTCAAAAACATTATCTGTGCTCCTCTATGGTCCGAGCTAAGCCTACGATCAGAAAGCGTGATGCAAGTGAGAATAAGTGCTTTTTTTACTGCAAACAATAAGTCAAAAACAATATAAATATAAAAAAACAATCTAAAGTCGTGTTTGTAGATTAACCTCCTTGCCTAAAAGCCTGATTCAGGATCTGTTTTGTGATTTGACAATAACAACAAATAAATTGGCATTCAGAAAACAGGGCTCAATCATTAGCGTGCGCGGCGCTTTTTGCAGATTAGTTTTATTATTATTATTATACGCCAAATACTTTTATATTAAACACACATTAGAGCGCCGCACCCACAAATGAACGAATCAATTTAAGTACATTAATAGACAATCAATACACAACCTTGGTTCACCGAATTTTAATGATGCAACAAAACGCAAATGTATACAACCTCCAGCTTTTGAAAGCTCAAGTTCTATTTTCGTCAACCAATCACAGCAGTTCTTTCAAAATCTGGATGAAGATTCCATTTTCAAAAATTCGGTGACGTAATTTTTGTACATAGAGATGGAATGATGGGTGCTGGCTGGAAGTGCCGTGATGTCTGCTCGGCCTCTTGTGCGTACTTACAGTTTAGAGCGCAGGTCGGACGTCCCAGCGGCTAATTGTCAAGAAGGCTCCTCAAACCTGTAATGAGCAATGAAATTTATTTAAAAAGCTTCACTGAAAATATTTTGATAGACAAAACAAAGATGGTAGCCTCTTTTGAGTCTCGTACCGTCTCGTTTTTTTTTTTTATTGATGATAGGCTCGCGTTTGACCACCATCTCACCTGATGATAAGTGATGATGTAGTCGAAGATGGAGCAACAACAAAAAGTAACCTATTCAGTCTTGACTTAAAGACCCCCAGGTTATAGCTATCGAGAAACACAGACTCCGGCAGGGAATTCCACTCCTTAGCCGTACGCACAATGAAGGTATTCCCAAAACGTTTAGTGCGTATAGGTGGGATGTCCACCATGTAACGATGGTGCTTCGCCGTTTGTCTCGTAGTCCGATGATGGAACGGGCTTGGTGGAATTAGATTGTGTAATTCCATCGCACACTCCCCGAAATGTAACCGATAGAAAACCGATAGACTTGCAACTCGTCGCCGATGTTCAAGGCTCTGGAGCTTTGACTCGACCAGTGCATCGTTGCCAATGAGTCTCTTGGCCCGCTTTCCGAGGCATGGGGGTATCTCACCGCCAACTTCCAAACTCTGGTTTACTACTGAGAAATTATTTACAGAAAAACCCAATAGCACGTTTTCCCGACCCAGGAATCGAATTCGAGACCTCGTGTTCTGCAGTCGAGGCTGTTGAAAGTACTGGGTGTATTAGGATAAAAATTTGGTACGGATGTAGTCAACGGGAGCGAAACCCCGTGCTTCTAATCTAAATCTTAACATAGTATAAAGTAAAGTCGCTTCCCTGTGTCTGTCCCTATGTATGCTTAAATCTTTAAAACTACGTGTGCAGGATCAGGTTTGTTCCGTCGGAAATGAAGTGACTCGCGTTAACTTTTCAATTCGTATAATAAAATTCGTATTTACATTGGTTGGCAGTTGAAAAATAATGGCGGAATGAATACATTACAAGTGGTTTTATAGGCTTGAGTGAAGGAGAATGTGAGACCGAAGGAACGACTGAATGCGAGGCGATTGAAGGAACGACCGGGTTTGGTTTGACGGTCGGTAGTCTTCTTCTCTTGGTCGCTAGATGGCGCCCTGTACCACGTCTGATCGTGCGTTGCTGCGTCGTCGTGATGAGAGATGGCGTGAACATGCCCCCGGCCTTGAAAGCCCTGCTTTCGAAATGATTCTGAGTATGGAGTCAAGCGTCGTCGCTCACCGATTGCGGTGGCAGCGGGCAAATCTTGGAAAAGGCTCGTCTTATTGTTCCAGTACTGGTGTGTATGTCCGCTACTCGAGCCACGCCGTCTTTTCCGGGAAATATACGTAGAATGCGACCTAACCGCCACTTTAACGGCGGTAGGTTATCATCCTTTATGAAGACAAGGCTGCCCAGTGTGATGTCATCCTGCCTAGTCTTCCACTTGGTTCGCAGTTGCAACTCCGACACGTATTCTGTGGACCAGCGTCGCCAGAAGTGCTGCCGCAGTTGTTCGACTCGTTCGTAGCGTGTCAACCTCGAAGCCGGTTTATCTGTGATGTCTTCAGAAGGTGGTGCTGTCAACAGTCGGCCAATTAGGAAATGGGAGGGGGTTAGAGGAGTAAGGTCGGAAGGATCTGAGGAAAGAGGTGAAATTGGACGGGAATTTAGGACGGCTTCGATTTGTGTCAAAGCTGTGTAAAATTCTTCGTAAGTTAATCGCGCGTTACCCACTATGCGCCTCAGGTGATACTTGCACGAGCGTACCCCACTCTCCCATAGACCGCCAAAATGTGGAGAATAAGGAGGAATGAATCGAAATTCAATGTTATTATCTGAAGCATAATTAATAATAGTCTCTGATTCTTTGGTTAAAAATAAAGGAAATTCTTTCTCTGCACCTACGAAATTCTTGCCGTTATCCGAAAAAATGACGCAAGGTTTACCTCGCCTACTAATAAAACGTTTTAATGCTAGAATATAATCATTTGAAGAGAGACTTGTAACAAGCTCCAAGTGCATAGCTCGCGTCGTGAAGCATATGAATAAGCATATGTAAGCTTTAGTCAATCTTGAACCTCTGCCTTTTCTAGTTAATATAAACACTGGCCCCGCATAATCAACACCTGTTCGCATAAACGGGAAGCCAGGCTCCAAGCGCTCAGGCGGTAAGTTACCCATGATAGGTGCTAGTGTCTTACCTCGGATACGTGTACACTTCACGCACTCATGCACTATTTTTCTAGCTAAGTTTCTACCGTTCAATGGCCACCAACATTCACGCACCGTAGCTAAAAGAAGTTGAGGACCGGCATGTAATAATCGTATATGTTCATACCTAAATAAACAAATAGTGAAAGGATGTTTACTGCACAATAAAACTGGGTGTTTTTTATCGTAAGCAAAACTAGACGAGTTAAACAATCTTCCACCAACCCGAATTAATTTATGTTCATCCATAAAAACACTAAGACTAGAAACTTTATTATATTGCTTACAAGTTCGTTTAATAGGAATATTGCTTACTAAATTATTGTAAACATCTGGAAATGATTTTATTTGTACCAACCTAATTAGCATTCTTTGTGCGGCATTCAGTTCGCTTACTGATAAAGAACCGGTTTGCCGGCTGTCTTTAACAGTCGACTTGATGCGTGAGTTATCTATGAATCTAAGTATGTACGCTCCTATTCGTTTAAGCTTATTAAATGAAGAATATTTCTCAAAGTTAATTAAATCTTCGCATTGTACCGAAGGTAAACACGTTTGTTTACATTTTAAATCTGGTAAGTTATAAACATCTGAATTATCGCATTTAATTTGATCGAAATTATGTAAACTGTTATGTAAATAAGACGGACCGTGCCACCATAAATCACAATCCTTCAATAAGTCTAAACTATAACCTCTCGACAATAGATCAGCTGGGTTATCCTTGCTACTTACGTGTAACCACACCGAGTCGCCCGTGAGGTCATTGATCTCGGTCACTCGATTTTGTACAAATGTTTTGAGTAAATGTGGTGACGTTTTAACCCAACCCATGACTATTGTAGAATCCGTCCAGAAATATATTTTACTAAACTGTAACCTAAGAGATTCAACGATTTTCTTATATAATTTAGCTCCTATTAAGGCACCACAAAGTTCTAAACGAGGAATACTTATAGCCTTTAAAGGTGCGACTTTACTTTTGGCACATAACAAACGCACGGTTACGTCAGAGCTATCATTATAAGTACGTAAATAGGCACACGCGCCGTATGCGTCTTGAGACGCGTCGGTAAATATATGAAGCTCTGTATATTGACTGTGATCACCCTTAACGTGACGACAAATGCGAATGTCTTGGTAACTAATGGATCCGAAGGGTTATCGCGCCACAGTTTCAACCGTACAGACCTTTGATCAAACTGGAGAAGAACCTGACGAAACATTTTCTCCACGTCTGCATAAGCTACATAGTTATACCGTCTGAATCGCAACAAAATAGAAAAATGTTGTAACGCGGGTTTCGGAAACGGAATATCATTTAATGATTTATTCGAGCTAGTGACAGCACTAGCGTCGAACACTACGCGTAATTTTGTAGTCGTACTAGACTCCCTAATGACTCCATGGTGTGGAAGATAATAGTTAGGTTGACTACAAGTATCTAACTTCGACATGTGACCTAAGTCATTGTATTCTCGCATAAAGTTAGTGTACATACGTTTAAATTCTGGTAGACGTTCAAGTTTACGTTCCAAGGTTAAAAATCGTTTCTTCGCTAGCGTATAAGAATCACCCAGTGCGTCTGGTGCCTCTATTAGCGGTATACGAACCGAAAATCTACCATTTTCTTCGCGTTTAGTCGTATTATGAAATAATTCCTCACACATACGTTCATCATCTGTGAGAATTACACATGGTGATGAAGGAATATTTTCAATCTCCCAGAATAACCGGAGTTGCTTCTCTATGCCCTGACTGAAGTTACAATGAACGCGAGTAGGTTTTGGGTTCCTAATAAACACAGGACCGGACAATAACCATCCTAATTTAGAATTTTGTAAGAATGGTCCGCTAGGTAAACGTATTTTATCGGTTTCTAAAAGATCCCAAAATCTATCTGCACCTATCAGCAAATCAATATCCGAACTAACGTTAAACGTAGGATCTGCTAATGGTAGAAAATCAGGAATACGTATAAGATCAGCTTCTATGTTTATCGTAGGCAAACTGGTTGTTATGCATGGCAAGACAATACATCGAAGCTTGGTATAATAATCGTTTACTTTTGATCGAATTGAAATATCGCATGAATGGCATGACTGTGTGACAGATTGCCCCACACCCGAGATTTGAACTGTGGACTGTATATAAGACGCATTTATTCGTTTAGACAATTTCTCCGTAACAAAACAGTTCTGGCTTCCGTTATCTAAAAGCGCACGAGCTGTATGGAAAACATTGTTATTATCCGCTACTTCTACTAAGGCCGTAGAAAGTAAAACCGTATTTATTAATTTAAAATCACTAGTTGTTTTATCGCATACAACAGTGTTATTCGTACGATTAGGTAAAGAATGCGTCGCAGTAGTCGTAGTGTGGGTAACGTTCGCCTCTCCGCGCGACGCACTACCCACACATGCACTGTTAATAACGCTTTGATTATTGGAATTTTCTAGATGTAACAAACTGTTATGTTTGCGCTGACATTGTTTGCATGGTCCGAAAATACAATCGTTTATCGTATGACCTGCTCGCAGACAATTCCCACACAACTTTTTATCAATAACAACTTTCATTCTATCCGCAATAGACATGTTAAGGAATGTTATGCACGTATATAACGCATGACCTTGATCGCACAAAACACAATTAGGTAAACCCTTCTTATTATTACGATAGTTGCTACGAGTAGTTTTGATAGATGAATAACTATGCACGCGGTTTGAACTTCGTTTGTCACTAGTATGTTGATGCTTATCACTTTGAGGCAATTCCTTAGACTTAACGTGGTTTGAGCTGATCATTTCTAACGTATCTGCGCGGTTTCTGAGAAATGATATTAAGTCGTTTAATTTGACCTTATCGCGTGACCCTAAAGACATAGTTCCTATGTTGTTCTCCCATTCCCGTTCCGTGGAGGGATCAAGCTTATTGACGACTAAATAAATAACTAATGTGTCCCAATTGTTTGTGGGTTCATCGAGTGACGTCAGAGCGCGCAAATTACGTAGAACGGTATCAATTAGCTTTCGAATTTGTGACGGTGATTCCTGTTTTAACGACGGAATACTATATAACGCTTTGACGTGATTGTTTACTAGCAGCCTATCATTATGATAGCGATTTTCTAATAACTCCCATGCGTGAATGTAATTGGCAGGAGTGAACTCTAAAGCACTTATCACCTGTAATGCACTTCCATTCAGAGCCGACCGTAAATAATGGAACTTTTGTATTTCATCTAAATCGGAACGGTTATGGATCATAGTGAGGTATGAATGTTTGAATTCCAACCAGTGATCATATTCACCTTCAAAGGCAGGTAGTTTTATATCCGGTAATTTAATATTAACAGGTTGTCGGTCTCCGAGCCGAGCTGATGAAACAGAGAGCTCGTTACAAGCCTCCGCGTTGTGAATAAGACAATTCGCACTGGCCATAGCCGTAAAATATAAAGAATCCAACGCTTCAACATATTCTGAATTCGCGGGTAGTTCCGATTCCGACAAAAGTAATTCTATTTCACTTTCAATACTATTAAATTTAGAAAATATTTCGATGGCGGCCTGAACTCGCAATTTTAATTCAGCTACTTGTATGGCAGTCAAGGTAGCCCCCACAAACGAATCTACAAAATTTTTGAATTGGGTTAATCGGCCCTTTACACTACCCCTACGCTTTTTAAACTCAGAAAGAATTTCCTCTACATGCTTTACAGACATTTTGGCGGTTACGAATAAGCGAAGTAGGTAGGTACTCACGTGCAAGCATCAACGGAGCCGTGTGGTTTCAACTTTCGCGACGCGTACAAACTGTAATCGTATAAAAACAACGTTAACACAAATCTAAACGTATAGAGAAAGGACGGGAACAAAGACCTGACCGTTGCGTTTCTGATATCTTCGTTTTCTTCTCTCGTAACAAAAATGGCTACTGGTCCAACTATGGCGTCGCCGCTGCGTATGATTGGCGTCGTTACTCGTTTCTCCGTAGTATTGAATCCAGCAAATCCGTCTCGAATGACCAAATTATGTGCAGGATCAGGTTTGTTCCGTCGGAAATGAAGTGACTCGCGTTAACTTTTCAATTCGTATAATAAAATTCGTATTTACATTGGTTGGCAGTTGAAAAATAATGGCGGAATGAATACATTACAAGTGGTTTTATAGGCTTGAGTGAAGGAGAATGTGAGACCGAAGGAACGACTGAATGCGAGGCGAGTGAAGGAACGACCGGGTTTGGTTTGACGGTCGGTAGTCTTCTTCTCTTGGTCGCTAGATGGCGCCCTGTACCACGTCTGATCGTGCGTTGCTGCGTCGTCGTGATGAGAGATGGCGTGAACACTACGCAACGGATTTTGATGCAGTTTCTTTCAATAGAAAGAGTGATTCAATAGGAAGGTTTTTAAGTATATAACATGCATAATATAGTAGGGAACACTAATAATTTTTGAGGTTTCTAATGATGTCGCAAATGAACACATTTTTTTGCGCTTGCTTTGCAAACGCTGGCTGAACCCTACGAGATAGATCAAAATAATGTACTACAGTATTGTACACCTTAAAAAGTTCAACAAAAATGTCCTGGATAGCATCTGTCTATCTCTTATAGATAACCCACAACAACCATTTTTTATCCTTTACTTTTTACGAGAAATACGAGCATATTTTACGAAGCGATTTTAAGCAATACAGCATTAATCCTTATCCAATTAAGTACCATAAATACATTGTGCATTTAATATAAATCAATATTGCCGTTTACAGAATATAATTTAAATAAATAGTTTCGAAGATATTACAGATTTAAAATGCAAGGACATAGCGGTTGCCGCGCGGTGTCGGCGGAGGCACAGCGCGCTAGCCTATGTTGCTTAGATTTGAGCGTTGAATGTTTTTCCCATGGTAAATTATGTGTCGCACTTTCAAGAGTAATTACTAAAGAGAACATGTATGTCGAATGACAAAAAGGCTGTCAACGATGTATATAAAGACATTCTATAGTATCTATACTAATATTATAAAGCGGAAAAGTTTGTTTGTTTGTTTGTTTGCTTGAACGCGCTAATCTTCGAAAGTACTGGGTGGATTTGGATAAAATTTGGTATGGAAGTAGCTTGAAGCTTGAGGAAGGTTATAGGCTACTTTTTAACCAACTAGATAGAACCGACCGTGATAGAATCCACGGGAGCGAAGCCCCGCGTGAGTACTATTATTTAATATAAACATTGCACCCGTGCGAAGCCGGGGCGGGTCGCTAGTATAAATATAATATACGCATTTGCTACAAACTTTGACTTTTATTTTATTAGTAGTTTTTATCTATATAATTTGTATTCTAATCTCAATGTTTACGTGACACAACATTGAGACGAGAACTCGAAAAAAAATCTGCATAATACCAACCTCCATGCATAAATTTACAATTTATTCATAAATAAACAGTGACATACCGCATATTCATGGCGTTAGAGTTTCCGGGTTCGAGCTTATAGCCCAGCGTCTCGTAGAACTTGATCAGTTTGTCTTTGCAGTCCAGAGACATTTTGTAGCATCCCAGCTCTTGGGCTAGTAGGGAAACTGTCACGACGATTCTGAAAATAACATTTCAAATGTAACTAGGATGCCGTCACGCATTAGTTGCACCTTTTTACGCTGATATGACATGATCTGATCAAGTCATCTTCATATATTTAAAGTAATTTAAACAGTATCCTGAGCGCTTTCGCAGAGCATTTTGACTGCCAGTATAAATTATTATACTGTGGAAATATTATTTTATGGTCTGTTAATTTAATTATTTATTTTTTGTGTGGGTCTTATAATTTGTAATTGATCCACATATTGGCTTTTGAATAAATGAACTATTGAATTTGCCCCAACAAACATAAACAAATACTGGCATGCATCATGGGTTCGTATTCTGATTAGAAGTGAGGAATTTTGCTTCAAAAAGAGTGATTTTTCACGATATCTGAATAAAATAAATCGAAAATGCAATACAATTGGTGGTAAAGCAGGCCCTTAAAGAGCCTTAGTTTTAGTTGACTTTTCGGTTTATTTTAGAAATATTTTGTTTACAGTGATGAACACTTACAATTTTCCCAACTGCTTTCCTCTGTAAGTATCATTGACAACCACATCTTCTAAACGTCCACGCTGAAAACAAAATGTTATATTTAAAGGTAACTCTATGATAATAGTATTATCATAAGAGTCCATTATCTATATTATAATAACCTGTTTAGGCATAATGGCAAAGGAATTAAAATCTGATTTGAACCAGTAATATTTAGAAATAAGGAATATTATAACTGTCTCATAAACAATATGATTGATATGTCTATTGATACAATGATTCATTGATATGTCCTCTGGCAACACTGGTGTCATACAAGTAGTCCGCGTATTTAAAATGCGTAAATAATAAAATTACTAAACTGAGTGGAATAAATAGTTGTGGAAGTGAATATACTGACAATAATCTTCAAGTGATATTATTAGTGGCAAACGATATAAGTTTAATAGCTGGTAGCTGCGTAGGAAAACTTGAGTGCTAAAACCGTCAAAAAAACAAGAAACCTGCACTCGAATGTCATTCCTCTTAGCATTACCAAAGCTAACAATGAACTAAGTGTAAAATTGAGCTTCAAAAGTGGACATTTAATCATATTTCGTAAATTTTGTAAAATCTATAGACAGTTAAAAAATTTTTTTTTTGAAAATTGGACTTTGGACTCTGTTATGACTCGACAACTAACGCCATTACTCAACCGTGGCGAATAGAAGAATTAGCCCATGGTACTACTACTGCCACTTTGGTCTCTGGTGGTGAGTAGATGAACTAAAACTGGGTTGCCATACAATATAAATATTTTTAATTGGTAGAAAAAATCTAAAACCTACCATCATTTAATTCATCGTCGTTCCTGTCACGGTGACTGGACTGTGTACTACAGGAAAGTGATAGCTAACACTTTGTCACGACTGTGCACTAAACAGTTAACCACTGCTCCACTGTGCAAATTACCCGGGAGTATTGAATATATCTCCTTCCCACGACGCACGCGGAGTAGCTGACACTGGCTACTGCTACAAGTGAGCTACTACTGTGCTACGGGTTCTGCGCTACGCTTACGACACTGCTCACACAGAACACTGAATATTTGTGCTGTAACAGATTTCGTCTTATGCTTATTGGTTTACAACTGAACTAAACACCTTCTGATTTTTAACATGCCTAACGTGAAAAGAACCCCGCCATCAAATTCTACGAATGTAATCCTAACAAGAGAGCCTTCTTACTCCGACTCTGAAGTCATTCCATCCCCGCAAAAGAACATTACTTCAAGAACTAAGCGTCCGCGTGTGGAATCTTCACCAAGTAAACAAGAATGCTCTAGCAATGTCTCACTTGAAATTATTATGAATACATTGACCGCTATGAAAACACAACAAGAAGTGACATTTGCCAAAATTTTCTCGGAAATATCTGATGTGAAGGAAAAGTACACCAAATACAAAAAACAAATACGGAAATCGAAAAATCAATTGAGTACATGTATAACCACTATGAGGACCTATAGCTTCAAATTTTGGACCTTGAAAAGACCCGAAATGAAAATGCTGAAACTATCCACAAGCTCGAGGGGCAATTTCAAGATATAAAACTGAGTTCGAGGTCATCTACTGTCGAAATTAGAAATGTCCCGAACAAAGATAACGAATCCGTTGAGGACATGATAGATATTGTGTCTCAGATTAGCAAAACTATCAACTTTGAAGTAACAGCTTCGGAAATACGCAATATATATCGCATACCAACCAAACCTGGCATGAACAAAACTATTGTGGCTGAGTTTTCTACTGTGCGTACTAAAACCAAGTACCTGTCTGCAGCTCGCAATTACAACAAAAGCCGAAAACTAGAAGACAAACTAAATACGCAAGTAGTAGGCATATGCGGAGATAAAAAACCAATATATGTCGACGAATATCTTCCCGGCTCCATGAAGAAACTATTCCTGCAGTCTCGAGACTTTGCCAGAAAGAATGGTTTCAGATTCTGCTGGATTTCTAACGGAAAGATTCTGTTACGCAAAGGCCCGGACTGTAAAGAAACGAACACTGTTAAGTCGGAAGACTGCCTGGCAAAAATTCTGAAAAAAATATGACTGTCCGACCTGTGCTACATAATTACCATGTTTCTGTTTTTATTATTAGCTAGTTACTATTTAGAAATATTATGTAAATTGTTTGTGATATTTTCTAACATAAGATACAAACTTCGCACACACAACACTGTTCTCACAAACCACTCAACTTACACGCACGCTTTATCACACCTTACACCCTATGTCACACTTTCTGTAACTCGTACTTTATTCCTACTTAAACAAACACAATTACGTTCACACTACAGTAAATCAAAAACAATCTCTCCAATCATTCCAATACATAAAACACATCTAATAGACTGTCATAGTAAGTGTAATAGACATATCTGTAAAATTAATTAATGTAATTATAAATGGCTTGTATAAACAATATTCTTGATGAAATTGATCAACACAGTGTAGCTACTTTTGAGGTCTGTGCCCCTCATGCATACAATTCTCTACAAAAGATAGCGCAATCGTCGATTAAAATTATTCACCTTAATATCCATAGTATTCACAAAAACCTTAATAGTTTTTTAGTTGTTCTTGCTCAGATGCCTATACAATTTGACCTTATCATATTGACGGAATGCTGGTTGAAAAATACAGGCCCTGCCCCAACTATAGACGGCTATACCACATATTCCACTATAAACAACCAAATCCAAAATGATGGAGTAGTAATCTACGTTAAAAATAACGTACAATGTACCGTAACAGAACCGTCTTCTTTTGTGGATGCTAATTGTTTAATCTGTCGTACACAGGACACTGCAATCGTTGGCATATATCGTTCACCTTCATATACTAACCTAACCAATTTCTATAATAGCTTGGAAACTACTGTATCTACCTTAAAAAGCAGCAAGTCGGTTATAGTAATAGGTGACTTGAACGTTGATATTAAACCTGACAATAAGGACGCACACTCTCACGAATATCTGCTACACACAGCGACACTAGGCCTTTTGCCCGCTTTTCTACATCCCACTAGACCAAGTTCAAACACTTGTCTAGATCATATTTTACTGAGAACGAAATCAACATTAAACTCCTTCTTATTGGAAATGAGTGTCACTGATCATCATGCTACGGCTTTATGTATAAACAGAAACAAAGTGAAACGCAAACTTACTCAACAGATAACAACTCGTTTAAATTATACTAACGCCGTAAATGACGTAGGAAGCGCTGACTTTGCACTGGTGATGGATGCTACTGATGCTAACATTGCTGCAGATAATTTAATCACTATTCTCAAAGGCATTGTTTTGACTCATACCTCACATAACAAAATTTCTAGAAAGGCCAGAGTAATTAAACCTTGGATGACACCCGGTCTTATCAAGTGCATTAAAAACAGAGACAGGATGCATTTGAACTTAAATTCAGATCCGCTAAACACTGTTCTCAAAACAACTTACACAAGATACCGAAATTTTTGTAATCGGCTTATCAATAAACTCAAACGTTCGTATGAAAAATATCAATTTACTAAAGCGCAAAAAAATTGTAAAGAAACTTGGAAGGTTGTCAAAAATATTACCTATACAGAGAAAAACAATCAGAGAGCTACGAATCTCTTAACATTATCATCAGACCCCTAGTCCTCTGTTAACTTAATTAACAAATATTTTGCAAATATAGGAAAGACGTTGGCATCTAAAATAATTACCTTTTCCACTGGTAGTGATGTGTCAACCAAGAACAGTACGCTGAACTCGATTGCGCTTCTCCCGGTTAGTGCAAGTGATGTCGAGATAATTATAAAAAACCTTAGGGATGATTGTGCGACAGGGTGGGACAACATACCAGCCAAATTAATCAAAATGGCTCGGAACGTTCTTGTGCCTCCAATCACACATATTTGCAACCTTGCCATATCACAAGGGGTATTCCCGAGGGCCTTTAAAATGGCGTTAGTCACCCCTGTATACAAAACTGGAGATAAAGATCTGATCTCCAACTATCGCCCCATCTCCGTCTTGAGCGCTTTATCTAAAATCATGGAACGAGTTCTTAACAACTGCCTTACTAATTATTTAACTAAATTTAATATTCTCACCAATAACCAATATGGTTTCCGACATGGCATTTCTACGGAAGATGCTGTGGTTGATCTTGTACAGTCAGTTGCTGACAAACTTGATAAAAAACTGAAATGCTATGGCATTTTCCTAGATCTCAGTAAAGCATTCGACACCGTCTGTATTTCTAAATTAGTAGAGAAAATGGAAAATGTGGGTATACGAGGTCTAGCTCTCGATATCTTTAAAGACTATCTTTCTAACCGTAGGCAATGCGTCAGAATAGATAATATAATAAGCGCAGAGGAACAGATAATCTTCGGAGTTCCCCAGGGAAGTATTTTGGGTCCCACCCTTTTCTTAATTTATATAAATGACCTTTGTAATCTGCCTCTCGTCAACTGTGATATTTTCACTTACGCAGACGACACTGCACTAGTGGCATATGGTAAAAATTGGGATGATGCCAAATTACGCTCAGAAGATGCATTACGGAGAGTAATGCATTGGTTAGCAAAAAATATGTTAACCTTAAATGTCAAAAAGACCCAATTCTTACGCTTCATTCTACCGCACACATCAAAACCGGCTGTAGAAACCGAAAACCTAAAAGCCCATACCTGTCCGCAAAACACTGAAGCCTGTGCCTGTCTGTCGTTGACGATGGTAGAATCCATAAAATATCTCGGAGTATTCGTTGACGAGAAACTAGACTGGACTACTCAATTAGAGTCATTAACATCTCGCACCAGAAGACTCATTTTTATATTCAAAAACCTAAGATTTTCAGCGGATAAAGATACTCTCCGAATGGTTTACCTGGCTCTGTGTCAATCTATTCTGACGTACTGTATCCCGGTCTGGGGAGGAACTCATAAAACTGAGCTGTTGAAGCTTGAAAGAGCTCAAAGGGCTGTGTTAAAAGTAATTCACTGTAAACCACGTGACTACCCTACGTACATGTTATATTCAGAATGCAATGTACTAACTGTTAGAAAATTATATATCTTAAGTTCCATCATCCGCCAACACTCTATGATTTCCTTCGATAAGCAGCTTGTCAGTCAGCGGCGACGTGGCTTTCCTTTATGTCCTACTGTCTCCTGCAGGACTGCTTTCGCAAGACGACAGTTTAGTGGCCTAAGTGCTAGGCTAAGCCCACAAGCAATTAAATATCTACACCTTAACTAAGTGTAAGGTAAAACACGTGCTTTATTCTTGGTTGCAGAAATTAACATATTGTGATGCCGAGGAGCTTATAACCGCTGTACAGTAAAGTCAAATAGGTTTACACACACACAATAGACTTTAAAACAATCAATCAAACACACACACGCAAATTCACTCTCCCATAAACACACACAAACAAATTCACTCTAACATCCACACACACATACACACACACGTATACACGCGCGCGCGCGCGCTTTCATACTGACACACACACGCACACACAAATATCAGACGCACACACCGAGTGACATATATACATACATTGCATTTTTTTTTTAATTTTATTATTTAATGTATCAGTGTACTTTGTTCGCCCATTGCACGCACCGATATTTTTGTGTAACACCAATTAGACCCATTATAAGGGCTCTCTTTCCTAAGATACAGACAGTTTTTCTGCCTAGTTTAGGAAAGGGAGGCCAATGACTCATCTTATTATTTTCTATATGATTTCTAAGTATAAGACAACTCTGTACTTACATTGATCATAAATGTATATATATAATTTGCACGCTTGTTACAAGCAAAACATGTTGTACCAATTTAGAATTTTTGTATCACCTATTATACCTACCATGTTTTTAGCAAATAAATATTATTATTATTATAATATTTTTACTCGACTAAGAAAAGGACTAATCATAGGATCGTAAACACGCAATAAATTTGATTTTACAGCTGCAGAGAACAATAGACTTTAATACAAAGAAACAAAGCCTGTTATGACATACCACAGAGCAGTTGTGTATGAACTTCTGTTCAATGGTGAGCGTGGCTGCTCCGATAAGCTTGGAAATACGCGTGTCTTCGATGACTGTGACGTAGTATCCGCCTGACTGCTTCATCTTTGTGAACCGTTCTGAAACAATTTTCATGGTCTTAGTATAGGTAGTAGTAGTAGTCCTCGTAACCGATTTCGGCAGCCAATCTCATAACTGATTAGCCATCTGCGCAGGAGATATTATAGTTAGGGCTTGCAATCCCGGAATACCGAGATCTCGGTATTGCGGGATCCCGCGTCATCCAATCCCGCGTGATGCGGGATTACGGGCGCGGGATCCGCGGGATTTGCGGGACTGAAAAAAAGCATTCATGCGACCTCTCGCGGACGCGATCGCTCGGTGACTGGTGGCCGGCAGTGTGTGGTGGTAGCTAAAGTATGTAGCCTAAAATATCAGTAAAGTTTTTTATTCAGTATTTGTTACTGTTTTTTTGTGAAGAAAAAACCGGTCATGTGCGTGTCGGGCCACGCGCAGTGTAGGGTTCCGTAGTTTTTATAACAGCAACATGCGTGTCGTATTCGCTGACTGATCGTTTCGTACCATGCTCTAACTAAAAGCCAAACATGACTACCTAACTAATTTGACTTCCTATACAAATCCACCTGATCCGACAATTTTGCACGGAAAGTTTCAATTTTTTGTTAGAGGTTTGTATAAAACTTGTCATAGCCGGTGTTTTGAATTTAAATACGAACACAGAGCCACACTACTCAATCGTCACAAGAAGCTAGCACGATACAACTGGCGCTTAGCGCCACCTATCGACATTTCTATAGAGTTGTTCGAAATTTTCGAGTCAAATACAATTGGTCGACTATTACTCGTAAACTTGTAAAGCCCACTTATGTGTGATAGTTTTCCTTTAAATTTCGTTATATTCAGGTACTACTGCCGTGACATTTGAATTTCTAACTATAACCGTTTAGTTGATAGTGGGGGGACACACTTGACTCTAACGATAATTGGTACTTTAAAGATTGATAAGTCACGAACGGTTTACTTAATCAAAAAACGGTTGTACCAAACCCCTAATATTTTTGAAAGACCTATCCAACGATATCCCACACTATGGGAAGATCGAAAAAAAAAATTATCAGCCCACTTTACATGTATGGGAGGTACCCTAAATAATTGTTTTTTTCAAAATTTTATTTTACCACTTTTTTGGCGTCATTAACGTGTATACTCATGCCAAAGTACAACTTTCTAGTACCAATAGTTTTTGAGCTAAACCGCGGACATGGCGAAACTATAAGGGTTCCTTGTTGACTACGGAACCCTAAAAAACGGTGTAATTTGATTATCTCATACTAATAGTAATACGTAAATGTGGGAGTTAGTTGATTAATTCATTGTTTTTTGTGATAAATAAACGGTGTAATTTGATTGATCTCATACTAATAGTAATACTTAAATAAATGTGGAGTTAGTAGATTAATTCATTGTTTTTTTTTTGTGATAAATAAACGGTGTAATTTGATTGATCTCATACTAATAGTAATACGTAAATGTGGAGTTAGTTGATTAATTCATTGTTTTATTTGCCTTATATAAATGTGAATATTTTCAATATGCGGGATCCCGCAAACACCAAGATCCCGCGGGATTGAAAATTTGTAGTCCCGCAAATACCGAGATTGAATTCAGGCTGCGGGATTGGGAACCCTAATTATAGTGCACAATTATGTGCCCAGTTACAGGTGCACTCTCTGTACCTTTACTCTCATTGTCCGATGGGACGGCAAACCGACACGACCGGTGAGATCAGGTGCAGGACCACCGGCTTAACGTACTTTCCGCGGTACAGGGGTTTTCACACCACCAACTTCCAAACTCCGGGCTTCTACTGAGAAATGGCTAACAGAAAAACTCAACAGCACTTTTTAACCGACCCGGAAATCGAACCCAAGACCTCTTGGTCAGCTAACCTCAGAGTCTAATGGTACCTCTATAGTCGGTGGCCATGATAGGGCAGACAGGTCGTAGTGGTCAATTAATCCTGGGATTTTCAAACGCTTTGTTTACGCCGCTTAGCGTACAAATAGAAAGTTGTATAGAAACAACCGATTGGATGTTGCAGGGAGCACGGCTTTTCATAAGTATATGTAGGTAGATTTGAATGCCTAGTCACTTCTTTTTTGGTTGAAAAATAATCAAACGACTTCTCCCGTGGAAAAGTAGATTGTTGATGATTTTCTTCTCTCTGGGTGGAGCGGAGTGTCAGACCTCTACTGACTAAATTCAAACAATTGCCCTCGCATTCCTGGTATCTTGTTCGATCATTTAGACATTCTCGCAAGCAATGGCCCTGTCGGTCCCCGGGATGGCCAAGTCACTGCAGCATAAATTATAACTAGGTCCCTAACTACGAACTATAAGCAGGCATAATTTCTGAATCAAGACGGTGGTCACGTGGCCACTGTGCATAGCGAAGTTCTGAGAAGATCCCTTTATAGTCTCCACAGAGTGGGCTCCGGAGTTTTTTAAGAGAAAACTGGACCCCTTCTATGTACTAATATATAATCACCGGAATGATTTTAGTAAGGTATTTTCTTCGAAAGTCCAGGCGGCTATTCAAAGTTTCTCCCCCGATAACAGAAAAAGTAGTATTATTGAACCCAGTCTTTTGAGTTGTACATACTTTTCCACAGCAATGTTATGGTTGGATTCACATTATTCTTTCCGTATTAGCTTTTTAATTGCACCTGTTCCAATACTCTGTATAAAAAGACGTATGACATTAACGACAATATTAAAATCAGAATACGAACTCGGATGGAAAAATAAGCCTAATCCGTTTTAATACAGGTGCTAAAATCTCGTATATTGTCAACGTTGGAAAAAAATATCAGGAACTCAAGACATATAGAAAGGTCATTATCATTATGCCGGTTTCGCCAAGGTCGCATAATAAATGGCAATAAGTTTCGCATACCAACGTAACCAGTTTACTAGGACATCACAGTATTGCGAACGAATTGTATTACAACTTTTGTTGTTCTCTGTTACGAAATTCTATCAATGTTTTTCAGAATGGCAATAAATACAATGATGACGTGCCTCAGAACTTTCGATGTCGTATTTACTATGATACGAGTAGGAAGAAGCTTTATTTACTTTAGGGGTACCCCAATCTGTCGGGGTTGCGGGAAAGTTCTAACGAGATACCACGGCCCCGGAATGCAAGGGCAGCTGAAGGAACAGCGTGGGTTTTTAGTCAGTAGAAGTCTGACACTCTCTTCCGCTCCACCCCGAGCGGGAGAAGTCATTCGATGATTTTCCCAAACCAAGAAAAGGTATGGTTTTCCGGTTTTCCGATGTAAGAAGCTCGTTCAATCGTTCCACCACTTTTGTGTACACTACACCTGTGTTGCCAACTGTATTGCATTGGAACCGTATTACAGGTAGTATCCACAAATCCAAGCCCACTACGTAAATTACGGGTTAGAAATTGATAATTAGATCCATCACAAGCTCTAAAAACAGTTTAGAACTCCCACTCCACTCCTCTGGTGTTGCGGCTGATCAATTATTATTCAACCTAACTGTGCGATAAATGTACGTTTTTTTAAGGGCCCCAGCAGTCAGGGTCGACTTGAAGAGTATTTAAGTGCTCCCGCAGGCGCCCGCGCAAGAAAGGGAAGGAAGACAGGGTGGTTATAGTCAGTACAATATTGGCAGATCCTTTCGCCCGTTCCTGGGCGGAGAACTTCATTGAAGATATCCACATCGATGAATAAAATAATTAGGGCGCGTAGGGAATTTGAAATAGCGGTAAGTATATTAATATTACAATGTTTCATGTGTCTTAAATGTCACCATTGAATAATTAACACTTGATAGTAATAAGTATACACTAGATGGCATTTGAGAGGTATTGCGTAGCTATTTGAAACAAGTTTAGGTAACAAATGTTCGAAGGCTGATTGCGTAGTTTTTGCATTTTTGTTACATTGGTCATGCTTAGTAATTACGTGTAATAACATTTTGATGCATATAACGCTAATTCGAGCAATGCTATTTCATATGTGCCTTGAAAAATATTAGTGTCAGAAAATTTTCGGGGGCGGAAATTGTAGAGGTTGAGAGGAACAGTCTAACAATGAGTGAGACTGCATTTCTGCTTCAACAATATTCAGAATACGAAAGGAATTAATATAAAACTAATTAATTTGATGTAAGTAAACCGTATAATAATTCTAACTATAGATAAGATCCCTATGATACAACTTCAAGATCGGCGATTTATTAACCGACTACAAAAAAAGAGGTTCTCAGTTCGTCGGAATCTTTATTTTTTATGTATGTTCCCCGATTACTCTTACTCCGGAGAAGTGGAACTGATGATGAAGACCACAGATGGCCACCGGAACTACTCAATAATAAATATTTCGTGGGTTGCAATTCGATTACTTGACTATGGTTGTTATGCACTTTATGCTGGTCACAATGCATACGATGAAGTGGAGATGATGGTGAAGTACCAGGAGAACTCCTCAAAAGTTAACAGCTCTGCAGCGGGAAAAGCAATATTTTGCTAAAGGTGATAGGTAGTTGACATTTAGGCTTTTGTAACTAGATAAATTACAAACCGACCCACTAAAAAGTGTAAAAAAAAACTTTAAAAAAGGCCACCTACCATCTCAAAACACTGCAACGCCAAAAATAACTTTTAATTCGGAAGTTAGTGTCAAAAAACGAAAATACAAAACCAAAAACACCGACTACCGAAATTAAAGTTATTTTTGGCTTTGCAATGTTTTGAGATGGTAGTCGGTTTTATTTTTTGTTAAAAGGATTTTTTTTTCAACATTCTAAATGTTGTGAGGTTCCTTTGTGCGGCTATTATTTAGTTAAACATCTTTGACAATTGTTACAGGTAATCATGTGAGGTTCATTTGTGCCTCGGAACGCACGATAAGCCATTGGTCCCGGCTATTATTAAGTTAGACATCTTTGACAATTGTTACAGGTAATCAAAAGCCAAAAAATCTGACAACTGACAACATACTTGTAAAAAGGCTAAATGGATCTTGATTCCAAATACAGTGAAGCAAGATCTTGCTTCGTTACTTACCATCAAACTGCTTCCGCGTAACATTGCCCACGCTGGTCAGCTGTCCCAGTAGCTGTAGGAAGCCCTTATCATAATCGGAGCGCTGCAGCGGCCTCACGACCATCCAGTCCTCGCCGGGACTCGACGCGCTAATCTTAGGCTTGAAGGTGGCCGGGCTTCTGTTGAAGTCCAGTCGCTTCAGTATCTCCGGGGGGAAGAGATACTCTGACGGCTTGCCGTCCTATGAAAAACAATAATTTAGATTTTACAATGACTCTTAAATGGACTGTCGTTGATTTGCGGAAGTTTGAGAGGATGTATGTATGTTTGTTACTCCTTCACGCAAAAACTACTGGACGGATCTGAATGAAATTTGGTAAGTAGATAGTTGACATCCTGGAATACTACTAGGCCCATATTTTTCCCCGAATTCCCACGGGATTGGGATTTACGCAGGAAAACCTTCCCACGCGAACGAAGTCGCGGTTAGAAGCTAGTCAATTATATATGTATCTAGCAGTTGTGTGGGGCTTTGCTCCTGTATACCTTATCACGATAAAAACATAACTTCCTTCTTTTGCAGTCAAGTAAAAAGTAGCCTTTAATAACTTTCCTTAATTTCATCCAAATCTACCCAGTACTTTCCAAGATTAATGTGTTTAAACAAACAAACAAACTTTTCTGCTTTATAATATTAGTATAGATCAAAAGTGAACAGCAGACTTTGTTAAAAAACTTGTATCCATTTGCCTTTTAAATAGACAGCAGATGTTATTCATTGTCAAAGTAGCAACGGTTTAAAATGCAGAATAGGATATTATAATTATTGTGAAAACAGGTTACAGGTTAAACTATGAATATAAATTCTAATATAAGACCAGGATAATAGAAATAATGGTACTTATTCCATAAATAATATAAATGTTGAGTAAGGGACTTAAATTACTATTCTTGATAGTAAAATCACACTTATTTTTTTGGTGGCTCTCCAGATAACATACTTATAGTCATTACTACAGTGTGAGTGCATTAAAACAATCAGTTAAGTGATCTCCATAACATTATATCAATGATCTGATAGATAAAACGTAGCCATTATGTACCAAGAAAAGATTTATTTGCGGTTCTTATCAGGCATTTTATATCTTATCTTAATAGGGAAATTAAGTGCTTTATTACAGAGATTAATATTTTATGTAAGTATTTTATTAATTATTTCAAAGGCATTATCTCTTGTTATCTAAATAAAATTACAGGCAATGACATGCATCATCCTGTTAATATTCCCACAATTAAGACTCTTTGTGTGAGGAAGTAATAATAATATATTCCACAACTTTTTCACACAACGCCATCTAGTCCCAAACTAAGCAGAGCTTGTGATATGGATACTAGACAACTGATAAACATACATATATATTTCTAAATACATACATATTATAGATAAATTACACCCAGACAAAGAACAAATGACCGTGCTCATCACACAAACATTTGTCCTAGGTGGGAATCGAACCCACGACCTTGCGCATAGCAGTCAGGACCACTGACCACTATACCAACGGGCCTGTCCCGAGTGAAGTAGCTACAAACTACACTACCAACAGCAACAGCAGGTTGGTGGATGTTCAGCACTTTTGCTTTCTTAAATCCTCACATTTGCCATAAATAATAAGAAGACATAATGCAAACTGTAAACTTATGTTGCAGCTATTTCACAAAGCCACCACATTTCTTTCACAACAGTATTAGGGCATAATTTATTATTTTTCCTGAAAACTATTATTTTTTATTTTAAAGAGAACTTGGAATGTGGGTTAACAAGATTACTAGTAATGTGAAATCTACCCACATTGATAGTAATCTTAATTAAAAAAAATTAAAAAGAAATTAAAATTCATATTAAGTACTAGCAATCCTGTTACCACTCCAACTAAGCTAAACATGCTTGTGTCTGGAGTGCATTCACGGCAATAGTGTCACACATAGGGTTCGAAACTGCAACCTCTGGATCTCAAGGCTGATGCCTTAGCCAATAGGCTGTTGTCTGTCAGTGGGTATCCTAAGGGGCGAGTGTCGCTATTACACAGCTTTTTATTCTACAGATCAAAAATTATTAACAGTGAATACTTCATTTTGAGCCCACAAATGTTGTTATCCTTGTATAAACAACCAGGAATAGAGAGACATCAATACTGTTAGTAGTACTCTGGGTGAATGGGTTGTCTTAGGGGCGGTGATATGTGTGCCTATATACGGGATTTTTTATATTTGATTTCTTAAAATTTGAATTGTATTGACTTAAGATAATTAATTCCCAAGTTTTTGTATATTTAAATACTAGTACTCACGCGGGGCTTCGCTCCCGTGGATTCTATCACGGTAAAAACATAACTCTCCTTTTTTGCAGTCGCGTAAAAAGTAGCCTATAACCTTCCTCAAGCTTCAAGCTACTTCCATACCAAATTGCATCCAAATCCACCCAGTACTTTCGAAGATTAGCGCGTTCAAGCAAACAAACAAACAAACGTTTTCACTTTATAATATTATTTATAGTATAGATAGGTAATACAGGCATTAACTTACCACATTGTTATATTTCTCCAAACCCATGTTCACTATAGTTTGTACTTTAATAAACACCAAAAAGAATTATCTGCACATGCTTACAGCGAGAAAATTCCTGCTGTTTACGTAAAACAAGTCTATTTGTGTACGTGGCTCTTTGATAATGGAACGCGTACTTCTATTTCGTCAGAAATTAAATAATACTATGCCACGACATGCGAACAACGTTACAAGAGCGACGTCCCTGAAAATTCTAAAGAATATATAAAGTGAAAGTAATCTCGCCAGTAGCCAAACGCAGCAGTTCAGCCAGTAGTCAGCCAAAGAGTATAGTAATATAGATGGTAGTCAGCCCAAAAGTCAGCCGGGCGGGCGATGATTTTTTTTTTTTTTTTTTTTTTTTTTTTTTTTTTTTTTTTTTTTAATTGGCAAGTCGCTATTTGCGCAATGCCATCAACAAAAAACGAGGAAACTTGGTAGAAAATGAAATAGTTAATTTAGGACACGGAATTAGGATGGATATTGGATAGGATTATTAGGAAAGGCATAAACATACGTTAAAATTATATGCGTAAATTATTCTGAGTGATAAATGATGATAGATATATATATATATTTGAATCATTAGAAGCCAGTAAGACAGAAATGGAGGTAGGAAAGGTAATGTTATAGGAAAGTAAACTAGAAATAAAAGAATCATGACTAAGAAGAGGACAGGAAAAAAAAATATGATTTAAATCGCCAACATCACCACATTCGCAAAGGTCACTGGCAACAATCTGCAATCGGGCAAGGTGGACTTTGGAGCAATTGTGACCCAACCTCATTCGAATAAGGCAACTGGTAGCAGCCTTACCAAAGTTAAATTTAAAAAACCATGGTGTTTTGGGAATACAAGTTTGAATATGAGAATAATATTTTCCTTTAATAGTGCTGCTGTCCGCCCACAACTTGCTCCAGGCATCCCAAAGAAAGTTCATTGGCAGATTCGCCAAGTCGTGGCTAAAGTTAATGTAAGGGAACAAATCACCACAGTCCACAGCCTCATTAGCCAGTTGATCGGCTCTCACATTTCCCGCGATACTACTATGGCCAGGTATCCAAGCGAGAGAAATTTGAAGACCTAATTTGGAGCATTTATATAAGAGATCTCTAATAAAAAGAACTATGGGAAATATTGGTTTACATTTAAAAGGATTTCTTTTAATAGCCTGTAATGCACTTAGAGCGTCTGTAAATATTATTGCTTTTGCCAATTTCATGATGTAAATATACTCTAAAGCTTTGAACAGTCCAAAACATTCACCAGTAAATACTGATGATTCAGGAGGAAGCTTGATTTTTTGTACTATATTATACTGTGAGTGAAAAACCCCAACTCCAACATTTCCTAAAGAAGAGTGCTTAGACGCGTCTGTGTAAATATGATGCCAATTCTCCCATCGCAAGCCTTTGGCAAAGTTAAATGATTCTTTAACAAAATAATCATTTTTATTAATGTCTAAGTTCAGGATAACATCCGGAGAAAACACCAATGATTCATAAGAATGATTGAAGAGAGGAAATGATAGTGACTGGTAAATTGGAGCTTGCAAAGCCATAAACTTTTTATAACTTATAATAAGACAAGGAAGAGATTTATTAGACCAATAACGAGAAGAATTGGTTTCGTCTAGAAGAGACTGCAATTTTTGACGTAACGGGTGATTAGAAAATTGAAATGAACGGAATAGAAATTTGTCAGAAAGATACTGACGTCGAAGTGAAAGAGGAGGATCTACAGTTTCAACCTGTAAAGCATTTATTGGGCTTGATCTCATAGCTCCGGTCACTATTCGCAGTGCTTTTGACTGAATTCTGTCTAATTTTTTAAAAGCAGCTGAATATCCAGGTTCCAATAAAAATGTACCATAGTCAAGCACACTTCTAACTATTGCGTTATATATTAATTTCAATGAATAGGGGTGGGCACCCCACCAGACCCCCGACAAACATCTCAATATATTTATTCTTTGTTCACATCTTGCCGTTATATAATCACAGTGTGGAATACCAGTAAGTTTACTATCCAAAAGCACTCCTAAAAATTTTACCGAAGATTTCACAGGTATTAAATTATCATCATAATATACAGAAACAGGGGGAGGAAGGCGCATCCTAGTAAAAAGTACAACTGTACTTTTAGAAGTAGATAGCTCAAGGCCATTGCTATCCATCCATTTTTTTAAAAGGCTAAGACCCGATGTCATGGTATTGCAAGCCGTTTGTATAGAGCTGTGAGGGCAATATAAAAGAAGATCATCAGCGTATTGTAGCACTTTTACTTCATTGTTTAAAGAACTCTCAAGATCGTAAGTGTAAATGTCATATAATAAAGGGCTAAGAACTGATCCTTGAGGAAGACCTTTCCACACGACTCTAGATTCACAACTAGAATCCTGAAGTGTAAGTTTGATATACCTCTCAGATAACATGTTTAGAATGAAGTTTGTGAGTAAAATGGGGACATTTAACTGCTCCAGTTTATATTTTAATGTTGATATTACAACATTATCATAAGCAGAGGTTATGTCAAGAAAAGCAGAAATTATGGATTGATTCGAAGAAAATGCTAACCTAATATCAGTGACAAAGATGCTTAAACTATCTATGGTACTTTTACCTCGCCTAAAACCAAATTGACTCTCACTGAGTAATTTCTTGTTTTCTAAAAACCATTCTAACCTATTTTTTACTAAATGTTCTGTGATCTTTAGCAAAACTGATGATAGAGCAATTGGTCGGTAAGAAGTGTTATTGGATGGACATTTGTTGGGTTTGAGAATAGGTATAATATCTTGTGCTTTCCAAGAAAGCGGAATATTTCCGGTTATCATAATTTTATTAATTAGTTTTAAAAAATATAAAAGAGATGTGTCACTCATATTTGATAGAAAAGAGTACGGAATACCATCTGCGCCTGGAGTGGAGTCTTTACTGTGGCATACAACAAGTTTAAGCTCTTCTAAACTGAATGGAGAATTAAGGTCACAAAGAGAATCTATTGTCGAAAGGGGAATAGAATTTGTAATAATCTTTTCCGGGACGTATGAGGGAGCCAGTTTACCTAAAAAACTATTTACCAACTCAGGTGGAAGGAATGCGCTAGATGAATCTGAGAACGCCGATCTGAACCTTCTAATATTCCGCCAAACCACAGATGGTTGAACGTTAGGGGAAATAGAGAGGCAAAATGATTTCCAGCTTTCAAATTTCTTTTTTTTAAATAATTTTTTTGTCTCTGTAATTGAGGTGCTTAAAATATTAAAATTTTCTACGGTAGAATTTTTAAGGTAATTTATTTCACACTGTTTCCTTTTTTTAATTGCATCTGTGCAATCTTTGTCCCACCATGGCGGAGATGGGATTTTATTTTGTGACTTTTTGAAAGGAAAAAGTTTATCTGCAGTTTTTATCATGGCTTCGGACAAGGCATCGGCACAGAACTGTTCATTACCACATTTAATTTCAGGTAGAACGGACACTATGTTATCTAAATGCTCCTTATAAGTACGCCAATCAACATCCCCCAGTTTGTACTTCAGCCGTGGAGCGCTCTTAGAATAAGGTTTTTGATTGAAGGGAAATGATAAAACTATAGGAAAATGGTCACTGCCATAGGATGAAAGCATAACTTTCCAGGTCAAACGCGAAGCTAGTTTGTCAGTGCATATTGACAAATCGGGTGCACTAGCACCTTCATGTGGAGAAGTGCGTCGAGTTGGAGACCCAGTATTTAATAAACAAAGATTGAGATTATCTAGAATGTCAAGTAAGGTGCTACCATAGTTATTTGTTGACGAACTTCCCCAGACTTCATGCTGGGAATTAAAATCACCTAAAACTATAAATGGTTTAGGAAGAATTGAAAAAATATTTACAATTTCATTAAAAATTACAACAGATGGACGAGGAATATATACAGAAACAAAACAAATATTATCTACAACTGCTGCAATAACAGAAAAATCATTACTATGAGGTGGGATTGTGAAAAATGAAAATGAATGATGATGTTTGATGAGTAAAGCAACACCGCCATACCCATCAGAGCGGTCTTCTCTGAGACATGCATACCCAGGGATCCTAAACAAAGACCCTGGTTTAAGCCATGTCTCTTGAAGAGCAAAAACAAAAGGTTTATATTTATTTACAATATGTATAATTTCTGACTTTTTATTAATTGCACTTCGGCAATTCCATTGTAAGACTTTGTTGTCCATGATTATTATTAGTTGATGATTGAGTAACTGCATTTAATACAGTGGCAGCGATGGACGGTGAAAGGTGATGTGTTTGAGTTAATGATTTTATCAAAGCAATGATTAGTTCATTTACAGTCAATGCAGACAGATCATCCTTAGCGATGAGGGCACAGCCATCTTTTGGTTGAGGAACATTCCTAGCAAGTTCCTGATGGAATTGCTGATCATAACCTTTAGAAAACTGGGGTGGGGAGCGAGGTTTAGTAAAAACTGTTTTTTTATATGATATTTTATTTTGTTTAGATGGAGAGTAATCAAGGGGAACAGAAGCATTGATATGTCTTGAAGTTGTGGGAGAGGAAAGCAAGGCATCAGCATATGATATTTTAGAAATTGTGGGATGAAGCTTTGAAGCTTCAGCATATGAAATACATGATTTGGCCATGGATTCTTTAATGTTTTTTTGACGTTCATATTCTAAACATTTCTTGCTAGTAGCCTCATGAAAACCATTGCAAAGACAACAAGATAAATTATCCTCAGAGACTGTGCACCCTTCCCCAGAGTGACCTTGACCACACTTATAACAGCGGGGTTTGGACCTGCATTGAATCTTGACATGGCCATATCTACAACAATTGTAACATTGAATTGTTGGGTAAATGTACAGGTCAACAGAAAGTGCTGTATAACACATATATACACGCTTCGGAAGAATTTGGCCATCAAAAGTTAAAATAACTGTTTCTGTATTTTTTAATAAAGGTTTATCATCAAAAATAGTTTTTCTTTTGATTCTCCTTAGCTTTAATATTTTGCCACAACCAATTGGCACAGAGATGTTTTCTAATATTTCATCATCATTCCACTCTACGGGTATGCCTCTGACGACACCCATGCGAGTCACAGAAAATGAGGGGATAAAAGCTTTATAACACTCCCTTTCCAACAACTTGCTGGTTATAAACGAGTTGGCATCATTATAAGTGGAAAAAGCAATAACCAGCCGGTTTCGACCTATTTTCTTTAGACTACCATTAATTATGTTATTGAAAGAATTCCTTTTTAAGAATCGACCAAAAGTAACTGGATTCAGAAAAGTATTGTCATTAGAGGCAGTTTGCTCCCTCTGAACATGTATTAAAAACGGAGCCGCATCGGAGGAATTGTATAAGAGCCGAGCAACTGAAGCTGGACGCTGAGACGACCCACTCAGATCGTCAACGCCAGCCCTTAACAAAGGAGTACGCGGAGGATCAGATGCCTTATTAGTATCATCTACAGTAATCATTGTATCCATCTCGCCACAATCACAATCGTTAGAACGTTTCCCGCCATTCTTGCGCCTTTTTTTATTACAATGTTTGCAAATTGTCGGCCGAGCGGACACCCTTTTGCGTTTTGAGCTATTGTTGCTTAATGATAATGAACAATCAGTATCAACTGCACTGGTTTCATTATTAGAAATTGTCACATAGTGACCTATTTCTAGTGGTGCCGTTCCTCCGGGGTCACCCGGAGGATCCATATTAAAACTGCAAGAACTAAAAAAAACTTACCAAATTTGAAGAAAACACTACGACTACACTAATACTAAATAATAAAATGAAATATATACAAAAACTTAATCTAATCCAATATACAAAAAATAATTTATAGAGAGCCAAAAAAAAACACGTCCGCCAAAGTTCAGGTTTCCCGCGCTTTTTCACATGAGATTTGACATTGACAAAGTATCAGACAACTTCAATTCAACTTCAACTCTGGTTATATTATAAGGTAGGACCGCACTAGGCGGAACTGCACCGCAGCGGAACTGAGCGACTCGATGCGTAATTTTTTGGTAAGCCGCACTTGAACTGCAGCAGCGCTACAAAAATATATTCAGTAGCTCGGCAACCTCTGAGCAAGATGAACGACAAAATGGATAATATGATTATTATTTCCTTGTTGTGCGAGGAAGAGGAAAGGATCGAGCAAGAAAAAAGCATTGAGGTAATATGTACTACATATTACCTCAATGCTTTTTTCTTGACTATCAAAGAAAATAATACTCTCTGACGAGAGCTGACTATGAAAATGAAGTTTGTCAAACCGCACTCCGCGGCAGCGGAACTACACGTCGCGACAGGTTGCGACACTTTTGGTCAGTTGCTCAACTTTGCCGCGCAGTTCGGTTGCAGTGCAGTTCCGTTGCCGCTTAGTGCGTGTTGTCTCGTATAATTTCATATAAAGAATATTTTGACGCGTCGTGTCGCTCAGTTCCGCTGCGGTGCAGTTCCGCCTAGTGCGGTCCTACCTATAATATCCTCAGACTAAGGAAAAAAGAGGACACGCCATAAACATTCTATACCAACAGTAGTTATAGGAATATGATGCATTTCGACGGCATAGCTACTGATATATCGGCATCTCTTTTTAACTTATGAGAGTAATCGTATGTAAAAAAGGACAACATTAGTTTTATCATTGCCAATAATGGCAACATAACTTTGGTGACGTCACAAAATACCTAACTGCGGCCGGCCGCCATGTTTTGTCACAGCAAACAACAAGTACATCAGTTGTCATCGCGACTTGCTTGTTTCAGTGTTTTGAACAAAATTTAGTGATAATAGGCGAAAATTGTGCTTGTTTATAGTGTAAGAATTTGCATAATACTGCATTTATTATGGGTAGGTGCAGTGTGTTAGTCTCCCGCATGAAAAGCAACAAAAACATCCCAATAAAACGTTGCACAGGTAAGTAACCGAATTCATTCAAAATATCTTGTTTTTTCTATTATTTTGAAAGATTTTGCTATTTTTGGGAAAGTTTATAAAAAGATAAACTTGCTTTTCTGTAATCATTTACTGTTTTACTGTTGATATTATGTGATTTTTAAGAAAATCATTTGTTAGTAAACAGAGAGTAATGGTGAACGCAGACCTAGCCGCACCGCAGTCTCTACAGTCCCCGCAGTCATCGCTTTATGTTAATGGCCTCGCACATCTATCCGCACCGCAGTCTCTACAGTCGTTCCCGTCGCCGCACGCATCGCACTTGCAGTGTTGCCAGATTTTTGAAAGCATTATCTGTACCGAAGATTTAAAAAATCTGTATTTGGTATTAGTATTTTGCTCTTTTGTGAAATTTTATCTATAGGTGTTATAATAGGGAATAAGCAAGTAATTATTTATACGAGAACAAGTAATTTTATTATAAACCGTTGACAGAGATTCTCTGTCTACATTATAACTCTGGCAACACTGCGCGCCGTGGATGCGAATGACGTCATCCGCGCTGCGCTAGCCGCAGCGTCCGCTGCGTGCGGGTGACGTCATCAGCTGCGGCTTGGGGAGTTCGGTCGTTTCAGGGACTGCGGCGACTGCGGCGCGGGTAGGTGTGCGAGGTTGCATAGAACTTCATATAAAGAATTCGAATGCAAAGACTGCGGCGCGTGCGGTGCGGCTAGGTCTGCGTTCACCTTTAGAGTTACGGTTCGGAATTTTCAATTTATCGATAAAACATATCGACAGGTGAATATTATTTAAACTCGATTTCTTTTTATGATTTTAGATTGCCAACATGTAAAGAAAGAAAAGAACAGTGGCTGTATATACTTGGGATTGAAAATTTGAATACTACAACAAAGCATATTTTTATTGGTTCCCTGCATTTTGAAGATAAATGTTTTAACCGAACTTTAAATATAACAAGACTGCGCGATGATGCTTTGCCTTCAAGTGAGTTGTTGGTAAGTTTTGAAAATAGACAAGTTTATTGTGTTTACCTACTTACTGACAAGTAACCAATCCAAACCAGTTGATGGAGAGAGAGGAGGGACGAGAAGCATGTCAGCAACAGCAGTTCTATATTGCTGAAATACTGGTATAAAGTTTCAGATTTAAATACACATCAGTCAGAATAAATAGATAACTTTTTTTCTGAAAATTATAAAACATCCTTAAAATTCTCGTACAGACTGAATCAAAACCTAATATAAGTTATATGATTTTAATTATCCACCTTCTCACACAGATTAAGACACATATACCTGCACTATTTTTCTCCTGATATAGTCATAGCAAAAGGAGATGGATAATGATTAATTTTTGAAAAATATACATACATATCAGGTTATAAAATGTTGTGTCTATGTTAAAATGCAAGCTAAACAAATGTGAGCGTGAGTTAGTGATTAAATTCGCAATGTAAATATTATTAAATATTTATGGTTATTCTTTGTATAGTTACCAGCACAATTTGACGAGTGTGAGGAACAACAATCTGGTCCTCGCAGGGTGTTGGAAGACAAACCTGTTTGCAGCACTTCTGACAATGCAGATGTAAGTGTAATATTTCATAATGATTATGTTCCTTATGGTAATTACCATGCAATCTTGACTTTTAAATACAAACTCACTCAATATAAAAAATTGGTGTTATTTCTTTACAGTTACCAGCCCAATTTAATGAATGGGAGGCACAACAATTTTTTTCTCACAAAGCACTGGAAGAGGAGCATGTCTGCAGCACTTCTAGCTATGCAGATGTAAGTGTTCTATTTTATTTATAATATGTTACTATAGGTACTTACTATACAATCTGGACTTTTAAATACAAACTCGCTCAATATTAAAAATTATTGTTATTTCTCCTTTACAGTTACCAGTCCAATTAAATGCATGTGAGGAACAACAATTTGTTTGTCACAAAGCACTGGAAAAGGAGCCTGTCTGCAGCACTTCTAGCTATTCAGATGTAAGTGTTCTATTTTATAATGTTACTGTGCATGTACTGTGGGCAGCGTAACTGGTAATTTCAAATTAATTTACGGCAAAAACTTGAACGAAGTTGCAGAAAACTAGAAGTTAATGCGTTTTTTTTTTGTTTCTGGATAAAGCGCTTGAAATTATTCAAAAATTCAAATCAAAATGTGAATATCAAAAGAAAAATATTAGAACATTAAATGAAAAAGTGAGAAGACAGAGTAAGAAAATCCAGACTATAATCTACATCTGTGCCAAATTTCATCAAAATTCGTTCAGCCATTCTGACGTGATTCAGTAACAAACATCCATCCATACAAACAAACTTTAGCACTTATAATAATATTAATAAGTAAGGTTTGTGTAGTTTGTATTTTTTTTTGTTTTTTGTTTGTTCAACATGCTCATATTTGATTAATATGTATATTTGTATAAAATTTGCGCAACGTGCTCTTATTTGATTATTGTGTATACATATTTGTATTTTAGAACTTGAGTATGACTGGGATCAACGGCTTTTATAGTTTTCAATAAATCTGTATAAAATGATAATTTTTGTTTTATTATGAATGATCGAGCCAAGTAGTAGTACTTAAATAAAAAAAAATGTTAAGTTATATTATTAGTTAATAAAAATAAGTATAGTCTGACAAACGAGGACAACAAACCGTATTTTGTGTTTATTTATTCGTTTCATTGGTAATTATATACCTTAGGTACAGCTACTGCAGTCGTGGTATGCTGATCAGTAATAGTGATACGCTAATAAGGCTCCTACACATATGCCCCGGCACAAGTCGCAGAAACTGGAAGTCCGCATGAAACTCAATCTACTCATACTACGCTCACAGGAAAAAGCGAGCAATGAACACAGCGATCACAAGGCTACAGTTTTTTATTCGTGATCGCCGCGGTGGCAAATGGGAATAAATGGGATAGACATACCACACCATAGGAAAATTTGTTTTATTATGAACATACCCGTACAAGTACAGAATATAAATAGTTAATTTAATTGCAAAGCATCTATTCAGTATCCACGTGCCCTGCCTGCCATATAAAATGACACTCTGTAAAACTGAAGAAAGCTAAAAGAAATGTGTGCATCTGGATTGAGGGCCTATGTTTTTAATCCTTGCAAAACGAAATAAGACTTATAGGGAAATTAGTTGAAAATAGTAAAAACTTAAAGCAAAGGGCCATGAATTTCTTAAACGTAAAACTCTTTTTCGTCCATTTTGAATTCTGTAAGCACCGTGCAATTCAACTATCGATATTATAATGCGCGCAGCTCTACGGCAAGCCGCCATTTTTGTGCCATACTCACAATAGGTATGCACGCTTTTTTGGTAGGTATTTCATGTCTATTCTTTTTTCCTTAGTCTGAGATAATATCAGTCATCACCCGCATGGTTTCACTTCATCAGACAAGTTTAAACTGTTCTGTGTAGGAGTGCACGATATGTATCGATGTTTCATAAAATATCGATATATGAACGCGATATATCCATTCAATTTGATATTATCGAATCATGTAGTATCGATATATAAAATCGATATATTTTGTCCGATATATTAAAAATATCGTAAGAAATTAAAAGCTCATTCATGTCCTTATTTTCTTGTTTTTTATTTATTTATGGGTAGGCGGCGTTTTGAGTAAATCCAAAACGTAAACCCCCGAATTATTGAAAAACTAGTTGTTGCAGTAACGAAAGGCAAGCACACAATGTGTTATAGATTTAACCTATGCATATGCACGAAATACTATGAAAACCCATTAGAAATGTCTGTAGATTACAGAGTAGGTACAGTTCCCTATATTACACAATGTGTAGCATTTAAATATTTAACAATAGTGGCGAGCTCTGTTCCACCTGAGACTTTTCAAAAGCTGCATAGGTACTAACTCAGCAAAGAAGCAGACTACAAGCTAAAAGATTAAATAAAACATTGTTTTAGCAAGATCTAGAGAATAAGTATCGGGATTTATTAATAAACATAGTTGATTTGTTTCCTCTGTCACTGTTTTTATTCATATTAATTTAATTGAATATTTAATCTTATAGACTAGTTAAAACCAATCAAATTACTAATGAAATATCGAAAATATCGATATATTTCTTCGATATGTCGCAGAACATCGATATAACATATCATTTCGAAAAAAATATCGATATTTATTTTCGTAGAGCATTTAACCTATGGAGATGGCAAGGAGCTAATCACCGAACAACTTTTTCTCTCAGACTAATGAAACCCTATGGACATGAAATGATTGTCTATAGGAAAAATAGTTATACAAAATTATGTTGTATTTCTATAACCCAGACTTAAAAATACTGTCATCTTCTTTTTGCTTATGGTTGTTTATATGAGCAAAAAGAGATAACACTAGTTTTCATCATTATCATTCTGGCAACTCTTTTCGTTGTCGTCCTCAAAATAAAATACCTATTTGCGGCAAGTTCGCTATTACTAAATCCCGGTCGTGTGGTAGGTGATCTGTCAAACAGCGTTGTTTGTGGATGTATTTTGATAATTTTCGTTGTGAATCAGTGGTTTTATGTGAATAACTGTATTCAGAGGTGATAATCGGTGTGTAGGAAAATGCCGCAGTGCAGTATTATTGGTTGCAAAACCAAAACAAGGACAAAACCGGCATATATGACATTACATCGGTACGTACTACATAATTCAAAGATATTCCATATTATTTGTATAGTTGTACACGTGTGCTTTCTGTAAACAGTATAAGATGAAAAATTCTATTAAAATCCCTATTTATTTTCATATATTTGCAGTTATTTCACTCAAATATCGTAAAAGCATTTTTGTTTGTTTGAGAATTAGTGTTGTACTTGTAGCAATGATGATTTACGTGTCGATAGATTTAGCACTAATTTTATCTAAGAAAATCAAACTATTGATTACACAATGTATAAATAAAATGAACATATAATTACTTTTAGATTGCCTAAGATTGAAGAAAGGCGAAATGCTTGGCTCAAGATAATTGGTGTAGAAAATATAAACACTGCAAGGAAATATCTCTTTGTATGTTCACTGCATTTTGAAAATTCTTGTTTTAACAGAACTATGGATGTAGTCAAATTACGTGATGATGCATCACAGACTTTATGGGCAAGAATAGTGCAAATTGTTTTATTATTTTTTCAATCCAGTACATATTATAATGTAAGTTCAGTAACTTTGTTTTTAATTTAAAACTACCTTGTTGGTCGAGTGTTCGCAAGCGCGGCTGCTGATCACGAGATCTTGGGCTCGATTCCCGGGTCGGGCAAAAAGTGCTATTGGGTGTTTCCAGGGGCGGATCTACCTATGGGTTATTTGGGCTGCAGCCCAGGGCCCCGCGGATATAAGGGGCCCCCTGCCAGTTTTCATTAATAAAATAGACAATACTTTTAAATCTATATATATAATCAAGACTAAAATTAACAGTTTACAGCCATCTTCTTTCACTCACAACGGATGTGATATAAAGGTGCGGCATTATTTACAATTAACCATGGTTGATGGTAAAGTGTGCAGTGCTCTGAGTGATACATCTTGTAGTAGGTGCTATATTTGTGGTTTAACTCCAAAAGACATGAATGATATAGATAAATCACGTAGCAAAACTGTAGACTGTAACTGTAAATATCAATTTGGACTATCTCCTCTTCACTCGCATATCCGATTCTTTGAATATTTTATTCACGTTTCCTATAGATTAGATTTCAAAAAATGGCAGCACGCGTTCATCAGACGATAAAGCTCTTTTTGCACAGAAAAAAACAACATGTCCAGCAACAGTTTAGGCAGCGACTTGGTCTAACAGTCAACAAACCGCGAAGTGGAGGAAGTGGCACATCCAATTTTGAGTATGCCAAACCGATGTTCTTGTGTTGTTAGTGTTCGCGGTAGAAACACGGATTATTAATTGTTTAAGTTACCCAATAAAATTTTAAAGAAAACTGTTATTTCAGTCTTTTTTTCGAACTTTAATGTTAGTGGTTCAAATGTCAAAAATCCCTTTATTAGGAAAATGGCAAATTTCTTTATTAATGCAAAGGTGACTTGGTTTATCGTTACTGCGACAAACGAAAACACTTTATTTGATGAATCCTCAAAGAAAATTTTAATTAATATCAATCAGGAGAAAAGTTATTGCAAAAATATATGTTGATCCCTAGACACTTTTGATGTGTGTAGTTAAATAAGAAACACTAGATTTATATTATTATATATTTCTGTGTTTGTAGTCAGGTAATAATTAGGTATTTACTTTATTTTTACTATAAAAATGTAAATATTTAAGTTTATTAGTTATTAAGTGGCAATTCTTATCTTGTATTTCAGTACCATAAAACGGGGTTACTTTGAGAGCTGGGGTAACTTTGATGATGGCTAAACTTAGTACATTTTTTCGGATTTAAAGCGTGGTTTTGAACGCAACCTAAATTTTGTTTGTTTTGTTAGCCAGATTGATAGATCGACCATATTTTGCCGAAGCTCCAACGATTTTTTGTGTTCAGAAATAAATAAAATTATTAAGTAAAGTTTTGCGTTAAAAAGGCGTAAATAATTTGGCTGAACAACTTCAGTGACACAGGTGTAAGTATAATTGTTTGCTTTCTAATGTTTCACTATTTTAATTTAACAGTTCTTAAGGATTTAAAGCGTTTGCATTTTTGGTTTTGTTCGCCATTTTGTTTTGCATGAACACTTTAAGTTCACCGGGGCAACTTTGATAGGATATACTTTGATAGTTATCAAATTTACCCGAATGGTCGTGGTACCCAATCTTATAGGATTAATATACAAATTATCAATTTAACCCCGTTTTTTTTCTTTTATTTTAGTCTCCTCATGGTTCGCACCTACAAAAAGACCTCGCGTACCCGCAATTATAAAAAATACACAGAGGAGGCAATGGAAGAAGCAATAGAGATAATTACTAATAACGAATTGTCTATTAATGCTTCTGCAATTCAATATAAAATTCCGTTTGGAACACTTTATAATAAATATAAAGGACTAGTACTCTCGCGGGGCTTCGCTCCCGTGGATTCTATCACGGTAAAAACATAACTCTCCTTTTTTGCAGTCGGGTAAAAAGTAGCCTATAACCTTCCTCAAGCTTCAAGCTACTTCCATACCAAATTTCATCCAAATCCACCCAGTACTTTCGAAGATTAGCGCGTTCAAGCAAACAAACAAACAAACAAACAAACTAACAAACTTTTCCGCTTTATAATATTAGTATAGATTACACGGAAGAACGCCTGGTGCCCAACCTGTTTTCATGCATCATGAAGAAATAGCAATCTTACGTGCTGCGGCTAGATGTGGTGATTGGATTTTCCACTTAATCGATCTCGAAGTAAATGTTAAGACTGATTAATGTTACTGCTAATGTTACTTTATTTTCTTACATAATAATAAAAAATATTTGGTTTATATCGGTTGTAATAATTATAATACCCATTATTTTGACCCCTTAACTCAAAGTAATCCCAAAAATATTTAAAACGCAGTTTTTTAACGAAGTGTCTTTTCGATAAATAGTTAAATGAGTGGATAATCAAAATAGCCCCATAATCAATAAAACTTTGATAACTAGGTATTATTTTTTTTTTCAAAAAAAGTATTTACAAATTCATATATTTTTGTTGCAATAATTAATTTACGTAATGAGTCTACACTACTGTTTTTTTTTAAACATTTTTATCGTTGAAATTGCAAGTGTGGCATCCATTTGAAGTTTATAACTAATCAATGTCACCCCGTTTTACGGTATGTGTTTTGTCAAGTATAATAACCGCATTATTTTTTCGAATTAAAAAGTTTTATAACATTAATTCGCTTATTTTCATTTTCAAAAAATCATAATAATAATAATTAGTCAAAGAATATGTCAGAAAATTTTTTCCTCCACATTTTTCAGAATTATTTATAAATTAAATAGCCATACAAATAACAATAATCATGTTCAACAAGACCAAAATAGTAAAAAAAAACTATTCATGAATGGATGGAAGCATAAATAGACAGAACAATAAACGTACAAACCAAAATGTTGACAAGAAACCGGGCACGACTGATTTTGAACACACGCCCAAGACCTGCGGAATCGTCGCTCAGCTCCGCCTCGCAGCCGCCGGGACCAGCTCCAGCCGTGAGTGAAGAGACTCCGGCCGCTGCAGTTGCGTCGAGCTCGAGCGACGAATACTTCTCGCCGCCGACGACACCACCACCTGCGCGTCGGCGAGGAAGAGGCCGCCCTCCGGCCAGCTTCGGACCTCGAGGCCCATCGGCCTCTGATAGGGTCCCCGCTGCCGGTGGAAGTGTGCAGCGCATGCGATGGACAAATTCCATCAATGAAAATGTGATGCGCTCATACTTTGGGGCTACAGAGGGGGGAACTAACCTGACTGCGTACCGTGGTCGGATGCTCTCTCTGTTTCAGGTACTTGAACCAGCTGTCAACGTTTCGGCCCAACGACTGTCGGATCAGGTGCGGGTCATCCAGCGTAACCATATGTTGAATGACGCCGTACTTGATAGACTACGGCTCGAATCACGGTGCAGTCGTGTCTCATCTGCTTCACCACAGGCTGCGGTGCAACTACAACCTAGTATCTCACCGCGACCCGACCACGTCGGTGAAGATGATGAGGACCGGGCTACATCCGTGAGTACCCAGTGTAGTGAAAAATTGAGGAGTGCTTTGGAGTGTGCATTACGGGAGTATCGCTCCACACCGCCTGAGCTGAGACCTCGTCTGCCTCGTTTTCCCATGCATAAGAAAAATAGGGCGCTAGTGTGTGCTCTAGATTCACTGTTGTCAAATTATTTTGACAATAGCGAAGACCTCACCGATACCCATTCGATCCTGTACTGTGCCGCTGTTGCAGCATGTCGGGTAGCTCATGTCAAGTTTCCAAAGACTGACAGAGCTATTCGACCAGCTGTACCAGCTTGGCAGTGCAGGATCGAACGTCGTATCGCCGGGGCTAGAGCACTCATTGGCAAACTTATCTGCTTCAGGCAGGGCAACACTCGCCCTAGTGTGATGCGCTTTGTGAGACGGGCGTTCGCGGGGACTGATATTAGTCCTCGGGATTATCTCACCTGCGTCACAGAGCGCATCGACTTCCTGAAGCAGAAAGTCTATGCGTGGGCAAATAGAATTCGCAGATATAAGCGGAGGGTGGAGCGATACACTCAGAATCGCACATTCCAAAGCAATGAAAGGTGGGTTTATAGGGCCTGGGAGCGACCTGACCAAGGTGTGACTGATACGTGCTTACCGGATGATGACGCCATGTGTTCGTTCTGGCGCAGCATCTGGTCGGCTCCTGTCAGTCACACTGAGGGTGACTGGATGCGGGAGATCAGGCGCACGTGCGATCTTTTACCAGAAATGGGGGCAATCACGATCAGCCCCCAAGATGTAACCCGTGCAGTCCGTCCGTTATCTAACTGGAAATCCCCAGGGCCGGACGGGCTGCACAATTTTTGGCTTAAATGGTTCCAAAGATCGCACAATCGCTTGGCATTTCAGTTCCAGTCTGCCCTAGAGTCAGGATCGCTACCTCAATTCCTAACTACAGGAATAACCCACCTGCTCCATAAATCAGGTAGTACTACGGAACCTAAACATTATAGACCGATCACGTGCCTCCCTACGGTCTATAAAGTTCTTACGTCCATCCTTTTTTTTTTTTTTTTTTTTTTTTTTTCTGGGTGGGAAAATCATCGAATAACTTCTCCCGCTCTGGGTTAAGCGGGAGGGAGTGTCAGACTTCTACTGACTAAAAACCCACCCTGTCCCTTCAGCTGCCCGTAAGTTCCGGAGCCGCGGTATCTTTTTACTATATTTCCGCGACCCCGGCAGGCTATGGCTTTATGAGGCCCCGTCACCAATGCTGACGGCTCCTTGAGGCGCACGTGGAACACGACGCGCCGCCGACCCGGGCCTGGTCTTTGCCGGACGGTGAGCTACCCCTGCTCGCCGTCCGCAAGCCCGCGCCTACGGTGGCCGGAAATTGGCTCGCGATCCCCGACGCCCGGGGCGTCTACCACGACGGCTGGGGCGCGAGGAAGAGAGTTGCCTCTCCCTCGCGCGTTCGGCCTCCTCCTTCGCTAGCATGACAGGTTCGTCGTTTCCGAAGAGATTTGTCGACATGCTGGATAGATTATAAGAAGGCCTATGACTCTGTTCCACATACATGGCTCAAGAAGGTGTTGGAGTTGTATAAAATAGATCCAATGCTACGCAATTTTCTTGAGTCATGTATGGGGCAATGGAAGACGGTCCTCTGCTACCCAGGATGTCGACAGATCCAGGAAAACAGCGAACCGATTAGGATTGAGCGTGGCATATTTCAAGGCGACAGTCTGAGCCCTCTGTGGTTTTGCCTGGCTCTCAACCCTCTCAGTATATTGCTGGAGGGTTCAGGGCTAGGCTACCAGTTGAGAAGAGGTGGTCAGGTCATATCACACTTGCTTTACATGGATGATTTGAAAATCTTTGCCACCAGCAAATTGCAACTGATGGAGCTACTGAAGGTAACAGAAACTTTCAGTAGCGCCATCGGAATGGAATTTGGGGTGGACAAATGTGCGGTCATGCATGTAAAGCGAGGAGAGATTATGGAATCCGTGGGAACTCAACTCTCGGATTCCATACACCTGAGATCCCTCGGATCAACTGAAACTTACAAGTATTTGGGTATGTCAGAAGCACTAGGCATCAATACTGCTTATGTTAAACAGTCATTGAAGGAACGCTTCTTTGGCCGTCTGAATAAAGTACTGAATAGTCTTCTATCAGGCGGAAACAAGGTGCGTGCCTTCAATGGTTGGGTTATGCCAGTATTGATGTATTCTTTTGGCATACTCAAATGGACTCAGACTGAACTTGACGCCTTGGACAGGCGGGTCCGCAAAACGCTGACTGCAAATCGGATGCATCACCCACGTTCATCGGTGATGAGGCTGTATATCCCCCGGAAATGCGGTGGTCGTGGTTTTTTAAATACAAAGACCCTGCATAACCGTGAGGTATGCAGCCTTAGGGAATATTTCCTAAAAGCTGACGTGGGTATGCATCGGGATGTGGTAGCGGTGGACAAAGGCCTCACTCCGCTCTCCTTAGGTAACGAGAATTGGCGCAAACCTGTAATATTAGAGACTAATGACCGCAGAGAAGTATGGCAGAGCAAGGAGCTTCACGGACGCTATTACCGAGCCCTTCATGGGTCTGAAGTAGATTTATTAGCGTCCGTAGCCTGGCTACGTTTTGGTGACCTCTTCGGGGAAACCGAAGGTTTTGTCTGTGCGATTATGGACGAAGTTATGATGACGAATAACTATCGGAAATATATTGTGAAGGATGGTACCGTAGACATATGTCGGGCATGTAACAAACCGGGAGAATCTATTCGTCACATTATCTCCGGTTGTTCTCGTCTGGCTAACGGAGAATATTTGCATAGACACAACCTCGTAACCAGGATTATTCACCAGCAACTTGCGCTTAAATACAATCTTGTGGAATCAGAAGTACCATACTATAGGTATGTGCCCGACCCAGTTCTCGATAATGGCAATATCACACTATACTGGGATCGGTCTATCATTACTGACAGGACTATTGTTGCCAATAAGCCTGACATAGTGGTGATAGACCGATTAGAGCGTCGCACAATGATTGTTGATATAGCAGTCCCCCATGACGAGAACCTCGTGAAAGCTGAGATAGATAAAAAAAATAAGTATCTTGACCTGGCGCGCGAGGTTGTCGACATGTGGGATGTGGAGACAGCAATCATTGTGCCGATAGTCGTCACAGCCAATGGCATAATAGCCAAGAGCCTCGACCAACACCTAAGGAGGCTCTCGTTGGGCAGCTGGATCAAGGGCTTGATCCAGAGAGCAGTACTTCTGGAAACGGCGCGTATTGTGAGGAGGTTCCTCTCTATGGAGCCCTGACCACCGGTAGCTTGGACCCTGTTCCCGATACCGGTGGGCTACTATTTTTTATATTTTTAAATGTTTATATTTTTTTTATTAATATTTAAAAATGTAATTAATATGTATATAGATTGAATAAATGAAAAAATAATAATTAGTATTGATAACGATAGTCATTACCTTCGCGAAACTC
This sequence comes from Tholera decimalis, assembly GCA_943138885.2. Taxonomy (NCBI): domain Eukaryota; kingdom Metazoa; phylum Arthropoda; class Insecta; order Lepidoptera; family Noctuidae; genus Tholera; species Tholera decimalis. The sequence continues at coordinate 24,199,399 of OW964565.2, forward strand.
TATGACCGCCTCTCTTAGGGCGCGGAACCACTGTGCATCGAGACGTACTTTGCACTGCTTAACAGACACACAAACGAAAGAATTTTGTTGCCTGCGGCGAAAAATGGATCCTGTTTGACAATCGTAAGCGCTCAACAAATTGGTTGGATCCTGGATTAGCATCTAAACGTTTTCCTAAACAAAAACTGACCCCTAGAATTGGTGTAACTCATCACCTACCAAATAGGACGAGCATTACTGCAGAACTGAACACAATTATGGAGAAGCTCGCACATCTCCAACCAGCTTTGGTCAATCGCTCGACTCCGCTGCTCCTGCACGACAACGCGCGTCCTCATACTACACAGCAGACGGTTTTCAAGTTACAAGAGCTGGTGTTGGAAGTTCTCCACCATCCGTCGTACTCACTAGACCCTGCGCCTAAAGACTTTTACTTTTTCCTGAATTTGGATAACTTCTCAGAAAAAAATCAACACCCTAGAGGCAGTAAAAATGCCTTTGCAGAATTTGTTGCCTCCCGTCCAACTGATTTCTTCAAGAAGGACATCAATAAGCTACCACTGCGTTGGAAAAGATGCATCGATTGCATGGGTGATAAATAGAAGATTACTGATTTCATGAATAACGGCAATTTCATTGGTAAAGATCTGATATATTCAGATGAACACCTGACGTAAGATGATAAGATGAATGATAAGATCTTATTTTTGAAAATAAAGTTGTTCATATTTTCACTAATTGCTGTATACCATCTTAATTATTAATTATTTTGGCATTAGCAATCTCTAGCTATGAAGAAGAGCGCTCTTTCGCCAAGATGTCGTATATAGAAAACAAATACCTATAGGAAAAAAAAATGTCTTACGAGTGACGGTGTAAGTCATTGGTCAATTCTATCCATATAATAAAAAAGAATGAGTAAATAAAGGAATTTGCAGAAAATGCAGAAAGATCGTCCAATAACTGTTTGTAATTATATAAATAAATTACTATACTTAATAAAGGCCTGATTCTTCCATCTCCCTTTCACTACTAATATACCAGACGTACTACAGGGCACCACCCTCACTTGGTCAATATACCATCTTATCATACTAAGCGATTCTCCTCTACATTTTTTGTGCGCACTTTGTCGGTCGGACTTCGACCGGTCTTCGAATCGGTTTGGAACTCTCTGTCGGCTTCTGTGTTCTTTTCCACATATGACTCGTCTGCCGCCTTTAAAGTAAGAGTGAACAGGCAACTTCTGTGCTCTGTCGTCCTATAGTAGACCTCAGCTGTCGTTTATCATCAGGCGTGATCAAGGTCAAAAGCGGACTCATCAGCAATAAAAATTAAAAAACGAACTCTTATTAAATAAATTCAATTTAATCTATTTTATTTAGCCCTGTATTTTCATGCCAGCCAGTATTTTCCGTTTCTTGTCTGTGTTTCTCTTCTAAAACAGTTTCTTGACAAAATGACAATTATTTGAATGATTAAGGGGCCCCCTAGCAGTTGTAGCCCAGGGCCCCACAAATTCACGATCCGCCCCTGGGTGTTTCTGTAAGAAATTTCTCAGTAGTAGCCTGGAGTTTAGAAGTTGGTGGTGTGATACCCCGTGTTACCCAGCTACTGGGTTGTGCAGGTCAGATAGGCATTATTTTAATCTTATTCATTTAATATATGACAGTTAATGTTAACATTCATATAATAATGTTAATGTTCATATAAAGTATTTATTCATGTAGGTATTGTAGTCCTTACATCTGTAGTTTTAATTGTTTGTATCAACAATATACATGTTGCAGCCTTTGACCAGAAAAAGTGTTTCGGGGATATTGACTGACCGAGATCAAAATGAGGTTGCAAGTGCAACAATTGGAGACATGCCACTGGAGTACGATATAATCTTCCCTGCCCCGAGTACTTCCTCTACCCCAGGTGCACTGGTAAGCATTGGAGGATTTTTTATTGCAAAAATCAACATATTTTTTATTTTTTTAAATCACAAAAAAGAAACGAAATTCTTTCTCCAGGCTTACCTACTGAATAAATTTACTTAAGTAAAACTAAGTTAAGTAAGTTAACATTTAGAACAGCTGTTTTTTCATAAAAAAAAAGTAGTTTATGTTGTAATATTGGTTTTATGGAATTTTATGTCTATGGTTTACTGGCAGGTTTTTAAGTCTATGGCATTTAAAACCAAAATGTTGTTAGGAATGTTTTTAAAATGTGACAAGATAGATGAAAAGAAAAGTCAAGTAGAAAACATAGTGAGTTGAAGACATAGTCGTAGTCGGAGTCAGATGTATATGGTCGATCATAAATGATTTAGTTTTTTAGAGCAGTTTACCAAGTTTATCAAACATGTATAGAATGTAATTTAGAATTTTGTAAAGGGTTTTTTTTGGAATGAAATAAAACGCAGTGAAACTACAGAATGAAGTAATTTATTTGAATAAAGGATCCCACACTTACAACATCTTGGTAAGAGAACGATTCAATATTTCTAACAGTTTACTATATTATTATTAGAGGTATTTGTTCAATCAGATGTTTATTATTTTTTAGACTCTTCATTTGCCTGAGCATGAAAATAAATCTGGATCGTGTGCTGGAGTCGTCTCGAAACATGAAGTTACAGATATACCGGTATGATGTGTTTCGTTACTACACCTAAGTCTCAATGCATAGATATCTGATAAATATAAATTGATAAGCTAATAAAAATATGTATTTAAAATTAATAAATTTAAATATATTATTTTTATTTGTTCCAGGCTCACACACTTCAGACATTAAAAAATTTAAAGAAAAATGTAAAAAAACAGTCGAGACAAATCAAGAGACTTAAGGAAAAAGTAAGAAGAGAAGGAAAAAAATGCACATTTGGCCAATAAAATAAAAGATTTAAAACAAAGAATAATAATTGAACTCTGAGGCAGCGGGCTTGCTTGAAAGTTGTGCGGGACCTCAAGACTTCCTAAAACGACAAATTTCAAAATCAAAAGGTTTACCTTTAGAGAGACAATATTCTGAAGAAATAAGGAAATTAGCAATTACCTTACATTTCTTCTCTCCAAAAGCATATGATTTTGTACGTCGGACGTATAACACATGCCTTCCACATCCTCGAACTCTGAGCAATTGGTATTCACACGTAAATGAACATACAATGAAAGCTTTTCAAACATTAAAAGCACATGTGCAACAAAGTAAGTATCCTGTGGTTTGTGCACTTACTTTCGATGAGATGGCGACCAGATAATCTCTCTGTTGGGATGCGCGAAACAAAACATATTGTGGACGCGTTAATTTCGGTGCCACTATTGACAGTGACGCCCTCGACATCGCCAGTCAGTGTCCAGTGTTTTTGCTTATCTGTATAAACGGCAGGTGGAAATTACCCATTGCATATTTTTTCATAACATCTATGACGGGTGAATAAAAGTCAGCACTATTAGAAATGTGCATTGAAAAGTGCCCCGAAGTGGGTGTGAAAATAGTAAGCGTAACATGTGACTTAACCCTTGAGGTTGTTGACATGTGGAATGTGGACTCGACTGTCATTGTCATATTCGACAATGGGCTGATAGCGAAAAGTTTCGACGACCATCTGTCAAAGCTGGCGTTGCACGGCTGGATAAAGTACCTGATACAGTGCTTCCGATACTTGTGGACTGCCATTTTTATAGTTTTAAGTGCTTTTTTATGTATTTTAGTTTTAAACGTTTTTGTAGAAAATATTTAAAAATGTAAATTGTGAATGCTTTATAAAGAGATAATTTAATCATAAACTTGCGTTTTTTTTATTTTCATACTATAATACCACCTAGCAAAATTCCATTCGCCTTTACAAGAAAGCCTCGTTGGTGTAGTGGTTGCACAAATGCTGAGCATGAGGTTCTGGGTTTGCTTTCCAGGTCGGCTGGAGTGTTATTGGGTTTTTTGTGTTAAAAAATTCCCAGAAACCGCCCGAAATCTGTAAGACGGTGATGGAAAACATTTTGAGTAAAGCCGTCGGAAGCCTAAGGGCGGCATTAATTGGTTTATGATGACAAGGCCATTACCGTTAGCACTCCAGCATTTTTACTACTAAACAGTTGAAAGTTAAAATCTACATGCGGTAGAAGGCCAGCAAGGTATGCGAAATAACTAGCTCAGTCTTTATCTCGTTGCAGCAAGGTTTATTTATTTATTCATTTAATTTGGATCTCCAACAAAGAATACACCTTAAAAGCTAAAATAATATATAGGCCGGTCTATTAACATTGTGCTTCTTCAGTTATAGGAGACCACATCATGCATTGTAAATTTAAATTAAAATATTTAACAATTACAGAAATTATGTAGATAATTATGATTAACAAATACATTTCACAATTAAAATTACATTACTTAACAAGTACCAACTACATTAGTTATAAATTAATAATTATATTTTTATGAATTACATTGTTTAGGTTTAGGTACTTAACCGTTTCCGTGCGGATGATGCCGCACAGGCACCATGTAAATCTATTGCGTATAGCGTATGGTGCCCGAGAGGATACAAAACTAAAACGTAAAAAACTCGGCTAAAACGACATTTGTCAAAAGAGTCCCGTAAATAAGTGTCTTTATTTGTCACCCATATCATGCCCATAGTGTTCGTTTCAGGTAATTTCGTAGATTAGCAGACTTCAGGGGTTGTAAACCAAGTTGTCGAGTCACATTTTATTATTGATTATAATTCTAACAGCCAACTTTCTGGAATGTTTCTCAAAAAATCAAATGCTTTTGTCATTAAGTTCATTTTTGCCTCAAAACATGATGGGGTTACAAAGAGTGCGAGGCGGATCGGCGACTTAACAAACAATGGGTTTTACCCATTTTTTGCGCTGTTCGCCTATAATAATATTTTTTTTTTCTGGGTAACTACAAAAAAACAAAAAGGTTGTCAATTAAACGCTTAACAAAAATGCACATTTTTAAGTAGATAGTCATAGATATTTTTTATCAATAAAAATACATTTACATTGTTATCCAAATAAAACACTTCATAATCATGTAAGTGTTTGTAGGTACGAGTAGAATATTTTTGATTCATTAGAATCGGACTTCCCATTCAGTTATATGTTCTATATTACATTGTTTTCTTGAGAAACAATTTTACCATCAAAATAGCGGATTTAAAATTGTTTCCCTACATAACACTGTATAATAAATAAATATCACCTCGCTGCAAACTCAAACAGTACGTGAACAAATTCTATATAACACTCTTGAATAAATAAATTCATAAAATAATGCAAAAAGGTTTACAACACCTAATAGAAATTAGTCACTTACCTTCCATTTCCATAAAAACACACAGATCGTCACTTTTAAATGCAATGAACGAATTTACTGACTGCTTACGTTCGATACATAATGGCAAATGACTCTTTAACAAGTGGAAACACGAGAACAAGCTAAAATTTACAATTCATGGCGGATGATTCCCCAGGGGAATCATCAAAGTCTCTGGCGCTTTGTGCCCCAGAGGCATCACGAAATTTTTGTTTGACGCCAGGCACTAAAGATTGCTAAAAAGTCCTCCGCACGGAATCGGTTAAGCATAGAATAGATGTAAATGTACTCATGGTCATGAGCAATCCGAATAGATAGCTAAGAAATAATCAATAGGTACCAACTTAGTTTATTGTATTCCGTGTATTTTTTAACCGACTTCTAAAAAAGGAGGAGGTTCTCAATTCGGATGTTTGTATTTTTTTTTTTTTTTTTTTTTTTTTTTTTTTATGTTTGTCCACGCATAACTCCGTCGCTTGCCAACCGATTTGAAAAATTCTTTTTTTGTTGGAAAGGGTATACTTCCCAAATGGTCCCATGAAAATTTTATCGAAATCGGACGAGCCGTTTCTGAAAAATCAAAAAAAGTCGAAAAAAAATAATTTACCTTGATGATCTTTTCGTTTACTCTGCATTGCGTTTTTTGTTCGCGCATAACTCCGTCATTTACGAACCGATTTGGAAAATTCACTGTTCCACTAAAAAGCACGAAAATAAAAACTTTTTTGCAAAAAATAAAACCGACTTCCATATCAAAACACTACAAAGCCAAAAATAATTTTAATTTCGGAAGGCGGTGTGAAAAAAAAGAAAATACAAAACCAATAACACCGACTACCGAAATTAAAATTATTTTTGGCTTTGTAGTGTTTTGATATGGAAGTCGGTTTTATTTTTTGCAAAAAAGTTTTTATCTTTTTAACTTCCTGGTTGGATGCTCTAGCAGCAGATACGATTGTTTGGCAAAAGGTGAGGGAGGCCTTTACCTTTATCGAGGGGGGAGGGAAATCTTCAAACGGCGCCTGAACCTTTAGGAAAAAGAACAGGGACTGTGGGATACCTACCTCACTAAAATCACCCTGGTGATCACCATCAACCAGTGCAGGGCAACAACCGATTTCACAGATAAAATGCGAAAATGTTGACAGCTAATCGGTTATGCCGTAAGTATAGTATAGTCCTCGTCACGTAAGTTGGCAAGGTTTTGTCTGCGGGACGCAGGGTATGACGTAGCGCCGCTCCGAGCGCGCGATTGGTGCGTCAGTAGTTCTCGTTCAATTTGCTCCCGAATACACTTGCGTACACGAAAGTTGTACCCTTTGTTTTTGTCACGAGTTGTTGTTTTAAATTTAGTTTTTGTTACGTTGATTACAATGCCACGACCAAATACTGTTTTACGCAGACTATTAAAACGTCAGAAAGAACAGTTAGACACTATAGTTAAGGAAGGATGAAATTTCGAATTCGTCACTGTCTTTAGGACACCGGGAAAAAAGAAGAATAAAAGGGGTAGCTGTTTTATTAACTAATTGTGACGACGAGTACATATTATTTTTAATGTTTTTTTTTTTAATAAATTTTTTCACTCTTAAATGTATTTATGTATTATAACTATTTTATTTATAATACCGAATTAACGAATGAATCCCTCTTCTTTCCTTAACATTCTTCTGAACAGACATGACTAAAAATAAATGATGGCAATAATCATAGAATAATGGCAAGCAGTAAAAGTGACCACTTTTTTCTTCTACTAAGTGTACGATGCGCGAATTTACCCCCACTACGCCAGAACCTTGCCAAATTACGTGACGAGGACTATAAAGGGAATAGAACCGATGTGGCATATTGACCCGCCAACATATTGATGGTTTTTTTCGAAATCGCGGGGCACGATGAAATAGATATATATGTGTAGAGGACTCTCAGACATACAAAAAAGGTCAAGTAACACGGTACGCTGAAGCGTCAAAATGTGTTTGTATGGAACAAACCACGATTTCGAAAAAAGCCAGCTTTCATCAAAAAGTTCGAAACCCTTTAAAATACATAATCCAAAAAGTCGCTGAAACTTACAATTTCATTACTCAAGCTTAAGAGAAATCAGTAAACATAATATGTAGATGGTAAGTAGATATTTTAAATATATCGATAAAATTCTTATGATTCTTGAGTAGCATCACTAGTTCAATCCTCCATTTTGAAATACCAGTTATTGTAGGTATAGCACGTTTATTTTGTAGGTATATCAAGTCCAATGAGTTTCTTTAGTCTGAGCTTTTTCTGCCTCCTTCTGCGGGAGGCGAGGAAAACACATACAGCACACTACAAAAATTTGACAATCGCATACAGATACATGCTTCCTATTGATACAAACGCACACGAAAAAATACTTGTAGTAACCACATAATGGAAAAACACACACACATTGACAAATTTGCGCGTAACTATGCTATTATCCTATGACAACAAACACTAAGTGCTAGTGATGTGATAGGAAGAATGAGTAGAATTTTATTTTAATGTATAAATGAATGAACAAAATATATTTCAAAACTCTTTCAAATAAACATATGTCCATAATTTCACAAATAACAACAAAACCGCAATATGTGGTCTGCGAAACTACGTAGAAAGGTAGGAAAAAGAATGATTGCATATGTCCTATTTAATTGCTGTACCTGCGCCTTTCCTATAAGAATAGAATTGTTTAATTAGCTACAAATAAATGATATTCATAAAATTGTGGTATGGTATACGTCTTGCAACAATATAACCTACTTACAGATTTCAGTTCAGAGTAGTATAGAATGCATTTATTTGAAACTATATTTTTGGGGTTGATTATATTTAGGGTCAGGAATTTGAGATTAATACTCGAGCCCCGTTCTTTAAAACGGCCCTAATGTATATGTGTCAAATAGTAGGCAAGGGTAAATAATAAAATAATACGATCAATCAGATAGGCTTTTATTTGTTTTATGTAACACTATAACACGTAATTTTTTAGGGTTCCGTAGCCGAATGGCAAAAAACGGAACCCTTATAGTTTCGACATGTCTGTCCGTCTGTCTGTCTGTCCGTCCGTCCGTATGTCACAGCCATTTTATTCCGAAACTATTAGGACTATACAAATAAAACTTGGTAGGTAGATGTATTCTGTAAACTGCTTTCCGATTTTAAGAGAAAATTAAAAAAAAATATTTAAAATAAAGGGGGCTCCCCATACATGGAACTGAAACTGAAAATATTTTTTTTTTCATGAGACCTATACTTGTGTGGTATCTATAGACAGCTCTTTAAAAATGAAATTAAGGTTTCAAAAATGACTTTTCCATAAAGTTAATCGTTTAAAAGATATACGCTTCCCAAGTGGTAAAATGTGTATGTGTGTCCCCTCTAACTTCTATAATAATGAAGTGAAAAATCTAAAAAAGCCATATGTTGTAGATCTTAATGTAAACTTTCAAACAAAATTGGTTTGAACGAGATCGAGTCAGCAGTTTTTGAGATACAGTATATTTTCAAAAACCGCAAATATAACTTTGTAATTCATACAAATACAATGAAAAACAAATTTATTTGGCGTAGTTGTAAAAATTGTAAATAAGCTAGTTCTAAGAAATTTGTAAGGTGTTTTTTTTTTTAAAATAAATATATTAAGTATGTTATATTTATTATAGTTACTACGGAACCCTTCATGGGCTAGTTTGACTCGCACTTGGCCAATTTTTTGATTTTTTTAAGACTATAGAGTTCGGTGTTTCTGCAAAAAAGTGAAATATCTTGCGTACGCACGTATACACCTTTGCCAAGTAGTAATGCAAAGTGAGTGCAAAAGATTTCAATTCTGATGAACATTTCGTTCTAGGGAGCTTATCACTCTTTTCATCCGTATTTTAAGAAGTTCCTTCTGAGTAACACCAATTTTGCTCAAGACTAGCTTATTTTTTTTTTTGTCAATCAGTGATATTTTTTCTAAATGGGGCGTGCAAGTGAAAGCTGATCGCAGATGGCGCCACCACCGTAAGAACCTTTGTCACTGTCAGAGTTAGTTAGATTGTGAGATAATTTAGTTATCTGTATCATCTATGGTTATCTGTGGTGAGCTAAACATTTACACGCTTCGTATTTTTTATTTTCATTTCAATTGATTTCTTTACAATTTTTCGATTAAAGAACATAATACATGTTCTTTAATCGGAAAATTCTCAATAACTGTCTCTAATTTAGGAATTCACTACAATGGGGCGTGCAACTGTCAAAGTGGCGCTAGTAGCACACTTACCAATATCAAAGCAGTTTCTCAGCAGTGTCTGTTTGTAATTGTTTATAAACAATGTTAATTTTTATTAACATTGTTTATAAACAATTACAAACAGACACAACATTTATCGATGATTGATAAGAACCATTTGCGTTACAGCACATCACTATCACAAAATAAAATTGAAAATTAAATGATCGATTAAGCCTTTTAGTACCATGTTTTAAATAAAATATAGAATCAAATATCTTATTCAATACTTATCGAGCCTCATCTAATGGAAATTTTGCTATAAACTTCCTTTTTTCATTACCTTTACGACTTCACAAGTACGATACTTCACAAGTTATAAATCGGCTATTAGGTGGCATTATGGTACAATTATGTTTACTGAACAAGATCACACTTGTAACAAATTAAGATAAAAAATTAACCGTAACTAACTGCCAGAAAATAATAAGCACAAACTTACAAAATACTACAAGACACACGACAAGTAAACATATAAAATGGCTGACTGTCATGAAAGAAAGAGAAAGCGCACGGAACAGGTGAGACAGCAAAATCTACCATTATTTACCCCTCAAAAACCATACAATTTTTTTCGCCTTGAAGTTGCAGTAGCCTGGTGTCATGTGTCATAAAAACTATCAAAATAAATTAGCAAAATAAATATAAATAAAATAAAATACAATAGAAATACAATCTTTCAAAAAGAAAATTCGTCAGGTGTGGCAAAGAGGGTCCTCTTCTGAATTATTTTATTGTTCCTCGGAAGTCTTTTCCACCCGCGACCGCTAGCTCTCTGAGAATTTTGCTCACGCCGCTTTCCAGCCTCTTGACCATCTCGACACCAAAACTCACATCGATCCGTTGCTCGGTTTTATCGTGAATAAAGGAAAAGCAATCAAGGACGTTTTCGCTGTACAATATGGATGAGATGACACCGAAGATGTGACCAGCTGCGTGTCTCCCGGCAATGTTCCAGGGCGCCGCGCCGCCGCCGCCGCCGAAATGTCTTCTTTGGCCTCGCGGCGCCCTATGTCACCATCACCACTGCGACTGCGCTAATTTCTGACGCGAAGTGTCAACGATTGACATTTTTTTTCTATTCAGTGTTTTTGTTGGTTTTTTTTAATTATTTTAGTAACTAAGAGTTAGTTAATAAGTATAATTTTTATAACGTAATCAGACCAATGTTTAATGGCAGCAGTGATGTGTTGAGTGATAGTGCCGGTCAACCTTCGACATCACAAAATATCCTGGAGAGGTGTCCTCTGTGCACCCAGGCACGGTTTTTTAAAGGTAAGCGGGGTCTGAAAGTACATATTGGGAAGGTACATAAACCACCCAATGTATCTTCTTCTGTCCCCGTCATTTCTACAACACTTACACCAACTTCTTCCACTTTGGATCCGTTTTGGAAAACAATCTCTAAATTTAAAAATTCTGTTTCGGTTTTAAAGAGAGTTCCCCGCGGTGCCAGACCTGTAGTGGCGCAAAACCTAGCAGGATGCGTTCGCCTTGCCACTCGGGAGAACTCCCAAAGTGCTTGGGAACATCTTCTCACCTTCCCGTATAGAATTTTACATGTTCAAAAGAATTTGGCAACCAAAAAGACCCTAACTGCACAAATTAAAGATAACTGTAATATTTCGGCCCATAATCTGGATGTAAAATTATCGACACAGAGGATTATTTCCACAAGAAGTGTATCTCACCTAGTCGAAACTAAATTAGGGGAAGGTGACATTAGCGGAGCTGCCAGGATACTTTTCAGTAGCGATGTGGTGGCCCCGTACTCTCCAGATACTCTCGCAGCTCTGGAGAGCAAACACCCTGCCCCAGCGGATGGTCTTTCCTTTCCCGACCCCCCCGATCAGGAATTAAACACCCTCACCGTTACAGGTCAAGAGGTGGTCACTGCCGTTTGTTCCTTTCGAAGCGGCTCTGCTGGCGGCCTCGATGGTCTGAGTCCACAGCACCTGAAGGACCTACTCTGCTCAGGCGCTGGGGAGGCTGGTGAGTTGCTTTTGAAGGAGCTAACGGCTCTGATTAACCTTATGCTCTCGGGCCAGGTGAACGAAGCCGTCACCGATATTTTGTACGGGGCCAATCTATGTGCCCTACGCAAAAGGGATAGCGGCATTCGCCCCATTGCCGTGGGAACTACCTACCGTCGTATGGCAGCCAAGATTTGCTCTAAATTTTTTGGTGAGGATATTTCGACCAAATTTCAGCCCCTACAACTGGGTTACGGCTCCAAAGGGGGTTGTGAGGCTGCCGTACACGCCTTGTCGACCTATTTAAATTCTGGTAAAGGAGAGGTCATCTTGAAGGTTGACATTAAAAATGCTTTTAATTCAGTCAATAGGGACAGTTTGTTGGCAGAAACTAAAAAAGAAGTACCACAAATTTTTAGTTTTCTTTGGCAATGTTACAGACATCCGACTAAATTACTTTATAAGGAAAACCTTTTGGAATCAGCTGTTGGCTGTCAACAAGGTGATCCCCTCGGGCCAGCGATCTTTAGTTTAGCTATTCACCCAATTATTCGACAACTAAATTCAAAATTCAATGTTTGGTATCTCGATGATGGAACCCTGGGAGGCGATGTAGACACAGTTTTAGATAATCTACAGTTTTTAAGAAATCAACTCCATACCATAGGACTGGATCTCAACCTTTCGAAGTGTGAACTATTCATATCCGACAGTACTGACGGACAACTGACACTTTCCAAATTCCACGCATTAGCCCCAGAAATCCAAATTGTGGATAAAAGTTCTCTTCGTCTTCTTGGGTCTCCAATTTTTGAGAATTCCTTTCCCGATTTTGTCGAGGAAAAACTACAAAATTTTAACGACATTTCGGACAGATTACACCAAATTAACATGCATTCGGCTATCACATTAATTCGTTACTGTTGCTTTGGACCTAAATTAACTTACTTTCTTCGTGCTTCGCATCTTTGGCATCATCCTCACCTTTTGGAAAAAATGGACCAAATTATCCGGCATACTCTGACAGCTATTTTAAATGTGGCTATGGACGACCGAACTTGGGCACAAGCTACTCTTCCCATTCGTATGGGAGGTCTCGGCGTCCGCAAAATTTCTAGCATTAGTCTCCCGGCTTTTATATCTTCGGTCCACGGTACTGAGAAATTAATCAGGAATATTCTAGCTCCGTCACTGGTTGATTTCAATGTGCCGTGCTTCACCGAGGCTATGGACACCTGGAGAATCGCTTGCCCGAATCTAAATCCACCCGACAACCCATCATCTCAGAGGCGGTGGGATGAGCCGCTCTGTAAAGCAGTTCAGAGTGACCTTATTGCCACATCTGCTTCGGCTGCAGAGCGTGCGCGCTTGCTGGCTGTGAGTGAATAGGAGTCGGGTCTCTGGCTTCATGCACTACCGTCGTCGAACATAGGCACCTTGTTCGATGATACTACTTTCCGCCTCGCTGCTTCCCTTCGATTAGGTGCTCCTTGTTGTTCTGCTCATCGCTGCCACTGCGGCGAAGTTGTCAACAGCCTCGGTCACCACGGCCTTTCATGCGGCCGCAGTGCGGGTCGCATAGCACGGCACGCGAATATTAACGACATCATCCGACGAGCTCTTGTCACCGTCGGCGTTCCAGCTGTATTAGAACCCAATGGCCTGGCACGCGACGATGGCAAAAGACCGGACGGCATGTCTTTATTTCCTTGGAAGATGGGTAGGCCTTTAGTGTGGGACGCAACTTGTGTCGATACTCTTGCGCCATCCCATCTTCCTAGCTCGTCTTGCTGTGCTGGCGCTGCCGCTGCGGCTGCTGAAAACCTCAAGCGGCGGAAATATAATAACCTTGTTGGTAGTTATATTTTCGAGCCGTTTGGGGTTGAAACCTTGGGGTCGTGGGGTCCGAGTGCTCACAGATTCTGCTCAAAGATCTATCCAAACGCCTAGTTGACACTTCGCGTGACCCAAAGGCTGGCTTTTACCTTGGACAGCGGTTAAGCATTGCCATACAGCGTGGCAATGCCGCCAGTCTTTTGGGCACATTACCAGTGGACAGCGATGCGTACGAATTTCTGGATGCCATATTTTAGTTTATTTTTAGATGTATATGATTATGTAGTTTAGGGTTTTTATTTAAGTGTATATTCCATTATTGTTTAAAATAAATATATTCCCCATAGATTTTCATGTGCAAATTTGTAGTGGTAAATCGCTTTTTGTAAGAAGAAACTGCACAATTCATCATTTTTTGTGAACACTCACTAGCGACACAATAATTATGATACATAATGGCAACGGTCGGCGAATGAACTGGTTTTATATAACGTGCATGGTCATATGATCAATCGACTTTGGCAGAGGGGTTCGCCCAGCTATTCCATCTCCATAGGTTAAATGCTCTAAGTTTATTTTACATGAACATCCCTAGTTCTGTGTCAATGTCAAACACTATACCAACAAAGATTAAAGTAATATATTAAAAGATATAAAGATATAAATTATAGGCACCATACAGTGAAATCAACATGATGTGACAAACTGAAATCAGAATGATAAAATAATGGTTTTGATGAATAATATTTATCTTTCATTAGAACTTTTGACTGTGTTTATATGATTTTTTATATTTATTTTGTAATATATACAGTTACATTTTTTTTTTGTATACTGCTCTGTCCCTATCCTAGGCAAAGGCTTCCCTCCACTCCTTCCATTTCTCGCGAGATCGCGCGTCCTTCCACCAATTCTGACGGAACTTATCCAGTTCGTCCCGCCATCTCCTTCGTAGTCTGTCGCGGCCCCACCTCACTGCCTCAGGGCTCCAGGTTTATGTTATTTTTGCCCACAGTTGGTTCGGCATGCGGCAGACATGTCCTTCCCAGTCCCACTTGAGTTGGGCAGCCTTTTGAGCTACATCAGCTACATTTGTCTTGGAACGCAATATTGTGTTTCGAACACGATCCGTTACTTTAACACTTAGTATACCGTATTCTATTGCTCATTGACAAACCTTGAGTTTGGACTTCTGGATGTTAGTTGAAGATGAAGACCAAGTTTGTGCACAATACAATACAATATACTTTTTCTGAAGTTCTCATTCTCATTTTACAATCTTTTCGCCAATGAAGCGCAGCTGTCAGCAATCAAATAAATCAACGATGAGAAACAACAAATTAAGTCTCGTTAGAAACATTTTCGGTGCCAATGCTCTCTCTATAGTTACTTTACTCTTTGGCCAATGCTAAGCAAAAGCACCCAGCTTATGACATTGTGATAAGTCGTCGCTGCGCCTGCCAAATTCCATTTGTGCATTTTTTCATTTTTATATGCAACTTTTTTGCTTAAAAAAATTCTAGCCCTTTAAATCACTAATAGTTTTGGCAACTTTTGTATTTTTATAATATATTAAATAAACGTCTAATAATAATAATAATTTTGTCGAGTTTTTTATTTTCAATTCAATAACATGTTTTTGTTGTTTCCCGAAACCTTAGAAAAATCACTTATGGAACTTGGCAGGCGCAACGACGAAGTATCAGATTGTCAAATAGTCATATTTTTCATTTAGTTAGTCGATTTGTTTCTCTATATTGACCATAACCTGTGACAGCATTACTTACTGCCAAACAGCTGATCAAGGCTGAAAATATTATTTAGATGAAATTTATAGGTTATACAATATAACCGAAATAAATAAATCTTCATTTCGTAACTTAGTTATGTGATATTATATTAGAAGTGATAGTGGCTGAAAAGTTTTACATCATGGCATTGTGTAAAATTAACACTTTCATTAATTTAATAAGAAATAACAGCCAGTACTCAACCCTAAGCAGGACTGTAATCAAAACAAATAATTTTAATTATGCCAAACCTATTCTCATTGGATCACAACGCTGGCTGTTTCATGAATCTGATAGAAAAGGCGGGTACGACACAGAACACAAGATATCAAATTTAGAACACTTGAAAAAGGGTTTCAAGGAGCTCAAGCATGAGTTTAAGCTTTTTGGACAGGAAGTAAAAGATTTAATTGAAACAGATCCTCTGATGATTGCTAGACCAGGTGAGTAATATTACTAACAAAAATGATACATTACCCATTCATTGAAGTAAATTACTTGGGTGGGTTCATAATATAATGCTTAACTTTAATAGTTTAGGTAAGTAAAAATATTATTAAATCATTCATAGTTAACTACTTTAATTTAAAGTTAAATTGTATGTTGGCTTTATAATTATTAGTATATTAGTAATTTGTAAGTATTGCACTTTGTAACAAATTGATTGCTATAGAAGTTTGTATAGTGATAGGCAAATAACTTGGCAAGAGTCGTTCGATGCGCAGAACTCGATTTTTAGGTGTCAGCGGGGTGCGTGGTATGACATAGCACTGCTCCGAGCGCGCGATTAGTGCGTCAGTAGTTCTCGTTCCATTTGCACCTGAATACACTTGCATACACGAAAGTAGTACCCTTTATTTTTGTTATGAGTTGTTTTAAATTTAGTTTTTGTTACGTTGATTACAATGCCAGAACCAAATACCGTTTTATGCAGACTATTAAAACGTCAGAAAGAACAGTTTAGTAAGGAAGGTTGAAATTCCGAATTCGTCACTGTCTTTAGGACACCGGGAAAAGAAGAATAAAAGGGGTAGCAGTTTTATTAACTAATTGTGATGACAAAAACATATTACTTTTAATGTTTTGTTTTAGTACATTTTTTTCACATTTAAATGTATTTATGTATTATATCTATTTTATTTATAATACCAAATTAATGAATGAATTCCTCTTCTTTCTTTAACATTCTTCTGAACAGACATGATTAAAATAAATGATGGCAATAACCATATAATAATGGCAAGCAGTAAAAGTGACCACTTTTTTGTTTTACTAAATGCATGATGCGCGAACTTACCCCCACTACGCTAAAACCTTGCCAACTTACGTGCCGAGGACTATACTTAGCTTGACTCTCATCTCTTTGAACATGTTTGAGTTGACTCAATGCTGATTTATCAAAAATATGGAATAGATATAAATCTTTGTTAAATTTATGTATATTATTTACACATTTGTCAAAAGTTAATTATCAAAGCAAAATTCTTTGGGAATCCAAATGATGAAACTGTATAAGAGATGCTATTAGAGATTTTTAATAAAAAATCTGGTTAAAAGTTCAGAAAACAGTTTCATAAAAGTAAGACTTCATACAAGTTTTTTTTGTCATCAGTAGTTTTAATTAATAAATTATGACCATTATACCATTGTATTTTTGTGTAAAATAACTTCTTTGAAATTGTGGTATAACCTAGCTATATAAGTAATAGTAACATATCTCATTCATGTATAATTTGACTCATGGAACCAAAATTTAAAAAAGGAACTATCAATGTGGATAGAATTCACATTACTAGCACTCCTGTTAACCCGAAATAGAGTAATGGGTGGGGTTCGAACCCGCGACCTCTCGATCACAAGTCCGACTCCTTAGCCAATCATCAATGGCTTAGGATGGGAAATCATCCCATGACTCCCTGCCGATCTGAAGACTTTTACTGACTAAAAACTCTTCCGATTTCGCGGTAACTCTTTTGAACAATTCCGCAGCTTCGGTCGTCAATGGCTGTCGCGTAAACCTAGACACGCGGCAGCGTGTCAAGCCAAGTTCAAGCAAAGAGAACTGGCGAGCAGCGGCTGTGTGTAATATTACACGAACTATTTGGAGCCACTTTTGACCCCTTCATAACTCAAAAAGTATTCAACTTTAACACACCAAAATTGGTTTATATAATGAGACCCCCTAGATAAACTAGTACCCCAAATTTTATAAATACAGCTTAAACGATTATATAGATATTAACATTCAAAAATCGTCATTTTTATGACTGATTGACTGACTGATCTACTTATAGATAGATACAAAACCTAACTCACTTCCAGATGACCTAGAAAGTTCAAAGGACATCCTCCATTTTGGTCCAAATTCGAAAATGGCGGCCAAAGAATAAAAATACAATATCTTGTTAGAACGTGTTCTCCTTAACATTTTTTATTATGGCACCAAAACTGTGTGACCATTGCCCTCGGTTTTATTTGAGTTAAAAGTCGCACACATTTTTCTTAACATGAATTGTCAAAACAAAGGATTTAGCTTGAATAGAAACTTCTAGGTAGCTGCCATTTATCTCCACGCAATGTGATGCACGTCCCCTACCCGCTGAACGACCTGCCCCGCTCCGCGCATCACAATCTTCCTTTACAAGACAGCTCATCAGAAGAGTTCACTTCTGTTCAAATAATGGACATAGTATCAACGTTACAGAGACATATTATTCAGGACCACATTAACTTTGAACAATATGAAAATATAGTACCGGACGAGTTCCATACCTGGACTGGAATACTTCAAAACCAGTTTGTCGAATTGATGGAGGGTTTGCCAAGCTTGAGGTCAGTTACTAAAAAAATACTATTTTGTCGGCAGTATTAGTTAAGTTGAGGACTGGAGACTCCAATGTTAGACTAGCAAATATTTTCAAATGTGGTGAATCAACCTTGCAAAGGTGGTTGCAGATTGGACGCGATGCGCTTTTATAGGATTTTGTACCCTTGAAACATTGATTTTGATCACATAACACGTGAGAACGTAGCACTAAGGAACACGTTAATACCAAACCATCTATTCGGGAATCCCTTGAGCCCAGAAGTTGAAAGGAAGGCGATAATAATTTGTGATGGTACGTACATATATTTGCAAAAAAGTAGCAATTACTTTTTTCAGCGACAGTCTTACAGCCATCACAAATATAGAAACATCCTGAAACTATTCCTCTTGGTTTGTTGCGATGGACATATTAATTGGTAATTGGACCGTATGCTGCCGTTACATCCGACGCAGAAATCATGAATGGTATGATAAGATATGTAGACAGTCCATTCCTTTGGTTTTTTAGGACCGGAGATGTGTTTATTTTGGACCGTGGCTTTCGCGATTCTGTGGCAAACCTAGAGTCTTGCGGTTACATACCACATGTGCTAGCAACAAAATACCAAAATGAAACACAACTCACAACAGATCAGGCAAATAAAATCAAGGCTGATTACGATTTGTCAATGGAACGGCCGATTTAAAAGAGATTTTCGGGTGTTACGAAATATATACAACAATAGAGCCGCTAGAAACATGTTTGATTACTTCAGAATCACAGCAGCCATTTTAAGTAAATACCATGTTGTAATTGAAAATAATTCACATTCTTCAGACATTTTGGAGATAATAAATGAAAACATTAATACGCCAAATGTACTAGCAAACCTGGTTAATCGCCATAATTATAATCGCAGACGAGATCAGTTCACCATAATGACAGCAGATATGCCAGAGTTCGTAGATTTTCCTAGGCTGAGTGAAGATGATCTCTTTTTATTCGCTCTTGGCGTATACCAATTAAAACAGGCCAAAAGCTACTATGGTGAACATATCCTTCAAAACGGATCGTTTTCAATTGAGCTCAGTTATGAAATGCCAAATTAACACTTGGAAGAGTTAAAAGGAACAGATCTGTGGATGATACGAGGACGACTGCAATCTCGACATGTCCGAGCTCGCCAATATTATACCTACATCGTAATAGACAGAACATCATCCAGTCAAAGTGCAATCCGTTACTATTATTGCACGTGCATAATAGGAAAAAGAACGATTGGGTGCTGTTCGCATATTATGTGCATAATATGGTACATGAGTTACGCTCGTCATGTACAGGTGTTATTACCCCCAGCTTTGGGATTAGAGAACATTATTGTAGTTCCAGACGAGGATGATTTTCTTCTTTAACCATATATTTGTATTAACATTCTTGTAAGACGTACATGTATTTTTAGAAATAATAAAGGGTTCATTAACAATTGCACATATGATATAACTGTATTTTTATTTGTAGAAATTCACATAAACCACAATAACCAAAATAACACAATAAAAAACCACTACAGGCAGGCTGTATTTTCTCAATATTGTATTTTTTAAACTATTGTAATGCTGTAGCAGTACAATTCTTTTTTTAAATACATTTCATAGAAAATGTGTGATAAAAAAAATGAACTCAAATAAAAGCGAGGGCAATGGTCCCACAGTTTTGGTACCATAATAAGAAATGTTAAGGAGAACATGTTCTAACAGAATATCGTATTTCTTTTCTTTGGCCGCCATTTTAAAATTTGGACCAAAAATGTATGGAACGTGGATGATGTCCTTTGGTATCCAGCTAGGTAATTGTGTGTATACAAAGGAAAAATCAGAAAACAGTGAATTTATCGGATTTGAAATTTATGCCAAACAATCGATTTTATTAGAAGGTAAGGTAGCGCCTTGCTAAATTATAAGAGCAAAAGTCATCTTTTGTGTCTATCGTATTCTTCGTAGTAAAATAAGTTCCAACCACCATTGGTTATTTTTAACGTTTTTAGAAACCCTTATAATTTCGTCACAGCCAGGTTAAGCATATGCAGAAAACGTGTAAAAAATTGCAGATAATGAATGAGCAATGCGCTCTAATATTTCAAACATTCAATAAAATATAGAAAATAGTTCTAAACATAAAACAACACAGCGTAAACGCAAAAAAATATAAGTAGATCAATTTAGCATAATAATTTTATTTACAAAAAGTAATGATATCCCAGCAAAAACATAAATATGAAAATTGGAGTCAAGTTCAATTGTCGACTTCGCCGACAAGACTTGAGATCTAAATGTGTGCCAAGTTTTGTAGACAATCCTGAAAGTTATTTAAAAGAACGTATAACATTCTAAAGTAAACTTAAAACACAATTTTTTGTTTTTTACTGCTAGAACAATGCTTATTTAAAAATATGACTTTTTCAATTTGAATAGTCGAATTATTTACACAAAGCAAATAACTTATGATCTATTGAACCTCATCATTTGACTTGGCTAGTTTTTACATACTACTCATCTTATATTATTTAGCTAAACAAATTATCAACATTTTTTTTAAGCTATTGCATACCTTTTATTGCGGGCTTTGAGCGCGGCGACCGAATCAGGAAATTCCTTAACGAAAATAAACCTAACACCCCCACTCCGACCGGCACAGCGGTGCGGCGCGCGGCGTTGAAAGCCGTGCATCGTCTAACGTCGTTTCAGTTCGGCAGACTTCGGCACGTGTTTGAGTGCGTGCGACTAGACGTATGCGTGTAGACTAGCTGCTAATAAACAGTTTCAATGATAAAAATTCCTGAATAACCTACATGTATATAAATATTTTAAACAATATTAACTTCTCATTTATTCAATAAAAGAAAAAAATTGTTTTCTTATCGGTCACCACGCTCAAAAAGTGTAACGTCCCCGAGTGCCACATAGAGCATGCAATATCGCAAGGTTCTCAATTCCGGAACTGAGTTCCAATACTGGAAATCTGATTCCGGAATTCCGGAACCAGTTCCGGAATTCCGGAAACTTTTAAAGTTTGTTTCAAATCAAACAAGATTTATAATTATATCAGTCTTTTAAACTTTTGACCGCCACGTCAAAAAAGCAAATCAATCAATCAATCAATAATTTATTTGCACGAATGTAGGTACAATAAAAGTACAGATGGTAAATACAGTCAGATGTGAGCCATGTACATTCTGCCTTGAGACAGGCACGCAAAATTTTATACAATTAGTTATAAACCAGATATAATACGAAAATGTCAACTTAGTAATAGTAATGAATACAATTATAATCTAAAAAAAAAAAAATTGCTGCATGTCAAATTATAAAGCGTGCCCTCGGCGCCAAGCTTCGAATTCATCCTTTAAACCTACAAAATAGTAGTGAGGTCGAAATGATATCGATAAAGCTCATGGAAAACTGACAATATTTTATAACATAGGCTTTAATTTGAATAAAGATTATTATACCATCCTTGTGTTGAATTTTATTTCAACCCGCTTTGTCCTTTATGACATAAATGTAATAATCTGTGTCACATTTACGGCCTGTATTATTATTTAAATCCATAAATAGAATCAACAATCGATAAAACAAACTCAATACCATCACAGCACTATTATCCATCATGACGTAATTTTTTGTCACTCTATGAGGACAGTGGCGGAGCTGGTAAGGATTTCTTGACATTGCTCGCTTCTGCTCCAGAGGTGCAACACCGATACTTATTAATAATATCGAAATATTTATTCTTATAGTTTTGTACTTTCAACAGTGTCAAGTAATAAAATGTAAGTTTTTTTTTTTATTACTGACTAGCTTCTACCCGCGACTTCGTACGCGTGGGAAGGTTTTCCCGCGCAAATCCCGATCCCATGGGAATTTCGGGATAAAAAGTAGCCTATGTGTTATTCCAGGCTGCCAGCTATATACTTACCAAATTTCATTCAGATCCATTCAGTAGTTTTTGCGTGAAAGAGTAACAAACATCCATCCATCCTCACAAACTTTCGCATTTATAATATTAGTAGGAATAGGAATATTAGTAGGAAGTAGGATGGGCCCACTCTTGACCTCAATCTCGCCTGATGGTAAGCGATAGATGAGGTCTAAGATGGGACGAGCGAGCCCAGAAGATGCCTATTTACTCGTGCTTTAAAGGCTGAAAGGTCATAAGTGGCAGGGAACACAGAAGCCGGCAGAGAATTCCACAGCTTGGCTGTGCGCACAAAAAATGTGGAGGAGAAGCGCTTGGTACGACAAAACGGTATATCAACCAAGTGAGGGTGGTACCCAGCCGTGCGTCTGGTAGACCGGTAGTAAAAGGGAGATGGAGGAATCAGGTCATGGAGCTCCTGCGCACACTCCCCGAAGTACAATCTGTAGAAAACCGACAGGCAAGCAACGGTTCGCCGATGAGCCAGGCTATGTAGCTTGTCCACCAGCAACACATTTGCTCGTAAAGTGCACAGTCTTATTCCACCAAGCTCGTTCCATCATCAGACTACTAGATAAACGGCGATGCGCCATCGTTACATGGTGGACATCCCACCCATACGCAAGAAACGTTTTGGGAATACTTTCATTGTGCGTACGGCTAAGGAGTGGAATTCCCTGCCGGAGTCTGTGTTTCCTGATAGTTACAACCTGGGAGTCTTAAAGTCAAGAGTGAATAGGTTACTTCTAGGCAAGCGTGCTTCATCTTCGACCACATCATCGCTTAACATCAGGTGAGATTATGGTCAAACGAAAGCCTATCAACTACAAAAAAGTGGCTCTTTATGAACCGCTATTAGGTCCATAATGCAGTGTATTAGAAACGCGTGCTTTTTACTTTACGTTACTGCACTAGTGCTATAACGCCACAGATAACTACTAGTAGTAATTTACTAGTCGGAGGTCGGAGATAGCGGCTTGTGGAAAGTTCCACAGACTAGTTTGGTTGCGTTCAGAAAAAATAATAATCAAAATATCAAAAATTTATGAATATCGGAATTCCGATATTACTCCTCTCAATTCCGGAATTGAAATACCAGAAAAATTGTTACGGAATTCCGGAATGCATGCCCTAGTGCCACACTCATTTTCTTTTTGTTTGACCACCATCTCACCTGATGGTAAGTGATGATGTGGAACTTTATGTTATTGTTTTTATATTGTAAGGTTCCATTCTTCTAAATATTTGTTTTGCTGGTAAAAACTATAGAATTATATAGATGAGGATCATAAATTTATTATAATTTATACATAATTTTGCTTTGTGTAAATAATTCAACTATTCAAATTGAAAAAGTCATAGTTATAAATAAGCAGAAAAAAGACAAGAAATTGTGTTTTAAGTTTACTTTAGAATGTTATACGTTCTTATAAATAACTTTCAGGATTGTCTACAGAACTTGACACTCATTTAGATCTCAAGTCTTTTGTCGGCGAAGTCGACAATTGAACTTGGCTCCCACATTCACATTTATGTTTTTGTTGAGTAATTAATGATATAATATAATATAATAATAATTTTAATCTATGGCAAAAATATTCATAACAATATAAAAAGTATTAATCAAATTGAATTGCTTCAGAAATTCAATTTGATTAATACTTTTTTATTAATAGAACACTTAAAGCTATATTTTTATTTTTACTTGTGTCGAGGTATAAAAATTTTAATAGTAGTTTTTGATAGTTGTATCTCTCGCTAGTCGATTTAATTCTTAGTCTATTTTTCCATAATGCTGCGAGGTAATATTTTTTTGTCTGTGGGAGGTGCATTCAAAACTTAAACCGTTGAAGACGTTGAGCCTAAAATAATTTGCTTCTTTCTATTTTGTTTTTGTTTATCCAACTACGAGTTTTGTTATTAGTACTGAATCCCCGATTTGTTACTATCGGACGCTGTGTTTAATTTATACATATTGGTCACCTCAATCAGAAAGAGAAAGAGCGAATGTTTTCAAACACAATTTTGAGCGATTCTTCGTTTATATCTCCTGATAGAGGCATAAAAACCATTTACAAGAAATTCCAAAATTTGTTGGGTCGCGGAACAGAAGCTAATAGTGTTCAAATCCATGACGATATGTTGTCTGCTGCAGCAAGTACAACAGTATCTGAAGACAGTTTAATAACACCAGTTTCATCAGTGGGTGACCTTATGGCGATGTCACCAACACGATATAATGATCTGGCAGAACAGAGGAACGAGACCAGCGATCTTCTCACCGGATCAGACTGTGATAGCATTTGTGATGTAACTATGAAAGAGGTACCAATGTCAGACGATATATTTATTGATGCCACAAGTTTAGATTACCTTGTCAAATGTGCCGAATCAAACCGCCATCATAACCACATAGATCGAGGCAAAGAAAGTTTATTTGTGAAATTCGACCCGCTGTACGCCCATCAAAAGCTAGAAGATGTAAGCTCTGTTCACACTGATTCAGGAGTTGACTCTTCAGAGTATGATGTAGGTTATGAAACAGGAAGTACAGTGTCGACTTTTAATGAAACTAATGTAAGTGCACCAATACATTCACAGTCTACAGGATCTATGCCAATAATGGGCAAAGACAAACCAATGCAGGTAGTGCCACCTTTAGTCAGTAGTGGAAATTCAAAACCAAGTCTGTCTCAAACTAGGACACCAGGCCTAATGCGCAGTGTCTCTGCCATCCTCACTCCATCTAGAGGGGTAGCTACTGAGAGACTCATAAGTATATCAGGAAATACTCCACCAACTGCAGCTCCTAGAAGCCCTCGCTACCACCACAACTTCACTTCACAGGACGTGGATCACCTTCACACCCTAAGAGTTATTCTCCAGAAGCAGGAACAGGAAGTACTGCAGCTTAGACAGCAAAACAGAGAGCTTAAGAGTACACTACAAGATATGGAATACCAGTACAATAGAGTCACAGAAGATTTGGAGTCAAAAGTTAAGAAATTGACTACTGAAAGAGACAATTCTCTTCAGAAAGAAGAAAAATTACAACTTCTAGTTCATGACAAGATTATGAGCAATAAACAAATGAGTATTGTAATGGAGGAGTATGAGAAAACTATATCTACATTGATAGAAGAGCAGCAGCGTGATAGGATAGTGAACATCGAGACTTTGGAGAAGGTCACTACTGAACGGGATCAAGCTTTAAACCATCTCAGTAATATGGAGAGCTCTTTCAATGATCTTCTTACCAAGTATGAAAAATGCAAGACTGTAATACTGGAAACGAAAGATAGAGAGAAAGTTTATGAACAGAAACTGGTGGAGTATGAGGCTGCCGTCAAGAAGTATGAACAGTTGTATGGGAGTCTTAAACAAGTGACGGCTGATTCACTTTCTAAAGCTAATGAAACTTTGGAGAACCTTAAGAAAAACTATAACATTGAAGTTACTAAATTAAATGCTACTGTTAAGAAACATGAAATAACTATAGCTTCACTTCAAGAATCTCTGGCGCAAAAAACTAGAGACAATGAGGAACTGACGAGGTTATATGATCAGCTCATCAGTGAAGTGCATTGATACTATTATTGGAACTATAATCTTTCTTTGGTGCTTTTACTTATTTTTATGCTTTTAATTGTTAAAGAGCTGCTTTTCTTAGCTAACTTCTCACTGTGATGAATCTCAACTTTTATGATAAATTGATAGTTTTAAAAGTATTATTTATTAGTGGTTAGTTTAAACATTTTATAACATTAAAAAAAAAATGTGATTATGTTTCTATTATTACATTTCTTTTTTTGACAACAGTATTAGTTTCCGACTTAAAACTTTAATACAATGAATGACTGACAGTATTTTTGACACAATTTCAGCAAGATAGTTGTATTAATTTGATGCTTATTGACCATGTAAAATTATATAACTATAACTATAGACTTCACCCCCTCAATAATCAGACTTTGTATTTGGGTTCATTTTTTAACACTGTTATTTGTGTTACATGTTTGTTTAATAATATTGTTTCAAACAGGTACCTAATATAATTATAATATATGTTCTCAATGTGATAAACGCAGCTATAAGTGGCAAAAAATATATGTGCAGGAAAGACTACTAGCTACTTTAAGTATGAAAAAAAGGACATGATAAAAATAAAATGAGGAATGGAGTTAAAATATAAAATCATGTTGGACATAAATATGTTGATAAATATACCTCTCCATTTCTCATGAAATATTTTATGTTACACAAGAAAAACATTTAATATGTTACCCTCAATAGAACCATTTTAGTTACACATATTACTGGATAATCAATTAATTATATTATTGCATATTGTTTTGATATTGACTTGTTGTTTTGGGCTGTTCATTGACATTGAATTTTGATTAAATAAGTTGATAAATATACCTACTTAGCATTTTGATGGTAAAATTATGGCTGTCTGTTAATATTTGGGTATAACTTGTGACTTTAATTAACAGAGAATATAATCCGTTGCTTCTCATGTAACCTTGCTCTGTCTCTTCATTATAGTAGTAGTCTTAATGAAAGTTTTTTTCTTAAATTTAATATGGTCAAAATCCATTTATATTCAAGCAAAGATAGTCTTTAGATTTGTTACTCTAATTTTAAGGGTGTTGGTAAAAACCCATGCATTTATTTATGGTAAATACTTGTGTTATAATAAACAAGAATAAGTCGTAAATATTTCTCTTTACATTTGTGTTCCCTGTCATTCCAAGATGTGCATTTGTACTTAGATATCTAATAAACATTTGTATATTATATCTTTGTTATTAATGACATATCCCTACATGATTTTGAGACAATTGAGGTATTATATGTTTCATTGATACATACAATAAAATATATGTGTCTGTACATTGTATATTTTTACAAACAAATAATTGAGGGGGGCTAAGAAACAGTCAGGTCTGGTGAGATTGAGGTCAAGAGTGGGCTCATCCAGAATAAAAAATAAAAACTAATAGAACAACAATATTTCAAAAACGTCGTCTGTTTGTACACACTAATCTCCGAAAGTTTCAGTCAAATCCTTCATGTAGGGATTTGACTGAAACTTTTGTTTGTCTGGGCAATGCATAAGCTATACTTAATTGATTTTAGAAACATCTGATAGGTACTGAACTTTACAAGCGAGCGAAGCCGCGGACAGAAGCTAGTAAAAAATAAGAACTGATTGCAAATTTCACAAACTAAACCTTATTGTATCGCGCGGCTATTACCAACTTTGTAATTAGAATTTTTAGCAGCATTTTCTTCATGATTCTAGGCGAAACGGACCTAATCTGGTGCTTCAATGACCCTAGCACTCTGGACAAGTTCGTGACAACTGCCGATAGTGACCACAATGAGGGTTTCAGCACGTGTAGCCTTGAGATGAGCAGCGCAGGCCGCGCGCGGTTCCACGGTTATCTTGACGTCAGGGTGCCGAAAGATGGACGGATCAAAAAGGCTGGCTATTGCGGTATGAGGTCGAAAAGGATAAGAGTGAGTATTGTAACTAGATATTGATGTGACACCTTAGCCTTTACCCAACTATGTCGTTGCCAATCTAACCGGATGCAGCAAATATCAGTGTTTTACATGGCATGATTGCCTATCCGACCTCCAAAAACTAGTGGCAGGGTAACACGATAGCCCTTGGCAAGAATGGTGTCAGAATTTATTACTTCTGAATAGCCGTAACGGTGGTCCCGTTAAGCTTTGGTTTCCTAGGATAGCAGTGCCGTCATATAGCGGCCGTAATACAGCGGTGAATGACGTCACTAGAACGTTGTCTATGTAAACAAAATGGCACGGTTTCCTAGAGAGCGGTAACTGACACCTGTAAAGATGGCCGCCTTTTTGCGTCCGTAATATTACGGCCGCTATATGACGGCACCGCTTTCCTAGGAAACCAAAGCTTTACGCTACTCCGAAATTTCGATATGTTAAGATTGTAGAAACTAGTTATTACTACTAGTACTAACTAGTTAAGTTGGTCACCCAAGGACCGACCTCAGCGAGCGTTACTAAAAATCGTAGATTAACTCGTGCGGTTGTTATTACGTAGCCACGAGCTCCTCATTGATAGGACCACTTAACAAAAAAAATAAAACAAAAAACGTGCAGTAAACCAAATTCGCCAGCCACGGCTTGCAACTCTGTCCTCTGCAAACACTTCTGAAAAAAGCGTGATATTTATTCATTTAAGCTTTATGTACAATACTGGTACATGAGCGATTTAATGCAACAGGCAATCTCCACCCGTCAACCTTTGGGTTAAAAAGACCACAATGTACAATGTGATATTGTTTCTTGTTGAAGCAGTAAAATGCTAGCAGGGTAGTAAATATAGTAAGGCCTTATCCGCATTGCATGTCTTTCAAATTGCCTACACTAGCCTAGGTAATTTGCCCTACCGACCTAAATTGGAAATGTAGAAAGCGATTCTCTTTCAGCGAACTAGGTACCGAATCTGCATGCATCCTGCATTGCGGTATTGTTATGCCATAGAGGCACTTATGCAGGTAAACACAGTTCCGTCAATCGTAAACTCTGAGTACTGCAGCCCAGAAGAAAAGCGGTTCATTATGTGTAAATGCACACTGCTCCTCAATAAATCTTGAATCTCGCAGAAACTGACTTCCGAGCTTCGAGTTTTGTGTATGATTACGAGTGAAGGTTCTATTACTATCTACATACGAGTACTAAAAGTACATCATCAAGAAAAAGGATACACAGGCACCCATTTAACTCTATTATCTGCTTTACATGGACTTAATGTATTTTTATTCTTGCAATAACTTGGTATGCTAAAACTGCTGCTGTATTTTTCAGAAATCATTCAAACGTGCCACAACATTCGACTGGCATCTCTACAACACTCTGATTCTGAAGGTCAGGGGTGATGGGAGATCGTATCTCCTCAACGTATCCTGTGAAGGATATTACGATATCACTTGGAATGATATATACCACTATGTCCTATATACTAGAGGTGGACCTTACTGGCAGATTGCCAAGGTGTGTACAATTATCAAGTTGTGATGTGTTGTGAATGCATTAGTAATGTAATTGTAATATTAATGACTAGGTACTTAATTACGTAGTCACTGCCAAAGCCTATGCTACTCTTCAGAGTAAAATGTTATTCAACACAGTTTTTTTTTTTTTTATTAAAAGCTGGAGAAAGAAATGAATTTACGTCTAAACAGTAGGTATTTCAAAATACTTTCTGTTTTAATGTTTTCAGATTCCATTTTCGAAATTCGTACTAGGATCTAAAGGACGTCTTCAAGACAAACAAAATAGGATGAGATTTGACAGAGTAACGCACTTCGGTATATCTTGCGGAGATAAGATCAACGGCCGATTCGATTTAGAAATTGAATACATAGGTGAGAATTCAGTATTGTCATATTCTACTAGAGAATAAGATAAGTTTCATAGCCCAAGTAATATTCGTTGCCAATTGCGATTACAATAAGATCATTACTAAAGTGCTGCTTTTTTTTTTTTTAACGTGGTAAAATTATCAAATAAGTCTCCGGGCAGGGTGGGAGGGACTGTCAGACTTTTACTGACTAAAATCCACGGTGTTCCTTCAATAGCCCTTTACGTATCGGGGCCACGGTAACGGGATGAGTCCCACGACCCCGGCAGGCAAAAGCTAAAGTGCTGCTAAAGTGAGATATAGTAATACTTACAGATTTTGACTTTTTACAGCGGCCCTTTATTCACGAAGAACGTACAAGGCCATACAGGAATTAAGGCTGGGTACAGGTTTTTATAAAAAAAAATTGTTTGTATGATTTCAGGTTTGGAGTTTGACCCGACTCATGATGAAGAGTTTGCTTATGAAATGTACAAAACAGACAAATACATAGTTGGAGTTTAAATATGCTATGTTAAGACTAGTCGGTTAATAAATACATGTTACTAAAATAAAGTGTTTTTTGTTTATAGATCGGATATATTTAATTATATTGCCATGACAAGCTAAATTTTAACAGGGATGTGGTTACTGCAGTCATTACAAATATAAAAAGTTTCAATCAATCATCAAACTTCATCAAATTATTTGCTTCTGGACCAGAGGCTTTTTAGGGTTCCGTAGCCGAATGGCAAAAAACGGACCCCTTATAGTTTCGTCATGTCTGTCCGTCTGTCTGTCTGTTTGTATGTCTGTCTGTCTGTCCGTCCGTATGTCACAGCCATTTTATTCCGAAACTATTAGGACTATACATGTGAAACTTGGTAGGTAGATGTATTCTGTAAACAGCTTTCAGATTTTAAGAAAAAAAAATATAATAAAGGACATATCCCCATACATAGAACTAAAACTGAAAATTTATTTTTTCATGAACCTATGCGTGTGTATTATCTATAGACAGATCTTTAAAAATGGCACTGAGGTTTCTAAAGCCACTTTTTCATTACGTTAATCGTTTAAAATATATACGCTTCCAAAGTGGTAAAATGTAACCCCCTCTAACTTCTATAATAATGGAGTGAAAAATCTAAAAAAAAAAAATGTCTATAGATCTTAATGTAATCTTTCAACCGAAATTATAATAATAATATAATATAATAATTTATTATTCATAAGTTCACACAATATAGATTACATGGAAGTTACAGTTTTTAAGGTTAGGTACATATTAATTCGTAAGTGGAAGTTGTTACAGTGGGTCTAAAATAAATCATCTAGTGCATAACTTATATAATATTGATTAATAGTCTAAAAATACTATAGCGACCTGCCTGATGTAAGTTTATTCAAACCTGTGTTTCAGGCCATCACTTTTCAGCGCTGAGTGGCTTGGTGAACAATAGATTACAGAACATAGAGCCAACATTGTTACTTAACGTATTATACTTTAATAGCTTGCTTTTTATGTGAAATATTAAAATAATCTAAACAGAGGAAAAATAATCTTAACTTTAAATAAATAATGACTAAATAAACACTATTACATTTATTGCATAACATCTAACAATTTTTCTGTATCTGAATAATTAAATGTCGCTAAATATTCCCTCAACATATCACAACATTTTTTACGACTTACACTGTAAATACTTAGAGACTTGTTGATTTTATTATATAGATATGGACCTAAAAATACATAAAATTTGTGTGTAAAAGTATGTCTAGTTTGAGGCTTTATGCAGACCAGGTCTTTTCTTCTCTTATCTATAGGGATATAAGGAAGCTTACTGTGTTGGAGTAGTACTATATTCAGAATAAAAAGTTGCCGCACTGTCAGTACCTTACATGCCTTGTAAAGCTCATGTGTGGGAAATCTAAATGGACGACAAGTGGCTACCTTAAGGACCGCTCTTTGCGCACGTTCTAATGGCAAAAGGATTGATTTAGCTGCCCCACCCCATGATGTTATGCAATAACTGAGAATAGATTCACACAAAGCCAAATAAACCTGTTTAACCCTAGAAAGATAATCATATAGCAACTAGCGTAAAAGATAATCATACGTCTGTCAGACGTGCCTTATTTAATTAGATTGTTTAGTAAGCGTACGGAAGTATTATCATGCCTTATATGTTGAAATAATTGTTTGTATTCTATTTAATGAAATAAAACGATAAAATAGCAATAATAAAGTTTAATTGACAAATTACAAACAAAAATCATAAAGTTCTTTACAAATTAACAAAAACTTAACTTATTTTCTATAGGAACGTTTAAAATCACTTTCAGTCTTTATATTTTCATATTTTGTACTTTTACACTTAAATTAACGTAAACAATACCTACTACAATAATCAGTCATTTAATTTCGGTTATTAAATGCACTTATGTCACACAATTCTGTTGTGTTCTCCACACACGGGTTTTTTGCACTTCACGCATGATAATTTTGACATCCTACGGAGTTTAGATGGACAGTACGAACAATATCTCTTTTTTTTTTCAGGCGGCCCTTCTTGCTGAGCCTGGCCACTGTTTGCATTGGGATTATTTTTCCAGCTTCTCTCATCTTTGGCTTCTTCATTTCGGCATTTTAGGGAAATTTCTTCGTTCGTCCATCTCACTATTTCACTTAGTATATCATCTGTTACGAACAGATTAAAACATAACAAGGGGTCGTAAACGTTTCTACACATACGCGTTGGTCCTCTAGCTGATCGAACAATATTTATTGCTGAGGTTCTACCGTGACTTTTACCCTTGCTTGTGGCCTAACAATGCTTATTTTTACCTCTGAGTGTGCGCTGAGAAGTAATAATTATGCGGCTATCAGATAGCGTAGCATGGTCGGCAGTAGACTCTGAATGGTCTTCAGCAGAGACTTCGGGTATATCCACAGCTTCATCGATGAATTCGTCTTCAGTGTCACTCTGCACACCGTTTTCTAAGAGGTTATCTTCGCATTCGCTTTCAGATTCTGATGACGATTCCTCTTTATTTTGACATAAAAAGTTCTCAATTTGAGAACTATCCAACACCCTTCGGTTTGCCACTATAATACAATAATAATTAATACCTGAAAATAATAAAAAATGAGTGTAAATAACAATAAACAATCAGTTCAAATGATTGCAAAAGTTGCATTGAAGATAATCATACGTCTCGCGGACGTACGACATAGGTATATCTTTTATTTGAACGTACTTACCGTGTCGCCACTGCTGCTTAGCTAGAGCTCCGGCCACCGACTGAGTATGGTAAGTAAACCTAAGAGCCCATTGTATTATTGTTATTGAAAGCAACGTACCGACTGAGTTGACTCGCGCAACTAGCGCGCTGCGATTAATAATAAAAAAACTACAACGAAATTTAATTTCACGATACGTCTCGCGGACGTAGATTATCTTTCTAGGGTTAATTAGATTGTAGTCTGCTATATTTCGTAAATATTTAAAAATATATATTAATTTACGTATTCGAGTGCATAATAAATCTATGTGTTTACGGAAATTTAGATTTGTGTCAATCGTTACACCTAGATATTTTATATAATCGGTTTTTGCTAACGTAGGACAACCACATGCATTGTCAGCATACGTGCTGCACTTGTGCGCATAAATGTTTATGTTAGTAACTGGCAGGTTAGTATTTCTAAGAGTAAATAATATGTATTTAGTTTTATCGGCATTTAGTGTTAGTAGATTATCCTGTAGCCACTTAGAAACTATATTAAAACCGTTCTGGGCTTGTTTATATACATCATCTCTAGTTTTGTCTGAAAACAATAGTGCTGTGTCGTCTGCGTATGACAGTATTATACCATTTTGGAGAGCCATGCTGCAGAGGTCATTTATATATATTAGGAATAAAGTAGGACCTAAAATACTACCTTGTGGTATTCCGTAATTACTGATTCTTAGCTCAGAACTAACGTATTGGCCAATTTTGACGCATTGACCGCGGTCAGTAAGATAGTCAGCTAATAATGAAAGCGTTGTTCC
The DNA here is from genome assembly GCA_943138885.2 of Tholera decimalis. Classification (NCBI taxonomy): domain Eukaryota; kingdom Metazoa; phylum Arthropoda; class Insecta; order Lepidoptera; family Noctuidae; genus Tholera; species Tholera decimalis. The sequence goes on from OW964565.2 coordinate 24,232,844, forward strand.
TCTTATTCCTAGAGTTTCAAGCTTGTGCAAAAGTAAGGGACAAGAAATGGTATCAAAAGCCTTGGCGAGGTCTAAGAAGATCCCAATTGTGTGCATGCCTTTATCCAAATTAGTAGTGATAAAATCTGTCATTTGATGTACTGCTTGGTTAGTTGACTTTTTCGGCCTAAAACCAAATTGTCTCTCTGAGAGTAATTTATTATCTTCTAGGTATTTAATTAATCTAATATTAATGATTTTCTCTAAAATTTTGGAGAGTCCTGTTAAAACTGAGATTGGTCTATAGTTATTAATACAGCATTTGTCACCAGTTTTAAATACAGGAGTAACCACAGCTTTTTTAAGTGACTTAGGAAATACCCCATTTGTTAAGCATAACTGAAATATATGAGTTAGCGGCGGGGCGAGTAAGAATTTAAAATGTTTAAGTATCTTGTTTGATATATCATCCCACCCAACGGCACAAACAGTCTTTAACCCAGAAATAATTGTTAGTACTTCATTGACATCCGTATCTAATAAGACAAACGATTTGAGTGTGGGGAATGTTTTAGATTGGTTTTGAGGGAAACTTCTATTTTTTGTGATTTTCTCTGCCAAATTTTTGCCTACATTAGAAAAATATGCATTAATTTTATTGGTTGATTCAACTGGGTTATTATTCTCTATTTTCAATAAGTCAAGTGGAGGTTCAGGATTTTTGGTTCTGAATGTATTAGTTTTTATAAATTTCCAAATTTCTTTACTGTTTTTACCTGCTTTATGTAGTTCTTTTCTATCATATCCATTTTTTATTTTCTTAAGAAGGTTGTTACAGAAATTTCTATATCTTTTATACGTAATAGCAAGAATTTTATTTTCAGGCTCCAGTTTGCTTTTCATTTGGAGTTTGTCTCTGTGTCTAATGCAGCGAACAAGTCCAGGGATAATCCAAGGTTTAAGACACTTATACTTTCTTGGCATTATTTTAGCAACTGTATTTTTTATTATTGCATCATGGAGTAAATTTATAAAATAATCTATAGAAATGTTTGCATCGGCACTTGTATATACAGAGTCGAAATTAATATTACGTATGTCTTTTTCGAGCTGAGTCATATTGACTGTAGGATAGCTACGTAACCAATTTTTCCTAGGTATTGAATGATGTAATGTTAGTAAAACTGCTTGATGATCAGTAAGCGAGGAGTTAGTAACAAATGTTTTGGTTGGGTTCTTTGTTTTTATGATGAAATGGTCTAAGCATGAACCGCTTTGATGCGTGGGGTGGTAATGAGCTGGTAAGAGTCCATAGAATGTACAGATATTAAGATAGTTATGTGCGTGTGTATCCATTTTCCCAGAAGCAATGTTAATATTTATATCACCCATTAACATGATGTTTTTGAAAGTTGTAAGACTTTGTAAGTGTGCGTTTAGAGACTCTAAAAAATTTACGACATTTTGAGACGGAGGTCTGTATATAGCCATAACTACCGTGTCTGAATTAATTTTAATAAGTAAGCAATTACTACTTTGTAGCATTGGTTCTTCGACAGTTGTGCTTAAACTATTATTGACATAAACAACTAAACCATCATTTTGGTTAATATTTCTTTGGGTTTTATATGAAGTATACCCGTTTAGTGATGGTATAACCAGGGACCGAAAGGTTAACCCGTATTATAGGGTTAATCAGCCTATAAGAACCGGTTTCGACATAAGGTGCATTTTAGCACATAAAACATCTGCAAGAAAGTGACAGAGATAACTACCACGCGGTGTTTGATCGTGTACCGACATGACTGTCGTAGTCACCGCGCAGAATGCATTGAACTTTGAGCCCTATTAATGTTGCACAATACTGTTTCTAATATTGACTAATGTTCGACGCTAAAATATTAAAAATAATATTTCGATTCTAGCGCATTTCACCGACCGACACGGTTGAATTGTGAGTGTGTTTGTACTTGTACATATCGTCGTTTTGTCGTAGGTACTTAGTAGAACTTTGTTATTTTTAACCGACTTCAAAAAAGGAGGTTCTCAATTCGTCTTGAACAATTTTTTTTATGTATGTTAAGTACCTCATAACTCGGAGACGGCTGGACCGACTTGAAAAATTCTTTTTGCGTTTGAATGGGTATACTTTTTAGTTGGTCCCATTGTTACAAAATCAGGATCTGATGATGGGATCCTGGAGAAATCGAGGAAACTCTTCAAATATTATAGGCACACCTATAGCGTTTTGGGTATTTCTTATAGTACCTTGAGCAGTTGCTTCCGAAAAGTACCATTTGGGGAAGTTGAACTGATGATGAAGATCACAGATGGCCACTGAAACTCCTCAATAATAAGTATTTCGTGGATTGCGATTCGATTACTTGAGTACGGATGTTAAACACTTTATGCTCGTCACAATACATATGGTGATGTAGAGCTGATGGTCAAGTACCAGGATAACTCCTCAAAAATTAACGGCTATGCATCGGGAAAAGCAATATTTTGTAAAAGGTGATAAGTTGTTGACATTATGGCTTTTGTAACTAGATAAATTACAAACCGCCCCACTAAAAAGCGTGAAATAAAAATTTTTAGCAAACATTAGAACCGACTTCCATATCAAAAAACTACAAAGCCTAAAATAACTTTAATTTCGGAAGTCGGTGTGAAAAAAAAAAAGAAAATGCAAAACCAATAACACCGACTTCCGAAATTAAAGTTATTTTTGACTTTGTAGTGTTTTGATATGGAAGTCGGTTCTAATTTTCGCTAAAAATTTTATTGATCTCATAATTAGTACATACATAAGTAGCGTTATTACCAACCTGTTTTGAAGTCAAAACTTCTTTAGCATCGTTGTGATTTTAAAGTTTATGAAACAAAAAAGTGACAGTAAAAAGAGACAGACACATAAATTCATAAGAAAAAAAAGCCAACATTGAAGGTTTCACTTCTACCACGTGTGAATTGCCCACATGTTTCTTTTTTATTTTTATACCTACCTGAACTTATAGTGATCTGATTAAGTATGCCTAAAACCAGGCGTCCGTCACTCGCTCAAGGCCACGCGTTATATGCCTACCGCATCGCGTATCGCCGTCGGTACATCTGACAGTGGGCTGCCGCACGCCTGCCTGAACTTTTTTAAATAATTTTGACAACGTCATAATGGATCGACCTAAAAACAATTGATTTTCCTCCGCTTTGCTACTGTTTCCATTTTGATTACTTATTTATTACAATTATTTACGCGGTTTCGGATATTTTAGACATTAAAATTTAATAATCGGGAAATCAGGGAAGGAAAAAAATGCATCTATCATTTTATTAAACTGAAACATATTTGATCAACAAATAAAAAAAATATTGTTTTTCTACAACATTCGTTTTTTTACCAATATCATCATAGGTACAACCATAGAAATATAATATTATATTTATGGGTACAACCCTAACACATTCGTGGGTCGCGCGGCGGTTAAAACAATCTCAACTCTCTGTGTACGGAATTATGGTACATTTCTTCTCGCTGCAAACAGCTGGTATTATTATTATTAGGTACCCGCACTCGTATTGAGCTGCATTGCGCCAAGATATCATCTCCGTGAGCGGTGTCTATGAGTGCGTTGCTCGAGCGCGCTTTTTATGTAGATTGACTTCTGTACCTATCTATTTTGTGGCTGCACAGTGGGACGGCACCGCGTGCCTATCAATTATTGGCCGTTAGCTTAGATGTAGCGCTCGGCGGCTATGTTGCTTACTGGTTTTGCATTACAAGATAAGGACCAAGCTAATACAATCAATGTACAAAATATAAAATCCCAGCAAAACATCCTGTAAAAAATTAGCCAAGCCTCGCCTAAGCTGCTTGTTTCTCTATAAAAAGTAATGAAATCTCTAAGCAAAGCGAAGCCAAGTCTAAGGATCTTTACTGCGGTTTCCTTATTAATATAGTTAGATTTTATGTAACCGGCCGTTGAACATAATCTATGCACTTTTTTTTACTAGTTAATACATCGAAGTCAACGGCCAAGTCACCGTGCATTTATGGACATAAATGTACAATATATTAAAAACGGCATTATAATCATACGCACTTTAGCGACAGAGGAAGTCTACAGGAGTCAAGTAAATTCAGCGTATATTCACCAAACTTTTCTGCGTTAACAGAAAATCCTGATGACATAGTTTGCAGAATTATGTATAATCTCTTGATCAACTCTTCATCGATACCCGTGATTTCTGCAGAACATTGATAGGTTTGGAAGAATCTCCTTGCCGTATTTCCGTCATTGCTGTTTCCAGAATCTTGACGAGGTTTATCAATGTGTAAACCAAGCAATTTCCGGAAGCGAGTTTGAACGTGCTTCTTTTTCTCTTCTTTAATCTTTTATTCTCTGGAGTCGATTCAGTCCACTTTTCAAATCCTAGGTTATAAGAAATATGCAGATTAATTTCCATACATCTTATCCAAGCATGTAAGGTAGACAGCCCGTATTTAAACGTATCTTCATTCTCAATTCTTGCAGTTACTTTTGTTAGATTGTGCATCTGTCTAGGAGTTGCTCCACAAACAGTACATGAAGCACTCGATGGAGTCAACGTTAACACTTGAGCAACTTTCCCGTCGATCATTGTCATAAACAGCTCATGTCTTACTCATGTTACCTTCTTTCGCTGCAGGCGTTCGCGTTTGACTTAATTCATTAATTTTGCTTCAAGTTCACTTACAACAGGAGTTTCTTTTGCTAATTCCAGAGAAATGGGTCTGCAATATCTAACTGAAGAACATGTTCGATTTTGCGATATAACTACTTTACTTTATTCATCCACTAGTATCAATGGTACAAGTGAAACTATAAACATATTAGCATCCGATATTTGTTAATTTTCTTCCGGTAAAACTTGTTTATACTCACTTTGTCCCGAGGATCCATCGCAACCCCATTTGCTATACAGTTTGAGACGGGTGAACTTTTTCGAAACTGAGTCTATTTTTAAAATACGACAGGCAGTATGATCTAAGAGTTCTTGAAGGTTCACTTTAGCACTTATATTCGTTACGGATATGCTTGACGCAAGAGGATAGCAATCCTTCTTTGCTTCAGCCAAAATTTGGTATGATGGAAATACCGAAAATAAGTTTTTCTCAACAAGTCTCAGCCTCAGGTAGGAATATTGAGCTTTGAATAGATCGGTTTCAATATATACAACGTGTCACGGAAACCCCATATCTATCCAAAAGGACTGAAGACAACATCTGGTATGGAGTCTCTATGCACAGTTTCAGGTCAAAATGAGTGACTCAAAGAATTGATACCAAATTATCGGTTTCACATGTTTCTTGAATACCATACATAACAAACGTGTCACAGCACTATGAGGGTCAATAACTTTCCACGTCACTTGCTAATAACACGATAATTCTCTTCGTTCTTCTTCATTTGAAAAAATAGGACTCTGGTATCAATCTATTGAAATTTCTCATAAGTTCCACACATGTAGACGTAGGATAACTAAAACCTTGCCATATTATTTGCTATCGTCCAAAGAAGGCGTGCGATTATTATGTATATACCCTTTATGTTACACATTGTATACATAATGCTTCTTCTTTGGTATGGGAAGGTACACCATCTGGACTTCGTAAAATGTTTCGTAAAATGACTTTTTCTCCACCTTTTCTGTATTTCTCGTAATACTCACAATCGAAGCTTCATCATTTTCACCCATAGATCGTAAACCTTGAACATAAGCGTAATGCACATGCCCCATTCCATACTCCTGGAGTAATTCCAAGTTTTTACGTTTTTTTCGTACTCTCCGAACACGTCAGGATTTTCTTTTTTTTTTTTCACGTACTCTAAACTCGCCATTTAACCAATTTGTGTTTTGGCTCTCGAAGCAATCTTGTTTTCTTTGAGCTTTCACCCATTTTTGGTTACAAATCGTAATCAAATTTCTTTGAATACTTTGCATAACCGTGCTCACATCTGTTGTTGATAAATGGAAATTGTCCAACAAATATTTTTCAATATTGAAGTACTTTTCCCGCTTATTATCTGAGCACATATATCGCGTCGAAAACACACAAATTCACTCATTTTAAACTTTTTTCAGCAAATTCACAGTTACCGAAGGAAGGTATCCGGACACTTCGATAAACACGCTGCAAACCCGAGTATTTATAGGACCCTAGTTTCAGTAACTTGTGCAAAACCAATAAGTAAATTGATAAAAACAGTTTTCACACTAATACTTATTATAATTACAACAACAGATAAGAACTATGCAACATGATTTTTATCATACGTGTGGTTAAAATGGTCACCGCAAAAAAAAATATCGTGTAAAAATATATTTAGGTCGACATTTTTGCTTCTATTTCGAAATGGCGCAGCTTATATGTATCATCTATGGGCGCAGCAATGACGCAGGTTTTTTTTTTGTATTACTGAATAGATAAGGTATCTAAACATGTCATTAACTTGACATCGGAAGCCATCGGTAACAAGGAAACCTCAACTTGAGTATTAAATACACGTAAAATTTCCTTATGACAATTAAAAATTGTATTAAAAAATTCGAAAATATATTTTTCATCACAAAATAACGTAGTTATGAACTAGAAATCTTGAGAAATCTAAAAATGTATAATACTTATACATTCCCATGAAGAACATAGAAAATATCTTAAGTTGAACTTCCATAACGAGTAGTCTAGTTAATATCAAATTATCAAAGTATAAAGTTTGGGTGTAATTTTATGTACCTAAAAATTTTTTGTATTTTTTTTACTATTATATCGGATGGCTTTATCATCTTAGAATGTAAAACAATCAAAACAGTTTCAGTAACACGACTTTTGTCCCAACTAATTTTGAGATGGAAAATACCGGTTGGTCCCATAGTGCGTCGCGCCATGCGCGTCTAGTGGCGTGCTGCGTGACCTGTGTTGCGCGCCGTATCATTGCGTATATATGCTACTAAGTGTCCAACTTGTAACTTGTTTTTAAATATTTTTGGGGCAAAAACAAAAAAGGTTTATAAAATACTAGTACTCACGCGGGGCTTCGCTCCCGTGGATCCTATCACGGTAAAAACATAACTCTCCTTTTTTGCAGTCGGGTGAAAAGTAGCCTATAACCTTCCTTAAGCTTCAAGCTACTTCCATACCAAATTGCATCCAAATCCACCCAGTACTTTCGAAGATTAGCACGTTCAAGCAAACAAACAAACAAACTTTTCCGCTTTATAATATTAGTATAGATTAGATTCGATTTAGTTACTTATTCCGAACGAACTATATTCACATTTCGTATATACTAAACATAATGTTGTATACTTACTGGTAAAACATTCCCACCTCGGAACACCTTTCAGGTGTGAAATATACAGAACAAAGTAAACCAATAAATATAGTAAAATAAATAAAAAAAGACACCTACCTACTTACCTGCCCACATTTCTCAATTTGCTTTTGTCATTGAATTTTTAATGTTCACCATACACTTACCTACCAAACATTTTCATTCCACTGTGCGTGGTTACGCACATAATTTTGAATAAGTGCAAAATTCAACAAAAGAGCGACAAATAAACCTGAGCAACAAACAGCCGCGTGTGACGTAACATACCGCGACGCAGCCGAGGTTCTGTCTCTTTCATTCAGATTAATCAGCAATATTTTATAGATTAACCTTAATAGTATACAGGTTAACCCGTATAAAGGTTAATCAAACAAATAGGTTAAACGTCTAACCGGTTAACCTTTTAATCCGATTAATGGGTCCTTGGGTATAACAGCTGAGTGGTTTGACAACCAACATTCTGTTAGGACGACAATATCGCAACTTATACCCAGATCTTGTAGTAATATCTCAAAACCATTTATGTTTCGATTTATGCTGCGAATATTTTGTGTTAGTAAAGTCAGCGGTTTCTCTCTCAAAGAAAAGAACTGTTTACACTCATGAACATTATAAATTATTGCGTCAGACACAGAGAATTTATCTAGGTCACTAAGTAGTTGATCAGTCATAATACCTAACAAATATAAATAAACAAAAAATACAACTAGTGTGCTTAACAGATAGATTAATAGGTAGCGCTCTCAGGCGCCTTCATAGTCTATTGAATTTATATAGCTGACCTCGGCATATTTTCGTGCTGGACAATTAACATCACCAGTTTTGTGGTCGGTTTTCCGCTTAAAACGTTTGCACGTCGCACAGATGGATAATTGGTTTGAACGAGATCGGGTCCGCAGTTTTTGAGATACAGCATATTTTATAAAACCGCAAATATAACTTTGTAATTCATTACAAACACTATGAAAAACAAAGTTATTTGGCGTAGTTGTAAAAAATGTAAATAAGCTAGTTTTAAGAAATTTGTAAGGTTTTTTTTTCAAATAGATATATATATTATAGTTACTACGGAACCCTTCATGGGCGAGCACTTGGCCAAGCCTAGCCATTTACTACTTTGTTGTAGGCAGCTAGTTTATTGTTGGTGTTGGCTAATGGACCGAATGCTTAAAGAACTTCAATATACTCGACGAAATAAATGATGTAAGTATTTGCTATAAACTTTACACAGGATTCAGTTTTTTCTCATGTACCTAATCATCATCTGCTTAGCCTTTTACCAAAAATGTTGGCGTCAGCTTCCAGTCTAACCATTTTCCACGTTTTAGAACTGAGAATTAGTGTTTTACATGAAGCGACTGCCTACCTGACCTCCACAACCCGGTTCTGACCTCCACAACCCGGTTCTGACTTCCACAACCCGGTTCTGACCTCCACAACCTGGTTCTGACCTCCACAACCCGGTTCTGACCTCCACAACCCGGTAGCTGGATACCACGGTACCCCTTGGCTGGACCAGTGTCAGATTTACTCGCTTCTGATTACCCGTAATGACTGTCAAAAATGTCCAAAGGACTGCCGGGATCAACGGCTTAAAGTGCTTTCCGAGGCACTGGGGTATCACATCGCTACCTTGCAAACTCCGGGCTACTGCTTACAAATTCCTTACAGAATACCCAATATCACTTTTTGCCTGACCCAGGAATCGAACCCGAGACCTCGTACCGAGCAGTCACGCTTGCAACCAACGAGGCAATTTTTTTCTCATGTAGGCTTTATTGAAACTATGCAATTTGTTATACAAATATTTGGTGTCTCGCAGATCAACCATAAGAGAATGTAATACAGTACTATGAGCGAGGGCGGACCCAGGGGGGGGGGGGGTCATGACCACCCCCCTGGGCTGGGTCCAGGACCCAGGTGGACCACTAATTAAAATTTTTAAACATGGTTACTAGATAATACTCCAGTTTCTGTCGTTGTAAACGAATATCGGCAGTGGATGGCCAAGTGGCAGCGGAGTCAGGAAATACAAATTACAACTTCTTGTGACTTGACCACGATTATGTGACCCCCCCCCCCTGGCACCAAAGCTGGTTCCCCCCTTGACTATGAGGTTGTCCTCTATTTAAGCGAACTTGCCTGTGTCGGCCTTATTATAGTAAAATTATAGCCTGCAGCCAGGGCTTATACCTAAAATTAAAAACTACGCAAGTACATGTTAGAGGCACCCCCAGTTGGGTAAGGACCTCGGCTTAGGGCTTGACTCGGGGAGGGCAGTTAGGGACAGGCTGGCTCGGACAAGTTAAAACTACGCAACTCAATAAAAATATGTATAGTGATTTTACATTTATATACTCTTCGTAGCCAACATGAAGATCAAACGCGATATGAGCAACGAACATTCTTTTGAAGTACAGAACCCTAAACAAAAAAGCAAAGAGAAATTAACAAAAATCGTAAACATATAAAATCACGTATTGTTACGAAAACACCTAAGGAAAACACTAAAAGATTAATTTAGGACATCTCTAATCAAATGTTAGAAAAGTACAAAAAGGAAATGCATTTTCGTCATTCCTTTTCCATATTTAGCATAACTCGTGTCTCGCTCGCTCTCACTGAAATATTACTTAGCTGTCCTGTTGTCATTACTAAGAGCAGTGATTTCATAGACAAAAAGGGGATAACACATCTGTGGCGTAAATGACTGATGTCATCGCTTTGATCATCGCTCATCGTTATTTTCCTGGATTGTGAAGTGATGTTTATTTAATTATTATTGTATATTTCGTTACTCAATTCTATTAAATTGTGTATAAAGTTTCCCTAGAATTGTTTTTATCTCAGTGCTCGGAGGCTCAAGGATATTGCGGTAGGTTATCGTATGCAACCAACGCAAATTCTAACTTTATTGTTCCTATTCATTGCACTTTGCGTGGGATGTTGACCATTTCACATATTTTAACATTCTTGTGTGTATTTTCAAGTCTAGCGGAATAGACATAAGCGCGTTTAGGATTATTTTGTTTTATTAATCTAATTAGGGTAATGATATTGCACAAACCAGTTTGTCTTGAACGGTGGCTTTTATGGTGCTAAGTGATATTGCAATCTGTCATAATTATGTTTACGTATTTACAGGTGAGACCATGTGAAGATATAAAATAAAACGAATCTAGTTCGGGAATAGTGAAATCAGTGTGTAGTACCATGTCAGGTACAGAGCAGAATATAGTGAACTCAATGCAGCAATTATCTGTGCAACCAAACATAAGTGGCCACACTGAGAAACCTACGCAAGTTGTTACACCTGCTGTCAACAGAAGTCAGCAGGCATCTGCAGCCAAGGTAACCCCAGTGAAGACAAATATTGTCTCCCCAGCAATAGCCACAATAGACCGGTTACTGAGTCTCGGAGCCAACATCCCACCTCCCCCACCCGTGATCACACGCTCTTCAGACATGGACCCCCACACCATGGAACAACTGCGTGCGGTCAAAGAGCTTCTTACAGCTCAAGAAGAAGAAGCACAGAACCTAAGAGACATCAACCATGAGTTACGGGAAAGATTAGAAGAGTGTGAAACAAAAATTAAGAAGTTGTCTGACCAAAATGAAGAGTATGCAGACAAGGAAAAAGCTCTCTCTCAGCGTGTTGCTGAAAAAGTAAGAAATAATAAACAAATGAGTGTGGTCATGGAGGAATATGAACGCACTATATCTTCTCTTATTGGAGAACGAGAAGCAGAAGGAAAGAGATGGACTGATGAGAAATCTACACTAGTAAGAGAACGGGATGAAGCTGCAGCTCATCTTGCATCTATGGAGCATGCATTCAATGATGTTCACACCAAGTATGAGAGATGTAAAGTTATCATTCAAGGATACAAAAGCAACGAGGAAATGTTGAAAAGAACTGTTGAAGAAAATAATGATGCTATTAAGAAGTTAGAGGCAAGGTATGAAACCTTGAGACAGCATGCTATGCAGCAGCTCAACAAGGCTAATGCAGAACTTGATTCTGTGAAGAAAACACATCAAGCTGAGATTCTTAAATTAAATGCTATGCTTAAGAAGAGTGAAGTGCATGCATCCTCCTTGCAGGAGTCATTGGCACAGAAGATCAAAGATAATGAGGAACTCACAGCTATCTGTGACGAATTGATCAATAAGGTTGGTTAATAGTATTCTAATCATGATACTTATACTCATTAAACTTTCATTTACATAACTAACATGCATTTTGTATTTATATGCAGTTGACTATGATAATGTATTAGTGTAATAGCATTATTACACAAAACATTGTGAACTACTTAATGAAGCCAGCTAGTACTGTTACCAATATCAGAAATTAATTATTATTTTTTTATATAACAGTATGTAGTGTAATAATATTTTTAATCTACTGTGCAATCACTTTGTCCATTTTTATTTTATACAATTTTTATATTATAAGTTTTTACTACCTTGTGACATTTGAACAGTGAATTTGTTTTTCTTTTTTTTAATTTCGTTTTTGTTTGGTGCCTGACTGTGTTTAGTGCATGTTATGTGCTCATACAATTGTCATAATCATAATGAACCCCAGTATGTACAGCATATTAGTATTGGACCATGCTTTTCTACTATTTATAATGAAATTCTGAGAACACAATATTTTCATAAGATTCATAATAATGTAAACTTATCCAAAGATATGGTTACAGTCTGCTGTGTCCAAGGACTAAGGTCAGGATATAATCTTATGGGTACTATATTAGTTTTTTCTGTCTAAACCCTAGCTGCCATATTTTTTTTGAAATTTTCTTTTATGTATAAAAATGTAGGTATTTAAAGCTATAAGCGTGCTTAAATATAATTTAAATAAATAACTTGATATTGATTATAATTAGTATTAGCTGTTAAAACTGTCAGAATTTGCAGGACTAATAGTTCATGTTCCTCTAGTCTTTGATCTTTTGAAATTGGTTACAGTTACTTTTTTATGTTTATAAAAACATTGTATATGCAAGTAGATCAATAAAGTTACTACAACTGCAATCACTTTATATGTAATAGAATCCCATAGGATCAAAGCTTATTTTCGCTATGACAATCTATTAATAGAAACAAACCTAACTTATCATATTGCTTTTCAGCTTTAAGTTATTTCATGAAAAGCAAATACCAAAAAATATGAGTCATTAAAATAAAATATTATTGCAACAATTGGAATTACAATTAGGTTTATTTATTTCATGTAAGATCATGAGTATTTGAAACTTAGACATTAGTATGTGCCTTTTGAAATTAAATCTTCACCATCCATACCCATTCAGTCCATGATTTGATATTCATAAAGAAACTAGACACCTAAAGACTAAAATATTTTCTATCTTGAGCCTAGGCTAGCCTAATGCTGCAAATAGCAAACAAATTTAATCAGTGTTTTGGCCTGAAAGTATTATTTAGTGGATGAGGTAAATTAAATTAACCCTACTAAAACTTGTTACCTTATCCAAACACAACATTCCACAACATTATTTTTGTAGATCTTTAATCATAACAAAATAAGACACTGAAAATATAACAGTAAAGTGTGAAAGAAAGATCATAATGTGTCATCAATCAGCATCTCATAAGAATCCCATTTAGTCTGAATTCTACATTACAATTTGTTCTGTCTTAGAATAAGCATAACTTAGTTAATATTTTATTACTTCATATTTTTTTATAACTTTAATTTTTTTTTCGCATAAAATTAACTGCAATTTATTCATATGATAGAATGAAAAAATAAATTGTTTCCTTTTGTAACTGACTGCATTTATTTCCACATGATCTGAAAATATGTACACTTCCCTTAATATCCTTCTAATATATATATTGAATCAGCAGGTGATTAAAACAGGTTACTTTTCATTAGATTAATTTATTTACAGTTTTCAAATATCATTAGTTAACACTTAACTACATAACTAAAATTTGATGGAAGACTATACAAACTTGATTGCAGAAAAAACGAAATATTCAACAAAAATAACATGTTTCAGGACTTGTTCTTCAAGAATTTATATGTGTCCTTACTAACTAGATAACTGATTGCTGAGACTATCGTTGTTGCGGCGGTCACTCCACACAGAGCTTGAAGCGCTGGGTGGTCCACATAGCCAAACACGGGAGATGCTAGTGTAGTACCCACCTGTAAAGTGAAATATCGATATTTATCACTAACAGTCGCGTGGGGCTTAGCTCCCGTGGACTTTACCCAAAATAAAAACATGACCTCCTAATTTTGCAATCGGATAAAAAGCCCATAACCTTCCTCAAGCTTCAAGCTACTTCCATACCAAATTTCATCTAAATCCACACAGTACTTTCGAAGATTAGCGCCTTCAAACAAACAAACTTTTGTGCTTTATAATATTAAGTATAGATTGACTCTTAGTTCGGTTATTAGTAAGAAAATTGTCCTTGATGAAACAATACTGTTCCTTGTATCATGAATGAGTCTAAACAAAAATGTAGAATACCCAATATTGACTATTTTAATCTACATATACAATGCTTTTAAATTAGCTCATTTCTCATATTGTTCATAGTAAGGGCCATGTTATACTCAAAATATAAATAGAAAATGGAAAGTGCTACACAAACACACATAAACCTAATGTAGAGACATTTAGTTTGTCTTTTACTTTCGTTTTTCTTTAGAAAATTACATTTTATCAGAGACAAGAAGTATAAACTCACAAGTAAAAGCTGTACGGCAGTGTTGACTTTACTGATGAATGTAGGAGCTAGTTGAGCAGTCGCATGAGTAACATCAAAGTACCGGCTTAATGTTCTCTGTAATACAAAATAATAACAATACAAATATAAACAAAGTAGAAGTGTCTCTTTGATTTCAAAATAACTGTTTCCACAATTGTTTAAACTTATTTATATGGTACTAAAAGAAAAAAACTTTTAAAAATTAAGCTTTTAAGTCTGTCTGTCTGTCTTTTTGATTCTCTTGGCTAATCCAAAGAACAACTAAACCAATTTTAATGGGACTTTCAATAGAACATAGAGGCTACTTTTTTCGACGATCTCATGGGATCGGGATTTAAATGGGAATAAATTCCCACGCAGACACTGGTAGAGGTACCTAAGTAGTAAAGTATGTAAACAAATATTCAATTACTTTAAACAAAAACATATTGAATAATGCTCTAGAAATGAAAAAAAAAAGTATAAACGGTTCTGTAAATCAACATTGCAAGAGGACCTTGACAAGTCCTAATATGATTACAATTATGTAAATACAGGTAACCAAGTTAGGTATGTTAATGGTCATCTCAAGGCAGTTTTCCTGTTTTCACACAGCCTTTTTAATGAAGTAATGAAGCTAGAGATTTATTTATTTATTTATGATTCACCAATAGATGTTACAGATAAACATGATTGATATTTGGTAAGATTGAGAGTTTTGTTATTATAATGGACTCGCGTGGTAGGGCTTTCCCACGTAAACCCCGATCCTGTGAAACTTCGCGATAAACAGTAACCTATGTATTATTCCAGGATACAAACTTATTTAGAATATTTTTGCTATTGACACACTAAGAAGAAGATTCCAGGATTGCGACTCTTACCAAAGTTTTTGCATGAATGAGTAACAAATATCTATACATCTATTGTCACAAACTTTGACTTTTTTAATATTAGTAAGAAGTAAGATTACTCACAGGGGGTGGTAAACTCATATATCTGATGACAAAGGCAGCAACAACCAATGCCACATCTCTACTGACTATGAGCAGCGTCAAGGACAGCGGTATCAAGTTCTGGTAAGTCAGTGATATGAAGAGGGTGCCCACAAGGATTTTGTCTGCCATAGGATCTAGGAAGGAGCCCATCTTTGTTGATTGACCCTTCCAGTTTCTTGCTATCCAACCATCAAGCTAGGGAAAAAAATAAACAGTTGAAATAAAATACTTTTAATACTGATGTACTTGTACCAATATTTTTATTTATCAATAAATTATTTTTATTACACTCTGTGAAATGGTAAGTAAAACCGGGATGGTTTCTAGAGGTCCTGGGATAGAACATATGATTTATTTGTCCTTTGTATGCAAGTATGAGCTTGGTTGTGGAGTTGCAGAAACCTGCCCAACATTACAGTTTCTCATTGAATGGTGCTATTGTTAACTAATGTAGCACAATATCTTTAAAAAAATATTTTCCAGTAAAAATCTAGAATTCTGGACCATAGAACCAAGACTATTATATTTATGCACTTGCAACTGGAGGGGTCCAGTAATTTTCTATCTTAAGCTATAGAACAAAGAATATCTTACCAGATCTGTAACACCAGCAAATACCAATAAACCAAGAGCAACATTATAGTTTTCCTGGAATATGGTGTATCCCAGGTAAGGAGACATTGCTATCCTTGTGAAACATAATATGTTTGGTACTGTGAACACATTCTCTTTCTGAAAATAATCACATGTTGTTTGAGCACACATTGTAGTATAAAATTGATTCAAAGTTCACACAAATCTAGCACAAATTTGAATTAGAAGTGATAATCAAGGGATACATATGACTTGAATGTGGAGAATTGTAGAAAAAAATTAGGGTATATTGAAAAGTCTAGTGTTGGCTTATTTAACCTTTTGAACGCCACGGTCGGATATAGCTGACAAACGAAAACGTGCCAAACACGCCACCGTCGTCTACAGCCGACAAGAAAATGACATTTTTTAAGAACAAAATAAATATACTAAATTAAGTTTTCTGTGTTTCTTTTTCCTATTATTTAAAACCACATTAATGAAATATTGTAAAATAGCACAAAGATATATTAATTACTTACATTTCATTACTTAGATAAAATAATAATAAAAAATTGCAAAAATATCGATATCCGTAAAAAAGTGTTCTTCACGCCACAGTCGTTAAGACACGACAGTAAGTGATGGGTAAATATAGTAACTTATATTTCAAACTAGTACTCACGCGGGGCTTCGCTCCCGTGTATTCTATCACGATAAAAACATAACTCTCCTTTTTTGCAGTCGCTTAAAAAGTAGCCTATAACCTTCCTCAAGCTTCAAGCTACTTTCATACCAAATTGCATCCAAATCCACCCAGTACTTTCGAAGATTAGCGCGTTCAAGCAAACAAACAAACTTTTCCGCTTTATAATATTACTAGTACTCTCGCGGGGCTTCGCTCCCGTGGATTCTATCACGGTAAAAACATAACTCTCCTTTTTTGCAGTCGGGTAAAAAGTAGCCTATAACCTTCCTCAAGCTTCAAGCTACTTCCATACCAAATTTCAACCAAATCCACCCAGTACTTTCGAAGATTAGCGCGTTCAAGCAAACAAACAAACAAACAAACAAACTAACAAACTTTTCCGCTTTATAATATTAGTATAGATAAGTATAGATTTATGAAATACTAGTACTCACGCGGGGCTTCGCTCCCGTGGATTCTATCACGGTAAAAACATAACTCTCCTATTTTGCAGTCGCGTAAAAAGTAGCCTATAACCTTTCTCAAGCTTCAAGCTACTTCCATACCAAATTGCATCCAAATCCACCCAGTACTTTCGAAGATTAGCGCGTTCAAGCAAGCAAGCAAACAAACAAACAAACTTTTCCGCTTTATAATATTAGTATAGATTTTATTAAAAGTAGCTTACTATTACTGTGAAGGATGGGAGCCACTAGATCTAGAATTACTCAATAAAATACGGACTTTTCATAAATGCTCTAGTCTTTACTACCATTTTTACATAACATCTTTTGTTTTTTCTTTTTTTAATATGTTGACAAATAAGTATAAAAAAATTATTAAATAAAAAACATATACTGCCAATTCTAAAATATTATAATAAGGTTGGTCGGTCCACAACAATTACTTCGACAATTATTTTTTAATGACAACTATTCGTATCTGAATATTCCTAATGATATAATATTTGTAAAATTGTGGAAAAAACCATAATTGATATCCATAGATCGATAGTTTACTGTCCACTCTCGCGCATCCCTACGCAAAAGCGCATAACCAGCAGGGTTGGATTTTGTACTATAATTATAGTATTTATACTATAATTTCGCCCTTTGTACTATATACTATCCACATCTAAGGATAGTACGCTAACATACTATAATTTAAAGTATGCTCCCGAATGCTTAGTTTTACGTCATAATTATGAATATTCCGATCTTTCAAGGTTTTCTGTGTTGATGATCGGGCTTCCCCGATTATCTTCCGAAGTACACTTCTCTCTTTCCCAGGGTTAGATTTTGTACTATAATAATTTGTATTTAAAATGCCATTTTATTGTCATGTGATGCTATCAAAAGCGGTAGCAAAAGTGGGAATTTTACTGATTTTATTCCTACTAAGGATATGTTGATGAGATTAAATGCCAAGGATGAAGATTGAACTAATAGTAATATTCAAGAACTGATAAACTTAGAAGAGGAGTAGATTTTACCTTAACGGGTGTTGATTTTAATGACTATTATATGTTAAATAAAAAAAAAATGAAAGTGTACTATATTTTTTTTATAAATACTATCCTTTTCATTTGTTTGTACTATCTTTTTCAACATACATAAATCCAACCCTGATAACCAGTAACCTGTACGCCACAGTCGCGGGAATAGACGTCAAGCGGTGACGTCATTAGCCCTACGGGAGACTGCTAGTGATTTCCTACATTTATTATTATGACCACTGTGAAACTGGGTAATGAGCAGCTATCCCACAACACTGTAGTAAAGTACCTGGGATTCCACCTCAATCGCAGACAAACGTGGAATACCCACATCCAAACAAAGCGTGATGAACTCAATCACAGATGCAGAACACTAGAGTGGTTATTGGGAAGAAAATCTCGACTCTCTGTCAACAATAAAGTTTTGATTTATAAAGCAGTCATAAAACGAGTCTGGACTTACGGCATACAGCTGTGGGGATCAGACCTCTAACACTGAAATACTCCAGCGATTTCAAAATGAGGGGCACTCACTATGGCTTTAAGCACGCGCTTAAAGCCATAGTGAGTGCCCCATGGTACACAAGAATGGATGAAATCCACGAATATCTAAAACTTCCTATCATCAAAGAGGAAATCAAAATTATGACAAAAGCTTATAGAGAGAAGATAATAAATCATGAAAACTGCCTTTCTTAGGCTCTAAGTGAATCACTGCCAACAAGATGTCTTAAAAGACTGCACACTTGGGATAATATACTTTGAGTAAAGCAATGTCCAAAGGCAGCCTAACAATGGGAGGGCAAGCCTAACATGTCAAACACATTCATAAACAACTGCTAATGGTTCAAGAACCGATCGCATGTTTTGAAATAAATATGAAAAAAAAGAATTGATCGGTGGTAATATTTGTAATGGCATTATTATTGTGGGACACAAATGATTTAAGGTGTTTGACCAACCAAGACATAGCAACCCACAAAATGCTGCGTTTGCAAGACTGGTCACTTTTGAACTGGATCGAGTGCCAGAAGAAAAACATTCAGTAACTTATGTAAATATACTGAACATTATTAGAAAAGTACGACAGCAAAAGGACTTGGATGACATAAGTTTGCCAAGTTACGAAGACTCGGAATAATAATTATAACTGATAAAATTGTTTTAAATACTATATAATTATTATTTATTATGTCTCACAATATTACATCCCTTCTCGCATGCAAGAAAGTTATCATAAGTGATGCCAGCCATGCCAGAGTCGGGTCTTCCCGATAGTGGATGATGTCATGAACGAGATTATTGATGTACAGACGCCAGCACATCAAGCTACAACAATCTGTCAAATTTCTTTAATAGATTTTCAACTTTATTCTTAAAGAAATTAGGTTCGAGGTTGATTGGGAAAATTTGACAGTTTCGGGTAGGTTCATGTGCTGGCGTCTGTACCTTATTATTATTTGATTTATTTGTTTGTAGTTCTAATGTCTGCTTTTAGGTTGTTTAGAACTTTGTAACTGGTGTTTAAGGATAATATGATACCAAATAGGGTTAAATTAAATAAAAGAATAATGCAACAAGTAATATTTTATTTTAAAAATATGGAACGAAAAGCAATGATTAATTGGTTATCCATAACTTATCAATAAGATGTTGGAATCCCTATTTTGTTTGTAGGTTTTTGCACTGCATTTGTGGCTTAGCATAGCAGGGGTGCCAATGTGTTTACGCTCTGGCATTCAAAAGGTTAAATATCAGTCAATAGAAAGTTACCAATTCTTAGTTTAGAGAGTGCAGTCATAATTATTCCAAAACACTTGACTAACAACAAGTTTGTATTGATAAACATCACAATCAATAATAGAGCTATGTAACTATGTTTACAATTATGTGTCTATGCAACTTGTTGGATACAGACCAGATCCATCAAATTTAAGACTAGATAAATATTTACCTCAACAACTTCTTCAATCCTTTCTTTCACTTTTGCTTTGGTTTCAAGTATATCTTTTATGAGATACTCCTTCTTCACTCGCAGTTTTTGACCTGTCACATCCTTTTGATGCTTTATATCTCTTACGATTTCTTCACTTCTTTGCCTGATTCGGTGTTCCGTGTCTTTTAACTGTTCTCTCTTGTGCTCAAATGCATTCTTAAGTGCGTGGGACTTTTTCTTAAAGGTTAGGAATGGTTTTTTGTCGTCAGAATATTGCAAATATGACACAGACGTCAGTGGTAAAGGTTGTCTTATCCTTCGTCCTGTATTAGAGAGGACAGTCACATATTCCCGGATTGAGACAGCATAGTCATGTTTATTAGACCGGTAGAAAAACGAGACATGTTTTATAATATTGCATCTTGTCAATAGTTTCATATTAGCTGTATTGGACACCACTAAATAATGACAAAGAAGTTTTGTACATCAACAATTCTTCATTCACTATAAATCTAAAACTGAAATCGTCTACCTATTTATAAACAGAAACAGAAACAAATAATTGGCGATATTCGCCAAAAATTGCTCTGCTTTGTATGAAAGTACAAAGTACTCTGTGGTCCCGGATATGTCAGATCTGTAATAGTGTCTGTTACTATTACTATCGAAGTGTCAAATAGAGATGCGTGACTATTAATGATTTCATTCGAATCATTCGATTTAGTAAATCTTTCGATTCAATCAAACGATTAATGAAAATAGTAACTAATTGGATTTTCAGCCGTTCGAAGTTGTCTCTTGTAAGGGGTAGTTCAATAGTATCTAAAGCCGGCTCTACACGTTGGCCAACACAGTGGCGAATGTAGTGGCCAATGCGTATTGGCCAACGTGTAGACGGCGTGTTTGTGCATGTTGGGTGCAGAAACACCCCTTCTACACGTTGGCGAATAGTCATTGGCCACTACATTCGCCACTGTGTTGGCCAACGTGTAGAGCTGGCTTTAGAGTATATAAATAATATAGAGACGCTGTAATTGTCTATATCTTACTTGCTTATACAAATATCTATTGAATCGATACAGAAATATGAAACTACACTTTGTCTCTTTTTAACCAATAAGTAATCTCATTTGAAGAAAGAGACGTCATGGTATTTGTTTATTCTCTGTCTGGCAACATTTTAACATTTCCGTCAAAGTACCTACCTCGCGTGCCATCCGCCATCTTTTGGACGCGTGGTTTTGTGGTACATCAGCTGTCAAATTAACAACAACATTGGATTTGGATTGCGATTTTCAACCGACGACAAAAAGAGGAGGTTATCAATTCGACGCGTATATATATATACAGGGTGGGCCATGAATTAGTTAACATTTAAATGTAACTTACCGCGCAAACTATTGCCGCGCGGGGCGCGGGCGCGGTCGGGGGCACTAGCTCGCTTCTTGGAAATTTAGTCGCAATGGATCGCTTCACGGGGCCGCAACGCGCTTACTGCGTGAAACAGTTTTATTTAAACAACTTTTCGCTCATTACTGTGAGACGCTTATTTCGCGTTGAATATGGTTTACACGACTTAAGTCAGTGTCCAAGTGCTCCTTTAATAAAGAAATGGGTGAAGAAGTTCGAAGAGACGGGATCTACACTAAATGTGAAACAAACCGGCGGCCCGCGGACTTCTCGGAGCGAAGAGAACGTGCAGCAAGTTTCCGCTTCTGTTCGACGTGATCCAGATTTATCGACACGCAAACGTTCGGCTGAATTAGGATTATCCCGCACATCATTACGCCGTATTTTGAAATTAGATTTGAAATTACATCCATATAAGATCCAGCTAGTGCAAGAACTAAACCCTAATGATTTAAATTTGCGTAAGTCATATGCCGAAACAATGTTAACTCGATTCAGTAATTTTCACAACATCTTATTCTCTGACGAAGCCCAATTCCACCTAAATGGACATGTTAACAAACAGAATTGCAGGTATTGGAGCAGCGAAAATCCTAAAGCTAAACATGAGAGGCCACTTCACTCTCCTAAGGTAACTGTATGGGCTGCAATTTCAGCAAAAGGAATCATCGGACCTTACTTTTTTGAAGATTCTCGAGGCCGTTCAGTTACTGTTAATTCTGCCGAGTATGTGAAAATGTTACGGGAGTTCTTAGCACCGATGCTACTGGAATTTGCTGGCTATAATCGTAACACATGGTTTCAACAAGATGGAGCCACGTGTCACACATCGAACGAGTCCTTGCCGGTGGTCAAAGACATGTTTCCGGAAAAGCTGATATCCAGACGGGGTGACATCCCATGGCCACCCAGAAGTCCAGATCTATCACCAGCAGACTTTTTTTTATGGGGTTATCTAAAGAGTCGTGTTTACATTGATAAAACGAATACACTGCGTCAACTTAAAGAAAAAATCATCGAAGAGATGTCGGCGATCTCGCGGTCTCTTTGCAGAAGAGTATTCGAAAACTTTAGGACTCGCTTAGATGAGTGCAAAAACCGAAACGGTGGTCATTTAGACGAAATAATTTAAAAAAAAAAAAATTACAACTAATTAGCTTTCTCGTAAATAAACGATTTCTAAAATGTGTTAAATGGTTTTTTTTATACGATTTTTTCAAATGTTAACTAATTCATGGCCCACCCTGTATATATATATATATATTTTAATGTATTATCATCGATTACTCGAAGACGGCTGAACCGATTTGGAAAATTCTTTTTTTGATTGAAAGGGTATACTTCGATATTGGTCCCATTTTCATAAACGTCAGGATCTGATGATGGGATCCTGGAGAAATCGAGGGAACTCTTCAAATATTATAGGCACACCTATGTCGTTTTGGGTATTTATTATAGTAACTTGTGCAGTTGCTCTCAAAAAGTACCATTTGAGGAAGTGGAACTGATGATGAAGACCACAGATGGCCGCCGAAACTACTCAATAATAAGTATTGAGTGGATTGCGATTCGATTACTTGAATATGGATGTTACGCACTTTATGCTCGTCACAATGCATATGGTAATGTAGAGCTGATGGTGAAGTACCAGGAGAACTCCTCAACAATTAACGGCCCAGCATTGGGAAAAGCAATATTTTGTAAAAGGTTATAAGTAGTTGATAATTAGGCTCTTGTAATTAGGTAAATTAAAAATAGACCAACTAAAAAGAGTGAAATAAAAACTTTTTACCAAAAAATTAAACCGACTCCCAAAAAACACTGCAAAGTGAAAAATAACTTTAATTTCGGAAGTCGGTGCCAAAAACGAAAATACAAAACTAAAGACACCGACTACCGAAATTAAAGTTATTTTTCACTTTGCAGTGTTTTTTGGGAGTCGGTTTAATTTTTTCGTAAAAGGTTTTTATTAGGAATAAAAACGCTCCCAACTAAATTGTTTTGTGCTGTGAGCAGGGGCGGATCTACCTATGGGCTATTTGGGCTGCAGCCCAGGGCCCCGTGGAAATAAGGGGCCCCCTGCCAGTTTTCATTAATAAAATAGACGATACTTTTAAATCTATATATATATGTGTACATACAATAAATCGAAAATATGTAAAATTAAAACACGATTTTGGCAGCGCCATAATCGACTAATCCGTATGTTCGATTATCGAGAACGCAGCAGGGAATTCCCTTGTCGCTTATAATGATCGGGTATTCAGTATTAAAAAATACTTAATACTCCTAGGAAGGGCGCAGGGTAGTTTCCTAAAATATTTTATTTAGTCCGTCACGTAGTTTAACAAAAAACATTAGACAGGTATTTTTTTTTTCACTTAATTGAAAATATACGACTATACAGTGAGTTGAAATTTCGCGTGACGTCACACTCCGGTATAATTCTTAGCACTGTATGACGTCAGTAGCTTCCACTCCTGTACTTTGAAGCTTTCTATTTTGGGAATTTTTCTTGACTTGAAAGGGGAAAAAATACGTGACCAAAATTTTTTGAAAATCTATCTAATGGACTAAATAAAATAATTATTTTGTAACACAGTAAACTACCCTATTGCGTCGGGAGGTACCGCCACAATTTTGTTATTGTCATCTAAATACAAACTCAGTGTTTAATTGTCACAATTGTGTGTGAGTATGAGTATTTAGTGTGCTATTATGTGATAAGTAACTTATATTATATTTTAATAAATTCTAATTATTTATAAAAGCTATGTCAGAAAGCTTTTTACACAGTCAAATATTATATTGAGGATTAAAATGGGAATGAGTAAGTAGGTACTTATGTGCTCTTTTTTAATATATTTTGCTGAGTTAATGATTGACTTTCTAAAGTATTGTATATACTTTGTATTTTATTATTTCTGTTTTCATTTTTTGAATTTTTATATTTTTATTATTATGAATGTGAGGAATATGTAGGTTATTATTTCTTTTTATGAAATTTTTATTATAATTTATAGTTGATGTATGGAAGTTTGAGTATTTGTCTGACCTACCCAAATGTCCTTACTTTGGTACTGTTCGTCAGATCGTTGAGCTCCTTAAGTTCAAAGTTGAGCTATACGATAACTGACAAATGCTTGTACTCTGGATGGTCCACTCAAATCTGTGTGCTCCTTTCCTCAAAAGACACAACAGACATGAACCTTCATGCTTCTCATATGGTTTGACGAATACGAATTGTATGGACTTTAAAAAAGGTTTTAACTTTTGAGTTTGTTTCAGTGTTTCTTCTCAGAGTAGTAAGTTAGAAAACACCGGTCTCATCTAGCTTAACTTAAAATACAAAAAATAACGTGTAAAAGTGTTATTTATAACCAATTTACAAATAAATATTTTATTTTCATTTATAAATATCAGACTTGAGCCTTGAAGATAAGTGAATTATCTTACTTATAATAATTGAAAGTAATCTGATTATGAATAGATCCTACAATACTCCTAATTTAGGAAATCTATACTAATATTTTAAAGCAGTAAAGTTTGTTTTTTTTGAATGCTCTAACCTTCGAAAGTACTGGGTGGATTAAGATAAAATTTGGTATTGAAGTGGGTTGAAGCTTGAGGAGGGTTATAGGCTTCCTTTTACCCGACTGCTAGTTATGAATGATTTTTAAATTTTTGATATTAATAACTGGGCTTTACCTATGAAATCGCTGTTTTGCCGTGCTGGCAATTTCAAATTATAATATCAAATCATATACTGTCCTCTTAACCTGTATCATGGATACTGTGGAGTTTTTTGCCGGTTTTTATCCATAGAAAACGAAAAATTTCAAACCGTGCACTAACTTCTGACATTTTGTAAGTGCCCATGTGGGCCTATGTGAAATAAATATGTTGAGTTTGAGTTCGATAATCATATTTTTTTGGCTAAGAATTCTAATTTCAAATTAATTTTATTTTAAAACATGGAATTCTTGTTTCAAAGTTTGGCATAACCGTGGCACTTGTACCTACGGCCCACAACCTCAACGACGTTTACAAAACAAACTCTAAAAATGAATGCACCACCCGTTATTGGTTTGCTCGCTTCCGATCTGGAAATTTCGGCCTGAAAAATGAACCCCGTGGTTGTTAATGATGAATTAAAGGCGATTGTGGGAGCTGATGATCACCCAATCTGAGGCTGAATTAGCAGCAGCTTTCAACGCTAGTATCAAAACAATATTAGTTCAAACAATATTGACGTCTGCCCCACGAATTCAGTGGTCATCACCACGAAGGACGCATCGAGACGTACCTTACACTGCTTAACAGGTACACAAACGAAAGAATTTTGTTGCCTGTGGCGAAAAATGGATCCTGTTCGACAATCGTAAGCGCTCAGCAAATTGACTGAATTCTGGATTAGCATCTAAACGTTTTCCTAAACGAAAACTGACCCCTAGAAAAGTGATGGTCCCTGTTTGGTGGTCTAACCCTGGTGTAACTCATCACCTATCAAACAGGATGAGCATTACTGCAGAACTGAACACAATTATGGAGAAGCTCGCACATCTCCAACCAGCTTTGGTCAATCGCTTGGCTCCGCTGCTCCTGCACGACAACGCGCGTCCTCATACACAGCAGACGGTCTACAAGTTACAAGAGCTGGTATTGGAAGTTCTCCGTCATCCGTCGTACTCACTAGACCTTGCGCGTACAGACTTCTACTTTTTCCTGAATTAGGATAATTTCTCGGAAAAAAATCAACACCCTAGAGGCAGTAAAAATGCCTTTGCATAATTTGTTGCCTCCTGTCCAACTGATTTCTTCAAGAAGGGCATCAATAAGCTACCACTGCGTTGGAAAAGATGCATCGATTGCATGGGTGATTACTTTGATAAATAGAAATAAAATATATAGAAAAAAACACGATGACTGATTTCATGAATAACATTGGTAAAGATCTAATATATTCAGATGAACACCTGACGTAAAGAAGAAGTAATCTTATTTTTGAAAATAAAGTTGTTCATATTTTCACTAATTGCTGTATACCATATTAAATATTTTTTTTTTTTTGACATTAACAATCTCTAGCTATGAAGAAGAGCGCTCTTTCGCCAAGATGTGGTATATTGAAAACAAATACCTATACGAAAAAAAAGTCGAACGAGTGACGGTCTAAATCATTGGTCAATTCTATCCATATAATACATATGTTTAAAAAACAATAAATAAATAAAGGAATTTGCAGAAAATGCAGAAAGATCGTCCAATAACTGTTTGTAATTATATAAATAAATTACTATCCTTACTAATATTATAAATGCGAAAGTAACTCTGTCGGTCTGTGTGTTACGCAATCACGCCTAAACTACGGAACCGATTTTAATGAAATGTGGTACGGACATAGCCTAGAGCCTGAGAAAGGACATAGGCTGCTTTTTAATGTGAAAAAAGGGCTGTAAGGGGTTGAAATAGGGGATGAAAGTTTGTATGGGAATTGCGTCATTTTTAAAGCTAGAAGCTTGAAATTTATTTTTTAGACTTTTGATTAGATATTCAAATTATGTATGAGTTTTATTTTCAAAATAATTAGCCCAAAAAAGTTTCTATTCCGCGCGAACGAAGTCGCGGGCACAGCTAGTACTTAATAAAGGCCTGATTCTTCTATCTCCCTTTGACTACTAATATACCAGACGTACTACAGGGCACCACCCTCACTTGGTCAATATACCATCTTGTCATACTAAGCGATTCTCCTCTACATTTATTGTGCGTGCGGCCAAAGTGCGCACAATAAATGTAAAGGAGAATCGCTTTGTCGGTCGGACTTCGACCGGTCTTCGAATCGGTTTGGAACTCTCTGTCGGCTTCTGTGTTCTTTTCCACATATGACCCGTCTGCCGCCCTTAAAGTAAGAGTGAACAGGCAACTTCTGTGCTCTGTTGTCCTATAATAGACCTCATCTGTCGTTTACCATCAGCCGTGATCAAGGTCAAGAGCGGATTAGCAAAAAATGATTATAAATACGAACTCTTATTAAATAAATTCAATTTAATCCATTTTAGCCCTGTACCGTATTTTCATTAAATAGAAAACAGTTTCGTGACAAAATGACAATTTGTTAACAAAATATTTGAATGATTAAGGGGCCCCCTAGCAATTGTAGCCCAGGGCCCCACAAATTCACGATCCGCCCCTGGCTGTGAGTGTCTAGTGGTGCAAATTGAATATACCTACTTGTTCAATAATTCAGTGTGGTGCAAGGAAAAACCACAATCAACCTCATTTGACCATGCACAGGTTAGTAGCCGTATTTTAAGAAAAACTTTATTTACCAATTATATCTGATCTTTAACTCTATTTGCTAAATTTGTATCATGTTTTGTCTACAATACAAATGACAATTCAAAATAGTGATGTCTTTTATTTAATAAACTATCGATAAAAACTAACATTTTTTTTAGTTTGTACATTGTAGAGATCAGTAGAGTAGGGTATCAAAATGAAGGGCTTGAAGAGATGGTTTTGAAAATAAAACTAACAATAGAAATAAAAATAGCGATAGTACTAAAACACAACAATGTCACTTCGTCATGCAGTAGTTGGTGGTTATTTAGTTCAGTCTCTGATTTGTTCCATTAACTGCGTCAAACTGAAATCATTTTGTATGTTTTTTATTTGCACAGGTTCCCTAAAAATGAAGTACTGCGCCAGAAGTGGCTTGAAGTCATTAGGATGGAAAATATCAAACCTGGACTTAAAGTACCACGTATCTGTTCATTACACTGCAGAATCAACCTTCAATAAAACCCTTGATGTAATA
The DNA here is from genome assembly GCA_943138885.2 of Tholera decimalis. Taxonomy (NCBI): domain Eukaryota; kingdom Metazoa; phylum Arthropoda; class Insecta; order Lepidoptera; family Noctuidae; genus Tholera; species Tholera decimalis. The sequence continues at coordinate 24,260,854 of OW964565.2, forward strand.
AGGCTGCGTGACAGCGTGATGATGCAGTACCGTCAATCCACCTTGTAGTAAGGTAAAACATATAATTAACTTCATATTGTTTAAATTTCCCTACGAACCTGTCGGTTCATCCAATACTTTAGTATTAATGTTTCTCAATTTTAATATTATTAAATACCTGTTCATAATGTTATGTTTAGCGCTAGTGATAAAAAAAGATGAGTTTATTCAAGATATGAAAAATACTTTCAGTGTTAAAAAAAAACACACGGGCTGGTTCTGCGTGAAATCAAAAATGTCGAACAGGCGTTCTCCAAGATGACTCAACCACCCTTACCAGTGAAACACCTAGATCAGATATATAAAGAATAAATAAAATAAACTTTAATTTGTCGTTCGAAAAGTGTTTTTACAACTAATATTTGCATATATTTTTAACTTTAACTTCTCTTTTAATTTGCTTTTTCAGATTTAACCCGAATCGTTTACTTCTGAGAATGCGATACCGAGCACATCTGGGTCATAAACAAATTTCAAGGCCACTTTTAGTTTCTATAAAATTAAGCTCAATTTGAATGGGCAGTTTACAATGATTAGTAATGGTTTTGACTTTCAAAAGTGCCTAATAATTATCTAAACTTCATATCAACGACCTGTTTCAGTTGGGAGCTATTGGGTACGCGGATGACAGCACAGTCTCAGAGAGATACTTGTCCAGTGCTAGAGCTGGTAGGGACGAAATAGCCGCTCTTAGAAAGGCCATGGTAGAGCGAACGAATTTGACCTTAAATCTCGTTTCCCAATGGGGCGATGACAATCTGGTCAAATTCAACGCTTTAAAAACACAGGCTTGTCTTTTCTCCGCTAAAAGGAGCCAATTTGAATGGTCTCCTACTTTCAGAGGTGCATCTGTACCTATTACCGACCGCCTGGAGCTCTTGGGCATGGAGTTGACGTCTGACCTCAACTTCGGCTCAACCATTGAGTCTAAAGCTCAGACTGCAGCCAAAAAGCTGGGCATCCTACAGAAAGTGAGACGATACTTCACACCTGGACAGCTTTTAAATTTATATAAAGCACAGGTCCGTTCCTGTATGGAGTATTGCAGTCACTTGTGGGATGGCTCAGCCAAATACCAGCTAGCTGCACTTGACTCGATCGAACGCAGAGCCAAAAGGCTCATAGGTGACGAGGTTCTGGCGGGTAAGCTTCACAGCCTGGCTCACCGGCGAAACGTTGCTTGCCTGTCTATCTTCTACAGATTGTACTTCGGAGAGTGTGCGCACGAGCTCCACGACCTGATCCCTTCATGCCCCTTTTACTACCGGTCTACCAGACGTACCGCAGGATACCATCCACACTTGGTCGATTTACCGTCTTGTCGTACTAAGCACTTTTCTTCAACATTCATTGTGCGCACAGCCAAGGTGTGGAACTCTCTGCCGGCTTCTGTGTTCCCTGCCACATATAACCATTCAGCCTTTAAAGCAAGAGTGAATAGGCATTTTCTGGGCTCGCTCGTTCGATCTTAGACCTCATCTTACACTTACTATCAGGTGTGATCGAGGTCAAGAGCGGGCTCATTAGTAATAAAAAAAAAAAAAAAATTGAGCATTTTACTTTGACCTGGTGATTTATTATGGTGAATAAAGGTACATTCAAAATACTTTGTTGTTTTATTTCTTGTAATAACCTCAGATTTAGTATATTTCTACAATATTTATTATTGTTGTAAACAAATATCTCTATGGGCCGAAACTACGTAAAGCGGTCGCCCACGCGGTCCCATACAAAAGTGCTCCGTTGCGGGAACCCGCACGTCGCGGGGAATCAGACCCCGCGCCCCCTTTTTGCTACGTAATAAATATTAAGTTTTCATTCGACTCGACTACATGTACACCGTTAAAGTTGAACTAGTGACACTGTGCAGGTAATAATCCGGTTTCCGAAACACACGACACACGCTCTTTACGCAGTTTCGGCCCTATAATATCATTATTTGCCTAACCTTTTTCAAACTATATATTAGGGTAAGATTCCAGTCTATCAACTGATGCAGCTGAATACCAGTATTTTAAATGCAGATACTGCCTTTCTGACCTCCATAGTACTGGGTAATACGATACCCTTGGTAAGGCAACCAGTTACCAAGGGTATCGTATTAATCAGACTCGGGCCACTGACTAAAAACGACTGTCAAAGATTTACAAATGACAGTTAGTTCGATACTAAGCCAAAAGCGGGTCAGAGTGATCTTTATGAACAACTCTAAATGTGGATCAAACCCTGAAATCGCAAAAAACCTCAGTAGTCCTCATTGATTTATATAATAGTACGCAGTAATATATATGTCAATGGTTGTCCTTCAAGAAAGTCACTCACAAGAAAAAAACAAAGTCAGTCAGTCACTCATAAAATGTAGCCCAACCAACAGTGCTTCTAACCCCTTGTATGTTAATATGAATGTAATGCACTATAATTTTAAAAATTCAGGAAAAGAACTAAAGGACTTGTTACAGTTATTCCAAAAGTATAATCTAATTATCCAAAGTTTAAAAGTATTGTTACATAAGTAACCAATGTACCCGAAGAAATGTTAGAAACTCTGGTATCGATATCGATACTTATTGGTTTTGATTACTTATGTGCTTCCCTAGCAATGGCTGCCATCTTTTGGCCGCAGTTGACAGTAGGTATGCACGCGTATTTTGTAGGTATTTTTAGCCCATATTATAGAAGGTCATTGAGTAGTATAGAACTAGTTAGTTAAACAGTACTAATACTACTTTTCCACTCCGACTCCACAAAGTAAATATCAGCTATTAGATGTATTTAGTAATACAGTAATACGATTTATTTGACAGAATTTAGGATTCATGTTTAGCGGGAATTGGTATGATTGAGTAAGTATTATGTACACGCTGAGTGCCGTACGGTCGTTAGCGCCACACGTCACAGGTAAAAGGAAGTAAATAAACTTTTTACAAAGTATGATAATTATTGTGAAGAAGTTTTAATTAATAAAAAATAAGAAAAATCAATCAAAACATAATAAACTAAAAATTTAATCAACAACAAGTTCCATAGTAAGCATTATCTTAGGTAACATTTGAATGTATTAATAAAGTCTGGCTAACGAAAGCGTGACCTGAGAAAGCGCGGCAAGTTCAAAAAATCTTTATGTGGTATTACTGACTATAGTAGGAGAAAAATGTTTTGATACTTGGAAATTTTATGTATTTACGACAATCAATTTATATAATGTTGTTGTTGTTTACGAACTAATTTCTAATTTAGGGATAATACCACATAATGTTTTTAAAGACTCCGTTTGGTGTCTCGGAGCCTTGACTGTCATGGATTGATTAAAAAAACGAATGTGTAGATTTATTTATTAGTATATACGTAATATTAACATACTTAACATGTAAGTAGTTTATTAAATTTCTTCAACAATTTTTTAAATTAACTAGAGGCGTTTTTAGTATAATAATTATTTAATCATCGTACTCAAAATCCGAGTCCAAAAATTCAACCTCTAAGGATTCTTCTGTGTCAGTGGAGTCGTCATCACCTACACTTATTATGATTTTTTCCAATACTTTTTCTGTTATGTGATCTCTTTGTTTGTATTATTTTATTTTCCACATTTATTACATGATTTGTCATTTTTCTTTCAATCTTCTGCAGCTATTCAGCCAAATCAGGTTTTTATCAGTGTTTTATTTTGTTTTAGGGGCACCACTCGTTTTGTTAGATCTTGCCATGACATTTTAGGCTTATAATTTTTGTGTACCTATGTTTCATCTAAATAGATGATTCGTTTTCCTTCCATTCGTTTAGCAGCATTTTCTTGGTAAAGATGCCTCCAAGCAGCAATATCAAAACGTTCGACAAGAACCGTTCGTTCATTTTTATTTTTCTTGAACTCATACCCATTAGCAATTAATATTTCACGCAGAGTTTCACTACATCCACTAAAACTAATGCTAGAATGTAATTTTTCTAGCAATGTTCGCAATGTTGGGACCTCCTTTCTCACAATATAAAATTCATTGATTTTATTTCTTGTTGAATCAATATCAAAACTGTCTAAATCCAACACTGATCTTTTGTGTGGGCGTTTTTTTTTTCCTGGAGTGCTCCACATCCATTCATTCACAGATCCTTCCTTTTTTTTTAGTGTTGTGACACCAACTTCTGCAAAACGAAGTATAAAATGCATATTAAAAAATTAAGGTACCCAAACAATTTGATAATATCAAATAACACAACTCATCAACAAAACATGCTTATCCGTAAATTACGTACCAGTTAACGAAGATATTTCTTCTAAGAACTTAGTCTGAGATTCTATTAAAGATTTTTCACCAAATTTTTTAACGTTTCAACAAGTCGCAGATTCTTTGAATATCTCCAATATTATCTATAAAGATAAGAAAAAGTATCATAATATCGTAAATAGGTATATCTAATAATCAGCCACCAAGGATCAACATTAAAAGTCGTACTAACCTAAAAAATCTGAGATCGCATGTAAACATTGTTGTTTTTCTTGAAAAACAATTTTTTTCTCTTCTTGTTTTTGTTTAAACTTACTGATCATAGTATGTAGCGGCTTTCGCACGTTACTTTTTATTGTTTTACCCATATTAAAGCGATTATTGTTGAATATTAATTGTGTTTACAAATGACTGACAATTGTAATCATAGATTTTGACAGCTTAATAATGTTGCCATATTAAACTTTTAAGAAAACTCCAGATCACGCTTTCGTTAGCCAGACTCTATATAGAAATATAAAACTACTTGAGATCAAATTAATCATCTATCTGGTAAATGCTATAGGTGCTTATAGCCGCCAGCACATATAGCTACTACTTTATGTGCTGGCGTCTGTACATTAATTATACGAATGAAAAATAAACTGAATTCAGTAGTAACTAATTATAACAATCGGCACCTATCTACAACACCATGTAGAATATCTATAGATAATTACTAAAATCACAATCAAATCAATATTTATATTTTACAATTATTATTACTTAATCAATGTTATTATTTAGGAATATGATTTGGTCAAGCTTTTTGGAACTTAATCGACTTCGTCAGTCACTTAAAATCTGACCGGCTTTTGAAAATAGGCGCTCTGACGGAAATATAAATAAAAAAGTTCAAAAGTTCACATAAAACACTATGCACTTAAGTCCAATACAAGTTATTGCTAACACCAAAACCCAAAACCAAAACAGCAAAACCAAAACGTGCAAAACGATAACGAAGCAAAACAAAACAAAACAAAAGGATGAGAACTAAATTATTATTTTAGGTAACTAACCTAAGATAATAATTTAGTTCTCCACTTACGTGTTCTTCTTCACAGTTCTCATCATAGGCGTAGGAAGGGGGGGAGCCGGGTGGGCCGTGCCCACCCCAGAATGGTCTGGTGCCCACCCGAATTATACCCGAATTATGGCTGAAAACTTTAAAAATCTGGCCAATCGCTTCTACTACTGGGGGCCAGGCCCCCTGCGAAATATCTCTAGATACGCCAATGGTTCTCATCACAGTAATGTTTAGTAAATGGTTAGTAGAACCTTCGTAAAGCATAAACGTGCTTATAAAAGTTTAAAACACATTAATTTTAATAATCACACACAATAACAAACACTATTGTTCTGAAATTTTGAATGATATAATTCTACCGCTCGTCCAACTAGACTATTCATTCAATAGCGCACCAGATAACAGATCGTCGCGGCAGCAGCAGGCAAGCGAATAGAACGACAGACGAGGACGACTTCATTTTACTTCATTCCCAACGTCATTAGTAGTAACTAACATTAGTAGTCGTCATTCGGTTATGAAAATTAGTAACCTACTGTCGAATTTGTAAATTAGTAGTTGCAGATATTTCGAATAACAAAATCATTCGCAGTCGCGCATCTCTAGTGTCAAATAATGTCAATGACCGATAAACTCATAGAGTCTGACTAACGAAAGCGTGACCTGAGAAAACGCGGCTAATTCAAAAAATCTTTATGTGGTATTACTGACTATAGTAGGAGAAAAATGTTTTGATACTTTGAAATTTTATGTATTTACGACAATCAATTTATATAATAGTTGTTTACGAACTAATTTCTAATTTAAGGATACTACCACATAATGTTTTTAAAGACTCCGTTTGGTGTCTCGGAGCCTTGACTGTCATGTTTTTTTTTTTGAGTATGATAATTATTTAATCATCGTACTCAAAATCCGAGTCCAAAAATTCAACCTCTAAGGATTCTTCTGTATCAGTGGAGTCGTCATTACCTACACTTATTATGATTTTTTCCAATACTTTTTCTGTTATGTGATCTCTTTGTTTGCATTATTTTATTTTCCACATTTATTACATGATTTGTCATTTTTCTTTCAATCTTCTGCAGCTATTCAGCCAAATGAGGTTTTTATCAGTGTTTTATTTTGTTTTAGGGGCACCACTCGTTGTTAGATCTTGCCATGACATTTTAGGCTTATAATTTTTGTGTACATTTATGTTTCATCTAAATAGATGATTCGTTTTCCTTCCGTTCGTTTAGCAGCAATTTCTCGTAGATAAAAATGTCTCCAAGCAGCAATATCAAAACCTTCGACATTTATATTATTATTTATTTAGAACCGTTCGTTCATTTTTATGTTTCTTAAACTCATACCCATTAGCCATTAATATTTCACGCAGAGTTTCTCTACATCCTCTCAAGCCAATGCAATTGTTCTAACAATGTTCGCAATGTGAAGACCTCCTTTTTTATAGTTGGCTTGCGTTTGAACATAATCTCACCTGATCTTAAGCGATGATATAAAATTCATTGATTTTATTTCTTATTGCATCAATATCAAAACTGTCTAAATCCAACACTGAGCTTTTGTGTGGGCGTTTTTTTTCCTGGAGTGCTCCACATCCATTCATTCACAAATCCTTCCTTTTTTTTAGTGTTGTGACACCAACCTCTGCAAAACGATGTATAAAATGCATATTAAAAATCAAGGTACCCAAACAATTTGAGAATGTCAAATAACACAACTCATCAACAAAACATTCTTAACCGTAACATACGTACCAGTTAATGATCTTCATTCCAGTTAATTTCTTCTAAGAACTTAGTCTAAGTTTCTATTAAAGATTTTTTCTCCAAATTTTTTAACGTTTCAACAAGTCGCAGATTCCTTGAATATCTCCAATATTATCTATAAAGGTGTAGTAAAGAATATACCCGTAATAATAGGTTTTATTTAACAAAATTCAACATAATTTATACAATGACACAACCAATGCTGACAACTCAGTTTCTTCTTTTAAATATGGCGTTCAATATTAACCAAGGAGTTAATATATATCATTACATTCTCCTGGGCTTATTATTATTGTACGTAGTCCGCTAGATGAGCAGGCGGACGTCGTTCTCTTTCAGAACGACGCAGGACCATCTCATTCTGGGAATCTCGCTGGCCTTCTGTGTCACGCTCATCGCCAGCGACTGCATCGATGAACTCGTCGTCATCATTGGAATCCGCTTCATCCAGTTCTAAAGAACATTCCCCAGCAGGAGCTAGGTGTCGATTAGATACGACAACTTCTCTACCACTGCTCAAACGCACACGAGAATGTTGAGGATTACTTTCCAGAGTCTCTACTTCTTCAACCAATGGATCATATTTACTAGTTCGATTATGGTTTCGCATTAGTACTTTTCCTGGGATGTTTAGCCATGTAGGCATCGACTGACCCGTTGAGGATCTCCTGGCGTGAGAAAACATCCGCTCATGAGGCGTACAGTTTGTAGCCGTGCAAAGAAGCGATCTTACAGAATGCAGAGCCTGAGTTAAAACTGACTCCCATTTAGTTATAGGTAGATCATGGCTTTTCAGAGCCAATTGTACTGTTCGCCAAATAATTCCGTTGTATCTCTCCGTTTGTCCATTACCCTGAGGGTTGTACGGTGTAGTGTAGCTCGTAGCAATGCCCTTCTGGTGAAAAAAATCTTTCATCTCTTTTGAAAGAAAAGAAGTGCCACGATCTGAGTGTACGTAAGTTGGCATTCCAAATATAGAAAATAAATCTGTCAGTTTATTAATTACCGTGTTTGTACTCAAGTCTGGGCAGGGATACGCAAATGGGAATCGGGAATATTCATCCACAATCGTAAGGATATATCGATTGTTCCCAGTTCCATCTGAGGGAAGTGGACCTTTAAAATCTATCGATATTCTTTCAAATAGGGCCAACGCTTTTATTAGTTTTCCCATGTTTTGTTGAAAACGAGGCTTTACTTCTGCACATATGGAACAGTTCGCAGTAATACGTCTTATCTCTTCGGTGGAGTAAGGTAAATTTTTGCTTCGAACCCAATGGAGCATTCTTGTTACTCCAGGATGACACAAGGTTTTATGCAGTTCTTTGAGTGCATTTTCTGAACTATGTAAAGAGGCTACTAATGGTGCATTGGCTCTTGATAAAGCATCAGCTGCTATATTTTCCTTTCCAGGGCGATAAACTATGTCAAAATTGTATTCAGAAAGTTCTAATCGCCAACGTTGTATTTTGTCATTTTTAATTCTTGACGCATGCCGCTGATTGAACATGAATGCGACCGATTTTTGGTCAGTTATCAGTTTGAATTCTCGTCCGATGAGGAATTGTCTCCATTTTCGAAGACATTCGACTATAGCCGCGGCCTCCTTCTCTATGGCTGGATGATTCCGTTCACTACCATGAAGGCTTCTCGAGAAAAATGCAACTGGTCTGCCTTCTTGTGACAGAGTTCCCGCGATAGCGTAGTCTGAAGCGTCTGTTTCAACAACAAATTGTATGTTGTCGTCAATCGCGTTTACTGCTGATCTGGCTATCTCTTGCTTTAGAGAGTTAAAAGCGTTTACTGCCTCAGAATCGAGAGGGAATGTGCCTTGCGAAACGAGGGACTGAATTTTATGAGAGAATCTTGGCACATATTTAGAATAATGAGCAAATAATCCCAATGCTCGTCGGAGCGATGCCGAGTCTGAAGGCAGAGGCATCTCTAATAGTGGACGTAGACGATCCGGGTCGGGTTTAATTACTCCATTGTTTATAGTATATCCTAGAATACTTATCTCTTTCAATGAAAATTCACTCTTTTCAAGATTCAGTGTAAGGTTATACCGTTTGGCAATATCAAGAAAACGCTGCAGTTTTTGATCGTGGTCAGCTTGGGTAGTTCCACAGACTGTGATGTCATCCAAATACGCATACGCAATCGCAAAAGAGCAACTTAAAGGAGTATACACTCCTTTAAGTTGCTCTTTTGCGATTATATTATTGACAGTTCTTTGAAAAACCGCTACTCCATTGGTTACCCCGAAAGGTATTCTTCGGAATTGGTATAAGTTACCTTCTGCTTCAAATGCTGTATAAGGTTTTTCTGTTTCAAGAATCGGAATCTGATGGTACGCACTTTTTAAGTCAATTTTGCTGTAGACACTATGTTTAGCTACTTTAGAGACTATCTGTTCAATACTTGGTAAAGGGTAAGCGTCTAGTTGCGTGTATCTATTTACTGTCTGAGAGTAGTCTATACACATCCTTTTTTTATGATTTTCATTTGCAGTTACAAGCACTTGTGCTCTCCATGGTGACGAGCTAGGTTCTATAATACCTTCAGCTAGTAATTTCTTTATTTCAGTACGAATAAACTGCATATCACTATCTGAGTATCTTCGTGATTTAACAGCTATTGGCTTGCAGTCTGGTAAGAGATTCGGGAATAGACTGATTGGATCGACGTTAGCTTGAGATAGTGCACATAATATCAGTGGAGCTCCAGATCCGCCGAAATGCATTTCTAATGTATTATGTTTCTTAAGAATATCATGGCCGATTATGACATCCGTACATAAGTTTTCCATTATTAATAAGTTAACTTGAAAACTATGACCTTGCAGATCGATATTGACGGAACACAGTGCATCTACCTTTGTTTTTAGATTTGAGGCTGCCATGCTGACATGTTGGTAGCATGAGCTCTTTTGTATATTGTATTGACAAACTAGTCGGCTGTCTATAAAACTAGCAGTACTCCCTGTATCAATCAATGCTCTGGCTACAAATAATCCGTTTATTTTAACCGGTATCATAGCTTTATCGAGATCAGTTGTAGCAGCCACGATACATGATAACAATTTCTGCGACTCTCCATTTCCCATGTGTTTGTTCGGTGGTTCATCTATAGCACTAGTAAAAGCACTCCGTTTTGGCGGCGCAGTCAATGCATTTTTGCACACTTTTGCAAAATGCCCTCTTTTTCCACATTTGAGGCAGGTTGTACCAGCAGCCGGACAATTTTGCCGTGCATGTCTCTTGTTTCCACAGAAATAGCATAGTTCTTGGATGTGAGTTCTCTGATTGTTATTACGGACCGCATTGGCAAAGGTACTAATATTATGTTTCTGGTAATCATCACTGTGTATTTGCGCCATCTCTAGAGTGCGGGCCTGCTTGAATGCGTCGTCTAAAGTGAGTGTGCTATTTTCCAACAGTCTTTGACGTACTAAGGACGACGAAAGTCCGGATATAAAAGCGTCTCTAATAAAATCACTTTCGTTTTGTTCAGCTGTTACTTGTTTAAAATTACATTCTTTTGAGAGCAGTTTCAAGGCTTGTAGATATTGGTCGATGGACTCACCTGGCTGTTGTGCTCGTTTTGCTAATTTGTGCCTGGAATATATTTCGTTACTTGGTTTCAAAAATAGTGCATCCAGTCTCATTATAGCAGTATCGTAATCAGTGCAATCCTGTATGTGCATAAAAGTTGTAGAGGACAGATGATTAGTTAGTAATCGGTATTTAGTCTCTTTTGCAATAGTTTTCTCGTCAGTAGTTATAGCTGTCAGAAAATTTTCGAATGTGTTTTTCCAATGTGTCCACTGAGGGGACAGATCTTGGCTTGAGGACGGGTCTCCGTCGAAACGTTCTGGTCGTAGATATTTTTCCATTTTGTTAAATAAATTGTAGTAAAGAATATACCCGTAATATAGGTTTTATTTAACAAAATTCAACATAATTTATACAATGACACAATCAATGCTGACAACTCAGTTTCTTCTTTTAAATATGGCGTTCAATATTAACCAAGGAGTTAATATATATCATTACAAAAGGTAAGAAAAAGTATCATAATATCGTAAATAGGTATATCTAATAATCAGCCACCAAGGATCAACATTACAAAGTCGTACTAACCTAAAAAATCCGAGATCGCATCTAAACATTGTTGTTTTTCTTGGAAAACAATTTCTTTCTCTTCATGTTTTTAACCGACTTCTAAAAAAGGAGGAGGTTCTCAATTCGGATGTTTGTATTTTTTTTTTTTTTTTTTTTTTTATGTTTGTCCACGCATAACTCCGTCGCTTGCCAACCGATTTGAAAAATTCTTTTTTTGTTGGAAAGGGTATACTTCCCAAATGGTCCCATGAAAATTTTATCGAAATCGGACGAGCCGTTTCTGAAAAATCAAAAAAAGTCGAAATAAATAATTTACCTTGATGATCTTTTCGTTTACTCTGCATTGCGTTTTTTGTTCGCGCATAACTCCGTCATTTACGAATCGATTTGGAAAATTCACTGACCCACTAAAAAGCGCGAAAATAAAAACTTTTTTGCAAAAAATAAAACCGACTTCCATATCAAAACACTACAAAGCCAAATTTAATTTTAATTTCGGAAGGCGGTGTGAAAAAAAAAAGAAAATTCAAAACCAATAACACCGACTACTGAAATTAAAATTATTTTTGGCTTTGTAGTGTTTTGATATGGAAGTCGGTTTTATTTTTTGCAAAAAAGTTTTTATTATTTAAACTTACTGATCATAGTATGTAGCAGCTTTTGCACGTTACTTTTTATTGTTTTACCCGTGGTTTTACCCATATTATAGCGATTTTTGTTGAATATTAATTGTGTTTACAAATTACTGACAATTGTAATCACAGATTTTGACAACTTAATAATGTTGCCATATTAAACTTTTAAGAAAACTCCAGGTCACGCTTTCGTTAGCCAGACTCTAGATGTAGAATTTCAGAATTTCTACATCTATGGATAAACTAGTGTTGCACAGAGCTTTTGTTTTGAGTTGTGACCAAAGAGTAAAGTAATATACAGTTGTGACAAAAAATCTGTGATAGATATATATACTGATGGGTAGTGGAAAAATTTCGGAAGGAAAGGAAAAGAAAAAAAGATATTTTTCAAATATTTCCATTATTTTCCGATATTTTTCCATTTCAAAAAGTTCATTTTAATACATAAACAAATTAATTATGTGTACGCTAAAACAATATCAATATTACTACTGCAGGTAATAACATGTTAAATTAGCAGGACAAAACGAAAACAAAAAGTTTTTATATATTTTTGCAACACCAATGTAATTTGCATCTAGGGAATTCCCCGTTTGAGTTATTAAATGCCGGCTAGATGTTTTTTTATTATTTAATACCAGTACTACTTCTAAAGCCGGCTCTACACGTTGGCCAACACAGTGGCGAATGTAGTGGCCAATGACTATTCGCCAACGTGTAGAGGGGGTGTTTGTGCACCCAACATGCACAAACACGCCGTCAAAATAACGATTGAAACTTCATCAAAGAACGAAAATGATTTTTACCACATAGCGCCTTTTGCAAGCGCAACGACGTTATTCAGAAAAGTCAGTTAGCTTAAAAGTTACAAATTAAAAAATATATATACCCTAACGTTTAGTTATATTTATATTTATCAGAGGAACAAATCTGCTTTAATATAGGTGATTTTAAGTACGAATGAAACTCTTGCTATGTTTTTTTATATACGCACTAATTATCAACATCGCCTTTAGAACTGAAGAGCCGGCTCGACTACCCAAATTTTTGCAAGGTTTCAGAAACGGGACAATTTTGCGTCCCAGAGTTGATTTCGGGAACACCGGGACTTGTAACTATATAAAGGGACAGTCACGTTCAAAACGGGACGTCTGATCACGTTAGGTTAGAAATAGGTTGTAATAAGGACAAACTCGTGTGGAATCTGTGCGAAAAACAAAATTATAGTGTATATTATAAATATTGTAATAAAACATTTCGTTTTTATTTTTATTGATAATAGGTTCGTGTTTGACCGCCATCTCACCTGATGGTAAGTGATGATGTGGTCGAAGATGGAGCACGCTTACCTAGAAGTAACCTATTCACTCTTGACTTGAAGACCCCTAGGTTATAGCTATCGGGAAACACAGGCTCCGGCAGGGAATTCCACTCCTTAGCCGTACGCACAAAGAAAGTATTCCCGAAACGTTTTGTGCGTATCTGTGGGATGTCCAATTGTCCACCATGTAACGATGGCGCGTCGCTGTTTGTTTTGTAGTCCGATGATGGAACGGGCTCGGCGGAATTAGATTGTGTAATTCCATCGCACACTCTCCGAAATGTAATCGATGGAAAACCGATAGACTAGCAACTCTCCGTCGATGGTCAAGGCTCTGGAGCTTTGACTCGACCAGTACATCGTTGCAAATGAGTCTTTTAGCCCGTTTCTCGATTGACTCAAGTGCGTCCAGTCGGTACTTGGCAGATCCGTCCCAAAGATGAGAGCAACACGACTGAACCTGGGCTTGATACAGATTGAGCAGCTCTTCCGGTGTGAAGTACCGTTTGCAATAAATGTCCACAACATGTGAAAATTATAATAAGTTCTAAAATATCGCAAACTTTGCCGGAAAGAGCAGATTACATGAATAGTTCGCCTTCTACTTCATCCTATCAGTCATATTGGGCAGGAGCGAATAAGAGATACGCGTCTAGCGCGCGTGCTGGTGGGACAGATCCGGTCTCGCCGTGAGGCCAAGGTTGGACGCTTGAAATTGTCCTTGAGGCTGTTTCCGAATGGGTGATGCCAATTTGGTCAAGTTTAATGCAGCTAAGACCCAGGCGTGTCCCTTTTCCGCAAAAAGGAGCCGGCTCCTTTCCATGGTGTAACCGTGCCGACAACTGATCGTATTGAGTTTCTTGGGGTAACATTGACCCTCAAATTACGTTCGTTCATCGAGGCTAAGGCTCAACTACCGTCCGATTACCGTCGCGGACGTCAAGTTGGTCGGTTCTTGGTACTGATGTAAATAGTGTTTTAATTAAAGTAAACCATCCTATAAGAACAATTATAGTACGGAAAGTTTTATTATATAATAGTACAACGCACGAAACGTTATCTAGTGTACAGGTGTAGTGAATAATAAACAATTTATACATTAAAACTTAAAACTAAACTCAAGAGATAATAACAAGTTACCCTTATCATCAAAAATATCGATACGTTTAAATATACTTAAAAACTAGCAGTGAAGTGTTGTTCGAGAGTGTACGTTTGGATATCTGTATGTCCCTCAGTGTGTTTGTATGGTGTTAGACATTTAACAAGCCATATACACTCCATCAAACTATAACTGAAATAAGTTTAAACTAGCGTCATCTATTGACACTTCTCGGAACAACCAAGTGGATCGATAACTTAAATATTTGGAGAAGCGAAGCGAAGTTACAAACAAAATATGCCTGCGGCGAAGTGTGGTGGTTACGCGAAATTTCTGTCGCCAACAAGGGCGGATCCACCGTTGTGGGCATAACGGGCATGCCCATAACCCTAATGGACTTGCGACGTCACACTTTCACGGTCTATTGAGATTCATAGGCTCATGGCCTTAAAAAAAACCGGCTATGCGCATATCGGCTTACGCGCAGTGTAAGGTTCCGTAGTTTACTACAACGGCAATGTGAGTCTATTAGCGAATTAAGTCTCGCCTGGTACTTTTCACTTGCTTGTCATAGTTACGACTCCTGAGACAACGTCAAGATAGGTATCTATTTACTACTCTAGTGTACCTATATTGGCTTACTGGCTACTAAAAAAGAAGAAAAAACAATATCTATATTTGTCCCTATTCCCAGTTCATTTGGGGATCGGGTCTCCTCACTTTCCTGCGCCAGGACAGTCTGTAGGTTGTCTTTTCAGGCAATTGGGCTTTCTCGAGGTCTCTTTTTATCTGTGACCACTAGGTCAATGGCGGGCGGCCCCCCCTGACACGTTTTTGTTCCGGGAGTTTTAGGGCAATATTTACAACGTAGTCCTCTTGGCGTCTTTTGATATGACCATACCAGTGTAGGCGATTCTCGGTAATTTTGTCAGCGATTGGTGCGACTTTGAAACTGCCTCGTATACCTATATACTCGTTTCGTATTTTATCGTGTCTAGTCACACTTCCCGCCAACCTAAACATCTTCATTTCGTTGGTCAGTTTCAGCTTCAGTTTCTGCTTCAGTTTCAGCTTCAGTTTCAGCTTAAGCTTCAGTTTTTGTTTCAGCTTCGGCTTCAGCTTCAGTTTCAACGTCAGTTTAAGGTTTAGCTTCAGTTTCAGTTTCAGTTTCAGTTTCAGCTTAGCTTCAGTTTCAATTTCAGCTTCAGTTTCAGCTTTAGTATCAGTTTCAGCTTCAGTTTCAGTTTCAGCTTCAGTTTCAGATTCAGTTACAGCTTCGGCTTCAGTTTCAGCTTCAGTTTCAGCAGTTTCAGTTTCAGCTTCAGTTTCAAATTCAGTTTCAGTTTCTCAGCGTCAAGTTCAAGTCAAGCGTCAGTTTCAGGTTTAGCTTCAGTTTCAGCTTCAGTTTCAGATTCAGTTACAGCTTCGGCTTCAGTTTCAGCTTCAGTTTCAGCAGTTTCAGTTTCAGTTTCAGCTTCAGTTTCAAATTCAGTTTCAGTTTCAGCTACAGTTTCAGCTGCAGCTTCAGCTTCAGTTTCAGCTTCAGTTTCAGTTACAGCTTCGGTTTTAGTTTCAGCTTCAGTTTCAGCTTCAGCTTCAGCTTTAGCTTCAGTTTCGACTTCAGCTTCAGTTTTAGCTTCAGTTTCAGCTTCTGCTTCAGTTTCAGCTTCAGTTTTAGTTTCAACTTCAGCTTCCTTAAGTTTCAGTTTCAGCTTCAGTTTTAGTTTCAGCTTCAGCTTCAGTTTGTTTCAGTTCCAGTTACAGTTTCAGTTTGTTTCAGTTTCAGTTCCAGTTACAGTTTCAGCTTCAGATTCAGCTTCAGTTTCAGCTTCAGTTTCAGCTTTAGTTCAGTTTCAGTTTCAGCTTCAGTTTCAGTTTCAGCTTCAGTTTCAGCAACAGTGTCAGCTGCCGTTTCACCTTCAGTTTGAGTTTCAGCTTCGGCTTCAGTTTCAGGTTCAGCTGAAGCTTCAGTTTCATTTTCAGCTTCAGTTTCAGCTTCAGTTTTGGTTTCAGTTTCAGCTTCAGTTTAAGCAACAGTTTTAGCTGCCGTTTCACCTTCAGTTTCAGTCTCAGCTTCGGCTTCAGTTTCAGCTTCAGCTGAAGCTTCAGTTTCAGTTTCAGTTTCAGCTTCAGTTTTGGTTTCAGTTTCAGCTTCAGTCTCAGTTTCAGCTTCAGCTTCAACTTTAGTTTTAGTGTCAGTTTCAGCTTCAGTTTCAGCTTCGGCTTCAGTTTTGATTTCAGTTCCGGCTTCAGCTTCAGTTTCAACGTCAGTTTCAATTTCAGAACAGATGTCCTACACGTGCTGTTAAAGGGATGACGCCTGAAGAAGCAAGGTCTAAAAGAAAGGTTGAACTGAGGCATTTAAAAGTATTTGGTTGCCGGGCGTTTATGCATGTTCCGAAACAGAAACGGAAAAAATTTGACTCAAAGACTAAAGAACTACTGTTTGTCGGCTATTGTGAAACAACTAAGGGTTATCGACTTTTAGACCCTGTTACCCATTGCTTGTACAAAACAAGAGACGTAGTTTTCTTTGAAAATCAAATCAAGGTTCATGCAAACGATACTAAAGAAATTGTAGAAATGATGCCCTCAGATGACGTCTGGGAGAGACCTTTGATGATCCAAGAAGTTAATGCTCCTAATGAAGCTCGTCAAGTAGAACAACATGAAGAACGACAAGAAAATTATCAATTTTTTGAATGTGGAGAATTGGAAGTTCTTGAATCTGAACAGCCGGACAGTAATAGTTCTGAACATAGTTTGGAAAACACTTGTGAACAACAGTGTGTGGAAAACACAGTTGAAGGAGTAGATGTTTCTGAAACTGAAGTGCAAGGCAGTGAAGGCCCTGTACTGGAATGTGAAAACACGCACGATGTTCCTGAAAGAAGATATCCTCTTAGAGAAAGGAAATTGAAAAATTTCGATGATTACATTCTCTATTATGCAGAAGAAGATATAAAGGAAGACCCTATAACTATAGAAGAAGCTTTATCAAGAGTTGATAAAGATAAGTGGCATAAAGCTATTCAAGAAGAGCTTAATGCATTAAAGAAAAACAAAACATGGGAGTTAGTAGAAAAAGCACATAGCACATATATAGGCTACTGCGTAGATTCTAAATGGATTTTTAGAATAAAAAAAGAGCCGGGGAAGATAAGGTACAAGGCGAGACTCGTAGCCAGAGGTTTTTCTCAAATAAAAGGGGTTAACTACAACGAAACTTTTGCACCTGTAATAGGCCACAGTACTTTGAGGCTACTTTTGGCGCTAGCTGTTGAAAATAATCTAAAAGTTGATCAGATGGATGTCGTTACCGCGTTCTTAAATGGAGACTTAAAAGAGAAGGTTTATTTAAAACAACCGAAAGGTTTTGAAGAAAAAGGTAAAGAAGGACATGTCTGTCTACTGAAGAAAGCTATTTATGGTTTAAAGCAAGCTCCCAGAGCATGGTACGAGAAATTTAACAAGGTGTTGTTAGACATAGGTTTCAAGAGATGCGAAACTGAACCATGTGTTTACAGAAGAAAGAAACATGACTGTATGATGATTATAGCAGTTTATGTAGATGATATTCACATTTTTTGGAACAATGAGAAGGAGAGAATAAAATTGAAAGAAAACCTTAAAAGAAAATTTGAGATGAATGATCTAGGTGAGGTAGATGTCTTTCTTGGAATGAAAATCAAACGTCAGGACAACTCTATACAACTCAACCAAACTAAGTATATTGAGAGAATTTTGAAGAAATTTGGAATGAGTTCCTGTAAGAGTGTAAAGACTCCTGTTGAAAGTGGGCTTAAACTTGTAAAACCACAGGATAAAAATTACATTCCACCAATGGAACTGCCATACAGAAAACTAATTGGTTCGTTAATGTACTTAGCCGTATGTTCAAGACCGGATATCTCATACGCAGTTACACAAAACATTGGGCAGCTGCAAAGCGTGTGCTAAGATATTTGAATGCAACCAAAGAATTCGGACTAACATTTAAAAAGAGGGGGAATAAGCTTGTTGGTTATGTAAATGCTGATCACGCAGGCGATGTGTGTGATCGAAAATCATACACTGGTTTTGTATTCACACTTGGAGGTGGTCCCATAGCATGGGAAAGTCGTAAACACACGACAGTAGCACTCTCAAGTGCAGAATCTGAATATGTGGCACTTTCAGAGGGGTGTAGAGAGTCTGCATTCTTAACTGCACTTCTAGCCGAATTGACTGGAATTAATGAAGTCGTAGAATTATTAAATGATAATCAGTCTGCGATTCAAATTTTATGGTATGTTAGACACCTTCGTAATAATGCATTATGATTATTTAACATACTATTAAATGTTGCATTGTTTTTAAAATATTTTTTCTTTTATAGAAAATCTGGTGGATGCAGCAGTGGTTGATGAGATAGTGAAAACTATTGAAAAACTTACGGATTTAGAGCAGAAAGATTGGATAAGAACCCAGAACCAGTACTTGGATGAAATAGCTTCAATCACTGGTAAGTTTTTACTAGGATTACATAACTTTTAAAAAGATGTAATTGAATTCATGATTTAAAGAACCTAATCATTCTGTTTTACCATTCTTTACAGAAGTGAGCGTTACTACATTAAAAAGAATTAAAAAGGAAGGTGCGCGTAAAGGCCATATAAACCCACAGTGTCCGACTTAGTTAGTTTCGACATAGATGCTATTCGTAACAAAATTAACGAATTTTATATCGTTAGAAAACAAGTTTAAAACGAAACACACCAGAACCAATATATGATGAAGCTGATGAAATTCTGAAGCAGAATGGGCACGAGGTATTGCGACTTCCCCGCTACCACTGCGATCTAAATGCCATTGAATTAGCATGGAGTTTGGCTAAACGTAAAGTGGCAAATAAAAATATTGCTCTGCCTGCAGTGGAGTTAGAGAAAGTAATAAAAGAGTCGTTTGAAAATATAACTCCCGAGGAGTGAAAGAAAATGACTGATCATGTCATCCATGTTGAAAATAAATATAAAGAAAGGGACAGAATTACAGAAAATAATTTAGTTAACGTAGGAAACAGTGATTCCAGTGACTCTAATGAATCTTTCCACATGGAAGTCTTAGATTCAGATTTTGATTATAGTGAATAAATCAGAACTATTTTAGAATACTGTTATTTTTTTTTTATTTGAATTAGAACTATTACCTACCTAAAATACCTGTTGTATTTTTATTCCGATGAAATAAAATAAATAATTCTGAAGTATCAAATAAGGTTATTCCAGGTATTTCATAGTAGTTTTGGGGTTGCTATGCTGATATTTTTTAAATTTGCTGCGCTTTTTCAGTCTCTGCTTTCGTTTGCCAGACTCTAGCACGGTAATATTAGCTATACAGTATTCCAACTTCATACAAACGAACGAAGCGCGAGATATACCTACGCGCCTCGATCTCGGTATGCGCTCGGTTTGCAGACAGTCGTGACCGGCGACTGTGCCGCAGTGACGAACGATCGGTGTGTTGTTTTTTTTTTTTAAATAACCGCTCGATTTTATCACTAAAAATAAGTTCAAGTACATGTTTAATATGACGAGTAGAATATATTGTGCAATTTTTGGTTGCATGAATTCATCAATAACGCATTCAGAGATAACTTTTTTTCGATTACCTGGAAACTCTTAAAGGTAAAATAATTTTACTTACTAGTAGGTATGTACATAATGTGTTTCTTTTTAATGGATAAGTATTTCCTTTTATCTCCCAAAAAAAAGATGTCTGGATTAATAAATAAAGTGAATAGAGTAAAGGAAAGTGATTGACACGAGTGAAATAGGTAGTTATAGGCGGTTCATGAATCATGAATTCATGATACATAAGATAGGTACGCTTGTGTTAAAACCTCGGGGCATGTGTGTTTTGTTTTGTTAGTTTGTATAATTCAAAGTAAAGGCGTGGTATTTTATTATTAATAATATTTGTTTATTGTATTGTGTGTATGAATAATAATAGAAAAAATCTACCAATCAAAAAACAACACGCATTTTATTGAACACTTCCTATTCAATTCACAAACTATTTTATTTGTTTACATAAAAAAAGTATATTTACAATCACAAAACTAAATGGAAACGCAAATGTAATTAAAATACTGGAGGCGGGCCAGTGGCGTAGCGTGCCTTGTCGGGGCCCCGTATAAAAATTTTTTTGGAGGCCCTTATATGGAGGTAAAGATTTTTCACAAAAGAAAAAAAATATTGTGAGAAGTAATATTTATTTATCACATAATTTACCCATTTTACAAATAAAAATCGAATTTTAAATATTCACTCTCCCTGCCTTTTTATCGGCAAACTGATTTATTAAATCATTTATGGCTGATGATGATTTTAGTTTTTCTAAAGTTTCTGCCTCTATGGACAATAGTGAGATGTCTGACAGCCGTTCTTGTCCCATCGAAGTTCTTAAGTAATTTTTTATTAGTTTTAATTTTGAAAAACTTCTTTCTGCCGTTGCGGTTGTAACTGGAAGGGTCAAGAATAAAAAGCATGCTGTGATTACCTCGGGAAAACTGGATGCAAGACTATTGAATTTTACTAGCAATAATTCAATGAGTTCTTTAATGGAATATTTTTTTTAATTTCAGAATTTAAGCATGTTTTTAGAGCCTTTAATTGGTCACAAAGATTAAGTGAGATGTCTTTACTGTATTTAGCAGACAGTTTTCCGGAAGCGTTTAATATCTCTTCGCTTGAAGAAGATAGTAGTTTCTCCGGTTGTAATATTTCGAATATACTACTCAGGTTGCAAAGGCTCTGAAATCTTTCTTTAGTTTGAGAAATTAATATATCTAAACAGCAATAGTATACATTGACTTTGAAATAGGATCCCGGGTCGGAAATTCTCTCATCTTGTGATAACTCATCAAAAAAACGCTTCGTTATCTTTCGCCTACTGTTTTTAAAAACAGTTGTTACCCCCCACTTTTTTGCTAAATCTTTGGATTAATTTAGCAAACTATTAAATGAATTCTGATTTCTTAATTGGCACAGTCTATTTAAAAGATTACTTAATAAAATACTAGATTTCTGTAAGTCATTATTATCATGCTGTAGAGCTTTAGAAACAGGATTAATAATTTCAAATAGTGAAGAAAAAAATGTAACGAGCACTAAGAAATCAAAACTCTCTAAAATATTAATTATACTTTTACATTCTTCACGTTTATCTTTTTTATTTGAAATTAAATTTAGTTGGTACAAAGTTTTCATGATTAGTAAAAAATTTTTCTTTACTGCTAATAAAGCGTCGTTCCTAGAAGACCATCTGGTAGGACATACCTTTTTAATGGTAATCAAATATTTTTCAGATGAATCGTCACTTAGCATAGCCCAGCGTTTTATACTATTGCCAAAAAAAGTATATATTTTTTCTAAATTATCGAAAAAAGTCGATACTTCACGAACATGTCTCGCAGCATCGTTCAAAACCAAGTTTAAAGCGTGCGCAGCACAATGAACATAATCGGCATTTGGAGCATGCTCTTTTATTAGGGTTTGTAATCCTCCATACACACCCGACATAACATTTGCTCCATCGTATCCCTGTCCTCTACATTTAGTCAAATCAATTCCATATTCTTTAGTCAAATTTAAAATGACAGTTTTCAGACCTGCATTGCCTGCAGCACTGCAATCGGTTACTGCTATGAATCCTAAAAAGGACTCACAGATTTTTATTTCTTTAGGCACATTATCATCATTTTCTGTAACCGAGATATATCGAAAAACTACAGATAGTTGGTCAATTTTTGACAAGTCTTGTGTTGTATCCAGAATTATTGTCAGAAATGGAGCTTTTTTAATTTCTGAGATAATACTGTTCCTAACGTTAGTACCAAGCAAACTAATAATTTCGTTTTGAATCGTAGGGCTTAAATAATTTATTTCACCTTTCGGTTTTAGAAAAAGTTCTTTTAAAGTTGCATCATAGTTAGATAGATAGCAGACGTGAAATTGCCATAAAATTGCCAGAATCAGAATCATGCCCCCTCAAAGGTAGATTACAAGTTACTAAAGTAATTATAACATTAATTATACGATGCAGTACATCTCTCCAGAA
Source organism: Tholera decimalis (assembly GCA_943138885.2). Classification (NCBI taxonomy): domain Eukaryota; kingdom Metazoa; phylum Arthropoda; class Insecta; order Lepidoptera; family Noctuidae; genus Tholera; species Tholera decimalis. The sequence continues at coordinate 24,283,239 of OW964565.2, forward strand.
TGTAATTTTACTATCGATTTCACTTTTCAATAGAGTATCGATGGTATTTCCTTGCAACCAATTATTATAAGAGAGTGAGGCACTAATATGCTGCTGTGACTTTTCATGGTCAAGAATAGTTTGTGTGAAATTGCTTCTAACCGAAACACCGTTAACCCAAGCAGAGGAGTACGATTTGTTTTGACGATCTGCTAATAACCAACAGAAGTGACAGTACGGTTTGTTTAAAACGTTAGAATAACATAACCATGGTCTTATAATGTTTATGCCTGCCTGATTGAAATATGAATAATAATAAGCTGAAAAAGGTCGGTTATTTTCTGAAACTTTTGGAAATGGTCCTTGTGGTTTAAATGGACCCAATTTAAAAATTATTTTTCGTTCGCATTCAGTTAATTTGTCACCAAAATTTCCTCTATCTGATGAAATTATATTACAATCTGCATTATCTGCAGATATATCAGAATCGTTGACTTGGGGTTCCTCGATTTCTGGATGGACATCCGATAAAGTATGTGCTTGGCTTTCTTCTATTTCCGGATGGATATGTGACGAAGAACATGCTTCAGAAGAATCTAAAAATAAACGAGTAATTGTTAAAAAATAAATACGAATGCTTTGATACTAAACTAAAAAGAGTTATATATAAATAAATAACGTTACTAAGGGTCACAGTTAGAGAGTGTTCAGTTCAGACGCACACAGATTCTACGCGGATTGTGCTCGTACCTATTAGTAGATACAAAATCACCTGCAGCCCGTCCGTGCATTACTACACACCTGCGTGCTATTTAAACGCAGCGCGTAGTGTAGTGGCCATACAAAACGAGAACCCGAAAGCGAGTCTGCACATCTAAAGTTCTCATCACGCAATTAACGATACGATACGGACTGATAAACAAACAACAAAACAAATCGATCCTATAGATAAGTTAGAATTTTGTTTTTTTTAATCAAGGCACGGAACCCTAAAAACAGTATAATTGTGAAAATCGAGGGGGGAGACAACTTTTTGTGACGGACAGATGGACAGACCGAAATTAAAAAATTTCCTTGTTTATCACTACGGGCCCCTAATAAATGGGTTGGGTAGTAGTGTAGTACTTACCTTTCCAATCTAAATCACTCACAGTATCTTGTCTCTGAAAAAATGAAGAAATTTTGGGCACTTTTTTTATAACCTCGTCCCTTTTCTGTTTAATTTTTCTTTTCTCAGCGCCGCTGGGATAATCTCTTTTCCTTTCACTCATTTCTTTTACAAATCGTTACTAATACTGCTAAACCAGAAGAACAATATTGTTTGTACTGAATTACAATGTAATGCACATTTATATAAAGCGCGTAAATAAACAGTGCACTGCACTCCGTGGTTTAACATCCAATGCAAAGTACAACAACGTACACGTACATCGCGATATCGATGAAGGATTCCCGGGGATTTCCCGCTGAGTTGAAGATGAAGTAAGTAAAACGGGGAAGTCCCGCAGCCCGCCATAACGATGTAGTGTTGCCAACTTTTGAACGTACGCTTAAGGCGGGAAAAAAAGGAATTGCTTTATAGAATTTTGTCATTTGTAAAATAAAATAAATTAGAAAGTTTTTATTCTTTTTCCTTACACACTTTGGGGGCCCCCGTGGCCCGGGGGCCCCGTATAATTGATACGGCAAATACGGCGGTAGCTACGCCCCTGAGGCGGGCAGCCTTATCGCATGTTTACGTACCGTGTGGTTGTAGGCATTTATTTCTAAGATACGGCTGAGTTACAATACTGTATAGTAATATTACCGTGGTAATAGTGTAGTGTCACTACAATACAATTATTATTCTGTGGTGTCTGTGGTAGGAAATGTCAAATTATATTCGACTATCTGTAACATATTACTATACTCTTTGATCTGTAATCTGCAATTCTGCACTTTGTTTTGTGTTATTTTCAGAGATTGAAACTACTATCGAATGTTGTGTTATTTTTCTAATTAACAAACAATATTCTAGTAAAAAAATATCTTGAATATATGTTTTTATAATGGTTTTGCCAGGATAAAGGTATATGATTGTTTACAAAAGGTAAGTTTTTTTTGTTATTGTTTTGTACTACTAGAATATTTATGTTTATTTACATAACACGATCATTTCAAAAGCTTTTTATAGTGTATCAATCGATTCAATTTGTGCTGTAAAATACGGACTCAAGTTTATAGAAAGAGTCTAAAGTCAGGAATTAAGGAATTCTATTATTTATACCTCATTTTATGATCCATAAGTTTGGGTTGATATCCATTTACATCCCTTTGTCCCTGCCTCTAGTATAAGAAATAATATTATGGTATCTTTCATAGAACGCATTAAACTGTGATTGCAAACTTGTCTCAGATTTATTATTATAAACAAATAAAACTGCTTTGAACCATTACTGAAACTACTCAATAATAAGTATTTCGTGGATTGCGATTTGATTCCGTACTTGAGTACGGAAGTTAGACTTTTCATTGCTCTAATAAATAAAATACTATCAAACCTCATTTACTACATTTAAAAATAAGTTGAGTCTAAAGTTCTACCCCATAGTAACAGCTAAATTAATCCAAGTCATTGACTTGTGACCCACAGTTCATAGGCACAGATAACACAACATAATTATTTATTTACTTATATAAGCAACTATTTACCTAAGTTAGTACTGCATTGGTTGTTTTATCAGAAGTGACAACAATGTTCTCTTCCTAAATAAAACGCAGTGTGTATGATATTAAGTTTGGTGAACTTTCAGAGCCAATATTGGTAGAAATTTCCCATTACATGTTATACTCATTCATGTACCCATAAGTGGTTCACTTTTGAGGTTTTAACTCATAGAGTTTACATCAAGGAACAAAGTAGGGATGCCTCTACCATAATAGCTGAACACATCTTTCATTGGAATAATTAAACCTTCTTTTGTATTGTTCATTTCAGAAATAGAAAAAAATAAGTTACCAAGATGAAAGAGGAAGAGCTTATGTATATGTTAAAACTTCTTGACCAACTTTCAACAGAAGTATATGATGTAAGTTTAAATAATAATTTCTTCTAAACTTAATCTATTTTCAGATTTAATGTTCTATGTCTTCTTTTCTCAGGAAATCATACAAATATATTATGACATTGAAGAATCAAAACCATGTAAAGAATTTAGCAATGAAGCTGTGGAATTTATTAAAGTAAATCTAAAAAATAATCCAGTGACAACAGTAACAATTTTATCCTATATTCAACAAAATGCTCCTAAAGATGACCCTAATCTCAACAAAATACAAATGCTTTACTTAGACATCTTGAAATATGAACTGAATGAGACTAACTCCATAGATAGACTAATCACATTGATATCATTAGTAAGATTAAGTGACACATACATGCCACAGTTTGTAAATCACATACTGCAGCAGATATCCGAAGAACATTTCAGACAGTATAGAAAGCAAATCTTGCTTAGCTTGATAACACACGAGAAGCCAGAGCTTTTGTATATAACTTCAGATCTCATGCAAAAAAATGAGCCCCAGAAAGAATTCAAACTGACTCCAGAATATATGCTGGAACTGTGTTACCAGGATAGAACACACTGGCTGTTGAAAGCAGCCCAGGTGTATAGACAACAGGTGCATGACATGAAGAATGTGACATTCAAAATCAATAATTTTACTAAACAAATCCTCATCATGGTCCTGATAGACCTCACCAACAGTCCTGAAACATTTGACTTAACATCCCTAATACAACAACTCACAAATATATTTTCTATTCTGGATACATACACTACAGCTGATGACCATTTACAATTTTATATAACAGAAGTAAAAAGAGAATTGACAATCATAAAATTTTGTTTGGAAAACAATTGTAAAATAATGACAACTTCTATTTTTAGTCAAGTGTTGGCACAGAGTGCTCTTGCTGTGATATCTCAAGTGTGTAGACTTTCTAAAGTAGACAGATATAAGGTTTCAAGGCTCTTAAATACAAATAATGACTTTCTTTCTGAGCTGAAAAGTTTGAAGAATAAGATTAACAACAAAGGTCAAGAGAAAAGTGGTTCCAATTGGGATGTAATGACGTATAACAGCTACTGTGCTATAACTAAAATAATTGACACAATAGTGAACTCATCTGAGGGTGTTGAAGACAGCCAGGGCACTGTGTCATCCTTAGATGAGCTAAAACGTCTAGTTTTGTCAATCCAACCGTTGCAAAGCTGCATTGAAGTGATTGAAAATATTTTCTCCTGTCTCTTTCTAAGATATGACTACTTTTCTTGTCATGAGCACAGCCAGGACTATCCTTGTGGAGCTCATTCTGATTGTTCCTACTTTTATGCAAAGAAACAAACAATTAATTCAAAGAGTGGTGGCAACAGTAACACAGGGTTTATGTGCAACTCATACACTACACAACTAGTTCTGAATACTTTAAAATTGTGTTTAGAGAAACTGGAAGAGAATGTACAGATTGACAGTGACCACGAAATTTTTATGAGGCTGAAAAAGTTGGTGAAAGTTGTGAACCATTCTATTTGGAAGCTGCAGCTGGTGTCAACACTGTCCCCTGACACCAGCCCATTGCTGCTGAAGCTCTGTTTAGACTATGTAGAAGTAGACGAGAGTAGCGAGGACGAGGCGCGGGAGATGGATTTGAAAGTGTTCAGAAAGAAACCTAAAACAAGGCGGAAGAATGCAAACAATGCTAAACATGAAGTGGAACAAGTTATGTTTGCATCAACCGTGTCAGATGAAAGTGAGTTTTGTTATTTAGATTTTACAGTCCAAATTGTCAATTCTTCTCAGGAGTACTTAACTATTAATGAAATTTTTTTAAATTTCAGCATATCCATCGAAGAAAGGCAATGGTATCGACTTCATATCAATAATGCTTGCGAAACCAACCAGTCTTGTCGCGCTTGCTCTGTATCATAATGATTTCTCCAAGGCCAATCAGATTTTAGAGGTAAGTGTGGTCTCTGTCCATAGTTCTAAAAGGTTGGAAAAGATTTTAAATTTACAGCAATGAAGGCTGGGTGTTTATAGGGTTCCATAGCAAATTGCGCCAATGGCCAATTTTTTTCATTTCATTTATTTCAGTCATTAGTCACTTGCAAAAGTTATGTACAGTAATGAAACATTATGGCAAGTTCGCATATTTTTTTGGAAATATTTCACCTGTCGGCATTATTATTGATCTCCCATAAAAACAGAGGTTTTATATGTTTAACATGGGCGGGTATCTGCGTGTCTGTCATTGAAACTCCTAAACAGGTGAACCGTTTTGAATAAGTAAGTTTTTTTTCATTACCATAGATAGTTTTCTGTTTACTATATATGTAGATGGGAGTATAGAATTACTTGGTAAAAACGTAACTAGAGTTATTATTGCGTGTGGCACGACGAAATTGGTACTACATCGCGCGCTCTGTTCATTTACTTTATAAAGCCTCGATGTTTTTGCGTTGATATTAACTGGGGCTAACTTGTTTGTAAAATTGACACAAAACCCAGAGGCAGCCCAGATTGTAGAATTGCCCATTGGTTATGGATCAAGAATGATATACCTTAATAGAATGAAAAACTCATAAATAAAAAGTCTTAAAGGCCTTTTTTTATTTAAATATAATTAATCTACATCGTTTTTATGAAATGCGCGAATTCCTCATAGCATTGTTTTTCTCGTTCACTGGGCTCGTATCGTATTTCACCGCCGCGCTTGTTTCTAAATATTCCTGGCGGGTATGTCGCTACATACATTTTAGCTTCTTCTATAGTTTGTCGAGGTTTGAAAAACTTACAACAAAGGCAGCAACAGCACCAACCTTAAAATATAAACATAATTTAATAATTAGCTTTTACCTGAGAACTGGCTTTAATGGGCGTGCGCTATCATGGAAGAACCGTGCAATTTTTCAGGCTAACCAATCTATAGAGTAGCTTTCTGTCACTGAAAGTGTTTTCAATCAATTGAAATAATATTTCCAGAGATTAACTTGTGCAAATATATGCAAAACAATCAATGACAGAAATTCAATTCTTGATATTCTGCCTGTGGCCTTGCCATGTTTTTATCTCTAGCTTCGCCCCCCTTTTCTCTTCCGGGTTGATACAATATAAGTAGGTAAGTATTACATTCTAAACCATAGCTAATTCTTCTCTTCTAATAATCTTAAATCATAGATGGTGAATGTTACAATTGGAAAACAATTAGGGACTCTTTCGGGCAGTAAAATCAGAAAATATCACTCAGATACTTCGGATTTAAATGAAGTGATGTTGCGGTCCTTTTGTGCCGCATAATTTATACAACGTGTCCCAAAAATCAACGTCAAACCGAAAACTGGCAATAGGTCAAGTCGTGACAGTTATTAGAAAAATATAAAAAAAAGTGACTCCTTGTGATAATCTTTCAAGTCCTGACTTGAAAGATCATCACAAGGTGTCACTTTTATAGATTTATTTTTGAATCCATAAAATTTTAAAAGTACATGACCAAGATTGTTTAAATATTTTTCTATTGCCAGTTTTCGACTTGACGTTGATTTATGGGACACGTTGTATATATTATTGATATGTTTCAGTAGATATAATATTTTAATTTACATCTAGTAATTTAACATTCTTTTAATAATAGTAAAATAAACGCTACTGGACACATTCCTGAAGAGATGGTAAAGCGGTCTCTTGAGCCTCGCTATGCACGGTGGCACGTGGTCACTTTTCAATCGTCTTTCCTGGAAGTAACCCCACGAAAGACGGTGAACCCGTAGAGCGGACAGAGTTCACATTCTGAACGCCCCTGGTTTTCCGAAGACCCACCTATCAAGACATGCATACCTGGTATTTCGGCGTGCGCGTGTGGATTAAGTGCTCCTTTTTAAAAGTTAGCTATATTTTTACGAAATCAAGAAAGAATTTAAGAAGTAATTGTGAAAACTTCATGGTGAAGATAAAAAAAATGTGAAACCTATGGTGAGAAAGTCATGGTCAATTATCTAGAACACTCAATCCGCTAGTCTGAGAAAATACTGTAACTCGTGTTTCAAAATATATACTAGATATATGTTAACATTTTTATGTGGAATAATTGTATTGAATTTTTGAAAACTATTGACATATTCAATTGATTTTAGCTGTATTTTGATTTTATATAGGTTTATTTAGAACACTCAATCCTCTTATGGTGCAGACGGAGTGTTTCGAAACTCTTCAACTTTGGCTAAATAAATGACTAATATTCTTACTCTATTTTATGAGTATAATTCAAATTCAATTTGTGCAACAAAAACCTTGACATAAAACATAATAGTTAGAGAGTAAATCATAGTTTTCACATTTTTTTATCTTCACCATGAAGTTTTCACAATTATTTCTTAAATTCTTTCTTGATTTTGTAAAAATGTTGTTAACTTTTAAAAAGGAGCACTCAATCCACACGCACACTACTTCGGCGTGTTCGGTGTCGGGTAGGAAATATTCCCGCTTTTATCAAGCATTTGCGGTAGTAGTAGTGATTTTATTATAGTATGTATTTTTAGGACATTTAAGTAGATATTTTTAAGCGGGTGAACGACCCGTAGTTTTATTTGAGAGCCAGAGGAAAACATCTTATAAAATATTTTGATTAATGCATATGGGTAACTAGCTTCTGCCCGTGACTTCTTTCGCGTAGGAGGATTTTCCCGCATAAATCCCGTGGGAATTGTGGAATAAAGTTTATGTGTTAGTCCAGGATGTCAACTATCAACTTACCGAATTTCATTCAGATCAGTTCCGTAGTTTTTGCGAAAAAGAGTAATAAATATCCGTACATACATCCTTACAAACTTTTGCATTTATAATATTATAGTAAGAAGATTTAATTTAAATTAACGCATATCTAAAGGTGCTAGTTTTTAGCAACCTCATAATATACGGCTATTGTACGTAGGAAAGAAGAGTAGGTGTAGTTTCTGTCATTACATGTGGCGTTTTACGCAATGGCTCACACATATTAGCGTAATCAATCAATTAATTAATTACGAACAACATATATTATTATGTACGGTCGAACTGTGTTCGACGCAGTTATCGGTTGTTTACGCTACCTAGTTCCCAGATTATTGCTGTCCCGATAGCTTGTTCATAGATTCTTGGTTCTTTATAGGTATATTTGTAGGTTCACTAAACATAACATGAGTGATACAGACTTACAAGGGTAAGATCCAGTATACAATTGCTTCTTGCATATACAGTGAGTATCAGGTGGGTGTATTAACGGTCCCTCAGGGATCGTCAGGGACCTTCATTACCTACCAATTGAACCTTAGAAGTTTGAACCCATGAATGTTTAGAAATATTCATTAGTTCAGCTCGTGAATTTGGGCCAACTGCGAGACTCTCCCATGAAGGGTTCCATAGTAGCAAACATAGATTACGGAAAATAACTTTGTTTTTCATAGTGTTTGTATGAACAACAAAGTCATATTAGCGATTTTTGAAAATGTGTATATCGCTAAAACTGCTGGCTGTGTCTCGTTCAATCGTTATCGCATATATTTTTATTAGATTTTTCATTCTCTTATTTTAAAAGTTAGAGAGAGAGGGGGACACATACATTTTACTACTTTGGAGGTGTCTATCTTTCAAATGATTGAATTTGAAAAAAAAAATGGTTTTAAGAAACTCAATGACATTTAAAGACCTATATATAAACGCCTCACAAGCATTATTGTGATGATTTTTTTTAGTTTCTGTTACATGTATGTGGAGCTCCCCTTAATTTTATATAGTCGTTAGTGGTTCAGAGAATACATCTACCTAGCTACCAAGTTTGAACTGTGTAGTCCTAATACACTCGGCGTCACAAAAATCGCACGTCTTTAAGAATTCCCTTCAAAGTCATTTTAACCCTATTAAACATTGATAGACATATGATTATAAGATATCATTGGAAAGGCAATTTAATTAAATTTCAGAATAAAGCAACAGATTTGGTTTTTGTTTACCAGGGAATAAAAAAAAACAAGCTAATGCAAATGAATAAAATGTGTTGTTTTATTTTTACATAAAAAATTACAACTTAGTCCTTAAAAACAACTTAAAACCTAGTGTTACCCCCCCTAGCCCTGATGACTGCTTGCATGCGTTCTCTCATGGACCTAATTAATGTAACAACAGTCTCTTGAGGAATGTTGTCCCATTCTGCAACGACGGCATCTTGGAGAGTGGTAGGAGCAGGATCACGTGCCCGTACTCGCCGTTTCAGTTCATCCCAAAGGTGCTCAATAGGGTTCAGGTCTGGACTTCGCGCCGGCCAGCTCATAACAGGGATCCCAACTTCTTGCAGGTAATCTCTTACAATTAATGCGGTGTGGCAGCGGGCGTTATCATGCATTAACATGAACGCACTGCCAACAAAACCCGCATAAGGGACCACGTGCTCCTCTAAGATCTCTGTTATGTACCGATGAGCAGTCAGCGACCCTTGCCCGCGAGCACTTCCAGTCCGAGAAACACACACAAGGTTCGTTTTGCCGTCGATTGACATGCCGCCCCAGAACATGCACGAGCCACCCCCGTATTCCACTGTCTCTTGAATACAGGCATGTGCGAATCGTTCCCCCTGCCTCCTATACACTCTTCTACGCCTGTCGTTGCAGAAAAGACAAACCCTCGTCTCATCCGAAAAGAGCACAGCCCTCCATTGATCCATTGTCCAATGCACATGGTCGTGGGCAAATTCCAACCGGTCTCTCTTGTGCTGTGCAGTAAATTTTGGCCCTGTAGCAGCCCTGTGAGCTGCAATTTTCTTCTCCCGCAATCTTCTTCTTATCGTGGAGACGCTTACAGAAGTTCTGCGAGCTGATCGGAGTTGTTGCTGCAGCTCAACAGAATTGGAGAACCGATTACGTAAAGACGTCGAAACAATGAAGCGATCGTCTCTTTCGGATGTGCAGCGTTGTCTTCCAGATCCACGTCTTCGGATATAGCTACCAGTCTCTTGGAAGCGTTGGAACACTCGTCGAACGGAAAAACGACTCAAATTCAGTTGCCGAGCAACATCACATTGCCGCATCCCTGATTGCAGTAGTGCAATGACTTGAGCGGCTTCATCTGCAGTTGTATCCATCTTCAGGGTAATTTTTCTTGCTGCAGCTGTTCACGTGTGTTCACTTCAAAGGTTGGATAGCGAATGACCCACATTTGATTTTTTTTTTTTTTTTTTTTTTTTTTTTTTTTAGGTAGGGCCACTTGTAGATCAGCACACTAAGGCTGTGAGTCTACTTAACCGGACTTTCCTGTGGTGACCTCTAATAAATTAAAGGCCCCCAGCCAGGAACCCACATTTGACGCGGGTCGCCCGTTTTATACCCTTGTAGGGTGGTGCAACTAGTGACCGTTGTAATGTGTATTTTGAGAACTTTTTTTTTAACGTTACGTGCTAATGTGATTTGTTGTGTTTAGGAATTCTAACTGTTGTTAATTTAAAGGTCGATAAACATACTTTCAATCGATACCAATATTAATTGGGTTTAACGTATTCGTTGATGGCGGGACATGCTTGAAACATATTTTCAGAGAGGTGCGGTTTTTGTGACGCCGGGTGTAGTTTCGGAATAAAGTAGCTGTGACATATGTATGGACAAACAGACAGAATCTATAATGGTTCCGTTTTTGTCATTCGGCTACAGAACCCTAAAAACCTCATAATCTCCACTTTATTGTTTTTAATCATTACCCCATACTAAAAATAGCAAAAAAAATTTTTACCAAAAAATTAAACCGACTCCCAAAAAACACTGAAAAGTGAAAAATAACTTTAATTTCGGTAGCCGGTGTCTTTAGTTTTGTATTTTCGTTTTAGGCACCGACTTCCGAAATTAAAGTTATTTTTCACTTTTCAGTGTTTTTTGGGAGTCGGTTTAATTTTTTGGTAAAAAGTTTTTATTTCACTCACTTTAGTTGGTTGATTTTTAATTTACCTAGTTACAAGAGCCTAAATGTCAACTACTTATAACATTTTATAAAATATTGCTTTTCCCAATGCTGGGCCGTTAATTTTTGAGGAGTTCTTCTGGTACTTCACCATCAGCTATACATCACCATATGCATTGTGACGAGCATAAAGTGCTTAATATCCATATTCAAGTAATCGAATCGCAATACACGAAATACTTATTATTGAGTAGTTTCGGCGGCCATCTGTGGTCTTCATCATCAGTTCCACTTCCCCAAATGGTACTTTTTGAGAGCAACTGCACAAGTTACTATAAGAAATACCCAAAACGCCATAGGTGTGCCTATAATATTTGAAGAGTTCCCTCGATTTCTCCTATCCCATCATCAGATCCTGATTTGGTGACAAATGGTACCAATTTCAAAGAATACCCTATCAAACAAAAAAAGAATTTTCCAAATCGATTCAGCCGTCTTCGAGAACTCGATGAACATACATTAAAAAAAAAATATATATATATATACGCGTCGAATTGATAACCTCCTCCTTTTTTTGTCGTCGGTTGAAAAGTAGGATTTACCTCTTGTGCACCACAAAGGAATAGCAACGATCAAGTAAACAAGAAACCATATTTGGCAGATCCTCCATAATCGGGCCATCACGTCTCTCATCGGCTGTCGTTGATCCTTGTAATCGTCTATTAGACATTTTATAGCTAGCAACCCTACGCCGCTCACCCCGGAGCAGTTAGCAATACCACTTGTCAACGTAATTATCTTCTTTAGCGAGCTAATTACACCATAATCCTCTATAATATTGCCTGAAAAAAAAATATAGGTTGATGTTACAGATTCAATCGAGATTAGGTTTTTCATTGAAAAGATTTGTTTCCACCCAAAAATTATTTAAGAAAGATTGAAGAATTTCTTTGGAAATAATGTCAAACTTGCAATAATTCAATGACGGAAAATTATCGAGATTTTTGAGCAAGAATTGTACTTTCCAACGTATTTATATTGGTATATTTTTTAACTAGCGACCCGGCCCGGCTTCGCTCGGGTAATAAAGTTTATATTTGCTTATATATGATTTTACTTAATCAATTTCTCTTTCAGTACTTTGTCACACTCATATATCGGCGATAACTTATAAGATATTCATTTTATTGGTATAGTGTAAAAAGCAATTTTGATCTACATTAAATCCTCAACATATCTGACGTATTTAATTGGATAAGAAATAATACTGTACTGTTAAAAAAAAAGATTCGTAAATAACCCATCATTTTAATGTAATTTGTAAAAGAAAAAAAATGATTATTGTGGGTTATTCTTGGGAGATAGACATATGCCATCGCGGAGTTTTTTGTAGATCTATAAAAGAGAAACAATCCCGCCATACGGTTTTGACAGCGTTTTCGATTAAAGCTCCTGATGGGCTTAATTCTTTCCGACATGTTGAAGTAATATCGTCGTATTTGATGCAATCTACACAAAACCTTAAGTTATTATACACTACAACCTTCCTCAGGAATCACTCTAGTAAAAAAACCCGCATCAAAATCCGTTGCGGAGTTTTTAAGATCTAAGCATACATAGGGACAGACAGACAGGGAAGTGACTTTGTTTTATACTATGTAGTGAAGAATATGGGCCACTCAAACAAAGTCATGAAATGTACGAAAACATTGGAATTCTAGAACTTTGTCAACAGATTACTTAACATCTAGGGGTGATATCATTTCTTAGAAGATAAATAATTCTCATAAGCTATAGCAACAATTATGTTCGCTAAGTGTTGTTTATCCCGCGCGTGGCCCAGAACTTAGTTAAGTAATTCTATTGTGATCTGTGCATGCTCTAAATTAATTTTTATCGGGCATCTTTTTAGGGTTCAGTAACTTCAAAGAAAAAACGGTACCCTTATAAGTTTTTTTTTTATTTCTTTTAAACTTTTGTTACCCGTCTGTACGTCCGACAGGCAGACGGACATCAGTCTATCAAGACACTTTTCTCATTAACGGCTAGAGATATCTTACTGAAATAGTCAATATCAGATACTATTTTTTTCCGGTGGGTACTTATCCCGCTCTGATTGGAATGGAAGGGAGTGTCAGACTTCTACTGACTAAAAACCTACCCTGCTCCTTCAGTTGCCTTTGTGTTTCGGGGTCGCGGTATCTCGTTAGAACATTCCCGTAACCGCGACCCAATATCAGATACTCTACGGTTTATTTCAGCTGTAAACAAATTAAACTTGAAAGTCGAAGCGATCATAAGACATGACCGTTTATGTTGCGTATTCTGCGATTTCACTAAGGAAACTAAACCTATAGGTTACTTCCTGTTGACCTAGAATCATAAAATTGGGTACCTAAGAAATTTCTTACAACACATGTAAAGAAAAAAAAAATCCTATAAATATATTGTTAGTTTAGTATGTAATATTGAACTTATCTAATTATTTAGATAATTTTGTGCGGAACCCTCGGCGTGCGAATCCAACTTGCTCTTGACCGGTTTAAAAAATATATCTTCAATGCGTCAGCCCGCATTACAAAGAGAGCGCGCAATACGTATACATACATACCTGATTTACGTATGTGATACGCATTTTTGGATCGAGATTCGTTAGCCGCCTGCTCATTATACTCGTTCACTAAACTGTCGTAATCGTATTCCGCTTCGTTTTCCACTTTTATATCTCTCTTATTGTTTCTCGCAGTAGTAGGTTGTAGCTGAAAATTAAAATTATGAATCGACGTACATTTGTATATTTGTAATGCATTTATTTTTCGGCTTTACACACTAATATTTTGATCGGCATGCTTGAGCCTGAATGATTATGACCTGAGACTTGATGAAATTGCTATACAATATTGACGGATGGATAAATTAATATTTATTTTGTACATAGGTAATTTTTTTGGTAACTTTATTTTTCACAAGAAAATAAAAGAAACACCGAAACAAACTTCGATCTTTGAGATCTTATAAAGTTGTGTCTCTTATATTGTGTCTCTTTTAAATAAAAGTACAATGAAAACGCATGTCGCCGTAGTGGGATTTTAAGGAAAGCAGCACACAGATTTTTTTTGTAATTTGAGACCACACAGTAATCTTGTGCCTGCTCGGTCACTCTGAAGATCGCTCCGTACTAGTTCATTTCGTACAGTGAACTAGTTCACTCTATTAGTTCCAATAGCTCTATTCGTTCATCGCTCTCGGCGGTCCTTAACTCACTAAGAGCATAGCGCGGACGCATTAGGTATGCCGTATGCTCTTTAGTAGGTACTATAACCATCGGCACGAAACTTTAGCGGTGACCGTTATTGCGCAGAAGTAAAAATTAAGGTACCTGAGGGGGGCTAGCGGAATGAAGGGCGGGCGTGCGTAGCGCCGATTGGCTCTCCAGCCGCATTATGTTCCCCGCGCCGATACGACACTCCGCGCACATCCCGTGTACAGTCGCGTCATTAATTGTATTGTTATTGCTGTTAATTTTTGTTGTTGTTTTTTTTGGAAGTTTGAATTTGTTTGTTAAATTTAGTTTTTTAGTTTGTTTGTGACTTTAAAGTGAATATACCTAGAAGAAATACTGTTTTGAAAAGACAATCAAGGAAAATGGTTTATGACGTTAATTGCTTTTTAAAAAGGGAATCTAACGAATTAATTGATTCTTTGAAACAAATTAAAAGTGAGATTGACGAAGTTACAAATACTTTACTCAGTCATTCGGACAGCATCACTGTAGATTTGAGAATGGTTCTCTGTAGATTCGGATTCACTGTAGATTCTCTGATTCAGATTAGACTTAAATCTAAAATAAAAATGTTCAAATTAACAATTTTTATTTTTATTTTTATACTCCGCACAAAACTTGTTAAAAATTATATCTTAGGTACCTACATTAATCATTAATCCTTGGACATTGGCATTGGAGATAAACTATTTATTAAAGTATAGGTAATATTATTTGCATGCGCGACAGTACTCATGCGCAGCTATCCTCTACATTTCGTTCAGCGCTAGACCTACTATTTGACATTACATTAAAATAATGTTATTAACGTTATTTAGCTAATAATTGTATTGCGTGCGCGACAGTACACATGCGCAGCAATCCCCTCCGCGTATCGTTCAGCGCTAGACTTACGTGCCGCTACTTCAAAGACATCGTATTTATTTATCTCTGTATTACCACAGCGTAAACAGCTGACATAATATTAGGATTATGTATGATTTAAACAGAGATATTTTTTACCATTGAAATGTGAATCTGAAACGGTTCTCATTCATACAGACACAGAATGAATTCGTATGACGTTTCTGTCAACCAATCAGTGACTGTATTTCATTTCTCGTTCGGATCGCACGGTTTAGAATGTACGAGTACGAAAAGAGCTATTAGACCTATTAGACCGATTACAAGCCGGAAAAATCGGCTCCTATTCGTTCATCGTTCACGTACTACATAAGACTACCACACAGTACAAGCAGCTACCATTACAAGCTAAGTAATAAATAAATATGGTAGTCTAGTTGTAAGAAAATTTTAATAAAATAATTTGATTTGATTTATCGCGTCGCGTAGAAGACGGAGTATTGGATATATTATGCTTTAAAATAGTTTCTATCACACTTAGCATAGAGAAAGGAGCCGCGTATTACTATGAATACTTGCGACATGAGGTCATTGATGCCATGCTAACATCTGAGCACACAAACCACAGACTGAAAAATATTTATTGTTTAAAAATAACATTTGTTATTAATCAACTGTTTACGTTAAATAAATATATTATAAATAAGTATAATATTTGTGTTAAATATAAAGATTTTCAAGATGATCTCTCTCTGTCTCTCTGGTTGTTCACACATTACTGAGGATTGTGATAACTGGTTTTTGCAGCTTTGATGATGGTTTTCCATCAGTTCCTACCCATCGCCGCCCTCACTGCCAGGTGAAATTTCTTTGAGGCTAATGCCTCCTTAACTTGGTCAAACTAGTAATCAACTACGACCAGTTTCTCCATCATCTATCATCCTATCTCCGCAATTCGGCTAAACTACGAAAGAATGCGACGTAAACAGAGGCTAAATAGATGATTCAAGATAAGATACCAGAAATACCTATTTCTTAAAAGCCTAAGCCATGGTAAGATGATCGATCGATCATATCGTCACTTACCATATGAAGAGTTAGTGGTCAAACGAGGGCCAACTTAAAGAAAAATCGCTCTTTTTGTGTGATTCAATGTTAACAGAATGTAGTTCCTTACCGGTCCAATTAAAGTAGTCATAACGGCGTTAGATTTGCCGTGCA
Organism: Tholera decimalis; assembly: GCA_943138885.2. NCBI lineage: Eukaryota > Metazoa > Arthropoda > Insecta > Lepidoptera > Noctuidae > Tholera > Tholera decimalis. The sequence continues at coordinate 24,299,524 of OW964565.2, forward strand.
CTACTATCATAGGCAGAATCACTTCGTAAGGATCTTTCTCAGTTTTAGTTATTACTTTCGGTGTTCGATAATAATTTGCCATTCTCGCCATACTAAAACAAATTAATATGTATTGGCTTGAGATATTGTCCTTTGTTTTTATCTTAAATATTTAGCCATCGGGAGAGACACCTTATAAAAATACTATCTTTCACCCGAGTTAATTAGGAAAAAGCAAACTACTTTAAAATCGGTTCAATGGTTATCCAAATCGATGCTGTGGTTTATCCGTGGAAGCGTAACAGACAGACAGAGAAACTGTCGCATTTATAATATTAGTATGGATTGGTATATAATAAATTGGTAATCCTATGAACCTTAGTCCTCGTCTGAGCAACGTTTAGATTAATGATACTACAATAGACGAATTGCCACCGATACATATAAAAGCCGACCCTGTTTAGTTATTGCTACATCCAAACAAGCCGGCTCTTCATCCAAACAATAGGACTTCGGATCCATTGTTCATATTTAAAAATAAGTATGTATGTACCCTATTGCGTAATACACAAATTCAAGCCACTCTCGTACGTTGAGTAGGAAATATTTTTCGTGTAATCTTAATAAACAATATAACCTAGTCTACGTAGACACAGATTGGCCCTAGTGTCTACAAGGGCCAATCTGTGTATCTGTCGTTCTCCTTGTCCGTGCTATCTCTGGAACGACTGAACCGATTTTAATGGGACTTTCGAAGATCGAGGAGGGTATGCGACAACATGTAATAATTCAGCCTATAGCTTTCGCACTGCTGAGACACAGACCTCCTCTCTGTGAGATGGAATGTGCCGTGATCCACCACGCTGGCCCAGTGCGGGTTGCCATGTTTCTAAGACATGCCATGTTTCTAAGACATGCCATGTTTCTAAGACATGCCATGTTTCTAAGACATGCCATGTTTCTAAGACATGCCATGTTTCTAAGACATGCCATGTTTCTAAGACATGCCATGTTTCTAAGACATGCCATGTTTCTAAGACATGCCATGTTTCCTCACGATGTTTTCCTTCACCGATTTCAGAGCAGTGTTGACGATATAAACTACACAAATTGATGTGCCTGATTGAATTCGAACCCCTGACCTGCTTTATCCCGGAATTCTCATAGGTTACATAGATTACAAAATCTGCGTAGGTGATACTTATCGATTTCCCCGAATGAAGTAGCGAGCACAGCTAGTTAAGATCATAAAACAAAAGAACCATACTCATTCAGTTTTCTAAACTTCTCCCCCGCATTCTCAATCTTAAACTCTTTCAACTCCTTTTCTTTAATCATCTCGTGATCATCATCGCTAATGATTAGGTCCACCTTATAATCATCGTCATCTTTCAACAACACGTTGTACGTGTCTTGAATGACGAAACTGTTTGCATTTATAATCTTGCTTATACATATGGTTAGGAACCAAAACATTTACATTTCCTTTTATGTATGTATTTCCCGTGAAAATTATGCTTTTGTAAAAATATTTACAAGTTCTTGACATCTGTCTTTTGTTTGTCATGGCATAATTGCCATGACAAAAAGACATCTATGTTTTTAAAGAGTTTGCATGTTACAAGCGAAATAAGGTTTTTTTAAGCTTAATAAATTAATCTATACATATTGTAAACAAAATTGATGTATCTATTTGTGACTACAAAATAACGGAGTTTTTTGAAGTGCTTTTAGTTATTTAGCTACACGATACTAAACACAAACAAACCTTTTCGTCATTTTTGTTTCTTTGTTTTTGTATTTATCCGGGCTAATCTCTGGAATGCCTGAACTGAATTTATTTCGATTTTCATTAGGAGATAGAGGAGGTTATAGGTTATATAGGCAAAATTCCCGGCAATCTTGAAAATCCTTCGCGAACGAAACACAATTTATTTATTATCATATGTAACTATTTCGTCTTCCTGTTTATTCTGAATTACGTATTGTTTCAGATGTTCGACTTAGCGGACTCCGAAATAGCTACGGAAGTAACATTTACGGAGCACCTGCGAAACTTAATAGCTAAGATTAAAAACATAATTTATTATAGAGATGACACCCGCTACGCAACCAAAGAACTATCAGCTTTATCTGTAGTCTCGACGGAGGTAATGGGCCTCGTTGAAGGTTTCCTAGCTTCAAACAGGGCCCCAAATTCTTTCGACATTATAGAGCTAGGCGCTCGACACCCACACTTGCAACTTTACAATCATCAAAACGCCCCATTCATAAACGCTGTCGACATATTACTAAGCAGTGGTCTAAATAGAGAGATCACGTATGGCCTTATAAATGTAGTAGAAAGAAAACTAGCTGAAGTGCGAAGCTGCACCGATATAGCAGCGGTCAAGAAAACAAACTACATTCGCTTCGTAGAAGACATTGCTAGCGTTACATTTGAAATATTCGGAAACACTGAAAAGTCTTTTAACTTTATCGATAATATTTGTGGATTGATAACAGACTGTCGAATACCTATAAAGCATAAAGAGTTCTGCAAACTGAATCAACTATCTAAAGAATTGCGACAATCGTGTGAAGATTTGATTGACGTTGTGACCCCAAATGAGACCGTGGAGCTGGATCAGAACTTGTTACAGAAATACCATCAGATTTATATGAATGTCGTCGCTGCATCTGATAAAGACTTGTGCAACATCAGTGAGGTGTCTCGGCAAGGTAGCAAGAAAGCAAGAATACCGTATCTTCGAATGTGTTACATGTACTGTAAGACGGTGTCTCAATTGGAACAAGAAGATAACCGGTCTATGGACAGCGGCACCGATCACCCTTACTTTGCAGTACTCGAGCGACAGCTCCATGACATATTTGGCAACATGATCAACAATAAAGAAATTCCCGTGACCAATTTGGAGCCTATCTGTAAAAAGCTGAATGTTAATCTAATCCCGAAACTCATTTTGAACTTTTGTCCATCGATCACATTGGCTGGACCGCCAAAAGAGGCAAGCGAAGTCAACTTTAATAACCTGCTTCACGTGGTTTACGACTTCAAAAATCCAGAGGAAAATTTGTTCCTGGATCCTGTAACCAACTTCGCACCTTTACCGCGCTCTCCCGATCCACAGTGCCTCACATACGTAGTTCTACACAACTGGGTTTTAGCGCACATTATAAAGAAAATTCATACGTCTCCGAACGAAAATAGCTTACAGCAAAGTATGGATGCTCGTACAAAATGTTTGAATAACTACATGGAGTTGGATCGGTTCAAATGTACGAAGCGTTTATTCGGGGACAACAAGTACTTAGCGTCCCTCCACACGACTGTTGACTTGGACAAGCTGTTCCTGTTCATGCCGCAATTGATCGAGTCTGGAAAGATTCTTAAATGTCTGAACATAATAGACTCGTTGTCTGAGCGCCAGTTAATGTGCAGTGCCAATTTGTCGAATTTGAGGGACTTAATTCTCTTTAAACTGGCAACAAATCCAAAGATACCCAATAACTGGAAGTATTGCCAGCATTTAAAGTGTCCCGAGCTAAAAGTGGACCTCATTTTAAATAACTTGAGTGTCTGGCCTGCAGAAGGTGCTTTAGAAGTCTTAGATTATCTACGTTTCTTGCTTAACCAAGATCTTTTAGATGACGGACTTTACGAGCGATGTTCTGATTGGATAGTTAAAATTCCTTTGTATGATCAGGTAGAGTATCTATTCTAATTTTCAACCGACGACAAAAAAAGGAGGAGGTTATATTCCACGAGTTTTTGTATTATGTGTGTCTTGATTTTATTATTAATAATTACAGATCTCGGCTATAATGGGAACTAATCACTGGTACGTCGTATACGAAAAATCAATTGAAAACCCTGAGAGTGTCATTGAAGTTCTGATGGACAGCCAACAGGTAACAACTTAACGTATTCAAATGACAACTATTTATTCATGTGTCTTGCATTCTTCTGATATAAAATATTTGGTTTTAGTTCAAGTTATGCTTGGAATGGGCAGACGCGCACAAAGTGTCCGAAAACATGAAAAACTTGATAGTAATGAATCTCTTGCGGCAAATGTTCGAATATACAAACCAGGCGACACCTGAACTAGTCCATCAACTTTTATTGCGGCTCCCAACTTCCCAAGCCATGGACCTTATACAAGACGAAATGTCCAAAGTGCGGAACGTGGAAATACTCCAAGTTTGTGTAGATTTCATATCAGAGAACTCTTTTGACTGGAAGTCCTTCGAAAACATCAAGATTGGTCTTCAAGTCATGCTAGAAATCGATCCGAACTGGCGTCATCTATTCTGGGATCTGATCGAAAGTCCATTAATAATGATCGAGCAGTTCTTAATGAACGCAAAATTGGATGTCCTCGCGAATATCATAAATAAGATCTCACCGAGTCTGAAAAAGGATCCTAGCGGTGATAACCTCTATTACAACATAAAGTCCATAGAAAGCTTAGTTATATCTCGGAATGCGGTAGATGCCTTACTGAGATTTTATGCTGAAAAGGCTTTAGATATGAAGAATCCACGGAATGTGTGCCCTGTTCCTCCAAAGCCTTCAGATGACTCTTTGCTGCAGTCGATAGATTCTATAAACATTGAGGCTGCGAATATGCCTTTTATAATGCCTGAGCAAGTGCCTAACAAAGACCAGTGGGTTGAGGATTATTCAACAGACCGTTGCATGCTGTGTCACACGTCAATGTTCTCCATGATCATTCGAAGGCATCACTGCCGCCGGTGCGGACGTCTCGTTTGTCACGCTTGCTCCAGACATCGAATGCATGTTCCGACCTATCCTAGCGGTGTTAAGTTCCGAGTATGTGATGACTGCTATACCCAAACTATGAATAAGAAGGCCCATTCTGAACACGATATGATGATGAGTAGTAATTCTGATTCGGCCGGTAGCGGGGTGACTTGTATGGATTGGTGTCTGTCTACGAATGCTAATAGAAATGATGCGGTGAGGACTGAGTTCAGTTATGAGTTCACACCCAATGTGACGCTGTGTTTGTCCATTATGAAAATGCATTCTATTAATTTGGATTATCCGAGGTGAGTTGTGTTTTCAGTAAACTAGCTCAATTCCTACATTAAAGTACAGAATGACACTCATCAATATTTCCAGACTACCACTAGTCCAGTGATCAGTTCCTTGTTTTACAAACATAAAAATATAAACAGACAATTTTGTCTCACCATTGTCTCACGTTGTTATTAATAAGTCAAAATACATTCATTATTACTTTTGAGTAATATATTTGCGAAGTCAATTAATCTATATCAATACTAATATTATAAAGAGGTAAAATTTGTTAGTAATTTCGTATGTATGTAAGTTTGTATGAAGGGGGTAATTGGATCGAATGATTTGGATCATTAGTTCTAAAGATAACTGCTTAAAAAATTAATCCTTTGATAGTGAAGTGCGTTATTGGTGAGTGAAATGAATTATGAATTACTTAATTATTAGGCTATGAATTACTTCGAAACCCACGCAGACGAAATCACAGGCGAAGTGCTAGTATATGTATAATATAGACAAAATTGAAAAAAAAAATTGTGACAAAAACAAACATTTGTATTTAATTTTTTTCTATTTGTCCAGGGTAATCATTGGAAAGGCTAAGCCGATTTTAATGGGAATTTCACTGGAAAATAGAGGAATTTATAGGGCAACATATAGGCTTACATTAGACTTGTAATCCTTAAATTTAAACCAGCTTTCTGCATCTTATGGTCACTAAATTGCAACATGTTCCACCAGGTTTCTATTAGATCGCAGTGACGAAGTAGCTCGTGAGTTGTCTCACGGTGGTGACGCCCGTCTTTTAGTTCGGGCGCGGCGTTCCCTCCTTCTCGCCGCTGCAGAGCTGTACTCCAGGACACCGCAAGAAACGTGAGTTTGTTGTATACAAACCTATATCGTTGACGCTACACGAAAAAGCATTTAGAAGTCAGTCCTGAACTTTTGGGAGTCATTAGTCTCACAGACACTAGGATAATAATTTGGGACAGTCTATACGTTTTGGGAATACTTGCTTATACTCATTCTGCGTACGGCTGATGAGTGGAATTCCCTGCTTGGAGTCTGTGTTTCCTGATAGCTATAATCTGGACGTCTTTAAGTCAAGAATGAATAGGTTACTTCTAGGCAAGCGTGCTTCATGTTCAACCACATCATTGCTTAACGAGATGGTGGTCAAACGCAATCATATCAACAATAAAAAACTCATATTATAAAGCGGAAAAGTTTGTTTGTTTGAACGCGCTAATCTTCGAAAGTACTGGGTGGATTTGAATGAAATTTGGTATTGAAGGAGAGATTGAGGAAGGTTATAGGCTACTTTTTACCCGACTGCAAAAAAGAAGGGTTATGTTTTTACCGTGATAAAGTCCACGGGAGCGAAGCCAAAGCCAAGTAAAAATATAGAGTCAAGGAACTGGGTTTAAAGCGTAATTGAGTGCTCTGCAGACTCACTACGGAGAGTGTGCGCAAGAGCTTCACAACCTAATCCCTCCATGTTCCTTTTAATACCGGTGTACCAGACGTACTGCAGGCATCCACACTTGATCGAAACCTTAACATCCGTCATAATCGAGCTCAAGAGTCACAGAGGCAAGAAATATATATATTGTATATACTTTTGTATGATTGGTTTTTATTTTGTTTTATTTGCAACCATTAATTAACCTCTCGCGTATCTTAAGTTACACAGTGCGACATAAGAAAAAAATGCTCCAAATGTCTTAAGTCGGACAGTTACACTTAAGGGCTTGGTCAGGATTGGTCGATAAATATCTATGGTTGTGTTGCAAGTAGCAATACGTTCTGCATACACCGCTAAAATGAACAAAAAAAATTAAAAAAATGCATCTGTGGTTTTTGTTGTGACGCCGCAGACTTTTTCGTTGTGTTATCAAATAGTTTTTATTACTTTTTATAATACTTTTTATTAATTTTTTGGAATAATTTGTGTTAAAATTGCCTACACATTTTTTTCTTTCGAATGCGAGTGAAATTTATAAATGTGAAAACATATCACATCACTGCGAGATAAGGTCAGTTTGATTTGCTTATTTAATGATATAAATAGTTAGATAAACTCATAACGAAGCCAGGAAGGTATAATATATACCATGATATATTTTTTTTTAATTATAAATATGTTCGCGTTTGACCACTATCTCACCTGATGATAAGTGATGATGTGGTCGAAGATGAAGCACGCTTACCTAAAAGTAACCTATTCACTCTTGACTTAAAGACTCCTAGGTTATAGCTATCGGGAAACACAGACCCCGGCAGGGAATTCCACTCCTTAGCCGTACGCACAATGAAGGTATTCCCAAAACGGGCCATAAATTGCCGATTTATCATTTTTTTCTGAAGTCCTACCCAAAAATCATAAGGAAATTCAATATGCGACACTCGAGGGGTTAAGGTTGGTCGTGGTATTTACAGGAATGCTGGAGGTCGCTTGGTCGTGGCTGAAACAGGCGCCCTGCACGCCGCCCGCTGCTTGGCACACGCTGATGCTATGGCCACTCTCGTGACGCACCAGGCGCAGCATTTAGTGCCTCACCATGGAGCACACCCCAGTATGCACTTATTTACTTTACTTTTTATTTTGAACTTATTGTCCAAAGCAGAGCGTTGAAAATCCCACGGAATAGATGAATAAGGTTGGAATGGTAATGTGGGCGTGGCGAGCGCGCCACATTTATGATACGAAAATCATAGCTCGACCGATTAATTCATTCACCGCGTTTAGTGCGCTTCGGAATACTTTGGAACACAGAGCTCTGCTTTAAAATGCCGTGTTGTGCAATTATAACCTGTAAAACAAAAAGTTAGACCGCAAGTATAGAGCGAGGAGGTATATCTTTCCATCAGTAAGTCGAAAATAACATTTAATTACAATTTTATTTGTAAAAAACATAAAAATATTCTGATCACTATGAAATTCCGAACATTAACAACATTATTGCAACAAGATACAAAAAATATATATTGCCCGATGTGTACTCGCTTAATCAACGCAATGACCAATTCCGTTTACAATGTATTGCATCCTCTCACTTCAACCATTGACGTTTCGTCCTTTGCCCTGATTGGCCGTGATGCACGGCGCATGTTTATCGACAGTGAGTTACCATCAGTAGCAAGCTCTCGATTTAAGTGTGTGTAATTAAAATAATTTAGCAAGTAGCATAATTTTATAGTACAATTTCAAGGAAAAAAATTGTAATTAAATCATAATAAAAATAGTCTCATAGGGCCGTCGAAATTTAAAATTGAAACTATTAGTTCAATTCAGGTATCATATATAAAAGGTCGTGATTTGTGTATTCCAAAATTAGTTTTATTTATATTTTAAGCCGCATAAATTGTTATTTAAAATGAAAAATATAATAGAATACAGTATCCCTCGATACAGAACTGGCATTTGTCCGGTTTTTTAGGGTTCCGTAGTCAACAAGGAACCCTTATAGTTTCGCCATGTCCGTCTGTCTGTCCGTCTGTCCGCGGTTTAGCTCAAAAACTATTAGTACTAGAAATTTGTAATTTGGCATGAGTATACACGTTAATGACGCCAAAAAAGTGGTAAAATAAAATTTTGAAAAAAAAAAAAAACAATTATTTAGGGTGTACCTCCCCTACATGTAAAGTGAGATGATAATTTTTTTTTTCGTCCTTCCCGTAGTGTGGGATATCGTTGGATAGGTCTTACAAAAATATTAGGGGTTTAGGAAGACCGTTTTCTGATTAAGTAAACCGCTCGTGACTTATCAAGCTTTAAAGTACCAATTTTCGTTAGAGTCAAGTGTCCCCCCTCTATCAACTAAACGGTTGTAGTTAGAAATTCAAATGTCATGGCAGTAGTATAAGTCGCGGCACGAAACTTTAGCGGTGACCGTTATTGCGCAGAAGTAAAAATTAAGGTACCTGAGGGGGGCTAGCGGGATGAAGGGCGGCCGTGCGTAGCGCCGATTGGCTCTCCAGCCGCATTATGTTCCCCGCGCCGATACGACGCTCCGCGCATATCCCGTGTACAGTCGCGTCATTAATTGTATTGTTATTGCTGTTATTTTTTGTTGTTGTTTTTTTGTTAAGTTTGAATTTGTTTGTTAAATTAATTTTTTAGTTTGTTTGTGACTTTAAAGTGAATATACCTAGAAGAAATACTGTTTTGAAAAGACAGGCAAGGAAAATGGTTTATGACGTGAATTGCTTTTTAATAAAAAGGGAATCTAACGAATTAATTGATTCTTTGAAACAAATTAAAAGTGAGATTGACGAAGCTACAAATACTTTACTCAGTCATTCGGACAGCATTACTGTAAATTTGAGAATGGTTCTCTGTAGATTCAGATTCACTGTAGATTCTCTGATTCAGATTAGACTTAAATCTAAAATAAAAAAATTCAAATTAACAAATTATGTTTTTATTTTTATACTCCCCACAAAACTTGTTAAAAATTATATCTTAGGTACCTACTATAAATCTTTGGACATTGGCATTGGAGATAAACTATTTATTAAAGTATAGGTAATATTATTTGCATGCGCGACAGTACTCATGCGCAGCTATCCTCTACATTTCGTTCAGTGCTAGACCTACTATTTGACATTACATTAAAATAATGTCATTAACGTTATTTAGCTAATAATTGTATTGCGTGCGCGACAGTACCCATGCGCAGCAATCCCCTCCGCGTATCGTTCAGCGCTAGACTTACGTGCCGCTACCTATACCTATATATAACGAAGTTTAAAGGAAAACTATCACACATGAGTGGGCTTTACAAGTTTACGAGTAATAGTCGACCAATTGTATTTGACTCGAAAATTTCGAACAACTCCATAGAAATGTCGATAGATGGCGCTAACCGTCCGTTGTATCGCGCTAGTTTCATATTTAAATAAGTTTTATAAAAAAAAAAAACTTTTTAACAAAAAAATACTGACTTCCAAAAAACCACTAGGTACAATGTGAAAATAACTTTAATTTCAGAAGATGGTGTCTTTGGATCTGTTTATAATTTATCTAAGTTACAATAGCCTAATGTCAACTTGCTCATCACCTTTTACAAAATATTGCTTTTCCCGATGCAGGGGCGTTAATTGTTGAGGAGTTCTCCTGGTATTTCACCATCAGCTCCATTTCACCATTCATATTGTGACGACCATAAATTGCTTAGCAACCATTTCAAAGTAATCGAACCGCAACTCGTGAAATACTTATTATTGAGTAGTTCCGGTGGCCATCTGTGATCTTCTTCATCAGTTCCGCTTCACCAAATGGTGCTTTCTGAGAGCAAATGCACAAGTTACTATAAAAAATACCAAAATCGCTATACGATTGCCTTTTTTGAGGATTTCCTTCGATTTCCATGAGATCCCTTCATCAAATTCTAATTTGGTGACAATGGTATTACCTCGAGAGCATACCATTTCAAACGAAAAAATAATTTTCTAAATCGATCCACAATTGACGGAGTAATCGGTGCACATACATGAAAAAATATATATTATGACGAATTGATAACCTACTCCTTCTTTAGAAGTCGGTTAAAAAACAGTTTCTGTCCAGTAAAATTATAGTTAGTTGTGTTTAAGTAATTAAATTAGTTGAGGATTGTTTCAAACCAGTCTCATTTTTCAGTTTTGTGTAACAATTAGTACTTCTTTTCTAACTAGATGGCGTTGTCGTCGAATTATATCTCACAATGGTTTCGTTACCGCCAAAACTATAAGTGGGTAGTTATGAAAATTATTAAGTTTTTGCCCCGACCATAAAGCAAGTGCTGAAACGCCATTCAGTGCGTTACTTCACCTCTGCTGAAAACCACACAAACCCCCTGATCGTATCGGCCGCCCGATACCGACCCTCCAATATTTCTCGGGTTCGTCGCTCGCGTAACGTCCTAGACGAGCCCGACGACCCCACCACCATCCGACAAGAGAGCAGTAGGGAAACTAGCACTCTTAGAAAATACAGAAATAAAACGCGTTCCGTATTCCGGCCTCGCCGACGAGGACCATCGCGACGTCCGCGTACTTGTAACGGAAACTCTCCCCGACCTTTGCCAAACGAGCCAGCCCGCGATGCTGAGCCAGTAGCGATAAATAACCCCATAAATAATATGGACCCAGCCTGTCCCTTTGCTGCCCTCCACCAACGACCACGCTATGCCGAAGCCCGTACTCCACAGGGAGTTCCCTTAGGTGTATTCCCGTTCGTCCCCTCGACTTCGTCCCCCTAGGGGGACGAACGGGAATTCGTTATTTATTTCCCGATGGTCCCCCTAACTTTTTTGGGGGGACGAACGGGAATAATTTATTAATTCTTTTTTTAGTTCTATTGGTCCCACCAAATAATATAAGACTGGTGGTTTTAATTGGTAAAAAAACAAATTTGAAATAAAAATCAGTCATTTATTAAGGAATAAGAATCACAGTAAAAAACACAGAATCAACTAATTCTTACAAAAATGTGACCCCACATTTTTGTGTTACATATTGTATAAGAAATCAGAACATGTTACACATTAATTTACACGTTATGTAACAACAATAAAAAATTCAAAATTATTGAAGAAAGTAGTTGAGGTCATAACAGTAGGCAGTAATAATTATTGCACACAAAGCCTAGCTAACTAAATGGAATATATAAGTAGGTACTTACATCAGTAGTTTTCCGCAGAATTCGTGTCGAATATACATTATTACATTAACACCCGTGCATAGCGTACGTTTGTTTAAAATGTAATTCTAGTTTGTAAGCCCTGGCTGGGGGCCTTTAATTTTAGTGGTCACCACAGGATCGCCCGGTTGAGTAGTGACCAGCCTTAGTGTGTTGAAATAAGAATGGCCCTATCAAAAAAAAAATTGAGTTTTTGTTGATCGCCCGGTTAAGTAGTGACCAGCCTTAGTGTGCTGAACTACGAGTGGCAGTGACCCTACCTAAAAAAAAATTAAGTAATTGAGATTGTGTGTAGAAAAAAAAAATAAGTTCTTGAGATTGTGTGTAGAGGCTAGAGATAAAATTGAAATAGTTGAATTGTGAAATTCATAAGCAAGTCTCGTTGAGTGTAGGAATTTGGAGATTGAAATAGTAATAATAGAATATATTTAAATTCAAAACACCGGCTATGACAATCTCTAAAAAAATTAAATTTTCCGTGGAAAATTGTCGGATCAGGTGAGGATTTATATAGGAAATCAAATTAGTTAGGTAGTCATGTTTGCCTTTTAGTTAGAGCATGGTACGAAACGATCAGTCAGCGAATACGACACGCACTTGGCTGTTATAAAAACTACGGAACCCTTCACTGCGCGTGGCCCGACACGCACTTGACCGGTTTTTTTATATTTTGATTTGCCTTATAATACTTAATTGGTAATTTTATTGATGCATTTAATTAAATTAAAAAAATATTAATGCAATAAATTTTTCTACACCAGCAAAGGTAGTATAAAAACTATTTTAATATAAAGACATCAAAGTACTTTACACTCAGAAATAAATGATATTCTTTACTATACCCGATCCACAAAAGCGGCTCCAAAAGTGATGTATCAACATATCGTCCAATCTCTTTACTGTCATTAGTGTTGTAGTTGAGATCTCAGAACAATGTAACAGAGTCTGTTACATTGTTCTGAGATCTCAAATACCGTTTAATAAATAGCAATAGGATAATCGCTAATTGCAAGACTCTTGCGAGACTCTCGTTTGGGCAACACTACTGTCAATCCTAACCAAAATATTTGAAAAATTAGTACATAATGAGATCTACCCAATCCTGCACAGTGTGATACTTAAAGAGCAACATGGGTTTGTAAAAGATAGGTCTTGTGTTAGCAACCTCCTTATTTTTACGTCACAGCTATTCGAAGGTATTGACAACAAATTGATGCTGTTTACACGGATTTTCCAAAAGGCATTTGATAAAGTTGACCACGAGCTCTTACTTTATAAAATAGCTTTCAATAGCATAAAAGGAAATCTGCTACGGTGGTTTGTATCTTATGTCACTAACAGGTCACAAAAAGTAGTGATTAACGGCTACGAATCTAGTTTTATAAAACTTACGTCTGGAGTTCCACAAGGCTCGATTTTGGGTCTATTATTGTTCATTTTGTTTATTAATGACATTAAAAACTGTTTTCTGAATTCTAAATTTCTTCTTTATGCGGACGATTTAAAAGTTTACAAAAATATTACCAGTATTTCTGACTGCATTGACTTCCAGAATGACCTTGATCGCTTCTTTGATTATTGCACTGTTAACAAACTTCACCTTAATCTTTCGAAATGTCATGGCATTACGTTTACCAAAAAAAAGTGTCACCAAATATAAATACTGCTTTAGCAATAATTACCTTGACAATGTTATGTGCCTCCGTGATCTCGGTATTTTATTGGACTCGAAATTTACATCTGAATGCTCACGTAGAAAATATTGTTAATAAGCCTTTTCAATTGTTTGGATTCGTAATGAGAGCGACTAGGGAATCCCGCCGCCCTTCTACTTACTTATATGTTTACAAATCCATTATCCGGCCCCAACTGGAATACGCCGTTACCATTTGGAACCCATTCTACAATAAATATAGTAATATTATAGAGTTAGTTCAACGTAAATATCTTCGCACCATGCACTACAGATGCTTTCGGAAAAAAGTATCAAGTGATTCTTTACTGCAAAAGTATAATCTTCTCACACTAAAATCTAGACGTACTCTGCTGTAAATGATGACTCTTTTTAGTATATGTCGCAACAAGTTTGACTGCGTCGAACTTGTGAACAATTTGTGCTTTCTGCACTGTACCTACACGGTCGAGAAACACGCACGAGACATTTGTTCGCAACCAACCTCCGTCGTACCAACTCTGGCGCACGCTCCCCATTACACCGTCTAGTTGATACTTATGATAAAAACTTCTGTTCTATACGTATTATGGATTTGACGCGCCCATTGTTAAATGGTTTAACAGTTATTTAAATTGTTAAATGGTTTAACAGTTATTTAAGCAATCGTAAGCAGCTTGTTGAAATTCGAGATGCAAATGGATCTAGCATTTTATCTAATACTAGCTTTTGCCCGCGACTTCGTCCGCGTGGAATAGTTACTGTGGGCTAACGTTAAATTTAACCCCGATTTTGAAGCATTCTACATTGGCGCTCCGCTCCTATTGGCCTTAGCGTAATGATATATAGCCTATAGCTTTTCTCTATAAATTGACTATTTAATTAAAAAATATTTTTTCAATTCGAACCAGTAGTTCCTGAGATTATCGCGCTCAAACAAACAAACAAACTCTTCAGCCTTATATTATTAGTATAGATAGCTGTTGCCCGCGACTTCGTCCACGTTTCCGTCGTTTTTCGTAAAAAAAAGTAGCCTATGTCCTTCCTCACGGTTCACTGATTTTGATGTAACAGACAGATTAACTTTTGTAATTTAGTAGGGAAATATAATATGTCAATCTATAATACTGTTGAAAAATATCGCAATACGGAACCGCACAATATTATTGTTAATAGCTGTGCCCGCGACTCCGTCAGCGTGTAACTCCTTGTGTTTTATTAAGTTAATGTATTGGTAATATTGTTTAGATCACGTTCACATGAGGCTTAAGTACCTATAGAACGAAAATACTTCAGCGCAAAGCTTCCGGGTAAACTATGTTGAAAGTTGACCCGTCCGGCACGTGAACATAAAGATTTCTAGAACTGCTAACCCGGGAAAGAGCGACGTACAACTGACCATGCGAGAAACAACTGACACCGAGATCTACTCCAGCAACACGAAAAGTCTGCCCTTGAGCCTTATTAATTGTCATTGCATAACACACCGATACTGGGAATTGCATTCTTTTAAATTGGAATGGAAAATTATTTGGTATTATGGGAATTCTGGGAATAAAGACGGTTTCTCCTGCACCGCAACCTGTTAAAATTTGAGCCTCGATTATATTTTGTTGCAACTGGTTTACTTTTAGCCGAGTTCCATTGCAAAGTTGTGGTGGTCTTAAATTTCGGAGCAGAATAATCGGAATGTTGTTATTTAAAGAATTTAAAAATTCTATCGGGTAATTAGTGGCTTCTTGTTCATCGACCATTCTATTTTTTGAACTATAAACTTTGCTTTCCTCCTGTATATTCGACAGTATCTTGTTATTAATCTCAAATGCCTGGTCATTGCGAGGAGTTAAAATAGATCTTTCGCATAGCCTAGAATTGTCCCTATTTAATATATTTGTTACGTCACCGTAAACCGACGATATAAGATGTGGTTGGGAGGCTTATTATTATATTAGCGTATTTCATGTATAACTTTGGTGTTTCTATACCAATTTATATGATTCTTTTTTATGGAATGGTTAATAATGTTAACTTTTTCAATTAGGGGTAACTGAGAGTGTTATAAAATAAGAGTAGACAAATATTATAATCAGAAAGCTTCGAACTGCTAAGCTATCGGGAGTTACACGTGTTATTGTGAGTCAACCATAAAAGATAGACATATGCTGTCGTGGGATACTTTTTTATATAATTTTAAGGAGAACATTTCCGTCATAAATGATTTCTGTGTAGCTTTAACCATTAAGGTTGCACACGCGACGGAAACTTAAAAAATGGAGTAACTTCTCCCGTTTTCCCAACATTTCCCTTCACTGCTCTGCTCCTATTGATTGTAGCGTGATGAAAAGTATACTATAACCCGCTCAGGAGTATGAAAAATAATTGTACCAAGTTTCGTTAAAATCCGTCCATTAGTTTTTGTTTCTATAACGGTTATACAGACAGACAGACAGACAGACAGACAGACAGACAGACAAAAAATTTACTGATTGCATTTTTGGCATCAGTATCGATCCCTAATCACCCCCTGATAGTTATTTTGGAAATATATTTCATGTACAGAATTGACCTCTCTACAGATTTATTATAAGTATAGATGACTGCAATGGTTAAGGGTGTTCCACAGGGATCCATTCTGGGCCCTCCTTTGTTTATTATGTATAGCGCTGATGTTGTTGATGTTTTGAAGAATTGTAAATTTCATATTTATGCTGATGACATCCAGTTATACCTTTCTTTTAAACCTGAACATTATGCTGATGCAGTGAGATTGGTGAACGAGGATCTGGAAAGGATCTTCGACTGGTTAAAACGGAACTCACTATTACATAACCCTGCCAAAACTAAATTTATGCTTTTTGGTTCTAAAGGTTAACACAAAGACAAAGTCGACAGTTCTCTTGTTAACGTAAGCGTAATGGGTCAATGCATTTATCGTGTTTACGAGGCATGAAATCTGGGTCTAATTATGGACCAAGACCTTCGTTTTGAAGCTCACATTGCAAATTACGTTCAAAATTGCTTCTATCGTCTCAAGGTCTTGTACAAAATGCGCCCATTTTTAAGTGAGGACCTGCGTGTACAACTAGTTGAATGTCTGATTTTATCGAAACTGAATTATGCCGACACTGTTGTAGGACCACGACTTCTAGCATGTAAGTACCGTACGATTAATCCAAAGGGTACAAAACGCTTGCGCACGGTTTTGCTTTAATGTACCACCCAGGAGCCATATTACACCATTTTAAACCATCACAATATTTTAAAGTTATATATATAATCTTTAACGTTTTAAATAAATAGATTGACTCGGCCATCGCATGAAAACACAATATATCTCACAAGTAATAGATACATATATAAATTACATTGTTTTTGCGAATGACAAGTCAATGTATTTATTTAAAACGTTAAAGATTTTTAATATTGATATGTTCACTATAAGATGTTGTTAGGTTAGATAATTACGTAACAACTTAAGACAGAAGGTCCCTTAAGTAGGGACTGAATAATCGAATAACCGACTTGGTATTACATGGATCTCACAACTTTTTACGGTAGAAGAAATGAGTTGCGAGACTTAGTTTTTTGACAAGTATTGTTTTTTATGGGATCTCATTTCTTTTTGTAGATAGTCCTACTTTTTCCTTTCCGGCGCCTTCTACTTTTTGTATACCAACAACGAATTCTCTTAAAGCCCTCTCTCTGGTTTTTTTTATTCCGTTGACCATTTTACAAGTTACCTTTGAACATAATTATATCTAGATACCTATCTACACATATTATTCCATTATATTATACATAATTATATACAGGTACACTGATTAATTAACTGTAAATGTAACTTTGTAATCCCATATAAATATAAGGGATTACAAAGTTATTTATGCAGTTGATGTATCTAGAAAACTGGACCGAAATTGAAAAATATTTTAATTTTTCCTTGATTTATACACTAAACACTAATTGTATTCTAAATTTGAAGCTTCTATGTCTGCTGGAAGTGCCTTAGACTTTTGATGATCGGTCAGTCAGTGAGTGACAAAATTAAGGAATTTTGACTCGTTATAATTCTTAAGCTACTGGTTCAAATTGAATGAAATTTGAAATATACCATGTTTATACAATGTCTACTTGGTTACTGAAAATTCAGGCTTCTAGTTTTATCCACAACGAAGTTATACGGGGTCGAAAATGGCCTGAATTGCTTCGAGAAAAGTATGGTACGGCCGTGCCGCTTTTTGCTCGACTTGGCGGGGGCACTGCCGTGCCCCCAGATAGTAGTATAGTATATGTAGTTATGTATTA
The DNA here is from genome assembly GCA_943138885.2 of Tholera decimalis. NCBI lineage: Eukaryota > Metazoa > Arthropoda > Insecta > Lepidoptera > Noctuidae > Tholera > Tholera decimalis. The sequence goes on from OW964565.2 coordinate 24,317,212, forward strand.
TTTATGAACCAATTTATTTTATAGATATAATTTTAAGGTTGCATGTAGATCACTTAATAACTCATTTCATAATAATGATAACTTAGCGGCCAGCTCTATACAAGGCAATTAACGCGCCTTTTGTACAATCAAACATGTTTTGTTTTTGCGCACACGATATTGTATTGTTCAATATTATTTTATTTATGTATTTAAAACACTACACACTATTTAACATTTATTTTACTTGCCCTCGTCCGTGTGTCACTGCTGGGTGCCAACTGAAAACCAGCGCTGGGTGTCTTCCGCCCAGCAAATGCTGAGTTGGTGTCCCTTTCGGTGTGGTAATTTTGTATTCTATATTATTGTGTGTGTCTTCGTCCGAATAAAAGTTTTTCAATTTCAATATTTTGTTTCTTGGTAAAAATATATTTAAAAAAACTTTTTACCAAAAAATTAAACCGACTCCCAAAAAACACTGCAAAGTGAAAAATAACTTTAATTTCGGTAGTCGGTGTCTTTAGTTTTGTATTTTCGTTTTTGGCACCGGCCTTCTCTGCAAAAAGGAGCCAATTCGAACCGGCTCCTACTTTCCGTGGTGTAACCGTGCCGATAACCGATCATATTGAGCTTCTTGGGGTGACTTTAACGTCCACACTCAATTTTGGCCCGTATATCGAGGCTAAGGCTCAGTTAGCATCAAAAAAGTTGGGAATCCTAGCCAAGGTGAGACGGTACTTCACACCGGAACAGCTGCTCAAATTGTATCAAGCCCAGGTTCGGTCGTGTATGGAATACTGCTCTCATCTTTGGGATGGATCTGCGAAATACCAACTGGACGCGCTTGAGTCTATTGAGAAGCGGGCCAAGAGACTCATTGGCAACGATGCACTGGTCGAGTCAAAGCTCCAGAGCCTTGAACACCGACGGCGAGTTGCAAGTCTATCGGTTTTCTATCGGTTACATTTCGGGGAGTGTGCGATGGAATTACACAATCTAATTCCGCCAAGCCCATTCCATCATCGAACTACGAGACAAACGGCGAAGCGCCATCGTTACATGGTGGACATCCCACCCATACGCACAAAACGTTTTGGGAATACCTTCATTGTGCGTACGGCTAAGGAGTGGAATTCCCTGCCGGAGTCTGTGTTTCCCGATAGCTATAACCTAGGAGTCTTTAAGTCCAGAGTGAATAGGTTACTTTTAGGTAAGCGTGCTCCATCTTCGATCACATCATCACTTACCATCAGGTGAGATAGTGGTCAAACGCGAACCTATTTTCAATAAAAAAAAAAAAAAAAAAAAACTTCCGAAATTAAAGTTATTTTTCACTTTGCAGTGTTTTTTGGGAGTCGGTTTAATTTTTTGGTAAAAAGTTTTTATTTCACTCTTTTTAGTTGGTCTATTTTTAATTTACCTAGTTACAAGAGCCTAGTTATCAACTATTATAACCTTTTACAAAATATTGCTTTTCCCAATGCTGGGCCGTTAATTGTTGAGGAGTTCTCCTGGTACTTCACCATCAGCTCTACATCACCATATGCATTGTGACGAGCATAAAGTGCGTAACATCCATATTCAAGTAATCGAATCGTAATCCACTCAATACTTATTATTGAGTAGTTTCGGCGGCCACCTGTGGTCTTCATCATCAGTTCCACTTCCTCAAATGGTACTTTTTGAGAGCAACTGCACAAGTTACTATAATAAATACCCAAAACGACATAGGTGTGCCTATAATATTTGAAGAGTTCCCTCGATTTCTCCAGGATCCCATCATCAGATCCTGACGTTTATAAAAATGGGACCAGTATCGAAGTATACCCTTTCAATCAAAAAAAGAATTTTCCAAATCGGTTCAGCCGTCTTCGAGTAATCGATGATCAGACATTAAAAAAAAAAAAAATATACGCGTCGAATTGATAACCTCCTCTTTTTGTCGTCGGTTGAAAAAGATATTACATCTGCTTTAAAAGAGAGTAGTTAATAATTAAATTTATGTAGTTGTAAGCTCTAAGTTAACAATGTAATTTCATTTATCAACAGCTAGCTAATTTTTTTTATAATCTGTGAATAACGTAGTGAGTAATATATTTGTTACTATGATTCGATCCTGTACTGTTTATAATCTTTATTATACTACTATTTGTTATTCCTATGAACTAAAATAAAAAAAAAATAAAATAAAAAGTAAAAGCACATTATAATAATTAACTCTGAAAAGTTAAACCGACATAAACACGGTTTTATAACTTGGTGAGGTCATTTTATATATAAGTTCTATGAACCCATTGTAATATTGAACTCACAAATAAACCAATATTCTTGTTTATTTCAGGTCAAATAGTAAGATCACTCCTAGAAGCTGAAAAATGGGAACTCGCGCTAGAAATAGCAACAAAATCAGGACTGCCAAGAAACAGCGTACTAGCCGCTTGGGGCAAAGCGTGCCTAAAGGCGGGCTGTTTCAAGCAAGCCCGTGATAAGTTCGCTCACTGCTTTAAGAGCGCTTTAAACGTGTGTGCGGAGGTCACAGAAGATTGTGAGTTCGGCAGAGAAGCTTCAGAATCTCAATTTGTTAATAGAAGGCTGCATAGTATGAGGTACTCGGAGCGGACTAGTTCTATGTCGAGCGTACAGTCGGATGGACGACCGCGATCCAACCCGCCGCTTCTGAACGAAATTATAGCCATGCTTGAAGATATGAATTATCCTGTTAACCAGCAGCTGCTGAATAAAGCTGAAACTATTAAGGTAAGGGATTCATCATTGGCTTTATTGCATATCTAGTGAACTGACGCGTGCTGTAGATCTGACAGCTCATGTCAGTCTAATTAAATGGCGTGTTTCTGTCAAGTAATCAGGATGATTCAGCCTATTTACTGGTCAGAAAATGGTAATCATTTTTTTAGACGAGTAAGTACATACTTACCTAGGTGTATACATACATGACAATTGTAATATTGTGTCTAGTATTTATTTATTCATTTATTATATACTTTATTGCAGGGCTTCCCAAACTGTGCGTCGCGACGCCCTGGGGCTCCGCGTTCTTATCCCAGGGGCGTCGTGAGGCGATCTAAATGTTTTGTTCTTTATTTCCTAATAAAAAATTTAGATGCTATTGGAGTCTTTCTGACAAATTGTTAACGCAAGCCTAGCAACTATAAAAAAAGCTAGAACTACAATTTGTAGGTAAATGTATGGCAAGGCTAGGGCGTCGCAAAAATATGGCAACTTCCCAAAGGCGTCACAGTTAAAATAAGTTTGGGAAGCCCTGCTTTATTGTACACCTTACAATATTGCTTTGGATACAAAAAGTAAAACTATTGTACAATGGGCGGTCTTATCGCACAGGGTGATACACAGAACTTGTAAGCAGACAGATTTAGGGCTGTCAGTGTAAAAACAAAATAAATAATATTAATTGAACTTAACAATATAAAATACATACATGCAATACAAAAATCATATACTAATAAATATTACGAGTATAATTGAGAAAGTCAAAGCCATACTCAAAATGCGCGCTTGATTGTAGAGTTCTGCCGAGTTTGCGGATATATTGTTCTTATTATTAAAAAATATTTTTACGAGGTACCACAACCACGGGCCTGCAAGGGCCTGTAAAGGAATTGAGTAGGTTTTTAAGCAGTAGAAGTCAATTGACGATTTTCTCCCCGAAAAAAAATAAAATGGTCGTTGCGTTTCAGCCACCTGGCGACATACAAACATACATAATTATGTAGTATATAGTGTCATACACTCATACCGCCCTTCTAAAATATTACTTATACATTTTCAGTCAACCAACGAGAAACTAACAACAATGAACACCAACAAAAAGAAGATACAACTGAGCGAACCAGCTTTAAACATAATGCATACACTGGCTAGCGTGAAGAAAATAAAACAGGGAGACTATAGCGACTTCCAAACCGCTACAATACAGCCTAAGAAGAGCTTAGCCCAAGGCTTACTGAGACGCAACAATAACCATACGGAACCAAAGATCGACCATCAGCATAAAAGACTAGACCCTTTCTTCTACAAAGAATGTGTCTACTACTTAACAAACTACGGGTCTCATACAGCCAACATAGCATTTTATATGAAGCATAGTAACTTGAGTGAAGTGATCAGGTACTGTTATGATAATCTGGTAGATAAGGAGACGTTCACGGATTCTGTGTATATGGAGTGTTTGAAGAAGGACAAAGTAAATGATCTCTTGAGGGCTATGACTGATATTGATAGTACCTTGGATATGTGGGCGGTAAGTTGACAATTATCACTTCTATAGTGTTTGTGGAGTACTGCTCTCATCTTTGGGATAAATCTACTAAATACCAACTGGACGCGCTTGATTCAATCGAGAAGCGGGCCAAGAGACTCATTGGCAACGATGCACTGGTCGAGTCAAAGCTCCAGAGCCTTGAACATCGACGACGAGTTGCAAGTCTATCGGTATTCTATCGGTTACATTTCGGGGAGTGTGCGATGGAATTACACAATCTAATTCCACCAAGCCCGTTCCATCATCGGACTACGAGACAAACGGCGAAGCGCCATCGTTACATGGTGGACATCCCACACATACGCACAAAACGTTTTGGGAATACCTTCATTATGCGTACGGCTAAGGAGTGGAATTCCCTGCCGGAGTCTGTGTTTCCCGATAGCTAAAACCTAGGAGTCTTTAAGTCAAGAGTGAATAGGTTACTTTTAGGTAAGCGTGCTCCATCTTCGACCACATCATCACTTACCATCAGGTGAGATGGTAGTCAAACGCGAACCTATTTTAAATTTAAAAAAAAAAAAATTAAGCGTCAATAGCCTAATGGCTGAGGTGGTGGACTTGTGATAGAGAAATCGCAGGTTCGGACCCCATGGGACAAAAGCTCCGCCCTTTCGCCCGTTTTCGTATGCAAGGTAGTTGGACTATATGTTCAGTATCTGCATTCGAACCGAATATTAGTATTAGTGTTCTTCTTCTTTGGTTAGGTTTCCGCACTTAGTCTCTGCACGAGACCATTGTGCGTAAGCCGTGTCGGCCGTCACTCCATCCAGCCAACCTCCCTCCAGAAACAGATCAGGCCTCTCGGTCTATTCAGGATGTCTGTAAGGGAATTCAATGACCCGAGGGTTTGCTTTCGTATGTCGGTGATTTCCGTGCACTCTAGGAGCACGTGTGCCACCGTTTCCTCCATCCCCATGCATGCCCTACATAGGGGACTGTCCGTTATACCTATTGTGTTAGGTATAACGGACAGTCCCCTATGCGTATGAGTATTAGTGTTTTACTTGGAGCAACTGCCTGGTATGAACCTCCACCCACCACTTAGTAGCCTTAGGTTTGTAAAATTAGTTAAGTTATGTTTGTAAGTAAACGCTGTACGGTAATTAGCCACCGTGAAATAATTTGTGTTCAAACGAATATTTTATAAAGTTATTCAGGGTCTCACTGAGCCAGAATCAAAACTAGTATTACTATGCACTGGCCCCCGTCATACAACTAGTCCAGGCGCCAGGGAATTTTAATTGTAATGTGTACATAATCTATTTTATTTTTACTTTTTTATTGATAATAGGCTTGCGTTTGACTACCATCTCACCTGATGGTAAGTGATAATGTGGTCGAAGACGGAGCACACTTACCTAAAAGTAACATCTTCACTCTTGACTTAAAGACCCCCAGGTTATAGCAATTGGGAAACACAGACTCCGGCAGGGAATTCCACACCTTAGCCGTACGCACAATGAAGGTATTCCCAAAACGTTCTGTGCGTATTTTTTTTTATTGAAAATAGGTTCGCCTTTGACCACTATCTCACCTGATGGTAAGTGATGATGTGATCGAAAATGGAGCACGCTTGCCTAAAAGTAACCTATACACTCTGGACTTAAAGACTCCTAGGTTGTAGCTGTCGGGAAACACAGACTCCAGCAGGGAATTCCACTCCTTAGCTGTACGCACAATGAAGGTATTCCCAAAACGTTTTGTGCGTATGGGTGGGATGTCCACCATGTAACGATGGCGCTTCGCCGTTTGACTCGTAGTCCGATGGTGGAACGGGCTCGACGGAATTAGATTGTGTAATTCCATCGCACACTCCCCGAAATGTAACCGATAGACTTGCAACTCGTCGTTGGTATTGTGCATATTTGGCAATAACGAAATTTATTGTTTAACTAGCTTCCGCCCACGACTTCGTCCGCGTGGAAAAAAAAATCCCCCGATTTTGAAACATTCTTCATTAGTGCTCCGCTCCTATTGGTTTTAGCGTGATGATATATAGCCTATAGCCTTCCTCGATAAATGGGCTATCTAACACTGAAAGAATTTTTCAAATCAGAACCGTATTTCCTGAGATTAGCGCGTTCAAGCAAACAAACAAACAAACTCTTCAGCTTTATAATATTAGTATAGATTAAATAATTGAATTATAATTTTCAGGAATACATAATGCACATCTGTCGCACGCTAGAGATGTCGAAGCGTCTAGAAGCGCTGTACGCGGTACAGTGTGGTAGCGGGCAGCATGCACGTGCTGCGGCTACGTGCGCGCTTCTGTACGCTCGCCCCGCCCCTAACGCTGCATCCTTGTATTCTGTGCTACACGCCAGACAACACCACCTCTCCGCTGCTCTACACCATCTAGGACATTGTGTACCTGTACCTACAAGTAAGCAGTAATAACAATAATACATAATGCACATCTGCCGCAAAGTATATATGTCATAGGCAAGGCCGGATTAACCATTAGGCGGAGTAGGCAACTGCCTTGGGGCCCCGCATCAACTAGGGCCTCAGGCCCAGTGCACGCACCAAGAAAACATGTTTCTTCCAACGAGAATTTGATCGCGTGTGAACTTAGGGCGTTTGTTGCCCGTGGTACTACCGGTGGTACTACCAGTAGTACCACGGGCAATTTTTTTTTCCCGTGGTACTACCAAGCAGTCCAGTAGTACTACGGGCAAAAATAATTTACCCGTGGTACTACTAAGATTTTTATTTATTTTTGTAAAACCTTTTGTAAGAAAATAATATTGGTGACATTACAAGTTCAAATTATTTACACATGTCATTTGCTGTGCTAGATCATTCCTATGTATCATCTATGATCATTCCACTTCAAGATTCATAATGCATTAATAATTATTTTGAAATGAATTAGCTAAACAATTTTCTAGCAAAGGTCAAATGTAGATGGTGCTGTATCAACTCCGCGGAAATGTGTGAAACAGCTGAATCTAAAATAACAATGATTAAAAGAAAGGGCGGCAATGTTCTTATTGGCGATGATGGTCATTAGTACTATAAATTAAAAGATTACAAAAACGTTTCTTCGATATGGATGTGTTGTATGTTTAAGAAGTCAAAGTGCTCTGGAAATTTGACTATGAAAGTAGGTACGTACGTAACTAATTCTTTAATATGTAATTATAAAAAAACTAGTTACTGTATATATTATAATATATAATATATTATAATAGATTTAGAGTACTTCGGCATAAAATACTTTTAGTCCTATTTTTGTTTTCGTATGTATTAGTTTTCCCTGCATCCGAATATAGATAGGTAGAGCAACTTATAGGTAATTGGTCATGTGAAAAATAACAGTCCTTTTAAATTTATGCCGACTTGTTTGAATTCCGACCCTACGTTTCCTACTAACTAAAATTACAAAAAATCGATAGGATAAACTTGCTAATCCAATTACTACAAATTAAAAAAAAAATAACATCTAAAGACATCTCACCTAGTAATACTTAACCACCTATTATATTAAAATTGATTCACTTAATAAATATTTTAAATAAAAGAACAGGAAGAACTGGCCTGTTGGTCAAGTGGTTCCAAGCGCGACTCACGCGGGCCAATAAGAGCTAAAATATAATCTCAGTAGTAGCCCAGAGTTTGGAAGTTTGCGGTGTGATACCATCGTGCCTCGAAAAGCACGTTAAGCCGTTAGTCCCGGCTATCATTAGATAGCTATCAATAGAACATAAAAAAGAAACTTTAATAGGTAGAAAACACGTAAACTAATATATACACCTACTCGTTAAATTACTTAAACTATTTAAAAACCTATTTATTGACATATCATAAAAATAAATTGAATTGTGCCTACACAACGTTAAGAACCGTAAAAATATAGACTACACACGTATTTTAATAACTATATACATAAATGGTACCAAAATAAAACAAATACGAATAAACTAACCTACATTATCTAACAAATTATTGAAATGAAACACTGTTCAGCAATTCTGCAAAAGTATCAACAATCCGCGCGCCCGTTCGGTAAATAACGTTGTTGAATAATTAAAATTTTACATTTTCTCCTAAACGTTGCACCCAATTTATATAATGTATTGTCGTACAATCGTGGTATTTTCGTGGCTTATCACTACTTCAACTTTCTCTTTAGATTTTGATAAAGCGATATCTATCGTATTTTATGCTACGTTGGGTTCACACCCGTGTGATGCCCTTTGCAGTATTAGCTGGTCCTATAATGAAATAATCAGTAACTAGGTTTTTATAATTACATATTAAAGAATTAGTTACGTACGTACCTACTTTCATAGTCAAACTTCCAGAGCACTTTGACTTCTTAAACATACAACACCTCCATATCGAAGAAAAGTTCTTGTAATCTTTTAATTTATAGTACTGATGACCATCATCGCCAATAAGAACATTGCCGCCCTTTCTTTTAATCATTGTTATTTTAGATTCAGCTGTTTCATGGCTGTTTCACACATTTTCGCGGAGTTGATACAGCACCATCTACATTTGACCTTTGCTAGAAAATTGTTTAGCTAATTCATTTCAAAATAATTATTAATGCATTATGAATTTTGAATCGGAATGATCATAGATGATACATAGGAATGATCTAGCATAGCAAATGACATGTGTAAATAATTTGAACTTGTAATGTCACCAATATTATTTTCTTACAAAAGGTTTTACAAAAATAAATAAAAATCTTAGTAGTACCACGGGTAAATTATTTTTGCCCGTAGTACTACTGGACTGCTTGGTAGTACCACGGGGAAAAAAAATTGCCCGTGGTACTACTGGTAGTACCACCGGTAGTACCACGGGCAACAAACGACTTAGGGACCTCACTTTTATCTCACAAAATACAAATCGTTAAATTTAGTAGTACAATTATAACAATTTTAGAACAAATCTGGGAATAAGTATGTAAACAAATATATTAAAAACCACAGCCCTTAATGTGCGTTTCCTCAGTACACTCACGATTTGATCAGTCAAAGTAAGAAAAGGGGCCCCGAGAATGCCATTGCCTTAGGGCCTCTGACAGGGTTGATCCGGCTCTGGTCATAGGCCGTATACAGAAAGAAAGCTGGTAGCCGACGCTGGTCCATTCTGGTAACAGTTACATAAAGCCACGGAATAGATGAATAAGGTTGGAATGGTAATGTGGGCGTGGCGAGCGCGCCACATTTATGATACGACAATCATAGCGCGACCGATTAATTCATTCACCGCGTTTAGTGCGCTTCGGATTACTTCGGAACATAGAGCTCAGTTTTAAAATGCCGTGTTGTGCAATTATAACCTGTAAAACAAACAGTCAAACCGCAAGTATAGAGCGAGAACGTATATCTTTCCACCGGTAAGTCGAAAATAACATTTAATTACAATTTTATTTGTAAATAAAAACTTGGCCAAGTGCGAGTCGGACTCGCCCATGAAGGGTTCCGTAGTAACTATAATAAATATAACATACTTAATATATTTATTAGAAAAAAAAAATCAAAAACCTTACAAATTTCTTAAAACTAGCTTATTTACAAATTTACAACTACGCCAAATAACTTTGTTTTTCATAGTAGTTATATTTGCGGTTTTCGAAAATATACTGTATCTCAAAAACTGCTGACTCGATCTCGTTCAAACCAATTTTGGTTGAAAGTTTACATTAAGATCTACAAAATATGTTTTTTTTTTAGATTTTTCACTTCATTATTATAGAAGTTAGAGGGGGGGGACACACATTTTACCACTTTGGAAGCGTATATCTTTTAAACGATTAACTTTATGAAAAAGTCATTTTAGAAACCATAATGTCATTTTTAAAGACCTGTCTATAGATACTACACACGTATAGGTTTCATGAAAAAAAAATATTTTCAGTTTCAGTTCCATGTATGGGGAGCCCCCTTTATTTTAAATATTTTTAAAATTTTCTCTTAAAATCGGAAAGCGGTTCATAGAATACATCTACCTACCAAGTTATACATGTATAGTCCTAATAGTTTCGGAATAAAATGGTGACATACGGACGGACGGACAGACAGACAGACGGACAGACAGACATGTCGAAACTATAAGGGTTCCGTTTTTTGCCATTCGGCTACGGAACCCTAAAAACAAAAATCTTCTGATCACTATGAAATTCCGAACATTAACGAAGATTATTGCAACAAGTTACAAAAAGTATACATGGCCCGTTGTGTGCTCGCTTAATCAACGCAATGACCAAGTCCGCTTACAATGTACTGCATGCGCTACACTTCAACCATTGACGTTTTGTCATTGGCCGTGATGCACGGCGCATGTTTATCAACAGTGACTTACAATCAGTAGCAAGCTCTAGATTTAAGTGTGTGTAATGTAACGCGTGTCGGACATTGTCGGCGACGTTCGGCGCTTATCGGCACTTGTTCATGTAAATGCCTGAGCCGGTTACCTGCGTGGACCGGTTCCTATAAGCGCTGGTAGCCTGTCAGCTTTATTTCTGTATACGGCTTAAGCGTCTGGAAGCGCTGTACGGTTCTACTCCGTGCTACACGCCACACAAGATCACTTCTCCGCTGCTCTACACCATCTAGGACATTGTGTTCCTGTACCCACCAGTAATAATAATAATAATAAAAGCTTCAACGATTATTGTCGAAGCTGGCGTTGCACAGCTGGATAAAGGGCCTGATACAGAAGGCATTACTCCTCGATACAGCTCGTATTGAGGAGGTTCCTTTCTCTGGGAACCTAACCACCAGTAGCTTGGACCCTGCTCTCGACACCAGTGTACTGCCATTTTTTTATATTTTTAATTTTTTTTATTGTAAGTTTTTCTTGTAAGAAAAATATATTTATAAAAATGAAATTTTTGAGAAATAAGTAAAATAATCATAAGAAAGTTCCTGTAATGTGAATCGGATAATCTGAACCAAAACCTCCACACTAACAAACCGCCAACGATCATACAGCCTACTGCACCTACTCTTGACCCCATTGATAAATATTTGGCTTAGGTCCGTGCCATCAATTCTTCCTGGCTTGCCGAGAAAAATAAAAAGTAAATATAATGATTATAATAAAAAAAAATTGACATAAAAATTAGGATGTTACATTATTTGAGGCCTCCTGATCTGAGCTAGGTAACAACCTGTGTTACAGGAGTCAGTGTCTTCACCCACTTGTTGAATAATTAGCATTGTTTTGATTATGATTCTATTTATTCATATAGGTACTAAACAGCTGCCCCCTTTCAAAACCTAGTGAGGACTTAGCTCATAAACTTAAAATAGGTGTTGGATATATTATAAGATAAATTTTAATTGGTCAGTGAAGCTAGATTTAAAATAAAAACTTTTTACCAAAAAATTAAACCGACTCCCAAAAAACACTGCAAAGTGAAAAATAACTTTAATTTGGGTAGTCGGTGTCTTTAGTTTTGTATTTTCGTTTTTGGCACCGACTTCCGAAATTAAAGTTATTTTTCACTTTGCAGTGTTTTTTGGGAGTCGGTTTAATTTTTTGGTAAAAAGTTTTTATTTCACTATTTTTAGTTGGTCGATTTTTAATTTACCTAGTTACCAGAGCCTAAATGTCAACTACTTATAAATTTTACAAAATATTACTTTTCCCAATGCTGGGCCGTTAATTTTTGAGGAGTTCTCCTGGTACTTCACCATCAGCTATACATCACCATATGCATTGTGACGAGCATAAAGTGCTTAATATCCATATTCAAGTAATCGAATCGCAATCCACGAAATACTTATTATTGAGTAGTTTCGGCGATCATCTGTGGTCTTCATCATCCGTTCCACTTCCCGAAATGGTACTTTTTGAGAGCAACTGCACAAGTTACTATAAGAAATACCCAAAACGCCATAGGTGTGCCTATAATATTTGAAGAATTCCCTCGATTTCTCCAGGATCCCATCACCAGATCCTGACTTGGTGACAAATGGTACCAATTTCGAAGTATACCCTATCAAACAAAAAAAGAATTTTCTAAATCGGTTCAGCCATCTTCGAGTACTCGGTGACCATACATTTAAAAAAAAAAATATACGCGTCGAATTGAATAACCTCCTCTTTTGGTCGTCGGTTGATTAATCACAGGGATGTGAATGGTGCACTTACTGGGTATATTGATGCTTAAATATATATATATCTGCTTTTAAGTAAATTTAATGTGCTGATTTTTTTGTTGTATTCGGTGGGTACTTACTAAGTTATAAGCAAAATAATGCAATAGAACTATTTATGTAAAAGTGTTCTTTACTAGGTTTTGAAATGGAACAGCCTTAAAGTCATAGCAACCTTCCCTGTAGAAGTCATATAAAAATTCCCATTAATTCTCTAATTTTTATTCTAAAAGTATGTACCCGTTAGTTATTTCTTGTTTATTCTTGCTGATGATGATGTGATGGCTGATACGGCACACGTATAACACGCATTATCTGAATATTTTTCATTAAAAATGTCTGAATATATTTCGAACTAAGACACATTATTAATACTACTCACAAAACTGTGAAGGAATACATCGTGTCGAAACCGCACGTCCTAGGACTGAAAATTATAGTAAGACGTAAGCAACTGGTCTTTTGGTCTTCGGGCATGCCGGTTTCCTCACAGTGTTTTACTTTATCGTTTTAAGATTGATGGTTTTTAATTTAATTTGATCTTTTTAAACTATTATCATTTTCTTTATATCTTCACTGTTTGATATCAATATTTATAACTAAAAACTATTTTTATATAGCACAACCTATAACTTGTCCCTCTGTGAGTGTTGTGCATGCCTTAAGTGACATAGTTATACAGGACCATGTATGAACATTTTATTTGCATATTAATTTGTAAATACCTTGTTGGTCTGCCTTGTGAATACATACATAATTATATTTCGCTGGAAATGGTGAAAATGGAAAATATATGTCTCATCTCAAGTTTTTAACCAGTTGCTCTTTTAAAACACTTTTTAATTACCAAACAATAACAAATTCCCTTTTTTAATTGTTTCAGAAACAAATGATGCCCGATCTTTTCACTTCAACCTGGACAAGGTTACTATAGACAATCTTATGACGTCAATCACACGTCAGATTGAACTTGCAAAGTATCTATCGTCCTGTGAAGCGAGCGGTAGACTAACAGAGAGGGTCTTAAACGAAGCGATACCCATACAAAGTGGTCGAAAAGAGTCTGAGAGTACGGGCGTAAGACCTTTGACGCTGTTTGGGTCTAATACTGATAAGATTAGACTAGTAGCAGTTGTGTTGGCTAGTGGACCGACTATTGAAATCGGGTATGAATTAGCTATCAAGTGAGTATCTATACTAATAAAATAAAGAGTTAAAATGTTTAATCACTACATAGTATAAAACATAGTCGCTTTCCTGTCTGTCTGTCCCTATGTATGCTTAGATCTTAAAAACTCCGCAACGGATTTTGATGCGGGTTTTTTTAATAGACAGAGTGATTCTTGAGGAAAGTTTTAGTGTATAATAAGTTAAGGTTTTGTGTAGATTGAATGAAATACGACGATTATACTTCAACATGTCGGAAAGAATTAAGCCTATCGGGAGCTTTAATCGAAAACGCTGCCAAAACCTTTTGAGTTATAAAAATACAATATATGGCAGGATTTTTTCTCTTTTATAGATCTACAAAAATACGCGATGGCATATGTCTATCTCACAAGAATAACCCACAATAACAACTTTTTTCTTTTACAAATTACATTAAAATGATGGGTCATATACGAATCTTTTTTTTAACAGTACATTATTACTCCTTATCCAATTAAATACGTCAGATATGTTGAGGATTTAATGTAGATCAAATTTTCTTTTTACACTATATCAATAAAATGAATATATTATGAGTTATCGCCGATATATGAGTGTGGCAAATTACCGGACGAGAAATTGATTAAGAGCCATTTTTCAAAATTTGAACGCTCGAGTTTAGGTAAAAATCGGCATGTGTGCGTGGCGATGCACACGTAAACAACACTAATAGTGTAGAGAGAGTGTCGAGTCGGACTAAACAATCTTGAGCTGTTCTAACCGTCTTTATAAGAAAGAGATTTGATTACTTAAATGACTTAAGATTTAAAAAATGAAAGACATGTATAAAGTATATATTTAAAAGAAAAATGGAAGTTATGTGACAACCAACTTCAACAAAATTAAGCTCAAAAGTGTAAAATCGGTATTACTTAACTAAGAAAAATCACACTTTTTGTGTACGTAGGACGTACGTACGCACGTACGTTATGAGTTGTAGTTTCCGATATTTATTTTTTAATAGACTTTCAGAAGGAAGGTTATTTTTTACGTTAAATTGTATATAATATTTATTTCTACAAATAGGTTACAAGTAAGAAAAAGTGTTGGTGTGTCTATACAAATCTATACTAATATTATAAAGCGGAAAAGTTTGTTAGTTTGTTTGTTTGTTTGTTTGTTTGTTTGCTTGAACGCGCTAATCTTCGAAAGTACTGGGTGGATTTGGATGAAATTTGGTATGGAAGTAGCTTGAAGCTTGAGGAAGGTTATAGGCTACTTTTTACCCGACTGCAAAAAAGGAGAGTTATGTTTTTACCGTGATAGAATCCACGGGAGCGAAGCCCCGCGAGAGTACTAGTATATATATATTCCTGTCATAATTGAACCATATACCGCGCCTTGATTGAGTTTAGATTTATCAGTTGTGTTGGGGTCTGAAGTTTTCAGAATAAAGCACACACATCTTACATTTCAAGTAAAATTTGGATATGAGACCCATCCATTTCTCTTTTTCTGTTTTTAGATAGCTCATATTGTAGCCGAACTTTTCACTGTGTTTGCTAATATTGATTAATTGACTCCAAAAGTACTGAAAATCTATTATTCGCCTTCCATGCACTTTATAATTATTCTAAAAAATAAAAATAAGCGTTTGAGAAATTTTAACTTTGATTACAATCTACATAGTATAACTATAAATACACAGTGTAATGAAATATACATACGTAAAACTGGAAAAGAGGTAATTGTAATCATCATTATGAATATCTTTTACTATGGGACCAACCTTAAAATTGCGAAAAAGAATAAACGACCTCGTTCATTTATAAGTGTGCATAACTGGACAAAATTTACTAAACAGCTCATTATTTTGCACGTTCATAATAATGAGTACAATTACCCCATTTAAGGGTTTATGTATATTCCGTTATACCTTGTATAACATGTTTAAAAATATAGTACCCTAAAGTTAGTTAGTTTAGCTTCAGACAAGTAGTTGTTGCACTACATATCTGAAGATTTTTGTACGTTAAAATTTTTCTACCTATGCATTCATATTATACATGATTATACACTGGTGCTGTTTCATATATATAGTTTAGACTATCGCCGTTATTTACATATATTATCTTATTTTTTTCGGCTTTTTTACCAGGTACTTTTTATTTGAGCTCTGATAACTTCTCACCTACTTTATCTTTCTGTGATTATGGCGTTTTCAATATTATCGGGTCCCAAACAAAAGGCACGCTGTAGAAGACCCTATTTATATAAGTAATGCTGTTTCGTATTAACTAAATTCAGAACTAAAGAAATATAGAAAGTCCGAAAAGTATTTACTATTGAGTTCTAAACTTCCGCTAAATCATCAAGTCTGATGTCTAATGCAACGGGTGGTTATTCCTATAAAATTTAAGATGAGATATAATAATTTACCGCTGAATAGACTAGAAACTACACAGTCACTCTGAAGGGTAACTGAAAAGACAATGCTTGATGACGGCCATTCGGTTCAACACCTAAATTGAAGTAACTACATAAATAAATATGTATCCCAAATAATATTTACGTTTGCGTTCGAAAGTTCCATTGCATCATCAAGCCCAAGGTCTAAAGCTACAGGATTAATACGATTGCAATACAATTTATTTTATCTTTTATTTTGAGGTGGAAAATGCAATAAATGAGTTTTCCCGCTCTAGGTGGAGGATGGGAGTGCTAGACTTCTACTGACTAAAAATCCACCCTGTTCCATCAGCAGCCCTTAAGTTCCGTGGCCGCGGTATCTTGTTATTTATTTATTTTATCTCAAATAAAATAAACTTTGTATTAAAAATAAACCCGACTTACAAAAAAAAAAAAATGCAAAGAGAAAAGAACTTTAATTTCGGAATTCATTATCAAAAACGATACTACAAAACCAAAGACACCGACTCACGAAATTAAAGTAATTTTTCACTTTGCAGTGTTTTTTTTTAAGGATTGATTATATCTCGCTTTTTAGTGGGTTGGTTTGTAATTTACCCAGTTTAAAAGCCTAAACGTCAACTTTGTATCACCTTTTGAAAAAAATTTTTTTTTCTAATGTATGGACGATAGCGTTTGGTTCTCTTGGTACTTCACAATCAGCTCTACTTCACGATATGCAGTGTGACGGGCATAAATTGTTTAGAAATTTTATTCAAGTAATCGAATCGCAACCCACGAAATACTTATTATAGGTGTGCCTATAATATTTGAAGAGTTCCCTCGATTTCTCCATGATTCCATCACCAGATCCTAACTTGATGATAATGGAACTCACCTTGAAGTAAATCCTTTCAAATAAAAAAAGGATTTTCTAAATCGGTTTAGCCATCTACTAAAACTACTACAAAAATACAGTCGAATTGAGAACCTCCTCCTTTTTTTAAGTATGTTTAAAAACAAATCAATAAAGAAATATGACATTCGTTGAATTGTATTTATAGTTCTACAGTACTGAACAACAGTTAGGGTTTAATTTCTTAAGTGCTTCTATCTTTTGTGATTATTTCTGATTTTTTTCTCAAAACGTTGGTAGCCCTAAATTTAGACTACATCAAAGTATTACTTTACATTAGAAATGCAAAAAACGTTTAAACGAAAAATAAAACCGACTTTACTTTCGTTCGTCGGTGTTTTTTTTTTCGTATTTTCGTGTTTGGACACCGTCTTCCAAAAAGTTAGTTAAAAAGTGTTTTTAACGCTTTTTAATTTTGTAATTTATCAAGTTACAAAAGCCAAAATGTCAACTACTTATCACCTTATACAAAATATAGCTTTTCCCGATGCAGAGCCGTTAATTTTTGAGGAGTTCTTCTGGTACTTCACCATCAGCTTTACTTCACCATAATTATGCATTATAACGAGCATAAAGTGCTTAGCCATATTCAAGTAATCGAATCGCAACCCACGAAATACTTATTATTGAGTAGTTCCGGTGGCCATCTGTGGTCTTCATCATCAGTTCCACTTCACCAAATGGTGCTTTTCAAGAGCCGAAATAACAAGAATAACCAAATCGCCATAGGTGTGCCTATAATATTTGAAGAGTTCCCTCGATTTCTCCATGATTCCATCATCAGATCCTGACGTGATGACAATGGGACCAATAAGAAAGTATACCCTATCAAAAAAAATATTTTTTTTTAAATCGGTCCAGCCGTCTTCGAGTAATCGGGGAAACATACATTAAAAAATCCAACGAACTGAGAACCTCCTCCTTTTTTTGAAGTCGGTTAAAAATGATGTACCTGGCTTCATGTGCATTCTTTAAACACTCTTTACACCGTGCGTGTTCTCCATAGCTAAAACAATTACGTATAAAGAACAAAAAATATTTCTTAAAAAAAAAACTACGAGTATCAAGACCCGCGTATTCGTAGTATAGTAATGCGTTCTCGATACGAGCGCTCGACTGTTGGGACGCGGGAAAAATTGACATAGGTCTTACTCCAAAGGGCGCTCGCGCCGTACTGAATGGAGCTAGCTTGGGCAACGTAATATATAGTAATTTAGAGCGTTCTTAAAATCATGTTATTACAAAATTACATGATTGCATTGTCATAAAAAATATTTATTTAAATTCTTCACAGAACAAAGTTTATTTTGACATAATTTTTGTATCGGAATTACGCCTTATTAAATGCGAATAATCGCGACAAATTTGCGCTACAGCACCTAAAAAAAGACAATAGTTTTTATTTTTTTTCCAAATAATGCAATAAATAATCCTGAATATTGAACATTAGTTTCCAAATCAAGTATATGTCTTATACTATCCATATTTTTTTCACCTGAATTTGTGAACATTAGTCATAGATTCCGGAATCTGAAGTTGACTCTACGATGATTTTTCAGTAAACTACTTTTGGGAGATTACTCACCACAAAGCGATGCAGATGTTTTAAGTAAATGTTAAACGACGAAACACTTCATTAATAATTGATCTATTTTAGACATGTATTTTAAAAATTCAAAGTATGACGTAAGATGGTAAAGCAGGCGATTGAAAACTTAGAAATTTGCGAAAAAACGTCTAATGGCTCTTAAGCAAAATCATATATAAGCAAATACAGGGTGTCCCGTAAATAATGGATCAAACGTAACGGGTAGGTAGCTTACCTAATTTCCAACAACTAATTTGAATATTAAAAAAAAAACCGTTACAGTAACCAAGATATTAATTTTTTTTTCGAATTTTACCATTTTGTCTTCCAGAATTAAGTTTTTTTAATGCTGTTGCTGCAAATGATGACATTTTTAGGTATGATTTTTATCTAACATTTCTGAATAGCTTACTAATGTTATAAGATACCATTTTTTTGAATACCGTTTTATTTGCCTTAGAAAAAAAATCTTGAGTTGAAAAGTTTTTTCTTTACGATGTTAGGACCAAAATTGAAAAATTTCTTCTGTAAAAAAAATGTATGACACCGAAGACGACCATTATTTTAAAAACTTGTACATTTAATAAGGTTTGCAAATTCGTATAAAACTTACGTCTAGTCCTTATCGTTACAAAGATATTGCTATGAATGTGATGAAGAAGACAGAAAATAAATTAAATTGGTAAAAAAATTAATAAATTAAAATGGAATACCATTTTTTCCTTTTCGTTATGGCTTATGCTTGAATGCTTGTAATCGAGGCAGGTAGTTAAGCGGCTAGCATAATTCCGACCCGATGACGTCATCTGTCCGGAATTTGGGATCGCTACCTGTGGCGGAGTTGCACCTCAGTCAGTGTGAAGGGATAGATAGCGCCGCTTTTTGGTAAATCGGTATGAAGTTGCGTTTTGTTCTTTCCTGCGCCCTTCACTCGTACAGGCTTCATTGTTGCTTGATTTTATCAGTTTAGTTCTAACTAGTCTCTCTTCGAGTTGCTACGTCAGACAACTTTCGCTCCTGCTCAGTGGCTCGGTGTTTTCTTCTGTAAAATTTGACTTGTGCTGTGTATTTGGACTTTGCTTTGCCTATCGATTTGGAACTCTTTGCGTATTGGACAAACGACTTGGCGATCCTACGGACTCCGAAAACATTCGTTTGTGTGTGCTTGTACGTGTGTACAGTAGCGCTGAAACCTTATTCAGCCCAATGCCTCGTTATGAGTACACGCCACGGCAATACGCCGAAATGCATTTTATCTACGGAGAAGCAAGAGGTAATGCCAGGGCGGCTGCAAGATTGTACCGTGAAAGATACCCGAACCAGTAGGTCTACTCCGAAACCACAAAAACGAAGTATCGGCCGAATGTTCGGGCGTTTCATACTACGAACTTCATTCTATTTCGTTCGGTCGGTTCGGAGCCGACCGAACTTCATTTTGACGTTTTTTGTATCATAAACCCTACTCTGAACGAGAAAAGCCCGACCGATAATTTGAGTTTGACAAGAGTTACATCGTGAAATTAATGTCAAAATTCACGACAGCAAAATAGGTCTCTTTTGAGTATCGTAAGTATCGATTTTAATGAATTATTACAATTATCTTAAGTTTTATGTTTGTTTAAAGTGTTAAAGTGAATGTGTCATACTTAAAATTGTAGCGAAATGGCAAATACTTATACAATTATTAGAAAATGAACGAAATCTTTAATATCTTTAAATTTTAACTATTATTATTATAGATTTCGTTCGTTTCCTAACAATTTTATGAGTCTTTCTTTCTGTCTTTGTCTAAGTTACTCGAAATGGATAGGTAAACTATATTAAAAACAGTTTCTTATTTCTAGTATGTATTAACATTCTTTTTTAGCTTTGTTAGTTGTACATTCAATATAATATTTAAGTAACCATTAGAATTATTATAATTTCTTCTTTGCTATTGTAGATTAAGTAGAGATAATATTAGAAACTGTACAATCTACAAGAAATAAAAAGCTTCATTTTATTTATAATAAACAAAATATATTTTTATTAATCACTAGGAACACTTAACTCTTTCCTTACTCAAATTAACCTAACTGAATTAAATACTATGCCAAAAATTGCAACTAGAACTAACTACTTTAATTTTCAATAAGTAAATAAAATTAAAAATTATCAATGAAAAAAAAAACGCCATTTGAAATAAAATAAGCTTTCAAAGCTCTTAATTTTTAAACTATGTTTTAATACTCTTGATTGCAACTGCGCTTTGATCTGCTGCACATGCCCGCACAACTCTACAACAGCCATTCTTATGCCAGCTAGTTCCACGTTCCTTTGTTCTTCAAGGATCAAACAATGTTCATCTGATTGAAAAAGTCTGTCACACACAGAGCTTTCAGCTTGAAGAGACTCGGGATGCCGCCGAGATTCTCTGCGCTGTCTTGTGGCTGTAAAATGACAGAACATATGACCAAAAGGATTCTAGCAGATAGCGTTCTGTAGTTTCTGTCTACCCCATGGGGAAAAAGGCTTGAGTTTATGTATGTATGTATTAAAACTTAACAGTAGGTAGATACCTACTATATTAAGTTTTGAATGCGTGTCACATCCTTTTTATACACCAACTATATTATAGTGACAAAACCATGGACATAACAATAATTTATTGAAATTTAGAATGTAAGATATTCGTGTAAATTTTAGTACTTACCTACCTAAATGGATACGTACTCAATTAATCAATCAATGAAAACTTACTTTTTGCCACTGTTTTGTGGTTTTGGTACAGCCGCCCATAGCATTTAGCGTGGTCCGGTTTTCATCCCACAGTCGATGATTCAAAGTACGACCGTCGATACTCCTCAAGTTGCCTTTAGCCAGTTCTCGATGCTCCTCAAGGAAATTGAGGAGAGCATCAATTTGTGCCGATGTCGGTCCGAACATGGTGACTTGTTCTTGAAGAATGTTTGTTCATAACTTCATTTTCAAACATCCAAAACACGAACATGAGAAAACAATAAATCCAAGTAGCATTATTTTTTGTTGATATGATGTCGTAACTTAACTTGAACACTTAACACTTCAGTCAGTCACTTGATGCTAAACGACCGAAATACGGTTATCGCTATAATATAACGATAGCAACAGACGAGATTTGGTTTGAGTTTAAATATATTTATTCCTGCGGTTTTAAAAACTCAAGCACCGCTTGTTTTTGTCCTACTTGTCATTCTTTGACTTTTTTATTTTGACAATCGGCATAGGCAATCTCTATGTCTGCTGTAAATATCTGCTATGTATATGCTGTAGTAACTAGTATAATGGTAAATATATTGTTTTTTGAGAAATATTACAATTTTCGTAGTTATAAATACTGGATTAAAAGTAAAGTCCAATTTCCTTATTATAAAAAATAGTTTTATTCTGTAATTCAACAGTTAAATTATATCGAAATGAACATTAATGACTAATAAAACCACAACGATAAAACGTTCAACTCTAGCAGTACATTTCATTCGGTCATACACTCACCGAACATTGGATTATGGTGCCGACCGAACTTTACCAGTCCGAACTTTGTTCGTAGTAGGACAACAATTTAATGTTCGGTCGTCTTTCGGTCGGTCCCGAACAGTCGGATGTGTCATTTCGGAGTAGATCCCCTGGTTCGTTATCCCGATTATCGCGTCTTTATTAGAGTGCATAACGCGCTTCTTGAGGGCAGAATTCTTGGCACCGGAGTTGGTGGTACCAGTGAAGGACGACCGCGACAAGTTAATGACGAAGTCATTCATCGAGGAAGATCCGTCAGTCTCCGTTCGCGTCATAGCGCGACGCGTAGGAATTTCTAGATCGACGGTGCATCGAGTGCTACAACGGTGCCGATTGCACCCATATCACGTGCAACGTGTTCAAACGCTGACGTCGCGTGATTACCAGCCAAGAATAGAATTTTGCCAAAGGATGCTTAGAATGATTCGGGCGGACCCGCAGTTTTTTAACAAGATTTTATGGAGTGACGAGTCTTCATGTCGCCGAGATGGATATTTAAATTTGCACAGTTGGCAGCTGATAAACCCACATTTGATGCGAGAGGATAGGAACCAACATCAATTTAAAATAAATTTATGGGCGGGAATAATCAATGGGCAAATAATAGGGCCCTTTGAACTACCAGCTACTCTAAACGCCGAATATTATCTCCATTTTTTAAGGAATGAGTTGCCAAGGTTATTAGAAAACGTTCCAGAAGACGTACAGCAAGCAATGTGGTTGCAAAATGATGGGTGCCCCGCTCACTATGCGACGGCAGTAAGGGCGCACCTTGATGAAAGTTATCCGGACAGATGGGTCGGCCGATTAGGACCAGTTTTGTGGCCTCCGCGATCTCCGGATTTAGATCCCCTAGATTTTTTTTACTGGGGATGTTTAAAAGACAGGGTCTACAAGAAACCAATAACGTCGGAAGAAGAATTACGACAGCGCATCCAATCTGCTGCATCAGAAATAAACCAAAGCCGTTTTGTCCGTCGGATAAGAGCTTCCTTTATTAGGAGATGCAGACTTTGCATTCTTGTAGGGGGAAGGCAATTCGAACATTTATTGTATTAACCAAATAAAACGATTTATTTGAACTAACTGTTTTTTTTAGTACGGCCTCCTAATTCTTTTCATACGCCTCAATAATTCAATGAACATTGCCTCTGAAATACTACAGTTACACATTTTAAAGAAAAAAGTTTAAATGTACACACTTTTTTATTTTTTTTATTAACGTTGATTTGGAGCACCTCTCAGATTCATAGCAATTATCTTTGTAACGACAAGGACTAGAATGTACAACTTCATACCAATTTACCAAAAATACAAAAGCGGCGCTATCTATCCCCTTCACACTGACTGAGGTGCAACTCCGCCACAGGTAGCGATCCCAAATTCCGGACAGATGACGTCGTCGGTTCGGAATTATGCTAGCCGCTTAACTACCTGCCTCGATTACAAGCATTCAAGCATAAGCCATAACGAAAAGGAAAAAATGGAATAGTACCAATTTAATTTATTTTCTGTCTTCTTCATCACATTCATAGCAATATCTTAGTAACGATAAGGACTAGACGTAAGTTTTATACGAATTTGCAAACCTTATTAAATGTACAAGTTTTTAAAATAATGGTCGTCTTCGGTGTCATTCATTTTTTTTAGAAGAGAAATTTTTCAATTTTGGGTCTAACATCGTAAAGAAAAAACTTTTCAACTCAAGATTTTTTTTCTAAGGCAAATAAAACGGTATTAAAAAAAATGGTATCTTATAACATTAGTAAGCTATTCAGAAATGTTAGATAAAAATCATACCTAAAAATGTCATCATTTGCAGCAACAGCATTAAAAAAAACTTAATTCTGGAAGACAAAAAGGTAAAATTCGAAAAAAAAATAATATCTTGGTTACTGTAACGGTTTTTTTTTAATATTCAAATTAGTTGTTGGAAATTAGGTAAGCTACCTACCCGTTACGTTTGATCCATTATTTACGGGACACCCTGTATAACCTTTATTACCCGAGCGAAGCCAGGCCGGGTCGCTAGTAGGTTATAAAATTTTAAGCGTCAATAGCTTAATGGTTAAGGCGTCGGACATATGATCGAGAAGTCGCGAGTTCTAACCTCACCCTTAACACTTCTGCCGTGAACCCACTTCAAACACGAATATATTATTATTTAGCTTAGTTGCAGGGGTTAACAGGATTGCTAGTAATATGATTTTTACCCACATTCTCATGGTTGACTGGTAGAGAATGCCTATGGCATTAAGTCCGCCTTTGTACATTTTGTATTGCATAAAGTTTTAATAAATAAATAAATAAATTGAACAACATTTAAAAAAAAATTTAAACTATAACTTTTTTTCTATACTAAGAAAATAAAGAGTTTATGTAGGGGGTAATCTCCGAAACTGACCTCTGAGTTGTTGAACAGTGGCCTCGTCTAGTTTATATTTACGAAAAAAAAAAATTATAACCCATTTGCTAAATAAACATCATTCTTTCATAATGATCTAATAAAAAAATGTCACTCGTAGTAAGATGAGTGGTACTACGAGTGACATTTTTTTTTATTTATAGCACTCACAAATAGTGATTTGTGAGTTCTATAAATTATTTCGAAATCCACGCGAACGAAGTCGCGGGTGAAGTGCTAGTCTATACTAATATTATAAAGAGGTAAAATTAGTTTGTAAGTTTGTATGTAGGGAGTAATTTCTGAAACTAATGATCAAATTCTAAAAAAAAATCATTGGTATTAAGGTGCACTATTTGTGAGTGTTTGTATAGGCTATAAATTATTTCGATTTCCGTGGACAAAGTCGCTGGCGAAGTGCTAGTTTCTTATACAACGTGTAATTTAAAAGGTATATACATACCGATTAAACGGTTTCTTTGGATGATAATAAACGATATGGCGAGGGTTTTATAATCCTATGTCTACATGTGTGAAGTATAATAGAAATTTCAATACATTGATACCAGAGGCAGAATTTTCAAATTAAGAAGAACGAAGAGAATCACCGTGTTATTGGCAAGTGACGTGGAAAGTTATTGACCCTCGTAGTGCTGTGACACGTTTGTTATGATTGGTATTCAAGAAACATATGATATACGTGAGCCTTTTTTATTTTTTAAATTTTGATAGTGGTTTTATTTTTTATTGATTAAAATATTTGATTTGTTAAGTATTGTATATACCTATTTATTTTGTTTTTTCTTTATATATAATTATTTCATTATTGTTAATGTGAGGACAATGTCGGTTATTCTTTCTTCGTTGTTTTTACTTTCACTATAATTTATTTAATGATGTCAAGCAGTTTGAGTACTTGTGTGGCCTACCCAAATGTCCGTTGGTATTTTTTGTCAAATTGTTGAGGTCCTTAAGTTCTAAGTTGAGCTACACGATAACTGACAAATGCTGGACAGGTCCGCTCAAATTTGCGTGGTTATTTCCTCTAAAGAATACCACAGACATGAACCTACATGCTTCTCATATAAAAATACAAATTGTCTGGACTTTAAAAGAGAGTATGACCTCTGAGTTTGTTTCGGTGTTTCTCCTCAGAGTAGTCAGTTAAGAAATACCGGCCTCATCTAGCTAAACTTAACACGCAAAAAAACATGACGTGTAAAACTGTTATTTATAACCAATTTACAAAATAAATATTTCATTTCATTTCGTTTCAAACCGATAATTTGGTATCAATTCTTTGTGTCACTTATTTTGAGCTGAAACTGTGCATAGAGACTCCATACCAGATGTTGTCTTCAGCCCCTTTGGATAGATATCGGGTTTCCGTTACACGTTGTATAGATACATCCAAACTATTTCGTGAGAGAGGAGCTTGTGGCTAAATAATCAGCCGTACCGGTAGACTTTCAACGTAAAGCAACGCTTACCGAGCCGACTATCTTAATTTATCGAAATTTCTTCCTACCTCGGAAAGCACGTAATGCCGGTAGTCCCGGCTGTTATTTGTACATCTTTGACAGTCGTGACGGATATTCACAAGCCAGAATTTCATACACTGGTCTTGCCAAGGAGCAACCCCAACATTGTTGGGAAAATGCTAAGCAGATCTACCAAACTATTTCAAATACTAAATACTGACTATGCAGGCGAATAGCGAGTATTTGATGTATTATTGACGTGACAACGTCTTATAATTCGATGAAGCTGGCTGCACGCACAAAAATACATGACTCATGCGGCGTTACCTCGCTCTGAGGCGTTCCATTTAAGGCTTGAAGTGCAAGCGAGAGCGCGGAACGAGCGACAAAGTGGCATAATCGGCCTCCGCGTTCAGCAGCGTTCTTCAACATCTGTCTCTCTCCTACTTGAGTGAGCGATGCGTCCGCGTGGACAGCTGCTATACAATAATACATTTACATGTTTTCGTCAAGTATGAAGTGCAGTGAAAAGTGAATGTGGTGTCAATTGTTTATAGCAACCAACCATTCCATCAGTATTTTCTTATGACGTTGTCACGTTCAACTATCGTCAGTAAACCGACTTTACAGACAACCGACTTTTTTAACACTTTCACTGCTACTGACACGCCGGTCATGTTCTCGTTAATTTTTTCGAGGTGCCGGCAACACGCCTGGCGTGTATTTAATATTTTATCGATATTTCAGTCATTTTGCTGTATTTTCTATTGAAAATGATAGCATAGTTTTATAACTTCATATATCTATAACGTTTGAAGTGGTTCGAGTATTGAGACTGTTTTAATATTATATAAAAAATACATCGCTATGCTATGCTGTTAACACGCTAGGCGTGTCAATTATCGGATGTAGACATAGATCGTCAACTATGGGCATGTGGGTAGATGGCTAATTTTGGATTGCGTGAACCGCTTTTAATTAAAATACACTAATTACCATATTTACAATTTACCCTGTGTACAGTGCCGGTGGGCACGCTTAGCGTGACCATTAATTTCATCTTGTAGTGCCAGTCACACGCGTTGCGTGTTCACCGGTGTTTGTAGGCGGCACCGCTAAGGACAAGGTAAAAACCACGGTGGCAGTGAAAGTGTTAATGAATTCTACTGACAATCATAGTACTCTTTTAAAAAAAATGTACTTGTATGTTAGGTGAGCCTTCTGGAAAAAAACAATAAATTTATTAAATATATTATTTTATTTATTTATTTTTATTTATTTGTTTAATTTTATGTGTCTATGCATTATTTACCATGCCATAGCATAAGCAGTACTTTTGTATATCCAATGGTTGCATCCTTTTTCTGGTACTCTAACATCTAAGTCCATTTTAATTTATTTATTTTTTCTTTCTAGGATTATAACTGAACATAAGCTGGACTCCATGAACATTTACATCCACGTGGCAAAGTTTTTGGTGCATTCCGACAGGTTTATGGAAGTCAAGACATTGGCCAAATGCATACGAGCGTCCAAAGAAACTGCGGCCAGGTAATCATAATTATAGATAGATAGTAGACACTTTATTGAATACCATAACAGAAATGGCGGTTTTATCGCTAAAAGCGATCTTTTACTATTTTATAATACATTTCGATTTTTAATAGGGCTTTTTAATTTTACAGTCGACTGTCTTTTTACGTAAATATGTCTTCGTCAACAGACTAGAGAGGTCGCCAAGGGGTCGATCTTCGACCATATTTCATTTTAAGTCTAAACGTTACTATTAAAAAAACCGGTCAAGTGCGTGTCGGGCCACGCGCAGTGTAGGGTTCCGTAGTTTTTATAACAGCCAAGAGCGTGTCGTATTCGCTGACTGTTCGTTTCGTACCATGCTCTAACTAAAAGCGAAACATAACTACCTAATTTGACTTCCTATACAAATCCTCACCTGATCCGACAATTTTGCACGGAAAGTTTAATTTTTTTTAGAGATTTGCATAAAACTTGTCATAGCCGGTGTTTTTAATTTAAATACGGACACAGAGCTACACTACTCAATCGTCACAAGAAGCTAGCACGATACAACTGGCGCTTAGCGCCATCTATCGACATTTCTATATAGTTGTTCGAAATTTTAGGGTCAAATACAATTGGTCGACTATTACTCGTAAACCTGTAAAGCCCACTTATGTGTGATAGTTTTCCTTTAAATTTCGTTATATATAGGTACTACTGCCGTGACATTTGAATTGCTAACAACAACCGTTTGGGGACACTTGACTCTAACGAAAATTGGTACTTTAAAGCTTTATAAGTCACGAACGGTTTACTTAATCAAAAAACGGTCTTACCAAACCCCTAATATTTTTGAAAGACCTATCAAACGATATCCCACACTATGAGAAGAACGAAAAAAAAAAATATCATCCCACTTTACATGTATGGGAGGTATTCTAAATAATTGTTTTTTTTTTTTTTTCAAAATTTTATTTTACTACTTTTTTGGCGTCATTAACGTGTATACTCATACCAAAGTACAACTTTCTAGTACAATAGTTTTTGAGCTAAACCGCGGACAGACGGACAGACAGACGGACATGGCGAAACTATAAGGGTTCCTTGTTGACTACGGAACCCTAAAAATTACCATTCTGCAATCCTTTTTCCTATAAACTTTAACTGTGCCAAATTCCAAACACTTCCGTTCGCGTATTTTTCTTAAAAAACGCAACAAAGTTTTTGTTTCACGTATTTATATATAGATTTATCATTTTTTTTTCAGTATATTCTAGTAATAATACTTCTTCATTCCAGTCTAATGAGTGATCAAGTATTGGAGTCTGGAGTGAGTGCAGTGGTTGCCCGATGCGAGTCTAGAGGGCAACTGTACGACGAGCAAGCAGAGATCCTCATCGCAGATATACACAGCGTCACTATAAAGGTTGGATATTGACAAGGACAACCAAACCTTTACTGATACTTATAATTAATTCAGTATTGTATACAAAAACCACTTTCATTTTGCCTTTAATGGATGGAATCGTGGCCTTATCTTGTCTGTAAACGTTAGACAAGCCAAATTAACTCCAATAAGCTTATTTGACCTATCTTTGTATTCTGGCCAATCAGCTTCATTTTAGACGAATTCATCTAGAATTTTAGACGAGTACCAATAACAATAATCTTAGAAGCACTTTCTAAATTCAATACTATTTTCGACATAATGCTTATTTTGACCCATTTTGGGCATCCGGATTAGTCAAGAAGCGTGATTTATAAGACATTCGTGTCTTCTTTCTTTCACAAGTGTTCACAATAATTTTAAAGCGTCAATAACCTAAAGGCTAAGGTGTCGGACTTGTAATCGAGATGCCACATCTCGAACTCTCCAGACAAAATCCTCCAAAATCCCTATTGCCGTGAACCGACTCCAGACAAAAGCATATTTAGCTTAGTTAGAAGGGTTAATTCCGTAATCGAATCGCAACCCACCAAATACTTATTATTGAGTAGTTCCGGTGGCCATCTGTGGTCTTCATCATCAGTTCCACTTCACCAAATGTTGCTTTTCAAGAACAACTGCACAAGTTACTACAAAAAATAACCAAATCGCTTTAGGTGTGCCTATAATATTTGAAGTTCCCTCGATTTCTCCATGATTCCGTCATCAGATCCTGCCGTGATGACAATGCGACCAATAAGAAAGTATGTTCTTTCAAACAAGAAATATTTTTTAAAATTGGTCCAGCCGTCTTTGAGCAATCGGGGAACATACATAAAAAACCGGTCAAGTGCGTGTCGGGCCACGCGCAGTGTAGGGTTCCGTAGTTTTTATAACAGCCAAGTGCGTGTCGTATTCGCTGACTGATCATTTCGTACCATGCTCTAACTAAAAGCCAAACTTGACTACCTAACTAATTTACTTCCTATACAAATCCTCACCTGATTCGACAATTTTGCACGGAAAGTTCTCCGTCAATTGTGGATCGATTTTGAAAATTATTTTTTCGTTTGAAATGGTATGCTCTTGAGGTAGTACCATTGTCACCAAATTAGAATTTGATGAAGGGATCCCATGGAAATCGAGGGAAGAAACCCTCAAATTTTAAAGGCAATAGTATAGCGATTTTGTATTTTTTATAGTAACTTGTGCATTTGCTCTCAGAAAGCACCATTTGGTGAAGCGGAAATGATGAAGAAGATCACAGATGGCCACCGGAACTACTCAATAATAAGTATTTCACGGGTTGCGATTCGATTACTTTAAAATGGTTGCTAAGCAATTTATGGTCGTCACAATGCGAATGGTGAAATGGAGCTGATGGTGAAATACCAGGAGAACTCCTCAACAATTAACGCCCCTGCATCGGGAAAAGCAATATTTTGTAAAAGGCGATAAGCAAGTTGACATTAGGCTATTGTAACTTAGATAAATTATAAACAGACCCACTAAAAAACGAGAAATAAAAACTTTTTAACAAAAAAAAAAAATCCGACCTACAAAAAACACTACAATGTGAAAAATAACTTCAATTTCAGAAGTCGGTGGCAAAAAACTAAAATACAGATCCAAAGACACCATCTTCTGAAATTAAAGTTATTTTTCACATTGTACCTAGTGGTTTTTTGGAAGTCGGTTTTTTTTTGTTAAAAAGTTTTATTTTAATAAAACTTATTTAAATATGAAACTAGCGCGATACAACTGACGCTTAGCGCCATCTATCGACATTTCTATGGAGTTGTTCGAAATTTTCGAGTCAAATAC
The DNA here is from genome assembly GCA_943138885.2 of Tholera decimalis. Taxonomy (NCBI): domain Eukaryota; kingdom Metazoa; phylum Arthropoda; class Insecta; order Lepidoptera; family Noctuidae; genus Tholera; species Tholera decimalis. Next base: position 24,347,869 of record OW964565.2, read on the forward strand.
AATTGGTCGACTATTACTCGTAAACTTGTAAAGCCCACTTATGTGTGATAGTTTTCCTTTAAACTTCGTTATATATAGGTACTACTGCCGTGTCATTTGAATTTATAACTATAACCGTTTAGTTGATAGAGGGGGGGGACACTTGACTCTAACCAAAATTGGTACTTTAAAGCTTGATAAGTCACGAACGGTTTGCTTAATCAGAAAACGGTCTTCCCTAACCCCTAATATTTTTGAAAGACCTATCCAACAATATCCTACACTATGGGAAGGACGAAAAAAAAATTATCATCCCACTTTACATGTAGGGGAGGTACCCTAAATAATTGTTTTTTTTTTTCAAAATTTTATTTTACCACTATTTCGGCATCATTAACGTGTATACTCATGCCAAATTACAACTTTCTAGTACCAATGGTTTTTGAGATAAACCGCGGACTGACGGACAGACAGACGGACATGGCGAAACTATAAGGGTTCCTTGTTGACTACGGAACCCTAAAAAATCCGACGAACTGAGAACCTCCTCCTTTTTTTGAATTCGGTTAAAAAGATGTACCTTGCTTCATGTGCATTCTTTAAGGATGCAGAATTATTGCGTTTCCCTTTTATTTTGACAATGGTATACACCGTGCGTGTTCTCCATAGCTAAAACAATTACGTATAAAGAATAAAAAATAATTCTTGCAAAAAAAAACTGAGTATCAAAACCCGCGTAGTCGTAGTATAATAATGCGTTCTCGATACGTGCGCTCGACTGTTGGGACGCGGAAAAAATTGACATAGGTCCTGCTCCGGCGGGCGCTCGCGCCGTACTTAATGGAGCTAGTTTGGGCAACGTTATTAATTGTAATTTAGAGCGTTTTTAAAATCATGTATAGGTAACGCCAAATAACTTGGCAAGAGTCGTTCAATGCGCAGAAGTCGATTTTTAGGTGTCAGCGGTTGTCAGCGGGACGCGGGGTATGACGTAGCGCAGCTTCGAGCGCGCGATTGGTGAGTCAGTAGTTCTCGTTCAATTTGCTCCCGAATATACTTGCGTATACGAAAGTTGTACCCTTTGTTTTTGTTACAAGTTGTTGTTTTAAATTTATTTTTTGTTACATTGATTACAATGCCAGGACCAAATACCGTTTTACGCAGACTATTAAAACGTTAGAAAGAACAGTTAGACACTATAGTTAAGGAAGGTTAAAATTCCGAATTCGTCACTGTCTTTAGGACACCGGGAAAAAAGAAGAATAAAAGGGGTAGCAGGTTTATAAACTAATTGTGCCGACGAGAACATATTATTTTTAATGTTTTTTTTTAAATGCATTTTTTTCACTTTTAAATGTATTTATGTATTATATCTATTTTATTTACAATACCGAATTAACGAATGAATTCCTCTTCTTTCTTTAACATTCTTCTGAACAGATATGATTAAAAAAATATGATGGCAATAACCATAGAATAATGGCAAGCAGTAAAAGTGACCACTTTTTTCTTCCACTAAGTGCACGATGCGCGAACTTACCCTCAGCCTCACTACACCAAAACCTTGCCAAGTTATTTGGCGTCATCTATAATTCTGCCCTGCACTATCTAAAAGTCCGTTAAGCCACAAAAGGTCATTATTCACTTTTTAATGTATACTTAAACTACTTTCGATTCTCTATCTTTTAGTCTAAGAATCATTTTCCTACGATTAATAGTTTTTGAGATATAGCAATTTTGCTGAGCAGTTAAACAAAATATTTTTTTTTTCACTTCCTTTGTTAAAAAGTGACTAAACCACAATACTTGTATATACAATCTGCTGGAAGAAATTTCTTAAGAAATAAGCAGTACCTTTGTACTCAGATATTATAATTATGTTTATCTTAATGTATTTTACTGTGTGTACATAAATAATAAAATAAATAAATAAATAAATACAATACTAAAATATAATACAATACTAAAAGATACTTTTATTTACTTTAAAAAAACCTCACATATATTGTGCATAGAAGCTATGCCCACAAAAAAAATTACCATCATCCTAGCTAGCGTAGTTTTGTAGAAAAATCATTTCCCACTTATTTCTACGTTTACTCGAAAAATAATTTTTGGGGTTAGCGGCTTTTTAGTTAGTGTAGGGCAGAATTACAAAATTACATACATGACCGCATTGTCATAAAAACTATTTATTTGAATTCTTCACAGAACTACTTTTGGTAGATTACAAAGCGATGCAGATGTTTTAAGTAAATGTTAACCGATAAAAAACTTCATTAATAATTGATCTATTCCGGACATGTATTTTAAAATTTCAAAGTATGACGTAAGATGGTAAAGCTGGCGATTGAAATCTTAGAAATTTGCGAGAAAACGCAAAATGGCTCTTAACAAAGTAGTGCACGGCACGAACAACGATGGTACACTGTCAAAGGCCACGCCCACTCGATGACGTCAGGACCTAGTTGAAAATCACAGTGCACCGTTGCTTAGGCTTACCTCTTTATATTTGCTCCGTGGCTATAACAATCCATCCATCCAATCCATTAATGAACATAACCTAGCCAATGACTAGGTTATGTTCATTAATGGATGTCCATAACTAGGTTATGTACATTACTGGATGGCCACAGCTGGTTTTGGCTGGAGAAAAAACTATGTTTTTTATGTGTTAAATAAATTGATACCAGCGTTGTAGTATCTCACGCGTAACACTAGAAATATTGAATAAGGATAGGACTTTGCCCTTTTAGTAAGTTTAGTGTTGAAACTATCACCATATAGGTGAGATTTCAGAAATACCATAATTTTTTTTCTTATACTGTCCATAATAGGGGTATTTACCCTACATACCTTTTTTTCATTAATTGCTTACTAACTACAAACTTTTTCAGATATCCTGTTACCTAGTATGCCGCAACGTGAGTAGTGCGTACATTCTCGCTGCACGTAACGACCGCACGAATGACCTCCGGCGCATCTTGCAGGAGGCCGAACGACTCGGCAATGACCAAGTCAGGAACGCCTGCCTCAAACGACTCACCTCCAAAAATGTTTTATAATAACCAAATTAATGACTATACACGTCGAAAGCCACTAAAACGCATCTTGTTTCTGTTCAATAAATACAAAGCGATCATCATGCAAATACTCAAATGACGGATCGTCATTCGTCGCCACCATTTGTTCGGCGATACTGAGAAGCAATTCGTAATTGTTTTTGCCGCGTCGCGTTTTTATGTGTGGTAACCCCCGAAGGTCTTTGCCCCGACAGAAGGCGCTGTCTGAATTTGCCTTACAAATGAACTGAACGATCGCGTATTATACAAGGTGTTTCTTAAATCCCATAACTCTATGATATCAATGAGACCATATCAAAGAATCAACTGGTATAAGAATCATATTTTTTTGTTTTCATTTTTCATACAAAATAATTCGACAGTCACGATTATTAATGTAATACACCCTTACGTGAACTATGACAACGTTGTATTTTCGTAACTTAAAATATGAATGGTTGGTTTGAATGAAAATGAGTTACTCGTATTTCAATTTCAATCAATGAAACTTAGTTGCCTACATGCATCAAGTCTAGTTTTAGTATTTTGATGAGAGATCTTCGAAACTATGCATTTTTGGACCACTTATTCCAGGACGTTTTGTTTAGTAGAATATAACCCTAGAGTTATGGGATATAAAATACATTGTATAAGACAACTTTATCCTAGACAGTTTTAATTGTAAAGTTCAACAAATAAAGGATTAATAAATGTGGGGATGCAGGGTTTATTGGGGCCAAGTTGAAAAATCCCTTGCATCTATATTCACTGGTCACCTACGTTTTTTGGACTTTCATAATATGGAAAGAGTTGAAATGTAAATAAATATTCAATTTGGGTGCTTGTATCTATAAGAAGTCATGTATAAATAGCATACGGGAATTAAATAATTAGACCTTAGGTCTTTATCAATATTGCAGGTGAACTATGTAGATTGTACATATTCATGAATCATTTTGTCATGGCATATAAAAAATGCTTCAGGCTTTTTAAACTTAAATTGGAATTTGGTACTCAGATTTGAAAAGGTGCAAAAATGCTACTGCATTGTTAATAGTGATACTGACATTTACATTTAAATGCATTTAATATTACCTTATCTTTTGGTGTCATGGGACAGTTTTTATTTCATAACCAGTATTATTTCTGATGGGATGTTTATTAAATTAAAGATTAATTCATATAAATAATTTAAAATGTAATATATTTTGATATAAAGTGATATGACTATAAGTAACTATCATATTTTTTAAATTCAGATATTATTGATTGTATTAATTACAAACTATTGGTCTCATATTGTGATATCATTGTAATTGTTAACACTCATAATCTTCAACTCATGTTATTCTATTCCATATTAAATAAAGTTTTCATGACTATTTTCTGCACTTTTATTATTATTCTCTGCTTATTTCAGAAGCTTTCTCAATAGAACATTTGGTTAATAATGTCACTGTACAATGTTGCATATAATAAAACAGTAAAAAGTGTGTCTGTAAATTGAATATATTTACAATAAAATAATTGAGGGGGGCTTAAAAACAGGAAGAGTGTGAAAATTTAAAATAAAATGTCTGTCTGTTTGTACACATTAATTTCTGAAACTACTTGACTGATAATTAGAATTAAACTATTATTGTTACACAGTCAGGGCAACACAGGCTATAACCTTTTGCAGAACTTAACCCATGAGTGAATCCACAGGCAAAAGCTAATAGTATAAAATAAATATAAAAGCACTGCTGATAAATCTTTATTAGGAGAATATAACACAAAGTATGAATGATATAAAAATCAGGTGCATTGGACAGATGGTCAATGACTGCGACTGCATCACTAGCAACTGCAGGCAAGACTCCAACTCTTCAGATCTCACAGAGAGAGAAGAGCACACTTCAATGGACCTCCTCCTACCAGCTAGGACTTCACGGTGGTGTATTAAATAGCAAAGTTCACATTTTGTTCATAACACTAGATTGCGCACTTAATTTTCAGTCTTGACACATTGTCTGCTTCAAAGCGTGATTACTGTGTAGCCATCGCTTTCTTCTTCGGCTTTTTCAAACGTTTTAATCCATTAACACTTGTTTTTAGTAAATTGGAATATGCAGTACTGAATGTTTCCACGTCTCTTTGCTCTACTACTGTGGATATTTTTTTACTCTTTGATTGTGCCCGTACCAAACATTTGTATTCTGGATTTTTCACTACTGGCTTTCCATCACGAGGTTCCGGTTTAGTACGACCATCATCTGAGAAAGAAATAAAACATGTTTTAGAATAATGAAATATTACAAGTCCTTAATTCTTAATAAATTATTCTTGACCAAGTAAACTTACATCTTTTCATAGTCATAGTTACTGATCCTGCAGTACGAGCTTTTTGAAACAATTTTGTCAGCTCTACAAGAAACTGAAAACAAGAATTGCTTTACAAATAGTACCGACAAATTATATGAGAAAAATTGCAGATGTGAACAATGCTTACCTCATCATTACCCAATAAAACCATGTTTTTAGTTGGTACTAAATATTTTTGATGTTACTTAATTACTTTTATAATTAATGTGCACTATTATCTTCTGAACAAATAGCACATTTTACGAATAAATTATTTGAACCATTTTACAAATACCACTACGGTACACGGTACGGGACACGTTGACAAGACAGTTATGACATTTCAGATTAATGTTGTCACTTCATGGTTTATTTTTTCATCATTGCCAGGTTTAAAGTAAATCGACTAAACTATTACATTACAGGTATATACCTAATAAATAAATATATTTATTGTATCAAAAATACATGTTCTTCTTCTTCTCTGGTTTGGTTTCCACATTTATTCTCTGCATTGTCCGTGAGCCATGTCGGCCGTCACTCCATCCAGCCAACCTCCCTCCAGAAGCAAATCACGTCTCTCGGTCTATTCAGGATGTCTGTAAGGTATGTTTCCGTATGTCGGTGATTCCCGTGCACTCTAGGAGCACGTGTTCCATTGTTTCCTCCGTCTCCATGCATGCCCTGCACAGGGGACTACCTGTTGTGTGGTAGTGTTTGTTTAGTGAGGAGTGCCCGATGATGGTCCCCACCATCATTCACAGACTTCTTCTGTCCAGGTGTAGGAGGCTACCAGAACTAACCAGGTGGTTAGTTTTTTATCTAGATTTGGCATCGCCTCCTTGGACTGCCTGCAGCCTGATGCTGAGGACCACCATTTCTGGGCTCGATCGTGTGTATGTTCTTTTAGCCATGTGCGCAGCTGGGTGAAGGGGAACGGCACGATGGACTTAGGTCCGAAAACCGTCGTGCCGGACACCCTCCCGGCCAGCCCGTCCGCCGCATCATTGCCTAGTGATTCGCTGTGCCCCTTTATCCATTGCAGTGTCACAATGTTGCGGTTTTTGACTGCCGAGCGTTGCAACGCGCTGTGACATTCTACTGATTCAAGTATAAACTTGGACGTAATATAATTTTTCCCTAGGGATTGAAGTCTTCTATGGCATGGATTGCTTGGATAATGGCCACACATTCCGCCTGGTAGACGGTGTTGAACTTTCCAAGCGGTCTGGATATATTTATGTTGAGATCGTTGGAGAAATCTCCAACTCCAGTTCCAGCGATTGTCTTTTAGCCGTCGTTGTAGATCCTTAGCTCCTTGGGCTCTGAGTTCTCTGGCTCTGGCATGAGCTGTGTTTGGTAGTTTTTTGAAAGTGGTGCGTCCTTGCAGTCTTACCATAGGGTACAGTTATCAGGGGTTGTTGTTTGACTGAGTTCTCCATGATGCGTGTGTGTTTGATCCCCAGTTTGAGCTACCAGGGCAGCCTCCTCCCGCACTATGAGATGTAGTGGTGGGAGGCCCAGCATGGCCTGTAGGGCGGCAGTGGATGCAGTTCTCACCCAAGTAACACTGTCTTGGAGGTTTAAAACAAATCTGTCTATTGACAGTCTATTCATGGTTAATCTATACTAATAATATAAAGCGGAAAAGTTTGTTTGTTTGTTTGTTTTCTTGAACGCGCTAATCTTCGAAAGTACTGGGTGGATTTGGATGCAATTTGGTATGGAAGTAGCTTGAAGCTTGAGGAAGGTTATAGGCTACTTTTTACGCGACTGCAAAAAAGGAGACTTATAGAATAGAGACCGTGATAGAATCCACGGGAGTGAAGCCCCGCGTGAGTACTACTAATTAATAAAGCCTAAAGGTACCTAACTTGAAATAACTTTATAGATAATATGATATATTTTAAGATAAAATATTCTATTTTATCTATTGGTACTCTTATCTTTGCTTATAAACAGACTTAAGTCTAGATAAAATACTTTAATAGATGTTTTTCAATGTCTCAAAAAATTATAGTGACAACGTGTTTTTTTTTCCTTAAAACGGCTTAAGTGTATTTTACATTAAATATTTGAATTGGATGATTTTATGCAATGGAGACAGTAAAAAAATTAAAAGGTCTGGTGGCTTTCGTCGAAAAATCGGCAAATATTTAAAATGGAAGAAAAATAAAGAAGAGTTGCAAAATGATTCAGATTCAGAATCGAAACATCCTAGTAACTTCCTCCAAAACGCGTGAAATTGTGCTACGACAGAAGATACAAGTTACTAGATAATCTTAAACCACTCATAAATCTGTTTTGTTTTGTTCTCATTTTGTTCTGTCGTTTTTCTAGTAAATTTTATGTTGACGCCATTTTAATTGCTTAATTTTGCTTTGTTACATATTTTTTTAATTGATTTTCGTTACATATTTTTAACCGACTTCAAAAAAAGGAGGAGGTTCTCAATTCGTCTTGAACTTTTTTTTTATGTATGTTACCTCATTACTCGCAGATGGTTGGACCGATTTGGAAAATTCTTTTTTTGTTTGAAAGGGTATACATTCTAGTTGGTCCCATTGTCGTCACGTTTGGATCTGATGATGGGATCATTGAGAAATCGAGGGAACTCTTCAAATATTATAGGCACACCTATAGCGTTTTGGGTATTTCTTATAGTACCTTGTGCAGTTGCTCTCGAAAAGCACCATTTGAGGAAGTGGAACTGATGATGAAGACCCCAGATGGTCTGATCTTATTTTAATTTGATATAAACTGCTTGTTTTAGAGTCAATACAGATAATATTGCAAACAGTTGGTGATGTGGTACACTTTTTAAGTGGACAGTAAAAATCACAAATATGTGATACCTATTTCCCCATAATTGTATTTTTCCGATGAATTACACATGTAGCGCGGAAAAGGGTCCACCCTCGTTTGGCTTTTGCTGAAACCCCGCGCTTATACATGTAACATGGAGGAGTGGGGGTGAGGCACCATGGAGTCATTCCAGACCCATGGTTCCACTTTGCCTCAGCAGGGGCTTACCCAACCTGCTGGGGGATGTCGGTTCGGGCCCCGACCGGCGGACTCTGGGCTAGGGGGACATGAGGGCGCCAACCCTCATGTCGGTACACGAGTGGCAAGCGAAGCTGTGAACTGTGCCACAGCCGACACCTCTCAACCTCCGGGGGTGTCTGCAAATCGGCAAGGAGGGTGCACTAGACTTCACTTATATGAATGTTTCTCTGAAGAAAGTAAAAAAAAGAGGAAAAGCGGCTCACCCGAAGATCTCACTTATTCAGAATTAGTGAAAATAATTATCCGGGAACTTGGACCTAATTTAAAAGCTTTGTCATCAAATGACACAAAGATACTTATTGACAAAATCAGCTTTTTCCTTACTAATACGATGAAAATGTTCAGGGCTTGCAAAAGCAATAAAAAGCTCTTCAAAAAAAGGCATAAGACATATTTAGAAAAGTCTTTTATTGATGACTTACCAGATCATTTGAAATGTCATACCCACGATCCACACGAGACCACTAGCGTGTCTATTTGTCTTGAGCCTGAGCCTTCTCCAAGTCGGACCTTCAGGCAGTTCTCAGAACAGAAGTTTAGGCTACAGACAGGAACTAAGGTCGAAGAAACGCATGGAGGAATTCATGCAAAATGAGCCGCCAGCCAAACTCATCAAAGGTTTTGTTTCGGCGATATCAGCTCCGCCAGAAAATAAAATGACACAGTTATTCAGTTATGTCTTGAATCGCTAACCCGGGCTTCGGAGGTTTACAAAAAAATATCATCAGAACCACAACTCTATACTCCCGAGGAGGCTTTGGGAGTGATGATCGATAGAAAATTCAGCGTGGAAACCTACAAAGACAGACAACGGGATCTGATAAGTCGGGGTTACCCAGTTCTGGCAAGAAAAGCATGTTATCCTACAGAAGAAATAAATTTGTCAGATGTTGAAGCATCAGTTTCTTTGAAAGGGCTGCTGACAAACACCTTAAAAAGGATAGTGCAAAATAGCGAAGAGAGCTTTACGGAATTTTGCGACCACAAAAAAATAACAGAATTGAATTGTGTGTTTGAATGATCTTGGGGATTTGACGGCAGCACTGGATAGTCATTTTATAACAAAGCTTCGATCGATCTGGTCAGGACCCTCTTGCTAATGAAAATAGCCTGTTTGCCACCACTTTTGTGCCGTTGCGTATTCAAGCTGATAAAAGTTACGCAATCTGGCTTAATCCAACACCCCAGTCATATCATTTTTGCCGCCCCTTACGCATCCAGTACAAAAAGGAAACAAGTGATTTGATTCTCATTGAGAAGGCTTGGGGAGAAGACCAGATAAGAGATTTAACACCTATAACTATACAGACAACTAAAGGGTACACAATAAGTTTTACTTACAATTTAACATTGAGTATTATAGATGGAAAAGTCTTAAACATAATCACCGGAACCTCCTCACAATTACGATGCCCCTTCTGTAAGTTGACATCTAGCAATTTTAATAATTTGGAAATGTGCTATTCTAAACCTACTATAAAAGTAAATATGAAATACGGCATAAATCTTGCATGCATGCTTGGATTCGTATTTTTGAGTTTTTATTACATCTCGGTTACAAAAATGATCCAGCTGTGCAGAAATGTCGAATCAATAAAAACACTGCAGAGAGCCGCATAGTGGACGAACGAAAAAGACGAATTCAGGGCGAAATAAGGAGCAAAATGGGATTATTGGTGGACATAGTGAGTCCTAACGCAGGTACCACTAATGACGGCAATACTGCTCGAACTGCTGTGTCAGATGAATACCGTAATATGTTTGCAGACATTTTAGGACTCCAATCTTGGCTATTAGATGACCTATATAATATCCTGGTCACAATAAATTGTGAGTTACCAATAGACTCCACCAAGTTTGGCACCTATTGCAAAGCAGTAGCGGAAAAATATGTCGCGTCATATAGCTGGCATCCAATGACGGTGACTGTTCACAAAATTCTAGTGCACGGTCAAGAGATCATTGATTCCAATATCCTTTCGGTAGGCATGCTCTCCGAACAAGCAGCTGAATCAAGAAATATATTCTGGCGTAGAGACAGAGAGCAACATTGCCGGAAAATGGACAGGAAAAGAACCATGCTTGATCTCTTTCACCGTGCGTTAGAGTCATCAGATCTGGTGATTTCAATGCTTCGCTTCCATCGTCGACAAAAGTTTTCTCGGAGTCTTCCTCTATCAGCTGCCGTGCGAAGTCTGCTGAAGGCTGTTGATCATGACAAAACAGACTTGCATGCACAAGAAGACGAACATGCAGTTGAGCTAGAGTTGTCACAGGAGGATGACAATCTGATGATGAGAATCTAATAATCTTAAGTAATGAAGCTAATCTAATTGAGTAAAATAATATGGTTGTAAAAAAAATATTTAAGTAAATTTTTCTTGTACATAAATTTTCTTGTAAATAAAATATCAAACGTTAGTGTAAATACATTTGTTAGCACCCCCTACTTATCTCAATCGGTCGAGAAATTATAGGTACTTTAATTTTGTATGGCGGCCATCTTGTTTTTCGCCATTTTGAAAAAATAATGGTGATTCGTCAAATTGCCAAAGTAGCTGATCATTTTTAGTTTCAACACCGACGCACCAAGTCTTACCGTTTCAGCGGGCAGCCGGTCCGCTCCCTGATGCGGAGCAGATCTTCAGGATCTCGAGGTTTTCCCATACCCACCGGATGGGTCCGACCAACTTCCCCATTCATCATTTTCACCCCATTGCTCCTTCTGGGAGAGCAATTATGTCAATCAGTGAGTCAGTCAGTAGTAATGTAGCTTTTCAACCGACGACCAAAAGAGGAGGTTATCAATTCGACGCATATACACTCTTTTGCAAAAAAAGCGGGCACCTAAGGAAATTTACGTTCTAAGGTCGATTTGAGTTACTTAAATGAAATTTATTGCTTTGACGTAGTCTGTATACTTATAATCGTGTAAATTAATGCGCGTAAAGTGAATTCGGGTAATTAAAAGAAAAAAAACGACGGATTCTTTAAAACCGATGTACACGCCCAAACAATAAGAAGTGGTCGGCAATAAAGACAAGATTTTTTTTTACTTTTTTTAATTAAATAAAGTTACAAATGTAAAAACCTAATAACGAGTGTGACCTCCTCTTGCCAAAATCACAGCTTTAATCCTTCTGGGCATGCTTTCCACGATGTTTTTAATAACGTTTTGAGGAATACGTTCCCACTCTTCTGCAATGACTCTTTTTAGCTCCCTGATGTTTTGTGGAGCAGGTTGCACTGATCTTACCCGTCTCTTTAGAACATCCCAGACATGCTCAATTGAATTGAGGTCAGGACTTCGAGCTGGCCAATCTAAAAGACGGATCCCAACTTCTTGCATGTACGCTTCCACGTCGCCAGAACGGTGCGGGCGAGCATTGTCGTCCATAAAAATGGAATCTTCCCCAAGTGCAGTCAATGTGGGTTGTGCATATGGAATTAGGACTTCCATTATGTACCGGTGTGCATTTAATGTTCCATTTTCTATGAACACTAACTCCGTACGCTCCTTCGAATTAATTGCAGCCCAAAACATAACGGAGCCTCCGCCATAAGGAGTGATTTCTTCGAAACACACTTCTGCATAGCGTTCCCGTGGTCTTCGCAGCACTCGCCGGCGTCGGTCCTCTCCACACAAAGAGATTCTAGCTTCATCAGAAAACAATACTTTATTCCAGTCCTCCAGAGTCCATGAAGCACAGTTCCGAGCAAACTGAAGTCGAGCAACACGGTGCTCACGGAGTAATTTAGGGCTCCGAGCTGGGCGGTAACTCCTGATATTGGCAGCCAAAAGCCTCCTCCTGACCATCCACAAGCTAACTTCTACTCCTCTTACTTCTTCAAGGCTCTTCTTCAGGTCCACACTTGACGCTTTACGATTCCGCAACGCCTGTCTCGCCAAAAAGCGGTCATCTCTTGGTTCTGTGCATCGTTTTCTTCCCGAACCGGGTCTTCTTTTGACCGAACAGGTCTCTTGATACCGTTGCCAAGTCCTCTGGACAGTTGAACGACTCACATTTAGCCGCTGAGACACGTAAGTTTGCGAACAACCTTCTTCAAGTAGGGCTACAATTTGACCGGTCCTTATCGCTTTATCACTCATATCAAAAAGTGGTATTTAATGTAAAAAGAAAGATTAAATTGTTTAATTTGCAGAAAATATCCAAAAAGTTTTAAAATATCGTAATCAGTTAAAAATCATTTCAGCAATTCGCGCCATTAGTAAAGCAATTTTAGAATAATCCACAATAATCATTATTTTTCTTTTATTAATTTCAAATATTAAATTTGGAACGTAAAGAATCATGCCAGGATGCTTCAAATAACATGCCAATACATCGTCAAATTAATAAAACCTATTTCTTGTTCTTCTTCATTGAAGTAGAGAAAAAAATCTAAAGTGCCCGTTTTTTTTGCAAAAGAGTTTATATATTTTTTTTATGTATGATCACCGATTATTCGAAGACGCCTGAACCGATTTGGAAAATTCTTTTTTTGTTTGAAAGGGTATATATACTTCGAAATTGGTCCCATTGTCACCAGGTCAGGATCTGATGATGGGATCCTGGAGAAATCGAGGGAACTCTTCAAATATTACAGGCACACCTATGGCGTTTTGGGTATTTCTTATAGTAACTTGTGCAGTTGCTCTCAAAAAATACCATATGGGGAAGTGGAACTGATGATGAAGACCACAGATGGCCGCCGAACCTACTCAATAATAAGTATTTCGTGGATTGCGATTCGATTACTTGAATATGGATGTTAAGCACTTTATGTTCGTCACAATGCATATGGTGATGTAGAACTGATGGTGAAGTACCAGGAGAACTCCTCAAAAATTAACGGCCCAGCATTGGGAAAAGCAATATATTTTTACCATTTTTACCATATAATAAATCTCATGTTTTTTTTCACTTGTTTGTTTTCTTTTAAAGAGCAAGCTGACCTGACCTTATTTTTTCAGAAATAAAATGTGTGAGATAAAGTAGAGTTAGTATGTAGGTACTTCAAGTTTAAGCATACCAGCGCCTGTAGCATGAGATCAGTGAGAGCGATATACAGCCTTGACCGAAAGTATTAGGCACCCCTATAAAACACGCGCAACTAATAAAGTATAACAAAAACAGAGTTATCTGTTAAACAATACTCTACGTGGTGTATTCAAACATTAAATAAAACAATAGATAAGGTATTTTAAGCTCGAGGTGCCATAAAACACCTGGGTCGAAATTAGTGAGAAATGGCATTTTTGTGATTGAAGTCTGGCTTTATTGCACCATAACTTTATCCACACAGCGATTTGGGCCTTTCCGCCATAACAATAGTTGAAGTACACAAAAAAACCTTTCCAATGATATATCGCTAGTTGTTATTGGTTCCTAGGCTGGCTTCCATACATTTTTGCCCGTCCTCCTTTAGGGTTTTCACAGTAAAGTCACATCGAAATGTCCTTTTTCATTAATTATTTTTTTGTATGGCAAATCTAAAGAAACGGTGTGCGAAATTACCATAGCTGAACGTAGCATAAATAAATAAAATTTGAATACAAAAACAATTAAAAACATGTTTTTATTATATAAAAAAACTTTTTACCAAAAAATTAAACCGACTCCCAAAAACACTGCAAAGTGAAAAATAACTTTAATTTCGGTAGTCGGTGTCTTTAGTTTTGTATTTTTGTTTTTGGCACCGACTTCCGAAATTAAAGTTATTTTTCACTTTGCAGTGTTTTTGGGAGTCGGTTTAATTTTTTGGTAAAAAGTTTTTATTTCACCCTTTTTAGTTGGTCGATTTTTAATTTACCTAGTTAAAAGAGACTAAATGTCAACTACTTATAACCTTTTACAAAATATTGCTTTTCCCAATGCTGGGCCGTTAATTTTTTAGGAGTTCTCCTGGTACTTCACCATCAGCTCTAAATCACCATATGCATTGTGACGAACATAAAGTGCTTAACATCCATATTTAAGTATTCGAATCGCAATCCACGAAATACTTATTATTGAGTAGGTTCGGCGGCCATCTGTGGTCTTCATCATCAGTTCCACTTCCCCAAATGGTATTTTTTGAGAGCAACTGCACAAGTTACTATAAGAAATACCCAAAACGCCATAGGTGTGCCTATAACTTGTGAGTACAATCTATGCAGAAAAAATTCTTTTGTGATTTGGTGGATTTGAACTCGTGACACTCAGCGCTTACTAGGAGTGACGGCGCCTTACACCACCGCGCCAACCTGTCTCGAGTGCGGCACGGCGAAATACGTCTTCAGTATCTGACGCTCTGTGACGTATGACCGTTCGCCCGGTACCACGATACTCAACGACAATTTGAGCAATAATAGTTGGAATTATTTTAGTGAGACATTGTTCTTGCAGTGTACTTTTTTTCCCCCGTTACTCGATCAGAACCTCGGGTAATAATGCTGCGTTCGCCTAATAAAACAAGTTCAAACCCTGATTTGAGAACAAGCTCGGAACCTGATCACGGAGTGACATGTCGAAAACGAAAACAGCCCGAATGCATATTCACAGAAAATTTAAATTCGCTTGCTGCTGAGCTTCGGTCGACTTTGAGCTCATTTCGAACCGATGTAGACTCAAGTTTTACCGCTATCAATTCTAATATCACTAGTATGAAAAGTGACTTAGAACTTCTGACTAAGCATACCCTAGAGATACGCAACGATATCAACAGCCTGCGTGCCGAACAGGAGCTTTTTAAACAGCAGATGGCAGCACAAGTCGGCACGAATAAAGAACTGACGGAACGCATCGACACGTTAGAAGTTTCTCTTCAGTTCGCCTCTAATCAATGTGACGATAACACGAAAAAGATCTCCACTTTGGAAAATCGTCTTACCTCTACTGAGCGCACCGATAACCTAGTCATCGAGCTGGAAACCAAGATCGACACTTTAGAACAGCAAGCAAGAAATTGTAATATAGAAATATGTAACGTCCCGGAGAGGCGAGGGGAGAATCTGATCACTATTATGAACTCAATTGGGGAAAAAATTAAATTTCCGATTACACAAACTAATATTGTTTCAGTTCATCGTGTACCCCAAAAAATTCCGACCAAAACGTCACACAAAAACATTGTGGTAAGATTCTCTTCCGTGCTTTTCCGCGACAATGTACTTAGTGCATATCGATTAGTTAAGGGATTGAAAACCGATCAAATCGGCATTACAGGTACTTCACAAATTTTATACTTAAATGAACATTTAACACTAAAGAAAAAATTTTTTTTTCGTGAATGTCGCTTGGAAGCTAAAAAATACAAGTTTAAGCATTGCTGGGTTAAACATGCTACAATTCTGGTACGCCAGACCGACACATCAGCAATTCTTGCTATTCGAAATAAAAACGATTTTCATAAATTTAAAGCCACTAATGACTAAATTATGGACCTTATTAATTACTAATATTCCTAGATGTCTCATAGTTCTGTTTACTTATTGCTTAGCACACAATATTTTACTCGACTATATATACTATTTTTTATCAATCACTCTAAGTTCAAGCGAATCCGATATATTGTACATCCCAAATTATTGTTATTCTTTTTTTATCAGCTTCTTATTTTTAAAACTTGGTTTAGCGATAGCATCTCTATATATTCATGTAGCTTTTAGTAATCATTTGATAACTTATCCTTGGTCCAATGGCTGACTCACTATGTATTTACTATCAGAATTGTAGAGGTATACGTAGCAAACTTCAGACTATCTTTATGAATATTTTATGTAATACATACGATATAATAGTTTTAACTGAAACATGGCTTATACCAGACATAGCTGACTGTGAGGTGGTAGACCAACGTTATAACGTGTTTCGCTGTGACCGTGATCGTGACGCCACAGGTAAACGGGAGGGTGGAGGAGTTCTTATTGCCATCTTACGCACATTACAACCAATATATATAAATAATACTATAAGCAACACTTTACATAACTGCATAGAATTTCTGTTTATTCAATTACCTAGCCGGGACCGTGCGAAGCGACATTTTATTAGCGCGGTATATATACCACCAAACACGACTGATGACATCTATATGGCTTACTTGGACTTGCTGTCCAGAATGTTATGTAATCCTATGATACATTGTTTTTATATTATTGGCGATTTCAATCTACCTTCTGTAGATTGGTCTTTCAATAGCAGCGGTACATGTGACCAACCTTGTGAAACTCATTCGTCATTTACTAGTAGGTACTTGAAAAATTTTATTTCAGAAATTGACGCCACACAATATCATAAGTTCACTAATGTTAACACAAGAACATTAGATTTAATAATCTCTAATGAACATTGTTATGTCTATCAACCTAGCGACTATTTAGTGCCTGTTGATCATCATCACCCGCCATTTTGTGCCGTAACATCTCCAAATGTGAAACACTCATACCTGAAACGTAACCCAATTCACAAACTGAATTATAACAAATGTGATTACGACCAAATAAAAAAAGATTTATCCTATATAGATTGGAACAGTTTATTTGAAAACTTGCCAGCACAAGAGGCTGTCAAAACATTTTATGATAAATTATTTGTCATCATTAGAAAACATGTTCCTCTCAAATCACACCGGACTTCTAATTTTACTACCTGGTTCACACGACCACTTATAAATTTATTCAAAAATAAAAAAAATGCATGGACTAAATGGAAAATTTACAAAAACATATCCGACTATGAGCAATTTTCTCTTTTACGCCGTAGATTTAATAAAGAATGTCATAAATGTTATTCTAATTACATAAAAAATGTTGAAGATAATGTGCATAAACATCTAAAATACTTTTGGGGCTATATATCAAACAAACGCGACAACACAGGTATTCCAACCACTGTAAAATTTAAAGACACATTTAGTAGTGACCCTTGGGACACCTGTAGGCTATTCTCAACATATTTTCAATCAGTATATGAACCATCAACATTTGACATTCATAAATGGCAACCACCTCATAAGTATCATACTGATAGTGAAATAATCAACAGTATTTACATAGAGTCGTCGAAAGTTAGCAAAGAACTAAAATCTTTAGACTCTTCGAAAGGTGCTGGACCCGATGGGCTTCCACCTTCATTTCTAAGACGTGTTGCAGACGAGCTATGCAATCCTTTACATCTCTTGTTTAATAAGTGTATCACCGAGGGCGTTTTCCCTGATGAATGGAAAACAGGTTTTCTAACTCCTGTCTTTAAAAAAGGTTCCAAAAATGATGTCGAAAATTATCGACCTATCACAATTCTACCCACCTTGTCGAAGCTTTTTGAAAGACTGGTTTATAATGAGATTTACCCGATCTTGCATAAGCTTATAATTCCACAACAGCATGGATTCGTCCGGCGTAGATCTACTTATACTAATCTACTTACTTTTATTAATAACATTTTTGAAAACATGGACAATCGTGTACAAACAGATGCAATATATACTGACTTCCAGAAAGCTTTCGACAAGGTGGATCACGAAATACTCTTACGTAAGATAGCCTTTAATGGAATTCGCGGAAATCTGCTTCGGTGGTTCACTTCATACATAACAAACCGTACTCAAAGTGTTGTTATCAATGGGTATCAATCTGAAAAGATATCTGTCACATCCGAGGTCCCGCAGGGCTCAATTCTAGGTCCATTATTATTTACCATCTTCATTAACGATATTAATGCTTGTTTTAAACACTCCCAATATTTACTTTATGCAGATGACTTAAAAATCTATAAAACAATAAAAAGTATCGAAGATTGTGAATTACTACAAAGTGACCTAGATAGACTGTCCAGTTATTGCACCACTAATAAATTATCACTTAGCCTAACAAAATGTAACTCAATAACGTTTACGAAAAACAAAATTCAGCATATTTATAGCTATCATCTGCTTAGTACAAAGTTAACAAGAGTGCACTCACTGCGCGACCTCGGTGTGATATTGGATTCTAAACTACATTTTGATGCCCACATAGAGAACATTATTAATAAAGCGCTCAAAATGTATGGTTTCGTTATGCGAAACAGCAGGGATTTCAAGCGTCCGTCAACTTACAGATATTTATATATATCTTTAATAAGACCGTGTCTGGAGTTCGCTACGATGATTTGGAATCCCTATTATAGTAAATATAGTGACTCCATTGAAAGAGTCCAACGTAAATTTCTACAAGCTCTGCATTACAGATGCTATCGCAGCCATAATTCTCATGATGCTTTACTGAAAAAATACAAACTTTTACCATTACAATCCAGAAGGCTACTACTCGGAGTAATGTTCCTACATGGCGTTGTGCATAATAAATATGATTGTTCGGAATTAATAAATAAGCTATGTTACATCGTCCCGAGGACAGTAATGCGCAGACAAGTGCGTCCATACCGCTTACTTAGCATCCATTGAAACCGTGTATGCAACTCGAATGCTGGTCGCCGCGCTCCTTTGCGCCAACTCGTGGATTCTTATAACTCTCGATTTGAGCACATAGACATTTTTAATCTCTCTGATATAAAATTTAAGCAATCTATAGTTGAAACTCTTTTCAGTAGTTAATAGTTATTTGTTATACACGAGTGCAAAGTTGCTTTTTAACCGCGTGCTCAATTTTGATGACCGAGCAAGCGAAGGATTCTAAAATTGAATCACGAGTGCAGCGAGTGATTCAGAAATTAGAATCCTGAGCGTTAGCGAGGGAATCAAAAGAGCACGAGGTGAAAAATCTTTGCACTCGAGTGCAACACATAACTTTTCATCCCACCTCAGCGAGGAAATGACTAAATCCAAAAAAAAAAAATGGCGTGCAAAGCAAATTACAAAAAGTAAGTACACCAAGAAGGTTCCAGAGTCTGAGTTTTTAACAAATTAAAAAAAGTTGTATGATAAATTCGGCCCCATGAAGGTAGAAGCAAATAGGTTTAATGATGTTTTGAATTCACAAACTTAGTACACACGATGTTCTAAATTCAATTTACTTTATCCTCTAGCGGATAAAAACGGCTTTTGCACTCAGATATCGAAGAACAAAAATACTCTTTCCGAGATGGGGGGATGAAAACTCTATTTTCATTGTATAGATCAAACTTTGTATGCGCTTTTTGTTTATTTTCTTAGCTTTAAGGTTTAGTTAGCATTATATAAAATTAATTCTGTTTTTTTTTTCTTATTGATATCTCACGTAGCATCAACATAATAGTAGTAATAAGTGGATATTGTTGTTAGTAGTACGATAAGTAATTTTAAGTTACATGTTTATATACAATACACATTGTACTACTGTTTTATGTCCCAAAATAAAATAAAATAAAATAAAATAATATTTGAAGATTTCCCTCGATTTCTCCAGGATCCCATCATCAGATCCTGACCTGGTGACAATGGGACCAATTTCGAAGTATACCCTTTCAAACAAAAAAAGAATTTTCCAAATCGGTTCAGGCGTCTTCGAATAATCGGTGATCATACATAAAAAAATAAAAAATATACGCGTCGAATTGATAACCTCCTCTTTTGGTCGTCGGTTGAAAAGCTACATTACTACTGACTGACTCACTGATTGACATAATTGCTCTCCCAGAAGGAGCAATGGGGTGAAAATGATGAATGGGGAAGTTGGTCGGACCCATCCGGTGGGTATGGGAAAACCTCGAGATCCTGAAGATCTGCTCCGCATCAGGGAGCGGACCGGCTGCTCGCTGAAACGGTAAGACTTGGTGCGTCGGTGCTGAAACTAAAAATGATCAGCTACTTTGGCAATTTGACGAATCACCATTATTTTTTCAAAATGGCGAAAAACAAGATGGCCGCCATACAAAATTAAAGTATCTATAATTTCTCGACCGATTGAGATAAGTAGGGGGTGCTAACAAATGTATTTACACTAACGTTTGATATTTTATTTACAAGAAAATTTATGTACAAGAAAAATTTACTTAAATAATTTTTTTACAACAATATTATTTTACTCAATTAGATTAGCTTCATTACTTAAGATTATTAGATTCTCATCATCAGTATTGTCATCCTCCTGTGACAACTCTAGCTCAACTGCATGTTCGTCTTCTTGTGCATACAAGTCTGTTTTGTCATGATCAACAGCCTTCAGCAGATTTCGCACGGCAGCTGATAGAGGAAGACTCCGAGAAAACTTTTGTCGACGATGGAAGCGAAGCATTGAAATCACCAGATCTGATGACTCTTACGCACGGTGAAAGAGATCAAGCATGGTTTTTTTCCTGTCCATTTTCCGGCAATGTTGCTCTCTGTCTCTACGCCAGAATATATTTCTTGATTCAGCTGCTTGTTCGGAGAGCATGCCTACCGAAAGGATATTGGAATCAATGATCTCTTGACCGTGCACTAGAATTTTGTGAACAGTCACCGTCATCGGATGCCAGCTATATTACGCGACATATTTTTCCGCTACTGCTTTGCAATAGGTGCCAAACTTGGTGGAGTCTATTGGTAACTCACAATTTATTGTGACCAGGATATTATACAGGTCATCTAATAGCCAAGATTGGAGTCCTAAAATGTCTGCAAACATATTACGGTATTCATCTGACACAGCAGTTCGAGCAGTATTGCCGTCATTAGTGGTACCTGCGTTAGCCCTCACTATGTCCACCAATAATCCCATTTTGCTCCTTATTTCGCCCTGAATTCGTCTTTTTCGTTCGTCCACTATGCGGCTCTCTGCAGTGTTTTTATTGATTCGACATTTCTGCACAGCTGGATCATTTTTGTAACCGAGATGTAATAAAAACTCAAAAATACGAATCCAAGCATGCATGCAAGATTTATGCCGTATTTCATATTTACTTTTATAGTAGGTTTAGAATAGCACATTTCCAAATTATTAAAATTGCTAGATGTCAACTTACAGAAGGGGCATCGTAATTGTGAGGAGGTTCCGGTGATTATGTTTAAGACTTTTCCATCTATAATACTCAATGTTAAATTGTAAGTAAAACTTATTGTGTACCCTTTAGTTGTCTGTATAGTTATAGGTGTTAAATCTCTTATCTGGTCTTCTCCCCAAGCCTTCTCAATGAGAATCAAATCACTTGTTTCCTTTTTGTACTGGATGCGTAAGGGGCGGCAAAAATGATATGACTGGGGTGTTGGATTAAGCCAGATTGCGTAACTTTTATCAGCTTGAATACGCAACGGCACAAAAGTGGTGGCAAACAGGCTATTTTCATTAGCAAGAGGGTCCTGACCAGATCGATCGAAGCTTTGTTTATAAAATGACTGTCCAGTGCTGCCGTCAAATCCCCACAAAAACAAAAGCTCTATGTGACTGTTTTCAATAAAAATATTTCAATAATTGCATATCTGTATTTTATTAAACTCCTAAAAATATATTCCAATCCAACTAGCCACCTTGGAAGAGCATTTCCTATATAAATATTTGAAGAGAAAAAAAAGGACGTACCTTAAACATATGGACAGCCTTTGTTGTGAACAAATGCACTCTCTAAATCTTGTGTCTTGTAATTTTATGTCCATTGAAATTCTTCCTAAGAGATCGTCAAAAGAGGAAAAAGACATTCGAAAGTAGTTAAAGAACTTCGCCTCATCATTCCTTAATTCACCCATCAATGTTTCAAATGTTTTGAAAATCGGTCTCGAAGTATAGGATGCACCCAATGTTGTCTTCGTTTTCTACTATTTTTTCATCTCAAATACCACCACAAAATAAGAACATCATCGTCGCCGTCCATCGCGTACGAAATACAAACGTAACTGGCGTCGAGTCGAACCACCGACCTTCCGGCAAAACAGACTGATCGGATATAATGTGAACGGACGTGGGCAATGGGAATGGACTCTACGCTCCGCTATAACTTTCTTTTATTTTGTAGAAGATTTTTAAATTTGACGTGTACGATTTTGGGGGAGGGGGTCATGTCCCCTGTGACCCCCCCTTCGGACCGCGCATGTACCTACTATGCGTCCGCGCGGCCGCGCCGCGCCGTCGCAGTTTCGACATGTTGTGTTTTTTCAACCGACGACAAAAAGAGGAGGTTATCAATCCGACGCGTATATTTTTTTTTTTTTTTTAATATATTATCATCGATTACTCGAAGACGGCTGAACCGATTTGGAAAATTCTTTTTTTGATTGAAATGGTATACTTCGAAATTGGTCCCATTTTCATAAACGTCAGGATCTGATGATGGGATCCTGGAGAAATCGAGGGAACTCTTCAAATATTATAGGCACACTTATGACGTTTTGGGTATTTATTATAGTAACTTGTGCAGTTGCTCTCAAAAAGTACCATTTGAGGAAGTGGAACTGATGATGAAGACCACAGATGGCCGCCGAAACTACTCAATAGTAAGTATTGAGTGGATTGCGATTCGATTACTTGACTATGGATGTTAAGCACTTTATGCTCGTCACAATGCATATGGTGATGTAGAGCTGATGGTGAAGTACCAGGAGAACTCCTCAACAATTAACGGCCCAGCATTGGGAAAAGCAATATTTTGTAAAAGGTTATAAGTACACACATCAAAAGTGTCTAGGGATCAAGCATTTTTATGCGAATTTCTTGAGATTGAGATGTGGCTTTGTAATAAATTTATGATTTTATAAATTTATATGGATCCTTTTTGGTGCATTTCATAATTTGAAACAGGAACTGTTAATCAAATTCGAGTAAAAGATGAAAATCAGCTGTCAATATTTTCCCTATAAAAACATACAAGGCATTGAAGACATTATTAGTGCTACTGTTTCCCTACTACTGATTAAAACCAACGTTATTATGGAGCGGCGACGTCATTTAAGCAGGGAAGAAATGCTCAGAGCCGTGGGAATGATAGAAGCTGGTTCCCGGCAACGTACTGTGGCTTTAGCTCTGAATACAAGTCAGAGTGTTATCAGTCGACTTTGGACACGTTACCGAAGCACTGGTACCGTGGCTGAGCGCCATGGAGGACGGTATCGCTGCACCACACGGAGACAAGACCGATACATTCAAATCTTAACTCGAAGAGCTCCAACAATAACCGCCATGATGTTAGCCGTGAGGCTTCATCACTCTTCAGGGAACTTAATTAGCGAACAAACAGTCAGAAACCGCTTGCATGAAGTGAACCTTCATTCCCGAAGACCGCTACGGGTACCACCTATAGCAATGCACAATCGTAGGATTCGATATCAATGGGCTCTTGAACACAGAAATTGGGCAGAAGAACAATGGCGTTTCGTGTGCTTTTCTGATGAGTCTCGTTTTGGTATGAGACCGGATACAAGACGTATACGACACTGGAGAACCCCTGGACGCCAACAGCGATTAAAATCCTGCCAGGAAGTCCATCCTTATAGTGGTGGAACCATCATGGTATGGGCGGGTATTTGGATCGGCGGAAGAACTGAGTTGATTTGGATCAGAGGCAACCTCAACGCTCAAATTTATGCTGAGACGATTGTATCTGACGTCATCGTTCCTCTACAAGTGCAAATCGGTCCCTTATTTCAGTTAATACATGATAATGCACGACCGCACACCGCAAGAGTTGTAAGACAGACTCTCGCCGCAGCTAACATCAATGTCCTGCTCTGGCCTGCTCAGTCGCCAGACTTGAACCCGATTGAGCATGCATGGGATATGCTACAGAGAAGAGCTCTGCCGAATATGGAGGGTATCCAGTCGCAAGAAGACCTTTTTTTGTTGTTGCAACGAACATGGGCGGCCATTTTTTTTTTTTTTTTTTTTTTTTTTTTTTATTTAGAATAGGTTCGCGTTTGACCACCATCTCACCTGATGGTAAGTGATGATGTGGTCGAAGATGGAGCACGCTTACCTAAAAGTAACCTATTCACTCTTGACTCATTTTGAGTATGCCAAACCGATGTTCTTGTGTTGTTAGTGCTCGCGGTAGAAACACGGATTATTAATTGTTTAAGTTACCCAATAAAATTTTAAAGGAAACTGTTATTTCAGTCTTTTTTTCGAACTTTAATGTTAGTGGTTCAAATGTCAAAAATCCCTTTATTAGGAAAATGGCAAATTTATTTATTAATGCAAAGGTGACTTGGTTTATCGTTACTGTGACAAATGAAAACACTTTATTTGATGAATCCTTAAAGAAAATTTTAATTAATATCAATCAGGAGAAAAGTTATTGCAAAAATATATGTTGATCCCTAGACACTTTTGATGTGTGTAGTTGACATTTAGTCTCTTTTAACTAGGTAAATTAAAAATCGACCAACTAAAAAGGGTGAAATAAAAACTTTTTACCAAAAAATTTATAAACCAAAAAGGTTATAAGTAGTTGACCGAGATCGGACAGCATGTCAGTGTTATTTCCTTGGAAGATGGGTAGGCCATTGGGTTCTAATACAGCTGGAACGCCGACAGTGACAAGAGCTCGTCGGATAATATCGTTAATATTCGCGTGCCGTGCTATGCGACCCGCGCTGCGGCCGCATGAAAGGCCGTGGTGACCGAGGCTGTTGACAACTTCGCTGCAGTGGCAGCGATGAGCAAAACAGCAGGGAGCACCTAATCGAAGGGAAGCAGCGAGGCGGAAAGTAGTATCATCGAACAAAGTGCCTATATTCGATGACGGTAGTGCATGAAGCCAGAGACCCAACTCCCATTCATCCACAGCCAGCAGGCGCGCACGCTCTGCAGCCGAAGTAGATGTGGCAATAAGGTCACTCTGAACTGCTCTACAGAGCGGCTCATCCCACCGCCTCTGAGATGATGGATTGTTGGGTGGATTTAGGTTCGGGCAAGTGAGTCTCCAGGTATCTATAACCTCGGTGAAGAACGGCACATTGAAATCAACCAGTGACGGAGCTAGGATATTCCTGATTAATTTCTCGGTGCCGTGTACCGAGGACATAAAAGCCGGTAGACTGATACTAGTAATTTTGCGGACGCCGAGACCACCCATACAAATGCGAAGAGTAGCTTGTGCCCAAGCTCGGTCGTCCATAACCACATTTAAAAATCCTGTCAGAGTTTGACGAATAAATTGGTCCATTTTTTCCAAAAGGTGAGGATGATGCAGTACGTTAATTAAGGTCCAAAACAACAGTAACGAATTAAGGTGATGGCCGAATGCATATTAATTTGGTATAATCTGTCCGAGATGTCATTAAAATTTTCTATTTTTTCCTCGACAAAATCGGGAAAGGAATTCTCATAAATTGGAGACCCAAGAAGGCGAAGGGAACTTTTTTCCACAATTAGGATATCTGGGGCTATTGCGTTGAATTTTGAAAGTGTCAGTTGTCTATCAGTACTGTCGGATATGAATAGTTCACACTTCGAAAGGTTGAGATCCAATGATTAGCTGAATGGCTAAACTAAAGATCGTTGGCCCGAGGGGATCACCTTGTTGACAGCTAACAGCTGATTCCAAAAGGTTTTCCTTATAAAGCAATTTAGTCGGATGTCTGTAACATTGCCAAAGAAAACTAAAAATTTGTGGTACTTCTTTTTTAGTTTATTTTTAGAAGTGTATATGTATTTCGGGGTTTTTATTTAAGTGTTTAAAGTGTTAAAAATTTAATGTTAAAAACTAATAAATACTTTATTTATGTGATAAAATTCAAAAACGAAACCATTGGAGTACAAATATTTTATTGTTACATAATACTGCGTGCGCTTTGGGCGTCAACTGACTGCAGAGGTTTTTTTTTTAGGTAGGGACACTCGTAGTTCAGCACACTAAGGCTGGTCACTACTCAACCGGGCGATCCTGTGGTGACCTCTAAAATTAAAGGCCCCCAGCCAGGGCTTACAAACTAAATACTACATTTAAACAACCGCACGCTAAGGGCACTCCCTGTGGAGTACGGGCCTCGGCATAGCGGGGTCGTTGGTGGAGGGCAGCAAAGGGACAGGCTGGGTCATATTATTTATCTGCAGAGGTTGTGAAAATTTTCTCCTAAAACAAGTTTCACCTAAATACGAAGCCAACGCCGATTACCTAACAAATAATTATGTTAGATTTACCTAACATTTTGTAAGTCGGCGTAAATTGTCGTAGTAGTATAGTTATCGTAGCATAAACAACAGCTAGAGACGCAGACAACACAGTTGACACTGACTGCGCCCATTACAATACAAGCAAAATACAAGTGAAGTGATTCGATCTTATCTAGTAATATTGCAGCGCGCGGCCTCGACAGTCGACGCGTCGCCGCGCCACCGGCACTCTGTCCTTCACAATAACTGCGTGATAACCGGAATCTCGCGTCTTCGTTTGGCTTGCTTCTCAAAAATGTCTAATCATGGTAAGAAAACAGATATTTTACATATTATTTAACGTTTATTACAATTACTAGGTAATTCTTTATACTTTATTTCTGCGTTGAGTTTAAATTCGTCTTTATATTATTTTTGATATTTTTTTTATTTAATTATTTTCAGTACCTATTTAACGTTAACCATCATTTAATCAAGATACTATCAGCTTCGAGTCAGTTATTAGTGGTATTGCCATTACAACACAACCGAGTAGGTTAACGTGGCCCTGGCTGGGTCAAACTACGTCTAGTCAACAAGTCTTAACAGTATGTAAATATGCAATATTGATGTAGGTAAGTATGTACTCTCTACAATGTGTAACGGAAACCCCATATCTATCCAAAAGGGCTGAAGACAACATCTGGTACGGAGTCTCTATGCACAGTTTCAGCTCAAAATAACTGACTCAAAGAATTAATACCAAATTATCGGTTTCATATATTTCTTGAATACCAATCATAACAAACGTGTCACAGCACAACGAGGGTCAATAACTTTCCACGTCACTGAAGAAATAAAGAAACTCAAGGAATTTACAATGACTTTGAAGACGAGGCAGCATGGTCTGGTCTATGACCTTCGCCTGTCCAACCATAAGTTGGACGAAAAAAAAAAAAAAAAAACAATAACACGATAATTCTCTTCGTTCTTCTTAATTTGAAAAATTCGGTCTCTGGTATCAGTGTATTGGTATTTGTAATAAGTTCTACACACGTAGACTTAGGATTACAAAACCCTTGCCATATCGTTTGTTATCATCCAAAGAAGCTATGCACTTGGTATGTATATATACCCTTTAAATTACACGTTGTATACCTACAGTTGTAATAAAACAAGTCGATACATAAGTAGTTATGTACTTTTACAGGTTACGTTTAAATCGTAATTTGTGAGGATGGATGTTTGTTACGCTTTCACGCAAAAACAACAGAACGGATCTGAACAAAATATGGTAGGTACATATTTTTTTTTTTATCGTGGTTAAATTATCAAATAAGTCCTCCAACCCCGGGCAGGGCCGGAGGGACTGTCAGACTTTTACTGACTAAAATCCACGGTGTTCCTTCAATAACCCTTTACGTTCCGGGGTCACGGTAATGGGATAAGTCCCACGACCCCGGCAGGCTCTTTGAGGCGCGCGTGGAACACAACGCGCCGTCGACCCGGGCATGGTCCATGGTCGGACAGCGAGTTGCCCTTTACTCGCTGTCCGCATGCCCGCGCCTACGGTGGCCGGAGATCGTCGGCCGACGTCCGACGCCGTGGGCGTCTACCACTGCGGCTGGGCTGGAGGGAGGACGCCATCCTCTCCCTCACACGGCCCGCCTCCTCCTTCGGAAGCATGACTGCTTCGCAGAAGGAGGCGACCGCTTCCCACTCCCTCTCGCTCCGCAGCATGGCCTCGACCAATGCCGGGCGCGAGAGGTCTCCGCCTATCGCCGCCGTGAGGACACGTCGGTGCTCTGCCCAGGCGGGGCAGTCTTGCACCGTAGGCGGGGCAGTCTTGCACCATAGTGGTAGGTATATAGATAGTTAAAATCATGGAAAAACACATAGGCTACTTTATATCCCGGAATGCCACGGGATCGGGATTTATGCGGGAAAACCTTCGACGTGAAAAGACGCGAAATTTCATTCAGGTCCGTTCAGTAGGTTTTGCGTGAAAGAGTAACAAACATCCATACATCTACAATACATCCATCTTCACAAACTTTCGCATTTATAATATTAGTAAGAAAGAAGTAAGCAAGATAAGAAGTATAAACTTTACGCAGTTGTAATGGTATAAAGCATTCAAGGTTTGACTAAAATAATAAATAATTATCTACCGATCTATCTACCCATTATAAAAAACCTATGCAGTTTCTTTCAATAGAAAGAGTGATTCAATAGGAAGGTTTTTAAGTATATAACATGCATAATGTAGTAGAGGAACACTGATAATTTTTGAGGTTTCTAACGTGATGTCGCAAATAAACACATTTTTTTGCGCTTGCTTTGCAAACGCTGGCTGAACCCTACGAGATAGATCAAAATAATGTACTACAGTATTGTACACCTTAAAAACTTCAACAAAAAAGTCCTCGATGGCATCTGTCTATCTCTTATAGATAACCCACAACAACCATTTTTTATCCTTTACTTTTTACGAGAAATACGAGCATATTTTACGAAGCGATTTTAAGCAATACAGCATTAATCCTTATCCAATTCAGTACCATAAATACATTGTGCATTTAATATAAATCAATATTGCCCTTTACAGAATATAATTTAAATAAACAGTTTCGAAGATATTACAGATTTGAAATGCAAGGACATAGCGGTTGCTGCGCGGTGCCGGCGGAGGCACGGCGCGCGTGCCTATGTTGCTTAGATTTGAGCGTTGAATGTTTTCCCATGGTAAATTATGTGTCGCACTTTCAAGAGTAATTACTAAAGAGAACATGTATGTCGAATGACAAAAAGGCTGTCAACGACGTATATAAAGACATTCTATAGTATATTTAATATAAACATTATTTAATATAAACAAACACCCGTGCGAAGCCGGGGCGGGTCGCTAGTTTCCTATATAAATGAACCGATAAGAAATTGAACTCCTTGCTTACTTACTCTTATCAAAACTTAAGTGATGTTCATAAAGTTTCCATATCTACAATTTTATAAGTATGTGGAAAATACAGATACACCATTCAATATAGTAGGTATAATATATAAAGCTAAATTACCACTGACTGACTGACTGACTGACTCACTCACTCACTCACTCACTCATTGACATAATTGTTCTCCCAGATGGTGGATGGGGAGGTGGGTATATTTTGACAGATTCGTAAACAAGTAACTCTCAAACCTACGGGAAAAGTGCCATACCTCCCCTTTACACCCCCCTTCTCCCCCCTCCCTATCGTATCTCGGAAACTACGAGACCCGTATTTTTTTTTTACGGATTCGTATAGAGGAGGCTCGGTAAAGTAAAAACCATTTTTCAAAGTCGCCCCCTTGCCCCCTTCTCACCCCCTTTAGGCGGATCTCGGAAATGAAGAGACTTGGAACATTTTTCTTTTCAGATTCATTTAGAGAGGCAATGCTTTAGTCAAAATAATTGTGCAACCCCCCCCCCCCCATCTCCCCCCATCACACCCCCCCCCATTTTTTTAGATTCATTTAGAGGGGCAATGCTTTAGTCAAAATAATTGTGCAAACCCCCCCCCATTTTACTACATTTAGGGGTTTTAAAAGTGAACAATCCACCACCACAAGCACGCGAGGTGCTTGCACCTCGCGCACTACGCCAAATACTAGTAGTAGGTATAATGTTACAAATTAAAAACTTATCTAAGAGTGCAGTGTTAACGCATTCACTTTCAAAAAAACTCTTGGACTCGCCCATGAAGGGTTTCGTAACAAGGAAAGATTAACGAAAAAACATAACCCTCCTTCTGGCGCAGTCGGGTAAATAGCTTTTCATAGTGTTTGAATGAATAACAAAACAAAATTCACGTTTTTGAAAATTTGCTAAGTATATCTCAAAAACTGCAGACTGGTTACCTATTTCAGATACAGCGCGCGGGAGGATACGCCCGGGTGTCGTCATTGTGTGGACCAGAGAGTATATAAGTCGTTTTATAGTCTTTGGTGTGGACCATCCGCAGGACTCGGTGGAGCATACAGTGGAGGTGTGCCCTGCTTGGACGGAGCATCGCCGTGTCCTCGTGGAGGCGATCGGTAGCGGCGACCTCTCGCGTTCAGCCTTGGTTCAGGTCATGGTGTGGGGCGAAGGGGAATGGGATGCAGTCGCCTCCTTCTGCGAAGCAATCATGCTAGCGAAGGAGGAGGCTGAACGCGTGAGGGAGAGACAATTTTGTCCTCACGCCCCAGCCGCCGTGGGAGACACCCCGGGCGTCGGTGATCGCGTGCCGGTCTCCGGCAACCGTAGACGCGGACCTGCGGACGATGAGCAGGGGTAGCTCACCGTCCCGTAAAGACGAGGCCCGAGTCGGCGCGGTGGTGCACCGTGTTCCGCGCGCGCCTTAAGGAGCAGTTAGCAACATTGACGGGGCCCGATAGGGGTACTGCCTTACGGGGTAGCGGTAATGTTTTAATGAGATACCGCTGCCCCAGAACGCAAGGGCAACTGAAGGAGCAGGGTGGGTTTTTAGTCAGTAGAAGTCTGACACTCCTTCCGCTCCACCCACGGCGGGAGGAGTCATTTGATGATTTTCCCACACAGAAAAAAAAGGGGGTCTGTGTTTCGCTTAAGGAACCTCAATGTCATTTTTAAAGATCTATCTATCACACCCATTAAAGGGTTCTTTTTTTTTTTGCCAATCGGCTACGGAACCCTTAAAAGATAAAGATTAGATGCCACTAATGATGGATGTAAACTAAACCAAGTAAAAAATCTGTCCTAACTGAGGAAAGAAAAATAATAAAAAAACACGAAATGCGAATTTCTAAGGCCGCCAGCAGACTAAGAATATTTTTTTAGTATCTACGAGTATAATTATGTATTAACCTAATATGCCTGCATAATTGGTAAACAACAGCGTTGTTAGGTAACTGATACATAGTAGATACATGTACCTATTTATCGAGAAATACATTAGGTACAGTCGGCCAAGAAAGTGGTGTACCACCCTAAGGTTGAATATCGCTTGCAGATTCATAGGTGATAAAGATTAGTTTCGCTTGCAGATCGATCTGACAACTTCTATTGCTGTCTTTATCTGATTATTGATAACGACTATTACTGTTTGTAACGTGACAGCTGTTCTTAGTTTGAACTTGATGGAACCAATGACGTCGTAAAATCAACGGCGGGGGGCTGTAGATTTTGATGACAAAATTGTATCTACAAATTCAGAATTGTAATCAACAAGTTACATAAAATTGTAAAGGCACAAGGCGAGTCCACAAACCTACAATTTCTGTAAACTTGTAATTACAATATCAATAAAAAACAAGCTAAAAATAGATTTATCCTTTTATTAAATTTCTACAATCAATTTTAAAATACTTATAACAAACAAAAACATAGCATATATAGTAATATTTAGAAGATATTGAAAATTTTTAAAAATTAGAAACTGGTGTAACCGCCGTTGGCCTCTATAACCTCTAAAAGACGAGACCTCATTGAACCAACAAGCCGTGAGCAAATATCGGTTCCCCGCATTTCCTCCCAGATATAATTACAGTGACTAATAAGAGCTTGTTTGGTTCTTTCATTTTGATGCGACCATCGTTGGACCATAAGGCCCCAAAGATTTTCTATCGGGTTGAGGTCCGGCGATCTTGAGGGCCACTGAATTACCCTTACGTCAGTGTGTGAACGAAACCAGGCTCTTACGATCCTCGCATTATGAATTGAACAATTATCTTGAACAAAATCAAATTGTGGCACTTCGTTCTCCGGGTAAACATTACGGACTGTCGGTAGCATTGCATTCTGAAGCACGTCGATATAATTTACAGCCGTCGCTCGAGGAGGTAGAGAACACAATTCTCCTACACCATCCGTACTCATCCAGCCCCAAATATTTACGGAAATTCGACCTGATTCTCTATTTGGGATTACATGATCATCTTTATACCGTGTTGAATTATATCGCCAAAGGTGAAGACGTCCATGCTGACTGGATTTAAACGTTTTTTCATCACAAAACACTGTATTAGACCAATCAAACTCTAAGTGCTCTCTGGCGAAGTTCAGACGAGCAAGTCTGTGAGCATCCGTCAAATATATTTTCTTGGCGTAATACCTGTGGTGCAACCCCATGTAATGTAGATGATTCCTTATTGTTTGGGCACTCACATCGAACATCTCCGCAAAATGTTTTGTGGGCTTAAAACCATTGATTTCATATTCCCGTCTCATGAATTCTCTATCGTTATTGGAGAGTGCAGGCCGGCGACCACTTCTTCTGTGATCCAACAAACTTCCCTCCTCTCCTTCACGACGAATCCAAAAGCGGACAGAACGCCTCGATATATTCAAATTCCGGGATATCGCACTGATACTGCTTCCCTCATTAAATTGGGCAATTATTTGTGCTCTTTCGGCAATGGTCAAGTTGGCAGGCATTGAGATGATTTTATATGCAGTTGATTGAAAAATAACACGGAAAATATATCGATTTTTTGCATATATTTGACAAAATGTCAATTGTCAGTTTTCTTTTTCAAATGGAATTCGGTTGTCTAAATAGTTTTTATTACTTTTGTTTGGAAACATTTCAATTGCTTTGTAGAAACTAATGTCCTTTTCATTTATACTAAAGGTTAAAATGTCATGTACTTATATGTGACATATGACGTATGAATACTAAATACATAGGTTTACGTCATGATAATGTTGTCTCTTTCAGTAATATCTTTTTATAACGAACCTTGTTGTAATTTTCGATGACCGGGAAACTAAATCAAAACTGGTACACCACTTTCTTGGCCGACCGTACGTATTAGTATTCCAAAAATTATTATAGCGCTGAAAGGTTGATAATGTTACGCCAGTCGTTTAGTGGAGAAACTTCGACAGAAATCTAGAATGTTTGAGACAATAATGCCATCTAGCGGCGAGTAGCAGTACTGAGTATATCGAGTAGCTTCTGTATTATTCTTGCCAGTATAGGCAGTGAGTCGATTTTACAAGAATGTTCTAGAACTCATAGACCGGGGTATAAATAGATCGCAAAGGAACGCGGAGAGGCAGTCTTATTACGAGGCGAATATGCGATATAATCGAAGCTTTACAAGTGAATTTCAGTGCGATTTAAGTGTTGAGTGTACACAATTACTCGGCAGGTGGACGAAGCGAAAACCATAAGTTTTCGATGGAATTCATATCTGGACTGAGTGCAGGCCAGTCCGTCGTCTGTATATTCACTTTGTCCAGCAGAGTTGAGCAGAGCTGCCAAGTGATACGCAACGTATGACACCGACCATTCTCATGCATCAAGATGAAGTTCTCGCAGACAAATCCTGCGTAGGGAACAACGTAGTCCTGAATAATGTCGATAGTATACCGATCAGCTGACAGCCTTCCTCCTCGGCCTCCCCCGGGAACGAAAACGAGCTTGGTTATTCCATCCATAGACCAGTAAACATCAAAACAACAACAGACAACAAAAGTTTCAGCCAAACAGCACTGCAAATCACTCTCCCGGACGTCTGTAGACCCAGCCTCTCCTGTCACTGCCATATAGACACATTCTGCACTTGTTAGTGAACAATACCAATTGAAATTGCGCTACGCTCAAATTGAGATGCTCTCGAGCGAATTGTCGGTGACCTGCAGTTACTTTCGGACCCGTGGCAGGCCGTTTTGGAGTGAGATTGGCTTTCCTCATCGATCGTCGTCGCGGGCCTCTTAGCTCGAGGTGATGATAGCCTAGCCGCAGTGCAGCAGCGCGATGCGATTTAGTATCTGCTTGCTTGCATCTATCATGATCCCACTCATTCTTAGCTTCACACTCGCAGAAACAAACATCTCCTTCTAGCAGTCTGGCCAACGAATTAGGAATGCTAATTCGTTGAGTCTGGCAGACCCGATACCACCCGATACGACTTGAATTGGACACAGATAATACAGCTCTACAGCTCTATTCTACCTGTGCTATAGACAGGCTGTTTATATCGTTTACTTTTTTTGTTTTTTGTTTCAGTTCCGTTATACGTGACGGCATCAATTACTGCTGCCGGTGTTCTTGGAGGGGCTTACTTAGCGTATCGTCTGTCTCAAGACAAGCCGACGAAACTACCAGAAACATGGGAAAATGTCGGTGTTCTGAAAGCTATAAATGTGTACCCAATCAAGTCATGCGCCCCTGTGTTACTAAACACGGTTGAATGTACTTATATGGGATGTAGAGATGGGTGGCTACGTGATAGGTTCGTATGGGTCAGCCGTTGAAGTTGTTTACGATTCTAAGAGTGACTAGGTCCCTAGATGACATATTGGAACAGAATCATTACATTTGACTACTGATCATCCCAAGTAACAAAAGTAAGTCGTACAAAAGTCATGCAAACGTTTTGGTTATAACTTTTTTGTATGTAAAATAAGTCTTAAGTAAGTCATAAAAACATTGGTATAACGCGGAAATGGCGCACTTTTCATGACTATTTGATCCTATAATAGTCATAGTTTAGTCATATGCAGCAATCTTCAGACGTTTACGTGACGGTGTCATATCTACCCCTCTAGTACAACGGATTCGCCCTACAGACGTTATAATACTGACGCTTGTACGATACATTGGTCTTACTGTGGTTGCAACTATAACACTTTCGACACAAAGTTTTACAGTGTTGGATTGTGCAGTGCATTAATGAAAAATAATTTTGAAAGATTTACTAGTTACCTAAGTAATAAACTGCCATCTTTTATAGTATTATTTAGTCCTTTAGTGTTATACGAGTAAGGAAGCGAAAACCAATGCAAAATTTTCTTTACTGTCAAATAGTGTTAGGTTTATGGCGTATTTTAAACGCCCTATTCCAATTTGTTTATATTTAATTTTTTTTAATTCGAGTTATTAATATCCATCATCCATGTGACTTATTTACGACTATTAATCTCTGTATAACTCAACAGTCATATAAATGACGTTTCATATAGGTGCCATGTTTTCTTATTTTAGGGTTCTTTCGTGTAAAATGGTTTATAAACGTCGTAACACTCAGTATTTAGTTATAAAACGGTTATACTTACGACTTTAAAATTACTTATTAGTTATAGATAAGTCCTTACCTACTTAGTTATATCAATGACTTGTTATACAAATCTATACTTATAATAAATCTGTAGAGAGGTCAATTCTGTACATGAAATATATTTCCAAAATAACTATCAGGGGGTGATTAGGGATCGATACTGATGCCAAAAATGCAATCAGTAAAATTATTGTCTGTCTGTCTGTCTGTATAACCGTTATAGAAACAAAAACTACTCGACGGATTTTAACGAAACTTGGTACAATTATTTTTCATACTCCTGAGCTGGTTATAGTATACTTTACATCACGCTACAATCAATAGGAGCAGAGCAGTGAAGGGAAATGTTGGGAAAACGGGAGAAGTTACTCCATTTTTTAAGCTTCCGTCGCGTGTGCAACCTTAATGGTTAAAGCTACACAGAAATCATTTATGACGGAAATGTTCTCCTTAAAATTATATAAAAAATATCCCACGACAGCATATATCTATCTTTTATGGTTGACTCACAATAAATAACACGTGTAACTCCCGATAGCTTAGCAGTTCGAAGCTTTCTGATTATTATTCTGCTCCGAAATTTAAAACCACCACAACTTTGCAATGGAACTCGGCTAAAAGTAACCCAGTTGCAACAAAATATAATCGAGGCTCAAATTTTAACAAGTTGCGGTGCAGGAGAAACCGTCTTTATTCCCAGAATTCCCATAATACCAAATAATTTTCCATTCCAATTTAAAAGAACGCGATTCCCAGTATTGGTGTGTTATGCAATGACAATTAATAAGGCTCAAGGGCAGACTTTTCGTGTTACTGGAGTAGATCTCGGTGTCAGTTGTTTCTCGCATGGTCAGTTGTACGTCGTTCTTTCCCGGGTTAGCAGTTCTAGAAATCTTTTTATGTTCACGTGCCGGACGGGTCAACTTTCAACATAGTTTACCCGGAAGCTTTGCGCTGAAGTACTGTCGTTCTATAGGTACTTAAGCCTCATGTGAACGTGATCTAAATAATATTACCAATACATTAACTTAATAACACACAAGGAATTACACGCTGACGGAGTCGCGGGCACAGCTATTAACAATAATATTGTGCGGTTCGGTATTGCGATATTTTTCAACAGTATTATAGATTGACATATTATATTTCCCTACTAAATTACGAAAGTTAATCTGTCTGTTACATCAAAATCACTGAACCGTGAGGAAGGACATAGGCTACTTTTTTGTACGAAAAACGACGGAAACGTGGACGAAGTCGCGGGCAACAGCTATCTATACTAATAATATAAGGCTTAAGAGTTTGTTTGTTTGTTTGAACGCGATAATCTCAGGAACTACTGGTTCGAATTGAAAAAATATTTTTAATTAAATAGTCAATTTATAGAGAAAGGCCATAGGCTATATATCATTACGCTAAGGCCAATAGGAGCGGAGCACCAATGAAGAATGCTTCAAAATCGGGGTTAAATTTAACGTTAGCCCAAACTATTCCACGCGGACGAAGTCGCGGGCAAAAGCTAGTGTCATAATAAAACTACTCTATGACTTTAAGAAAATTATGTCATTGTGGAGTCGTACAAAAAGCGTAAAATTACTAGTCATCAATAAGGGCTCTATATGACCCAAACACCTTACGTCTTAATAGCCCTAACTATTAGGCCGTGCGCGCACAGCGTTGCGTTTTGGAAACGCAAAATTTGTGAAGTATGGAGTGTCATAGAAGTGCGCGCACTGCGGTCAGTCTACCGGTGCGGTAGAACTACCGGAATTGCGGCCACCGCAAGGCAGTGCGCGCACGGCCTTAGTTATACAGACGTTTGTATGACTTCACATTAGGCCCAAATAGCAATTAAACTAAAATGCTACAGTTATGACTTTGGTATAACGCTCTGTCATATTATTTGCTTAAATATGATCTTTTTACGACCATTTAGTCTTAATATCTCAAGGTTTTATGTCCAAATTGTTACTTGGGTGCAGTCACTGAATATAATTATAATACCGCATGGCAGCCCACAGGTACACAAAATGTGCTCTGAAGGCGATCAGTTCACCACAGCTATTAGCCACAATCAGTTTACATTTGGTTTTGGTTTGATAATTGTTTTGCTGCTTTGCAGGGTGTTGATGGTTGTCGATGATAAGGACAATTTCATCACAGCAAGGGGCTATCCTGAGCTTTTACAAGTACACCCTACTATCAGGAACTCTGTTCTTACACTGTCACATGCAAATATGGAACCGGTGAACGTCAATCTAGCTGAGGTACGTTATGGCAAGATCGGTTCTGTCCACGCACAGTATATATTTTCCAAGAGGATTCGTCGATGTCTCGATAATCATGAAAATGATACCCGTGTCGACACAACTTGTACCTGGGCTGTACCGGGAATACTTAGGATTTTGAAAACGATTTTCCAGATTTCATTAACATAAACCTTCCAAATTATGCACAGCTGCGCTTTGCTTCATCGTAAAAACGCGGATGGACCGACCGATAAGTTACCTATTAATATTGTTTTTATAAAATTTACAATCGGACTAATCAAATATACCAACAATGCTTTTAGCGACTTTGATATCAGATTTTAGATAGTATTAGATAGAAAATTATAAAAATTTTAATGCACTTTTTATTTTAGGTTGTAGCTTTACAGAAGCCTAAAACGGCAACTGTATGGGGTGATCCAGTGACCGTGTACGACTGCGGTTGGGAGGCGAGCGAATGGTTCTCGAGGTAAACTTAAACAATATCTTGCATTATCGCAGCATCAAGTTTTGTATACATGTTTTATACTACAAGCATTGCATACCTACTTCGCGTTATCAACATCGGGTATATATGTAGCTCACAGATGATAAAGTTTATCAACAGTCTTTTTCCATACTGCAAGTATGAGGTAATAATATGTACCAACCGAGTTGTTTGGAACATTTAATTGCATTAGGTACTTACTTATAATTATGTAGGTATAAACTGCACAGGGGGTGAAATTACATACACCTTGTGCAGTTTACTTACAATTGACAAATTCGAATCATGACTCAATTTGACGATTAATTGTTAGGTACCGTCAAAATAAAAAGATTTCCCTCCTTTACAGTGCATGCCGCATTTAGGAAGTTTTAAATATAGACAGATAATTCTGTGTAATGGCAGATAACAAGATAGTTACTATGGAAAAGTATGTAGGAACGTTAACGCGAATATCGACCTAATTGCATTTGAATGGTGGCCAATTAGCTATTAATGCCGGGGTCCCTCAGGGGTTAGTTCTCTCAGCAACTTTATTCTTGCTGCATATTAACGATCTGCTAATGCCCGGTACCTTTGGGTATGCAGACGACAGCACTGTTGCTGAGAGATATATATCCAGCGTGCGTGCTAGTGGGTCACAAGTCCAGTCTCTCCGAGAGGCAATGGTAGGGCGCTTGAACTTGACTTTGAAGGCTGTCTCTGAATGGGGCGACGCCAACATGGTCAAGCTTAATGCTGCCAAGACCCAGGCGTGTCTTTTCTCCGCAAAAAGGAAACAATTTCAACCGGCTCATTCTTTCCGTGGTGTAGTGCCGATAACTGATCGCATCGAGCTTCTTGGGGTTACGTTGACATCCACCCTTAATTTTGGCCCGTTTATCGAGGCTAAGGCTCAATTGGCTGCCAAAAAGTTGGGAATCCTAGCAAAGGTGAGACCACGGGGTGAGACGGTACTTCACACCGGAACAGCTGCTCAACCTCTATCAAGCGCAAACTCGGTCGTGTATGGAGTACTGCTCCCATCTCTGGGATGGAGATCCGTTCCAGAGATGAGAGCAGTGGCAGATGCCAAATACCAGCTTGATGCACTTGAGTCTATAAAGAAACGGGCAAAAAGGCTTATCGGCAACGAGAAACTAGTCGAGACAAGGCTCCAGAGCCTAGAACATCAGCGACGTGTTGCAAGCCTATCAGTTTTCTATCGGTTACATTTCGGGGAGTGTGCGATGGAATTGCACAGTCTTATTCCACCAAGCCCGTTCCATCATCGGACTACAAGACAAACGGCGATGCGCCATCGTTGCATGCTGGACATCCCACCTATACGCACGGAACGTTTTGGGAATACTTTCATTGTGTGAACGGCTAAGGAGTGGAATTCCCTGCCGGAGTCTGTGTTTCCTGATAGTTATAACCTGGGAGTCTTTAAGTCAAGAGTGAATAGGTTACTTCTAGGCAAGCGTGCTTCATCTTCGACCACATCATCGCTTAATATCAGGTGAGATTATGGTCAAACGCAAGCCTATCAACTATAAAAAAAAAGAAAATAAGCTTATGATGGGTCATAATTCAAATTTGTCGCTTGGCCATACCAAAGGGGTAATAATGAACGTTTATATGTTACAGATTAATTGATCGCTCGTCCGTCAATTACCGTTTAGTTTACTATAGTGCGGAGCATTGCCGCAAACTTCGTAGTAATGCTAATAAGATCAACAAATTCACGAAGAATGATACGGTAAGTCACACACGAATAGCATGCATAGAAGCCACTAGTTTCCTATTTCATTAGAACTAGCCCAATAACTTTATAAGGCTGCGAAATCTGACAAACATCAAGGGCTTGTTTACGATGTCTGAGTAGCCAATACTACTACTATACACTTAAACAACCACAAAACAGAAACCATTAATTTCGTAGGATGAATAAGAGTTTCTTAACAGCAAAGATCACATTCACGCTATCAAATTAAAAACGAATTGATAACAATATTATTACTCCTCGTAGTTTTATGTGTTGAGAAAGAATAGGTACGTTATGACGTATATGTTTATTTTTGAACACTAGAAAACATCGCATAAAAAAAAACTACTGCTAGCCATTGACTGCTAGCTAGGAAAGTGGTATGAAAGTACCCCCGTATGACGGTATGAATGTAGCACAAAGCTTGAATTTAAAAGCTACAGTAGGTATGTTAATTTGGATAAGTAAAATGTATTTCCTTGTTGTACTACAACACCTGTAAATGAAAAGAATCTCTTAATTTATTTAAACTAGAAAATGTATATTTTTGTAGTTTCCTATTACATTATGCTATTGCAAGCATATCTAGCTTAGTTGGAGGGGTTAACAATCATGGGAATTCTACTCACCCAGTTCTCATTTAAAAAAAGATCGATTAATACAATAAAGTGATTGCGTTATTTCAATGATTGATACCGATTTTCAGGGTGCTTTGCCTGATGAAACTTCTTTCAACATCGTCAACGAGGCTTCAGTCGAGGACTTAAACAGCCGTCTTCCGTCTGACAGTCAGGTCACAACTCGTAATTTCAGACCTAACTTTGTGGTGACCGGACCACAAGCTTACGACGAAGACAAATGGAAGTTCCTCAAAATAGGCGAAAACGTTTTTGAAATCGTTAAACCATGCTTTAGGTAGGTAAGGGTTTACGGCTTGGTTGTGATAAATATACGTGTAATTTAAAGGGTATATACATACCAAGTGCACGGCTTCTTTGGATGATAACAAACGATATGGCAAGGGTTTTGTAATCCTGTCTACATGTGTGGAGCTCATTAGAAATTTCAATACATTGATACCAGAGACCGAATTTTTCAAATTAAGAAGAACGAAGAAAATTATCATTTTATTGGCAAGTGACGTGGAAAGTGATGACCCTCATAGTGCTGTGACACGTTTGTTATTACTGGTATTCAAGAAACATATGAAACCAATAATTTGGGGTCAATTCTGTGAGTCACTTATTTGAGCTGAAACTTTGCATAGAGACTCCATACCAAATGTTGTCTTCAGTCCTTTTGGATAGATATGGGGTTTCCGAAGCACGTTGTATATTATTTTAACTTTAGTCAATTACTAATTAGTCTGCATACTTACTTTAATATTATTTTTTTTATTTCAGATGTGTGTTGACGACCATCGATCCAGAAACAGGAGTTCGCAACTCAAAAACTGAACCATTGACGGAATTGAAAAAGTATACAATTACCTTTGCCACCTTTTAACGCCAAACTGCTAGTTTTATTTAAGTCATTTTTGCGCAAGTAGGATTAACAATAACACTATCTTTGTAGGTATCGTCAAGCCGAAACTGCTGAAGAACGCAAAACGTGTGGATCTGCACCTCGCATGGGACTGCAAATGGCACTGCGCAGTGGGCCGGGAGGCAAGCTCTCGATAAACGACCCTATTTACGCAGCATAAAAGTATAAAACACCTTGTGATGCTCCGATCAGGTTCTAAGTTTTTATGAATGAAAAGAGATAAAAGAGCGAATAGTTGTAATTTCTTTATTAAAAAAAAATACTTGTTAAATGCGTACAATTTGAGCCGCAATTACTTTATTGTTGTTGTCACTGGCTATCTGTAAGCGGGCGAAAGTTCCTCCGCCCGTACCTTTGGTCAGGTGCTCCGGATTCACGACGACGCAGCCATTTACTTCCTGAAAGACAATAACTGATTTTTTATCCATGTTTCAATGTATACATCTTTTTAATAAATATATTCAGTACAGCATATATATTCTTTTGTTCTATACACGATGGAAATATACAGACCTTGACAAAGTATCTGAAATTAGAGGGTAGCACTAAGATGTGTGGAATACAGGACATCTGCGCATGAGCGGCCCATAGCGCGGCGTCGACAGCCAACCCTTGCGATGGCGGCCACAGCGGGTAGTATGTCTGCTGCATCAGAATGTGACCTGCTAGCCGGGATAGTTTGTCGCCACCCATGCCTCTGTACAAAAAAAAAATAAATAACAATAATAGTTACGATCTCATACATTTATTTATTTATTTAAGGCACTCCAACGACTTTACAATAATAAATTATTGGATTACCGTAACAATCGAACTTGGAAGTCTATAATGAATTTCACTTATAGGTGTACATTAGGGTGTCCCGTTCATGTATGGGGGAAAAAAAAAAATGAGCTACGGCTACGCAAGAGGTATCAAAAGTTGCGTTTTGACACATATATTACGATTATTATAAAATTTAATTAGATATCCGGCATCTTGAGGCCTCTACCAGTCCTTGAAGTTTTTCAAATTTGCTATTTTTAGGGGTTCCTAATATAAACTATAAATCATACAAAAATAACATTTAAATGGTTTTTATTAAATTTAAGGGTACAACAATGAGTTAAAGCAAGGTTTAAAATAGTTGAAAGACAAAATAATCAATGGCAACTTTAAAAACGGAACTGGTTTTTGTGACCAAAATTAGGCATTTCTGAGCGAGATTTTAATCTGTTCCTAATAAAACCATCCCGAGCTGTAGCGTCCGTGACGCTTTGAGAAGCCTCCGTCCCTAGTTTTACACATCTTTCCACTGACTGTGTGTGGCAGGGAAAGTCAATAATGTCGAGGATGTGTTATTTATTTATTTATTTACACTTTATGCATATAGGTACAAAGGCGGACTTAATGCCGTAGGCATTCTCTACCAGTCAACCATGAGTGGTGAAGAGATAGTGTGGGAGGTGCAATATGAACGTGTGATGTAAAATGTGTTCTTTAGCCTTAATTCTAAGTTCATCGTTGGAGACGTGTCGCAAAATTGGTGGAGCTGATATTTCACACTCTTGCCAAAATATTATATCGGTGTAGTCTCGCGCACAGAAGTTAAGCTTTGGTGCTATAAATACCCTGCGAGAGTTGCTCTTTTCTGCTTCTCTGGCCTTTAATATTTTGCGAGATGCAAGCTCTCGAATATGCTCTCTATCGTCGAATAACATGGCAATAAGCAAGTTTTCTGGGTGCGCAAAAAAAGCGTTTCTTTCGATCACCGAATTTACAATAGATCTCTGACTATCAGGCAAAAATCGAGAGTATATAACCATTTGAAAAATATGCTTGGCTCCATCTTTAAATGATGAGTTTTGCTTGATTAGGAACCAAACAGGAGCGTAAACTTTGACCACATAGTTCACAAGCAGCTGCAAATTATTTGACGGCGAAACAGTACTTACGTAAAGTCTGAGTATGCGATTGGCAGTAGTGAGCCATCTCGAATGCGCCATTTTTCCAGGTTGGCGGTTTGCTAGCTCAAGGGAACAGGAACCAGCCATCACAGCATGACACATTTCGTACAGATACTTTTGATCCGTGCTTAGTTCCTTCACAATATTATCAGGTAATACTAGCAAATTGCCAGACACTGCACAAAAAGACGCTAGAGGTTTACTTTCACAAGCAGCTAGCTGTTTTCCAATAGGTCCTGAATATTCTTTTGGCCCAAATGTGCTACCATCCAGAGACATGAACAAATGACGAAGCGGTAATTCATTCGCGTGAAGAATACAAACACACCATTGCAACGGTCTCTTTAAATAGTTTTCCAGGTATTGAATGACACCTCCCTTCCAACCTGTATTCGTAGCAGTACCATCGCACCCCACACAGATCACCTCTTCCAAGTTCAACCCTTGATTTTCTAACAAAGATATGATAGAAGAGACGATCCCTTTGGCAGTGCCACGACTTGGCGTCATATGTCCCAAATAAATAGATCCCGGCTCTGTGAGAACTGAAATGTGTTCTTGCAAGACTTCTCTGCGGTGGTATCGATCGCCTATTTTCTCGTTTATGAGTGTTTTGTTCTTTCGTCCATCAAAGTAGATACTTTTTATTACAATCGTATCAATGTCTTTGCTGGCCTTGGTCCGTGCTTTTGAAACAGCTCTATGAATTTTATTCTTATCAATAACAAGACTTAGATCTTCGGAAGATACCAATCCTATGTCGTCAGCTAAGACCGCCGAAGCGACCGCAGCCGCAGATCGCGTTGATAGTCCATACCGATCACATACCTTAGCTACTGTTGGCAGCGCCAGTGTTCCGATTCAACGAAGTAGATGGAGTCTCATTTACAGGCACGTCACTATTCGCAGAAAGCTCTATTACAGGCGACTGCGGTCGAGGCGGCAACTCGCGCACCGGAACAGGATTGGTTTTTAGTGATGCACTGGGAAAACATGCGTGCTCTGACTCTTTCCGATTCAAATTTTCTTGTCTCTGATGTTTCTTTAACAGTCTTGCTGTTTCTTTTGTGTCTATACCGCTTATTGCCATTTTTCTATCACTTCTTTGATCCAGTAAAAAGTCTGTTTCAGAAATAGGAACTTTCTTAGGTTTTATGCAGGAACAAATGTCAAACGAAGTGCACTTACAAGCAGCAATATCGAAGAG
Organism: Tholera decimalis; assembly: GCA_943138885.2. Lineage (NCBI taxonomy): Eukaryota > Metazoa > Arthropoda > Insecta > Lepidoptera > Noctuidae > Tholera > Tholera decimalis. The sequence goes on from OW964565.2 coordinate 24,392,546, forward strand.
CTTGTTCGACGATTCCAAAAAGCACTTCACTTTGCTTTCGTAACTATCATTTCTTTTATTTTTGGGATATCTTAACAATGACAAGTATTTGTCGAAATATGATTTCAGCAATTGGGTAACTCGTACGTTGGAAACAATAGGAATCGAAGCTTTGGTCCAAATCGTATCAAGTTTTCCAGAAACGATTGAAAAAACTTCTGTGTTAGAAGGATCTTTCCCATTCTTCTGTAGTTTTAGTTCATTTATAGTAAACAAAATGAATTTGATAACGTCACTTATCACTGGTAACTGGCGATCGTCAAGTTCTTTATATCGATACCGGAAATTTCAATTGTCGTAAAGGACAAAACATGAGTTTTCAGTAGAGCCAAAAAACAAAAATAAAATGTGTTTTTCTTGAATAATTTTCAAACAAAGTAATAGGTATTTATGATGTCAAAAGAAACCCTAACTATTTTTTCGTGTTCTATCCATATACATTATCAAAATAAACCAAACTTAATTATTGACGAAAATGAGAGTCCTTTACAGCCCAATAAAATGTAACTGAAGTACTTTACAACCACGAAAAATTGGTTATGATAAAGTCAGATATGTCGTAAAGGACTAATCTTGATCATCAATGGGTAGTACAAGTCAATTAAATCAGAGACTAAGGGGGTAAAAGGAACAAAAAACCTAAAGTTCTAAATAGAAATTCCTCTACAACAGGTAGTAAAACCAAGTGAAAAAAAGTATTTTTATTATGTTTTATTTATTATTTAAATATTTGTAAAAAAAAAGTATCAAAATGTTATTCTAATAGGAATTTATAATTTAAACAAAATGTTATGCAACTTTTTTAAATTTAAATCGCCAGTAATCGTTGCGATGCTGAAAAACAACTCAAGTTTTAGAATAATCAGCTAATAAACTAATCTACTAACTAGTTTTTTTTCACAATTAATGCAACTCAAACAACAGAACGTAAGTACTTTCTGTTGTTTGAGTTGCATTAATTGTACACAACATAATAATAAAGTTAAAATAACCAAAATAATAATAATTTTGCCCACCAGAGCTCAAAACTCAAACAATTGACATTCTAAAGTATTAATTAAATGACAATAAATTTCAGTCGTTAAAATTATAGTAATGAAACTTAGGCCTAGCTTTTTGATCAGTAGTTAACTCAACCAATGGTTAAATATTTTAACCAATGTTTGCAAACGGTAAAATACCATGTTTCTTCATTTGTTAGTCTCACAAATGGTCAAATAAGTTAGATAGTTAATTATTAGACCATTAAATTTGTAAGACTAACAATTGAGGATAGGGATTAGGGATACAATCAGGAATATTTAACAATTGGTTGAGTTATCAAAAAACTGGGCCTTAAACAGTAAACTCTTAGAGATCATTTGTGTCGTATTCGTCTTCCTCGTCAGTTTCAGGAAGACTGTCTTTAACAGTCCCTAAGGACGGTAGATCTAAATACTCCTTATGAAATCGGTTTGGTATATTATAGTTCAGTTAGTACATAAACGCTTTAAATAGTTATACTTGGCGACCGGTATAGGGTTAGGTTTGTCATAAAGCGTTGATATACCAATATTAGAAGTATCATCTTCTACTTTGTCGGCACCTGTTAGATCATGGTTTTGTTTTCTTGTTTTTTTCCCTTTGCCTTTTCCTTTTGATTCTCTTCCTTTATATTCATTATATAATGTTACTACTTGAACGTCTTCGTTTTCTTTCATTGAATATTTTCTTTCCATACTTTTAGCGTTTTTTTTTTTCTTGAATGTGACAATGCGCATTGCTTTTAGCTGTATTTGTCTTTGAGAAATATTGGTAAATTTTTCAGACACCAAGCTGTCCCAATTGAGAAAATCGGAGTACCCCAAAACATTAATTTTGTATGGTTCAGGACGTTTTCTTGCAGATTCTATGTACGTCGGCCATTGACTCGGACTCCAAACAATAAATTCACCTAACCTCGCGTTCAATCATTGCTTGTATTGAATCAACGGGCATATAAGTATGCCCAGGTAGTAAATAATTGATTTGTACTACTTCAACGTTTTTGGAATTCTGTAAAAAGTAGTGTAGGGCTGTGAGAACTATCTTATTTTTGTTCTGCCTCGGGCAAGAGTCGCAATAAAGTAAAACATTTTTATCAGGACGTTTATCAATTTCTAGTAGGAATGTATAAATACAAGTAGTAATTCATTGCCACCCCTTTTCCATCGCTTTCTACCCATATAAAACATTGTCCTTTTTTGGTTTGGCTTTCATAGAGTGTATAGTTATAAAAGGCGTATTTTCTAGAGTAATATAACAACATACTCTCTCCATGAGCAGTATTAAGCATTTTTTGCAGGTCAAAGCTAACTGTGAGCGTATCGTTGAAAGTTAAATTCTGATGAATTATAAATCTTCGGTAGCTAGCCTTTTTGTCCTCGAGATGAACAGCCATGTCCTTGATCTTTTTCTGATAATAATTCTGTATTTTCAGCTTTTGTACATGTGGCACATTTATCTTTTTTTGGTGTATGAAATCGAATTTGTAATCATCGTTAAATATTTTTATAAGAACTTTTTCACTCAAGTGTAATTTAGAATCTTTTTGGCAGTGTTTGAGATTAATCCTGAATGTAGCATTTTTAAATTCCTGAGGTAAATACAGATATGAACTCTTTTTACGACAATAATGGGAAGGAACGGCTGGAAGGCTCTCGATAAAAGCTTTTGCGTATGCTTTATCTTCATCACTATACTTCTGTGCATGACATGTTCTCTTTTCTACGCTTGCCATATATTTCTTATTATGTTTAATTGTGTTTTTGTTAAAATTAGTGTCGTAAAGGACAATAAATAAAACAAACGTCCTTTACGCCATAATTACGTAAGTTAAAACAAGCATAGATTTGGTCGTAAGGGTTTAGATTATCAAATAACATGTTTACGACCTTTTGATTTGTTATAATAATTATTATTTATAATGTCGTATAAAAAGTTTAATGCAAAAATGAGGATTACGACCTCTTAAATAATTAAACATGACTTTACGCTCCCTATTGAAAAATATTTTTACGATACATCCAAAATAGTAAAAAAAATCGCGCTAGAGATGTTGGAAAGCCAGGTCGTAAGGGGCTTTTTTTCAAAGATAGAATTTTTTCAAAACTACCAATCGATAGAGCCTGCGACGCTGATTCCAAATATACACACATCAAAAGTGTCTAGGGATCAAGCATTTTTATGCGGATTTCTTGAGATTGAGATGTGGCTTTGTAATAAATTTATGATTTTATAAATTTATATGGATTCTTTTTGGTGCATTTCATAATTTGAAACAGGAACTGTTAATCAAATTCGAGTAAAAGATGAAAATCAGCTGTCAATATTTTCCCTATAAAAACATACAACGCATTGAAGACATTATTAGTGCTACTGTTTCCCTACTACTGATTAAAACCAACGATATTATGGAGCGGCGACGTCATTTAAGCAGGGAAGAAATGCTCAGAGCCGTGGGAATGATAGAAGCTGGTTCCCGGCAACGTACTGTGGCTTTAGCTCTGAATACAAGTCAGAGTGTTATCAGTCGACTTTGGACACGTTACCGAAGCACTGGTACCGTGGCTGAGCGCCATGGAGGACGGTATCGCTGCACCACACGGAGACAAGACCGATACATTCAAATCTTAACTCGAAGAGCTCCAACAATAACCGCCATGATGTTAGCCGTGAGGCTTCATCACTCTTCAGGGAACTTAATTAGCGACCAAACAGTCAGAAACCGCTTGCATGAAGTGAACCTTCATTCCCGAAGACCGCTACGGGTACAGTCGGCCAAGAAAGTGGTGTACCACCCTAAGGTTGAATATCGCTTGCAGATTCATAGGTGATAAAGATTAGTTTCGCTTGCAGATCGATCTGACAACTTCTATTGCTGTCTTTATCTGATTATTGATAACGACTATTACTGTTTGTAACGTGACAGCTGTTCTTAGTTTGAACTTGATGGAACCAATGACGTCGTAAAATCAACGGCGGGGGGCTGTAGATTTTGATGACAAAATTGTATCTACAAATTCAGAATTGTAATCAACAAGTTACATAAAATTGTAAAGGCACAAGGCGAGTCCACAAACCTACAATTTCTGTAAACTTGTAATTACAATATCAATAAAAAATAAGCTAAAAATAGATTTATCCTTTTATTAAATTTCTACAATCAATTTTAAAATACTTATAACAAACAAAAACATAGCATATATAGTAATATTTAGAAGATATTGAAAATTTTTTAAAATTAGAAACGGGTGTAACCGCCGTTGGCCTCTATAACCTCTAAAAGACGAGACCTCATTGAACCAACAAGCCGTGAGCAAATATCGGTTCCCCGCATTTCCTCCCAGATATAATTACAGTGACTAATAAGAGCTTGTTTGGTTCTTTCATTTTGATGCGACCATCGTTGGACCATAAGGCCCCAAAGATTTTCTATCGGGTTGAGGTCCGGCGATCTTGAGGGCCACTGAATTACCCTTACGTCAGTGTGTGAACGAAACCAGGCTCTTACGATCCTCGCATTATGAATTGAACAATTATCTTGAACAAAATCAAATTGTGGCACTTCGTTCTCCGGGTAAACATTACGGACTGTCGGTAGCATTGCATTCTGAAGCACGTCGATATAATTTACAGCCGTCGCTCGAGGAGGTAGAGAACACAATTCTCCTACACCATCCGTACTCATCCAGCCCCAAATATTTACGGAAATTCGACCTGATTCTCTATTTGGGATTACATGATCATCTTTATACCGTGTTGAATTATATCGCCAAAGGTGAAGACGTCCATGCTGACTGGATTTAAACGTTTTTTCATCACAAAACACTGTATTAGACCAATCAAACTCTAAGTGCTCTCTGGCGAAGTTCAGACGAGCAAGTCTGTGAGCATCCGTCAAATATATTTTCTTGGCGTAATGCCTGTGGTGCAACCCCATGTAATGTAGATGATTCCTTATTGTTTGGGCACTCACATCGAACATCTCCGCAAAATGTTTTGTGGGCTTAAAACCATTGATTTCATATTCCCGTCTCATGAATTCTCTATCGTTATTGGAGAGTGCAGGCCGGCGACCACTTCTTCTGTGATCCAACAAACTTCCCTCCTCTCCTTCACGACGAATCCAAAAGCGGACAGAACGCCTCGATATATTCAAATTCCGGGATATCGCACTGATACTGCTTCCCTCATTAAATTGGGCAATTATTTGTGCTCTTTCGGCAATGGTCAAGTTGGCAGGCATTGAGATGATTTTATATACAGTTGATTGAAAAATAACACGGAAAATATATCGATTTTTTGCATATATTTGACAAAATGTCAATTGTCAGTTTTCTTTTTCAAATGGAATTCGGTTGTCTAAATAGTTTTTATTACTTTTGTTTGGAAACATTTCAATTGCTTTGTAGAAACTAATGTCCTTTTCATTTATACTAAAGGTTAAAATGTCATGTGACATATGACGTATGAATACTAAATACATAGGTTTACGTCATGATAATGTTGTCTCTTTCAGTAATATCTTTTTATAACGAACCTTGTTGTAATTTTCGATGACCGGGAAACTAAATCAAAACTGGTACACCACTTTCTTGGCCGACCGTACCACCTATAGCAATGCACAATCGTAGGATTCGATATCAATGGGCTCTTGAGCACAGAAATTGGGCAGAAGAACAATGGCGTTTCGTGTGCTTTTCTGATGAGTCTCGTTTTGGTATGAGACCGGATACAAGACGTATACGACACTGGAGAACCCCTGGACGCCAACAGCGATTAAAATCCTGCCAGGAAGTCCATCCTTATAGTGGTGGAACCATCATGGTATGGGCGGGTATTTGGATCGGCGGAAGAACTGAGTTGATTTGGATCAGAGGCAACCTCAACGCTCAAATTTATGCTGAGACGATTGTATCTGACGTCATCGTTCCTCTACAAGTGCAAATCGGTCCCTTATTTCAGTTAATGCATGATAATGCACGACCGCACACCGCAAGAGTTGTAAGACAGACTCTCGCCGCAGCTAACATCAATGTCCTGCTCTGGCCTGCTCAGTCGCCAGACTTGAACCCGATTGAGCATGCATGGGATATGCTACAGAGAAGAGCTCTGCCGAATATGGAGGGTATCCAGTCGCAAGAAGACCTTTTTTTGTTGTTGCAACGAACATGGGCGGCCATTCCACAGCGTGATTTGGATGAACTCATTTTGAGTATGCCAAACCGATGTTCTTGTGTTGTTAGTGTTCGCGGTAGAAACACGGATTATTAATTGTTTAAGTTACCCAATAAAATTTTAAAGAAAACTGTTATTTCAGTCTTTTTTTCGAACTTTAATGTTAGTGGTTCAAATGTCAAAAATACCTTTATTAGGAAAATGGCAAATTTCTTTATTAATGCAAAGGTGACTTGGTTTATCGTTACTGTGACAAACGAAAACACTTTATTTGATGAATCCTTAAAGAAAATTTTAATTAATATCAATCAGGAGAAAAGTTATTGCAAAAATATATGTTGATCCCTAGACATTTTTGATGTGTGTATATATAACTCATTTTCGGCAAAATGTCCTTTACGACAATTGAAATTTCCGGTATCGATATGATCCCAAAATAGCACAAGTAGTCTCACTTCGTCTTGAACCCATTATTATATATAACAAAAACACGTATTTTATCACAAGGAAGTGCAGAGCGACACCTTACAGCAATAAAACCGCAATAGAAATGAGACGAACTGCCTCACAGTAGAAGTAGAGAATTTAAGAAAAACAAGTCAAAACCCAAAACATGAATTTTGCGAGTTTGTTCCAAACCAATTCCTAACAGAAAAAATCCTGTCGTTGCCTGCAAATCATAATTTAGGGTTTCACTATCAATGAAATAAAAATAAAATGGGAATAATGTACATAAAATAGAATAGACATTGACTGGAGGGTTATTTAAGTGATAAAAAAATAAAATAAAATGCCGATAGAACCCTCAAGATATTTTTTTGTTTTTTTTTTTATTATTTTTACAGTAATCTAAAACTAATAATGCAACTTTTGAGGGGGCTTGAGTAGCGAAAAGCGAAAAAAAAAATTTTCGGGACACCCTAGTGTACATCACCTACATATTTACTAAATTGATTTAGAAATAAAACAATAAAAATGGGTTGACTACTTTTAGTTGCTTCTTTTTCATTTTTAATGTAATACTAGCAGCATTTATAAGACTTTAGTTTAAGCGTAAATAGCATAACGTCGTTGGGTGTCGGAATTGGGATAGAGAAGTCGCGAGTTCGAACCCCACCTATTACACTAAATTGCCGTGAACCCACTCCTGAATGACTTTAGTTGGAGGGGTTAAAAAGATTGCTAGTATTGTGAATTCTGCCCACATTGCTAATTCTCTTTAAATAAAACTTAAAACAATGCTTACATAGATATCTCTTCCTGGCTGATGTGCATAAGAATGTCCGTGCTGGTAACACCAATGACAATGCCATTGATGTTGAGCGTACATGGGTCTGGCATGAAATGAATATTTGCATGTTTCCGCCTGCTAGGGTATGCTGGCGTCGGATAGATATTCACATGGAAAGCGTCCTTACTACTAGCAACTATGTATATTTTTGTGTGTGGGCTGGAAGGAAATAAAAATATTTAAACTAGTCTAAAAACTTGCAAATTATACAGTGTTTAGGGCTCGTTTTAGTTTACCTTGTTTTACGTATTTCACCTAAATTATCAATTAATTTGTCGAAAAATGACTTGAAAGTCTCTGCTATGGTATTGTCTTTGACTTTTATATGTTCACTGTCTAGAAATGGTCCCGTCATTATAACGACATGAGGTTTATGTGTTGTTACATATGTTACTAAGTCTTTAAGAGGCTCGTAGGCCATGTTGTCTGTTGTAGTATATGGTCCTGATGTTATCATCATCGACATTTTGCCTAAAACATAAATATTATTTATTTATTTATGTACACACATGAAACTTAAAAGAATTAAATATAAATACAGACAAAAGAGCACAAATTTCAAAGAAATTTCTGCCTGCAGACCTGCGACAAAAGAGTTGAATAAAAGATGATAGACACAGTGTGTATAAATACTAATTACGTTAATTATAACATACTTAACTAATACAATAAATTGTAAGGATACAATAAACAAATATTTACATACATAGCGGTAAAATACATATTTATATTACAAACCTATAGTTACAATACAATATTGTTACTGTAAAAATATATACATAATTATAACATATAAAATTACGGGATGGTAGAGAGGTAGTGATGGTTTTAGCATCGCGGATTTAAGGTGGAAGTGAGTTTGCAATCCCCATAGCGTCCCAGAACACTGGGGCAATTTTCTAGATCAGTTCTAAATTATGTTTTTCGTCGGCACATACCATCTAAAACATTCATCACATCGGCCTTATGATCCGCTACCGGCGGCGAGGCATCACAGAACACTTCGTGGGCTATAAACTTGTCACCTCTCGTGTTCACGCCTCGCATGACAACAGTCTGACCAGGAAATAAAGAATACTGCTTCACACTGTCAGCGAGAATAAGCCTTTAAGGATGGTGTTTAAAATATTATAAAAAGTAGTATTAGCCCTATATTTAGTTCCAAGCATATTCAAAATAAATATTTTTTAATAATCATGAAATTAAATGTACAAAATGTAGTTGGACATCATCTAAGCAGGGAAATCACTGCAAAATACAGTCATGGCTACCTTACAATATAGGACCAATTATATAATCGACGGATAAAAGGAAATAGGGTATAAGCGACATTTTGGACTGGTATTGTTTTGAAAGCCGACTGTTTCTTTTGTTCTATTATCTTTTATATTGTCATATTTCCCGATAGAAAAATTAAAAACTGTTTTAGTTTTCACGATGTTTTAATACAAAAATACATCAGTTTTTCTAAAATTCTAAACTTTGAACGGCTCTCCTGAACATTTCTTTTTTTGTCGCTTATAGGTACCCTATTTCCTTTTAACCGATATTTATATAGACTTTAAAATTTTCTATACATTTCTGAATAGATGCACTTATGATGAACTTATTTTGTTGTCATAAGATCTTGCTTGCTTGGACTAAAATATACAGCATTACAATTCAATATACAGACTTGTCCAGATCCACAGGCACTGTTTGACTAAGTGATTGGTCCCATGTTCCTTGGAGAATGACACTCTTGGGGTTGAGCCTGGCATCCGCGTCACACTCAATGCGGCCTACTACCGATACTTCAGCCTGTAGGCAATTTTATTGTTAAAAACTCTAGAGCTTTTTGATTTAAGCTGGTATACCCTGCAAGCTGGGTGATAAATGTATCCACAAGTGGAAGTGCTCCACAGTAATATGCATCTAGACTGCAAATTTTTTAATTGAACCATATGGAGGAATATGGTATTTAGTAAAAATTTTAAGAATAGTTCTATTAATTTCTTATACGTGAATTAAAGCTGTTATGCTCTCAGATCAGACGCACGAAAATCGCATAAAGTACTAAATTTGTGTCAATAATTTTTATACTCGAATCTAGTTAAGAATTCCTTACAAAATTCTCAACTCGCTAGAACAGGCTGAAAAGAACGGCTGGTGAGAGCTGCCCTAACCTTTCACGGATCCTTTAATAAACACCTCTATGTAATAGGAGTTACAGACAGCCCACTCCGCAGAGCCTGCATGGAGAAGGACGAAGCAGCACACCTGCTACTGATCTGCCCTGTAGTCGGGGATTACCCTCCGAGAAATGGTAAGCAAAACAAGGGCGTTGCTCGCCTTCCTGAAGGAACTAGCATGGTTTGAATGAAAAGATCCTACCCTTAGGCAAAATACGCGCTTGGTCGTGGAGTTGCGGATACCTGCCCGTCACACATACATAACTCGCTAGATTATGGCATTACAGACTTATGGCCCAGACGTTACTGTACTAAGAGCCCCAACTAAACCTAGGTTAGGTATAAATGAAAAAATATGTATGCAAATGTAGCTATGTGTAGGTGTAACTATTTTATATGGGATGTATTTATTCCTGAAATAAATTATTCTACTCTATAACTCATAGTTGCAACACTACTATGCATGAGTAAAAAAGAAAAGAATGGAGTTCCAAAAAGTAAAAGCTGAAAGGTAAATGGTAGTTGAATTTTCGTATCTCGACTGAACTGAGATAATTTGTATCCCTGGTACACGGAGCGCAGGGCAGCACCAACAGCATCCTAAAGATGATTCTCAAGCAGACTCATTGCGCAACGATCGTGAATTGGTGCTGCCAACTTTGTACCCAGTTCAGACGACACGAAAATTCAACTGCCATTTACCTTTCAGTCATTACTTTTTAAGGTTCCTTTTAATGGCAAAAAACGGAACCCTTATAAATTCTTCACTTTTGTCTGTCCGTCTGTATGTCATAATTTCTCTCCGTAGGTATCCCGAAAGTATTAGGACTACACTACAGAAAGAACTTGGTAAGTTGATATATTCTGTGACCCGTTTTACGATTTTTATAAAAGAAAAATATTTTTCTAAAGTAATAGTTTAAAAAATAAGACTTCCAGTGTTAAATGCCCCCAAAACATTGGTTTGACAGAGATATAGTCAGCAGTTTTCGAGAGAAGGTAGCATATTTTACATTACTAGAAATATGCTTGTGTCTGGAGTGGGTTCACGGCAATAGCACCAGCTCGAGACCCCTCGAACACAAGTCTAGACACCTTATCCATTAGGCTATTGACGCTTGAGCTATTAAAAACAAAGTAATTTTTTGTTAAAAAAGGTGAATGGAACCCTTCATGGGCAAGTCTGACTCACACTTGATAACTTTCATGTCATTATTTCTTTTTTTACTTATTCATAGGAGTGTTCAACTATGAATTACAAATATAAAAGTCACATTTATATATTTCTTCATTTAAAGCTATATTTAGCTGGGGCTCTTGGTACAGTAAGGTCTGGGTATCCATGTTAAACCGTCATAAATCTTTAACGATTGCAGTGAGTTGAGAATTTAAGAACGAACTAAATTCAAATATAAAAATTTATTGACATAAATGCAGTATACTTCTCACCGTTTTTGCTATGCTACTTCATGCGTTTGTCTGAACTGAGGGCACGAAAATTGTTTTGTGCCCTCAGTTCAGTGCAACTTTCCACAGTTATCATCCAATGTGACTGGACTAGAGCTTAACTCTTCAAATGAGGATATTATCACATTTTGTGGTTTCACTATCTTAGCTCTATTGGAAGACTATATAATTATTAAAAAGGTATGTTACAATGTGCTACCTGTGTTTTACACCTAACTGATGTTACATCTGATATTCCACATTTCTTCATGATACATTGAGATATGTAGCGAATATTGTTATCAAACATACTTGCTTTCTCATGTAGCAGTTCAAAACCAAACCTAGAATGGAAATGAACAATATTTTATTGAAATCAAAGAGTATAAAATCCTTGGGCAGTTTCTTTAACAATACTTACATTGCTTTAGTGTATGTATCACCATCATCATTAGGTACTTGAGTGACTTTTAGGTTTAAAATATCACTAGCGCCGCATGGCTCAGCAATACTTTGCAATAATTTCTCATCCCCATAAGAGTGTACTACAGCACCAGTATTTGTTCTTGATGCATACTTAGCCGAACCACTGAAATGAAATACAAGGCCCTTTTCATTTGACAAGACTAAAAGATTCAGAATGTAAAAAGAAAATCTATGGACTTTAACTTCATTGCATATAAATCAGCAGAACTAATGCATTTCTTAGGCAGCCAACTGATCCATTGGAAACAACCATCCTAGCAGGTGGCTCAGGAGACATTCGCCAAAGTGGCAATAGCGTGCCAAGAGTTGCTATGGTAACTGGTAAGGCTTAGGCGGCAGGAACGGCGACAAGCGCTCGAGCGGTGGCGTGAACGGCTACAGCAGCCGGAATTTTCACGCAAGCGAGTTGTCGAAGCCGTTCTGCCGTATTTCGAAGCTTGGCTAAAAAGAGGGGAGTGCATTACCTACAGGCTCACTCAGGTACTGACCGGACACGGTTGCTTTGGTGAGTATCTGAATAGGATTGGGCAAGAGGCCACGACAAATTGTCATCATTGCGGGGGCGATCTGGATTCTGCACAGCACACGCTCGAAGCGTGCCCTGAACGGCAGGTCCTGGTCGCGAGGATCGGGCAAGACCTGTCTCTGCCAGCAGTAGTGAGGGCTATGCTTGCAGAGACAGAAAACTGAAGGGCGATGGCCTCTTTCTGTGAAACCGTGATGATCTAGAAAGAGGCAGCTGAGCGTGATCGTGAGAGGGCCGATCCCGCTCGGAGAAGAAGGCGTCGTGTAGGCAACCGACTCGACGCCTAACACGCCGAAATCCGCGTCTGCATTCCTTAAGGCAGGTGGGGCTCCGGGGTCACGGGCGCTCATAGTGGGGAATCTGAGTTCTCACAAAGTGAACCCATGAAAGACGGTGGCACAGTGGTCGCGTGCCACCGTGCACAGCGAAGCTCAGGGGAGACCCTTTTACAGTCTCCCCAAGGATGTGCCCTAATCGGCGATGCACAGAGAGGTTTCCGGAGTGGTCTTTAACCTTTCTATGTGTTGATGGTGATCACCTGGGTGGTTTCAGTGAGGTAGAAATCCCACACTGCCTGGTCTTTTCCCAAAGTCCAGGCGCCTTTTAAAGGTTTCCCCTCGATAACAAAAAAAAGGTGAATCAGGAGCCCAAGTTCAGCAATTTTTTATCTTATATGGCTCTATTCATGCAACCCAAAATCTTTGCATAGCAACCATTATAACTTCATGTGGCACTTACTTATGAAGGAACTGGTCTTCAAAGCCACTTTTGAGATTGGTGGAAATAGTATGAGAAGATTAGACATGATTTTTCACTTCAAAAAGATGCATGGCTTTGCTTGTGAAAACATCATATATAATATATAGCTTAAAGGAACAAATAACCCAATAAATAAGGTTGTTATTGGTTGCTATGAAAGCACTGAGGACTTACATTAATACTCATCAAATAACTAAAGTCTACAAACATAAAGCTTGTATGTTAATTTCCAAACTTACATAGTTGGTGAATAACTGGCTGGACATAAATCATTTGACTGATTTGGTGCTGATTCATTTTCAATTTTAACTCTCTGAAATTTAAGCCATCATAATTTATTTTATGCAATTACAATATGATAAATTCCAAACAAAGTTGATTCAAATGAATACACTTGAATAAAAGTTGTTACAGCTATAAAATAAATAATTAATAAAGTATGAAAACTTTGTTAACACTTTTGGTGACAAGCATCTGGCAGATGAGTCCCCCACCATAATTTAATTGTGTACCTGCATCCCACTGTTAAATGCTATTGTAGATTTTTGCTCATACCCAAAATCCGAACAATGCGTCAATTTCTAAATAAGCTTTAAGGGCTTCCAAGAATAAAATATGTTTTGAATTTATTCAGTCTCAGTAGCAAGTGTTAGGTAAGTTAGAATCCAGTAGCTCTGACATTGGTCTAGCCAGGGCCAGATTAACCATTAGTCGGAGTAGGCAACTGCCTAGGGGCCCCCCATCAACTAGGGGCCCAGGCCCAGTGCACACACCAAGAAAACATGTTTCTTCGAACGAGAATTTGATGTGCGTGTGAACTTAAGGACCTCACTGGTCTCACAAAATACAAATTTAGTAGTAGAATTAAAACAATTTTAGAACAAATCTGGGAATAAGTAACCAAATATATTAAAAACTACAGCCCTTAATGTGCGTTTCCTCAGTTCACACACAATTTGGTCAGTCAAAGTAAGAAAAGGGGCCCCGAGAATGCCATTGCCTTAGGGCCTCTGATAGGGTTAATCCGGCTCTGGGTCTAGCCACAGGGTTTCGTGTTACCCAGCTACTGGCTTGTGGAGGTCAGATAGCCAGTAGCTCCATGTAAATCTCTAATACTTAGCTGAATGCAGTTAGACTAGAAGCCATCCCCAGTGTAGTTGAGAAAAGGCTAAGCAGACGATGAGTAGCAAAAGTGTTAACAAAGTTTTAAGAATTATTTTGTTTTTGTACACCATGAATGGCAAAACATGTAAATCTAACTGTTTAATTTTAAGACCTTACACATTTGATGTTTTTACAATAAAAGTTTATTCTATTCTAAAGTTACCATGGACCTTGGAAAAGTTCCTAAATGCAATAGGTAGATTGAAGATGCAGATTAAGTTGATGGCTGCAGACGAGTATGGATCTAGTCATGATTTATAGTGAACATGAACCAGAAGCAAACTCGCCCACAAATATCATCAAGTTATATGGTACACCCACTAACGTAAGCATGTAAATTATGTCACCGGTTTTGATCTGTAGGTTCAGGTCTAAAATCTTTGGGAAATAATTAAAACAACACAAATAAAATACAATTATTTGTCTTCATAAAAGTGTTAAGCATCTCTCATTGCATGAACCCATATGCTGCCGATGAAATCCTACAAGCACTCAATGAGTGTAGATCTAGTCACAGAATTAATGAACTGTGGAACACTAGACATACACCCATTAGGCGCAAGTAGGTGACTCCAGACTTCTTTCTTCAATAAAATCCAATGATACCTGTTCAAAATTTTAAATCAAACTATTTCACTTCAAGCATTTCAATGAAAACAACAAAGTTTAATAAGTTTTGATTAAAAAGTTTCAGTAATTACTAAACAATGTTTTGATGCAAACTTCCAAGTATGCTTAGGTTATAATCTACTACTAAAACTTTCTGTGTTAAGGAATTCATCATACCTTCGGTGTTGTGGCCATATAATTTGATAGAAATTCATTGTCTGATCTGTATCAAAGCTAAGGAAGGAAATCGTTGATGAAATACAACCACTCGACATCCTTACATTATAAAACAAACAATCGACAATAAACCGTTAATTACACGGGCGGCAACGAATACGAAAAGAAATGAACTAAAAGTTACAAATAATTTGGTAAATAATGAACACGTGGAGCATGCGCATTAAAAAGGATACTGAACTGAAGCGGGTGCCCCGTAAACCGTCAAACTTGTGCCGGTACCCACTAGTCCCTTTTCTTTTGCAGTTGCGTTGGAACGATTCGCCGCCCGCTTGGAAAATTCCTTTCTCACAAATGTATCCAAGTTGTCCAAATTCGGCGATGCACCGTTTAAATGGTTTAAACTGAAGGCCATCCATTGTTCAATGAAAGATTCAGCATCGATGTTGTATTCTTCGCATAAACTTACGCCTTAGAAAAAGAAGTGAATAATGGAACAACCTTGAACATTCATTTTGAAGCGGTTCAAAGTTAATCTCAAAACTTTTGGTAAAGTTGATAAACAGATAGATGCACTAGTTTATTACTTATCGCGAAATAATTAAGTACTCACATTTACATATGACTTCATTAGGCACATCTAAACCGAAAAATTGAAATTGCTCAGTCACCAATTCTTCGGAAGCCATTTTCTGTAAATTGAAAGAGCGAATGAAAGGAAAGGAAGCAAAAGAGCGCCAACGCCAATCAAAAAGTTTGCGTGCGTTTCATCGTCAAAGTTTTTACCACAGACTACAGCTACACTGCCTTTTTTTTTCTCTGCCTGACAACACTTTAAAATTAGGCATGATGCATACCATATGCAAATATACATACAAGAGCTTTTCGCTTTTTGAACTTAGAGCATGCTCTTGAATGAAACACTGATACATTAAACTATCGTCTACCGTCCACCAAGTTAGTGTAATTTAACTACAGATAAATATATAACTCTTAATGATTAACATAAATAATAATACAAGTTCGTAATAAAAGTGAGGTTTCTAGAGCGTAGCATAGTAACTACATGTCGATTGAACGTGTACTGTTGCGAGATGCTCAAGAACTTAGGACTCAACGCAGTAACTTTGGTTGAGGACTATTTTAAAATCATATGTAGATTTAAAAATCATAAACTTAAAAAAAATTGGTCAAGTGCGAGTCAGACTCGCCCATGGTGGGTTCCGTAGTAACTACATGAAATACCTTTGTTTTTCATTCAGTGTTTATATGAAATTCAAAGTAATATTTGCAGTTTTAGAAAACGTGATAGATCTCAAAAACTAATATATCTCGTTTTAACTTCGTTCAATTTTCTTTGAAGATTTTTATTACCATCTACAGCATATATTTACCCGAATGCGCCAGAAGGAGGGTTATGTTTTTCGAGAGTATGTATGTATGTATGTTTGTATAATTGTTTGGCATGCTCTGTGGCCTGAACGACTCGACGGATTTTAGCTTGAGAGGTATCGTTAGATTCGTATTGACTGTGAGAGTGACACTGGGTATATCAATAAAAAAAAAAACAAAATGGTGGATTTTTGGCGCCATATTATGCCTTCAAAAAATTTTTTTATTCTCAAAACCTATCGAGTGGGGTATCAAAATAAAGGGTTTTAAAAGGTGATTACAAAAATATATATACAACTTATATGGCTAAAAGTAATTCAAAGTGACAAATAGTAAAAAAACGTATAAATAAAGAACTAAATCGTCTGCGAAATCTTTCACATATGTAAACTAAAAAATTGAAAATAAAAAAAGTTATTAAAAAAATTAAAAAACCCGACTGCAGCCTTATACTAAAACTAACTGAAAAGCTAATAAAAACAAATCCATTTTAAATTAAATAAAAGTTGGAAGCAGGCGGGTCCCGCCTGCTTCCAACTTTTAGTAAGTTTTAGTATAAGGCTGCAGTCGGGTTTTTTTTAATTTTTTTAATAACTTTTTCTTTGTTAAGTTTTTCACTTTGGCTCAGCAAAATAACAGCTAGCTGCACTTGACTCGATCGAACGCAGAGCTAAAAGGCTCATAGGCAATGAGGTTCTGGTAGGTAAGCTTCACAGCCTGACTTATCGGGGAAACGTTGCTTGCCTGTCTATCTTCTATAGATTGTACTTCGAAGAGTGTGCACAGGAGCTCCACGACGTAACCCCTTCATCCCCCTTTTACTACCGGTCTACCAGACGTAGCAACTGCAGGATACCATCCACACTTGGTCGATTTATCGTCTTGTCGTACTAAGCGCTTCTCCTGTACATTTTTTGTGCATACGGCCAAGGTGTGGAACTCTCTGCCGGCTTCTGTATTCCCAACCACATATGCCCCGCCAGCCTTAAAAGCAAGAGTGATCACGTATCTTCTGAGCTCGCTCGTTCGATCGTAGACCTCATCTTACACTTACATCAGGTGTGATCGAGGTCAAGAGCGGGCTCATACGTAATAAAAAAAATATCTAAATATCCTAAAACATATACAATCACAAGTTAGAGAGGGGGGGGGACATTTTACCACTCTGCCACTCTGGAAGCGCATATCTTTTAAACGATTGACCTTAAGAAAAACTGGTTTAGAAACCTCTATCATTTTTAGGGTTCCGTAGCCGAATGGCAAGAAACGGAACCCTTATAGTTTCATCATGTCTGTCCGTCAGGCGTCAGTCTGTCTGTCCGTCCGTCCGTATGTCACAGCTATTTTATTCCAAAACTATTAGGACTATACATGTAAAACTTGGTAGGTAGATGAATTCCATGAACCGCTTTCCGATTTTATGAAAATAAATCATTTAAAATAAAGGGGGCCTCCCCATACATGGAACTAAAACTGAAAGATTTTTTTTCATGAAACCTATGCGTGTGTGATGGTATCTATAGACAGGTCTTTAAAAATGACATAGGGGTTTCTAATGCCACTTTTTCATAAAGTCAATCGTTTAAAAGATATAAGCTTCCAAATTGGTGAAATGTGTGTCACCCCACCCTCTATCTTCTATAATAGTGGAGTGAAAAATCTAAAAAAAATATATGTCTGTAGATCTTAATGTAAACTTTCAACCAAAATTGGTTTGAATGAGATCGGGTCAGCAGTTTTTGAGATACGGCATATTTTCTAAAACCGCAAATATAACTTTGTATTTTATAGAAACACTATGAAAAACAAAATTATCTAGCGTAGTTGTAAAAAATGTAAATAAGCTAGTTTTAAGAAATTAGTAAGGTTTTTTTTTTTTTCGTCAAATAAATATACATATTATTATAGTTATTACGGAACCCGTCATGGGCGAGTCTGACTCGCACTTGGCCAATTTTTAAAGACCTATAGATACCACACACGTATAGGTTTGATAAAAAAAAAAAATTTAGTGTCAGTTCAATGTATGGGGAACCACCCTTAATTTTATACAGCGTGCTCCATCGGCGCCTACGCTTTTACAGGTCAGTAAACTAATATTATAAAGGATTATTTATTTTTTACCAATAACGCCATTTATTTTATTTGATAAATACATTTTCTTAATTTTAGTCAAGTTTATTATTTTAACGAACTGATAACAACTTGTAATACCTACTTTACAATTTAATGTGAGAACCTAATCGCCACCCTGTATATTTTTGTCTAAAAATCGGAATCCAACCTACCATCTACCTACCAAGTTTTACATGTGTAGTCCTAATAGTTTCGAAATAAAATGGCTGTGAAATACGGACGGACGGACAGACAGACAAGACGAAACTATACGGTTCCGGTTTTTGCCATCGTCTACAGAACCCTAGAATGTAGTAGAAAACTCCTCTATATGAACTTCACAAAAAAACTTTTTTGCATAAAATAGAACCGACTTCCATATCAAAACACTACAAAGCCAAAAATAACTTTAATTTCGGTAGTCGGTGTCATTTGTTCGGTATTTTCTTTTTTTTATTACACCGCCTTCCAAAATTAAAGTTATTTTTGGCTTTGTAGTGTTTTGATATGGAAGTCGGTCTTATTTTTTGCAAAAAAAAAATTTTTCACGCTTTTTAGTGGTTTGGTTTGTAATTTATCTAGTTACCAGAGCCAAAATGTCAACTACTTATCACCTTTTACAAAATATTGCTTTTCCCGGTGCAGAGCCGTTATTTTTTGAGTTCTCCTGGTACTTCACCATATGCATTGTGATGAGCATAAAGTGCTTAACATCCATATTCAAGTAATCTAATCGCAATCCACGAAATACCTATTATTGAGTAGTTTCGGTGGCCATCTGGGGTCTTCATCATCAGTTCCACTTCTTCAAATGATGCTTATCGAGAGCAACTGCACAAGTTACTATAAGAAATACCCAAAAGCTATAAGTGTGCCTATAACATTTGAAGAGTTTCCTCGATTTCTCCAGGATCCCATCATCAGATCATGATTTTGTAACAATGAATGGGACCAATTTCAAACGCAAAACGAATTTTCCAAATCGGTCCAGCCATCTCCGAGTTATGAGGTAACATACAGATAAAAAAAAATGTTCAAGACGAATTGAGAACCTTTTTTTGAAGTCGGTTAAAAAGAGCATAAATTAGGTTTGCCTAGAAAGAATTCGTAAAGGTTCATATATGAAAGAAAAAACAAATAATTTTATTTAAAAAAATTCCTGCAACTTACATTTCAAAGCTAGAATACAATGCGGCCGTTCTAACTTGGCCAGTGTGAAGTTAGGCTCTGCGAACTTTAGCGCTTGTGCACTCGTACAAAAATAAAGGTTTTAAAAAAATAAGTACACATGTTTACGGTAATAGCGAATCAATTCAGCTATAGTACCCGGCACGTAACTTGGCAAGTCGTTAGATGCGCACAAGTCGATTTGTAGGCCTCGTTGGTAGTCAAGCGGGACACGGGGTATGAGGTAGCGCCGATACGAGCGCGCGATTGGTGCGTCAGTCGACCCCTGCCTCGCGCACCCCTACTACGTTCGCTCCCGATTACACTTAGGTGCACGAAAGTTGTACCCTTTGTTTTTAAACAGTTTTTGTTACGAGTTGTTGTTATTGTTTTAAATTTAGTTTTTTACGTTGATTACAATGCCAGGACTTAATACCGTTTTACGCAAACTACTAAAACGTCAGAAAGAAGTTAGACGTATAGTTAAGGATGGTACAAATTCCGAATTCCTCACTGTCTTTAGGACAACGGGAAAAAGAGGAATAAAAGGGGTAGCAGTTTTATTAACTGATTGTGACAACGAGAACACATTATTTTTAATTTTTTTTTAAATACATTTTTTATTTTTAAATGTATATATTTTGTTTATAACACCTAATTAACTCAAAAATTCCTCTTCTTTCTTTAACATTAAATATAAATGATGGCAATAACCATAGAATAATGACAAGTAGTAAAAGTGACCACTTTTTATACCACTAAGTGCACGATGCGCGATCTTACCCCCACTACGTCAAAACCTTGCCAACTTACGTGCTAGGGACTATATACAAAAAATAATACCATAAGCATTGATTTATTAAAAGGATGAAGATACGGTACTAGACACAGCGTTTGGTCCTACTAAACTAAGTGATTGCCCGTAGTTGGCGCTCAGTCGCGCACGGAACGTTGTTGATCACACAGCTCAAGAAATTCTCGTTTCTTCGTATTTTTAAGGATTTTTTTGAAATAAATACGCATCAAAATGACAACTTGTGTAGCTAAACAGTGTTTTAATTACAGCAGGAAGAAAGTAAGAGACATGGGTCATGGGATCACTTACTACGTACTTACGTAATACATGCAATCTCATTTCATTCATAATCGCAAACATTCGGCAGCTGAGGCGATTTTGCTCGCACTACAGCGCCATCTCCTATCTCTGTCCTTGTCTATCGGCAACTGTAGGTTTGGGACTGATAATGACAATGAACACAGATGTGTGAGTTTCCATGCGTGTATTAGTGCGCCGGGCCCAGGTTTACTAATTGCGATGTTAGAGAGTAAGATATCTTCCTCCTTTTAATACATCAATGACCATAAGGGAATAATTATGTATCATGTTGCTTAATTTTAGATAATTTCATTTCATTCATCAATGGGCATAAATAAAATATTACATTTTAGTTTTGAACACCTAACATAACCAATTACATTGTTTACACTAAACAATGAATTAAAATTGATGATAAATATATCTCCAACAAGTTTTTTTATTATACTAAGTTCTTTGGACATGTATATGAAATTTACAAGATGGCATGGATTGAACCTCCGCTGTGACTACGCTGTTAATGCATAGATTGGCCAGACCTCCTCGGATCAACCCACAAGTGTAAGCAACATACTGAAACAAGAAAAAATATATTTCCTATTATTAAACATGAATTTAAACAATCCTAATAAAGTGATAATTTTTAGATGTAGAATTAAATACATTACTTTCAGTTTTCTAAATTTTTTATACTGGGGTCAGTTTTTACTGAGATAAAAATTATACTTAGAATGTTAATACTCTACTGCAACTTTTCCACAGTTATTATAGTGATCTCATGCATCATTTCTAGTTTAATCATTCTTTCAGCTGCAGTTTAAATAGAAATAGTACTTACTCTTGGAGCAGATTCAAGATACTGATGGCCATTAGAAAAATTTGTGAGGAATCTAAATGCATTGTCTTGTAGTACATATACACCTTGATGATTTGTCCGCAAGTTGTCTATTTGTTTCTTATAGATACATGTCCAAAAGTCTGTACAGATGAACTTCATGGTATCCAGTTCATCTTTAAATCTGGGCCATTCTCTAGTTAGTCTTTCCATTATCTTATAGCCAGTAGCGAACCCAATATATTCTACTACTGACAGATCCACCTCCTGAAACATCAAAATCATTCCTGATTATTTTTATACTTAACTTACTTTATCTTAAAACTTCTCGGTCAGTGGGTCGTCTTAGGCTTTAATACCTTTTTATCCTTGAGGGTTTCCTTAGATTGCTCTATAGCATAGTTAATTATTTCGGAATGTAGTAACTCAAACACTATATCGTCAGCCATTGATAATCCTTGAAGTTCTCCCATATAATAACGCACAAGTGGGCCAAAGTCCTCTAAAGTCTAATGCGAGTCAGATCAACTGAAAGAAAAGAATTTACAAATTCTACGCCTTATAGCACTAAGAGCAAAAACAGTGTTTGTTTTATGATCCCTAGAATCCTTTATTTTCGTCAGTACTGACAATGACATATGAATGACATTAGTATAATGACTGACAGATGCAGAAGAAAAAACACCTACGCAAAACACTGATCCACGATCCTTTGGCCAATGTTTTACGTTGCGGCATCATTCTTATTATTATTTTATTGAGGATAGGCTCGCAATTTACCACCATCTCACCTGGTGAAAAAGTGGTGAAATAATATAAAATTATCATATCATCCTGCGACCTCGATAGTAATAACTAACAAATGAAAAAAAGCGGAAAAGTTTGTGAGTTTGTTTGAAATGCGCTGGGTGGATTTTGGCAAATTTAGCATGGAAGTAGCTAGAAGTAGGTTTTAGGCTACTTATTACCCGACTGTAAAAGAAGGAGGTTGTGTTTTTATCATGATAAAGTCCACGGGAGTTAAGGCCCGCGTGACTGCTGGTATCTATACTTATAATATTATAAAGCGGAAAAGTTTGTTTGTTTGCTTGAACGCGCTAATCTTCGAAAGTACTGGGTGGATTTGGATGCAATTTGGTATGGAAGTAGCTTGAAGCTTGAGGAAGGTTATAGGCTACCTTTTACGCGACTGCAAAAAAGGAGACTTATGTTTTTACCGTGATAGAATCCACGGGAGCGAAGCCCCGCGTGAGTACTAGTCTGATATAAGTATAATGCGATTCTGCAAGGGTGGACTTGGAAAAAAAATAATTTTTCTAGTAAGTCTAGTTAGGAAGCACGTTCTTTGCTCGAGCTATTTGGGAATTGAATAAAATTTGAGACCTGATATTTATCTGCTAAGCCATTTTCAACCAACGAAAAAAACGGAGGAGGTTATCAAGTCGACGCGTATATATATATATTTTTTTATGTATGATCACCGATTACTCGAAGACGGCTGAACCGATTTGGAAAATTCTTTTTTGTTTGAAAGGGTATACTTCGAAATTGGGCCCATTGTTAATAAGTCATGATCTGATGATGATGGAATCCTGGAGAAATTGAGGGAACTCTTCAAATATTATCGGCACACCTATAGTGATTTGAGTATTTTTATAGTAACTTGTGTAGTTGCATTCGAAAAGTACCATTTGTGAAGTGGACCTGATGATGAAAACCACAGATGGCCACTGGAACTACTCAATATATAAGTAGGAATAATAAGTATTAGTTCATGTGTTCCGCTTTTTTTGAATATGGTTATTAAGCACAATATGCTCGTCACAATGCATGTGGTGAAGAGAAGCTGATGGTGAAGTACCAGGAGAACTCCTCAACAATTAACGGCCCAACATGTCGGAAAAGCAATATTTTGTAAATGATTATAAGTAGTAGACATTTAGGCTTTTGTAACTAGGTAAATTAAAAATCGAAAAACTAAAAAGAGTGAAATAAAAACTTTTTACCAAAAAATTAAACCGACTCTCAAAAAAACAATACAAAGTGAAAAAAAACTTAATTTTTTGGTAAAAAGTTTTTATCTATGTTGGGGTTAACATTTAGTCTAACCGTACTCATCTGAAAAGTCGTTTTACATGGAACGATTACCTATCTAACCTCCACAACCCATTTGCTCGGTAGCATGACGACTGTTGGCAAGACTGAGATCAAATTTTCTGGCTTTTGGCTACCCGTAACGTCTGTCTAAGATGTACAAAGTACAAATGAGGCCATGAGAGCCAGAGTGGCCTAACCGTAAAATTGACTTATTGAAAAAATTACAGCTAGGCCACTCTGGCTCTCATGGCCTCAAAAACTTCAACTGTAATATAAGGTCAAAATATTGAACTTAATTTTAGGCCACTGTGGTGCTATGACTTTTACCGTTTAGAGCAGTTTTATCAATCAAAAACAGTATAAAAAAAATTACAGTTAGGCCACTCTGGCTCTCATGGCCTCAAATGATATCCAGAACCAACGGCTTAATGTGCTTTCTGAGGCAAGGAATCCCGATATGTTAAGATGGTCTTCTATCCACGGACTGTTTGTGGCAAACGTTGATTATCCTTGAAGATCGACCCGCGCGTTTGTTATAATTTATTCACGATATCTTTAGACCTCATGTTTAGCTGGTATATTATTATATCTATACTAATATTATAAAGCGAAAAAGTTTGTTTGTTTGTTTGCTTGAACGCGCTAATCTTCGAAAGTACTGGGTGGATTTGGATGAAATTTGGTATGGAAGTAGCTTGAAGCTTGAGGAAGGTTATAGGCTACATTTTACGCGACTGCAAAAAAGGAGAGTTATGTTTTTACCGTGATAGAATCCACGGGAGCGAAGCCCCGCGTGAGTACTAGTCTTAGATAAAGGGGATGACAGATATTTATTGATTAAACAAATTTTATTTCTTTCATCCTTTGCCATATTTGAATATCTCCGTTTATAAATAAAAATCAATATTCTTATGTTTGTTCTCTACTGTTCTTAATCCAACGATCAAATTGTGATGAAACTAGCTACGTTTGGGTAGGAGCGAGAAAGTCTCTGAAAGTCTGAACCATAAAGTCCATTTAAAAAAATGCCTCTCACGCACATACTTTGATTTGTTTGGTTGAAAAATACTAACTAGGTACTGTATTACTTTACTTACCTGGCGTAGCAACACACGCCAGGTATGGCTGAGGTATAGAACGAATAAGAGCGCTTAAAACATATATGCATTGTCAATTTAGAAGTGTTCATTGCAATCCATTTGTGTATCATGTGCATACAGGTCGTTTCAATTTAAAAGTAACAATATTCGCACAGCCAGATCTAAAATGCAGTTGTAAGGTGCGACCCCTCAATCTATCGATATTTTATTGAATACTAGCTTCCGCCCGCGACTTCGTCCCCGTGGAAAAAAAAATCCCCCGATTTTGAAACATTCTTCATTACTGCTCCGCTCCTATTGATGTTAGCGTGATGATATATAGCCTATAGCCTTCCTCGATAAATGGGCTATCTAACACTGAAAGAATTTTTCAAATCAGAACGGTAGTTCCTGAGATTAGCGCGTTCAAGCAAACAAACAAACAAACAAACAAACAAACAAACTCTTCAGCTTTATAATATTAGTATAGATGTTAAGTTGTCTAAATGCTTATACTCACAGAGCATTCTTACAAAAAAAAAACCCATATTTTGAATTGACTCTTTTTACATCTGTCTAGCTGCTGCATCTAGCTGTGCGATTATGGACACTGTCGGGCATAGTAAATTAATATTAATATAGTTAGGAAACGGTAAGAGCCCTTTTATCAGTTTTCCATAATAAGTAAATACTAAGATTGAAAATTAAGTTATTGTCTTCTCTCACTCTTGTAGCCCGATCCACAGAAATGTAATCCCTACACATTTAGTTAATTTAACAACGCTATTTAAACCGCCGCCGCGCCGCCGCCAATTCAATGCTCAGACTATTTTCTCGGAACCTCCACAAATGTAATACAACATACCTACGTGATCTCAGTTCAGTTACAAGTTGTGCTTGTCACTTTTTTAACAGAGATCATGACAAACCGACTTCAATTCTTTGGAAATTTCATCACATTCAATATTACGCATAAAATCGTGTATAGGCAACCCTAACTGCGTCAGATAGGAGTAGAAAAAAGTAACAATATATAAATAAATAAATAAAGATGGCGGATTGTGTCCTCTGTACAGTGCTCCGTGGTGATATCTACCTTTATGAAGATTTTAAATAGCCTGTATTTTGAAAAAATTGTGGAAACAGTGCGAGTTTTAATCATTTTCTAAAACATTTAAAGTTTTTCAAAGTAAGTGATTTTTTATATTACAAATGGACGGAAATAACATTATCGCTATAAAAGATGGCGATCCGACGCGATCTGTTGAAGTCGAAACGCCATCTGTTGTAGAACTACCCAAACAACAATATGTAGGAGTTATCAAAAAAAAAAGGAGGCGCGGGAAGTCTAAACGCAAGATAATGAAACCATTTTCTAAAATACCGTGGCAAGATCGCAGGAAGAATGAAAAGTCCAAACGAAATAACAGATTTAGGAAGATCGTGTTGGCAAAAACACATGCTCCATTTAACAACAACCAATTTTTAATGGAAATACATAAACCAGAGCCAGAAAATTCCTTTCATATTTTGCGCACACCATCAGCACGCACCCGTGATTCAAGTTTCAGCGTTGATTCAGAAGATAATTACTTTTTTTCGTTGCCCGAAGATGAGGAGGAGTATTTGACAAAAGAGTTCTCAAGTGTTTATGAAGATGCTCAAAGTGAACGTTTGTCAAACATGTCGAAAGATGACCTCATCCAGGAATATCTCCTATTAGAAGCCAAATACGACAATCTCGTTAAAAGGACTGAACGTTCTAAAGCAAAGTGTTTAGAAGAAGATAAAGACATAACAATTAGAGATGCTTCTGTTACTGATAGAGATAGTATGTTAACAGACAGAGACACTTCAGGTACTTCAGTTGGGTCCAGTGCGGTTGATGAGCAATCCTTTAGTGAGTTTATGCAGCGTATAAAGGAGCAAGAAGAACAGATACACTCACTACAACTGGACAATGAAAAGTTGAGACTCGAAGTGGAACATTTACGACAGCATTCTCAGGACTCATCAAGTGCAGACTCTGAAAGTGACAGTTCGTCTTCTTCAGATAGTGACAGTAGCTCGAGTAGAAGTGCATGTCCTATAATAGCTGACCCAGTAGCTGAAGACTATTTAGGCGAAGACACCTTGACTAATGAAAATCATGTAAATGGCCAAAATGAAGAGACTGAAGGTACAGAAGCCACATACCCCATGGTCAATGGCTGTCACGATTCAAATGATTAATATATTTATTTAATTATTGTTAAAAATATTTCAATAGTTCATAAGGTTATTTGCTAAGTTCTGTATAAATTGTTGACAGTATTTAAGATCTTTATTCTGCTTATTCCTTATTTAAAGTTGATAATTATATTTTCTGGTGAAAATGTGTGATGTTATAAGACATGCATTTAGTGACTTGTTTATTAAACTTAGCACCCGTACCAATGCCCTCAAACATACTTTCCTGTAAACACTGGGAATATAAATGTGAGATTTCATTTTAGATTAGTGAAATTGTTGTGATATCCTTGTGGATATTTTATCAGTAGTGATTATTGTAATAAATTGTTTTATTTCCAAATAGATTTCACTTTTATGTTTTTACAGTGGGACATAATAATTAACTAGATTTAAGAAAAAATTTTGTAGTAAGTAATCATTTATTTTGTATAATTATATTTTCTTATATTTTATGGTTGCTGTTGGACTTATTAAGAATGGATGTGTTTTCTGAGTTTTTAATCCAAATTGAGTGCGTATTCAAGTACTTTATAGAGATAGTTATATGTAATTTATAAAGCCTATACTTATTTTTAACAGGGATTGTAATAATTTTCTGCTGCATCATTAAAATACAGTAATAATGTCAGAAGTATCATGTTATGTTATTTACCTTCTACCCTCATATTACAGAATGAAGAACATAATGTATGTTCTTGAATACTCAAGTAATATATTTACAATGTACTCTAGTTCAATCAAGCTCTCATTCTAAGTAAATTATAAAAAGAAATATCTGCTAAAGATGTATAAAAATTTAAATAAGTAGATAATAACTTATGTAACTAATAAAATTCTTTCATGGCAACTGTGTATAGCTAATGAATACCTCCACTAACACAAGTGTTTATAAAATATAATAAATAATAACAATTTACCACTCCAAAGGATAGGAAGTAAACATAATAATGAATAAAATTGATATTTAGTTAACAACTTAAATTAATGCAGTTTTACAATTTGTGACATCGTAACATTTTCATTTCTAAATATTGTTCACACATATTTTGTGGCAAAATTGTGGTAGTTCTTCCACAAGTCACTTATCAAGAGTTAGTTTAAATAATATTGTATAATTTCTTTTATTTGACTATTACATACCATTTAGTGAAACCTAATTCTGTCACACTTTTATAAATGTCTCAATTTTAATAACTAAATACCTAATACTTAATTAAATAATATGAAACGGTACCTATTATGTTGGTAATGGCTTTGGTTTGTATTATATTGTGAATGTCAAAAAACAACTTTCAAACCCTCATATCTGAAATAAGATGATTAAGAAGAGAACCTGTAATTTGCTGGCACAGCACAGGCTACTTCAACATAATGCCACGTAATTGCAGATATTTACTGATGGTCTATTGACCAATATTAAATAATGAAGGAAGGAATAAAAACCTCTTAAATCTACCCCATGTTTGTATATATTATATTTTTTCTTTTTTTGCCTTTGATTCGGGCGCATGGGGATTGGCACC
This sequence comes from Tholera decimalis, assembly GCA_943138885.2. NCBI lineage: Eukaryota > Metazoa > Arthropoda > Insecta > Lepidoptera > Noctuidae > Tholera > Tholera decimalis. The sequence continues at coordinate 24,420,948 of OW964565.2, forward strand.
TTTATAAAATTGTTTGAGTAAAGCCATTGCCTCGGTTGCCATCAAATTACCAATTAAATTATAATTACATTCATAAAAATTACTTATATCTAACACAGTTTTGCCACCAAATCTGTCATTAGCACAACCATATACCACTTCTTTTACATTTAAATTGCTTAGTGCAGATGCACACATTATACAAGGCTCAACAGTTACATATACTGTTATATTTTTAAAGTACAATCTGTAATCAATATTCTTAGCTTTACAGTTATGTATGACTTGATCTATACAATTTATTTCAGCATGTCTAGTTGGATTATGCGTAGCATTAACACTATTCCTAGACTCTGCAATGATTTCCGAGTTTATTACAAAGACACAGCCAACTGGCACTTCTTGAGCTGATAAAGCTTCTGATGCTAACTCAAGAGCTCTCTTCATGTATTCAACCATCTTTCTATAACTACAGAAATGTATGTATGTTTAGTGTAGAGTACTTGACCTCAATTATCACAAGCTCAGAATGAGTATCAAATGAAGTATGTATATCAAAATGTAGACACAACCTTGTTTATGAAGAGTCTGGTTGGTAGTATTGAAGCAAATTATGACTTTTAAGACACTCTGCTGCTGTCTCTTGCCAGTTGCTAGTATTTCTAGCTCTGGGACTAGGATGCGGCAAGTATATGATCTGAAATAAGAAAACACAAAACTAAATACCATTAATTTAAGTAAATCATAAATTGATTATAATAAACTGCATACCTGTATAGATTTTGTGGAGGAGTGTCTTTTTAATGACTCCTTTGCTCGGGTTTCACAAAACTTTCCAATAGCTACTACCTTTTCAACTTCATATAGTTCTAGAACTTTGTTGAAGACTGGATCACAGATGTTGTATAGTTCTTGTACTTCACTTACCTGAAATTTAGGCATAAATAATTCAGGATTATGTGGATGTAGGTACATATTATTTTAAGAAATTGGAAGGAGTGGCATAATTATAATTTCAATGTCTGGTTAGAAACTTGTGTGCTATCTCTGTTCATATTTTTATATGGATCTGTTATAAGTAGGTACAATTTAACTTGCTATGACAAGTTGTACCATAAACTTATTTCAGAGTTAGTTATAGTTATAAAAATAATTTACACATTATATTCAAATAAACATGTTAGCCTCTGACTAGAAGATAATAAGATACCCCCCCCCCCTTTTTAAGAAAACTAAGATATCTTACCCTGAATTCACCAGGAGTAAGATTGCAGCCCCTGGCAGTCATCCACTGCTGAGGCAAGTAGTTATACACAAAACTGGTTTTGAAGAAATTTTCTGGTGTTCCACACAAATCTTGCATTAAACCCCAAAATCGTTGGCCACTGACCTGGAAAATAAACAGAATACATATCAAAACAGATGGATGAAGTTGTACATCTGCTAATTTATTTTTCTATACTAATATTTGGGCTTATTCTTCTTTTACTTTCATTCACAAAGTATAAGTATTGTGTTATAGCTATCATCTTAGGCTAAAATACATCAGCTGCCATTTTTACTTACTTCACGTCTAGTACAGTTGAAGCCCTTCACAGGGCGAGCTGGTATCTCATTAGGAGGTTTCTGCACTGGCCCACTGATATGCAACCATTCGCTAACTACATTAACATCACCAAATGGCACCTGTTGATAAAACAAAATATTTTTAATTGAAACTTTATTTATTGGCAAAATGTAGATGAATTTGTCGTACTATTCCCTATATAAAGTCCATTTTAAATTAAAAAATGAATATTTTTGGTAAAGTAATTTTATCATGAATTTCAACTCAAAAGATCTTGTTATATATCACAGTAATGAGACGATCCTTACTCCAGTCTGTGACATTCCAAAAGGTCCAGGATTCATGCCGAAGTACATAATAGGTTTTGTTGTATTGCAATATTTTCGTACATACTTTTCAAACGTATGCCTTGCATAAATGGTTGGGTTGTAAATAGCTTCTACTTTTTTGGGCATTTTAAACAGTTCAAGAGAAAGGTTCAATTCGTCTATTAAGTTTAAGAACTTGTCGCCGATATCCTGAGAACTTGAGTCTCCTAAACCACTTGAGAAGAACGATGATATAACTTCTGTGTCCATTGTATTTTACGAATATCTTTAACACACTAACGTTAACATAGCGTTAAGCTGATTATAATACGAATCTATATTTGTAATCTATATACCTACTAACATGCACCGGTTGATTGGCTTCGCAGGAAATACATTCAATCAAATCTAAGATACAAACAGTGATGCACACAAACAAACAAACATAAAAATACATAACTACATACCTATATACCTGTATATACCTCAATGAATTACATGGACTGTGTGGCTGGGTGTAGACATTAGACATGACTGATGACACTAGAGATGAGCGTTGAATCAACCGTTGATCTCCTGTCAACGTATTAACGTTAACTGCATATGAATCAACTAGTTGAATTCGCCAACGACGTTTATGAATTTAACTCGTGCGTCTCGTTCAATAAATGCGAACGCAAACACAACGAGCTGAGGAATTTAAAAAACTTATGTTGAAAATAACGTCATAGATTGCGAGCGACGGTCATATCATACAATTTGAACTCTAAGTAACAGATGAAAGAGTTGATTTTCGAAATTTTATTTTAAGAATAGTACTTACCTATATTGGTTAAATGGCGCGCCCCGGCGCGGCGGGGTGGTCCCGCTCGTACCACCCGAGAGAAACCGGTTAATACTAGTTATTAGTTTGTTTGTTTCCGTTTACGAACGATATTAACAACGACCAATCGCTCACAAGTTCGAATTAGTTTTGACCACTCCTGTGAGCCGTAAACACTCCCGCACTACTCGTTAAAAATTCTGGAAAATAAATCTAATAATGGCCCCGAGTACAGTGTGTTATTGTGATAAAAAAAGCCGGACTTCCAAGTTTATGAAAAGACAGCATAACATTTTATCAGTTAATAGATCTTCTATAATCTAAATTAGATTAATTTTCTGATATTATTTATCGAAGTCCATCTTATACTGGTCGTACTTGTATGCATTGCACATTCGCGGAGCGACGATGATGTCTTTTATGATTGCGTCTCTTTCTTTAGAAAGTATTTTTTTCGCAAAAAAAAAAAAACTATTACAACAAACAAATATAAAAAAAAACTTAAAAAAAAAAACTATACTATACTGTATATAATAATTGATTTGTGAACATAGAATCAGATGTTCTTATAAATACGCCTGAGTAGAATATGGTTTATAGCTAATTGTATTCTATTCAGTCAGTCCTTAGCCTGAAGAGAAAGTATGAAGGGAAGGTAGAACCATCAATCAAACGTTTTCCAATACATAAATTGAACCAAATTGTTTCTAAAATTGAACGCGCAATTGTTGAATAAAAACCGTTCAATGAATCAACGGTTTACGTTGCAAGTTGACATTAGTAGTACGTTAACTTGTTGACGAATTTAAGTAGTTGATTAACCAGTTGACACACGTGAATCAACGTTAACGATTCGTTAACGGAAAAACCGTCAACGACCCATCACTAGATGACCCCTTTGCATGACACTTGACAATCGAATTATACAGTTGTATCAGAAAAATCGATATAAAAAGGCGGTTAAATCGATTACTCCTTGATACATTTGATTTTGTTTTGTTTTAAATTATGTTTATTTAAATGCCTATAACTTGGCTTTTTTTAAAGTAAAGCAATGCTTTCTTAAATTCATAATCCAAAAAATTTAAACAAAAGGCGAGCGAGCCATCCCTGTGCGATCTATGACTGGAGACGCTGGAGTGCTGATGAATGAATGAATAGATATTTCTCGCTGCGAGACCAGCAGGCTGACTCTTTATCCAAAATAATAAATAACGTCACAATACTTTAACATCTTTGTGTATATTCGTTTTTTGTTTAAGTAAATAGTTTAGTTTCAGTATCTATACTTTATAAGACTAGTGGTAAAAGCGATTATCACTTATCGAAGAATGGTCAAGTGCATGAAGGGTTCCGTAGTAGCAAGTATAGATTAACGAAAAATAACTTTGTTTTTTATAGCGTTTGTATAAATGACAGTTATTAGGGGTTAAAGTGAAAGAGTCATTAGATGATTTTCCCACCCCGAAAAAAAGGAGTTAAAGTATGAAACAATGATAGCGAAACTAGCAATGAAACGGCCCTGACTCGTGAATCGATCTTCACCATTATTGCTCCATCCATATGATAACAAAAGACATCACACTCAGAGCCGGATTAACCCTGTCAGAGGCCCTAAGGCAAAGGTATTATCGGGGCCCCTTTTCTTACTTTGACTGACCAAATCGTGTGTGAACTGAGGAAACGCACATTAAGGGCTGTGGTTGTTAATAATTATATTTGTTTACTTGTTCCCAGATTTGTTCTAAAATTGTTTGAATTCTACTACTAAATCTAACGATTTGTATTTTGTGAGATAACAGCGAGGTCCCTAAGTTCACACACACATCAAATTCTCGTTCGAAGAACCATGTTTTCTTGGTGCGTGCACTTGGCCTGGGCCCCTAGTTGACACGGGGCCCCTAGGCAGTTGTCTACTCCGCCTAATGGTTAATCCGGCCCTGATCACACTGCACGAGAAACTGTTTTAATTCTGCAGAAGCTGTGGTTAGAAACCATAGAGTCTGGCAAACGAAAGTAGACACTCGAATTATTTGCAAAGTTTTTATATGGCAATGCTATACTAATGTCAAACTCAATTTTCAAAACAAGATGGCATGTTGGAAAAAGGGCGGGAAACTGTGTATGAAGTGGACGCGGTTTTTTACCTTTAAATTTAATTTTTTTAAAATCTTATAAAAGGATTGGTTTTTTCTATTATAGTTGTGTATATTTCTACTCTTATTTGTTTATTTATTATTGTTAGTGTGTAATTTGCTGTATATACTTACTGGTAAGTCTTAAATATATATTTTTAAAATGGGCGACCCGCCTGATGACCCAGGGGGTGGAACTTCGCTTGTAGTGTCGCAAAATGGTCAGAGAAATAATAATTCAGTTCAAACACCAATAGAAGTGCTGATTAATGTCCTAGAGTCTTCCATGGATACGGATTGTTCGCTTACAGAAGCAAATAGCAAATTAAAGCGTAAACGTATTTCCCGCGCTGTTTGTACCGACTGTAACAAAAAGAAGCGACGTAATTGTTCCAAAAGACAAAATATTTCCGATTGTCAATGTTTATTAAATAAAGATGATGAAATTTTTACAACAAATAAACCTATTAACACAAAAAACACTCCAATGACTCCAACTCATGACAGTAATTCTGAGGTCAATCGTACATCTGTTGGTCGATTAAACTATCAGGCAACTGATGTTGCACCTTTTATAGTACATGTTCAAAGGGAAACCCAGATGGCCAACAGTGACACTACTCTTTACCCAGTAAATTTTGGTCGTTTTCTTAAGAGAAGGTGTATTCAAGGTATTGTCAATGGCAGTCTTAAGCGTATCGGTCGTAATCGCATAACATTATCTTTTATAAGTTACCTAGAAGCTAATACCTTTTTAAGCAATAAATATCTAGAGGATGAACGATACAAGGCTTTCATACCCACATTCAGTGTCACACGAATGGGGGTGGTAAGAGGAGTACCATTGGACTGGACAGATGAAGAGATAATGTCAAATATCAATTTACCTTTAGGTTGTGGGCCAATATTAAAAGTTAGACGTATTAAACGCAAAAGTAATAATAATAGTACAAGAGAATATGTTAATACTGGAACTATTGTAATTACTTTTGATGGTCAGGTACTGCCAACTCGTGTATATATGTGTTATACTGCTCTGCCTGTGGATCTATACATTTATCCTACTGTGCAATGCTATAATTGCTGTAGGTTTGGGCATGTTAAGAATCAATGTCGTTCTACACCTAGGTGTTATAAATGTGGTCAAGATCACTCAGGTGAAAGTTGTGATGTTGATGAAGAGAACAATTGGTGCTGTCTTTGTAAGGGTCAGCATCAAGCCATTAACAAGAAATGTCTTGAATACAATAGACAAAAAGCAATTAAAGAATCCATGAGTAAAAATTGTATATCATATATGGAAGCTGTTAAACTACATCCCCCTATTACTAAAATGTCATATGCAGATACTCTACTTAAAACCCCACCTCGCTCTCTCAACATTACAACATCAAGTCATGCACCTGCTAGTCCTACCTCATCTAATAATTTAACCCATTCTTATAAAAAAACCGTAACTGTATTCAAGAAACCTTGGATGATCCCTAGTACTTCTAAAGGTTATGACCGCAAAACTCATGCGGAAATTATAAAAGAACCTTCTTTAGCTACATCTAAACCTATCATAAATAATAATAACAATAACATAAGTATATCTGACATTATAATTGCATTAACACAGTTGTTATCAGAATCAAACATGGTATCACCGTCCAACGTTGCAGCAGTCATAAATGCTTTATGTCAATTAACTAATTCAAATCAAAATGGATCACAGAGCCACAGTGATTCAGTGGAATTGTCGCAGCCTTAAAAATAAGAAATATGAATTAACTAATTTAATTAACAAATACAACCCTTTTATTGTTTCTCTTCAAGAGACTTGGTTAAAACAGGAATATAACTTAAGAATTCCTGGTTTTAATTGTTTGAGGTCTGACAGGCCTGTTGGATATGGTGGAGTGGCCTTATTGATTAATGATTCTTATTCTATTAGTCCTCTCTCTCTCCCTCCACTTGATAGTAATATTTCAGCAATTGCTGTAGTTGTAAATAATATTTGTTATATATCTATTTATTTCTCCCGACCCAATGATGCTATTTTTGATGATCTAAATTTGTTGTTTAATTTTCTACTAAAACCATTCTTATGTATGGGAGATTTCAATTCTCACCATACTGCTTGGGGATGCTCTTCTTCAAATTTTTATGGTGAACATTTATTGGAGTTACTTGACTCTCACAACTTATGTATATTGAACAATGGTTCACCTACACGTCTCAATGGTCCTAGAGAAGTTTTAAGTGCCCCTGATTTATCTATATGTACATCTGATCTTGCTATAGACTTATCCTGGTTTACCACTGATTCAACTTGTGGCAGTGACCATTATCCTCTGCTAATAGTCTTTCCATTTCCAAAACCTGTTAAGGAATCAAAGCAACCACGCATGAAATATAAATTAATTAATGCTGATTGGGATGCTTACAAAAGAAATTTAGAAGAGAAAGTAGGAAACTTGCCAGACATATCTAATACAAATACTGCAATGAGTTCAGATATTCTAGCTAAAATTCTAGTTGAAGCTGCAAGTGAGACTTTTCCTTTAAAGTGTTGTGGCTCTAATAAGCTCCCATCTCCTCCATGGTGGGATGATGAATGTACTAGAGCAATAAAAGAGCGGAAAAATGCAGAAAAACAGTACAACAAATTAATGTCTGAGGAGAATTTTACTAAATTTATATTAGTATCCAATGCCACCAAAAATCTTCTCAAAAAAAAGAAATTTGATGGATGGCGTAAATTTTGTGCCTCGTTATCTCCCAATGTTAATTCTTCCATTGTTTGGCAAAATATCAGAAGATTCAGATCTGCATTCAATACCCCTCAAAAAGGTAATATTCCTCCTATACTTGCAGAACAAATTATGGACCGCTTAGCTCCTCCTTCTGTTCCTGAATACCATATCTTCTCTTCAGTTCCAATTATATCACCAGATAACAGTAAGACTACAATTAATGAAATAGATCTTAATTCTCCCTTTACTATCAACGAATTAAGGGGTGTTCTCTCAGTTGTTAAAGATTCGGCGCCAGGTGAAGATGGCATTCCATATTCTTTTATCTCTAATCTAGACAATGCTGGTTTGCTTTATTATCTCTCTTTGATTAATGCTGTAATGATTACAGGCACAGTTCCTCAATCTTGGAGAACACAGTCGTTAGTCTTTATACAGAAACCTAATAAACAGGCTTCAGATCCATCGTCGTATCGACCTATAGCTTTAACTTCAGTTTTAGCAAAAATAGCGGAACATTTGGTGAAAAACCGGCTCGAATGGTTTCTCGAACATAAAAATTTGTTGTCAAATAAGCAATTTGGGTTTAGGAAAGGTACGTTTGACAGTTTATCAACCCTTACCACAGATATCAGATTAGCTTTTTCTTGAAATGACTCGCTTATTGCTGGTTTTTTAGACATAAGCGCTGCATATGATAACGTGAACATTAATATATTGATAAATAAATTAAAGCAATTGAAAGTTCCTATTCTACTCGTCAATTTTATTTATAACATGTTGGTAGAGAGATTTTTACATTATCACTATGATGCTGCACATAACCACAACAGCACCATTAAGAGAACAGTCTGGAAAGGTTTGCCTCAAGGCTCTGTTCTGAGTCCGATTTTGTATAATGTTTATTGCAATGATTTAGATTATACTCTTAGTAAAAAATGTAATATTCTCCAGTATGCCGATGATTTACTTTTATATGCTGCTGGACCCTCTATTGAGGAGATAAGTAAATCTTTATCCGAAGCACTAACAGATTTAAAGAAATGGCTAGACAATAATGGGCTTCAGTTATCTCCATCTAAAAGTAACGTTGTTCTCTTTACGAGAAAAAGGATACCCCCTGTAGTAAATGTTACATCATCACTTCCATTGAGAAATCAAGCAAAATTTTTAGGATTAATATTAGACTCAAAGCTTTCAGGTATTCCTCACTGTCAACATATCATATCAAAATGTGAACGCAATCTTAATGTCTTAAGATGTCTTTCTGGTGTGTGGTGGGGTGCACACCCCGTCACTATGAGACTTCTTTATAATGCCCTTATTAGAAGTGTTCTGGATTATGGAACTTTTCTTTTTCACCCTGGCAGTGTTGCTGCTTTTAAAAAACTAGATAATATACAATCAAAGGCCTTAAGATTAGTCATAGGTGCAAGAAAATCTAGTCCAATCAACTGCTTACAGGTGGAATGCAGTGACCCACCCCTATCGTTAAGAAGACAGTATCTTAGCGATAGATTCTTTTTCCGCTCTCTTCAACTGAAAAAAATACACAATTTGTTACTTTCGAAAGTAGACCAGCTTGACTTAGAAACTAATACCTCTAAATTTTGGACTCATAAAGATATTCCTTGCCTAGTAAAAAGCCACCGTATTATTAAAAACATCAAAGCACTTACTCACCAAAGTTCCCGGCTTCCTCTTTATGAATATAGTTATAGTTCTCTTCATGTCAATTTAAAAGTAGAATTCAATTTAGGTATACAGAAAAATAAAAAGAATCAAAACTCGGAATTTAATTTTATTCTTAATAGTAAATGGGCAGATTGGCATCACATATATACAGACGCTTCCAAGCACTCTACTTATGATTGTGTAGGTGTAGGGGTATACCATCAGCAATATAAAGTAGTACAAAAAATTAAATTACCTCCTGAAGCAACCGTCTATACGGGAGAATGCTATGGCCTTTTTAAGGCGATAGATTACATTATTCTTGCAAAACTTAAAAAGACAGTAATTTTTTGTGATTCCATAAGTTCAATACAGGCATTATCTCGGTTTCCCTTTAAATGTCACAAACAATCACCAATAATATTTAATATAAGAGAGCTTTTATTTCAATGCTCTAGAAAAGGGTATGACGTGACCATTGCTTGGATTCCCAGTCATGTGGGTATTTATGGTAATGAAAAGGCAGACGAACTTGCAAAATCCGCTGCTGTCGATGGTGATGTCTATCCTTATATAAATTACTGTTATGACCTGGTAACATTGCCTAGACCACACCTTTATGATGCATGGAATAAAAAATGGGTTAATGAATCAAAAGGAAAACACTATCGAATGATCCAAGACAGCATCCTCCCCAAGCCATGGTTCAGCAAACTAAATTTGACTAAAAGAAGTACAGTCGTAATATGTCGTCTTCGACTTGGCCATGCTAATTACCCCGAGCAACTATTTAAATTTAATTTGATTTCTGATCCTTTGTGTCCTTGTGGAGAGTATGGAGATTTCAACCATATTTTTTTCTCCTGCCCTCTCCACGACCGTTCTGAATTCATGTCACAACTTTTATCAATCCCCATCCCTTTACCTACCTCTTTAATTTGTTTATTATATGATTTTAATTACAAAATTTACAATATATTAGCTGATTATATAGAAAAGAATGATATTAAACTGTAATTATATTTTTAATTAATTATATTAATTATATTAATTATATTTTTGCATTTACATAACATTAAGTATATTATTTATTTATAAAAACAATCCTTTTCTATCCTTTTTCCAAATTTCCTTTCCATTTATTTTTTAAATCCTCGTTTCCCAAACTTTGATTTTGGCTGAATGCTAATGCTAAGCCATTAATAATAAAAAAAAAAAAAAAAAAGATGGCATGTTGTTGGTGATTTGTTGGGATCTTGCTTTATTCAGCGAAAAATGAACAAAACTATTAAAAGTGGAGTACGGGAGATGTTGTTTCTCATGATGTCTAAATATCAAGAAAAACAACAGGAGATTTTCAAACAACAGGAGCATATTTTCTAAAACCGCAAATATAACTTTGTAATTCATACAAACACTATGAAAAACAAAGTTATTTAGCGTAGTTGTAAAAATGTAAATAAGCTAGTTTTAAGAACTTTTTTTAGGTTTTCTTTTATTTGTCAAATAAATATACATATTATATTATATTATTATAGTTACTACGGAACCCTTCATGGGCGAGTCTGACTCGCACTTAGCCAATTTTTTTGTTCTTTTATAGAAAATCTGGTGGATGTAGCAGGGGTTGATGAGAAACCTATTGAAAAACTTACGGATTTAGAGCAGAATGATAGGATAAGAACCCAGAACCAGTACTTGGATAAAATAGCTTCACTCACTGGTAAGTTTTTACTAGGAGTACATAACTTTTATAAACAAGTAATTGAATTCATGATTTGAAAACCTAATCATTTTGTATTACCATTCTTTACAGAAGTGAGCGTTACTACATTAATAAGAATTAAAAAGGAAGGTGCGCGTAAAGGCCATATAAACCCACAGTGTCCGACATAGATGCTATTCGTAACAAAATTAACGAATTTTATATCGTTAGAAAACAAGTTTAAAACGAAACACACCTGAGCCAGTATATGAAGCTGATGAAATTCTGAAGCAGAATGGGCACGAGGTATTGCGAGTTCCCCCCTACCACTGTGATCTAAATGCCAATGAGTTAGTATGGAGTTTGGCTAAACGTAAAGTGGCAAGTAAAAATATTGCTCTGCCTGCAGTGGACTTACAGAAATTTATAAAAGAGTCGTTTGAAAATATAACTCCCGAGGAGTGAAAGAAAATGACTGATCATGTCATCCATGTTGAAAATAAACATAAAGAAAGGGACAGAATTACAGAAAATAATTTAGAAAGTTTTATAATTAACGTAGGAAACAATGACTCCAGTGATTCTAATGAAACTTTCCACATGGAAGTCTTACATTCAGATTTTGACTATAGTGAATAAATCAGAACTATTTTAGAATACTGTTGTTTTTTTTTTTTAATCGAATTAAGACACAGTATCTAAACTATTACCTACCTATAATATCTCTTGTATTTTTATTCCGATTAAATAAAATGCATAATTCTAAAGCATCAAATAAAGTTATTCCAGGTATTTCATAGTAGTTTTGGGGTTGCTATGTTGATTTTTTTTAATTTGCCACGCTTTTTCAGTCTCTACTTTCGTTTGCCAGACTCTAGGTCATCCTACGTACCACTAAACATCTGCTATTATTGCCAGATCATACCTGAGAAAGCTATAGTGAATAACACCACGAATAGATTACCAAACAGTTACCATTACCTTACTTTTGGTAAGCTTTGCCTTAAGGCACTGTTGTGGCGCTTGATCTGAGGCCAGCCATTGCAATTTTTTGCTTTCGGTTTTCGTAAAGAATCAATTTTTCGTCACATGTCACAATTTGATCCAATATTCCTTCATTTCTGTACCGATTCAACAAGGCAACGCAAGTTTCAACATGCGTTTCTTTCTGCAGATCGGTCAAATCATGAGGAAAAAAAGGGAAAGCCACGAATATTATGAGTAGATTATCGCACTGTCTGGCAGTTTGAGTACTTTATACGGCCTACCCAAATGTCCTTACTTTGGTATTGTTCGTCAAATCGTTTGAGCTCCTTAAAGTTCTAAGTTGAGCTATACGATAACTGACTAATGCTTTCAGTGTTTGGACGGGCCTGCTCAAATCTGTGTGATTCTGTCCTCTAAAGGGCGCCACAGACATAAACGTATGTATGTGGCTCTCATATGATTTGTTCATTTCGGATTGTATGGACTTTAAAAGATACGTTGACCTCTGACTTTGTGTTTTAGTTAAGAAACATCGGCCTTGTCTAGTTTAAATGTTACGAAAAAATTACGTGTGAAAGTGTTATTTGTAGCCTTATTGCAAAATAAATATAATTATTTCATGAGATCTAAGAGATTATATTTTTTTTTAGGTTTTTCACTTTCTTATTTTAAGATTTAGATCCTTAAAACGATTTGCCTGTCGGATTTCTACAGATTGTACTTCGGGGAGTGTGCGCAGGAGCTCCATGACCTGATTCCTCCATCTCGCTTTCACTACCGGTCTACCAGACGCACGGCTGGCTACCATCCACATTTGGTTGATATACCGTCTTGTCGTATCAAGCGCTATTCCTCCACATTTATTGTGCGCACTTCAAAGCTGTGGAATTCTCTGCCGGCTTCTGTGTTCCCTGCCACTTATGACCTTTCAACCTTTAAAGCAAGAGTAAACAGGCATCTTCTGGGCTCGCTCGTTCCATCGTAGACCTATATCTATCTATCGCTTACCATCAGGCGAGATTGAGGTCAAGAGTGAGCTCATTATGAATAAAAAAAAACATTTACTTTGAGAAAACATCGATTTAGGATCCTATGTTTCAAACGATTGGCTTTGAGAAAAAAACTGTTTTAGGAACCTGAATATCATTTAAAGAGAAGACCTATCTATAAGCACCCGGCACGAATAGGTTTGAAAAAAAAAATATGTTTCAGCTCCTTGTTTTGGGAGCATATGTATAAAATCGTAAAGCGGTTCACAGAATTCATCAACTTACCAAGTTTTAAGTGTGTGAGACGGACGGACAGACAGACAGACATGACGAATATATAAGAGTTCCGATTTTTGCCATTCAGCTACAGAACTCGAAAAACCTTTGCACAAAAATATCTGTTTAAATTAAAGTTGAGAAAGTTTGCCTTTTTGTCGGCGCGCACCCATGTGTGGTCGGTACTGGAAAATGAAACTGTAGGCTTGCTGCGACAGCCTAACTCAGCGTCGCTTCTTCACGACACTTCGGCGGTCCATCTCCTCCAGGTGAGACCTTCAATAGCCTGGAGAAGCATATATATGCAATAGCATGTACCTTTGTACTCAAATATTATAATTATGCTTGTCCTATTGTATTTTACTGTGTGTACATAAATAATAAAATAAAATAAAATATGCTACGTACTACATATTACCTCAATGGTAAAGATCTACAAAGTTGAAACTTGTTAGATAGATGTATTCTGTGAACAGGTTTACGGTTTTCATTCAAAAATAAATAAAATGAAAAGCTAATTAATGAGGTTTCTTAAACCATTCCTTCACAAAGTCAAATGTTTAAAAGATTTATAGACTTCCAAACTGGTAAAATGTGTGTTCTCCTTCTAATGTTTAATAAGAAAGTGCAAAATCTTTAGATTTCTTAGATTTTTCAGTTTCTTTTTCTTTTCTTTTCTTGATTTGCCTTTTTTCGATGAAAACTTACAACGAAAATTATTTTGAATGAGATAGGTATTATTACACTTAGGTGGACTGCCAGCTAAGTTTATGTGATATAGAACATTTTGAAAAATCGCAAATGCAACTTGGTCATTTATACAAACGGTTAACGAACTAACTTCGTAATATATGAGAAACAAAGTTATTTTTCTATGCTTGAATACGGAACCTTTTATGGGTGAGTCCGACTTGCGCATGGCCAGTTTTTTAATTTTTCAACCATATTGTTTGTTGCTTTAAATTCTGGGGTGGGCACCAGACCATTCTGGGGTGGGCACGGCCCACCTGGCCCCCCCGTTCCTACGCCCATGGCCATAAGGGTGTTGGTGGTTTCAATATTCAAATAAAAAAGAACTAGGTACGAAACATAACAAAAATATATTTGTATTTTTTAAAAGTAGAAACAGGAATTTTTAAGACCTAAAAATAATGTTGTGCATGCTGCGGGCGTAAAATAAATTGTTTATTCTTTTTTACTTTTTTGTACGCTTGACTTTTCAACGTATTTTTCTTTCTGTCATCTCATGTAAAATAAACGTTAAATATATTTTCTTAGAGGTTTCCGTATGTTATAAAACCCCTAAACTATAAAAGCAATAGGTATTTCATTCGTCAACCGACATTGTTGTCGATAGCCTACGTTAGTGGATCTGCACAAGCACATCACTAACTCGTCGCAAGAAGCGGCGGCCTCACTTGTGTTTTGGTTGTGGTGGTTAAGGAGCAATGTATTTATAGCAAAAGTAGTACAGTCGCTGTGATATTTGAAAACAAAAATAACATAGTAAAAGCAACAAATATTTTACGATTTATTGTTTTTCATTATTTTAAAGACAAATATTGTAAAATACTTGCACTTACATATGGTAAGTGTTCCATGATTCACCTCAGACCAAATAAATAAGAAGACGGAACTCTGCGAACATAAAAGTGAGGCCGGTTTTCTAAACATGTGGTGCGTGGGCTGGTGTTGCCATGATAATTCAAATTACCCCAAAATAACGTTACTAATTAATAACGTTATTTTAACGTTATTAGTTAGTAAATTAAAAACGTTATAACATGATGTAAGAAGTGTACTGGGCCAGCTAGTCTCGACATAGATAACGACGCTGTCGCAAACTTTCGATCATTCTCGATCGATCTTGCTACAATTCGGTTGCAATAACGATGCTCGCGAGAAACACATCCTGGATGCAACCGATTAAAAGTTTGCGTCATCGTCGATAACTATGTCAAGACTGCCGGCGCCCTGGTGATCTTGTGAATCTAAAAAAATAATGTAAAGCGGTAATTATTACTGGCTATAGGTACTATTAAGCATGAAAGGGTAACAAACGCTTTTACAATATAATTAATACAATCTTTTAAATAAACTGCCAATTAACATAAAAAATGCAAAATCTATGACAATATTAAAGAAACATCTAAAATTACATACCTACAATAAAAATAAAGTGAGCGCACCTTAGTACAATATTTACCACATCTAGTGATAATAGGTACTATTAAGCATGAAAGGGTAACAAACGCCTTTACAATATAATTAATACAATCTTATAAATAAACTGCCAATTAACATAAAAAATGCAAAATCTTTGACAATATTAAAGAAACACCTAAAATTACATACCTACAATAAAAATAAAGTGAGCGCACCTTAGTAAAATATTTACCACACCTAGTAGTGCGCGTTCCGTGTATGTTTACATTTTGCGTTTTTGTATTCAATAGTTTAACATTTCTCATATTAAGTGAAATAAAGATTTCTTAAACTTCTTATTAATATGGAAAAATTTTATGGTGGTATGGCACCATAATTTTTTTTCATATATGACCTATTTAAAGAAAAACTAATCATAAAAATCGGTTCACAAACGGCGAAGATATCTCGTAGTCATAAGCATCAAAAAATACAGTCGAACAGAGGTCCTCCTCGTTTTGTGTAGTCAGTTAAAATATGTACACTGATAACTATCCTATAAGAAACGAGTAACATTACGTTACGTCTTACATTATTACTCAATAATAGGGTAAACGAAAACATTTCATACTGACAACACTTGTCTTAAGCAATAACCTCAAAGTTTTATTTTGTTTTATTGAAAATATGGGTTTCCAAAATAACTTACGTGTGATATGTGATTCCATCCAGCTTTTTATCTTTTGCGGAGTGATTCGTACACCCTTTCACTACACAATTCGGCATTTTTCAGTGATAAACACCCACGAGCTGCGATAGCTAGACTGACAAGTCAAGACGTAATTTCGTTGTACGTGTGTGCGTGTGGTTGTGTATGTACACGGCAAGACGTAATTTGGCCGGCCTCACTTTGCTGTTCGCAGAGTTCTGTCTTCTTATTTATTTGGTCTGAGTGATTCACAAAGTTTTGATTTTGGCTTCGGTGTTTACAAGATACCACTGAACAACTCGGCATTCTTATAAGTTATCACGATCGCTGTCGAAAGCGCACTAGTTCGCGGAGACGGTCACTAGCCTGTGATATGAGCCCTGTGGCCATGTCGCTCGGACACCGATACGCCCCCTTACCACTTCTCCTGTATTTTATATTTCTACTAGCTTCTGCCTGCGACTTCGTCCGCGTAGAAGTCGAAAATATTCCACGGGATCCCGTCCCCGACTTGCTTGACAAAGATTATAATAGCTCGGCCAATATGCATGATATAAAGATAATTTATAGCCTATAGCACTCAGGGAAAATGCAGCTATATGTAAGCGAAATAATTTTCAAAATCGGTTCGGTAGTTTCAGAGATTACCCCATACATACAAACTTACAAATTTTACCTCTTTATAATATTAGTATAGATGACTATAATACTACGGATATAGTGGGATAGAGTTTTATTAAATTCAGGAGTGAATGCTGTGAACAGTTTGTACAGTGACTTGTATTGTATTGCTCACAATACTTGGTAAGTAAATGTTACATATATTGTAGTTTTAATCTATTAAGTGAGTAGGTATAGGGAATCAGTACTTCAACAACAAGTCGTGTTTAAAACTGAAAAAAGTTTATTTTTGTATTGTCATCTAAGTTACAAGTAAATAAGCATAGTACCTAATAGGTACTATGCTTACTTACTTGTAACTTAGATCGCACACTATAGGTACTACCTATAGTGTGCCGTTCACTGTACATTGTTATGTTATAGTAACTTTAATTATGTTTACATGAACTAGGAGTGAGTGGCAAGGGCGGATCTTTGTCATGGGGTCATGACCCCCCCTGGGCTGAGTCCAGGACCTAGGTGGACCACTAATTAATATTTTTAAACATTGTTACTAGATAATACTCCAGTTTCTGTCGTTGTAAACGAATATCGGTAGTGGATGGCCAAGTGGCAGCGGAGTCAGGAAATACAAATTATAACTTCTTGAAATAATTAAATGAAATAATGAAATTTTGTTAATCGACCTCCGCTAATCTAAGGTAAATAGAATATCCCTATAGTCCGCACCACCACTGAAGTCCCACGTCAAAGTTTTTATTGTCTCTGGAATATGATACGACCAAGATACGACTCAAAATGCTCGAATCAGTGCCTGTGCGGGCTCTATCACTCGTGTAGCCTTTCGAAACGACGCGCGCGACTTCCATTCCAGTGTGTGTGCCCAGTGTTGCCATTCCAAAAGTTGTTGCACAGTTGTCCGAAATGAGACGATTTCAATATTTTTTATGCATTCATGTTGATGTCTCTTTCGAAAAAATATATTTTGCTATTATTTAGTAAATTACTATACATGCAAATTTTGTCATATATACAAAGATTTGTCCATACTTCCATAGCCTTGATATGGACAAACGCTTATTTGATTCGATTCACGTCAGGTTTTGGTGATACCACGGGTGATACCGTGATGTACATACATACACACAGTATCAGTTTTTGTCTTGTTTTTAATGCACTAACTTTGTCTATCGTTCTTTTTCATGTATGGTATGGTGGTGAATGGTGTATGTATTGCATGTTTTGCTATGATAACAAAATTAACATGTATCTGAAGATATGGAGAGGTTTTTGACTGCTAAAGCCTCGACTTCAAAAGGAAAAAAGTCCAACCTATACAAAAAAAACTAAGTAACAACCATTAAAGAAAAACTAAAAAAAACCTCAAAAATTTAGTATACAAATTAAGTTGGTCTTAAATTAAAACAAAGATTAATACATATTTCATGTCACAAACAATTTAGTGTTATTCTTATGTATGACATACTCTTTATTTATTTATTTATTTATTAAAAATTTATGCAACACAAAATGTACAAAGGCGGACTTAATGCCATAGGCATTCTCTACCAGCCAACCATGGGTGGTGAAGAGATAACATGGCAGGTGCATAAAAAAAAAAAACTAAGTAGATCATATTTTCAACGTAAAAGTTTTATTACAAGTGTATATATACATATACTTCTAACTAGAATAAACTTACATACATATTTATCATAATACATACCAAAAATATATTATATATATAATAATAATAAAACGTTATAGAAAGTGGGTTCTGAAAACTCTGCTTCCACTATTTGTTAAGAAAATAATCCCGCAACTTTCTCTTAAATGCATATTGATTGGTGGCCGTCCTGATATCGAGAGGTAGTGCATTCCACAGAAGAATAGCCTGTATATAGAAGGAAGAATCTTCTATTACCTTATATGGTCCTAAATAAATTCTACTTAACTTATCTCCTACCTGATTCTTAATTAAAACTAAATCTCCACTCTTATATTTCACTGGATTTATACTATTATCAAAATTAATGTTTTCTTAATTGCGTACTCTGTTAAATTAAATTATTTCTAGCTTCATCTTGCGCTTTTGAAGTCTGTTCTAAAGGATAAGAGTCGGGATTGTCCAATGGTTCTATGTATGAATTAAGTGCTAAGTTATTAGGTAATGTTTCCCAAATACTAACTCAAACGGAATGTATTTTGTCTCAGTATGAACCGTGGTAGATATTAAAAGAAAAACAACAAAAAGGAAGCCAACTGCTCCAATCAGTTTTGTTGCTATCGCACTGTATCCTAAGATAAGCTCCTAAATTCTTATGCGTGTTTTCTAATGCACCTAGAGTTTCATGGTGATAAGCTGTCGAATGTAACTTTTTAATCTATACTTATAATAAATCTGTAGAGAGGTCAATTCTGTACATGAAATAAATTTCCAAAATAACTATCAGGGGGTGATTAGGGATCGATAATAATAATAATAAAGCCTTTATATTTCCTTAATAAAAAAATACAATTCATAAAAAATTACAGTGCATGCAATTCAAGTATATATTAATAAAATTAAATTCTAAGATATTATATAAGATTATTCATTTGTTCTGATTCAATTAAATAATTAAATTTATATATATAATTTTTCAATATTTATTAAGGACCTCTCTATAGAGTGAAGGCCTCCTCCATTTTTCTCCACATATTTCTGTCTTTGGCTTTGTGTGTCCAATCCTTTCCTGCTGTTTTTAAAATTTCATCAAGCCATCTCTCAGTCACTGAGAGAGATAGGGATCGATACTGATGCCAAAAATGCAATCAGTAACATTTTTGTCTGTCTGTCTGTATAACCGTTATAGAAACAAAAACTACTCGACGGATCTTAACGAAACTTGGTACAATTATTTTTCATACTCCTGAGCTGGTTATAGTATACTTTTCATCACGCTACAATCAATAGGAGCAGAGCAGTGAAGGGAAATGTTGGGAAAACGGGAGAAGTTACTTTATTTTTTAAGCTTCCGTCGCGTGTGCAACCTTAATGGTTAAAGCTACACAGAAATCATTATCCAAATATCCCACGACAGCATATGTCTATCTTTTATAGTTGACTCACTATAACACGTGTAACTCCCGATAGCTTAGCAGTTCGAAGCTTTCTAATTATAATATTGGTTTACTCTTACGTTTATAACAACCTCAGTCACCCCTAATTGAAAAAGTTAACATTATTAACTATTCCATAAAAAAGAATCATATGAATTGGTATAGAAACACCAAAGTTATACATGAAATACGCTAATAATAAGCCATCGCGCGTGAATACTGAATCTAAATATATATAACTCAAAGGTGACTGACTGACTGACTGACATAGTGATCTATCAATGCACAGCCCAAACCACTGGACGGATCGGGCTGAAATTTGGCATGCAGGTAGATGTTATGACGTAGGCATCCGCTAAGAAAGGATTTTGTGAAATTCCCACGGGATCGGGATTTACACGGGAAAAACTTCCCACGCGGGCGAAGCCGCTGGCACAAGCTAGTATTCAATAAATTCTACCCTGTATAAACTCTGTACCCTGGTCTGTTATGATTTCCCTCGGGATACCAAACCTTAAAATAAAATTATTTACAAATAACCTAGCGACTGAAACAGTATCCTTCTTTTCTAATGGATAGGCTAATGATACTTAGGCTTCAACATATTTTGTCAAGTCACATTGTAAATTTAAAATATACTTATAATTAAATCTAAACTAACTCTCTCGAAAGCAGTGGATGCCGTGGATGTGATAACCATCGGCTCCTTAGTATGCCTATTAGTATGCTTCTGAATCTGGCAACTTTTGCACTTATTGACGAATTCTTTTACGTCATTAGTCATTCCTGGCCAATAGTAATGTTTCCTAATATTATTCAACATGGGTGTTTCGCTCAGTTCGTGCAAATTCCACGAAATTTCTTAATTCAAAATCAATTGTCGAATAACTTGTTTTTTTTTCTAATATAGTTTATATATAGCCAATCCTTCAATTTTTTGTTGTTTCTACCTTATTTGTATAGAAAACAATAAAATTAAAATCATATATTTATTCTAAATGAGAGGGTAATGAGAACGTCAAAGATGGTATTGAGTTTGTGTCATTAAGTGAGGGAAATAGGAGTACGAAGGTAATGATGCTAAATATATGGGAATGATAAAAACTCGTGTCATGAAAGAATCATTTGTATATTCAATGAAATAACTTGGATAACTAAAATTATACTTCTAAATTATGATCAACTTCTTAGGCTATTTCTCCTGGCCTTTCTATTAAACTTCGTTTCTTCCTAAAAGTCATAATCTTTGGAAATATCTTTGAGATCAACTAAAATTAAACTTCTAAATTATGATCAACTTATTAGGCTACTTCTCCTGGCCTTTCTAAGTTTAAACTTGACGTTTCTTGCTAATAGTCATAATCTTTGGAAATACCTATGAGATCAAAAATATAAACTCTTACTTCTTCTATTACAAAAACAAAAAAATCAATCTTATCAACTATTGATTAAAATAATATAGCTTCAAATTGAAAAAAAGGCGAACAATTTTTTTTCAGTTAACTTTTGCATTAGAAAATATCTTCATCAGAATCATCGCTCCAAAATTTATTCAGTATATTTTTGCCTATCTTTTCATATAATTTGTTTTTATTTTCTTTGGAATCATCTTCTTTTTCACGATCGAATGTTAGTATGAATTTCTCAAAATCTGTTTGATAAGAATTGCCTACTGATTTATTTTTATCAAAACTCTCTTTATTAATATAAAATGTTCTGTTTTCCCAATCAGTTACATTAATATCAGATAATATTTTGACTTTCGGTGAGTGAGGTCTGTTTGAACATTGATCTTCATAGTAGATAACTGGGTCAGAAAGTGAAACTGAAAAACCTGTGTCATTTATTTCTTGGATTAATTCTGGTGTTGTATTCTCATCAAGGAAATTCTGAAATTGGTTAGTATTGACGTCCTCAAAAGAAGGAATATCGTAATATCCTAAATGTTTGCCGTGACTACAAATGTCGTCATTGCCACACAAAATGCAACTTAGTTTTCTTAGAGTCATTTTAGAACACCCAAATGACCAAAGAACTTGGTGCACCATCATTGTACCTTTGGCCGCTTTTAAATCTGTAGGAAAACTTCTGGCTTCAATTTCATTTCTAGTAACAATGCGAATCTCAATATTTACTCTAGGCTTAAGACAGGCTAAGAATGTTTCTAATGAGTCCACGTCACTGCCAAAACGGACTACTTGATCCGCTGTTCGTTTGAGAACAGCACCAATACCATCTGGTGCTCCTTTGCCATGCCCGGCTTCTAAGTAGTTCCAAGTCACAGATATCAATTGCGGAAAATCAAGGTATAGTTGGCTGATCATATAAAATATAAAACGATTTCGATATTGGCTAGTTGGACTGTCGGAAACAAAGTGTATTAAATTGATTCGAAATCTCCATAATATACCCAATGGTGGGTATCAAATGTGCCCAAACAGCTGCTGCATCGTGTTGAGTACATTCACTTACAGTGCATAAGCTAAATTGTTTTTGAATGCCAAATTCTGGGTCTATCAAATAGATAACACATGTGTGCAGCGATGACTGCATTCTACTGCCACCAAAGTGAAAACTTTGGATTTATTCGTTATATTTAACGCAGTAGTTCTCGCTGAAATCCACATGAATCACTACCTCTTGAGGAGTAAGATTATTTTTAAGCTCTTTAATATTTCTATATTGTGTTAATATATTGGTGCAGTGTTTCATATATCCCACGAGACTATTTTCTAATCTAATAATAATATCTCTTGGAAAATCGTATAATGTTTCTTTTTTTGTTACTTATTTAGTTTTTTCCTCATCTTTTATATAATACTTTTCTGAACAAGTTACACCACTGCTGATATTTAATATTTTTATCATTCCGAAATTCAGAGTAATTTAAGTTTTTAAATTGACATATAGTACATGATCGATTCAAACAATTTTCATAATTAGAGTTGCAACACAAACTTTCTAAAATAGCTGTCCCATTAGCTTCGTTTAGTATTTTATTTATATTTAAACATTTTACCAATAAATCAAAATTAATATGCAATTTGCAAGCACAAGTATTTCTGCTGGACTCCTTTGGATATAAAACCTAAAATGGGTGATATTTACAAAAAGTTTGATACGTTACCTTGATATTTGAATGATGTTGAAACTTTTTATAGAGATTAGTTAATGTATCTGACAAGTATCTTTTCTGCTTACTTATTTTGTTTTTCGTTATATATTCCTTTTTATCAGCCGCAATTCTAGTCACTGTATCATCGTCGAAAAATTCCAAAATTTGTTGTTCAGTCAAGTTTTCACTCTTCTGTCTATTTTCTTTTTTATCTCTTACTGTATAATTTTTTGTTTCTGTCAGGAGCTTATATTTTTAAAATTTTTCTTTTTCAGACATAATGACATTAGAAAACTCTTTCTTATCTTTTTTTCTCAAGGACTTGTATACTTCTCCAACACTTCTTGAAAGAATTTCCCCAAATATAAGTTTTTTTTTATTTCTTCACGCTTTTCTGTGTCTGTGACATTTTCTATTAGACTATCTACTTTTTCTTCACTCGATATATTTTCTTTTTTTTTCTTATTTGTCATGGTTAGCCTGTAAAACATCTTTCTAATGGAATCTCTTTGTTTCTTTATTTTTTCTATTTCTTTTTTTAACATTCCTATTTCTTTTTTATGTCGATATCGAAGCTTTCTCACAATAATATCCTTTTTGACACATTGTTCACAAGAATTTTGATATTTGGAGTTCATACAATCAAGAGATGACTTAGGTATATTTAGAGCTGGTCTGGCAGTGAGAGGATCTTGTTCAGCTACTTCAGTGTCACTATTTGGTGGGGAATTTTCTAGTAATAGTTGTTGTATAGCTTTTTCTTTCGTTTTTCTTTCATAGTTACGTTTTGAATTAACTCTCCATCTTTTTCTCTGAGCTCTTAATCGTCGAGGTGTCATATCTCTTACATTTTTTATTTTCTTCTGTTCCTTTCTTTTAAGGTATCTTGCTCTTTCTTTTTCCTTCTGTTCTGCGTACTTCTCAGGATCTTTCTTAATTTCTGCATATTTTTTTGTTTTTGTAGTCGATCGCGCTCTCTTTTCTCCTCCAATGTTTGTTTAGTTTTCTTCGGCATTCTTAATTCTTGGTTATCTATGAAAAAACAACGAATGTAAGCACATCAACAAGTTTTCTTAAAACTACATCAATTTATAACACATTTGAAATTATCAATAAAACCACAATTTTCAATTAAAATAATATAATTGCCATCGTATTGACCTCACTACCATCGCTCTTAAAAACGACGGTAAACGAAGGCAGTGAGGACGAATGTAATGAGGTTTGAATTCTTTATCCAAGATTTCTCATAGAACATAAAATTTAGGGGACTGTTTCATATTCCAAACAATCAAGGATATTCAAATAAGTCAAATTCAGCTATATTATAATAAAATCATTAATACTTACTGAATAATACAGACGATTGTAAAGAGATCAATTCTAGAATAATCTCCTCCCGCGCAACTTAACACGACAATATTTTTTTTCTACAACCAAGCGTGCACCTACTTCGACGTTTGCTGGCCCACTGAGGGACGTGCGCGGGTCGTGGTAGCATTCAAGCGACGTTAAGGACAATACGCAGGGTATAATTTCGACTTTCTTTCAAACCGATGGTAATCACAAAAAAATTATGATAATTATTTATGAAATAAAAACTGACTAAATAACGGTATTAAACTTTTTAATTTGAGTTGAAAATGTTGTCATTTTTAACCGACTTCTAAAAAAGGAGGAGGTTCTCAATTCAGATGTTTGTATTTTTTTTTTTTTTTTTTTTTTTTTTTTTTTTATGTTTGTCCACGCATAACTCCGTCGCTTGCCAACCGATTTGAAAAATTCTTTTTTTGTTGGAAAGGGTATACTTCCCAAATGGTCCCATGAAAATTTTATCGAAATCGGACGAGCCGTTTCTGAAAAATCAAAAAAAGTCGAAAAAAATAATTTACCTTGATGATCTTTTCGTTTACTCTGCATTGCGTTTTTTGTTCGCGCATAACTCCGTCATTTACGAATCGATTTGGAAAATTCACTGACCCACTAAAAAGCGCGAAAATAAAAACTTTTTTTGCAAAAAACAAAACCGACTTCCATATCAAAACACGCCAAAGCCAAAAATAATTTTAATTTCGGAAGGCGGTGTGAAAAAATAAAGAAAATACAAAACCAATAACACCGACTACCGAAATTAAAATTATTTTTGGCTTTGGCGTGTTTTGATATGGAAGTCGGTTTTGTTTTTTGCAAAAAAAGTTTTTATTAATAAAGTTTTTTAGTTTGGTAACTTTGACTATAGTTAATGATGGTAATTTTGAATAAAAAACAAAAATATTGAGGGTGGTAGTAAATGGACACCGAAGGAAATGAAAATTTATGAAGTTTTTGATTTATATTTAATTAATTACGTTACTTAAATCAGTAATTGTTACATGCATGGAAGCGTACCAGTATAACTTTTGATTTCATATATAAACAGTGTAGATATTTAATGATTAATTTCATATTTTGACACTGGACGCGTAATATGCACGAAAAAAAAGAAATACCCACATACGGTTAACCCCCGCATGACCACTGGTGGGTAACAGATGAAAATCATTTAAGATCATGGTTTTCGTGTCCTTGTTAGTAATTCTTGTGACGTCTTTAATTACTAATAACTTTGGAATGTCATGTAATTGAGTAACTTCATTTAAAAACATTTTTATAAAATTTTCATCGCGCTTACTTTTAATTATTACGAGCTCATGTAATTTGCTTTGTTTGCAAAAACGTTGTAATTCTCTCGCTAACACATGGTTGATAACGATCGAGACACTACAAATATTGCCGATTTTTCAGGCACATAATATAAATTACCATCATCACTAATTAAATGTTTAAGCATATCTATCTGTCTTAGAGTACTCCTATTATAAGATAAAATCAACTCAACGCTGTTTGTCGGTCTTTTGAGGATTTCCACTACCTTAGGTTGATCAGGCCTAGGTGTAGAGAACAACTCAGTCGTGTCATTGTTCTCCAAGTCAGCACGTAGCCTACGAGTTTGTGCTCTGGTCATGACTGATACTTGCTGTAGTACTGGCTGTGTTGAGTAATCTATATAAAAAATTGAATTTATGATAATAACCAGGCCTGCGACAGCATAGTACCAAAAAATGCGTTATAGCGCTACTGTCGCCGGCAACCATGTTTTTAGCAGCCATTTTGTCAGTAAAACTGACCAAAGAGAATGTAATACACTATGTTTTATTGGTTTTAAAACTGACGAGTGACAGATAACAGATTGGATTTTCCGTCATTCGTGTCGAAGCTCGTGTGCAGCCGTTTTCAATGCTCCCTTGCTCTTCTTTATTTAAATAAGTTTGTAATTCTAAAGATTTAAGCAAAGTTCAAACTCTATTCGACGTTATACTATCTTCGTCAAACTTGCAAATATAAAAATTATCTAAACAACTTATATTTAAATCAGAAAAGTTTACAGTAACCGAACTATTAGTCGTATTTAAAATCCTGGCAGGAATTAAAAAAGACCATTACGTGGTTTTGACACTATACCCGCTGTGTACACACATTTACTAATTTCTTTAGCTAAAACTACACAATCGCTACTGTGTGACGTCGGGACGTGTTTAGTTACTTCACATCGGGGCGGAATTGTAAATAAATGACTATTTAGTTGTACAATAACAGATTGGTTTCGGGTTTCTAAACTCAGAGTACCACCTTTATAATTCAACACCGCGTTATATCGCGTGAAAAAATCTTGACCGAGCATAGCTTCTGCGGTACTAGACAAGTTCTCAAAAACATAGAATTTTTGCTGAAAAGTTACATTTTCTATAATAATATCTAAATAAACATATCCTAAAGACTCTAAATTACCACTTATTCCTTTAATTACAATCTTATCCTCTTGTATTTAATTCAATAAACTACTATTTTGCAATAAACATTCATACTTTAGTACACATAAACTAGCTCCACTATCAATTAATAAATTAAGCTCTTTATTATTTCTAAGTTGACAATTAACAACGCAAAAATGATTAAAACTAGAAATAGAATGATTGCACTCATTAGCTACGAAAAAATTCTAAGTCCTCATTTTTAGTGTCGTTGCCCTGACTTGACTGTAGCACATTCACATTTTGCTGAACACACTTGACACTGGGTCGGTCGCCGCGAAACTGCTGACGCTGACTATCCCTGTTGTTACCTTGCTTGCTACTATTTGCAAATGAAGTTCTTCGACCTCTATAATTACCTTGATTTTTATAATAATTGTTTTTTTGAGAAATTATTAGACTTAGACCAGCTGTTATTAGGCAGATAAAAATTATTTCCTCGGCCGCGAGAACCTCGTTTGTGGGTGGAACCACGCTTAACATGCTGATTAGACTTAAACTGCATGACCTGATCCTGTTGTTGGGTAGACATGGATTTCTTGTCTACCGCAGCCCTAATTGCTTCAGGCAGAGACTCGAACTGCCACGAGGCAATAATGGTGCTGAGCCGTTCGTCAGACAGTCCATCAATAAAGCGTTTGATTGCAGTCTTCTCATTGAGAGGACGTAGGGCCTCATAAGCAGATTTATCACCATCCGCTTGAGCAATCGTGAGGTTCACGAATAACTCCTCTATCTCTGTTCCAAATTTCTCAATGCTCCTACGACCTAGAGTAGCCCTAAATAATTGAGACTGTATTGACACAGTTGACTTTTTAGGAAACAAAAATTTCCGAATGTCGTCTACTAAACTTTGAACATCCGCATATGAAGTCTTAAGACGCAATTTTGCGCTAGACAAAAGACGAGTTTTTAACACAAATTCAATTAAATTACTTTTACTTGAATCACTAATGAGCGAACTATAAAGCAAAATACCGTCAATTAACTGATTGGTCACCTGCTCCTGGTCATTCATCACCGGCAACAGGGAAATAGCTGTCTTAATATCAAATGAATCTGCCATTTTTTAAACTACAAGCGTCTACTACTAAATCAGAACTAGTTTGAGAACGAAATTAGAAACTATTAGAAACTAAACTCTTAATTGTCTTAAACGTTAACTGAATTTCATTTATTAGTGTCTGGAAAACCTCACAAGATTCAGTGCTTAGCTTTTCTCTTTAATTTCTTGGTTCAACTGAGTCAAAATACAATCTAATGTTCTATATTCATTTTGAGCCTCTTTTAACTTTTTATACGCTAATTCTTGTTTACGTCTTTCGGGACCAATTTTAACTAAATATTCCTTTAAATAAATTAATCTAGAATGCAATTCTCGTAGTTGCTGGGACATAATACTTAACACAATATTAAAATATGCCTGGCCTACTTTTATAAAATACAATGAATAACACAAAACAAAATTGCTTAGGTATTAAAAAAAACTTACAGTATAATAATATAACGCGCAGTAGGTATGCATCGGAAACCGGTCATGTAGGTCATGATGACGTCCAAAGTGGCGTGATTGATTTACATCCTCCTTACTGCACTCGAACTCTCCCGGCTGATCCTCATCGGACCCCTTCAATATCTCCCAGCGCCTTGCATTCCCTTTCATCATAATTAGGCTTGAGCATTCTCATGGATAAATGTCGTCTTGCTTGAGAATCTTGAATAGTGTAAACATCTTCGCCTTCTTTCTTCTAATCTTCTGTCTTCAAATTGTATTTATTCTTACTCTTCTCAGACATCTTCATTATTCACAGTAACTTATTTCAGAATTTTATAGAAAGACTAGCTTTTGCCCGCGACTTCGTACGCGTGGGAGGATTTTCCCGCGTAAATACCGATCGCGTGGGAATAAAAAGTAGCCTATGTGTTATTCCAGAATGTCAACTATCTACTTACCAAATTTCATTCAGATCCGTTCAGTACTTTTTGCGTGAAAGAGTAACAAACATCCATCCATCCTCACAAACTTTCGCATTTATAATATTAGTACGATAGTACGATATTAGTACGATTAGTACGATGATTTGATTAAGGGGTGAAACGCTCTGCGGACGGAGACCCACTTTTGATTGAATTTATTTATAAATCACTAGCTTTTGCCCGCGACTTCGTTCCGCGTGGGAGGATTTTCCCGCGTAAATACCGATCGCGTGGGAATAAAAAGTAGCCTATGTGTTATTCCAGAATGTCAACTATCTACTTACTAAATTTCATTCAGATCCGTTCAGTAGTTTTTGCGTGAAAGAGTAACAAACATCCATCCATCCTCACAAACTTTTGCATTTATAATATTAGTAGGAGTAGGACTGGCCAAGGGTCGCCATATAATGGAGTGACGTAGGTGCAAATAAAAGAGTACTGTTCGGGTCAATGATCCATGTAATAATGATAATTAAATAAATATGAATGTACTACAATATATAGGGTTAGGCGAGCTGCACACAACAGTACAATTTGTTATTGTAGCATACTCAACCATAGGCCTGCTATTATAAAGCATCAAAATACAACAAAACATAAACAAAACGTTAACGCTATTAGTAAAACAACATCCATAGACGAAGCGTTTAAACCGAAAAATGAAGAAGAGCTAAAGAAAAGAGCTAAACTTAACTATGTGCGTTTCTCGCTGAACATAATTTGCCACTATTGTTGTACGATTTAATTCCTTATTTGGCTAATACATTTCCTGATTGAGCATTAATCAAATCTGTTAATTTAGGAAGAACAAAAGCAACAAAAATCATAAAAACTGTACTTGGTCCAATACTGACAGAAGAACTTGTATCAAAACTCAAAAAAAAACATCATTTAGTATAGTCATGGATGAGACTATAGATATAAGCATTAAAAGCAATGTGCACTGGCAGTGATATTTTTTGACGAGGATGAATTCTTGGTTCATACTCAATTCCTTGACATGTATGAAGTTACTTCTGGAAAAGCCAAAGACCTCACAGATGCATTATTGGATTGGCTTACAAGTAAACAGATCTCTTTAAAAACTTCGTTGGCTTTGCTTCTGATACCACGAACAGTATGGTTGGGCAACATAATTCAGTTTTCAGCCACTTGAAAGAAAAAGTACCACACATTGCATGTGTAAAGTGAAGCTGCCACATGATGCATCTGGTGGCTTCTAAAGCTCAAGCTCTCAAGCTGCCGAGATCTGTGGAAGATTTTTTAAGAAATGTTGGATCACATTTTAGCTGCAGTGCACACAGACAAGAGAAGCTTAAAGAATTACAGATATTTTTTAATGTTGATGTCCATAAAATTTTGAGTCCTTCGGTTACAAGATGGTTATCCCTACAGGCTTGCGTCAACAGAGTATTAGAACAATACGATGTAAGTACTCTCTGAGTATTTTAGACTCGAAGTTTTAGAAGATCCTAGTAAAATCACAGAGGAAATAATTAGCGTACTTGATAACAAACTCACAAAAGTTTAACTAGAATTTATGTCTTACGTCTTAGATCTATTCAACGATTTCAATCGCCTGTTCCAGTCTGAAAAACCATTACTCCACCAATTAAAACCTGAAACACACAAATTAATTTTGAGCCTTCGAAAGCAATGCATGCAAAAATAACTTATAGCAAGAGTGGTGAAGGTACTTCCCTGCCGGAGTCTGTGTTTCCTGATCGCTATAACCTGGGAGTCTTTAAGTCAAGAGTGAATAGATTACTTCTAGGCAAGCGTGCTCCATCTTCGACCACATCGTCACTTACCATCAGGTGAGATGATGGTCAAACGCGAGCCAATAATCAATAAAAAAAAGGTATAGGTACATACTAATTGCACAATATTATTTAAATCCCAGAACGTTTTAAGTAACTATTTTTCATGACTACGATGCCAATATAAACGCTTTTTTCCAGGTTCTACCAGTTCAAATTAGCTACCTTATAATGATGACGTTTTTTCATATAATGATTTAATGAATATGAAAAACAATGGCAAAGTAAGTTGCAGGATTGAAAGACATTACTAATTTGGTTGGTATATTACCTAAACACATATAATTGATTGTATGATTTGTATGTTTATTTTTCTTTTTCAGCATCGCCAGTCGATTATTCGATCAACCATTATTACGATTTTTTCGAAGTTTAAGAAATGGGACAGGAAGGAAACTTATTTTAATTGTTGTGTAATAAAGTGCCATAATAAAGTATTGTGTCGTTTTCCACTTAATAAGGTAATGTTACTTTTCTCGTGAAAATGTTACTTTTTGAGCTGTCTCATGTTATATTTGACTATCTGCCACTGGCAACACTGATTCACGCATGTCAGTGTCAGATTGTCATTTGTCAGAATTTAATCAGCACTTCAGTAGCCGCCGCCGGTGTCATTTTGCTTATTATTGTACTGTTTTGAATATCTTTTCTATTCACCTTTTTAAATTTATAAATAAACTTTTAAATGTCTGTTTTAAACGAAGATATCGTTCGAAATCTTATAGCCAATTCCAGTGTTCCATTAATATTTCGGGGCTTTGTAGGAAACTGGTCTATATGCCAGTGGAGTGTAGAAAAATGGTGTTCAGTTTTTGGAGAAAAAGAAATACCATTTAGATGTTTAAAAAAGGATTTCTTATCTGACGAACCTTGTTGGGAGAGGAGGTGTTCTGTAAAATCGATGACTTTTAAAAAATTCGTTGATTCGTCGGGATTAAGCGACGAATGGATGTATTTCGATTATAAATATCTTTATCAGTGGTTCAATGGAGATGACGAATTGTATAAGGTAAATATTTACACCAGGTACAGCAACACACAGCTAGACGTCGACAGGGTGCTTGTAATAGCTAAATGTAGTCTTTGTTTTAGGGTGTATCATGGGAACAGTTTGGGTATTCTGACAAAGGTGCCTCGGATGCGACGTTGTGGGTAGGCAGCTGTGGCGCGCACACGCCGGCACATAAAGACACGTATGGAGTCAACATTGTTACTCAGTTATATGGAAAGTACGTTTTAATAAAATGTCTCATCCAAGCGTTGAGTAGTTAATTATTAAATTAATTTTAAGGTATGTTTCTTATTAAGTTAAAATTGCCTTTTTTTTACAGAAAACGCTGGATATTGTTTCCTCCAGAAACAGGTGGCTTGAAGCCCACTAGAGTGCCCTATGAAGAATCAAGTGTTTACAGTGAGCTAAACTTCTACTGCCCAAACAATTTAGATGTTTTCAATGGTGAGTTATTCTTTAATTTGATATACTTACCTATACAATATTTATGTTCCTTTATTATGTTTATGAGACTGACCCTGGTCTAACCATGGGGTATTGTATTACCTAGCTATTGGGTTGTGCTTGTGGAGGTCAGATAGGCAGTTGTCCATATCTAAATATATATAACTCAAAGGTGACTGACTGACTGACATAGTGATCTATCAACGCACAGCCCAAACCACTGGATGGATCGGGCTGAAATTTGGCATGCAGGTAGATGTTATGACGTAGGCATCTGCTAAGAAAGGATTTTGCAAAATTCCTACAGGATCGGGATTTACACTGAAAAAACTTCCCACGCAGGCGAAGCCGCTGGCACAAGCTAGTAAAACACTAATACTTAGCTGTATCCTGTTAGACTGGTTGGTTGATGATGATGAATATGTTTATGAGAAAAAAAACCTGTTTAATTATCTGATATAAACAAGCATGGCTGAGTATAAATGTATTGCATACTTTAGCTTATAATTGCATAATTTTTGTTAATCTCGCTCTGGGTTAAGCGGGGGGGGGGGGGGGGGTGTCAGACTTCTACAAAACCCACCCTGTTCCTTCAACTGCCTTTAAGTTCCGGGGCTGCGGTATCTCCTTAAAACATTCCCGCAACCCCGGCAATGGCTCTATGGGGCCCCATCACCGGTGCTGGCAGCTCCTTGAGGTGCGCGCGGGATACGACGCACCGCCGATCCGGGCCTGGTCCTTACCGGACGGTGAGCTACCCCTGCTCGCCGTCCGCAAGCCCGCGCCTACGGTGGCCGGAGATAGGCTCGCGATCCCCGACGCCCGGGGCGTCTCCCGCGGCGGCTGGGGCGTGAGGAAGAGAGTTGCCTCTCCCTCGCGCGCTCGGCCTCCTCCTTCGCTAGCATTACTGCTTCGCAGAAAGAGGCGATCGCATCCTATTCCCTCTCACTCAGCACCATGGTCTGAACCAAGACCGGGCGCGAGAGGTCACCGCCGGCGATCACCTCAACGAGCGGCGAAGACACGGCGAAGTTCTGCCCAAGCGGGGCACACCTCCATCGTATGCTCCACCGGGTGGTCCACACAATGACGACACCCGGGCGTGTCCTCCCGCTGAATCCGAAACAGGAACCTACCGAAACAGCCGTGTTCGGTAAGCACCTGCGTCAGGTGGAAGGTGAGGACGCCGTGGCGTCTCTCCAGCCACTCCTCAAAGAGGGGACTTGCCGCGATTGCGGCGTGCCCAATCAGATAAAATTGGTAATTATAGCCACAGGGCTATAATTATGAATCTCTCTGTTGTCAATTGTTGTATATTATACTGGCAGGAGCTAGTTTGAAAAAAAAAAAAAAAAAACTTTGATATACAGAATGGAATCAGGCGTGACTTTGCGGAAATCCATACCAAAGTAGTGTAAATTGGTAATTATAGCCACAGGGCTATAATTATGAATCTCTCTGTTGTCAATTGTTGTATATTACACTGGCAGGAGCTAGTTTGAAAAAAAAAAAACTTTTTTATACAGAATGGAATCAGGCGTGACTTTGCGGAAATCCATACCAAAGTAGTGTAATATTTTAAGAGTTGACTACTCTTAAAATATTTCACTTGATAAGAATCATGGGCGTGCACAGGATTATGACACTGAGTATGCGTTTAAGAATAATTAGTGGAGCAATGTGCGCTACCCCTATAAATTCTATGGAAATTGAAAATGTTGTACCTCCCTTATCCTTGCAACGTTTACAGCTGGCTGAAAGATTTTGTCTCAAAGAGTTATCCTGCATTAATGCTATGGTTCTCAATAATATTGAAGAAACCTTTAGAAGTCATACAGTCAGCAGTAACATCCTCCATCTCAGCAAATACTTTTATTTCTGGTTTATTACCTGAAATTCCAACCATTCTAGTTAACATGTAGATCAATAATAAGTGGCCAGTATATGAATTCCCATATAATACTATATTAGCTTATTTCAATATCAAGTGTTTTTTAGATACTGTCAAAAATATGCATTAATTGCTTGCGCTCTGGACATTGTTTAGTCCCAGCACATCTCTACAGGATGAGAGTCATCAGTGACAACAACCTTTTGCTATAAGGAAAATGCGGATATCAAACACGTTTTATTTGATTGTGAATCGTTTGCCATGCAAAGATTAATACTTGTCAGTGAAGTTAGTGACATTGCTGAACAAAACTCTAAGTCAGGGGTGTCAAACTCAATTTTACAGAGGGCCATATATTAGATTTAGAATGTGTAGGCGGGCCAGGTTCAAATGAATAAACTAAAACATACTTAATTATTTTTACATCTTTATTATTTAGCGTCGAGTGCAGTCCAAAATGTCTAAAAAACAAGATTCATTTATCTGTGATATATTGTGATCGCGGGCCGTATCGAAATGGCCCGAGGGCCGGATTTGGCCCGCGGGCCGTATCTTTGACATGACTGCTCTAAGTGTTCCCCGCCACGTTCAGAAATTACTTTCCAGTGCTGTTTAATTTAATCCATTTACACATTTATATTGAATACTGGAAAAAATTTAATCGATTTGATTTAGTTTAATGACTACGTCTGAAGGACTTGTATCCATGGTTATGAATAAAGTTAAAAAAAAATTCTGCTATTTAAACAAATAATAAAACCTTTTTTTTTTTTTTTTTTAACGTGGTAAAATTATCAAATAAGTCCTCCCACTCCGGGCAGGGTGGGAGGGACTGTCAGACTTTTACTGACTAAAATCCACGGTGTTCCTTCAATAACCCTTTACATACCGGGGCCACGGTAACGGGATGAGTCCCACGACCCCGGCAGGCTTCGGCCCTCTGCAGAGGGGGCCTCGTCATGTTGCTGACGCTCTTTGAGGCGCGCGTGGAACACGACGCGCCGTCGACCCGGGCATGGTCCATGGTCGGACAGCGAGTTGCCCTTTACTCACTGTCCGCATGCCCTTGCCTACGGTGGCCGGAGATCGTCGGCCGACGTCCGACGCCGTGGGCGTCTACCACTGCGGCTGGGCTGGAGGGAGGACGCCATCCTCTCCCTCTCGCGGCCCGCCTCCTCCTTCGGAAGCATGACTGCTTCGCAGAAGGAGGCGACCGCTTCCCACTCCCTCTCGCCCCGCAGCATGGCCTCGACCAATGCCGGGCGCGAGAGGTCTCCGCCTATCGCCGCCGTGAGGACACGTCGGTGCTCTGCCCAGGCGGGGCAGTCTTGCACCGTGTGCTCTACGGTGTCCTCAGGGCGACCCTCGCAGTGGTGACACCCAGACGTTTCCTCCTTTCCCATCAGACACAGGTACCTCCCGAAACTTCCGTGTCCGGTGAGGACCTGCGTCATGCGGTAGGTCAGGACGCCGTGACGCCGATCTAGCCACTCCTCAAAGAGGGGTCTTACCGCCGCAATTGCGGCGTGCCCGAAATAATAAAACCTTACTAAACAAAAATGCATAATGTGCATACGTGATTCATCAGATTTCTGTCTATTATTTTTACTCGGATTATAGGCAACGGACATTTCCGATTACTCCCGACAATTGACGAAATTTCGTAGTCTGCCGCAGGACATGCATGGGTGTGTGCGTTTGCGAACTTATACGGACATCAAAATTAATACACACATGTGAACAAATTTCCTGCCTGAGTCCGCGGCATGACTTGGGAATTAGGTATGTACATTAATTTGCAGCGCCTGGCAAACATAATGTTTGTGTGCTTGCAAATAGGTGCTATTTATAAAATATTAGGCGTTATTAAGTTATTTTGTTTATGCATTTATTTACTATTAATTAAAGTCATCTAAAACGTACGAACGTTTCATTAAAATATCTGTGAATGGCAAGTAAAGCACTGCATTTCTGCCTACAAGGAGCGCACGCCCATGGTCCATTCTTATTAAGAATGGACTATGTGTTGACTCGTCAATTGCTGTGTGGTGCAGCAGTCAACGAGTCAACATCTGATGATGCTCCATGGAGGGTTCTTCTTCTTCTTTGTTCAGGTTTCCGCACTTAGTCTCTGCACGAGACCATTGTGCGTGAGCCGTGTCGGCCGTCATTCCATCCAGCCCACCTCCCTCCAGAAGCAGATCAGGTCTCTCGGTCTATTCAGGATGTCTGTAAGGGAATTCAATGTCCCGAGGGTTTGCTTTCGTATGTCGGTGATTTCAGTGCACTCTAGGAGCACGTGTCCCACCGTTTCCTCCGTCCCCATGCATGCCCTGCATAGGGGACTGTCCGTTATACCTATTGTGTGGTAGTGTTTGTTTAGTGAGCAGTGCCCGGTGATGGTCTCCGCCACCATTAGCAGGCTTCTTCTGTCCATGTGTAGGAGGCGCCTGGTTAGTTTTTTTGTCTAGGTTTGGCATCGCCTCCTTGGACTGCCTGCAGCCTGGTGCCGAGGACCAACATTTCTGGGCTTGATCGTGTGTGTGTTCTTTTAACCATGTGCGCAGCTGGGTAGAGGGGAGCGGCACGATTGGCTCTGGTCTGAAAACCGTCGTGTTGGACCCCCTCCTGGCCAGTTCGTCCGCCACATTAATGCCGAGTGATCCGCTGTGCCCCTTTATCCATTGTAGTGTCAGTGTTGCGGTTCTCGACCGCCGAGCGTTGCAGCGTGTTGTGACATTCTAGTATGAGTTTAGATGTGATCTAGACACGCGGGAGCGTGTCAAGCCAAGAACTGGCGCGCAGCTCACCGTGTGTAATATTACACGAACCATTTGGAGCCACTTTTGAGCCCCTCATAACTCAAAAACTATTTCACCTAAACTTGTCAAATTTGGCTCATATATTGAGACTGGCGAGATACATATGTGTTCCAAATTTTATAGACATATCTCAAACGGTTATTTAGATATTAACGTCCAAAAATCGTCATTTTTATGACTGACCTATAGATCAAAACTATAACCCAGTTCCAGATGACCTAGAAAGTTCAAATTTGGCATGAAGATAGGTAATTAGGTGAATACAAAGGAAAAAATCGGAAACTGGTAATTTTTTATCATTTTATTATAATTTTCACTTAACTTATAATTAGTGCCTGTAAATCTCTATATGTGGATTTTAAGATCTTTACGTGAATATATAACGAGTTAAATACCACCAATAACTTTTTTAATCCAAATATTTCCGTTTTTGTACTTATAAATAAGAATTTAGTAAATTTTCGTATTTTTTTTTTTAATTCTTTTTATTTTTTTTAATTAGGGGTTTTTATCCACAAGGATACGTCAACCCCATTGTACCTTATCCTATATTTTTACAATACTATAATACACACACTATACTTATAACTATACTATATTTTTACTACAATCTACAATTAACTTACAGCTATTAATAAACGGGAAAGGGAACTACAATCTACAATAAACTTACAGCTATTAATAAAAGGGAAAGGGAATCACTAGCTAGGATTCTGTACTAAGCCACAAATTATGCGTTGAGTTCTTTCTGTTTTTGGGTATGCCAAAATATCTATAATAAGTCCAACATCCCACATGTTTAATTTAAACTCTTTAACCAATGATTCCCTTTCATTTTTGTTCTTTACACATTCCATCAGCAAATGTTGCACATCTTCGATTTTATTGCAAGCTTCACAATTAGGCGAAACAGCCTTTCGCATTAAGAAGGCAAATTTTGCTGATGGAAAGTGGCCAGAACGAAGCCTTAGCGCTAATTTAACATAACTTCTAGGTAAACATTTATCATCAAACCAAGGCTCACGAGGGAGTTCGTTTTGAATGGCTTTATACCAAATGCCTTTTTCTTTGGATATTTCATTGAAGTATTTCTTCCATTGGTCGAAACAAACATTCTTAAATCTAGAGAAATATTCCCAGTAATCAGCCTTATATGAAATAACATTGCCCGTCACAACTGCCCGTTTAGACAGTCGGTCAGCTTCTTCATTGCCCCGTAACCCTATGTGCGCTGGAACCCATTGCAAGACAATTCTTTTGTCATCTTTGTTGTAGCAATGAATTAGTTTAAGAGTGTCATAGGCTATCGATGTACCTCTGCAATCAGAGGCGCATCGAGCCATATGTTGTAAAGCACTCTTGCTATCTGTAAATATAACTACTTTATTTAGATCTTGACTAATTGAATAAGTAACAGCGTGATGTATTGCAATGAGTTCCAGAGACATAATACATATATTTTCATTAATTTTGTACATAGCTTTATAACCTGTATTTTGACAGAAAAAACCAGCTCCACACCCATCTATACTCTTTGATCCATCTGTGAAAATTTTATACCAACCACTATATTTGGAAGCCAATTCTGATACCACTTCGTGTATCAAGGCATTGTGATTATAACATATTTTTGGGAGAGTTACACATTCTAAATCACTTTTAATAATATCTTTAATTTGTAAAGCTGATACCCAAATGTCTATAGAAAACATTTTAAGACTATCCCATGTGTTAATTTGCAGCTGGTCTAAATCTTTAAAGCAAGTAGCCAGTAGTGGTTTTCTTTTCTTTGCCCAATAGCTATTACTGGTTAGGGAGTATAATTCTGATACTGTATTTATAGTTATATTATGAGACCATGACAGTGATTTTAAGATTATCTTATATGCGAGATATTTTCTCCTTAAAAATAATGGTGGTATGTTCAGTTCACTCTCCATTACATGGATAGGTGAGCTTCTTATGAAACCTCCTACTATTCTGAGTGCTTGGTTTTGTAATTTATCTAGCTTGCTTGTATGTGTTTTTGCACTAGAATCATACAAGTAACAGGCATAATCAAGTCGACTTCTTATTAGCGATAAATATATTCTACGGATATGTTTAGTATGGACCCCCCAAGAAGAGCCTGCCAATACCTTTAATACATTAAGGTATTTTCCACATTTACTGACAATTTCATTGATGTGTTTCCTCCAGTGTAAACTTCTATCCACCCAAACGCCTAAATACTTAACACATTGTACCTCTGCTAACGGCTGACCATACGCTTTTAATGTAGGCAATATTCGCCTTTGTCCTCTACTAAATATACAAGAACTGGATTTGGTTTGTGACAAAGTCAATCCAATCTCACCCAGTAATATAATTATGCCATTTAAGGCATCCTGTAAGTATTGCTCACATTTATTTATTTGCTTGTCACTAAAATAAATAACAAAATCATCTGCGTATTGCGATATCATAACAGTTTTTATTTGACGACAGATTTGATGCGTAACTAAATTGAATAATAGAGGTGACAACGGGTCACCCTGTGCCAACCCCCTGTTAGTAAATCTTGTGTCAAAAATTTCATTATTAAACGATTTAATTTTTAATTGTCTCTCGTTCATAAAATACCACAGATAAACACAAATTCGAGACCCGACCTGAATTTCATCCAATACTTTTGTAACAGAATCAATTGATACTTCATTGTATGCATTTTCGATATCCAAAAAGCACGCAACTGTAGGGATGTTTTTCGAAAATCCAACTTGAATATAGGAAACAAGTCGGGATAATGCATCCAAACATGATTGAGCCTTTCGAAATCCTACTGTGTATGGAGACAGGAGTTTATTTTTTTCCGCAAACCATTCTAACCTCTTACAAATCATAAGATGAAAGATTTTACACACACACGATATCAGAGAAATGGGCCTTAATTTAATCTCACCATTAACATTGTTTGTACTTTTGGGTATGGGAATAATTTGAATATTTCGCCATTGGTGAGGAACAATACCGAATTTAAATATGTAATTGTATATTTTCAGTAGAAGTAACTTTCCTGAGTTCGGTAGATTATACAACATTGAATAAGATATATCATCCTGCCCTGGGGCCGAATCCTTTTTTTTTAGACAATTTTCTAGTTCTTGACGCGTAAATTCGGATTCTAAAATTTCATTTCGGGACTTAAAGCATGGCATTAAATTAGGAACATAGTCTGGAGTCAGGGAGCGTAGAAGCTCGAATTGCTTGTCAATGGGAGGGCACCACCTTGGTTGTTTAAGGCCTTTCATCCATTTCATACGGCGCCACATTTCTTGTGATGACGTAGCTTCGTCTATAGAATCACAAAATTTTTGCCATCCTTGATACTTAGCCTTCTTAATTAATTTTTGGGATTCTAAAGTTTTGGATTCTAATTTATTTAAATTATCGGGGGTAGGATTTTTACGGAAATTTGACAAAGCCAATCTTCGCTGTGCAACGATTTCAGATAATTTAGGGGTCCAGTAATTCTTTTGTTTACATTTTTCGTTTGGCTTTAAACTGAATTTGAAATAAGGTATATGCTTACTAGCCGCATATTCAATGTAGGTTATAAAAGAGTCATACATTTGTTGCACATTACCATTATATGATCCTTCATTAAACGTTTTAATATTTTCAGATATAGACTGACGATATTCATTCCAATTAGCTTTTTTAAAATTGCGTTTTTTAACAATATGTACATTACAAGATAAGTTAGCTGTCATTTTAATAATTAGGTGATCACTACCTAAATTTTCGTTAAATACCTTCCAATAAAATTTTATTGCAACGTCAGAGGAGACAAACGATATATCCGGGGACGTCTGTTGTAAATTACCGTTTACCAACTTAACTCGAGTTGCGATGCCATTGTTAAGCGATATATAGTCATTTTCTAAAGATGAATCCATAATCTGAGTACCCCTCACATCCGATTTAACCGACCAATTAGTGTGATGACCGTTGAAGTCCCCAGCTATAATAGTTTTACTAGAAAATTTACCAAAAATATCATTCCAATTGGAAGGCTGAGTTTGAACAGTTGAGGGACAGTATAGTGATACAATATATTCTAAGTCTTTGCAATTTAATAATTTAACACATATTAATTCGATACCTACATTATTACTATTAAATGACACTGGGTGAGACTGAATTGATTTGTGGACCAGAATAGCCACACCGCCATAACCATCGTATCTATCATTTCTATATATATTAAATCCATGAATATTAACATTAACCTCGCGATCAAACCACGTTTCGCTAATTATTGCGACATGTATATTCTCTTTTATTAGCAAATCCGAAAA
This sequence comes from Tholera decimalis, assembly GCA_943138885.2. Classification (NCBI taxonomy): domain Eukaryota; kingdom Metazoa; phylum Arthropoda; class Insecta; order Lepidoptera; family Noctuidae; genus Tholera; species Tholera decimalis. The sequence goes on from OW964565.2 coordinate 24,461,978, forward strand.
GGAGACTAATTTAGGACTAAGACTCTGTGAATTCCATTGGAGTATGTTTATTTTTATTACTTCTTGTGTATTATCCATTACTGAGGCAACCTAAATATCCCAACATATTTTCTCCTAATATAATACTAACCAACAATTTCTTAAGCTCATCCCAAATGATTTTCAACATAGATAATATTTTTTCTTCTAATTTAAGGTCAGACTTATATATACCTGTTATTTTTGTCCATATCTTCCTCCATTCAAAACTATTTAACAATTGGGCACTTTGCTTAAATTCTTCTTTTTCTTTCTGTGAACTACTTCTATCTTGGTTTGTTTTCTGCTCCTCTGAAATATCACTTTTCTTTTGACTTATTTTCTTTTTCGTTTTCTGTTTTATACTTATAGTATTTTCTTTTGTTACCAAATTTGTATGATTTTCTTCTTCTTCTTCATATTCTTCATCCTGTTCCATATCCGATATCGATTGTCGATGTACTGTAGCTCTGGTCAATACATCTTTATACGTTTCTTTTCCAATGTTGATTGTGGTCATAGGTAGACTGTTATCAACACGCTGTGAGAACTCATCTGTGTTCAAATCTTCTTTCTTCTCCATAAACATTTGTAGAGCTCTACGGTACGTAACTTGTTTTTCGCTCATGATAATCCGAATACTTTTTTCTTTCAAGAAAACGGGACAAGACTTGTCCAAAACGAAGTGATTTCCCTTGCAGTTTAAACATTTGAAGTCTTTCATGGTACAATTTTCGTGATTACCCCCACATTTCGGACACATAACCTTCTTAGTAGGACAATATTTAATTATATGGCCAAATCTCCAACAACCCGAACACTGTGTTACGGGGAACACGTATGGTTCAACTTTAAACCGGCAGTCATAGGCATAAATATATTGTGGTAGCAGATTACCTTTAAAGCTCACTCTTACTGACTCACAATCAATCCAGTTTCCTTCTGACTGCAAGCGTTTTAATCTTTTTACGGTTAACACTTCGATATTCGCTTCTAAAATATTAGTAAGCTCTTCTTCACTCAATTCAAGGTCGATACCCTTCACTATTCCATACGATGTTGACATGTCTTGCACTAATTGACATCTTAAGCCCATGTCCTTGAATCTTTTACATTCGATCAATTTTATAGCATCGTCTTTATTCTGGAATTGAATCAGCATTTTGTATGCGCTTTTATATTTTATCCTAAGAATATCCTTAATGTTTTCCAAACGTAATAATTTGGCCATGGCAACTGGTTTAGGTAAGTTATCCAATGAGGTCACACATACTTCATGAATCTCTGTTGTCACACATGTACTAGTACCTCCCTTATTTTTCTCAGTATCCACGTCCACCGAATTACTTCTTATTAAACGTTTGGGTCTTCTTCTAATGACAGTAATGAAGTCATCATCGCTTTGTTCGTCTTCCCGTTGTTTTCTTTTCTCTGGTAATCTTAATTCTCCTTCATTTATCCCTTTTCCCATCTCCCGATTTACTTCTTCCATATTTCCCATCATATTTAATTGTTGTTCACATTTCTCTAAAATAACTGAATCACTTAAATCTTTGCCACTTAAATCTTCGTCCATTTTAACAAAATATGTAACGTGGGTATACGTAAAACAATGTGTCACTAGATACGAAAGGCACAAATGCGTGCGCACGGCCGAACGTCTCGCGCTGACTGTTTTTTCTCGTATTTATTACTCGTAACTAATCGTATCTACAACCACTAGCGCCACCTATTATCTTAGAGGGTCACTACACCATGGAGGCAAAACGCGTAAAAAGAATTCCGCATACTTAATGGGCAATTCATTCGAACATTTCAAAGGTACAAGAAAATATAGAAAATACAGTAGTTTAACAAAAAACCTTTTAGTATTAATTTTGTTATAAGTAAGTACCTACTACTAATTTATGTACAAAAAGTAATGATATCCCATGAAAAACATAAATGTGAAATGAGAGCCAAGTTCAATATTATCATAAATGCCTTGGTTGTTGACTTCAACGACAAAAGAAGTGAAATCTAAATGAGTGCCAAGTTCAATGGTCAGTCCTGAAATTTATTTATAACAACATAAAATATCATTTATTCTTATAACTAAGGAGAATATATTGTAGCCTAAGGTCTGACTTGGCTAGTTTTCATAAACGAATTATATTAGAGCCTTTGTAAGTTCTAAATCTGTTACTTGTCGGTTCTTATTTTATTATTCCGAAAATTTGGCTTGCTGGTAGAAACTAACCATCGAACATAATAATTCGTATATAAGAACTAGCCAGGTCAAACCTTAGGCTACGATATATTCTCCTAAGTTATAAGAATAAATGATATTTTATGTTGTTATAAATAAATTTCAGGACAGACCATTGAACTTGGCACTCATTTAGATTTCACTTCTTTTGTCGTTGAAGTCAACAACCAAGGCATTTATGATAATATTGAACTTGGCTCTCATTTCACATTTATGTTTTTCATGGGATATAGTTTTTCCCTAGGGATTGTAGTACTGAGGCACTGTCGGAAAGTATACGGATGTGAATATCCGTAACTCTCCTGGCTTCCAAGGCTTGGATCGCTTGGATAATACCCACAATTTCCGCCTGGTAGACGGTGTTGTGCTTGCCTAGCGGTCTGGATATCTTTATATTGAGATCGCTAGAGAAGACTCCAACTCCAGTTCCAGTGTTTATCTTTGAGCCGTCGGTGTAGATCCTAAGCTCCTTGGGTCCTGAGTTGTCCTCTGGCTCCGGCATGAGCTGTATTTGGTAGTTTTTTTTTAAAGTGATGTGTCTTTGTAGTCTTATCATAGGGTGCAGTCATCAGAGGTTGTCGTTTGACCGAGTCCTCCATGATGCGTGGGTGCTTGATCCTGGAGTCTCTCAATAGTGCTCCGGATATGGCGAGTCTGAAGGCTGCCAGGGCAGCCTCTTCTCGTACTGTGAGATGCAATACCACCCAGCATGGCATGAGAGCGGCAGTGGGTGTAGTTCTCATGCTGCTGGTGATCGCCACACATGCAAGTCGTTGCATCTTCTTGAGGTCTTTTTGTGCTGTACCTAAGTCTGTTCTGGGCCACCAGACAAGGGAATCGTACGTGATGATTGGTCCATGGAGGGTTAAAAAATGTGTCGAGTGTGGTTTGCTTGCATGTGATGTTTTTATTGCATACCTTCTGCATGTGTTTATAGGTATTTGCGGAAGGGAGGGCGTTGCTGCATACAAAATTGATCATCTAGTTTTTGGAGGAATTAATTAACACTAGATATTTTTCTGTTGTATTCACAGAAATCTTAATAATAAGGCAATAGAACAAAGACGCGTGACCTTGTCGCCACGCATGTGTCTTGTAAACCACAAGTGCGCGTGGAGCGTTTGTTCGGTTACTTGTGTTGTTTGGGACGCGGAGAGTAAACATGGTGTTTTGCAGCATATCCAACTGCGGAAACTCTTCCAAAATTTGTAACTTTATAAATAAAGGAATAACATTTCATATGTAATTACTTAATTTTTGAAATAATGTCGTTTTTAATAAGTATAATCAAATCAAATATTTTCATCACCATTACTACGATTATCACAGAAAGCTATATTTTTTCTTAATTCAATAAACATTAATACTTAAGCTTGTTCATGCCTACTATTATAACTGCTAAAAGCAGCAATGAAATTATAGTCACGCGCAATAACTCCGTTGCGTATTTCCTGTCCCGTGTCCAACTGGCGACACCGGTCTCGCGAAATGCACACGCTTTTGTATTACTACGGAATTCTAGCCCGTGTTTAATTCGCGTCAACTGTGAGCACGCATTTGTGATCAAGTGGCGCTGGGGGAGGTTTGACAAAATAGTGTGCAGTTGAACTGAACACTTTTTGACTTGACTCTTTCTTGTTGTTTTATTGGGTAAGTTAACCCAACGAGCACATTAGTGGAAATAGCAGCCTATTTTGTTACTTTGGGCTGTAAAATAGCGGTTTAAGGGTTCAAAAAGCAGTTCAGAGTTGCATATCTGCATCCGTAAACGTCTATAGTTATAAAAGTTACTTAAGGTGCTATAAGCTGATCAAATACTACCCTAGCCTTCACAGTAGTCCACGGTAGAACTCATTTACCACTCACACCTTTATATGAGAGTTACGAAGGTCATTCTGCCACTCACAGCTGCACAGTAGTTTCCATTGTAACTTGTATAGGTTATAGTTATAGTAACCACTATTATACTACTATAAGTTTCATTATAGAAATAATAGAAACTCTTATGCATACTATAGTTACAAAAATATCATCAGTGTAACTAAGGCCTTTAGTAGCAATAGTCATTCCTTGCACGTTCAATCCATTCGCCATTTTACAGCCGCTTTTGTAACTATTACAAAACATTTAATAAAATGGATGCTAAACGAATAAGTACGTAACTAGATCTTATATTTATTTCTTTATTTTTTATATACTTTATTGTACACCTTACAATACACTTAAGGATACAAATAATTAATCTTATAACCTCAAAAACAGGAAAATAGGAGCTTTTTGTGGCTGTGAGTTGCACTAGGGGAACAAAAATCACTGGAAGCGTTAGAAGGGTGAAAATTAGCACTATGATTCGCAAAAGGGAGTTATTAGAGCTCAAACTGCAGGTTATGACTACAGTACAATGACGCCATGATTGTTTAAGAAAACTTATAATTCACTTGCAAAATTTAGTTGATATACATTGGTTTTTCAGTTAAAAGTTCATTAAATGTACCGGTAAACAATCGGCCACTTGCAAATAGTAAGTTATCGACACGTAAAAATACGGAAATAAAATTTATTCTGTATAACAAATAAAAAATATCACATATCTTTTGTTAATTTTTTAAATATCATAAAAGCGCGTTAAAATTACTCGAAAATTATCTTATATATCTACAGTAAACTGGACAGCGTTTTAAGTATCTTTATATATCTTGCTAATACAGAATACTGTTGGCAAATAAGAACGCAACCATATTTATAAGTTGGCAATATTTTATACTCTGTGTCTATACTCGGTGTGTAATCTCTCATCTCTCTATGGCGCATAAGCTTGTTCCTTTTTTACCTTGCTCGTTGCATTTTCCTAATACCTAATCGTTTACTTATTTCCACTTAATAATCAACATGGTAGCAGAGCGTGGTTGATTGCTACTTGTGGAAATAAAAGAAAAAGTAAACGCAGTGAAATTAAGAAAACCGGCCGGCGTGTTTTGTCCGTCATACATTTTGAGGTTAACCGGGGCGGCGTGCTCGGTGAAAAATCACGTAAAATCACAAATACGCATAGAAGATGTCGAATTCAGGTAATAATCCATTCCATATCGACAGATTAGTTGGAAGAGATAACTATGCCAGTTGGAAGTTTGCAATCCAAGCATATTTCGAACTCGACGATTTATGGAGTTGTGTCACCGGCACTAATACAGACCAAAAGAAAGAAACTAAGGCGAAATCTAAGTTGATTTTATTACTGGACCCTATCATTTACGTCCATGTACAGAATGCAACTACTTGTAAAGAAGTCTGGGAGAATTTGGAACAGGCTTTTGATGACAGCGGGTTGTACAGGAGAGTAGCCTTGTTGAGAAACTTGATCACAACTACACTGGAATCTTCTCGAAGCGTAGATGAGTATGTGAATAAAATAATGTCGACCGCCCACAAGCTTAGGAATATTAAGTTTAACATTGATGATGAATGGCTCGGTACACTGATGTTAGCCGGCCTCCCTGAAGCATATAAGCCCATGATCATGGGACTGGAGAGCTCTGGCATCAAGATAAGTGCTGATTCTATTAAATCTAAACTCCTGCAGGAAGTTCAATGCTCAGATAATTCAGCATTCTTCACAAGGAAAAAGGTCATTCATAGAAAACAACATGATTCAACAAAGGTCTACAAAGGACCCCGATGTTATAATTGTAACAAGCATGGACATTTTGCTAAGAATTGTCGTGCTCCGAGAAAGAAGAATGTAGAAAATACAGAAGAAGATAAAGGTTTTGTTGCAGCTTTTTCAGCATCTCCTCAGACAATTAATGCAGACCTGTGGTATGTGGACTCTGGTGCCTCCATGCATATGACAAATAGACGAGATTGGATGTATGATGTTACAAGTCCACCGATACCCACCATAACTGTTGCCAGTAATACACCGCTACCTGTGGAAAGTATGGGAAAGGTTAATTTAATGCTAAATGGTAATAAAGAAAATAAAATTCAGGTGAGACAAGTTTTATACATACCTAAACTTGCAGCAAACCTCCTGTCAGTCAGTGCTATGGTGAAAAATGGCTGTAATATAAATTTTAGAGACAAAGGTTGTGATATCTATGATAAAAATGGCAAGCTCTTGTGTTCAGCCACACTAGTAAACAATTTATATTTATTAAACACCCACAGAGAAGTGTTCTCTAACCTGTCTTGTTCAGATAACATAAATGATTTTGTCCTGTGGCATAGACGCATGGGACACCTGAATTTTTCAGATGTTAACAAGCTGCCGGAGTGTGCTGAGGGAGTTCAGCCATTTTCAGAGAAATATGAAGGTCCTATTACTTGTACTACCTGTCTCTCGGGAAAACAGACCAAATTGCCCTTTAATAACATTGGTTCAAGATCTTCACAACCACTGCATCTGATCCACACTGATTTATGTGGACCAATGGAGCAAGAATCTTTAGGAGGTATGAAATATTTTATTACCTTTATAGATGATTACACAAAAAGAGTTCATGTCTATTTTTTGAAAAATAAATTGAATGTTGTAGAAGTTTTCAAAGATTACAAAAACAAAGTAGAGAATGAACATGAGAGAAAAATAAAAGTAATTCGTTCAGATAATGGAAAAGAATACTGTAACAGAGAATTTGAAAACTTCTTGAATAAACATGGAATTGAACATCAAACAAGTACTCCGTACTCACCCCAACAGAATGGTCTTGCTGAGAGGATGAACAGGACTCTGGTGGAAAGAGCAAAATGTATGTTGTTTGATGCTCAGCTTACAAAACAGTTCTGGGCAGAAGCCCTTGCAACAGCGGCATATATAATTAACAGATCACCTACAAAATCAATTAATGGTAAAACTCCTATGGAGATGTGGACTGGTAAGAAACCCAACTTGTCTAACTTAAAAGTATTCGGCTGTGAAGTAATGACACAAGTTCCAAAAGAAAAACGCCTCAAATGGGACTCCAAATCCAAAAAGTTATTGTTTGTTGGTTATTGTGAATCCACCAAAGGATACCGAATACTTGATCCAGATACCAATAAAATTATAAAAAGTAGAGATGTAGTATTTTTGGAAAATGTAGAAAAATATGATAATAATATATACTTACCTTGTACATCCAACAGCAGCAGTTCAGTGATACAACGACTCGAAGAAACCTGTAAAGAAGAATTAGAGGACAGCACAGACCGTTTTACTGGTGAGTCAAGCGAGGACTACCAGTCTGGCGAGAATGACGATACATCCTACATACCAGAGCAGTCGATTGATCTCGAGTCACCAATAAGAAACATAAATTTACGTCCACGGAGAGCTGTTCAGTATGCAGAAACAGATGACCATGACGTAAGTTACTTCTGCCCAATACTTAATTTAAATGATCCACAAACAACAGATGAAGCACTATCATCATCTCATGCTGACCAATGGAAAAAGGCTATGCAAGAAGAGTATGACTCTCTGATCAAAAACAAAACTTGGTCACTGGTTAATGCCCCACCTGGAAAAAGAGTCTTACCTTGTAAATGGGTCTATAAAACAAAAACAAATGAAAAAGGTGAGATTATCCGTTTTAAAGCTAGATTGGTGATCAAAGGGTATGCTCAGAGAAAAGGAAGTGACTATGATGAGACATATGCTCCTGTTGTCAGATATACATCTGTTCGATTCTTACTTTCGCTGGCTGCGAAGCATGATTTAGAAATGTTCCAGATGGATGCTATAAGTGCTTTTCTTCAGGGTGACATAGATACTCAGATATACATGTCACAACCAGAGTACTACAAAGAGAATGATCAAGTATGTATTTTACATAAATCAATTTATGGGCTCAAACAAGCTAGCAGGCAGTGGAATCTTAAATTAAATAGTATTTTATTGAAGATTGGCTTACAAAGATCACATGTGGATCCCTGTATTTATTTTTTAGTAAATGAGTCGACAATTGTATTCATTGCAGTGTGGGTGGATGATCTTTTGATATTCACAAATAATAAGGATAGAGCAACAGAGATAAAAAACAAATTAAAAGAAGAATGCAGTATGAAAGACTTAGGTGAAATCAAGAATTGTATTGGCATAAACATAAATAGAAACCGAGAGGCAGGTATGATTATGTTAGATCAAGAAAAGTACATTAACCTAGTATTGGACCGCTTTAATATGTCTGAATGCAAACCAGTTTGTACGCCGATAGAGGTGAATGCAAAATTTGAAAATAATCCTGTAGATGGAAACAAAAATATCCCATACAGGGAAGCAGTGGGATGTCTGATATATCTGGCACATGTTACGAGACCTGATATTACCTATGCAGTTAACAAGTTGAGTCAGTACTGTAATAATCCAGGAAATCAACACTGGCTTGGAATAAAAAGGATTATGAGGTATCTTCAAGGAACCAAGAACCTAAAGTTATGCTATGTCAAAGATGACTCAAAGGAAATAACTGGATACTGTGATGCTGACTGGGCGAGTGACCCAGTGGATAGAAGATCGTGCACGGGTTATATTTTTCTGTTTCAGAATGCTTGTTTATCTTGGAATTCGTGTAAGCAGCAAACCGTGGCACTCTCTACGGCGGAGGCCGAATACATGGCGATGGCAGCAGCGACCCAGGAGGCACTGTGGCTGCGGCAACTGCAGGCCGAGCTCGGTCAAGGCGAAGGCAGCGCGCTACTCATCCACTGTGACAACCAAAGTGCAATAAGACTCGCATCAACGGACTGTTATAAACCAAAAACTAAACATATAGATATTCGTTTACATTTTATTCGAGAAAATATTGTAGTTTCTAAAGTTAAATTTAAATTTGTAAATGGTTGTAACATGGTAGCTGATAACTTAACTAAAGGTACTACTTATGAAAAACATTTATTCTGTATCAGTAAAATGGGTTTGCGTTCTGTGGGGAGTGTTGGCAAATAAGAACGCAACCATATTTATAAGTTGGCAATATTTTATACTCTGTGTCTATACTCGGTGTGTAATCTCTCATCTCTCTATGGCGCATAAGCTTGTTCCTTTTTTACCTTGCTCGTTGCATTTTCCTAATACCTAATCGTTTACTTATTTCCACTTAATAATCAACAAATACAAACATTTACTTCTTTTTGTTTTATTTTCATGATGGCGATGAAAACACTTTACCAAAATATTACAAACAATGTCAACTGAAGATATACAATAAAGAACTATAATCAATTCATTCGTTCAAAGTAGTTCAAAATCATTCAAAAGTAGCGCTACAAGACCTTTAGTATAGCGTTAATAAATCGTTATAGCTATTAAGACGACACTATATGCCAGCGACCTTGAGCGACTGGGGAGAAGCTTGCGTCACTCCCCGCGACCGCGCAACGCACCCCCGCAACGCAAGCTCGAAATTTTGTAAGATAACCATACGTTTCAAATAGTAAAGACTGTACTGCCTGATTTATTATCACCATCCAACATTTTTTTGGACTTTAATTGTCTGGTCATTGAAAACTACTATGTGTATTTAGACAAGTAAATCTATCTATATATATATATATATAAATGACTATGTGGCTACGCTACTTAGACTCATTTGATACTCGTAAATAATTAAGTTTTAATAACATTGAAATCGGAATATTGAAATAAGTATGAATTTACTTGTCTGCAATCATGTCCTCATTTTCGACATGCTGAGTTAAGTTTTTCTCCTGTTGTATACAGCCAGAGCTGTAATTTTTTTAATAGTTTATAGGCTTGCGTTTGACCATAATCTCACCTGATGTTAAGCGATGATGTGGTCGAAGATGAAGCACGCTTGCCTACAAGTAACCTATTCACTCTTGACTTAAAGACTTCCAGGTTATAACTATCAGGAAACATAGACTCCGGCAGGGAAATCCACTCCTTAGCCGTACGCATAATTAAAGTATTCTCAAAACGTTTTGTGCGTATGGGTGGGATGTCCACCATGTAACGATGGCGCATCGCCGTTTGTCTTGTAGTCCGATGATGGAATGGGCTTGGTGGAATAAGACAGTGCAATTCCATCACACACTCCCCGAAATGTAACCGATAGAAAACTGATAGGCTTGCAACACGTCGCCGATGCTCTAGGCTCTGGAGCTTTGTCTCGACCAGTTTCTCGTTGCCGATGAGCCTTTTGGCCCGTTTCTCTATAGACTCAAGTGCATTAAGCTGGTATTTGGCAGATCCGTCCCAAAGATGAGAGCAGCACTCCATACACGACCGAACTTGCGCTTTATAGAGGTTGAGCAGCTGTTCCGGTGTGAAGTACCGTCTCACTTTTAAAATAAAATGAAATGAAATATTTATTTTGTAAATTGATTATAAATAACACTTTACACGTCATGTTTTTTTGCGTGTTTAGTTTAGCTAGATGAGGCCAGTATTTCCTATTTGACTACTCTGAGAAGAAACACCGAAACAAACTCAGAGGTCAAAGTCCAGACAATTTGTATTTGTATATGAGAAGCATGTAGGTACATGTCTGTGGTATTCTTTTGAGGAAATAAGCACGCAAATTTGAGCGGACCTGTCCAGACAGTGCAAGCATTTGTCAGTTATCGTGTAGCTCAACTTAGAACTTAAAGAGCTCAACAATTTGACGAACAATACCAAAGTAAGGTCATTTGGGTAGGCCACACAAGTACTCAAACTACTTGACATCTTTAAATAAATTATAGTGAAAGTAAAAACAACGAAGAAAGAATAACTTACATTGTCCTCACATGTACAATAATGAAATAATTATATGTATATATATATGCATATATAAAAAATCAATAAACAAAAAAAAAATTAGGTATATACGATACTTGAGAAAGTAAGTATTCTAATCAATCAAAAATATATCTTCAATCAAAATTTTAAAAATAAATAAAAAAGGCACACGTATATCACTGGAGCATCTCATTCCCAGGCCTTCTTGTCCTCAATATAATCTTTAACTGTGTAAAAAGCTTTCTGACATAGCTTACGTTTTATAAATAACTAGTACTCACTCGGGGCTTCACTCCCGTGGATTTTATCACGGTAAAAACATAACTTTCCTTTTTTGCAGTCGCGTAAATAGTAGCCTATAACCTTCCTCAAGCTTCAAGCTACTTCCATACCAAATTTCATCCAAATCCACCCTGTATTTTCTAAGATTAGCGCGTTCAAGCAAACAAACAAACTTTTCCGCTTTATAATATTAGTATAGATTTGAATTTATTAATACTTAGTTCTTGATTACGGCTAGAAATTTTATTATAAAAACGTATACATTGGCATCTAAACGATCCACCTATTTTTTTAACCTTATTTTAGGAATGACTTATGTGTCTTTGTTCCTTGTATTTACACTATGAATATCACTGTATTTTTTAAAAAGATTAATATTTTTGTGTGCATACAACAGATTCTCATGGCACAGTCATAATATTAATCTCTTTAAATTTGTCTCTTAAAAAGTGCTTAGGACTTAATTTATAAATTGCACGAATGGCCCTTTTTTGTAATACAAATATTGTGTGAATGTCGGCGGCATTTCCCCAAAGTAAAATGCCGTATGACACACACTCTGAAAGTAACTAAAGTAGACTAAACGTGCTGTTTCGATAACAATTAATCCATGTATTTTTTTAACGGCATATGCCGCAGAACTTGGCTTTTTTGACAGTTTATATATATGGGGGCCCCACTGCAGCTTCGCATCCAAAGTTATACCCAATAATACTGTGGTATCTTCGGGTTTCAATATTTCGAACTTTATTGGTACACTAGTATTCACTTGTCTAATATGAGGTAACGTAAATTTTAGGCATTTGGTTTTTTTCTCATTAAGAAGAAGATTATTAACATTAAACCAGGTAACTACAGTTGCAAGGGCACTGTTTACTTCTTTAGTAACCTGCTGTTGACGATTCATTTTAAAGAAAAGAGAAGTATCGTCAGCGAATAACTCTATGTCACGATTTTTGATCAGGTACGGCAAATCATTTATATAAATAAGAAACAAAAAGGGACCTAAAATTGAGACTTTGAGATTGAGATGATTGAGACCCCCATCTTGACGTCACAGATCCCGGCGATCTTTTGCCGTTCACATCGACTCTCTGAAACCTTTCACTCAAGTATGAGGTCAAAAGATTCAGAGAGGCGTCCCGGAATCCGTAGTGGTGCAGTTTCCTGATTAATGTCTCATGGGGAACACAGTCAAATGCCTTTGACAAATCGCAAAAAATGCCCAACGCATCGCACTTATCTTCCCATGCATTATAAATGTGTCCTAAAAGTTCAACACCGGCCATCAGTTGTTAAACGTCCCTTTGTAAAACCAAATTGTTTATTATGTAGCAATTTGTGTTTATTAAAATATCTTTGCATCTGTATTAAAATAATTTTCTCCAAAATTATACTGAAAGTGAGCAGTACAGAAATAGGTCTATAATGAGTAGGGTCAGATGTACTACCTGATTTAAATAGTGGGATTATTTTACTATATTTCATTAAATCAGGAAACTCACCGCAATCAATACAATTATTAAATATAACAGCTAATGTAGCAGCTATAATGTGTATAATGGACTTAGTAACATGAACAGAATTACCCCACAGATCTGCAGTCTTTTTAAGATTCAAATAATTAAAAGTTTTGATGATGTTGTAGCGCGTATAGGGTGTTCAAGTAAAACTCCAGATGAATGTAGAACTGTATCGAACGGTGTACTGAATAGCAGTGGTTTTATTAGGTAAAATGGATGCATATTTATAGCCTAACGTTTTGGCGCCTAATGTGAGGTAAATATTCCCAAAAACAACTAGCCAATGAGACAACAGTATTTCATTATTTAGTTCCACATTCCGTCCGTAGGGGTCGCGTCGATCGCAGCGCTCCGCGCTGGCCGGGCTGCGGTGGCCGGCAAGCGGCGCGCTTAGTATGCGCGCGCGCTCACCGCGTGCAGATGTGTTTATTACAGGTGCGGCAGCTACAATGTCATTAGAAGTAACATATTGGAATTTAAACTCTGAACTACAAACTGGAACATTTTTTTTAAGTAATGTGTCTGCAGCAATGGGAGATGATTTTAGCGACTTGGTTGTCGATACGGGAATGTCAGTGAAAAAGTTTTCAAATTCTGTGGCGACTTGTGAATCTAATGTTATTATATTATCATCAATAGTTAGGACGTAATTACTAGGATTTTGCTAAGATTCCCAACTTTTTGGCAGCCAATTGAGCCTTAGCCTCGATAAACGGACCAAAATTAAGAGTGGATGTCAACATAACCTCAAGAAGCTCGTTGCGATCAGTTATATGATATAAATTAAATTAAGGTAAGTATAGGCACGGGCGCGAAAGTAGGATTGACCATATGGGCGAAAGTTGGAATATACCTAGTTGTACGTAAACAAAACATTAGATCTCTGCATTCAAGGTCATGGTACTTTCGTACCATAGAGCTATAAGTACCTACAACTTTTTCAAAATACGCACTCAAGTATTTTTTAAACTAATCTGGACTGTCCTTATTACGCTATCGTATGGTTACATTATAGTTAAATACTCACCTCGTCTCTGCATTTTCGACGCGAGAATCTATGTTATTTGGCATACCCAAAAAAAAACACTATTATTTCAATGAAATATAAAATTACTAAACATTAGATCTCCGCATTCAAGGTCATGCTACATAAGTACCTACCCTAGACCTATACCTACAACTCTGTCAATATCAGCTCTCAAGTATTTTTTGATACTTTAATCCGGACTATCTTTAGTACCTACGCTGTAGTATGGTGCTATTACATTGCAATATTTACCTCGTCTCTGCATTTTCGCGGCGAAAATCTAAGTTATTTGATACACTCCAAATAAAACATAATTTGAATAAAATAAAACAAATTTTAAGTAAGTACCTACTAAATATTACATCTCCACATTCAAGGTCATGGTACTTACGTATCAAGAGCTATATATAACCTACAACTATTCCAATATCAGCAACACTCAAGTATTTTTTGAAACTCTAATCGAACTGTCCTTACTACGCTCCAATATGGTTACCTACTCGTAAATTACATTTCAATACTCACCCCGACTCTACATTTTCGACTCAAGAATCTTTATTATTTGATGTTCTTCTAAAAGGAAATAACATAATTATTTCAATAAAATAAAAGTATGTTTACTTTAAATCACATTTTTTATTCCAATATGCTAATTTAAACTTTTGATAGAGATTATATAAATAATCTTCTTCTTATCGTGTGGGTAGTAAGGTCTAATGACCCCATACACCCTAGTGTCAGAGTTTCTAGACCGCCTCAAGAGCCTCTGACGTGGTCTATTCTGAAGACCGCCATTTGGCGACCGGGACTACCGGCTTATACGTGTCTTCCGAAGCACCAGCATCTTTTTATCAGATAATTAGGTGATTCAGGCCTGCAATGTCCTAGCCAAACTAGAAACAAATTTACAAAGTATGCGTCCCGCGGGAATCGAACCCACGACCACCGGGTCACAAGTTAAACCCCTAAACCACTCGACCATGGAGGCAGTAAATTATATAATTAATTAAAATTCGTTACTTCATTCATCTATTTTTTAACATTGTAAGGCGTTTCTTTTTTAGTGTTTTGGGTTTACCAACCATTTTGGCGTTAAACTTCTATGCGAATAAAATCATGTTGTATTTTTTGCGCGGAGCGTTAGCGTCTACTCGTGACAGTGGTCAGCGATGCACTGCCGCCCGTCGCCCGCAAGAGCCCCCGATTCATTGCGCACCTAGATTATTCGAATAATAATACACCATGACTTTACCAAACACAATATGAATAAAAACCGTATATTAAAAGATTGGCAATTAAATTATCTTTTAGACTGTGAAAGTTTCATAAAAATACACCCAATGGTTGTTGCCTGATCTTCGCTTTTATGCCCGCGTTAGACGTACTTTTAAAAATTAATTACACAATGTTTTACAAAAAAATATTTAAATATTCATATATCAAATTATTAAGAAAATAGTCTTGTTTCTCATAATTTTTTTTCAAAGCATACCGACAAGCCGTTTAGATGTGATCTTGGATTAAAAATCATTGAAAATCGTATATCTGCCCCTTAAGGAACCTTTATGCAACCGTTGTGCAGGTTAAATGGAACTTTAGGTTGCATAAAATGGCGCCCAAATAGCGCTAAAGCGGCTGCTTTAAGTCTGCAGTAGACGCTCTAGCGCTTACGTCTATTACCATAAGTAATAATCGGATACGCTCTAAAGCTCTAATGCAGCCCATTTGTGCTAGTTGGGTAAATAACAGTCTGTGTTGGGTATCCTTGTATCATTGACGTGTTCAGTATTTATATTTTTTTATGACAAAATCATTAAGGATACATATTATTATGTATATTATAAGTATAATGGAATAAGTTAGATCGGATCAATACGTTTTCATATTATTTATGCATCTGTTTTACTTTATCCAGTGCTATTATTACAGGTTTTCGAAAGATTCGGATATCATCAATCCATCCTAAGATTGTCTAGAAGATATCGCTATAAGCGATTAGACTGCTATCCTAACCAAAGAATTTATGTAAAACAGTTGTGTAATAATTTATTTTGGTGAACAATAAAGTATATTCTTCATTGTTTGGTATTGAGTTGTGCCATTATTGCTCTATTTGATTTGGTTATTGTTTTTTTTTCCCATAAGGTGAAGTATTGGAGAGCCTTTAAGATTTGTAAAACTAAATAATAAAAAATATATTTACACTTAACGTTTTATTGTATTCCCTTTTCTCCTAAATAAATCGTCTAAAAGCGTGTCGAGGAATGAAAAACTTTCAATAAATTAGTTATTTATTGTTACGAAACTCCTTGGCTATTAACGCTCAACGGAAAATTATCGATAATAATATGAGCATTAAAGAGCTTTGCACTGCACTATTCCATAGTGAGAGTGAACGCGCGATATCTTTCTCTGCTTTTCGCACGCATTTGTTATTGGTTGCAGGAGCCGCGCCACCTGAGATTATGCGTTTTTAGAAAATATTGCGTAATGTCATCGCTAAAAGTTTAATTTTGTTATAATAATGCAAAATGCATGTGTAGGCGATAGTGTGTATCTATTGTTTGTTTATGTGGTGGTAGCTGCGAACCGGCGAAACGCGTCCCAGTATTAAAGGACAGTAGATAGCATTTCTATTTCCTTATTATTAAGATTTTTGTGGTTGTATTAGTTTAAAACATTTGATATCTTTTTTTTTGTAATGTCGTATATATTTTAGACTAGATTCTGTCCAGAATCAGGATCGGAATTAACGCGGGAGGGTTTTCCCGCCTTAGTTCCGATCCTGTGGGAGTTCTGGGATAAAAAGTAGCCTATGTGTGATTCCACTGCAAGGGTTGCGAGAATGTTGTAACGAGATACCGCGTAATCGGAACGCAAGGGCAGTGCAGGAACAGGGCGGGTTTTTGGTCAGTAGAAGTCTGACACTGCCCTCCACTCCACCCAGAGCAGTCATTTGATGTTTTTCCCACCGCCACCACCACCACTTACCAAATTTCAGTAGGTTTTGCGTGAAAGGAAATAAACATGCATACATCCATCCTCACAAACTTTCGCATTTCGTCGCCTTAGAGTGAAAACCTCGCGAGTACATTTTTGTCCAATTTTTTTTTATTGCGTTTCCAGAAAGCAATCCTAGCAACGCACATCCTGATCTCACTAATATGTTCATTCGATACTCGAAACGCTATCTATGAAAGTAAGTGAGAACCTCGTAAACACTCGCATCGCGTCGTCAGTTTAGCGTAATCAGGCCATGGATTATGCATTTCTGAACTGTTCGATATTATGTATAATATTTTTCATATTATACACAATATCGAACAGTTCTGGGTATAAAAACGGGTTAAATTTACATATAAATTAATTAAACATAAAAGAACCCGTACAAAAATTTTATAGCACGCAGATTTTTCTTCCTCCTGAAAAGTTACACCTTTTCACTTACGAGGTTTTCACTCTAAGGCGTCGATTTATAATATTAGCAAGAAAGACTAATGTACATTCGATTAGTCAAATTGTCATATTTAGCAAATTAAACATACATGTTTAACATGTATTTTACATGCTTACCAATTATGGTTTGTACAAACATGTAGATAGAATTTTTCAAAACTTCATGTAAAGTTACTTTTACTTAGAATTCTGTTCTTTCAGGATTGACAGGTGGTAGAACGGTAGAATTATCCGCTGGAGACGCCCTACTAGTACCACAGGGATGGTGGCATTACGTGCAGAATGTAGACCCATTGAACATTGCCCTCAACATCTGGTTGCCTCATGTATGTTCAATATAAAGATTTTGATAAAAAGAAATACCAAATCAAATATTGATTTGGTAATTTTGTAATGATCAGAAAAGCCACTAATAATTCCAGTTTTTCAACAAGATATAATTATGAATTATATATATATTGACCACATTTTTAAATATGAGTATAAAAAAAAATATACATTTAAAAATTATTTAATATTATTATTACTTCATTAATTTCATCTGAACTGCTAATAATATAATATTACATGTTATTTCCACTTACGTATGTCTTCTAATTGTTTACAGGAAAAAGATGGTTCAACCAGAGTGTCTGAAGCCCTTATCAAAATATTTGTAGCACAAATATGTAAAGACCTGCCACAAGAAACTGCTAAACTGATTGTCAACCCAAATGAAGTAAGTAAATATGTTTTACTATGCATGTGTAGCATCTATTTCACTTAAATGCTCAAATTTGTGTGGATAGATGGTTGTTACTCTTTTACTCAAAAACTACTGAACGGATCTGAATGAAATTTGGTAAGTACCTAGTTAGTTGTCATCCTGGAATAACACATACGCAATAACAATACTTTGTAGGCCCATGGGATCGGAATTTACGCGGGAGAACCTCCCCACGCGAAAGAGGTCGCGGCCAGAAGCTAGATCTTTCTATAATAGAAGAACCGTTTCTTGACTTTGACAGTTTTTCCACTTTATTTTCATACTACGCTGCAAAATAGGTCAATGTTACATCTTATTAAATTATACTATAAACTTTGTTGGTGTTCATATAGCTTTATATAAAATATTTGGATGCAGGCCAAATTATTCACACAAACAGTGAACATAATAATACTTACATTATTATCTTATAAACCATGACCTTTACTCAAACTCATATTAATAATGTAACAATATCCAATATTAGATATGTGCTCATTATAAGTGAGTCAGGGGGGCATTGCAACAATGACATCATGCTCTCAAAGGAGTTCTTTAAATGGCTGCTTATTTTTTAATTAGAGGATATCCGAAGACTTGACATTGACTCAATGAGTTATGTACTCCATACCTATTGTCGCTCATCAGATCATCAGACCGCGTCACAATATCAATGAGTCAATTTTCGTTTTCATATAATTGTATGGGCAGATCTATTTGATGCCATAGTTGTCATGAATTTGCATAGTTTCTGAGCCAAGATTTTAATTAGTTGTTTAGGTTTTACTGCCATCTATAGCAACGGATAATTAGAAACGACATCTCACATTAAATGTGAAGATAATATTAGTAGTAATTAAAATATGGCATTGTTTGGAAAAATAATCAACATCATCAAACATCATTGAATGGTAACGAGAGTGGAATCTTTTGCGTTCGTGCATTTAAGTTTGCAAGCCTAATTCAGACATGGCCATTTTATTTATCACATAATCATTGTAATATATTTTAAAGGCACGTAGAGCGTTACAAGTTTATGACGATGAAATGGCGAAGCCATGTTCGCGGCCAAGAACATGGCTTCGCCATTTAGTTTGGTTTCGTTTCGCTTGGCTACGCTATCATGTACGTCAGATCCGCGGGTGTACTTTTCAGATCTGCCTAAATTTATTGCAATTATTTGGTATAAATAGTATGAACGTCATAGAAATAAAATCTTTATTTTAACTTTTCGCAGCAACCTGACAGTATTTTGTTTATTTAATTCTTGTTTCTGCAGGTGCACAAGAGGTACCAAATCTACTTATAGAGTGTACTTAGCTACATAATTGGTTAGCAGTACACCCGCGGTTCTGACATCAGGATGGCGGGTGTACCTAATTTTTAAAATATCATTGTACGGGTGTAGGTACACAGATTTTCAAGAGAGGTACGTAAAGGTACACAGAAGGTACCAAATAATTGCAATAAATTTAGGTAGATCTGAAAAGTACACCCGCGGTTCTGACGTACATACACTATCTGCTTATCTGCGTTACTGCGTACCTACTAGGGCTTTCAGTCTCGAAACATTACTGAGACCCGGAAAAAAAAACGAGACTAGATGTGGTCTCGAAATTCCCGAGAAAAACGAGACTTTCGAGACTATTTCAAAACTAGGTTTCTTATTTATAAGCTATGCAATTAGAGAGCCAAATCAAGATATTTTAATCAAGTAGTTACTTTCATAAACAAATGCAAATTAAAAACAACCATTTGTTACAGTTTTTTTTTTTCATTTTTGTAGTGGGCACGTAAAAAACAAACGGTATTTAACCCTAATTTTGTTACAAAAGGAACCCGCATTAGAAAAAGCTCTTTCTGCTTGTAAGCTAGAGGGATACTACTTAGTACCACTTCGCGCTTTCATAATGAAAGGGTATAGAAACTTTCTGGCGTATCGACGTCTTCATTTTGTTTTTTTTTTAATCGCGGTGCAAAACAAAAAATGTCCAGTAACACGATACCCCAAAGTGTCACCCAAAGTGTAAACGTTTGAAGGTAAACATCGACATATAACTTCGACGAAAATAATTAAAAATAGACTCATTACGTGTCCATACGCTTATTAGTATTTAGCTTATTAGTCTAGCAGTACGACAAAACCGCTACTATAATTAATTATTTGCCTACTAAATCGCATCGCAATAAAACGCATGTCAAAAAATTCCACACGTGCGTGTTGGCTGTCTTTCATCCCACTGTATTATAAAATGAATAGTAAGTGTTTTGGTCAATGTCTTTCTTTAGTACATGGATTGGGTTCGGCATCAAGAATCCCTATCCAACTTCCTGCTGAATTTATGGATTATGTAGTATAGTAGTATTTATGATACGTGTTAGATATATTATAAATCTTTTAAAATGTCACATCTTAGTATTAATAGTCACTTATGTTTGATATCATACTTACAGTTATAAATAAATGTTAACGTAAATGACATACCTTTTGCCTTTTGTTTAACTACTGCTTAAAAACGTTTTCAAGCTGAGTAACACATGTCACATGATCCGCCATGCGATAGTGACATGTCGACTGCGTTTCATTGCGATGCGATTTAGTGGATAAATAATTATTTGTAGTTGTATTCTCGTGCTCCTAGTAGCGTGGAATGTACCTACTCTCTTTCAATAAACATTAGTAATCATAATCAACTTAGGAACGATTATTTAGGTACAATTTGATGCTTATAGATACGTAATAAGTCTACTTTTAATGATTGTCGTTGTAGTCATATGTCGATGTTTACCTTCAGATATCTCGGTAATGTGATATTTTGAGGTAGTATATTACTGATATTTTATGCGCCACGATTTCTAAAAAAAAAACAATATGGCAGTGGGTTGACATGCCAGTCTTCATACAAAAAAGTTCGAACCCCTTTCAATTTAATCAGAATAGTTCCATAATTCAATCTTTATTGCAATCATAATTATGTGTTAACAAGATCTTAGTATAAGTTCAAAATCTGTGTTATTTGTTAATAAGGCTATCTTGGGCTATTCAGTCTCCACAGATAATACTAAGCTTTACTCTATGCTCGACCGTGCTGCCATTGCCATATCCATAATAACTATAATAAAAAATTGACTGTTGGTTTAATAAATTATTTAATACAGTTTTTATGTTACTGAAGTCTCAAGTCTCGTTATTCCCGTGACCGAAGATGTTAGTCTCGAGTCTCGAAAATACTAAAAAATCGTCGAGACTCTCGAAATTTTCGAGACCGAGATTCCCGGGATGAAAGCCCTAGTACCTACCTAGCTACACATTGTATTGTGTTACGAAGAAGCCATGCCTTGATGCTATGTACAATGGTGAACATATCTGGGTAGTGCCATCTCTACATTCCCCCGTTATCATCATCTACTTAGTCTTTTCCCAACAGTAGCTGTACTAGTGTTTTACATGGAGCGATTCCCTACCTATCATCCACAACCCAGATGCTAAGTAACACGTTACGGCTTGGTAAGACTGGTTTCCGGTTTTTTTGGCTTCTGACGTTTCTAGATGATCATCCATTCGGCAATTTTTGCCGTGCATCTTCATCGTGCAATCACGAACTCCACTCTCTATATCCGCTGTCTTCGCCTAAACATTTCTAGTTGGTTGACCGAAAACGTATTCAAATCCTTTCCTTTTTTATAACCTCTTTATTATCGCAGTTTTTAATTTTCAGGACGATATAGCAGATACGCCGTTGTCTGTATTGTTTCTACAACTAGACACAGTAGCAAAAGCGTATCTTGACAACCGACGCAAGCTGCGTCGCGCTAAACGACAGAGAACGTGCGAGGAAGAGCCGGCGCCGTCCGCCCTCGAAGACTACGACCTGAAAAGTTTGTTAGATAATAAATCTAACAACTTGGAAATACCACCGAATATCAGTAGCGAGGAATTGATCAAGTTGATCAAACAGAATCTGACTGCTTTCGCGAATAAGGACCGGCCTCTATGTGACGATGAGATCGACGGTTCCACAACGACTCTGTGTCTAACTAAAGCGGTCATTGATGCGTACAGTGAAGCCAATGTCATCGATCTAGTTAAACAGAATCTATTTTCTCGTTTGAGCAACCATGTTAACTAATTACTAAATTAATGTATGCAATAATGGCCTCCGTTGTAATAAGGTTGCCGTGGTACACATGTTCTAGTCTTAAGCAAAAGTTCAACTTTCATGAAGAAACTAATGTCTCGAGCAATATTTTTTTTTAAAGAGAAGTATTTACTATATTTGTAGGAAATGGCTGGCGTTACTCCCACAATAATTATTCTTTAGTAGGTCATAGGAAACTCTTTATCTCAACTGATTATTAGTATGTAGGTAGTAGAAAAATATACATGTTTTATAGAGACAGTGTGTATATTAACATCTTTAGCGTTTGGCGAATTTAGGCGTTATGTGATATAGTGAAATAGAGTTTACTTGGTAGAAAGTTTGATGTAACAGCTATAAATCAACGCCACGCTATGTTAGATAGGTCTGCACCTTATGTAATGTGGCACCAAAAACTGCACTGACTGACTGCAAGCTCTGTATCCAAATACAGAGCTAGATACCGATAACGAAGTTATCAGTGCGTGGAGAATAAGCGTGCAATGGGTGTTAAAACAAGATATAGGTACTAAGGTTTTTTGAATTTGATGTATTTTTAGGAGTGTTTAAGAAAACGACTGATTATATTTTATTTTGTACGCTGCAGTTGCAAATGGACACAAGTTGGCATACACAGGCTTAGAAACAAATTGTGCATTAGCATATTGATTTAGCCTAAAACTGGAAATTTTGGTTTAACCAACTTTCAAATATTTAAGTTATAACCTGTCGTATGCCAATGTGTATGAAGTAATGATGTAACAGTATTGATTGTGATATTAGAAAGGAAATGTCTGGATTTAATTTTAAGCGATATTTCATGGAAATATAGTTTATTTTAAATATAATATCTATTTGAGTTTGTATTTCACTTCATATATTATATTTTCATACACATATTTCATCAACATCATACATCATACGCATAATGCGATCGACTTTCAGTTTCAATATAATCACGGATACGAAACGCAAGTGAACCGAAGTATAGTAGATATCAACCAACGTAGGCTCCATAAGAACCTGAAATCATGCATGTGTTAATTGCCATTTGCATATAATAATTATACATAGATACCTGAAAATACGAATTGTACGGGCTTTATAAGAAACGTTGACCTCTGAGTTTGTTTCGGTGTTTCTTCTAAGGGTAGTCAGTTAGGAAACACCCGCCTCATCTAGCTAAAATTAAAACGGCAAAAAATTACGTGTGAAACTGTTATTTATAACCAATTTACAAAATAACTATTTCTTTTCATTTTAAAATGTGAACACAGCTGTCTGGTACTATTCGCATTTTAATGACGTAGGTAATAAAAAGAAGGAAAATCGCCTAATTCCATATTTTCGGTGGAATGTACAAAAAATTAGCCAAGGGCGAGTCGGTCTCGCCCATGAAGGGTTCCGTATTAACTACCCCAAATAACTTTGATTTTCAAAGTGTTTGTATGAAATACAAAGCTATATTTGCGGTTTTAGAAAATGTGCTATATATCTCAAAAACCGCTGACCCCAGGGGCGTGCACAGGATTATGACAGGGTATGCGGCGGAGTAATCGGTCACAAAAACCTTTTCTTTCATAGATTTTTAGCATAGCCACAGCCACGCATCGTAGCATGGTGGCGATGCGTGGCTGTGGCTATGCTAAAAATCTATAAAAGACAAAGTTTTTATGACCGATTACTCCGCCGCATACCCTGTCATAATCCTGTGCACGCGCCTGGCTGACCCGGTTACCGGTTACCCTAAAATGGCTGTAGCATATGGACTGACAGACAGACAGAGGGACAGACATGAGGAAACTATAAGGTTTCCGTTTTTTGTTATTCGGTTACGGAACTCTAAAAAAAAACTTTTTACCAAAAAATAGATCCGACTTCCATATAAAAACACTACAAAGCTAAAAATAACTTTAATTTCTGTAGTCGGTGTCATTTGTTTTGTATTTTTTTTTTTAGACACCGCCTTCCGAAATTAAAGTTATTTTTAGCTTTGTAGTGTTTTTATATGGAAGTCGGTTCTATTTTTTGGTAAAAAGTTTTTTTTCACGCTTTTGAATGGGTCTGTTTGTAATTGATCTAGTTACCAAAGTCAAAATGTCAACTACTTATCACCTTTTACAAAATATTGCTTTTCCCGGTGCAGGGCCGTTAATTTTTGAGGAGTTCTCCTGGTACATCACCATCAGCTCTACTTCACCATATGCATTGTGACGAGCATAAAGTGCTTAACATCTGTATTCAAGTAATCTAATCGCAATGCACGAAATACTTATTATTGAGTAGTTTCGGTGGCCATCTGGGGTCTTCATCATCAGTTCCACTTCCTCAAATGGTGCTTTTCGAGAGCAACTGCACAAGGTACTATAAGAAATACCCAAAACGCCATAGGTGTGCCTATAATATTTGAAGAGTTCCCTCGATTTCTCCAGGATCCCATCATCAGATCCTGATTTCGTAACAATGGGACCAACTAGAAAGTATACCCTTTCAAACGCAAAAAGAATTTTCCAAATCGGTCCAGCCGTCTCCGAGTTATGAGGTAACATACATAAAAAAAAAAAAAGTTCAAGACGAATTGTACACCTCCTTTTTTTGAAGTCGGTTAAAAACGGGCCAAGTGCGATTAGTTTTCGGATACAAAGTGTATTATACAATGAATACCATCAGGGCCGCGCTGACCTAAGACAGCGCCTGTGTGCAAAATCTATGAAGCGCCTATGATTTTTTCCACAGGTGTGAGTATTGTCTTGGGTCTCCCAAGACAATACTCACGCCTGTGGTTTAACTTTACACTGTTTGTACCTGCTCAATTATAAAGAATAATATGTTGTAGTTTTACAAAAATTATTTCAATAATTAATGCTGGCATTACATCCAGCGCCCCTTTTGCCTTGGCGCCTGTGTGCGCCACACACTTCGCACTTAGGGACGGCTCGGCCCTGAATACCATTCCTGTTTAAGATCTTTATTTTTTGCGAGTGTTTCGACTCGCACTTGATCGATAGATTTAGAGTTATAATAGCACTATAAGTGTACATACAATGCTTGATACCTCAATTTACTTATTTTTAGACGGCTGCTCGACGCAAAGGAGGGTAAAGTGTAAAAAAGCGAATACAAACATGACGCAAATAACCTCTTAACGTTTGTTTTAATTTATTACAGCAGTAATATGAAATAGGAATATGGATAGGTACCTACACTTTGTGGAAATAAATAAAAAATATATTTTTAAATGTTTAATTGAAAGTTAGGCTTTTTTAGGCTTGATGTACGAACAGTAATAGAAGTCGCAGAACAGTATGACCATGAACAAGTTCTGTGGGATCAGCAGGTAGGCGGGTTGGCGCGGGAAGTCGCACTCCGTCGATAGCGCGAGGGCTATAAAGTGTATCAGCAGAAGAGTGAACTGGAGCTGAAATAAATAACTAAATAATAAACAAATTTATTTCACCAAAAAATGTTTCATACCATTGTTATTAAAAATGTAACATCCTACCATTGTTATTAAAAAAACTTTTTACCAAAAAATTAAACCGACTCCCAAAAAACACTGCAAAGTGAAAAATAACTTTAATTTCGGAAGTCGGTGTCTTTAGTTTTGTATTTTCGATTTTGGCACCGACTTCCGAAATTAAAGTTATTTTTCACTTTGCAGTGTTTATTGGGAAACGATTTAATTTTTTGGTAAAAAGTTTTTATTTCACTCTTTTTAGTTGGTCTATTTTTAATTTACCTAGTTACAAGAGCCTAAATGTCAACTACCTACTTATAACCTTTTACAAAATATTGCTTTTCCCAATGCTGGGCCGTTAATTTTTGAGGAGTTCTCCTGGTACTTCACCATCAGCTATACATCACCATATGCATTGTGACGAGCATAAAGTGCTTAACATCCATATTCAAGTAATCGAATCGCAATCCACGAAATACTTATTATTGAGTAGTTTCGGCGGCCATCTGTGGTCTTCATCATCAGTTCCACTTCCCCAAATGGTACTTTTTGAGAGCAACTGCACAAGTTACTATAAGAAATACCCAAAACGCCATAGGTGTGCCTATAATATTTGAAGAGTTCCCTCGATTTCTCCAGGATCCCATCATCAGATCCTGACTTGGTGACAAATGGTACCAATTTCGAAGTATACCCTATGAAACAAAAACAGAATTTTCCAAATCGGTTCAGCCGTCTTCGAGTAATCGGTGACCATACATTAAAAAAAAAAAAAAATATACGCGTCGAATTGATAACCTCCTCCTTTTTTTGTCGTCGATTGAAAAATATTATGTTATGCTTTGCCTTTAATGACTTGGCAAGTTTTTAACCACTAACTTTAATCTTTAAATTCCAATACCATTTAACCGCACACGACGCCTTTAGGCGACACCAATTTGGACCCTTATTTACAGGAAATAAAATCTAGATGATTATTTTAACAGTTTTTTTAATATCATCCTGATACTTCACTAAATTAAAGCAAATAAAATGAAAGCTTGTTCTTTGGCGTATAATCTTGAAATTTAAATTTTTCCAGGACCATCTGTAAACTCGTAAAAATATTGGCCCACCAGACGCCATAGTCGCTTTAAAGCGACACTAGTGATGAGGTTAGAGTCGATATCACCAATATTTTTAACGAACCCGCACATTAAGGGAATATTCCAGATTACAAAAACAAAACAAAAAAAATATTTAGAAGTAGTTTAAGAAACATCCTTAAAAAGTAAAAAACTATAGTCGCGGCGGGGTATCGCTATGTAACAAACTTTAAATATCGATTCTAAATGGCGATACCCCGCCGCAACTACTATTTTTTACTTTTTACCTGACTGCGGCGAAGCAAGGAGGAGTTCCTTTGTTCCCTCGTAACTATTAAACCACTGAACGGATTTTGATAAATGATACGTCGTTGGATTTGTCTTGATGGCGCGAGTGTTACTGGATACATTAAAATAAAAACAAACGACAACCAGATGCCATATTGTCAAAAACAAAAAATCTAAAATCGGCAAACTATGTCAAATATCATTAAATAGATCTCTAAAAATGATTTTAAGGTTTCTTTCACCATTTTTCATTTTAATCAACCGTTTGGGAAATATAACGTTTTAAAACGGAATTAAATCGTATAAAAGGACTGAAAAAATGTTAATTAATATTTAAACTAAAAAGTTGAAAATAAAAAAGATATTTAATATGGAACCCTATTGAACATAATATAATTTAAATTAAAAAAAATGGGATGGGTCCCGCCTGCTTGTGGCTTTTTAAAATGAAAATGTGCTTGTTTCTTGCGTTTCAGTTGAGCAGTCGGGTTTTATAGTTTTTTTTAAGGGGTGTTTCTTAAACCACTTCTCAATATTTTTTGCGTAGGGGGTTTTTTTAGTTTTCAATTTTATTTTATTCTTTTAAAATTTTCACCTACCATAGTTTTTGTCACTTTGACCAATTTTTTTTATTGATGAGGCTCGCATTTGACCACCATCTCACCTAATGGTAAGTGATGATGTGGTCGAAGATGGAGCACGCTTGCCTAGAAGTAACCTATTCACTCTTGACTTAAAGACTCCCAGGTTATAGCGATCAGGAAACACAGACTCCGGCAGGGAATTCCACTCCTTAGCCGTACGCACAATGAAAGTATTCCCAAAACGTTTTGTGCGTATGGGTGGGATGTCCACCATCTAACGATGGCGCATCGCCGTTTGTATTGTAGTCCGATGATGGAACGGGCTTAGCGGAATTAGATTGTGTAATTCCATCGCACACTCCCCGAAATGTAACCGAT
The DNA here is from genome assembly GCA_943138885.2 of Tholera decimalis. Classification (NCBI taxonomy): domain Eukaryota; kingdom Metazoa; phylum Arthropoda; class Insecta; order Lepidoptera; family Noctuidae; genus Tholera; species Tholera decimalis. The sequence goes on from OW964565.2 coordinate 24,489,927, forward strand.
AGAAAACCCATAGACTTGCAACTCGCCGTCGATGTTCAAGGCTCTGGAGCTTTGTTTCGACCAGTGAATCGTTGCCTATGAGTCTCTTGGCCCTTTTCTCGATAGACTCAAGCGCGTCCAGTTGGTAGTTGGCAGATCCATCCCAAAGATGAGAGCAGTACTTCATACACGACCGAACCTGGGCTTGATAGAGATTGAGCATCTGTTCTGGTGTGAAGTACCGTCTCATCTTTGCTAGGATTCCCAACTTTTTTGCTGCTAGCTGAGCCTTAGCCTCGATGAACGGACCAAAATTGAGGGTGTACCCTAGAACCTCAATACGATCGGTTATCGGCACGGTTACATCGCGGAAAGTAGGAGCCGGTCGGACTTGGCGCCTTTTTGCGGCGAAGAGACACGCCTGAGTCTTAGCTGCATTAAACTTGACCAAGTTGGCATCACCCCATTCCGAGACCGCCTTCAAGGACAAGTTCAAGCGCTCAACCATGTCGTCACGGAAAACTGTCCATTCCAATTTCATGGAATGGACAGTTTTTGCAATGTAGTACACGTGGTGCCCTTTCATTTGATACGCCACTTGGGTATATTTGACAATATTCAACTATTCGTCCTCACTTTCACTCCCCATACCTAGTAAATAGCTGAACCAATTTTAATAAAACATATCTGATTGTAATATACCCGTCGTGTTCTTTCATTTGATACCCCACTTGGGTATATTTGACAACATTTGATTATTCATCCTCACTTTCACACCCCACAAATTTTGCTTAATTGGCTTTGTCTTAATCGATTTTCATCAAACATGTCTAAGGACACTCGCACATAAGTCACCTTTAATACAAAAAAAAAACTAAACTGAAATCGCTTCATCCGTTCGGGAGCTATGATGCCACAGACAGACACACAGGCACGTCAAACTTATAACACCCCTCTTTTTGCGCCGGGGGTTAAAAATGGTACGATTTATCTGTTCCGGAAATGTACCTATTCTTTGCCGTTACAATGTTATTTGCACAAAATAGGCACCTATCTATCGAGGAACATTGGTCAAAAGACCATCTTCTAAATGCCCCAATTTTTTCCGAAATAGATATTTCATGATATTAGGTATGCTACATTTTGGACCACATGACGCTGAATTTTCAGATTCACCGAAATTGTTAAAAATACGAACTCACGTTGATTATGTTTAAAAACCCTAAAATATTAAACTTTTCTTTGGAGTAGTACTGTGTTTCCCGATAGCTATAACCTAGGAGTCTTTAAGTCAAGAGTGAATAGGTTACTTTTAGGTAAGCGTGCTCCATCTTCGACCACATCATCACTTACCATCAGGTGAGATGGTGGTCAAACGCGAACCTATTTTTAATAAAAAAAAAATGCACGCCATCGTCGCTTTTAAGCGACAGTAGGAATGTGCTATGAACGATAATTTTGTAATTTTAGTTTTGATATGTGATTGTTATTTCAAGTGATAGTTCCTTTACTAAACTACAATTGAAAACCATGGCAACTTTTATTTATCAAATAAATATTTTTAGCGCTTTTAAACGTATGGAAAATCAATAAATATTACGGATTATAATTTTATCGATATTAATACCCGAGTTTAACCTCATCACTAGCTTACTGTGATAAAAAAATGGCTTGGCGTACAGCGTGTACTTTCGCTGCGCGACCCGTGGCGGTCAAAGGGTTAATTCGAAAATGCAAATGCATAGCTATATGCGGCTGTAAAATATTGACGACTCATGCTTAATAACACTTATGCAGGTATTTGGTAGGTAGGTACGACATTTCTGACCTATACCTGCCGTATAATTATAAAATACGAATAGATTACGTGAGGTAGGATTGTGTATGAAAACAATAATGAAAACTCCCTGCGCAGACCCAAGAACCCGCAGCTAAGCCCAGTTTTATGTTCCTCTTACTAGTATTATAAATGCGAAAGTTTGTGAGGATGGATGGATGATTGTTACTCTTTCACGTAAAATCTACTGAACGAATTTAGATTAGGTAACTGAACTTTACAGAAATATAGCTCGTACATCAGAATAACACATAGGTATGCTACATTTTATCCCGGGAAAATGTAAGAAATTTCCAAGTAAATGAAGTTTCGACTCGAAAAGGAACGTTCTACACACATTGCTAGACCTCTTTCAAAAAATAGCTAGTTAAATATAAACCAGTGTTTTTGACTTACGATTTGCACTTGGGTGACATGTTTCTTCCACCAAATAGACTGTTTGTAGGAGTCATCCCAAGTCGTCAGTAAGTAGTAACCGTACATGATGATATGAACGATAGAGTTCAAAGTCACCAGCATCGTGACGTGCCCACCTATGGTAAAGAAGTTAACATTAATATCTTCATTGAATTTTTGTCATTTAGAAGCCGAAGACTAAATGTTTCCAGGGTAACGTTTGGGCAGCTATAAACTCTTGTATATCGTAGATACAAGACATAATAATATATATTTATTGGACAAAAAACCTTACAAATTTCTTAAACCTAGCTTTTATTTACTATTTGTGGAAGGCATACATTTTTATTTCGACCCTGTCTTCTGTACTAGTATTAGTATACCCTGTGTCTTAGGTGGCAACATGACTGGTCATGGTCGTTACTAAACGTCTAACAAAAGACCTACTTAGCTGGATTAAAAAATAATTTTATATATAATGTTAATCTTACCTGGTACCCATTTGACTATACCCCAAGCAACTGCTACCATCCCAAAGTGATGGTACACATGCAAGAACGTTATTTGGTTCTGCTTTTTTCTTAAAACGAAAAATATCTGTAACAACAGTACACGTTGAAATATATACCTAGATAAATGGTCTAATGAAAAGACGGTAATGTAGATGTCCGGAACTCCGGAATGTAAGTTTTTTTCCAGATTCGTGCATACCGTATCCAGGAGATCAACTAGTTTCATGACAAAGTATCCGTAGCAGACACTCCAAGCGTAGTCTATGCTGTCAGGTCCACTGCCTGCTCCTTGGCATACCAGCGAGTAGTGGTTCAGCCATCCTAGGGTGAGACTCTGTAAAAATATATGCTAAGTGAGCTTCGAGAGGGGTCGAGGATATTCCGAGAAAAACGGAGTTTATAGAAACGAACGTCATCATGTTTGTAATTTTCTGGTTCTTCTGATAATAACAATATATTAATATTGTTTTATCTCTAAAGGGGTACCTGCTTAGCCACGTTTTCTCCATCCAGTAGGAAGTAGAACCCAGCCTACTACCTATATAATTAAAAATATCTTACGCTACGCTTACAAATACTGGTCTCCACTCGAATATTCTCCTATAGGTACTAACGGTTTTTCATGCATGTCAGCTTTTTCGGTTTTCTTCTAATCTATTAATTCTACCAGCTAAATGGTGAACTCGATTGATGATAACCAAATAGTAATAATAGTTAAATGATAATATGGTAATTTGCGCCAAGCAAGAAAATCGAAGCATTATTTGACGACTCATGCCGACGCGCGACGTTGCGGTTGCGTGGTGGGCACGTTTTCGATTGTCGGCTTTACTCGAAATGGTGGTCAAAAGGTTAATTGCTGCCACGATTCTGGCAATAGAAACATCCAATAGACTACCATGATCAGAATGAATGAATCTAGGTAATTTTATGATTGCCAGGGTTGCTCTACCGTAGTTCTAACGAGATACCGCGGCCCTGGAACCTAAGGGCAGTTCAAGGAACAGGATGGGTTTTTAGTCAGTAGAAGTCTGACACTCCGGGAGGAGTAATCAGATGACTTTCACCGATAAAAAAAGGAAATATTATGATCCTCAGGCGTTGCTTATGGGGCTCCGGAGTAGTCCATATGGAGATTTCCTATGTGCAGATGGTCCTCAGTCTTATGCCCAAAAACCGGGAAGCTTTTGTAGGTTTCCCCCCGATCGGAACAAAGGGTACAAGTGAAAGTTGTACTTACTTTGTATGTGATATAAGCGCAGCCCAATATCTGAATAGCGTTATAAGCTGCAATGGTACTTCGTAAGTCGTAGGCAGGTCTCTTGCTCATGAAGTCTGGCAGCCACTTGAACACTGTCGCTAAGTATAGGATCATGATGGCCAGTCCCGGCCAGGGCGTCTTGATCAGGAACCATTCTTGCGTCCTGGGGTCTTGATGGAATAAGGCACCATTATAAATCTGATCATTAAAACTGCATAGTTAATTAATTAATTAACACCGTACTACCTGTAATATCTTCATTTAAATAGTAGTATAATTTTACTGCACCCTTCAGTATAACTGACATAATTTCAAAATGATTACGACACTAATTTTATAAGCCCGGCAGCACATCCACCCAGCTAACAGCGGCACATAGTACTACGGTAATATGTTATAATATATTCTAAGGGAGCGTGAACCTGGTTTATAGAAATTCAAATATCAATGAATTCTAAAACTGTATTTGCATTGTAATCGTCGCAGATTTTGTGAACTAGCAGACACTTCCGAGTTCCGACTTTGTTCTTTATTCTTTAATTATTGTTTATTGGGAGTTGAGGCTAACGTTATTTTTATCTATACTAATATTATAAAGCGGAGAAGTTTGTTTGTTTGTTTGAACGGGCGAAAGTAGGTACCTACTGGGCGGATTTGGGTGAAATTCGGTATAGAAGTATTTTTTACCCGACTGGAAAAGAAGGAGGTTATATTTTTATCATGATAAAGTCCACGGGAGCAAAGCCCCTCGTGTGTGTTAGTTTTTAATATAGGCTTTGCCCGTGGCTTCACTCGCGTAAAAAGAGTAGCCTATACAACGTGTAATAAGGGTATAAGATAAAGGGTATATACATACCGAGTGCACGGCTTCTTTGGATGATAACAAACGATATGGCAAGGGTTTTCTAATCCTATGTCTACATGTGTGTAGCATATTAGAAATTTCAATACATTGATAAATGATACCAGAGGCCGAAATTTTCAAATTAAGAAGAACGACGAGAATTATCGTTTTATTGGCAAGTGACGTGGAAAGTGATGACCCTCATAGTGCTGTGACACGTTTGTTATTACTGGTATTCAAGAAATATATGAAACCAATCATTTGGGGTCAATTCTGTGAGTCACTTATTTTGAGCTGAAACTTTGCATAGAGTCTCCATACCAGATGTTGTCTTCAGTCCTTTTGGATAGATATGGGGTTTCCGTTACACGTTGTATTATTATTCAAATCTTCAACAATCTTTGCACTAGAAAACACATTAACCCTTGTTCTGTTTACTTAATATGGGCAAGGTACATTTCGCAAGGCCCTCTTTTTTTGGGTTGGAAAATCTTCGAATGACTTCTCCCGCTCTGGGTTAAGCGGAAGGGAGTGTCAGAGTCCCGGGGCCGTGGTATCTCGTTAGAACATTCCCGCAACCCCGGCAGATCGCGAGGCCCTCCGGCTCCTTGATGGTGCAAGAAAGGAATGACCAAGTGCGAGTCAGACTCTCCCATGAAGGGTTCTGTGTAGTAACTATGTATAATAAATTTGTTTTCCATAGTGTTTGTATGAAATACAAAGTTACACTTGCGGTTTAGATAATGTGCTGTCTCAAAATCTGCTGACTCTATCTTGTCCAAACCAATTTTCGTTGACAATTTTCATTAAGATCCAGCATTTTTTAGGTTTTCCACTCCAGTATTATAAAAGTTAGAGGGACACACATTTTACCACTTTCACTTTCTTTACTTGAAATTAAACAGATTTATATTTAATATTTATTACGAAACAAACCTAAATTTTTACTTACTACTTACTTTTTAACCGACGAAAAAAAACGGAGGAGATTATCAAGTCGACGTGTATATATTTTTTTATGTATGATCACCGATTACTCGAAGACGGCTGAACCGATTTGGAAAATTATATTTTTGTTTGAAAGGCTATATATTCGTAGTTGCATTCGAAAAGCACCATTCGTGAAGTGGACCTGATGATGAAGACCACAGAAGGCCACTGGAACTACTCAAGATATAAGTAGGAATAATAAGTATTTCATGGATTTCGCTTCGATTACTTCAAATTCAAATATGAATATGGTTTTAAGTATTAAGCACAATATGTTCGTCACAATGCATATGGTGAAGTGAAGCTGATGGTGAAGTACCAGGAGAACTGCTCAACAATTAACGGCCCAGCATTGGGAAAAGCAATATTTTGTAAAAGGTTGTAAGTAGTTGACATTTAGGCTTTTGTAACTAGGTAAATTATAAATCGACCGACTAAAAAGAGTGAAATAAAAACTATTTACCAAAAAATTAACCCGACTTCCAAAAAAAATACTGCAAAGAGAAAAATAACTAATTTCGGAAGTCGGTGCCAAATACGAAAATCCAAAACTGAAGACACCGACTACCGAAATTAAAGTTGTTTTTCTCTTTGCAGTGTTTTTCGGAAGTCGGTTTAATATTTTGGTAAAAAGTTTTTATTTAGTTACTTTAATCTCCAAAGAATGGAACATTAAACAAAAATGAAAAAAAAAAAAAACAGAAAAATATTTAAAAACAGAAATTTTCTACTTTTGGTTTTACCGAACTCCTTAACCTTTAACTATTGACGTCATGTTTTCATTACACTTCTATGGACAAACGGTCTCTGAGGCCCATGAACTTCAAGGATGAATTTTAAATGATATTTTGGAGCGAGGGGTAAAACTCTGTTATGAATTTATTAATTGGGTTGAAATGAAACGAAAAATATATAAATCAACTACATTCTTTATTAAATTATACTTATTAACAACAATTATCCGTCTTTGGGGCATATTTTTAGACTATAATGACATGAGATCACTTTTAGGAACATTAATCTTTAAATAAAGCTTACCAAACAAAAAGTCTTTCTGTTTTCAAAAATATATACTATAAAAAGTAAACAAATATAAAAATAAAGGCTTTACATTTAAATATAAAAATTTTGACAGTGGTTAAATCTTAGGCAATTATTAGCAATCGTTACACAGTGGTTTTGAACATTGTAAACAAACTGGTTGTTTGCAACCAACACATGTATGTGTTGTCATTCGATTTAATTTTGGAGGGCAAAGTCTACATATTTTACGAGCTCTAGGAACCATTACTTCACTTAGAGGTGCAGGAGGTCTGGGACTTATAGGGGCCCAAAATGCGAGCCATGAGTAGTCTGGTAATCTCATCTTCGGCCGTAGTGTTGTCTAAACAGAAGATTTTCTTTGCCACAGAACTACCAGACGATTGGCATGACCATTTTATTCCGGACGTGCTCGGACGTAAGTATATTATTAAGTATTATCCATTTTTATGAAAAAATCTATAACAAAAGTTTAAAAAGTTGTAAAATGCTTTGTATGAGAAACGTGGACATAAGGTCTCACAGGCCGCGGTCAAATTATGAACGTCAAATACTCAAGTGTTTTGCAGCCAGTAAGTATTTCATGTACAGAATTGACCTCTCTAAAGATTTATTATAAGTATAGATAAATGTGAAGACTGTGTAAGTTATTGTTTCTTCTTTGTGTTACTTTCACTATATTTTATTAATGATGTCAAGCAGTTTGAGTACCTGTGTGGCCTACCCAAATGTCCTTACTTTGGTATTGTTCGTCAAATCGTTGAGCTCCTTAAGATCTAAGTTGAGCTGCATGATAACTGACAAAAGCGCTATCCACAGTATCCACACATTTCCGGGTACCCGGCTCTGCCGCGTTCCGTCAGGGACGGGGAAAAATTCGGTTACGTACAACTTGTACGAACTTGTTCACATAGCTCCGTGTCAGGCTTATCCCATGTGATGCACGTATGCTCTGACAGTGCTATCCGATTTTTATCTAGCTACGTTGATGACAATATAAACACAGAAAGGTTGATAGAACTTGTATGACAGAATAATATACTTTACGATCTTTCTAATCCACATTATTTGAATTATTTGAATACGGACATCGTGTTGTGTGTGTATCAGCTAAAGAAACAGATTACACTGATACCGATTTCCCTGGTATGTGTTAACTCGGAACACGGATAGCCCTGACCCGGAAATGTGTGGATAGCGCTAAATGCTTGCACTGTCTGGACAGATCCGCTTAAATTTGCGTACTTATTTCCTCAAAAGACCACCACAGACATGAACCTACATGCTTTTCATCTGATTGGACCAATACAAATTGTATGGACTCTAAAAGAGACGTTGACCTCTGGGTTTGTTCCGGTGTTTCTTCTCAGAGTAGTCCGTTAGGAAACCGGCCTTATCTAGCTAAACTAAACTTAATACGCAAAACAACATGACGTGTAAAACTGTTAGGCCGTGCGCGCACTGCCTTGCGGTGGCCGCAATTGCGGTAGTTCTACCGCACCGGTAGAATAACCGCAATCTCAAGTGCGCGTACTGCGGCGAGAAAAACGCACCTTTTGTCTGACAATGTTGCCATACATACAGATTTCTTCGTATTTATACATATTTTCGGTGTGTGATTCAGATTAGCACTCGATACAGATTTTTATACAAATTTCACACTGTATTCATAAAATTAACTGTTACAACTAAAGACAGAACTTGGCAAAATAAATGACCTAGATACCGCATTTATTACGTTACACACACCATTGTATGATTCTATTCTTTATAGTTATTTTTAATTTTTTATAAACATCTTAATTTGCTGTGCTCAGGAAATCTGTCAAAGATTGTTGTGTGCTATCCAAGGCTCTCGCATTCATAGTGTCGTACATACGTAAAATACATAAATAATTAATATCATAGGTACAAACTTTCATTTAATTTAATATTAATCTAAAAACCCTGAGTGATGCAAAAATTGACATTCTGGCTATTGGAGCTAGATAAATTACAAAGCAACTTACTAAGTTTTCGTAAGATATATACGTTCTTATCCAAGAAACGTTTTTTTTTCAGGGAAAAACCGGCCTTATCTAGTTTACATTTACGAAAAATACCTATGTATGTACCAGCGGCCTGGCCTGGCTTTGCACGGGGTCCTTGACAATTGTTTTCTTCGACAAACGACGTTCTTACAAAAAGTACGTTTAGCTATCATTTAATTTAAAATATATATACAACGTGTAACGGAAACCCCATATCTATCCAAAGGGACTGAAGACAACATCACGTATGGAGTTTCTATGCAAAGTTTCAGCTCAAAATAAGTGACTCACAGAATTGACCCCAAATTATTGGTTTTATATGTCTCTTGAATACAAATAATAACAAACGTGTCACAGCACTATGAGGGTCATCACTTTCCACGTCACTTGCCAATAAAACGATAAATCTCTTCGTTCTTCTTAATTTGAAAAATTCGGTCTCTCGTATCAATGTATTGAAATTTCTAATAAGTTCCACACATGTAGACATAGGATTACAAAACCTTTGCTATATCGTTTGTTATCATCCAAAGAAGCCGTGCACTTGGTATGTATATACCCTTTAAATTACACGTTTTATAAAAAAGTTTCATCTTGAATCAGACCTGTGCCAGCCGTTTCGCTGCAATGAATTTCTTGGCTGCGTAATTTTAAATCTGTGATAACTTCTAAAAATTTAAATGAAAAAAGTAAAGGGCAATTTATGATCTACATTAAATCACCAAGGTAAATAATATACTTGTTCAAACTAGAACATAACTGAGTACACGAGCCTCAGCATCACAGCGTCAGCAACACACATTCGTTACACGCGCCAGAGTCACCGGCACACCGTCAGCACTAAGAAGTGTCCTAATGAGATCTTTGCTTCATCGGCTCAATACACATACAGCACACATGTAAATAGCCATCAATGTGTATTGGCCATAATATTTGTATATAATATAGTTAATTTATATAATAAATCAGTCATCAAGCTGGAGTTGCGTGTGATTCATACCCTATACTTCCTCTTACTGTGGCCAAGACACCTTTAGCCATCATCGGTCCTATGAGTCTGTGGGATTGGCAGTAAGAAAACCATTCCCTGTGTACATTGCACGACGTACACAACCCTTATTCCTACCCAAACTCCGTCTGTTACCGTAGGTCTCCCTGTAACAGACTTCCCGTATATAAAACCAACGCAGCCTGCGCTTGGTCTGGTTTGTATGGTAGGATAGGGCTTTAGGGTAACTAGGGTGATAGGTAGTGGTGTAGGGCTAGGTTGATAGTCAGTAGGGCTTAGGTAATTACTAGGTACCAGGCTCAACTGTCTGGAACATAGCCATCACTGTACGCACTTGGACTCGACCGTATTGAAAGGTTGGTTCCGGTGTGTACATTTGGTCCTTCGAGCCGGATTACATTGACAATTACAACGGGTTACTAGAAATATACGTAACGAAGGCAACAGTATACAGTGTATTAACACCAAAAAACATCAGTGACCTGATATTGTCAGCAAACAAGAAATTACCGTCTAACTTAAGAGTTGTTCAACAACAGCTTCTGGACACCAAGATCTCTGGAAACAATACTCATATAAAAGTATACTCCTATTTTCCCATACAAGACCCAACTAAATATACCTCACTATATATTACACCAGTTCCAAAGGTAAACTCTGATAAGTCTGCCCAAAGTATAGAAGTACCTAAAGCGTACATAGGATTGGAGTACAATAAAGAACTATATTTTGATTTAAACTACGAGGAGTTCAGACGTTGTTTAGAATGGACAAACCATTTTATTTGTTTTCAAAAAAAACAACTTCACATGCCAAACACTTGGTTATTCATTATAAGAGATCGGGTTACGATTTCAATACTTTGTGATGGACAAAGAGAAGAACTCGAGCTTCAAAATGTCGGTGTCATACGAATCGCGGATAACCGCGTTATTAAAACAACTAATAACATATTAACCGCCAAAAGATTTGTTTCAATACCGATTGTAACATCATACTCAAAACAAATAGATTTTCCCATTAACACTAGCATAGTGACTAAATCTAGGCTAAACATTACCAAAAAAGAAGTCATAGATAACTCAAAAGAGATTTTTCAACATTTAATTAATAAAGAAAATGCGTTACAAACCGAACTAGATAGCACAGTGTGGAATCAAATTAGTTTTCATACATACCTAACGAGTGCAATATGTTGTTTATTTATATTTGTAATATTTCTGTTTTTGTTTTTCTACGGCCCAGCAATGCTGAAATGGATTGGAGGCATAGTGCAGCAGCAGACCATACGAAGAAGCGCCGAGCCAGCCAACCAACCAGCAGGGGAACCAAACTCACCTGTGGACCACGAGATACCTACACAACGAGCTACAGGCCAACCAACTACTTCTACGGCGCCTGTGTATGCTCTACCACATCAACACGAAGTCCTGAAGTTACACCAACTGAAGCCCAGGTCCTGAGAGGCGCCAGAATGTTCAAACTAGAACATAACTGAGTACACGAGCCTCAGCATCACAGCGTCAGCAACACACATTCGTTACACGCGCCAGAGTCACCGGCACACCGTCAGCACTAAGAAGTGACCTAATGAGATCTTCGCTTCATCGGCTCAATACACATACAGCACACATGTAAATAGCCATCAATGTGTATTGACCATAATGTTTGTATATAATATAGTTAATCTATACTTATAATAAATCTGTAGAGAGGTCAATTCTGTACATGAAATATATTTCCAAAATATCTATCAGGGGGTGATTAAGGATCGATACTCATGCCAAAAATGCAATCAGTTAAATTTTTGTCTGTCTGTCTGTCTGTCTGTCTGTATAACCGTTATAGAAACAAAAACTACTCGACGGATTTTAACGAAACTTGGTACAATTATTTTTCATACTCCTGAGCGGGTTATAGTATACTTTTCATCACGCTATAATCAATAGGAGCAGAGCAGTGAAGGGAAATGTTGGGAAAACGGGAGAAGTTACTCCATTTTTTAAGCTTCCGTCGCGTGTGCAACCTTAATGGTTAAAGCTACACAAATCATTTCATGACGGAAATATTCTCCTTAAAATTATATAAAAAATATCCCACGACAGCATATGTCTAACTTTTATGGTTGACTCACAATAACACGTGTAACTCCCGATAGCTTAGCAGTTCGAAGCTTTCTGATTATAATATTTGTCTACTCTTACGTTTATAACACTCTCAGTCACCCCTAATTGAAAAAGTTAACATTATTAACTATTCCATAAAAAAATTGGCCAAGTGCGAGTCAGACTCGCCCATGAAGGGTTCCGTAGTAACTATAATATAATATGCAAATTTATTTGACGAAAAAAAACCTTACAAATTTCTTAAAACTAGCTTATTTACATTTTTTACAACTGCGCCAAATAAATTGTTTTGAAAAAAAAAAACCTTACAAATTTCTTAAAACTGGCTTTTTTACATTTTTTACAACTGCACCGAATAAATTTGTTTTTCATAGTGTTTGTATGAATCACAAAGTTATATTTGCGGTTTTAGAAAATATGCTGTATCTAAAAAACTGCTGAACTGATTTCGTTCAAACTAATTTTGGTTGAAAGTTTATATTAAGATCTACAGACATATATTTTTTTTAGATTTTTCACTCCATTGTTATAGAAGTTAGAGGTTGTGTCCGCCACACACACATTTTACCACTTTGGAAGCTTATATCTTTTAAACGATTGACTTTATGGAAAAGTGGTTTTAGAAACTCCGATGTCGTTTTTAAAGAACTGTCTATAGATAGATACCACACATGCATCGATTTCATGAAAAAAAATATTTTCAGGTTTAGTTCCATGTATGGGGAGCCCCCCTTTATTTTAAATATATTTTAATTTTTTTCTCAAAATCGGAAAGCGGTTCACAGAATACATCTACCTATCAAGTTTCACATGTATAGTCCTAATAGTTTCGGAATAAAATTGCTGTGACAGACGGACGGACGGACAGACAGACAGACAGACAGACGGACAGACATGTCGAAACTATAAAGATTCCGTTTTTTACCATTCGGCTACGAAACCGTAAAAAGAATCATATAAATCGGTATAGAAACACCAAAGTTATACATGAAATACGCTTATAATAATAAGCCATCGCGCGTGAATACTGAATCATGCTATAAGGATTATTTTTGAGAACCGGTCGCCGCGCTCGACGCGTCTCGCGGTCGAAGCGTTCTCTAGGTACTTAAGCATGAGGCTTACGAACGTGATCTAAACAATATTATCTAAATGAACGTGATCTAAACAATATTACCAATACATTAACTTACGCTGACGGAGTCGCGGGCACAGCTATATTGTATCATTACGCTAAGGCCAATAGGAGCGGAGCGCCAATGAAGAATGCTTCAAAATCGGGGTTAAATTTAACGTTAGCCCAAAGTAACTATTCCACGCGGACGAAGTCGCGGGCAAAAGCTAGTTTATGTAATAAATCAGTCATCAAGCTGGAGTTGCGTGTGATTCATACCCTATACTTCCTCTTACTGTGGCCAAGACACCTTTAGCCATCATCGGTCCTATGAGTCTGTGGGATTGGCAGTAAGAAAACCATTCCCTGTGTACATTGCACGACGTACACAACCCTTATTCCTACCCAAACTCCGTCTGTTACCGTAGGTCTCCCTGTAACAGACTTCCCGTATATAAAACCAACGCAGCCTGCGCTTGGTCTGGTTTGTATGGTAGGATAGGGCTTTAGGGTAACTAGGGTGATAGGTAGTGGTGTAGGCATAGATAAAATAAATAACTAGATATGGTCAACAGACGAAATTATATCGGAACCGTGTGTCTCCAGTTAGGCGCTGGGCGGGGCAACAACTACACATGCAGTTTAATAAAATCAATAGATACGCACTCGCGCACACACCCGCATTTCTTAAATCAGAACGTACTATACAATCAATAATAAACCTTATTCCGTCAAACACAGCGTGTATTTACCATGCACCGTAGAATTTACCCACACAAAAACATCGGTCGCTATCGTTGTGCTGTGCAAAAGCAATTTATTTTACATATACGCTAGTGATTGACTAAATCGGAAAGTTATCGATTCTTCCATTTATTATTGTACAATTTTTTTTGGGCACCTGAAAATGAACCAAATAAAAAAGGGCATGTCCAGAAAATATTACAATAACAATAAACATATTATTAAGAACATAACAGTACATAATTATTATTAAGTACTACCTACTAAGTATTAAGGGCTACCCTGGCGCTTTCGACTTAAATCTTAATATTTAATTATCATAGTGATAGGTCAAATAGAAGTCGATGTTAACTTACATTACGCTCTTGATCGGAACATACCAGCCGTATTGGTTGTATAGAATCCTGAAAAGTTGAATGACTGATTTTATGAATACCCTAAATCATGAGAATAGCTTTCAGTAATAAAATAAAATTTAACACACTTCTGCAAATATCAGTTGTACTCTTAATTTTGGAATTGTCCATTCAAAAAGCCTGCGACTTTTCTTTAGAGACTAGAACATTTCTGCGTTGAAGTGAACCGAGCATATGGTGCTATTTTTTTTAGGGTACCAGTTAGGTGGCATGCCTGTGGCATCAATCCATTCCTTTTTTATGTTACCATCTTTTGGGAAGCTGAAAAGTACGAAAAGCACTTATTTATCATTTACATACATCCTAAGCTACTTCTAAACGTCACCATATAATAAGCATCGCAATAATTACGTAACACACTATAAATTAAGATCTGAATGATTTTGACGTATATTGCTAATCCATTGCTTCATATGTTCGAAATATTGGTCTGCTCAACAACGTAAATACCGCAGTGAGTGTTGTTGATTTAGCATAATGAAACCGATTCCTACTGTAAGTGTGTTACGCAACTATTACCTGCGGGGTAACCGCAGGTAATAGTTTAGTAGGTTATAATAGGTTTTTATTATAAGAAAAATCCTAGTTAGTAGAGAAATTGTTAAATATATGAAAACAAACACACATCCATGCATAACAAATAAATAGCATGAATATATTGACTTATTTTAAGCTCAATTCACAAATATGTTATCTGAAACATGCCGATTATTATAACGCATTCAAAGCTTCAATGGAAGCAAAATACAAAAACCATAAAAAATAAAGAAACAGCATGAGGATAAGGCATAACATACGATAATTCTAAACCGAAAAACACCACCGATTATTAACCTAAAATTAAAGTAACTTACTTTACGAATATTGGTTACGCATTTCTCTACTACTCTGTAAAAAAATCAAAATAAGTAATAAAACATTATTTACATCGATCTTCCAACCGGGCTAAAACGGTTGACAGATTGAAAAATAAACTATTGTAGCGACGGCGACGTCGGAACTCCTTACGCATGCTGCGGGCGTAAAATAAATTGTTTATTTTTTTTTACTTTTCTGTACACTTGACTTTTCAACGTATTTTTATTTCTGTCATCTCATGTAAAATAAAAGTTAAACATATTTTCTTAGAGGTTTCCGTATGTTATAAAAAACTTTTTACCAAAAAATTAAACAGACACCCAAAAAACACTGCAAAGTGAAAAATAACTTTAATTTCGGTAGTCGGTGTCTTTAGTTTTGTATTTTCGTTTTTGGCACCAACTTCCGAAATTAAAGTTATTTTTCACTTTACAGTGTTTTTTGGGAGTCGGTTTAATTTTTTGGTAAAAAGTTTTTATTTCACTCTTTTTAGTTGGTCGATTTTTAATTTACCTAGTTACAAGAGCCTAAATGTCAACTACTTATATTCATTTACAAAATACTGCTTTTCCCAATGTTGGGCTGTTATTTGTTGAGGAGTTCTCCTGGTAGTTCACCATCAGCTTCACTTCACCATATGCATTGTGACGAGCATATTGTGCTTAATAACCACATTCAAGTAATCGAAGCGGAACACATGAACTACTTATTATTCCTACTTATATATTGAGTAGTTCCAGTGGCCATCGGTGGTCTTCATCATCAGGTCTACTTCAAAATGGTGCTTTTCGAATGCAACTACACAAGTTACTATAAAAAATACTCAAATCACTATAGGTGTGCCTATAATATTTGAAGAGTTCCCTCGATTTCTCCAGGATCCCATCATCAGATCCTGACTTGGTGACAATGGGACCAATTTCAAAGTATACCCTTTCAAACAAAAAAAGCATTTTTCAAATCGGTTCAGCCGTCTCTGAGTAATCGGTGATCATACATAAAAAAATAATAATAATATACGCGTCGAATTGATAACCTCCTCTTTTTTATGTCATCGGTTGAAAAACCCCTAAACTATAATAGCAATATTTCATTCGTCAATCGACATTGCTGTCGATAGCCTACGTTAGTGGATCTGCACAAGCACATCACTAATTCGTCGCAAGAAGTGGCGGCCTCACTACGCGATGAATCCGCGTAATACAGTTTCGTATGTTATGTTTACATTGCTTGTCCAGTTACTTAGTGACGATCTCAGGTAGTGGTTAAGGAGCAATGTATTTATAGCAAAAGGAGTACAGTCGCTCTGATATTTGAAAACAAAAATAACATAGTAAAACCAAGAAATATTTTACGATTTATTGTTTTTAATGATTTTAAAGACAAATATTGTAAAATACTTGTACTTACATATGGTAAGAGATTCCATGATTCACATAGATTTGATTTTGGCTTCGGTTTTTACAAGATACCACAGAACAACTCGGCATTCATATATGTTATCACGATCGCCGTCGAAAGCGCACTAGTTCGCGGAGACGGCCATTTGCCTGTGACATGAGCCCTGTGGCCATGTCGCGCGGACACCGATACGCCCCCTTACCACTTCTCTGTATTTTTGATTTCTGTGGGTGT
The DNA here is from genome assembly GCA_943138885.2 of Tholera decimalis. Classification (NCBI taxonomy): domain Eukaryota; kingdom Metazoa; phylum Arthropoda; class Insecta; order Lepidoptera; family Noctuidae; genus Tholera; species Tholera decimalis. The sequence goes on from OW964565.2 coordinate 24,506,719, forward strand.
AGGGCTAGGTTGATAGTCAGTAGGGCTTAGATAATTACTAGGTACCAGGCTCAACTGTCTGGAACATAGCCATCACTGTACGCACTTGGACTCGACCGTATTGAAAGGTTGGTTCCGGTGTGTACAATACTTAATAATATAATATAAATCGTTTTTTGGCGGCATTATCACAAAATATGAAATTTTCTCTATAATACTTGTGTAATTAGAATGTTTAAATTAACGTTGTTTATGAAAAAAAATAAAAAATAACCATAAAGAATAAATTCGTACAATGGTGTGTGTAACGTAATAAATGCGGTATCTAGGTAATTTATTTTGCCAAGTTTCTGTCTTTAGTTGTAACAGTTAATTTTATCAATACAGTGCGAAATTTGTATAAAAATCTGTATCGAGTGCTAATCTGAATCACACATCGAAAATACGAAGAAATCTGTATAAGTAGCGGCACGTAAGTCTAGCGCTGAACGATACGTGGAGGGGATTGCTGCGCATGGGTACTGTCGCGCACGCAATACAATTGTTAGCTAAATAACGTTAATGACATTATTTTAATGTAATGTCAAATAGTAGGTCTAGCGCTGAACGAAATGTAGAGGATAGCTACGCATGAGCGCATGAGTCGCGCATGCAAATAATATTACCTATACTTTAATAAATAGTTTATCTCCAAAGCCAATGTCCAAGGATTTATAGTAGGTACCTAAGATGTAATTTTTAACAAGTTTTGTGGGGAGTATAAAAATTAAAACATTATTTGTTAATTAAAATAAAAATATTTTAGATTTAAGTCTAATCTGAATCAGAGAATCTACAGTGAATCTGAATCTACAGAGAACCATTCTCAAATTTACAGTGATGCTGTCCGAATGACTGAGTAAAGTATTTGTAGCTTCGTCAATCTCACTTTTTATTTGTTTCACAGAATCAATTAATTCGTTAGATTCCCTTTTTAAAAAGCAATTCACGACATAAACCATTTTCCTTGCCTGTCTTTTCAAAACAGTATTTCTTCTAGGTGTATTCACTTTAAAGTCACAAACGAACTAAAAACTAAATTTAACAAACAAATTCAACCTTACAAAAAAAAAACAACAACAAAAATTAACAGCAATTACAATACAATTAATGACGCGACTGTACACGGGATGTGCGCGGAGCGTCGTATCGGCGCGGGGAACATAATGTGGCTGGAGAGCCAATCGGCGCTACGCACGCCCGCCCTTCATTCCGCTAGCCCCCCTCAGGTACCTTAATTTTTACTTCTGCGCAATAACGGTCACCGCTAAAGTTTCGTGCCGATGGTTATATGTATGGCAACATTGTCAGACAAAAGGTGCGTTTTTTTCACCGCAGTGCGCGGTACTGCATACATTCCTATGCGATACAAAATATTTGCGCTAGACTCACCGCAATTTTGCGGCGAGGGGCCACCGGTGACTCTACCGCACGCGTTTATTCCAACGCAGTGCGCGCACTTCTATGACACTCCATACTTCACAGATTTTGCGTTTCCAAAACGCAACGCAGTGCGCGCACGGCCTTACGGTTCGTTGCCACTAGTACCATTAACATTCCATTAAATGTGAATTTGTTATCACTAGTTCCATTTTAAAAGAATCTGAAAATAATGGAATTAATGTTGAATTTGTTATCAGTAGTTCCACATTATTACTACTCTACACTCTACATTTTTCAAGGGTGTAAAAACACTAGATTTTGAAACACTTAGTTTTTATAATAATAATATTCAATAAAATCAAAAAATATTTATTTTTTCATTTATAGTTCAGATTTATTACATTTATTATAGTACCTACGCGTTTGATAGATTATGCAAATAATTTCAGTTGGTTTATTTATTTATTATATACTTTATTGTACACCTTACAATATTTCTATGGACTACAAAAAAATAAACTAGTGTACGATGGGCGGTCTTATCGCACAGGGCGATCTCTTACAGGTAACCTTTGAATGGGCAAATTTTAAAGGAGACAGATTAAGGGCTGTCAGTGTACAAACATAATAAATTATATTAATAGGACATAATAATATAAAATACATACATATTCATATAACCAAAATCATATACTAATAAATATTACATGTATAATTGAGAAAAAAGGGCAAAAGTTATAGGGAGAGGTAATGCTCCTTCACCATTACAATGATAATAACTCAAGTCCGTTTCTTTAATTGAACACAAAGAAAAATATCTCTATAATAATTATTAATTTCGTTGAGCGCGTAGTTACTATAATAAATGTAATGAATCTGAACCATACATGAAAAATTATTATTTGTTGATTTTATTGAATATATTATTATTATAAAAACTAAGTGTTTTTACACCCTTGAAAAATTTCACAAGTGTAGAGTAGTAATAATGTGGAACTACTGATAACAAATTCATTATTTTCAGTTTCTTTTAAAATGGAACTAGTGATAAAAAAATAATCAGTAGTTCCATCATGGAACTGTTAATGGTACCTACTAGTGGCAACGAACCTTATTTATAACCAATTTGCAAAATAATTATTTCATTTCATTTCATATAAGCGAATTAATGTTTAATTGGTTTTGATTCTTCATACTTTTTTAAATTTATTTTCGGCTGTGAGGCGCGAGACCCTTTGCACCGCGAGACCCAGTGGCCGCCTTACGCCGCCTGTGATTATACTTAGCTTTATTTAATCCCTTACATGTATGTAGTTCTTATCTTCTATTTTGCATACTTATTTATTTGTTTGTAAGTTTTGTACTTCAACAAGGTTAGTATTGCAAGTTGTAACGGCCGCCGTTTGCGGTCTAAACAGTTGCCTCTAAACAGTTTCAGATGGCTCTGCCTGTCAGAGCCATAAGTTACCGGCTATTGGTACATCCATCTTTCAAATGGTATACGCTTCCTTCTTTTTTATATACCTATTAGATACAAATTTGTGATTATTTGTGACCATGTCTAATCCATAGGTCTCTGAGTATGACTTGACCATTTCCATTTTAGTATCAGGACCGCTTAGTTAGTAATATAGTTAGCGCTTGACCGCATCTCTCACCTTTGTTCTTTCCCTTATTGGTGAACTTTTGACTCTATCTTTCAATTTGATGTTTATGTAACTCTGCGCTATTCCTTTTTTTAAGGTTCCATCATCGTTTTGTGCGTGTGGGTAAAACATAGTGTATTAAATTCTCTTTGCATGTACCCACACGCAATACCGTGAAATCCCACGAAAAAAACGTTTTGGGAAGACTTTCAGCTAAGGAGTGAAATTCTCTGCCATAGTCTATATTTCCTGATAGCTGTAGGTAACCTGGAGATCTTTGAATCAAGAGTGATTGGTTACTTATAGGGAAGCGTGCTTCATTATCGACCACATCACGGCTTACCATCATCAGGTGAGATAGTGGTGAAACGCGACTCTATCATCAATAAAGAAAAGAAAGGTTCTTATTTGATGTAAGAGTGGTTTTTGAGTGACCAGGTCTGGCATGCGTTGGTAAGAACCGGCGCGGCGTTAGGCAAATGTTCATCGCTTCGTTTCGTTTTCTGGGTATGGTACCTTTAAAAACGTCCTTTATATGTTCATAGCCCAGTATTTATTTCACGTATTCTTTAGTCTGCGGTTGATTTATTTCTCTGTACAGGATTTTTTTGAAATGAGATGTCTATTATTATTATTATTCTATTATATACTTTATTGTACACCTCATACCAATATTTCATTTGATACAAAAAATTAAAACTTGTGTACAATGGGCGGTCTTATCGCTCAAGGCGATCTCTTATGTCTTCTTATGGCGATGTCTAATGTAAGTGTAGTCTGTGACATTTTATTGGTTGAGACTGTATGGAGATAGGTATTTCTTCGCGATTAGTCATTATTTTCGTTTTGTGCCAGTTGATTTGAAGCCCAACGGTCTCGCTGTGATGGCTAAGGAACTATATCTTGTTGTTTAGTTTCACGGATCACGGATCTTCTGACACCAGTAGGTATTAAGTCATCTGTAAAACTGAGGTATTGTGAGAGGCAACCGCGCCATTGATATTTATTCCTTTATAATTTCAAACAAGGTTTCGGAATATGGATTCTAGTACTGCGATGAAACGCTTAGGGGAAAGCGGATTGGCTTGCTTTACCGGGGGGTAAAGCAAGCCAAAGAGAAACCCAAAAGCACTTTATGCCCGACCCAAGAATCGAACCCGAGACCTCGTGCTATGCAGTCGCGCTTGCGATTACTCGACCAACGAGGCATTCTTCTTGTTATACAGGGTCAATTGTAAAACACCAAAAACCTCTCAGGACTATGTTTCGTCATATTTTAGTTCACCAGATTTTCATACAAAAATAAAAATATTTAAATTGAACGCCCTAAATGTTACGAAGTCTATGCGAAGCAAAAGAAAGCAATTTATACTATCGCTTTCTTTTGCTTTGCATAGACGCTACGAATATGACGAATTTTTAAAAGTCATAGAACAAAAGTTGTTGATTATGATGTTAGTAACATAGTCCTGAGAGGTTTTCAGTGTTTTACATTTAACCCTGTATATAAAAATAATAGCCTTTCATGTCTCACTAAAACTAAAGAACGGCTGGACTGATTTCATTTAGGAGACCCTGTTGAACCTTGGCACTATATTTTGTACCTGGGCCACTTGGCTCGTTTCAAATATTAACGCAATATTAAATTCTACTGTCTATGATATTCGGTACATCACTACCGACTATTCAATGTAAAGTTAAGGTGAACGCAGACCTAGCCGCACCGCAGTCTCCACAGTCCCCGCGGTCATCGCTTTTTGTTAATGGCCTTGCACATCTATCCGCGGCAGTCGCTGCAGTCGTTCCTGTCGCCTATCTATGCTGTCGCCGCAGGCATCGCACTTGCAGTGTTGCCAGATTTTTGAAAGCATTATCTGTACCGAAGATTAAAAAAATCTGTATAAAATCTGTATTAGGTAAATTTAAGAAAATCTGTAAAACATCTGTATTTGGTATTGGTATTTTGCTCTTTTGTGTAATTTTATCTGTAGGTGCTATAATAGGGAATAAGCAAGTAATTGAATTTTTATTTTATTTTTAAATATGCATTGTATTGGACCATAGATAGAAAAGATGTGGTGCACTTGTTTAAATTTTTACCCGACTGTGGCAAAGCAAGGAAGAGGGTTATGTTTTTACCGCGTATGTATTTATGTATGTCCGTTCGTTTGTTCCCTCGTAACTACATATTAAACCCGTGAACGGATTTTGATAAATGATACGTCGTTGGATTTGTCTTGATGGCGTGAGTGTTATGAGATATTAACTAGATATATATATATATATATAATTATTATATAGATATATATATATATATATATATATATCTTTAACTATTTCATTTTTAGCAACCGTTTAGGATATATAACGTTTTAAAACGGAATTAAAAAAAAAAAAAAAAAAACGTTTTAAAACGGAATTAAATACTAAAAAGCTGAAAATAAAAAAAAATATTTAAGAAATCAAAAAAAAAACCCGACTGCTCAACTAAAATGGAAGAAACAAGCACATTTTTTGACAAACAGGCGGGACCCATCCCATTTTTTTAAACTTATAAAATTATATTAGGTTCAATTGGGTCCCACCTGCTTGTCACTTTTTAAAATAAAAATGTGCTGGTTGTTCCATTTCAGTTGAGCAGTCGGGTTTTTTAAATAAGTTTTTTACTAGTTCATAATTTCTTTTACAATTCATTATTTTATGTTGCGTGTTTTTGGTGAAACTAATCAAATACAAATAACAAATAAGTTTATTGACCATAAGTTTAGGTTATAGTACACCGGTAATACAGATTTACATAGTAAATAGTATAGGGCACAATCACTTACGTTTAACTACACTAAGTTAGAACTTATCTATAACAATGCTACGTGGGTGGGGAGTAGAAGAACAGTTAAGTTATAATAAAAGTTATAATAATGCTATCACAAGTAAAGCAATGGTTTACATACTTGATAAAATCATAAATGCCCAATGACGGTATGATGTGTATCCGGAAACAATATTGGAGTAATATTTGATAAAGTGGCAACACTTTCTCTTCCGCTCCATGCTTGCTATGTACCCATGTTGTGTGCGAATAAAAAGTAAAGTTTTTATTACAAGTTGGTATTTACATTCATTGGACACCCATACTTATGTTCCTGAGGGCCAGGGCACCACAAGGTGTGAAGACACCACATTTTGGCGACGAGATTACGAAAACACAGTAAGCAAAGTGCAAAACTTTTTTTTTTTCTCGCCATGGCGGCGATAGCGTCGAATGCCGGCGTGCTTAAACCATTTTCGGAAGGCGAAGACATTGATTGTTTTTTGGAGCGTTTGGAGCAATACTTTACAGCCAACACAATAAATGCTGAAAGGCAAGTGGCAACTTTACTGACTATGATTGACGAAAAAACCTATAAAGTTTTGAAGAGCATCGTGCATCCTATGTTACCGAAACAAAAGAAATATGCAGAGCTGGAAACAGCGCTCAAAATGCGTTACAAGCCTAGGACATCATATTATAGGAAAAGAACTGCGTTTGATAGGATGAGGCAGGAGGAAGGAGAGTGCGTCACCAAATGGTATGCCCGCGTCAGACAGGCGGCGGCTGATTGTAATTTTGAAAACGTAGAAGAACGCGTGAAAGATAAATTTGTAACTGGAATGAAGCAAGGACCAGTTTACGAAAGATTATGTGAAGAAGATGTAAAGAAGGAACTAAAAGAATTAATTGAAATTGCGTTGAACAAGGAATCTGTACTCCAGGAGAGGGCTCAAGTAAACAAAATAACTCAGAGGAACCAAGGAGGTTACAAACAAGCAACAAAAAGACCTAACAAGGAGAAGAGCCAAATGGAGACAGAAGGGTTGAAGTGCATTCATTGCGGAAAAGGTAATCATTCATTTGCTAAGTGCAAATACAAATCCTATAAGTGTAAAATCTGTAAAAAAGTGGGACATTTAGCTAATGTGTGTAAATCTAAGCCAACAAATATTGTAGAGGTACACAACAGTAGTAATAATAACGAAAATTTAGATATTTTTAACTTCTCTCAGTATGGAAATGTAGACTATATTTCTCCTATAATTTTTAAATGCATCATTAATAATGTACCTATAGACATGGAGCTGGACACAGGGGCAGCGGTCTCCTGTATTCCAGAAGTAATATATAAGCAAAAATTTTCTAACATTAAGATAAATGAAACACATGTTGAGTTAAGGACATACAATGGTGAGATCATAAAGCCTGTAGGTAAAATTAAGGCATGTATACAGTATCAAGACACAGAAATTAAAGGTGAACTGTTTGTAGTAAGAAATGGGAGCAAAACGTTACTTGGCAGAGATTTAATAAAGAAATTTAATTTTAGTAATAGAAATATTTTAGCCATTAATACAATGGAGAAGGGTGAATTGGACAATTTGTTGCATGAGTTCTCAGAAATTTTTAATAGTGGTTTAGGAGTAATAAAAGGGGAAGAAATAAGATTAGACTTAAAGGAGAACACTAAACCTATATTTCACAAACCTAAACCAGTTCCACATGCTTTCAAGGAAAAAGTGGATCAGGAAATAAATAAGTTGGAGCGGGAAGGTGTATTGGAGAAGGTAGAAACTTCCAAATGGGGTACACCGTTGGTCCCTGTTATCAAGGAAAATGGTAGTCTCAGGTTATGTGCTAATTATAAAATAACTATAAATAAATATTTAGAAGACATTAACCATCCATTACCGCATATTGAAGATATTTTTATAGCTTTACAAGGGGGTGAAAGGTTCACAAAGTTAGATCTTCGTAATGCTTTTAATCATTTATTAGTGGATAGTGATACAGGTGAGTTACTAGCCTGGTCGACACCAAAAGGTATTTATAAATTAAAAAGACTTCCGTATGGTACCAAGCCTGCCAGTGCGATTTTTCAAGCAAAAATGGAAAAAGTATTGTTAGGTGCTAAGGGTGTAGTTAATTTCATAGATGATGTGTTAATTACAGGGAGTAATGACTTAGAGCATCTAGATAATTTGAGAGAAGTGTTGAAAAGATTTAAAAGGGTAGGAATTAGGTTAAATAAGTCTAAATGTTTATTTTTTCAAGAAGAAGTTAAGTATTTGGGTCATGTTATTTCCAAGGAGGGATTAAAAAAGGACAAAGTAAAAATAGAGGCTATTTTGAAAGCACCACCACCAATCAATGTAAGTGAGGTTAGGTCTTGGATTGGTATGGTAAATTATTATTCTAAGTTTGTTCCACATTTGTCTCAGACATTAAAACCTATTTATGGTTTGCTACAAAAAGATAAGAAATTTTTATGGTCAGAAGATTGTAGAAAAAAGGAGATAGTTTCTGATAATATTTTGGTGCATTTCAATAGAGACTTACCCTTAAGACTTTCATGTGATGCATCTCAAAATGGTATAGGTGCTGTGCTCAGCCATATAATGCCAGATGGTTCTGATAGACCTATTAGTTTCATTTCAAGAGTATATTCAAAGGCTGAAAAGGGGTACTCAATGATTCATAAAGAAGCTTTAGCTATTTATTGGGCAGTAAATAAGTTTTATCAATATTTAATAGGTATGAAGTTTGAACTTGAGTCTGACCATAAACCCTTACAGGCATTATTTGGTGAGAACAAAAGTCTCCCACAAATGGCTGCAGGTAGGTTGCAGAGATGGTCTATATACCTAGCCAATTTTGATTATACATTTAAATATATTTCAGGTTCAACTAATGTAAAAGCAGATTGTATGTCTAGATTACCAATAAATTATGAAAATCAAGGTAAAAGTGAGTGTGATTACATAAATTTTGTAGAACAGCAGAACATTATTGATTTACAGACTGTAAGGTCGGAGACTAGAAAAGATTCATTGCTTAGTTCAGTTTATAATATGATTAGGTATGGGTTTACTAACATGCCACAAAATGATAATTTAAAAGCATTTTTTCAAAGAAAAAGTGAACTGTACATTGATCAAAATGTTATTATGTGGGGTTACAGAGTTGTAATACCTAAAAAGTTACAGTTAAATTTATTAAAAGAATTACATTCAACTCATGAGGGTGTAGTCAAAATGAAAGCAAATGCAAGGTCTTATTTTTGGTGGCCTGGTTTAGATAGTGATATTGAGAATTTTGTAAAGAATTGTGATGTTTGTATGTCAGCCAGACCAGAACCACCTAAGTCAACTGTTATTTCATGGCCAAAGACTAATTTTCCATATGAACGTGTTCATGCAGATTTTCTAGGGCCTATTGACAATAAAATGGTTTTGTTAATTATTGATACTTACTCCAAGTGGCCAGAAGCTTTCATAATGAAAAACTTAGATTCTAAATTAACGGTAGAAAAGTTTAGGGAATGTTTCAGTAGGTTTGGTTTGCCTAGATTTGTTGTGACAGATAATGCTGCTACCTTCTGTAGTAAAGAATTTTCAGAATTTCTAAATAAGAATGGTATTCACCATGAAACATCTCCTCCATTTCATCCAGCTACAAATGGTTTTGCTGAAAATGCTGTAAGAAATTTTAAGTCATCTTTGTTAAAGTCATTGAAAGATAGTAATAATTATAAAGTATCTTTTGAAACATTAATGAACAGGTATCTTTTTCACTATAGGAATTCAATACATATAACCACAGGTATGACACCATCTGAATTAATGTTTCAAAGAAAACTAAAAACTAGATTTGACTTGTTAAATAATAATAAGAAAAATAGCAATAAAATGATAGTAGAGGGGAAAAGGAAGGAAGAATTTGTAGAAGGAGATATTGTGTACTGTAGAGATTATAGATATCCTAATAAGAAGAAATTTGTTAAAGCTAGAATAGATGAGGTATTAGGCAAGAGAACTTATTTGTGTAAAACTGAAGATAATTTAATTTGGAAGAGACATGTAGATCAGATTATTCGTGCATCAGATAACTTGTTTCCTAACTCTATTCAAAGTAACTTTAAAAATAATGATGTGTTGTTGTCATCACCTATTCAGGAATACTTACCACCTATTGTAACGGGAAATGATAACTCTGTAAGTTTACCTAGTCAGGAAAATGTACCACCTATTGAGTCTACGAGTTGTGACACTGCGATGTCAGATATGGCAAATCCTGTAAAGAGTGATGTTAGTAAAGAGTTAGTGTTAACCGATGTAGAAAATAAGAATGTAGCTGATGAGACAGTAGTTATAAGACATTCAACTAGGATTAGGAAACCACCCCAGCGTTTAAATTTGTGAGGGGGATATTGATGTGTATCCGGAAACAATATTGGAGTAATATTTGATAAAGTGGCAACACTTTCTCTTCCGCTCCATGCTTGCTATGTACCCATGTTGTGTGCGAATAAAAAAGTAAAGTTTTTATTACAAGTTGGTATTTACATTCATTGGACACCCATACTTATGTTCCTGAGGGCCAGGGCACCACAAGGTGTGAAGACACCACACGGTATACAGAGAAAAGTTCTTTACCTCCCGTTCTAGTCAAGGACTTTACGGCAAGGTAAGATTCTCGCTCATGGAATAATAGTCATAATGTAAACACTTTAAGACACTTTTTACCAAATACATTTGTTTTGCTGTGAATTATAGATGACTATAACGAGTTACAAGCTTAGCGTAAACAAGTAGTATATGCAAAGAAATCAGACAATGCAATTACTAACGTTATTTCAATGTAAAAAAAACTTTTTGGCAAAAAATAAAACCGACTTCCATATAAAAACACTACAAAGGCAAAAATAACTTAAATTTCGGTAGTCGGTGTCATTTGTTTCGTATTTTCTTTTTTTTTTCGACACCGCCTTCCGAAATTTAAGTTATTTTTGCGTTTGTAGTGTTTTTATATGGAAGTCGGTTTTATTTTTTGCCAAAAAGTTTTTTTCACGCTTTTTAGTGGGTCGGTTTGTAATTTATCTAGTTACAAAAGCCAATATGTCAACTATTTATCACCTTTTACAAAATATTGCTTTTCCCAGTGAAGAGCCGTTAATTTTTGAGGAGTTCTCCTGGTACATCACCATCAGCTCTACTTCACCATATGCATTGTGACAAGCATAAAGGCTTAACATCTACATTCAAGTAATCTAATCGCAATCCACGAAATACTTATTATTGAGTAGTTTCGGTGGCCATCTGTGGTCTTCATCATCAGTTCAACTTCCCCAAATAATACTTTTCGAAAGCAACTGCTCAAGGTACTATAAGAAGTACTCAAAACGCTATAGGTGTGTGCCTATAATATTTGAAGAGTTCCCTCGATTTCTCCAGGATCCCATCATCAGATCATGATTTCGTAACAATGGGACCAACTAGAACCTATACCCTTTCAAACGCAAAAAGAATTTTTCAAATCGGTCAAGCCGTTTCCGAGTTATAAGGTAACATACATAATAAAAAAAAAAGTTCAAGACGAATTGTAAACCTCCTTCTTTTGAAGTCGGTTAACAAAGTGTTTTCACAAAACAATATTTGTTTGGAATTTATAATAAGACAATTATGTTAAAAATAAAATAACAGAAAAAGGTCTTTCTAAAACTAAAATAATAAAATATAAAGTAAGAGCTAGCTAAAGTTGTAATTTTTTATAACTTGAGAAGTATCCCTTTCCTATATATATATTATTTTGTACTGTATTTACTGTACGTATGTATATGTATATATTTATAATACAAATAATGTTTGTGTACATATCTTCAATTTATAATGATTACTTTTTAGTGCATATATTTATATATATTACTTACATATATTCGTATGTTTTTATTGTTTATATCAACTTATTTAGTACTTATCGGTGTTCAATAAAATATATATTTATAAATAAATAATTACTGACATATTTGTATAAGTTTTTCAGTCTGTTCATAATCCAGATTACTCAATACTACTCGCAGACTCAAAACGTATCCTTCTCGATAGTTCCGGTCACTAACTTACATTTCCTATCTCAATTATTCCGGTAGTTACACGAACAAAATAAACGAGAACCACAGATTATTAATACGAGAACAAGTAATTTTATTATAAACCGTTGACAGAGATTCTCCGTCTACATTATAAAACTACCATTTGAGGTAATTCTGTATGAAAAAAAATTGGAATGTTGAAAATCTGTATAAATTTTACTCTTACTTTTTTCGGTCACTCTCCAATTCGGCGTGACCGTTACCGTAACCTTTTTTATTTTTCACTGATTTGACTTAAACACATTAAAATATGAAACACATCAAAGATAAGAATTCAATCATTAATGAGGCATGTAACAATTAATGGTGGTTTTCGAGTTATGAGACTTTAAAATTTTAAGAGTATGGTAATTAGAAACATGTAATATTTAATGCAACGGTAATTAGAAAATATCATCAAATCTATGTAAAACTAGCTGACCCACCACGACTTCGTTCGCGTGGTATCCTACCCTTACCCAACTGATACCACTACCCATATCCTACCCAAACCCTACACTACCCCTACCCTACCAATACCCTACCCGTACCCTAACCCTACCCTACACCTACCCTACCCAAACCCTACACTACCCTACCCTACCAATACCCTACCCCGACCCTAACCCTACCCTACACCTACCCTATCCTACCCCTACCCTAATTCTACCCTACCCTACCCTACCCTACCCCTACCCTAACCCTACCCTACCCCTACACTACCCCTACCCTACCCTAACCCCCCTACACCTACCCCTACCCTACCCCTCCCCTACCCTACCCTACCCCTACACTACCCCTACCCTACCCTACACCAACCCTACCCCTACCCTACTCTCCATTTTATTTAGAAAACGTTTGTATAGGAAATAGAAAAGGGCTGTTTTGACGGTTTTCCCGTCAATTTTTTTTTTTTTAATTTTTCTCATCTTTGCTATAAACCTCACGGAGCCCGAGACCTTTCCAACGAATGCAAAACCATGGAAATCAGTTCGTCCGTTCTGGAGTTATAACGTCAGGAAGGAAAACCCGACTTATTTTTATATAGTAGATATAATATAATGAAATGATAATAACACACATTAATAATATGTACACATATAATTATAATTAAAGCGATAGAATTAACTATGTCCCTCACAACCATAATCAATAGTAAAAAAAACACTATCATTGCTATAATTTATTAAAAATTAGACACTTTTAATGAAAATCAGGTAAGAACAAACTAAATAAAACAAATATTTTCTTAATTGGTATTTTTTTTTAGTTTGTTGAAACGATATTTATTAAAAAGGTAAGTAGGATGGAACTTAAAAGAATATTATTTTAAATCTTCTTGGATATAAGGATAGATCTAGCTTAAAGCTACTCAAAGCTCTTTTAATTTAAAGATTTGTTTATATTAATATCACTGAGTACTTATACTCTATAAAGAATCATCATGTCATACATTTGAATCAGTCTTATGTTTTATAGTAATTTTCTATTTAAAATAACAAGCAATCAAAAAAACCATATAAAAAACAGGATATAAACATCAATATTTAAAAAAATTAATTAATTAAAAATCAACAGGAGATACAGCTGTGTTATTCTGTAAGACCTCATTCTAAACTTCGAATCTGAATCCGCTGTGAGTTTACTGATTGGCATTCTAAAAACTCGGTTGTTAATTCGAATTTACACTAGCGCTACTCTTGCGAGCGTGTCAGCGAGTTGAACTAAAGATTTTGACAGATAAAGTATGAGATGACGTGAGAAGTGGCATTCGGTAAGGTAATTCCTCCGTCACTTCGACGCTGTTTACAGAATGCAAAATCAAGGTCACTTTGAACCATAAGCGAAGTGACAGTGAATAGCTATGTGAGATGCGAGTTGTTGTTCGCTTTCATACATTGTTGGGCCAAGGTGTATAAAGATGTAAAAAGATGAAATTAGTGTCGATTAATAGCTTATATATTAACAAAGCATCACTGAAAATTCGGTGAGTTTTGGCAATCTGAGAGCAGAGTTATAGGAGGTTTTGTAAAAGTGAGGTTATGCAATAAATTGGCAAAAACCTATACTATACAATTGATTTTTAAACATGATTGCTATTTTGTTAAAATAGACAGTTATTTACTATATTAATTGTGTTGTATTGAGTGGGAGGACATTAGGAAACTCTCAAATAATTTGGAGATACCCCAGGGAGATGATGTTTACAATAAAATAAAATAAAACTTGAATAATAATTATCTTTTATTCAAATTCAATTATAATTAGAATATCATCTAAGAATTGTGTAGGTGGTACTTTATGATTTTGGTACCTAGCCCAACTAAGGTACCATATAATAGACATTACATATGCACAGCAGCCTACCGTTCGTTTGTCTACAACGCAGTTACAATAATATTCAAGTATTGCTTCCCTACCTCTTCGAGAGCTGTCGACTAAAATATAAACAAAATAAGTTTTTCGACTTATATGTCTGCACATTCAGTGCGTCCCCTTAGTAGCCATGAAGAATTAGAAGCCGACAGCTCTCCAAGTAGGCTGCTGCTGACTTCCCTGCACACTTCTATAATAAAGCCATCATTACCTCTAACATGCTCACCATAATATAAACGTGCCTGCTTTATTTGATATTGTAATGATAAATGACTTGTCGGAAGTCGTCAGACATGGGACTTGTTTATTGTTTGCGGATGACCTGAAATTGCTGCTCGATATTTGGAATCACTCTGATTGTGAACACCTACAGGAAGACATTAACAAAGTGGTCGAATGGAGCAATGACAACAAACTGCATTTTAATGTTGCTAAATGTTTGGTGATGTCGTTCACTCGCGCGCGAACTCCCTTGAGTTATCAGTACATGGTTGAGGATGTGCCGATGCAACGAGTGTCTCAGGTAAGAGACTTAGGGGTAGTCTTCTCTCAGGAACTAACCTTCCGTGAGCATATCAATAGAATATGTAAGAAGGCATACAGAAACCTAGGTTTCGTACTCAGGCAGTCCCAAGGATTCACCAACATCACGACACTACGGGTACTATATTACGCATTAATCAGAAGTCACCTCGAACATAGTGCATTCATTTGGGCTCCTCATGAGACAAAATATAGTGTTATGTTGGAACGTATCCAAAACAAGTTCACGAGACACTTGTATTACAAGCTGTATGGGGTATATCCATTATATCCATTAATGTACCCTACACTATTTGTTCTGGGTATGGTAGGGTATAACACTCTTAGAGTACGATGGGAGTTTTCGCTCGTAGCGTATGTAGTGAAACTACTACGTGGGTTTGGCGCATTACCCGGGAGTGCAGCGATACCTACAGCTGTGTGTGCCCGACCGGTACGTGTGGAGGCGGCACCGCCCGCCCCTGCTCTCTGTGCCTGCAGCCAGGACCAATCTACTGGCGAGAACTCCTCTCACTAGAGCCATACGCGTGGTGAATGACGTTCACGGGAGGGTTGATGTATTGTGGTGCAACTTGAGTGAATTCACAAAAGTTACACTATTTGTAATAAGTTATTCAGATTAAGATATTTTTTAACTAGGTATAAGGTGTAGATTTAGGATTTAGTTAGTAAGGCCACTCTGTCGCATTGGATCATAGATCTGTAATGATAGTGTAGGTAAGTTTGTTATAAATAAAAAAATATGTCCCTAATTAAAGAATTAATTCACTATCGCTAAGCTGGGGAAAATTATTTAAATTATCATTTTGTACAGTAATTGTTTCAAAATTAGACCTACGCCTATTATAATTGTTTCTTACAATAAAATCTGCCATTTCATTCTGTGTATCCATATTTATATTTATTTACATTTTTTCCAGTACGAGTTATATCCACTATTGTATAACATTATAAATTCTCATTTCACGAGTAGAGCTTGTGTTAAGTAGGTGGCGGACTCTTGATGCAAGAGGATTAGCACAGCGAAGACAAACACTACGGTGGCCAAGTTGTTAGGCTTTATCAACAGATGATTCTTAAGAGTCCCTAACAGTTTTACTGCCGAAAAAGAGAAATTACCTACTTTTGTAGAACAAATATCTCAATAACGTTATAAAATATCATTTTTCTTTTAAAACAGCGTTTAACATTGTATATTTATCTAATATGTGGTCAAATTAATCTACTCAAAATAAATCGAGCAAGCGCATCGATTTATAAGGCATATTTTGAAAATGTTATTACAATAAAATATGAGCTCAGAATTAAAATAAAAAATAATAATTTGGTAGATAAATACCTGTATTATTCAGAATTAGTTTTTAATTTTCTATTCAATAACGGATTCTTACTCAAAAGTGACGGTTTTGCAAAGGATTTTATTGAGTTTTTTCTGAGTTTACTATTTTTTTTTTAAGTACATCGCCCTATTATTTTTCAAAAAATAATTTGTTAACTTACTAGTGCACTATATGCCCAATGGTCAGGATTTTTTTTTAGATTGTTATTCACCCCCATTAAGCTAAAAAAGCAGTTGTAAAACCTAGTATTACGTGATTTCGTAAAAACACGTGTATGTATTTTATTTTTTTTTAATTTATTTTGAGTAGATATTTAAATTATAATTTGACCACATACTAGATAAATATACAATGTTTAACGCTGTTTTAAAAGAAAAATGATATTTTATGCCGTTATTGAGATATTTGTTCTACAAAAGTAGGTAATTTCTCTTTTTTGGCAGTAAAATTGTTAGGGACTCTTAAGCCAAATCCTAACAAGCTTGGCAAACATAGTCACTGCTATTACCTGAAAGATGAGAAAAGTTTTTAACGTCAACAAATCATGATTACAGTAAAATATACCAGCAGTTAGGTTTTAACTTAAATGTAAACAATCTCCATGTGCCTTTTATATATAGCGTTACTATAGTTCCTGCATAACGTTTATGGAAAATAAAAAAGAAACCTGTAGACCAGCATTGTAGACACTGGGTAGGTAGCTAGAAAATGTGACTTCAAGTTTGTACTCACAGGTTGTGGTGCACGACAATGATGAATCACTCATAGTGTCGTTACATCATATAAAGCCCCACTATACCACAATTAACACAGCGATCCATGGTGTCAATATCCAATCGATATGCAGGCTGTAAAATCCAAATAAGCGAGCCAAGGCAGACGAGAAGACGAGATTATCCGTATCCGGTATGATAGCAAGGGTCTTACAAGTTTAGAAATATCAGAAGTCCGTAGGAAGAAAGCAGTGGTCAAGGAAAATATCAATAAAACAACGGTAAACACTCTAAACCATCTCAAAACGCACGCGTACGAAACGAGTGATTGTTTATTATTGACATTATAGAACTGTGAAAAGGTATTCTGTGGCTGTCACTGTTAGCACAGTTTAAAAATACAGTTGCAAAACACAAGTAATAAATCGATTTGTAAACGAGAATCGACTTTAAGATTTCTTTATAATATGTTGATATTTTAATCTTTTAAACTATTGACATTATGTAAATTGTAATGTATTTATTTACTTTGACTGAATTAATAATCTGGTGCAAGTAGTTTTGTGTTCAATTGTGAAAACTCATTCACATTAATCGATTATAGTAATCGATATCCCATTTTATTCGTGACCTTAAACTTATTTTTAAGATTTCTCGTCTTCCAGATTGCGAATTAGGCAATTTTTTTGTATTTAGAAATAGAAAAATATGACGCTTTTTTTAAACCATATCTGAATTAATTGCAATATGGCCCAGAAATCCCCGTCTCCTTTAAGCTACTTTCCGCTTCTTTGAACTTCTTAAACGTCTTAACCATATCATGTTTGGAAATAAGTTCAGCCTCTTCTGCCTTTTCTAGATTCAAGGAGTAAACTCCATGATGTCTACCATGTTCACATTCAATAGCTTGATTCATACACTGTTGTGCATTACAACTTTTGTATTGCAAGTAGGTTCGGTTTTAATGAACTCCAAATGACATGATTGACTTTCATTTTTCCCTTATACTCCCATATCTCTTTAGGGATCAGCAAATCTTTTTGAAGAATATCTACTTATTGTACTATATCTGTAATGACTCCCTTGACATTGGCATTGGCGAGCCTTCTCTTTTCTTTAACTTCCTCTTTGGTCGTTTTAGGTTTTCTCATCCTATAAATTAAATAACTTGATGAATGGTCAGCATATAATATAGGCATATTTACGGACAATGATAATAATAATCTACGAAAACCGCAGGAAAACTTTCCATTGGTACGACAGCGCGGCTACAGTTAGTAAACAAGTATAAATTTTTCATACAACGGTAATTATAAACATATGGTAATTGGTATAAGGTAATTAGAAAACTATAGATTTTCTTAAAAATTACAAAAAAACCGATACAGTATGCAAATACTAGCTTATTACAACGTACGGAGGCCAAAGTACTGTCTCCATTTATATGATCAATTTGGGTCTAACTTAAAAAATCAAGTATTAAAATAAGTACAACGGTAATTAGAAAAAAAAATTAACCAAGGCTACGGTAATTATATACTCACGTGCTTCATTGGTGGCACACTAACGTTAGAGACGTGCAACTGCTGATGGGCCGCGGCACTAGACTTGGGTAGGTAATGCGTGTAATGATTCATATGAAGCGCTTCTTGGACAGGGCATGAAACATTTCACATTACACGAGAGTTTTAAACATCACCATGTCTCATGTCATGCCATGCACTTTTTTATTTCGCTCGGATATGGGATATGGTATTGTCGGTTGTGTTCGGCGACAGCGTTGAGCGTGAGCGCTACGTCGACCGAGCGAGCCGGGATCTCACTCCGCACTCGGGTCTAGTCGGGACATCTCGGGTTGTGGTCGGGCCGGCCGGAGAGCGCGAAGAAAGACGAACGAATTGAACAACAGTGACGAAAGTTAAGACTAATTTGAAACGTTGTATGTAGTTCAGTTTTGCTTTTGTAATAAGGGTTGGGTTTATATATTTTTCAATCCTTAAATTCATTAAACCTGTCGCTCATTCACTTTTTTAACATTATTCGTAAAATATAATGGGGCCTAAGTATGAAGGGAAATCAACTTAATTACCAAATGCCTACTCATTTGTTATTTCATACCTAATGTATAAAATAAAGATGCTAGGAAGTAGAAAACATATGCAAAGTTAACGTTATTTTTAATTCGATCTTTTATTTAAGAATCATTATATTACCTAACATAACATATCATTATATCATTATGAGTGATCGATGTACGCGACGCGAACGAAATATAATATTCCGTTCGAGACATGTTATGGGATATGAGACATGGTTTAGTGCAATGTATCTTTTTCGAGTGTCATGAGATATGATTCATTTCACTTTAGTGACATGTTTTGCGCAAGTCTACGCGGCACACACTGAGGAGACGTGACGCGTACTGTACTGATGTGCCAAATACTGTTATTTAGGGATGTACACCCAAGAACAGAAAATGTCACGGCAATTATAACTTTCGATTTGACATGCGGTTACTTAATGATAATTATTTATAGACTGGTTCTATTGAGTTGATATTTTGGTATGCGATACACGTTGCTTAATACCGTTTAAAACGTTGAATGGATCAAAGTAAATCTGTACGTTATAAAAATTACAAGCAAGTTTTAGTATTAAGTTGGTGTGCGGACACGCCACAGTAATTAGAGAACAGAGGTTATTTGAACATTCTTAAAAGTCTTAAAACAGAAGCCTATGTTTTTGTTTACAGCTAGATACGGATGCTATCTAACATATAACGGGCACGCGGCGGTAAGACCCCTCTTTGAGGAGTGGCTAGATCGGCGTCACGGCGTCCTGACCTACCGCATGACACAGGTCCTCACCGGACACGGAAGTTTCGGGAGGTACCTGTGTCTGATGGGGAAGGAAGAAACGCCTGGGTGTCACCACTGCGAGGGCCACCCTGAGGACACATTAGAGCATACGGTGCAAGACTGCCCCGCTTGGGCAGAGCACCGACGTGTCCTCACGGCGGCGATAGGCGGAGACCTCTCGCGCCCGGCATTGGTCGAGGCCATGCTGCGGGGCGAGAGAGAGTGGGAAGCGGTCGCCTCCTTCTGCGAAGCAGTCATGCTGCCGAAGGAGGAGGCGGGCCGTGTGAGGGAGAGGATGGCGTCCTCCCTCCAGCCCAGCCGCAGTGGTAGACGCCCACGGCGTCGGACGTCGGCCGACGATCTCCGGCCACTATAGGCGCGGGCATGCGGACAGCGAGTAAAGGGAAACTCGCTGTCCGACCATGGACCATGCCCGGGTCGACAGCGCGTTGTTTTCCACGCGCGCCTCAAAGAGCGTCAGCAACATGACGAGGCCCCGCCTGTAGAGGGCCGAAGCCTGCCGGGGTCGTGGGACTTATCACATTACCGTGACCCCGGAACGTAAAGGGTTATTGAAGGAACACCGTGGATTTTAGTCAGTAAAAGTCTGACAGTCCCTCCCGCCCTGCCCGGGGTGGGATGACTTATTTGATAATTTTACCAAGATAAAAAAAAAATATCTAACATATAAAAAAAATTGGATGATTGAGTATGATAATATTACGGATTATGCAAGCCCGGACACGTAAAACTTGCTAATCGGAGAATGGCCGTTTTATCGGTATGACATGTTGAAAATCTGTAAGGATACCGCGAAATCTGTATATCTGGCAACACTGCGCGCCATGGATGCGAATGACGTCATCCGCGCCGCGCTGGCCGCAGCGTCCGCTGCGTGCGGGCGACGTCATCAGCTGCGGCTTGGGGAGTTCGGTCGTTTCAGGGACTGCGGCGACTGCGGCGCGGGTAGGTGTGCGAGGTTGCATAGAACTTCATATAAAGAATTCGAATGCGAAGAATGCGGCGCGTGCGGTGCGGCTGGGTCTGCGTTCACCTTTAGTCACATACCGCCATTAAGTCGGTGTTTGGAGTTATCGAAGTAAATTTTTTTTTTGGCAAAAATGTAGGTTTTTGTCGTTTATTTCGAAGTCTGATAGTTTTAAACGCTTTGTAATAGTCTATTATTTTTCATATGCTATGGGTTCTTTTATTTAAGAAGTTTCAAAATAATAAAAAACTTACGCGATAAGTATCTTCAAAACTATTTAAAATCCACCGTTTTGTTGAAGGTGGAATAGTGTTGTACCTCGGTCACTTGTTCCTTGTCAGTTCCTTGGTTGTGAGAATACTTTATTAAATTATTTCACATTTATGTAACATATTCCTAATCAAATATCATTATTATTTCAAAAATCATGCCCAGAAGTAAAGAGAAGAAGAAAAGGACACTTATGTGAATAATCTGACAAATGCCATTAAAATGATTAAGGAAAAAAATTCTCCACTTTCGGTGCTTTCAAACGTTTTGGAATACCAAGAACAACTTTGCGTCGTTATTTAAAGCACTGTTTGGAAACAGGTAAAGATGTAAGCAAGTTACACGAAAAACTTGCAATTAATCATGTTTTTGATCGCACCGTGCAGCACACTTAAAATTTGTATCGACTCTACATAAAAGACGAGCAAATACTTGCTTACCAGTTTGCAAAATCAAATGGGAAGGTAGGTACTAGGGCTTTCATCCCGGGAATCTCGGTCTCGAAAATTTCGAGAGTCTCGACGATTTTTTAGTATTTTCGAGACTCGAGACTAACATTTTCGGTCACGGGAATAACGAGACTTTTGAGACTTCAGTAACATAAAAACTGTATTAAATAATTTATTAAACCAATAGTAAATTTTTATTATGGGTATGGCAATGGCAGCACGGTCGAGCGTAGAGTAAAGCTTAGTATTATCTGTGGAGGTTGAATAACCTTATTGACAAATAACACAGATTTTGTCCACATATTATAAATGTAAATTGCTGTGCCCGAAACATTGACATATATAATAATAATAATAATAATAAGACCGACCCAGTTCTCGAAAATGGCAATATTACACTGTATTGGGATCGGTCTATCATCACTGACAGGACTATTGTTGCCAATAAGCCTGACATAGTGGTGATAGACCGATTAGAGCGTCGCACAATGATTGTTGATATAGCAGTCCCCCATGACGAGAACCTCGTGAAAGCTGAGATAGATAAAAAAAATAAGTATCTTGACCTGGCGCGCGAGGTTGTCGACATGTGGGATGTGGAGACAGCAATCATTGTGCCGATAGTCGTCACAGCCAATGGTTTAATAGCCAAGAGCCTCGACCAACATCTAAGGAGGCTCTCGTTGGGCAGCTGGATCAAGGGCCTGATCCAGAAAGCAGTGCTCCTGGAAACGGCGCGTATTGTGAGGAGGTTCCTCTCTATGGAGCCCTGACCACCGGTAGCTTGGACCCTGTTCCCGATACCGGTGGGCTACTATTTTTTATATTTTTAAATGTTTTTATTTTTTATATTAATATTTAAAAATGTAATCTATATGTATATATATTAAATAAATGGAATAATAATAATAATAATAAAATCATCAATCATCAAATCAAAATCATCTCATCATCATCATCTCATCTGCTTCACCACTGGCCGCGGTGCAACTACAACCCAGTATCTCACCGCGACCCGACCACGTCAGTGATCATGATGATGACGAGGCTATAACCGTGAGTACCCAGTGCAGTGAACAATTGAGGAGTGCTTTGGAAGACGCATTACGGGAGTATCGCTCCACACCGCCTGAGCTTAGACCTCGTCTACCCCGTTTACCCATGCATAAGAAAAAAAAGGCCATAGTGTGTGCTCTAGATTCACTACTGTTAAATTATTTTGATAATAGTGAAGACCTCACCGATACCCATTCGGTCCTGTACTGTGCAGCTGTAGCAGCATGTCGGGTAGCTCATGTCAAGTTCCCAAAGACTGACAGAACTATTCGACCGGCGGTACCAGCTTGGCAGTGCAGGATCGAACGTCGTATCGCTGGGGCTAGAGCACTCATTGGTAAACTTATCTGCTTCAGGCAGGGCAACACTCGTCCCAGAGTGATGCGCTTTGTGAGGCGGGCGTTCGCGGGGACTGATATCAGTCCTCGGGATTATCTGACCCGCGTCACAGAGCGTATCGACTTCCTGAAGCAGAAAGTCTATGCATGGGCAAATCGAATTCGTCGATATAAGCGGCGGGTGGAGCGATACACTCAGAATCGCACATTCCAAAGCAATGAAAGGTGGGTTTATAGGGCCTGGGAGCGACCTGACCAAGGTGTGACTGATACGTGTCTACCGGATGATGACGCCATGTGTTCGTTCTGGCGCAGCATCTGGTCTGTACCTGTCAGCCACACCGAGGGTGACTGGATGAGTGAGATCAGGCGCACGTGCGATCTTATACCAGAAATGGGGGCAATTACGATCAGCCCCCAAGCTGTAACCCGTGCAGTCCGTCCGTTATCCAACTGGAAATCTCCAGGGCCGGACGGGCTGCACAATTTCTGGATAAAATGTTTCCAAAGCTCGCACGCTCGCTTGGCTGCTCAGTTCCAGTCTGCCTTAGAGTTAGGATCGCTGCCTCAATTCCTAACTACAGGAATAACCCACCTGCTCCATAAATCAGGCAGTACTGCGGAACCTAAAAATTATAGACCGATCACGTGCTTACCGACGGTCTATAAAGTTCTTACATCCATTTTGAGAGCCAAAATTAATAACCACATCGATACCAATTCAATCATGTCTGCTTCTCAGAATGGATGTAGGAACGGGTCCCGCGGTACTAAGGAGCTTCTCCTCATCGATATTGCCATTAACCAACAGGTTCGTCGTTCCCGAAGGAATCTGTCAACATGCTGGATAGATTCTTTAAATCTTTAAATCTTTTATTGGAACAATAACAGTTAATTACAATATGATTGCGTACGATAATAGCTGCAGTAGTTGGAAACTGTGTCGCAGCTACTAACGCCCACCTCCAGGAGGAAGAAGACAGAGTTCCATATAGATTATAAGAAGGCCTATGACTCGGTTCCACATACATGGCTTATGAAGGTGTTGGAGTTGTATAAAATAAACCCAATACTACGCACTTTCCTTGAGTCATGTATGGGGCAATGGAAGACGGTCCTCTGCTACTCAGGATGTCGACAGAGCCAGGAGAACAGCGAACCGATTAGGATTGAGCGAGGTATTTTTCAGGGCGACAGTCTGAGCCCACTGTGGTTTTGTCTGGCTCTGAACCCCCTCAGTACACTGCTGGAGGGTTCGGGGCAAAGCTACCAGTTGAGAAGAGGTGGTCAGGTCATATCACACTTGCTTTACATGGATGATTTGAAAATGTTTGCCTCCACCAACTTGCAACTGATGGAGCTACTGAAGGTAACGGAAACCTTCAGTAGCGACCGCAAGGTATGCAGCCTTAGGGAATATTTCCTAAAAGCCGACGTGGGTATGCATCGAGATGTGGTAGCGGTGGACAAAGGCCTCACTCCGCTCTCCTTAGGTAGCGAGAATTGGCGCAAACCTATAGTATTAGATACTAATGACCGCAGAGAAGTATGGCAGAGCAAGGAGCTTCACGGACGCTATTACCGGGCCCTTCATGGATCTGACGTAGATACATTAGCGTCGGTAGCCTGGCTACGTTTTGGTGACCTCTTCGGGGAAACCGAAGGTTTTGTTTGTGCGATTATGGATGAAGTTATGATGACGAATAACTATCGGAAATATATTGTGAAGGATGGTACGGTAGACACATGTTGGGCATGTCACAAACCGGGAGAATCCATTCGTCACATTATCTCCGGTTGTTCTCGTCTGGCTAACGGAGACTATTTGCATAGACACAACCTTGTAGCCAGGACTGTTCACCAGCAACTTGCTCTTAAATACAATCTTGTGGAATCAGAAGTACCGTACTATAGGTATGTGCCCGACCCAGTTCTCGAAAATCGCAATATTACATTGTACTGGGATCGGTCTATCATCACTGACAGGACTATTGTTGCCAATAAGCCTGACATAGTGGTGATAGACCGATTAGAGCGTCGCTCAATGATTGTTGATATAGCGGTCCCTCATGACGAAAACCTCGTGAAAACCGAGAAAGATAAGCAATTTAAGTATCTTGATCTGGCTCGCGAGGTTGTCGACATGTGGGATGTGGATACAGCAATCATTGTGCCGATAGTCGTCTCGGCCAATGGCATAATAGCCAAGAGCCTCGACAAACATCTTAGGAGGCTCTCGTTGGGCAGCTGGATCAAGGGCTTGATCCAGAAAGCAGTACTTCTGGACACGGCGCGAATTGTTAGGAGGTTCCTCTCTCAAGAGCCCTGACCACCGGTAGCTTGGACCCTGTACCCGATACCGGTGGGCTACTGTTTTTTATATTTTTAAATGTTTTTTTTTGTTTTTATAGGAATATTTAAAAATGTAAATAATATGTTTGAAAAATGTAATAAATGAAATAATAATAATAATATTCCACAACTTTCACACAACGTCATCTAGTCCCAAACTAAGCAGAGCTTGTGGTATGAGTACTAGACAACTGATAAACATACATATATATTTTTAAATACATACATGTTATAGATAAATTACACCCAGACAAAGAACAAATGATCGTGCTCATCACACAAACATTTGTCCTGGGTGGGAATCGAACCCACGACCTTGAGCATAGCAGTCAGGGCCACTGACCACTATTACTACTACTGTACTATTATTACTGTGTAAGGACTGGGCGGACCGCATGTTATAATGACGCCTCGAACTTGGTCCCAAAGTGGTCTTTCCTTTATCGATGTGAACTAGAACGCAATCGGCTATCTTCGGGAGCGGTCGTAAGTTTTACAAGCAAAAATGCCGAGTTGGGTCGTGAAGGGTTGCGTGAAATACGACAAAAAGCACAATAAAAAAAATTATAACATTTCATATCACCGGTAAGTTAAAAATATGTCATTAAATCAACTTCTAACATTATTTAAAACAATTTTCTTTCTTATTTGTCTCAACCTTTGGCCAAGATGACGCGAAGCCGCATAAAAGTGGGTCATAACTTTGCAGCGGCGCGCTTTATAACCGATGAAATGAAAATATTTAATAATATTACTATAAGATTAAATTATATATAAAATTATTTTTTATTGTTTGTTAAAAGCAAATTAAAATGTATTTTTATGCACAACAAATATAAATTTCGAAAAATAAAAGGTTTTGTTTTATTTCTTTTTACCTCGAAAAATATCACACCCCGATCTTACAAGGTTACGTCTAGGAGCAGACCACGCCGATTGACATCTTAGTTATAATATATGGCGTTAGTGTGTTTAGTAGGGCGACCGCGTCCGTCAAATGTTCTGACGACCGTATCTTTACTATTCAAATCAATGGCCCGAAAGGATCCATATGAACCTATTACCTACTTATATTAAGATCTTGTTAACACATAATTATGATTGCAATAAAAATTGAATTATGGAACTATTCTGATTGAATTGAAAGGGGTTCAAACTTTTTTGTATGAAGACTGGCATGTCGACCCACCGCCATTTTGATTTTTTTTTAGAAATCGTGGCACATGCTGAAAGCGGCACGTGTCTAACAAAAAACATCAGTAACATGGTACCCCAAAATGTCACATTACCGAGATATTTGAAGGTAAACATCGACATATGACTACAAAGACAATCATTAAAAGTTGACTTATTACGTGTATATAAGCATCAGATTGTATCCAAATAATCGTTCCCAGGTTGATTATGATTATTAATATTTAAATAAAGAGAGTAGGTACATTACACGCTACTAGGAGCACAAGAATACTACTACAAATAATTATTTATCCACTAAATCGCATCGCAATGAAACGCAGTCGACATGTCACTATCGTGTGACTACAAGGACAATCATTAAAAGTAGACTTATTACGTGTATATAAGCATCAGATTGTATCCAAATAATCGTTCCCAGGTTGATTATGATTATTAATGTTTATAGAAAGAGAGTAGGTACATTACACGCTACTAGGAGCACGAGAATACTACTACAAATAATTATTTATCCACTAAATCGCATCGCAATGAAACGCAGTCGACATGTCACTATCGTGTAGCGGATCATGTGACATGCTACTCAGCTTGAAAACGTTTTTCAGCAGTAGTTAAACAAAAGGAAAAAGGTATGTCATTGACGTTAACATTTATTTATAACTGTAAGTACAATATCAAACATAAGTGAATATTAATACTAAGATGTGACATTTTAAAAGATTTATAATATATCTAACACGTATCATAAATGCTACTATACTACATAATCCATAAATTCAGCAGGGGGTCGGGTAGGGGTTCTTGATGCCGAGCCTAATCCATGTACCAAAGAAAGACATATACCAAAACACGTTTTGTTCATTTTATAATACGGTGGGATGAAAGACAGCCAACACACGCGTGTGGTATTCTTTGAAATGCGTTTAATTACGATGCGATGCGATTTAGTAGGCAAATAATTAATTATAGTAGCAGTTTTGTCGTACTGCTAGACTAATAAGCTAAATACTAATAAGCGTATGGACGCGTAATGAGTCTATTTTTAATGATTTTTATTGAAGTTATATGTCGATGTTTACCTTCAAACGTTTACGTGACACTTTGGGGTACCGTGATACTGGACATTTTTTGTTTCTCTAGCCATGCATAGCAAGTTATCATGCGCCGTGATTAAAAAAAAAACAATATTTTGACGTCGATACGCCAGATAGGTTCTATCCCCTTTCATTATGAAAGCGCGAAGTGGTACTAAGTAGTATCCCTCTAGCGTACAAGCAAACAGAGCTTTTTTTAATGCGGGTTACTTTTGTAACAAAATTAGGGTTAAATGCCCTTTGTTTTTTTACGTGCCCACAACAAAAATGATACAAAAACTGTAATAAAAGTTTTTTTTATTTGCGTTTGTTTATGAAAGTAACTACTTGATTAAAATATCTTGATTTGATTCTCAAATTGCATAGCTTATAAATAAGAAACGTAGTTTTGAAATAGTCTCGAAAGTCTCGTTTTTCCCGGGAATTTCGAGACCACACGTTGTCTCGTTTTTTTTTCCCGGGACTCAGTAATGCATCGAGACTGAAAGCCCTAGTAGGTACCCTAAAGCTGGGATACAAGCAAAATGGCCGGAGATTATTGGCTGCGATTATTTAGGAGGAGATACCAAAGCGAGAAAGAAAGAAAGCCTGAAGCTACTAGCTTGGCTCGCTCTTCGGCGATTAACAAGCATACTGTGAGTTTAACATTCGACAATTTTAAGAAAGTCCTTTCTCAATACCCCTCTGACATAAAAGCGGCTGATATCTGGAATTTAGACGAAACGGGATTGTCCACTGTCCATGTTCCTCCAAAGATATTAGCACCTCTTGGCGCGAAGCAAGTTGGGTCAATGACTAGCGCTGAAAGAGGAACGAAGAATACAAAGATAGCGGATATAATGCAGGCTGTGGTCTTATTCCATCCATGCTGATATTCCCTCGTGTAAACTTTAAGGGTTTTATGATAACTGGAGCTCCGGAAGGCAGTATTGGAGGCGCCAATCCACCCGGTTGGTTAAACGAGTCCATGCTTTGATGCTTGTGAGATTCCTCCAGCATTTTATTAAATATGCAAAGCCTACCAATGAACAACCCGAATAAAACGATGTTGGTTAAGAAAAGTTAGTAATTTAATTAAATTACCTCCAAATTCTCAATGTGTCCTAGGTACACCGTAGTACTGGCCCAGGTACATAAGGTATGTTGTACCTTGGCCGTAATTACTATTTCTTGTTTTACTTGTAAAATATATGTACCTAATTAATAATTATATATTTTTGGTATTTTGGCGGTGAGTACCCAAATAATTGACCTTTCGAAATATGCAAATATGAATTGTGCTGTACATCAAATCTAAATAAAAATATATATCTAAAAACTGTCCTAGGTACCTACAACTGACGCAGGTCCTCACCGGACACGGAAGTTTCGGGAGGTACCTGTGTCTGATGGGTAAGGAAGAGACGCCTGGGTGTCACCACTGCGAGGGTCGCCCTGAGGACACAGTCGAGCACACGGTGCAGGACTGCCCAGCTTGGGCAGAGCACCGACGTGTCCTCACGGCGACAATAGGCGGAGACCTCTCGCGCCCGGCCTTGGTCGAGGCCATGCTGCGGGGCGAGAGGGAGTGGGAAGCGGTCGCCTCCTTCTGCGAAGCAGTCATGCTTCCGAAGGAGGAGGCGGGCCGCGTGAGGGAGAGGATGGCGTCCTCCCTCCAGCCCAGCCGCAGTGGTAGACGCCCACGGCGTCGGACGTCGGCCGCCGATCTCCGGCCACCGTAGGCGCGGGCATGCGGACAGCGAGTAAAGGGCAACTCGCTGTCCGACCATGGAACATGCCCGGGTCGACGGCGCGTCGTGTTCCACGCGCGCCTCAAAGAGCGTCAGCAACATGACGAGGCCCCCTCTGCAGAGGGCCGAAGCCCGCCGGGGTTGTGGGACTCATCCCGTTACCGTGGCCCCGGTATGTAAAGGGTTATTGAAGGAACACCGTGGATTTTAGTCAGTAAAAGTCTGACAGTCCCTCCCACCCTGCCCGGAGTGGGAGGACTTATTTGATAATTTTACCACGTTAAAAAAAAAAAAAAAAGGTTACTACAACAGGTTCCCCTACTGTTTTTGTATCATTTCCCCCTTATACAGGAAAGGGTCAGAAAGACGTCTTTGGAGTCAGCTAGTACCTAATATTTATTGTTTGTTAGACTGGTTCGTAAATATTTTTTAAATTCATGTTCCCCATTAGGACGACTACAAGGAAATCATAAGTTTTAATGACAATTCTAAGTAGGTACAATTTGCCTAGCAGCCCACAAACTGGTTCAAAGTAAGGACTGCGTACTTAGATACGTCGGTGTACATGGTGTACACAACCGCAGACGACGTTTTTTAATTTTGTGTGTACCCACAAAATTTAAAATAATTGGCCAAGTGCGAGTCAGACTCGCCCATGAAGGGTTTCGTAGTAACTATAATAATGTAATATAATATGTTTTATTATGTTTTATTTGACGAATAAAAAAAACCTTAAATATTTCTTAAAACTAGCTTATTTACATTTTTACAACTACGCTAAATAACTTTGTTTTTCATAGTGTTTGTATGAATTACAAAGTTATATTTGCGGTTTTAGAAAATATGCTGTATCTCAAAAACTGCTGACCCGATTTCGTTCAAACCAATTTTGGTTGAAAGGTTACATTAAGATCTATACAGGCGTATATTTTTTTTTAGATTTTTCACTCCATTATTATAGAAGTTAGAGGGGGGACACATTTTACCACTTTGGAAGCTTATATCTTTTAAATGATTGACTTTATGAAAAAGTGGTTTTAGAAACCCTTATATCATTTTTAAAGACCTGTTTATAGATACCACACACGCATAGGTTTCATGAAAAAAAATATTTTCAGTTCTAGTTCCATGTATGGGGACCCCCTTTATCTTAAATATTTTTTAAGTTTTTTCTTAAAATCGGAAAGCGGTTTACAGAATACATCTACCTACTAAGTTTCACATGTATAGTCTTAATAGTTTCGGAACATATAGTTTCGGAATATATAGTTTTAATAGTTTCGTCCGTATGTCACAGCCATTTTATGGCTGTGACATACGGACGGACGGACAGACAGACAGACAGACGGACAGACATATCGAAACTATAAGGGTTCCGTTTTTTGCCATTCGGCTACGGAACCCTAAAAAAACGTCGACTGCGGTATTTTTATAAGCAAATACCTACGCCAGGAGTAATCCGATTATGCAAGATATGTAGATAGATAGATAGATAGATATACTCTTTATTGTACACCATAACAGAATTATGTAAGGACTTATAAACTACAAAGGGTGTTACAATGGGCGGTCTTATCGCTAAAAGCGATCTTTTACAGACAACCTTTAGATGGATTTGACACAGCAGGAGAAAATAAATTCGCGGGTAGTCCATGGTGTACTATTTACTTATATACAATAAATAAGTAATAACCTACATACTCAATGCACATATACATATACATACATAAAATAACAAAGCTGAGATATATAAAAAATAGTAACATATTAAAGAGAGAGATAGAGATCTTTTACCATGTTTTTGAAAGAAGGAAGGGTTTGTGCTTGTCTTACTGACACGGGAAGAGTATTCCACAGTCGTACTGCTTGAGCTGCGAACGACTTACCAAAGAAATTGGTGGAGTGACTCGGTACCTCTAGCCTCAAGTTTTCCGATGACCTCAGAAATTTGGCATGTGTGTCATGGAGGAACTTAAAACGTTCTTTAAGATAAAAGGGGGTCTTAGGATTGAACAGAATACTGTAAAGCAGAGACAATATGTGTAAGTTCCGGCGAAGACGTATAGGAAGCCACTTGAGTTTCATACGAAATTCAGATACATGATCATATTTGCGCAAACCAAATATAAATCTTATGCAAAAATTTTGAAGTCGCTCAAGTTTATCAAGTTGTGCCTCTGTGAGATCAAGATAACTGACATCAGCGTAGTCTAGGATGGGATGTAAAAGAGACTGTGCTAGCGCAATTTTAGTGGCAGTTGGCAGAAAGTTACGCAACCGCCTTAGAGAACTGGCAGAAGCAAATAATTTGCGACTCACCTCTTGTAATTGGGGACCCCACGAAAGATATTTGTCCAACCAGACCCCAAGGTTCTTAACTTTCTCGCTTAGTGGAATAGCTGTGCCATTGAAAATAACCCGAGGAAGCTGAGACCAGTTTACCTTAGATGCTAACCTAGAGCTGCCGACTACAATGACCTGGGTCTTTAACGGGTTAACCTGCAAACCATGTGCCTCACTCCATTCGCAAACTGAAGCCAAGTCCTGGTTTATCATATTTATTGTAGCATCTAAATCAGTATAAGGCGCTTGTCTGTAAATTTGCAAGTCATCAGCATAAAGGTGGTAGGAGGATTGAAGTTTTTTGGAAATAGAATTTATGAAAATTGCGAAAAGTAAAGGAGATAACACGCCACCCTGAGGAACACCGGCTACAGTACTACACCAAGAAGAGCAGGACTCATCTATGCAAATACGTTGCCGGCGGCCATACAGGTAACTACGAAACCAGTCAATCGCTGTTGGAGATATGTTAATAGAGTGAAGTATGCTGAGCAGAATATCGAAATCGACGGTATTAAAAGCGTTACTAAAATCAAGCAAGCAGAGAACCGTCATATTTCCTTTATCCATGCCCATCCGTATGTCGTCAGTTACATTAACTAACGCGGTAGTAGTACTGTGTCCACGACGAAATCCGGATTGGAAAGGATTCAGCAGACTATTCTTGCAAAGAAAAGCACTTAGCTGATTGTGGACAAGGCGTTCAAGGACTTTAGAGAGAAAAGGTAGGATGGAAATAGGTCGATATTCTGAAAAAGAGGTAGGATTTGATTTTTTGGGTAAAGGAGTAATTTTGGCCTCTTTCCATACAGATGGAAAGACACCATTGGAAATAGAATAGTTAAGGATATAGGTCAGGATAGGAAGGATTTCATTGAGGACAGGAAGTATCATCTTCCGACTGACACAGTCGCTGCCAACCGCGTTAGATGTAATTGAAAGTATGCTCTTCTTAACATCACAATCAGAAAATTGACTAAAATTAAATGCAGAGTGATCTGGAGTTGGAAGGTTAGAAAGATAATTTATAGTAGCTGCCTTCAATGTCCCATTGCAGTAGGACGAGGATGAAAAGTGTTGATTCAATAGATCAATGTCTAGGTCTTTAGGAATCGATTCTTGGCGTGATTTTCCAACTCCCATTGATTTAAGA
Organism: Tholera decimalis; assembly: GCA_943138885.2. Classification (NCBI taxonomy): domain Eukaryota; kingdom Metazoa; phylum Arthropoda; class Insecta; order Lepidoptera; family Noctuidae; genus Tholera; species Tholera decimalis. The sequence continues at coordinate 24,539,505 of OW964565.2, forward strand.
AATTTCCAGACTTTAGCTGGATCACCGTTTTCAACAGAATCATGAATATGTCGGCGCATTGCATCCCTACACACCCTATTGCTGCGATTGCGTGCATTCACAAACATCTCTCGGTTTAATGGTGAGGGTCGGCTTCTGAATTTTGACTTACATACTACTTTCTTGTGCATGACGGCCCTCACTTCATCTGTCAACCATGGTGCTGGAAGATGCTTTAGTTTGACTGCACGAATAGGAGCATGAGTGTCGTAAAGTTTTACAAGATTATCCGTAAGCAGGTTAACTTTGTCATCGACCGATTCAACAGCGACAAGAGAGGTCCAATCAATGTTGTTTGCATCCGCCTGGAGATTATCAACATTCATACCACTAAAACTGCGTAACAGAAGAGTTTTAGGCTTGGCCTTGGGAGGGCGAATCTTGTAGGAAAGGTATATTAAATCGTGATAGGAAAACATGTCAGCCGTGCATTGGCCATGCATACTGACATGATGTGTAGAGGAGACAATTACAAGATCCAAAAGAGAGGGATTACAGTTTGGGAAGTGGTGTGTGGCACTTGAAGGAAGGACAGCCATGTTTGACGACTGAAGTATTGACTGAAATGATAAAGAACGAGAATCGTTTTTCAATAAGCAAGTATTGAAATCCCCCATAATTATTGTATGACTGTAAGAAGGAGTTAAATCTTCAAGGATCTTTTCAAAGGAGGAAAAGAAATTTACACGTGAAGAAGGACTGTAATAAACACCAAGAAGAATTTTCACATGATTTAGGTTAATTTCTAAAAAGAGATGCTCACCCGCATTCTGTGGCGGAGGTTGCGTTGACATATCGACAATTGAAAAAGGAATCTGCGGACGAAGATATATGGCAACACCACCTCCTCCACCACGCGCGCGATCATTTCTAATTAACTAGAAACCTGGTAAGGAATAGGATGTTGAAGGGAGACAAGGTTTGAGCCAAGACTCTGAAACAAGGATTGCATGGATGTTCTTACAGTCAAGGTTAGCTAACATGTCAGAGTAATGGGCCGGGATACTTTGAGCATTTATATGGACTACATTAAAATTTTTAGGTACATCAGAAAACTGAGATTCAAGCGTGTCGGCAAGGGATGGGAAACTAACAAAGCTGTCATTACTGAGAGCTGACAAAAAACTATCAGAATCGCTGTCATCATGTGATGACATTGACAAAATATATATAAATATGTATATAACTAATTACTAATTTAAATGTGTTTACTATAAAATATATAAAAATAGCTATTATTCAAATCCACCCACCAGTTGAGTGTTACAATGCATAACGGGCTTTAAACAACTAAAACAAAATGTTTATTCACTGTCCGAGCAAAACGAAAAAGTTACCTATATCAAAATAAATAATTAAAAAGTAAACTGCAAACTAAATCCGAAAACAAAAGAAAATAACAAAAAAACATCAAGGTGCTGGAACGCTGTTCACTAGTTTCTGAACGAGTACATAAATGACAATACATGTCAATGTGACATTATTGACAGAAGTGATTGTAAAAAAATAAATATTACCGACGTACTTGGCAATAGTGAATAGATTGAAGGTTATAGAAGTCAAAAGATACAATATAGAGATGAGAGGGTAATGCTAGCTACACATTAAAATAATTAAGGTACTGCCCGGACAGTGGTACTACTTCAAAAATGAACGCAATCACCTCCTCTTTGCAGCAACACGACGGGCCTTCTTCTTCGTTTCTTGCGATGGGGATGATGACGATAATGGTACTAATGCAGAGGGTGACATAACCTTTTCACCAACCCGCTCAATGTTTTTGAGGTCATCAAGCGAACCAATTCGATGCCGGGAACCGTCGGAGCCAAGAACATAAACAAGGCCTTGTTTTGTCCAACAATTGTTTATGCCGAACTTCTCACGTCCAGACATGAATAACTGATGCCGGGATCTTGTCAGAAATTCAGATATCGTAATGCCAGAGCCCTTCAACTTCGTCTTAGCGAACCAGACACTATCCCTAACATTGATGTCCCGGAGCTTGCAGAGGATGGGCCTCGGATTGCTGTCACTGGCTTGTCTCCCCATGCGATGGCATCGATTTATATCCGCAACAGTGAATTCATCGAACTTTAGTTGACCCCGCACAACTTCAGCAACCACTTGAGCTGTATCTTCTTTGGCCTTCTTACACACAGGTCCATTATGTAAATAAGAGAGCATAGGATTTACGTTACAAGTTAAATGTCGTATTTTGTGACGAGCTTGGCAGTAAAAGATTTAAAATTTCCAAAACAAAGATACTTTATAATTTGGAATTGGGCATGAATTGGGTAGATTTTCCAGTCTCTACGTTTGTGACATCTAATTGACTGAAGGAATTGTCGATGACGTGTGTCAGATTTTTGAACCAACGTTGTAGTGGCTGCCCTTTCGGCGTTGGCGAAACTAATGAACGAAATTTTGAATTATTTAAGAATAGGTTGACATCAAGAATGCCTTCAATTCCGTGAACAGGGACACCTTGTTGGCAGAAGTTAAAAAAGAAATACCCAAAATTTACAGTTTTCTCTATCAATGCTACAGGCACCCGTCTAAATTACTTTATAAGGAAAATCTTTTGGAATCAGCGGTTGGTTGCCAACAAGGTGACCCTCTTGGGCCTGTCATCTTCAGTTTGGCTATAAACCCTATCATTCGGCAACTAAATTCCAAATTTAATGTTTGGTATTTAGATGATGGTACCCTAGGAGGTGATGTAGACACCGTGTTAAAAGATTTTACTTTTTTGAAGGATAAATTTAGTTCCATAGGTTTGGAACTTAACTTCTCTAAATGTGAAATTTACCTCCCCCACACCACTGACAGACAGACGACCTTAGCAAAATTTAAAACAATAGCACCGAATATTAAAATAATTGACCAAAGTTCTCTTCACCTCTTAGGCTCTCCAATTTTTGATGAATCCTTTCCAACTTTCATTGAGCAAAAGATCCAAAATTTTAGTGATGTTTCGGAAAGACTTTTCAAAATTAGCATGCATTCGGCTTTTACACTTATTCGATACTGTTGCTTTGGACCCAAATTAACATATAGCCTTCGCTCATCTCATCTTTGGAAATACCCTCAACTTTTGGAAAAAGTTGACCAAATTATAAGAAACACACTATCTTCCATTTTAAATGTGGCCTTGGATGACCGAGCGTGGCAGCAAGCCACACTTCCCATTCGCATGGGTGGTCTCGGCGTCCGCAAAATTTCAAGTATCAGTTTACCAGCCTTTCTCTCCTCGGTCCACGGTACGGATTCTTTGACCAGGAATATTTTATCTCACTCACTGGTTAATTTTGATGTACCGTGTTTGTCCGATGCTTTGAACGCTTGGAAGATGACTTGTCCCAACACGGATTTGCCCGACAACCTGTCTTCCCAAAGACTATGGGACGCGCCGCTCTGCAGTATTTTACGGAATAACTTAATTAATACGTCTTCGAATACTGCTGAGCGAGCTCGTCTGTTGGCTGTGGGAGAATGGGAGTCGGGTCTATGGCTCCAAGCACTCCCGTCATCCACCATTGGCGCAATGATGGATGACGCTTCGTTCAGGGTCGCTACTTGTTTACGTTTAGGCGTACCTTGTGTTGCTCCACATCGGTGTCACTGCGGTACAGCTGTTGACAGCCTCGGGCACCATGGTCTGTCCTGTTACAAGAGTGCAGGGCGCATAGCTCGGCACGCCAGCATTAATGACATTATTCGTCGAGCTCTTGCCACCGCCAGTACACCTGCGATATTAGAACCAAGCGGCTTAGTACGTGACGATGGGAAGAGACCAGATGGTATGACGTTGGTGCCTTGGAAGATGGGTAGGCCTCTAGTGTGGGACGCAACTTGTGTCGACACTCTTGCACCATCTCATATTCCAAGTACGGCGAGCTGTGCTGGTGCAGCAGCCGCGACTGCTGAGGCCCTCAAACGGCGCAAATACTGTAACCTTTCTAGTAATTACAGTTTCGTGCCGTTTGGGGTCGAAACGCTTGGGTCATGGGGCCCGAGTGCGCGTCTCCTTTATAAGGAATTATCTCACCGGCTGATCGATTCCTTGCGTGACCGGAGGGCCGGCTCATTCTTTGCCCAAAGAATAAGCATTGCCATACAACGTGGCAATGCTGCCAGTCTTCTGGGTACGTTTCCGGACGACAGCGATGAGGAGGAGTACTTTGACGCCTAAGCTTGTTTCTTTTTTATTTTATTTCTTTATTTTATTTTTTTATGTACATAGTTAGGTTTAGTATATATGTATATATTTGGCGGGATTGTTACTAGTTTAATTAAATTAAATAATTTAAGAATTTCAACCTCAAAGCCAACCCAGAGCTGAAATCTATCGCGTTACTTCCCGATTTAACCTTTTGACCGCCACGTCAAAAAAGCAAAAGCGTTCCTTCGGCGCCAAGCTCCGAATTCATCCTTTAAACCTACAAAATAGTAGTGAGGCCGAAATTATATCGATAAAGCTCATGGAAAACTGACAATATTTTATAACATAGGCTTTAATTTGAATAAAGATTATTATACCATCCTTGTGTTGAGTTTTATTTCAACCCGCTTTGTCCTTTATGACATACATGTAATAATCTGTGTCACATTTACGGCCTGTATTATTATTAAAATCCATAAATAGAATCAACAATCGATAAAACCAAGTTAATACCATCACAGCACTATTGTCCATCATGACGTAATTTTTTGTCACTCTATGACGACAGTGGTGCAGCTGGCACGGATTTCTTGACATTGCTCGCTTCTGCTCTAGAGGTGCGACACCGATACATATTAATAATATCGAAATATTTATTCTTATTGTTTTGTACTTTCAACAGTGTCAAGTAATAAAATGTAAGTTTCTTTGAAAGAACAATCAATTCAATGTTTTTTTATGCCACCAAGCCCGTTCCATCATCGGACTACAAGACAAACGGCGATGCGCCATCGCTATATGGTGGACATCCCACCCATACGCAAGAAACGTTTTGGGAATACTTTCATTGTACGTACGGCTAAGGAGTGGAATTCCCTGCCGGTGTCTGTGTTTCCTGATAGCTACAACCTGGAAGTCTTTAAGTCAAGAGTGAATAGGTTACCTCTAGGCAAGCGTGCTTCATCTTCAACCACATCATCGCTTAACATCAGGTGAGATTATGGTCAAACGCAAGCCTATCAATTATAAAAAAGTGGTTCTTAACGAACCGCTATTAGGTCCATAATGCAGTGTATTAGAAACGTGTGCTTTTTACTTTACGTTACTGCACTAGTGCTATAACGCCACAGATAACTATTTACTAGTCGGAGGTCGGAGATGTGCGTTTTTTTTAACCTCATCAACAAACAACGGCTCATCGACTACATATTTTCCATCCAAGTTAATATTTTAACAATACAAATCTGTTTTTACCTCGTAAGAGTGTTGAAAAACGTCGTATGAAACGCGTGTGCAATGATCAACATAGCACACATGCATCATAATCACTAACTGATGAAATCAGTGCTGAAGTAATTGCACTGTCTTCTATGATAAACGTGTCATTGTCGACTCCTTGTATTATATTTAATAAGTCTTCACTACTCATATTATAGTCCTCCATTATTAATAATATTTAATAACAGTAAATGAACTACTCTATTTGAAAAAAAATCGCGTATGACGTCATGGGACTGTCATACATAGACGACTGTGGCGTCCCCGGAACAGACAATACAACAGTGTGATAGAGATGGGCATTTCAGTCATAACAATTAATCGATAAACTACTAGCACTCTACGTTTAAAGAGCGTTAGCGTTCAGTATTATAAAATTTTCTTGATTTCTCAATCATAAAATTTCAGTATCAAATGTTTTATGGGCGATTCTCTGTAACCTCGTAATCGGCTGTCCCGACCAATTTTTTCAAAAAGTAATAAAATTATTTAAAAAATAATCACTCCTAATGATACTTTAATCCTAAAACTGTACGGGCCCTTTGTTTTTAGAACCATAACTATTTTAAGTTTTTTTCTAGACGGGGTGGAAGCTCTAAAAATACAGTCCCCTGGTTGTCCCCATCACTCCATTTCCACCTAGAAATGAGATTTACGAAGAAGTTATTGAAACTACATACATTTGGCAGTTAATATAATAAAGAAAAATAATTAAAATATATTATTTTGGTAAAACAAGGTCTCATAACGAATTTTATTTATTTAGTAGACTCCTCTAAACTTTGTCCCCAGAATTTTCATACAGTCCCCTGCCAATAATTTAAATCTATAATAAAAGAAATCTATGATATTTACGAAAAAATTTTTGAGTGAAACCTAACGCAATTGCTGTGAAGCTGGCAACCTTGCCGAATGCGGCGTTGACACACCATTTCGTTTAGTGTCAGAGCGTCATTTGTGAGGTGAACACGCGTTTGGATCGCTACCACACACAGTCCTCTGGTAGGTCATAATATGTATGTTAATTAGTTTAATAATCTCTATATAAAGTTTATTGTTATATTATTTATGTTTCAATTGATTGGTAGATTCTTAAAAAGCTATTTTACATCAATTTTGTAAATATTGTGAAATCTAACCCAAATACACAGTCCCCTGGCAACAGTCCTCTGCTTGAAATTGCAGCAGAGAAATGTTTTACACAACAGGAGACTTTGTATTTTCCGTATTGGTTATTGATTTTATGTATTGTGAGTGTAAAATCCGCTAATTTGTTTTATTAAGACAAGGCCTCGTCGAAACTAACGCCACCAATTGATTTGAACACATTTTTTTTAAAAGTGGTTCTGAGAATACTTAAAGGAAAGTATTAACAGTTTTTTGAGACGTACTTATGTAATAATTTCTTCCTACAAGTAACAATCATTCTTAATATTGCCTTAAGTGGCCACTTTTAGCAATTACTGTTCGCAATAAAACTATGTTTTTTTTTATAATGGCAACGAAACTCTCTGAAGAAATTCCAGGTATTGAAAACTTTACATGGAACTACACCGAAAGTGGCCATGGAAAAGGTGCACCGGATGGTATCGGAGCAACGTGCAAAAGGACAGCTGATTTTGTTGTTAATTCTGGAGGCGACATCAACAATATTGATCAGTTTGTTAAAGTAATCCAAGAACAATGTCTTGGCATCACATGTATCGCAATCGACGGTAAAGACGTTCAGGCAATGGTCGATAAAATGAGGAATCGGTCGATCAGAAGAGTTTTAAAGGCACTTTAAACATTTAAAGTGCCTTTAAAACCCTTCTGATCGACCTGAACACCTGCGACCTGATGCACATGCATCAAGTCGCAGGTGTTTATTCCAGCTCCATCCTCGGCTTGCGTAAATGTAAAACACTTACACCTAGATGGACAGTAGAAGAAGTGTTTACAGAGTCCGAACCAGAAGATCTTGCATCCGCTGAACCTAAATTGACACCTACACCAAACAAGTCCTCTCTAAGATTAGATGATGATATAGCAGGAATGGGTGGCAATCGGAATTCATGTTACAATACTGGAGATTACCTTCATCTGAAATTTCCAACTAAAAATGTAGAATACCGTTATGCTGCCGTAATTAATGAGATTGATGACGATGAAAACGACTTACGTGTCACTTTCCTCAAGGTTTGTGACCATAAAGTGGAGACCTTTAGAATAGATGATAATGACATTTCAGACGTGTCATTTGATCAAGTTATCCAAAAATTGGATAATCCTGACTTGATTGTACAGGGAAAGAGAATATTTTATCAGTTTTCTACTCAAGTTGACGTTTTCAAGCGCTAATTTTTTTAAATGATAATTTTTTTTTTAGTGTGACTAATCTTTATTATGTGCCTTATTAGAATTAGAAAAATCCTTAGGATTTGATTGGAGATTTCAGTTGAAATATCATAATATATATAAGAGAAAAGACTGTTTTCTAATAATTGTAAGTATTTCAATGAATACTGAATAAAGCATTTAATTGTTGGTAGTATAATAATATGACTATGTTGATCTCAGTGAGTACAAACTGTTTCTAGCACTTAAGATTAATTTTTGATATGAATGTTTAAATAAAGTTATTATTTCTGTTCATTTTTTATAAAGAAATTTTGTTTACTATTGATGCAAATATATATGCTATGAAAATAATAAATAATTGATTAATGTAAAGTGACTTTTTTTAAAGTACGTCACGTTCAAAACAGTTCCCTGATGTCTCAAACAGTCCCCTGTCATGATTTCTTGGAAAATCGCTAATAACTTGGAAAATATGAATAAATTCAGTGGTCCTCCTTATCTAACTAAAATAATAGTTAATTTTCTTCGAAATAGAACACGGTTTTTTGGAAAATATTAAAAATAATTACCAGGACAGCATTTGTATGGGACCTGTACGAGCTTACAGAGAAATGCCCTTATTTATTTATTGGTGCAGAATTCACAGTAAATTAAATATAACGTAGGTTGCCGTCAATGTCGATATTCTTGTTTTATTGACTGGTATCTATATCACTGTGGCGCCGAGGGCACTAAGTTTTGCGAACTTTATAACTGGTTTTCTTTTTTGTCATCTTATGTTCCTATACATGAAACCTGACGAAAGCAGTTCACTTCAAATAAATAAAGAAGAGATAAGGTATATAATTAACAAGGGAAATTAACAAAAAAATGCTGTTTTATGATATTTATTTACGTTTAAAATTCTGTCACGCCGTCGCGACAGTGGCATGCTGGGCACGTTTTGGCTTGTCGTCTATACACGACTGTGGCGGTCAAAAGGTAATCTCATATTGTTTTACATTCCAGTTTTAGCTTCAACCTTTGGGCTCTTAAAGTCAAGAGTGAATAGGTAACTCCTAGTGTCATCTTCGACAACATCATCGCTCACCGTCAAGTGAGATGATGGTCAAACGAGAGTCTATCAACTATAAAAAAACCGGTCAAGTGTGTGTCGGGCCACGCGCAGTGTAGGGTTCCGTAGTTTTTATAACATCCAATTGCGTGTCGTATTCGCTGACTGATCGTTTTGTATCATGCTCTAACTAAAAGCCAAACATGACTACCTAACTAATTTGACTTCCTATACAAATCCTCACCTGATCCGACAATTTTGCACGAAAAGTTTTAATTTTTTTTAGAGATTTGTATAAAACTTGTCATAGCCGTTGTTTTGAATTTAAATACGGACACAGAGCTACACTACTCAATCTTCACAAGAAGCTAGCACGATACAACTGGCGCTTAGCGCCATCTTTCGACATTTCTGTAGAGTTGTTGGAAATTTTCGAGTCAAATACAATTGGTCGACTATTACTCGTAAACTTGTAAAGCCCACTTATGTGTGATAGTTTTCCTTTAAATTTCGTTATATATAGGTACTACTGCCGTGACATTTGAATTTCTAACTACAACCGTTTAGTTGATAGAGGGGGCGGACACTTGACTCTAACGAAAATTGGTAATTTAAAGCTTGATAAGTCACGAACCGTTTACTTAATCAAAAAACAGTCTTATCAAACCCCTAATATTTTTAAAAGACCTATCCAACGATATCCCACACTATGGGAAGAACGAAGAAAAATAAATATCATCCCACTTTACATGTATGGGAGGTACCCTAAATAATTGTTTATTCAAAATTTTATTTTACCACTTTTTGGGCGTCATTAACGTGTATACTCATGCCAAAGTACAACTTTCTAGTACCAATAGTTTTTGAGCTAAACCGCGGACAGACGGACAAACAGACGGACATGGCGAAACTATAAGGGTTCCTTGTTGACTAAGGAACCCTAAAAAGAACTTAGAAATATGGAAAAAGTAGTTACTATAATGAAAAGCCGAGTTTTGAATAGTTTGTATTTTTTGTATATTATCTAATAAAGTATTTCATTATTCTATTTTTTTTTTAAATTAAAATACAAATATTTTAGAATTATTGTGTCTATTTTTTGAAAGGGAACTCGTGATGCTTCTCTACGCCAGGAAAGAATGCGAAGTCGCAGATGCGTCCATCCTCGCCCCGGTCCAGTGCCGCTAGCTCACTCATTTCAGACGGAGTCAGCGCAAAGTCCCACAATGAGATGTTCTGAGGAGAAAACATAATTTGATTCTTTATTCAGTGTTCAGGTCACTTCTATTTGACCAATAAATAGAATCCATAGCAGATCTGCGCTTAAGTTTGCTTGCACATTTGAATACAATGTTCTTAGTTATTGTCGACAGTCGACATGCAAGGTGGTAAATTACCACCTGGTATGTCGACTGAAAATGAAAACCTTTTTACCAGTAGTAAAAAGGCGAGTCGATTTTTGTTGCAGCATCGTGAATCGGCGTTATTCAGTATTGATATTCAATAGACACCAGGACCTACATCTTTGTTGCATGGCTATACATGGCAAGTATACCGCAACGTACATTGGCGTGTCGTGGATTCGATTCCAGCGCTGCCAAAAATTTTTGTATGGCTCACAAATAATTGTCCCGGGTCTTTGAAAAAAATCTACTAACTTACGATATCAAAGAAATTCCTATAGTGCGGCAGTTTTTATTGTACAAAAATATGTTGCTGAGGTTTATTACAAAAATATGTCCAATTATCGGCTGTTTTCACCCATCTGGGGGCGCGGCAGTGCCCCCGCCAAGTCGAGCGCAAAGCAAACACTGCCGTACCATCCTTTTCTGGAACCATTTCGACGTGTTTTCAGGCCCCTATTTGGGGACCTCTGGATAGATTTAGAACGCTGAAATTATCGTTATCTAGTAAGCTACCAGCACACACTTAAACCACAAAATTTCATGTTTGTAGCTTGTTTATTTCCTAAGTTATGCAAAAGCAAAGTTGTACTATTTCGACATATATAGACTCACTGATCATCAAAATAGAACTAGTACTTCCCATAAACCTAGAGAGCTGAAATTTGGCATAGAGGTAGAGTTTAGTGGCTACATCTAGAGAAAACTATCAAAACTAGGATCATGGAAGATCTGGAGTACCTTACGACCCTGAGTAGAAACCGTAACAGACCAGCCAAACTATTGAAATTATCGACATGCTATGTTCAGAAAGTTTATTAAGCGTGGTTAGCCCTTTCTTTTGAAATTAAAAAATTGAAGGTCTGAAGTATCTGATATATATAGTCCCTAAGAGCTCAGCTGAACTATGAGAGATATGGAAATGCGCCTTGACAAAAGTTATTCAGAGTGACGAGTCCCTTCTACTGATGTGTATAAAAAATTGAAGGTCTGAAGTATCTGATGAAGAACCTTTAGAGCTCAGCTGAACTATGGGAAATATGGAAATACGCCTTGACAAAAGTTATTCAATGTGACGAGCCCCTTCTTATAAATGAATATGAAACTGGAGTCTGAATAATTAAGAAACTAATCAAGTAAAAAATAGCTTTCTACAAATAGAAGTGAAATCCCACCAAAACATCCTGTAAAAAATTTGCCAAGTCTCGCTTAAGCTTCTTGTTTCTCTATAAAAAGTAATGAAATCTCTAAGCAAAGCGAAGCCAAGTCTAAGGATCTTTACTGCGATTTCCTTATTATTATAGTTAGATTTTATGTGACTTGGCCGTTGACTTCGATGTATTAACTAGTAAAAGTGCATAGAGTATGTTCAACGGCCGGTTACATAAAATCTAACTATATTAATAAGGAAATCGCAGTAAAGATCCTTAGACTTGGCTTCGCTTTGCTTAGAGATTTCATTACTTTTTATAGAGAAACAAGCAGCATAGGCGAGACTTGGCTAATTTTTTACAGGATGTTTTGGTGGGATATAATTATATAACAATAACAAATAATAACAGGGCTACCCCCTATTGTTATTTGGTATTTCGAAGTAGTAACCCAAATAGGCCTGCCTGCCTATTTGGGTTACTACTTCGAAATTCGGATATCTGCTTACCAAATTCCACTCTGATCCGTTCAGTAGTTTTTGCGTGAAAGAGTAACAAATATCCATAAATCCCTCCTCACAAACTTTCACATTAATTTATAATGTTAGTAAGATTATGACCTGTTTGATCCGGGCTGGGTTGGTGCTTTTGGGGATGGCAGCCAGGCCCCTCTGCAGAGCATAGCGTAGCAGCACCTGCGCCGGCGAACGCCCGTGACTCTGCGCGATACGTTGCACTGTCGGCAGCTGCAGTAGATCGGGATACTCCCGCCTGTGTACACAGTCACAAAAGGTTAATCACCTTAGCCAATGAAATAGGTGTTTACTTGGTACTTAATCCCCACCCATCTATTACACAATTGGCGTGAACCCACTCCAGACACAAGCATATTAAGCTTAGTTGGAGGGGTTAACAAGATTGCTAGTAATGTGCATTCTACCTACATTGCACAACAAATAATACACCTCTCACCAAAAATCACGTCTGAAGTTTATGTTTAGTTTAAATGTTGTAAATTAATTGCGAATATTACTTACCAGGTATCAAATTAAAATAAAATTTCTTTAGCTATCTTGTTTTGTTCAACAGTAGAAACGCAAACTTCAGAGGTGTTTCAAATATTCTGATGAGAAGTGTCTTTTAAAATACAAAATGTAAAGTACATGCATGTTACAAAAATAGGGAAATGAGTTTTAAACCCGCATCGGCATCGTTCAGAATAATGCTTCGAATTCGAGTGCGTGACAGTCGCAACGCTACTTTTCAACTACAGTCGTCATCGAATCTATCTATGTATGTTGAATTAGATTTTTTTTAAATTCCTATCTGCCACTAACAATCAATTGAAACAGGATTACATAAAATAATTTATTGTAAGTTCTGTAAAAAACGGAAAGATGATTCTTGTATGCTCATAAGAAGACATTGATGAACGGTTTATGCTATGTCGACGTTAATTTTCAAGTAATAAAATATAATTTAGTAGTTAAATTAAAAGATAGACTTATTATGTGTCTCGACTTAAGAGTACATATATCGAAGGAGAAAGATACTGTAAGGCTGCGTTTCCACCAGAGATGTGCGAGGATGCGTAGCAAGGGATGTGTTTGTAAAGAACCAATAGAATCGCTTCATTTACCTCGCCTCGGTCAGCACAGCTCTGGTGGAAACGGCTCAGCGGAGCTAGATTTTTGCGCATACAAAACAAGCGAGGGATGTGTGCCTCGCACCACACATTAAAGCGCATTTTCACAGCTCCGCTACACATCCTCCTAGGCACATTTTCATCGCACAGCTTTGCTGGAAACACCCACACATTTTCACAGCACAGCTAGACATCCTCGCACGACACTGTTCCATCGCACATCTCTGGTGGAAACGCAGCCTAATAGTATAATCACAATCTCACCCGCAAAATTGGTGGTTGATGGAAAAAGGGTTAAACTTCAGGAAAATATCTAGTCTTGCATATTATATCAATCTTGCTGCATACTGATTGCAAGATTGATCATCCAGTCTTTGGCGGAATTAACACTAGATATTTCCCTGAAGGTTGGTTTAGTATGGATTTCCGTAAAGTAACGCCGGCTTCCATTCTGTATGGAAAAAGGGTTGTTAGAGTGGTTACCCAGTTTTAGCTGCTAAAGCATCAGCAAGTGCTTTAGAGCCGAGCGGCGAGTAGGCGACGAGGGGCACGCGGAGGCGCTCCGCGGCGGCTAGGAGCGCGGGCTGTTGGCACAGCGCGTGCAGCTCCACCTGCAGGCACGCCGGCCGCGCCACGTCACACACGCGCGCCAGTTGCGCTGCGTTCAAGTTCGACACCCCCACGTGCCGCACACGACCACTCTCCTTCAACTTCAACAATGCCTGCAAACACAACCGTCAATCGTCAAATGAACATTTACGTTCGCCTTCGTTACATGGTGGATGGTGGACATTCCACCCATAAGCACAAAACGTTTTGGGAATACTTTCATTGTGCGTACAGCTAAGTAGTGGAATTCCCTGCCGGAGTCTGTTTCCTGATAGCTATAACCTGAGGTTCTTTAAGTCAAGAGTGAATAGGTTACTTCTAGGTAAGCGTGCTTTATCTTCGGCCACATCATCACTTAACATCAGGTGATATTGTGGTCGAACTCGAGCCTATTATCAATAAAAGAAACATTACTGTCTCACCGCTAATCATACGGGGGTTCAGATTTTTTCAGAATAACTTCTCCCGGCCCCCATATTTTAGTTCTTGACCTGACGATATGACAATTCCGTGAAGGCTCATCCCTTATTACGACAGGTTTTTCAAAGTTGGTGCGATTGTTGTTACGTGTGGTGGATGAGGTGCAGACAGTTGATGTATTGCTGAATTTCTTCGGTACTTGGAGTACCACTACGTTGTTCTTTTTGTTTCTTACCGAATATTTATCTTTTATTTTTCTAGCTAAAGTTAACTTCATAACTTGGACATTAGAAGGTTTTATACTATCGCAATAATGTTGGCGCTGTCTGGTACTATAATCACTATCACTTATAGACATATGAGGGTCGGATATGGTCAGTATTTGAGAATAAATTTCGAAACTGTGCGATGATTGTAAGCTGTATTGGCAACCGAAGTCATATGTGTCAGTGTTGAAAGGACTGAGGACGTGCACGTCTGCCGGCGCCACCGTCATCCAGAGCTTGGTGCAAGCTGGTTGCTTTGATTCTTTTGGTATCAAAATTTTAGCAGTATTTCTTTTTCGTCCCAAACAGCAAAAGTATGATAGTAGTTTACTTATTGAATTATCTCTTGTTCGTTTAGGAGTAGTCTTTAAAGGAGCTACATAGCACTGACCAAAAGTACGTCTACTAATATTTTCAGTCGGCATTAACACTTTGTTGTTTTTACGGTGCTTATTTAATGGATCCTCTTCTCTTCTTAAGTAAATAAATTGCAAGGATGGCTTGGATATTCCTTGCTTTTTTATAAAGGCTTCAGTACGAATGACGTCGCTAGAGTCCATCGTGATGCTGTTTAGTAAGTTTAAATTTAAACTGTGCAATAGTTTGAGTGCAATAGTTTAGCTGAGTTTCGGCTCCAAATATTCCATTCCTTGATGAATTTCTATTTACTCTACTTTTTTTGAGAGTAACATTCCGGCTTCGCGTAACCCGTATACTCGGCGCATTCGGGCTTCGCTGAACTCTCGGTACTTGCACATTTGGCCCCCGCTGCGCACTCGTCCTCCGTTGCATACTCAAACGCTTCCGCGGCACACTTATTACCCTGGGTGAGCTATTTGGCCCCCGCTTTACCGGATGCACTGACGGTCGCGCTGATGTTTTTCGGACGGGCGAACTGCTAATAACGGGTTTTAGACATTGACTTCGACAAATAATATCTTTAGGCGTTTTACTTTTCCGTACTTTATCGTTAGTATTTAATTTAGAATCATTTGATTTTTGTTTTGCTTTCCTCCTAAATGATTTTATTTTGTCACATAATCCGCAACACTTCAGACAAGATTTGAAAAACTGTGTGATTCTGTCCGTTAACTTTGGTTTCTTGGTTCCCTCCACTTTTAGCTTCCTTTTTAACTTCTTAGGTACCTTGTTCATTATATATAATACTCATTAAGGTACTCATTAGGTACTCATTAGGTAGGTATAGTTATTGAAACCATTTTAAATGTTCGTTTCGTTAAACCATAGCTGCCAGGAGATTTGATAAAATAATTCAGCAATACAGTGATGATTTAAAAAACGCACACTATTTTGTGCGTACAGAGGTCACGGACTGTGTTTGACATTGTAAACTCTACTTGTCATCGAGCCATTTTTAGTTCTTTTTTCTTCTATATTGTGCATGAATGTAATGAAGCCTTTTTTCTGTCAAATATTCTAAGTTTCTTTTTTTATTATTTTATGGTGCTTACAATATCAGTTATGTTTTTGTAAGCATTGTGAATCACACTTCCTAGTATTTTTGCATAAACTTTCGGTTTCCTTTTCGGTTTTAAACTTCTGTGCAAATGTATAATGCTCATGAGTGATGCGTCAAAGTTTACGGAGTGAAGGGCATTGTTGGAGCTGGCCTTCAAGTCAATGCTTTCATAAGATCCTGCTGCACTTTGACTGTGAAACGGTGCCCCAGTATCGCTTCCCCCAGTACAGCACGGGCATACCAACCTTGGGAAGGTGTTTTTGTACCATACCATAGCTTTGGTTTTCAGCGATTGCCTTTGCTTGAGAAACGAAGCAACGGAAGTACCTACGTTGTCTGTAGGTGTAATATGCGACGCATGGCCATTATCACCGACTTGAATATCTTTGAACTGGTCAGAATCTAAGATTCTGGCGGATGATTGTTCATGTGACCCTTGTAAATCATTTTTTACCTTGCATTGTCTTTCCACGACGGGCAAGCGATTCACTTGTGACCAATAACACTGGGCCTCTCGATTGGCAGGATATTGCGGTAGCTCTCTGATAGCTCTTTCCTGTGATTCGAGTGTAGATATAATTTTCTTTTTAGTCTTGAATAAATGTAGAGGTGGCAATACATAGCTGCACTCTTTGTAAATTACATTACTGCGATAGACTGAACTTCCGTTACGTTCGATTATATTTTTATTTTGTCCTTTTTTGGTAGGGCTTGTTATATGATTGTCCCTGTGTGAAAAACCCATGTTTAAAGTCTGATGTATATTCACAAGATAAAGCACAACACATTTAATTTAATCTTGTTTATATGTGTATGAAATTTCTATTGAGTTTGAGGCTGTTTCTATAAGGTAAAAGCCATGATGCTTTGACTGCTGTCAATGTAAAATGTCAGTACACGTAGTGTTATATATGCTCTTTGGGCACAAAGAGTATGTAATACACTATGTTATATTTGGGCAGTTCAATAAATAGTTTACCTTCCATAGTTCAATTAGGTTAGTTGAGAGGTCGACCTTCATGCTGCCATCTGCGTTCTTCGGATGGAGATCTCCAGGGACGTGCTCAAACGCGAAGGGTGTGTGCATCAGGTAAAGGTCCACGTATTCAAGATTGAGATCACGAAGTGATGCATCAAAGTACTCCTGAACTAACTCTGGCCGGTTTCCTGAAATATGGATATGTGTTATCTTACCATTTATTTTACACAAGCAGTCGCGCGGGGCTTCGCTTTGGTGGATTTTGCCACGATAAAAACATAACCTCCTCCTTTTGCAGTCGGATAAAAAGTATAACCTTCCTCAAGCTTCAAGCTACTTCCAAACCAAATTTTATCCAAATCCACCTAATATTTCGAAGATTAGCGTGTTCAAACAAACAAACTTTTCCGTTTTATAACATTAGTATAGATTAAATGTTTCCTAAAGTTATTTAATATAGGACACTAGATAGACACCGCTGCAGAATACGGGAAATATGGCGGGTCAAATACGCTAGTATAATACCTGTCTAGCTTCTTACCTATCCTGAGATCCGTGGTGAAAATAAGAAAGCCGTTTGGTCATAATAATACTTTTCCACAGGGCGTTAACGCGGCGTCTTGGTGCAGACTAAAGTAGATACCTATACCTGTTATGGTGGAACACTAAAATCAATTTACCATAATAATTCATAAAAAAAACAACACCGTAAGAGTGGAAAATCTACTACTTAGTAGGTAATAACTGTAAGTAATAGAACACTAATATGAGTGATGTTACTGACCTCCGGGAGGCAGTTTGGTGACCACGAAAACCTGCTTCCTCCGCGCGGGGTCGCCACCGATCCAGCGGTTGAGAGCGCGGCCCAGCGCGGCCTCGTTCTCGTATGCCCGTGCCGTGTCGAAGTGCCGATAGCCTGCCTCCAAAGCTGCTTCCACTGCCATCTCCAAAACATCATCTGCAGCCTACATTATCAATTTTAAGTTTACATTAAGTTCTCTAAACTTCCATAAAAGTACTTCGTGTAGATATGCGTTACTTTTCGATATTTGCATTATTAAGGCATTTCATTTGTTTTGGTGCTATACAGGTTATGGAGCCAAAATCTAGAAGAAGCCAGCCTCAGTTTGAAATGCCTTTCAAACTCTGTCTGGCTGGCTATTTAGGTAGACCAGGCCACAGCAGAAAGCCCAATCTACGCGAATAAGTATAGGTAGCTCTGACATAAGTAATACTGCAGGCATAGAGTTTGAAAAATATTAAAAATATATTTTTTTTGAGCTATTTGTCTGTCTTGGTCTGTCTATTCCTTTAACAAAGCACAAAACAACAGTTTCCTAGCAACTTCAATTAAGGCTGCAGAGAGTGACGTGTAAAGGTTGTCAAAGTTTGCTTAAAGCCTTTCAATTTAATTTGAAACAACTTATTGGTTTATTTTTGGTTTAAATTGTCCGTTAATTATTAACAATGCGTAAAATAACCATAGAACCAAATGGTTAAATAAAATATTTTCAAGATAATGAAAACCCTGATCAATATTGTTGATGATTGAGCGATGACTTCGCAGCCATCAGAACTATGTCATGATATCAGTGAACATGTAGGTGTTCAGGAAAAGTGGTCTGTGGGTGCAAACTCTTGTCGCGCCACCACGTCAAGAGGACTGTCGCACTCAAGTGGGGACTTCGACGGCAAAGAGTCCATTTCCTTCTGCAGCACCAAGACATGCTCTTGTCAATCAAGTAATAACTATTCGCAGGGCTACAACGAAGTACCTTGTAGGATACGCTCATCGTCACAAATACGTACAAACAAGTGGAACATTTTCAAAAGAACTTTAAAGTTTTTTCGTAAAAAGAAATGCAAAAAAAAACGAAATGATGATGGTAATAACAAGGAAAATTTGGAACCGGAATAAGAGAAATATGCAATAAAAAAATGAAATGCAAAGAAGCTGAAACTTTAAATATAACATACTTATAACTAAATGTGCAGTTAGTGAATCTACGAAGAGTTTTGTGTTGGTTTATTAAGCGGTGTATCATGAAAATAACTACCTACTAATTCACACTCATGTATATCTAGCAGTAGTAACTTACAGCTTCATAATATTGTCTAAATATGAATAAATAATAATACTTTTAAATATTTCTCTTTTCCAAATAAATAAATAATAAATTACACTTACTTGCCAAGTGCCGAATCCAATACGTGGCATGCGGTCACCGCCTTCTAGTTCAAAGTATTCAGGAATTGACATATTCGTAACTTTATTTTAACACAATATTCAAATTATGTTAGCTTGTTTGTTTATTTCTGTGTGTTAATTCAGCAGAGCATTGAATCACAATGCGAGTGAGCGGCGGTTGTGACGGTGGGCTTGCAAGCAGCCTTGATTACCACACTGCAATTGAGCAGCGGTCGCGGTACCGGTTTACCACAGACTAGGCATACGTCCGATGAACAGTTAAATCTGCCTTACTTACAGTCTCATTCTGTATGCATGTGAGCCTCCTCTGTGAAGCAGACTATGTTACCTATTGTTATTTTCGTAATGACTCACTTAATCAACTCTTTCACACGGCCGTCTTGACCTAACTAAGTTTTATCTACAAGAAAATTGATTGTTAAATATCTATAAAAACATTGGTATAACGGGACTAAACTGTTATGCCAATTAACTTAATAAGGCAAAACAAGTTTTAGACTTGGCACGTATTGCTAAGTTTTCTATGTGATTCACCAACAATGTGTTCGAAAACAATCAATTTAAATTTAATGTTGCAGAAAGTCAGGAACAACAATGCTTCTTTTTGTCCCGTAACCGAAATCAACACAGATCAGGGTGTAGGTAGCATCTGCGCCCAATAACATCCTTATCCTGCGGCAGATCTTTAACAAATCCCACTGTAATGTTTCCAAGTGGTTAGGTAATTGTGTGATTATACGATTCTGTTTTCTGCAACAAGAATGATTATTCAATGTTTGACAATAATATAATGTGGTACTTGAGTTGCGTCTACTGGGCGGTTGTCAACGCACTTTATCACAATGTAAATCGCTATTAGCAAACAGTGATTGCTCCACTGTTCGCTTGTTTGTATAATGCATGTCGAGTATTGTTACAATTTAGTATGAATAATCGATATCTACTAGATACTGAAAAACTGAAAACTTCCTAGTTCTAATCGAACTTTAAAATCGCTATAAAAAGATCTTAAAGGCAAGCCCTTCTATGTTTTTAACAACCGATGTCCCAATCTTTGTCTTAAATTAAAAGGTATGTACTTACAAATAGGTACCTAAGTATATATATCTTACCTTACCTGTGTGCCAGATACATCCAGATCCATTAGTTATTTATGAAATCTGTGTTTTGTCTTGGTAGAGTCTATTATCGGCCTCTACATACCTTACTATTTTAGGTATTTATAGTACCTACCTATGTATGAAACATCATCCGTTCTTGAAATGTGATCTGCGTAAATGAGCCTCTTAATAATTACAAAAATTAAGAATCAGTTAGTCGAAACTTGTCGCATAGGGCATTGACCCTAAATTTTTACTTTTTATTAATTAACGTAGATACATCATAAAGTGTTTTTTAAGTATGTTTTAAAGACTAGTGGCAGTTTCAGGTTTTGCGGCCTACGCAAATGTCTCATTTGCTTATTTTTTCTCGAGTCATTGAAGTCGTATTAGTCCTTAAGTGAGCTACTGACAAATTCTGACACTGTCTCGACAGGACCATTAAATTCTGTGTAGTGATTTTCTCAAAAGATCACTTCAAGCATATCTACCCATGGTACTCCTGTGATTTGACCAGTACGGATTGTTTGAACTTTATATATTATTGCTTAACATTTGTCAAAGAAGGCATACTAAATCTGTTGGTTAAATATCCTAATCCATGGGCGTTGCGGACGGCGAGCACAGGTAGCTCACTGCCTGGTAAGGCCCAGACCCGGCTCGACGGTAGCGTTTCGTGTTCCACGCGCGCCTCAACGAGCCGTCAGCTCTAGTGACGGGGCCCGATATAGCCAGTGCCTGCCAAGGTTGCAGGAATATTGTAACGAGATACCGCGACCCCGGATCGCAACGGCAAATGAAGGTGGATTAAAAAAAAGTCCTACCGATAAATACCTTTAATGGCAATACAGGACGAGAGTTTTAAAAACTTCATTACTGGAAGACGGACAGCAAACAATGCATTATATTTATAACATTAATACATTTTTAATAAGCTATTATACTTAAAGGTATCATATAACAAGTCGATTAATCTCCAACAAAGGCAATATAATAGAAATACAAATTAATTTTCCCACAAACCCTTAAAGTAATATCATCCTTTTGTGTGCAAACAGTATCTCTTTACAATTCAATTTGCGAACCGTATGAATGAACTGTCACAACACTCGTGAGCGCATTGGTGCGTACAACCCGTAGGGCCCTGAGATTGTGGTCACTGATAACATCCCATTCATCCCCTAAATGAAAGGCGTGGCTAATCCAAAACCCTCCTCCTATTGTTCCTTGAAATATTTTAAGGGTAGCAGATATACGAATACATTTAGTTGCATTGGGTAGCCGTTGGTCATGGATACCTCCCCGGTACAGTCAAGTGCAAAGTGTGGCTCTGATTTCAGTATAGAGCGGATTTTGAGTAGTGACAGCAGAAGAAGCGATCGTGTAGAGGTTCCAGATTGGATGTACTGCACTCGGTACAGACCTCCCCGGTTACCACGTAAGCATTTGATTAGAATGGATAGCGACACTAAAGCTGAACTTAAAGACAGCAGTTTTGAAAATAATACTTGATCTTAATTAATTAATCCAGATTATTTTAATCGCAATGTAGCAATTGATAGGAAGTGATTGGTAGTCTTTATCCTTCGATTGGTGATTTCCTGTACCTGGTTGAGAAAAAAATATAACAATAGCTGTGTAAATTTATCTTTTCTTTAATTTCCGCGTTTTGAAATGACGCTATGCATGATTTTTTCACCCGCTCTGGGTGCAGTGAGGGGTTTCAGACTTCCAAAGATTAACCCATTTCCTTCATATACCCTTGAGTTTTCGGTAGGTGCGTGGTATCTCCTTAGAACATTCCGGCAAAACCGCCAGGAAAAGACCGTATCGGGCCGCGTCATTTCTTTGAGGTGCTCGTGGATCCCGATGCGCCGTCGTCTCTGGGTGCTATGCATCTTGTGTCTGAGATAAGCGATAAGTAGCTGATTTAACTTGCAATTAATTGATGATGTAAGTGTAGGGGTGTTGTTGTATAAAACCTAAAGCATATCCAGGTCCAATTACAGCTTCAGAGCTGTTTTGCGGCTTTCGCGTTTTTGTAGCGCTTCAGGTAGTATTGCTGATGCGCAAACAGATTGTTTTGCAGCTCTCTGTCAAAAAGACGACATATTTTCTTAGTCCGTTACGAGGAAGTACGCACAGAGCGTCCAACTTGACTGTCCTATAGGTTACGAGTATACACTGGTACAGCGGACTAAGTCACTGCTAACTATACCCAGTTAATTAATTGTTGGTATAGATTGAATTGAAAAAGACAGGTTATAATCAATCAGTTTTCGCGGTAGGTGCAGTGAGCAGTAGCGGTGGTCGCGCTCGCCGGTCTGGCCGGCACGCTCGGGTGCCGTTCACAGCGGCGCAGGCGTCGGCGCTGGAGGCCGCGTATGCGCGTGCGCCGTACCTCGCACCGCCAGCCTTGCGGGCGCTCGCTGCAGCCTTGCAACTACGTGACGACAGAGTAAGTGGCCTATCTCGGTGATCGATTGGATACAGACTTTTGAAGTTGTGGCTTCCGGGGTACACTGGGTCTGTTTCAAAGGAAATTAAATCAGCATAGGCATTCTTTAACGTTCTCCCTGCTTGTTTGGTGAATGGAAGAAAGCAAAGAAAATTTTTATTAGGTATTAACACGACTTATAATGTTGTGTGACTCTCGGCTGCGCCAAATATGCCCAGTTTAGCAAAAAGGACGAGTGCCCGACGCTGGTTTTCAACTGGACCATTAGGTTCATTTGAAATGTTGAAATGAAGTGGATGTCGCAAGTCTTCGGATTTTTCGATTCTAGAACATGCCTTTTTCCACACGATGTTTTCCTTAACCTTTTTAAGCAGTCGCGATGTTGTACACAAAGTAATGTGCTTGGGTTTGGTCCTACGACCAACAAGGGACAATAGGGTAGTTTCCTGTGTTATAAAATTATTATTTTCTTGGCTCCGTTAGTCAGATTTTCAAAAACTATTGATCACGTAATTTTTGCCTTTTCAAAAAAATAAAAATATACAAAGAGCTTTAAAGTTCAGGAGTGGAGGCTGCTGACGTCACAGAGTGCTACAAAGTATACACAAGCGTGGCTTCATGCGAAATTTCAACTCATTTCTGAAACATTTCAAAATACGTGTCCAATATTTTTTGTTAGCCTAAGAGAAAAAATATTTTTTTAAGAAACTATCCTATTACCGTAAAATGCTGTAACTTTGCCCGGATTTTGACGTTTTTTGTTCGTATCTCTGAACCTGTTTATTATTGCGGCTTTTACAGACTTTCAGATGGAAAACAGAACTTATGCCTTGCCAGGTAAAACCCAAATCTATTTAAATCACGCCGTTTTTCAGAATTACAAACACTCAAAGTCGTAGGCAAAGTTGTAGGCAAAAGACACAACTTTGCCTAGAAGGATATCTCAATAAATATATTGTTGATCTTTTTAGTAATTTTTTTCCGTGTACAAGAGACACGTGCTTGTCCCCGGCAGTTATATTATTGCCATGACGGTAATAAATATTTTTTTACTGCTGATAGGCAATGTTGTAGCAGGTACCACAAACTTTTCATACAAAAATGTCGTTGAAACAAGGGTTGTCCAAAAAAATACGGATTATTTTCTTAAACTTTTATTCACTTTTTTCAAAAATAAAACCAAATTCCACTTATGAGTAAAAATCACAAATATAATGCTTTTTTAGCAATACTGACTCGTAATTACTAATAAAAAAAATTAAAAAAGTGGCTTTTCCAGAGAATATTTGAGTTTATACAAGAGTCAGTGTCTTCACCCTATTGAATCTTTACTATATTTAGTTAATAAAACACTAAATTATACGGGCACCATTTTAATCAGCAGAGCAACAGCGACAGAGACAACATAGAATCATTACAGTTTTTGGAAGAGTAGAGTAACCATAGATAACAAGACGCTTAATAGAAACGCCACAGATAAACAATCCTCAATACAGCCCCTCAATTTACAGAATTTATAATAACATATCTAATTGTATTATTAACATTCTTAAATTGCACTATTAATAACTAAGAACTTAACTGATAACGCTATTACAATTCTATGTCAATGTTCACTCTATACATTAATAATTCAATTTTTTTTTTTTTTTCTCCTAAATATTTTTTTAACAATTATTTTGCTCCAATACAATAATTCTTTTAAACTAAACAATATTCCAAAAATAATAAAGACAGCATAGTAACAGTACTTAAATCAAATTCAGCTTAATAGAAAAATAGTTATGTTTTTGAATAGGTAACGATTTGGTAAATATATCTGAAATGTTTTCATTTGTTGTTATATATGAAATAGACACAACTTTCTTGTAAATTAAATCTTTTATATAATGATATTTTATTTCAATATGTTTAGATGCTTTAGTATTAATTTGGTTCTGAATCAATTTAATAGTGCTCTGATTATCAATTAACAAGTAAGCTGAAACACTTTCATCACCTAAGAAATCAGAGAGTAAGCCTTTAATGTGTATAAGTTCACTTACTGTATGTGCTCCTGCTACATACTCAGCCTCAGCTGTTGACAGGGCGGTACAAGTCTGCTTCCTAGAGAACCATGATATTATATTGTTACCTTGATATATAACACAACCACTTGTACTTTTTCGGTCGGTTTTATCAGCTGCCCAGTCTGCATCTGAGTATGCTGTAAGTTTCATGTAATTACCTGTCTTTGTATATAACAGCCCCTGTCTGGTTGTCCCTTTGAGGTAACGTAGTACTCTCTTACCTGCCAACCATAATTCCTGAGTAGGCTTATCTAAAAATCTGCTCAAATAGGCTACAGCATAAGTGATGTCTGGTCTGCTATTCATTGCAATGTACAATAAAGAACCTATTAACTCCTTGAATGGTACTTCAATCACTTCAGATTCTGTGTTTGCATTGAAGTTGACTTCCATTGGAGTTTTACATGCTTTGCAATCTTGCATTTGGAATTTCTCTAAAAGTCTTTTAATCATTTCACTTTGTCTTATTTCCAGTGTGTCCTTTTTCCTTGTAATTTCTAGTCCTAAATATTGATGTACTTCTCCCAAGTTCTTCACTTTAAATTCCTTTTCTAAAGCTTTTATCATCTCAGCGTCATCTCCAAAATGTAGAATATCATCAACATAAAGTAGTATCCATGTATTTCCTTTTCCATATCGATGCCTCCCACGTAAGTTGTTGTAAACCACAAATAGCAATTTTACACAAGAGTGTTTCAAAGATACTATTAGCAATAAAAACTGCATTTTTCAATTAATCTTTATATAATTCAATATGTGAATATAGTCAGTAATACTGAATTGTATAAAGATTAATAGAAAAATGCAGTTTGTATTGCTAATAGTATCTTTGAAACACTCTCCTGTAAAATTGCTATTTGTGGATTACAACAACGTACGTGGGAGGCATCGATATAAACATGAATCATGCTTTGATTGTATGTATCCCTTCTTAGTTATGAAGTCATGAAATCTTTGATTCCAGCATTTGGGTGCTTCTTTTAATCCATATAGGGCCTTTTTTAATTTTAATACCTTTCCTTCACTTATTTTCATTCCTTTAGGACATTTTATATATATTTCCTTATTCAAATTACCATTTAAAAATGCTGTTGGCACATCCAATTGTTTAAGTGTTAAGTCACGTTGGACTGCTAAGCTCATCATCAATCTTATTGTTGATAGTTTTGCTACTGGAGCATAATGATTATCATTACTATGTAGTTGAAAACCTTTAGCTACCAGCCTTGCTTTCTTAGTACCATCTTGCTTTGTTCTGAATATCCACTTTGTATCTATCGCTTTACTTCCTCTAGGTAATGTAGCTTCTTCCCATGTTTGTAATTTTATCTGTGAGCTTAATTCTTTCTGTATCGCATTTTTCCAATCTTTATTCTGAACTGCTTCTTCATATTCTTGAGGATCTCCTGACAATAGACAATATGCTGTATACAACTCATAGTCCTCTTCAATATTCTTTGGCTTGTGCACATTTCTTCCTGACCTTGTTGTATAGTATTTTACTTCTTTTGTATTCTCTCCATTTTCACTTTCTTGATCTATTTGTTCAGATTGCTCATTCTCTTCTTCATTGTCCTGTATTTCTTCCCTTTCTCTTCCTTTTATTTGATCTTTTTGTATACTTTCTTCATTCTGATTATGTTTTTTCCTTTTTAGGTTATCTTCTTGGTCCTTCTTCATATCTTCTTCTTGCTTTAACTCGTCTTCCAGTTGTCCTTTCCATTCTCCATTAACTTTGTTCTTCATCTCTTCTTTGTATTTTATTTGAGTCTCATCAAATCTCACATCTCTAGATATTATTACCTCATTTGTTTCAGAATCCCATAACCGATATCCATTTAAGCTATATCCTACTAATCTCATCTCCTTTGCTCTTTCTAGTAGTTTGTCCTGTTTTGGTAATATATGTACCCAAGCTTTTGATCCAAATACCTTTAGTTTTGTCAAGTCTTTGTTTCCAATCATCTTTTCAGCTGGTGTTAGAAAATTGATAGCAGCAGATGGACATCTGTTAATTTGATAGACAGCACATCTTACTGCTTCACCCCATAGCATTTTTGGTAATTCTGTTTCAATCAATAGTGTTCTCGCTCTGTTGTAGATGTTGCGATTCATTCGTTCTGCAACCCCATTAGATTGTGGACTATATGGTGTAGTGAACTGCTGAATAATTCCTTTGTCTCTGCAAAACTTATAAAGCTTTTCATTTTTGAACTCACCACCATTATCGCTCCTTATTTTCTTAACTTTATTTCCTGTTTGTCGTTCCATTCTATTGACATAATCTATAAGTCTATCAGTTGCTTCGCTTTTCCTTTTCAGTAAATAAACCTCACAAAAATGTGTGTAATCGTCTATGATTGTATGATAATATATCTCACCTTTAGATGTAGGAGTGCTCACCGGTCCAGATATGTCAGTATGTATCAACTCCGCAATATATTGGGAACGTGGTTTTGGAGTGTGATAAAATGGTAATCTAGTGGACTTACCTTTCATACATGGCTCGCATGGTTTGTCACTGTATGGAAGATTCATCATTTTTAGCTGTTTCCTGTTGGCATGACCTAGTCTCTGATGCCATATATCCTTTGTAATTAAACATTTTTCATCAATTAATTCTGTGTCTATAACATATAATCTACTTTTATTTTGCCCTATGACCTTACATTTTGAATTACAAATAGATACACTGTTATTACAAAATTCTACTTTAAACCCTTTCTCTAGTAATTTTCTGACTGATAATAAGTTATGTGACAATCCAGAAACAATTAGTCCTTCTAGTTCCATTACAATATTTTTATGTTTCAATTTTAAATTTCCTCTTTTATTACTTTTTAAATATTGACCATTTGCCACAAAGATTTTAACTTCCTTTTCTAAATCAGTTATATTAGTCATATATGGTAAGTATTGAGACATTATTAAATGTTCGGTAGCTCCTGAGTCAACAATTAATTGAACACAATCATCTATTTTATTATTCAAGTCACTTACATTGAACGCTGTAAACACCATTACCTTGTCTTCATCTTCAGTCTGCGCTATTCTCACAGTCTGTGATGGCATTCCATTTGACCTTGAGTTGAAGCCTCGACCTCTGCTCCTCATGCCTCTTGAGTAGCCTCGTCCTCTTGTGTTTGAATGTTCTGGTTTCTTACATTGGTAGGCTTTGTGGCCATTTTTACCACATTTAAAGCAGGTTAAAAAACTGTGGGCATCTTCTGATACTGCCGGGTTACTCTGAGTTTTCAACTCCGCATCCAACAATTTACTTTTGACATATTCCGTCGTGAGTTCCATATTGGTTGTTTCCAGAGCAGCAATCGTCGTATTATAGGTTTCAGGCATGGTCAACAATAGATGACAAACCTTATCTTGCTCTCCTATTGTACCTCCAGTTTCTTCTAATTGTCTGATCAATGTGTCAAAGTTGTTGAAGTGGTCACACAATTCCATCTTGCCATCACATTTTAAGGTAAGTAATTTCTTTCTTATGTATAATGCAGATAGTGTACTCTTCCTCTCAAATACCTTCTTTAAGTTTTCTATCATTTCCCTTGCACTTTTTGCATCTCTCACGTATTCCAAGTACTTGTCGCATAGGCTGTATACTATTAGGCTTCTCGCTTTCGCATCTCTTTTTCTGAAATCTTCACTATTTAAGATCTCCGACTTTATATTCTCTTCTATAGTGTCTTTGCACTCTTTCTCTTCCAGAATGCATTTCATTCTAAATATCCATGTGCTAAAATTCGTGCCTGTGAATTGCGGCAGCATTTTTCTCTCATCCGCCATATTTTTTTTTTCTCATACAGATTTCTCAACTTTTCTATTACTTTATGTATACATAGTATACTTTCGTAGTAATAATCATCGGCGGCACTTAGCGAACTTTTCGCACTCAGCGCAGTGGAAGCGTATTGAATCTTTACTATATTTAGTTAATAAAACACTAAATTATACGGGCACCATTTTAATCAGCAGAGCAACAGTGACAGAGACAACATAGAATCATTACAGTTTTTGGAAGAGTAGAGTAACCATAGATAACAAGACGCTTAATAGAAACGCCACAGATAAACAATCCTCAATACACCCGACTTCGGAACATTAACAATTTATGCAATAAAATATCGTGAAACGAAGGGAATTTAGTGCATGCAAGCGCTTATGTGTCGATTTGACCGGGTTCGAAGCTGTGTAAATTTCATGCTAATACAACATTTACATAGTAAAAATATATCATTATTAAAATCCGACTAGTGACATCCCTAGACCCAGGCAAAGTTGTGTCACTCAAGTTTTCAAAACAGTGCACAACATTGCCTGCTAAGTTATTTTAATGAAATCGTGTCCTTTTAACAAAAATATCGAGTAATACGGAAAGTAGATAGTATTTTCTTACCCTGGAATATTATAGCTGCACGAAAACACCTTTTCTTTAGCTAAAACTTCAAAAGTTACAAGACACTAAAAATTTTCACTCAGTCGCACCGGTGTTTGTCGTACAACTAACGGAATAACAATGAAGTTACCATTACAAAAAATGAAAAATATGTTGCCCTAATAATGTAAAATCACTACCAAATGGTAGAAAATAAGAAAAAACGAAGCAAACGCGAAATATCGTTAATTAAACGAAATAGGCAAATTTGGGCTTAGTTGGCAAAGTTGCAGCGTTTTACGGTACCTACTGGGTCACCACGGCACTAATTATTCACTTACATACTATCAGTACCTATAGTAACAGTCAAATGGCATCACTCAACCTATTCAGCGAACCCTCAATATATTCCAGAGAATTGCGTAGGTCGTCTGTCGGCAGTCCAAAAAATGCTGCCCTGATGCACACTGTATATCCATTATTATTATTATTTGTAGGTAAATAGGCTTAGATTTGCTCATTAAGCTAGGTTAAAAATCTAAGTATGCAATCAGTAAAATAGTATCGAAAGATTATTACGTGGGTAAATACTTACCTACTTAATTACATACATAGGTACTTATTTAATACTAGTACTCACGCAGGGCTTCGCTCCCGTGGATTCTATCACGGTAAAAACATAACTCTCCTTTTTTGCAGTCGCGTAAAAGGTAGCCTATAACCTTCCTCAAGCTTCAAGATACTTCCATACAAAATTGAGGAGCGAAGCCCCGCGTGAGTACTAGTATTAGTATAGATGTATTAATCGCTTACGCCTTACAATGACGTTAATGCCTGTTATCTTCACATTGACGACACCATGGGCACAGAGGTTGAGCGATTGGCTGCTGCACGGCGTGTAGCGGGTTAGGTGCCTGCATATGAAAATATTTTTAACTAGCTGCTGCCCGCAACTTCGTTCGCGTGGGAGGGTTTTCCCCCGTAAATCTCGATCCCGTTCTAAATTCCGGGATAAAAAGTAACCTATGTGTTATTCCAGGATGTCACCAGGATGTTATCTACTTACTAATTTTCATTCAAATCCATCCAGTAGGTCCAGAGATTAGCGTGTAGAAACAGACAGTTTTTCTTTAATTCTTCCTCTATTACTGTGTCTTAACCCCCTCTATTATTATTTTTTTTTGTAAAAATATAAAATGCACAGACGTTTTTACTGTTTTATTGTATGTGTATAAATCTACTAGTACTCACGCGGGTCTTCGCTCCCGTGGATTCTATCACGGTAAAAACATAACCCTCCTTTTTTGCAGTCGCGTAAAAAGTAGCCTTCCTTCCTCAAGCTTCAAGCTACTTCCATACCAAATTGCATCCAAATCCACCCAGTACTTTCGAAGATTAGCGCGTTAGTATAGATACTAATATTATAAAGCGGAAAGGTTTGTTTGTTTGTTTGCTTGAACGTAGGTACCTATGGATTGTTATCTCACCTACGGTACAGGAGTGATAGATACCAAGTGTGAGGCAAAAAAAAAATCTATAGTCTATCATTTCAGATTATAGGTACAGACACAGATCATATATGATCTGTGGGTCGTTAGTAGAAGTGATGTTGTTTTGAAAATAGATTTTATTGTGATCGGCTGAACGCTCAGATAATCACAGCACAGGTTAATTCTGTACCTATGTCTTCTCATATATTAGTTTCAATATAAATACATGTATGGTAATTCGTAGCAATTAAACCCAACTTTGCATGGGAACGAAGACCTTTGTTAAATCAAGTTGCAGTTGCAGTGACTAAGCGTATGTAATATTTTACTTTGTAGTTAAAAGCAACAGTTTTTCACGTACACACAACATGTGACGCTATTGTATGTAAAACTAAGTGCGACGGAATCTAAATTTTAACCTTTAAGTTTTCATGCCTCAAAGAGCAGTCAGCAGCATTGACGGGGCCCGATCGGGCCATTGCTTGCTAGGATTGCGGGCATATTCTAACGAGATACCGCTGCCAGAGCCGGATTAACCCTGTCAGAGGCCCTAAGGCAATGGCATTCTCGGGGCCCCTTTTCTTACTTTGACTGATCAAATCGTGTGTGAACTGAGGAAACGCACATTAAGGGCTGTGGTTTTTAATATATTTGTTTACTTATTCCCAGATTTGTTCTAAAATTGTTTTAGTTGTACTACTAAATTTAACAATTTGTATTTTGTGAGATAACAGTGAGGTCCCTAAGTTCACACGCACATCAAATTCTCGTTCCAAGAAACATGTTTTCTTGGTGCGTGCACTGGGCCTGGGGCCCTAGTTGATGCGGGGCCCCTAGGCAGTTGCCTACTCCGCCTAATGGTTAATCCGGCCCTGACCGCTGCCCTGGAACTTAAGGGCAGCTGAATGAGCAGGGTGGGTTTTTAGTCTGTACAAGTCAGACACTCCCTACTCCCTCCGTCCACAGCGTGAGGAATCATTTGATCACTTTCCCACCCAGAAATAACCTTTAAGTTATCAAAAATCAACTCTCCTGTCGCAGGTCTGCTGGAAGAAATTTCTTAGGAAATAAGCAGCACCTATTGTGCTCTTTTGTCTGTATTTAATTTTTTTCCTTTGTAAGTGTCATGTGTGTACATAAATAAATAAAAATGTGAAGAGCTAAAAACATTTAAAATTAGATAAAACTAGCTGTTCTAAACTTGTCCTGACAATAAAGAACAAAAAAAAAACAATTTGGAGCAGTCGTTCGGTATGTTAAGTTATGCGCATAGGTACATACATTTCGACGATTAATTTTTATTTATAAATATAGATACAAATAAATAAATAGATACAGTATAGGTTTAAAACATGGGCGGTGAAATGCTGTCAGTAAGACTTATTTATTTATTTATTTAGGTTAACCAACAATTGTTTACACTATATACATTTCTGATTTAATAACTAGAGTAACATATTCAAGTGCAACAATTAATTATAGGTTAACACCACATGCACAAAAAACGGCTTACATAACATATTTATAACTTATTGAAATTAGAATTTATACATGCAAAGAATAATAATTAAAAGCAATAATAAAGAAAATTTTCAAATCATTCAATTCTGTATACAACATTGGGATGTAAAATTACTTATTAAAATATGATAGATTAAATGACGATTGATCGATTGAATTATGAAAAAAATATAACGATCATAACTGATAAGAAAATAAAACTGAAAACTTTGAAAAAATTGAAATGAAAACAGGTATAAAATTTAAAATTAAATCGCCATTAGATTATTTACAAAAGCTCGTAGGAATTTATTTATATTATCATGATGTACATCTACTAAGTCGCTGCGGCCATTAAGAATTCTGCACAATCTAGGTATCGGAGAATTCGCACCAAGCACAGACTTTCGAAGTGGCGGACACAGGGGTGTTATCTTATTCCTGGGATATCTGGAAGGCGCATAGAACCTAATAAGCTTCAATAAACCGGGGCAGTCGATCTTATTGCGCAAAAGTTTGTAAATAAATAAAGCATCGGTTATATCTCTACGCATAGACAACGATTGCATCTTGAAATGGCACAGACGGACTTTGTAAGAGGGCAGACGCTTAGCTTTCCCCTCACTAAAGGCTAAAAGGCCACACAAAACGTTTCTGGACCCTTTCTAGACGCAACATGTGAGTGGCATAGTGAGGTCTCCACACAACACTACAATACTCCACAACACTGCGTACGAAACTGTTATATAACATTATCTTGGTGCTACTTTTACGAAAGCCTTTGGTGTTACGAAGTAGGAACCCTAACATTTTTGATGACTTATTAATAATGTTTTCAATATGAGGCACAAAAGTGACCTTTTTGTCAAAGTGCACTCCTAGATCCCTAATTGTTTCGACTTCTTGGACTTGCTCCTGGTCAATGAAGTACTCTGTGTCAGTACAATTAATTTTTCGCGTATATTTAACATGGTAACATTTCTTCGGATTTAATTGCATTTTATTATGGTGGCACCATTTTATAACTTGGTTAAGATCGTGCTGCAGAAGTTCGCAGTCTCTTTTTGACTCTATCACTCGTGCAAATTTTAAGTCATCAGCATACAGAAAAGGTTCGGAAAAACGAAAACACTCGGGAAGGTCATTAATGAACATGATAAATAGTATTGGAGCTAAGTGAGTTCTTTGAGGGGCGCCTGATGTTATTTTGTGTGCAGCCGATCGAAAACCGTTTACAACGACAAAAAATTCGCGTTCAGCAAGATAAGACTTGAACCAACTTAATAAATGCCCTGTTATACCATAAGCTGCTAGTTTATATATCAGTATAGAATGGGGCATTTTGTCAAATGCCTTACTAAAGTCGGTATATACTACGTCAAATTGTTTGCCTCCATCTACAGCCTGTATGAGGGACTCTGTGAATGACACTAAATTTGTGGCTGTAGATCTAGACGCCACAAAACCGTGTTGATTGTTATTAAGATACAATCCTAAATGTTGCTGAATGTGTGGACATATAATAGATTCAAAAATCTTTGCGAATGTGGATAAAATTGAAATTGGCCTGTAGTTACTTATGGTATCTTTTTTATCTGACTTATGCACCGGGACTACCTTGGCTTTTTTCCATTCTGACGGAAAAGTTCCAGAAGCCAGCGATGCATTGTATATTATTAGTAAAGGAGATACTAGAGCTGTGGCACAATTAGAAATAAAGACAGGTGGGATGCCATCCGGGCCAGGTCCTTTACCAATGTTTACTGTTTTTAGTTTTTTTAGTAAACAATCGCGGTCAATCACTGGAATACTCAGGCCCTGACTATTATTATGCAGTGCTTGGAGGTACTTTGTATGACAGTTAATTTCTGTATCTTTGTCAGTCGTGTACACGGTTGCGAAATGGTTAGCGAAAAGATCACAGATTTCAGAACCGTTAGATGTAACAACCTGTCCATCAGTCATTGTCAAAGGGTAGCCACTAGAACCACCGCGTTTCGTTTTTATGTAACTCCAGAGAAGTTTGGGATTATCTTTTATGTTGACTTTCGAAAGTTAGTTAGACGGTTTATGGATTTTCCAATTAAGAATTTTTCAGTCTCAAGTGGTCTTGTCCTGGTGGCAATAAGCTTGCCAGAGTACCTAGCTCAATACTACTTCTTTCATATTAATTTATTTACCCTAGTCCGTGTGTCACTGTTGGGTGCCAACTGAAAACAAGTGCTGGGTGTCTGGCCCAGCAAATGCTTACCCCTCATTGATTTCACCGAAAGAATTAATCCTTTCGATGGAACATGCTCAGCGCAATTTTCATTTTGTTATTTTCATAATGTTGTGATTTTTTTATCTTTTTTTAGGACATAAAACAATAACTGTATATTGTATATAAACATATAAATTAAAATTACTTATTGTACTACTAACAACTATATCCACTTATTACTAACAATGTGTTGATGCTACGGTGATATCAATAAGAAAACAAATTGGCCAAGGGCGAGTCAAACTCGCCCATGAGTCGCGCAAGGATCGCTACTAAATGTGTTCTTATATTTTAGAGTAGTATATATTAATAATTTATCATAAAATGTTTGCTCTTGTGCTGGCAAATTTTCAAATAAACTGTTCCGATCTATATAGGATAATTCTTTTTTTATTTGGTCGTAATCACCTTTGTTATAATTCAGTTTGGGAATTGGGTTACGTTTTAAGACGTATGAGTGTTTCATATTTGGAGATGTTACGGCACTTGCTAATGTAGTTGTTGTGTGTTTGTACTTGAATAAAATAAATGTATTCCCATATTTTTCCACTTATCCACGTAAACGGCTGATGTACCACCATCCCTGCGTTGATGTAAAACAGTTTGCAGCTAAATGTCTCATCAACATCATCAAATAATTAAAGTACATAGAACTTTGTGAATAACCTTATACAATATTGTTCTCAGATAAAGATTTGGTTCCAAAATCGAAGAGCTAGAGAGCGGAGAGAGAAATGTGGCAACATCGCCCCTCCGGTAGCCGTGACGCTCCCTGCAACTACTTCTGCCCATGCTTCACTAATCTCCCCGTGTTCCTGGGCATCAAGCAATGACATATCCAGTCACCATTTCAATATAACACTGGAGCAGAGTGAGGGAGAAAGAGAGTCACTATATGAAAGAGAGAGAAGTAATTTGAGCGTTTCGTCCTGGAGCCTATCTACAGACGAAGATAAAGATGAGCCGCTGGACATCGAAACTATTTAAGACTTAATTAAATACTGACTTTGGAAGTGGGTCTTTAGAATATAACAAACTTTATATTGACCCACTATTAACTGTGATATACGTGACATGATATAAATTATGGAAAATATATGGATATATGGAACCTAACATTTATTCAAGCGTTTTCATTAAAATTCAAAAGCATTCTTTTATTTTTACGTTCATTACGTTGGTTTAGTAACTAACATATTGTGTGTATTATAAATGTGTAGAGGGTGCTGAGCTGCATTAGTTATAAACTTATAATAAATAAATAAAATTCATTGAATTTAGGTCAACCCATGTTATCTACAAGAGGAACAGAAACACGCATTAGGTACACTTTCATCACCAGCTTGCTAAGTCTTTCTCCAACTGTGTTAGGCCACCGCCTTACACCGCCGCGGAATGGAATGCAAGCGACTTTTTGCAACGAAACTGTACATAGCATAATGAACTTTATGTCAATTGTATAACATAAAAACTAAATAGGAGCCAAAAAAGGTCGGTCTTCCGCGGAATCCTCGCGCATTCTCTAGAATTCCCCTAGCTACTGTCGGCGCCATCTGTGGAATCCGCGGGAAGTAGCGCGAACGGGGAGTCGGTCACAGCAGTGCGGTGCCAAGCAAGCAAGGCGCAGTCGCGCGAATTCTTGCGTCATGGGGCGAAATTCACGCTTCTATTCCGCGGCGGTGTCAATTGAGCCTTAGGCTGCGTTTCCACCAGAGATGTGCGATGAAAATGTGCCTACGAGGATGTGTAGCGGAGCTGTGAAAATGCACATTAATGTGTGGTGCGAGGATGCGCAAACCTCGCAACACATCCTTCTCAACACACATTCCTAGCAACACATCCCTCGCAACACATCTCTCGCACACATCCCTCGCCGGTTTTGTATGCGCAAAAATCTAGCTCCGCTGAGCCGTTTCCACCAGAGCTGTGCTGACCGAGGCGAGGTAAATGAAGCGATTCTATTGGTTCTTTACAAACACATCCCTCGCTACGCATCCTCGCACATCTCTGGTGGAAACGCAGCCTTAGGTCGGTCAAATCCAGTTTTACTGGATGCACCTGATATGAGTACTAGAGTTTTACATGGTGCCACTGGCTATCTGCCCTCCACAACTCAGTAGCTGGGTAACACAATCCCCTTGGTAAGACTGGTGTCAGATGTTCTGACTTCTCGTTACTACAACGTGCAAACATGATACCCGGGGCCTGTGGCCAGTACCATCGGCTTAACGTGCTTTCCGAGGCACGGAGGAATATGTATATGAGAAGATGGTTACCCATCTGCGAACTGACCTCGTCAAGCGTTGCTTAACCTTGAAGAGCGACCCGAGCGACCGTTATTATTTAGTCACGAGCTAATCATTCCAAATTTACAAATAATAATAATGTAAAGATTACAATTATTCAGTCTAAAGCCTGCAATACATGTTGGCCGAGCATAGGCCAATGCGAGCGAATAGGTACAGGGCAAGAAATAATGTCCACACGTTCGACAAGTTCGTCGAACGCCAATACGGACGACCAATGTAGAAGAGGGTCTGTAGAGCTGCCCACATGTCGGCCGAGCACAGGCGAGCGCCTTTGATTTGTGACCAAAACCGACACCGATCCGAAGCGAGGCAAGTGATCACGAGCAACGGCGAGCGAAGACAAGATGCACCAAATGAGCTCTATACACGTTGGCGCTGGCCTCCACTCGGCCAACTAGGCAAGTGACACCGAGCGATAGCAAGACAAGGCAAATATACCTACCGTCTACATGTTGGTATTGGCCTTCACTCGACAACGCTCGGCCAACATGTATTGCAGGCTTTAGTTATTTTCTTATCGTGGGCATAGCTAATTTAGTTTCTCTACTTCAAAGATTTTCGATTTTTAAGATCTACTGGTGATTTGCACCAGTTCCATTTGTGCCACAAGTAAGCACAGTTCTCAACTCCCATTTTTATCCGATTCAACATGCGACAAGACGTGGCACAATGTCAGATCGTGGCAATATATCGTCAGGAAGAGATCTTGATTCCCATTCATATGCACAGGATTCCTGAATCGCAGCGCTAGAGGGTGGCGGGTCTTAATATATTATACTTCTAAATCTCATTAAGTCATATATTCAGTACTTACACATTAGATAGATTTCAATTTGAAAATTTCACATAAAAATTTAATTTTACTTCGAATTTAAATTAAAGTCTAAGTAAAATGGTATTTTTAATTTAGTAGTAGATTAAAAAAAAATGATGTACTTCTTAATCTTAACATAGTATAAAGCAAAGTCGCTTCCCTGTGTCTGTCCCTATGTATGCTTAAATCTTTAAAACTATGCAACGGATTTTGATGCAGTTTCTTTCAGTAGAAAGAGTGATTCAATAGGAAGGTTTTCAAGTATATAACATGCATAATATAGTAGAGGAACACTGATAATTTTTGAGGTTTCTAATGTGATGTCGCAAATAAACTCATTTTTTTGCGCTTGCTTTGCAAACGCTGGCTGAACCCTACGAGATAGATCAAAATAATGTACTACAGTATTGTACACCTTAAAAAGGTCAACAAAAAAGTCCTCGATGGCATCAGTCTATCTCTTAAAGATTACCCACAACAACCATGATTTATCCTTTACTTTTTACGAGATATTTCTCTCGATCAAATTTTACGAAGCGATTTTAAGCAATACAGCATTAATCCTTATCCTATTAAGTAAGTACCATAAATACATTGTGCATTTAATATAAATCAATATTGCCCTTTACATAATATAATTTAAATAAATAGTTTCGAAGATATTACAGATTTAAAATGCAAGGACATAGCGGTTGCGGCGCGGTGCCGGCGGAGGAACGGCGCGCGTGCCTATGTTGCTTAGATTTGAGCGATTAATGTTTTTCCCATGGTAAATTATGTGTCGCACTTTCAAGAGCAATTACTAAAGAGAACATGTATGTCGAATGACAAAAAGGCTGTCAACGATGTATATAAAGACATTCTATAGTATATTTAATATAAACATTGCACCCGTGCGAAGCCGGGGCGGGTCGCTAGTACATAATAAATTTAAAATGTTAATTAAGATACTATAGGTACATACCTTCGGTATACAGAAATATTACTTTTATATTGGCCGCTGCTGAACCACTGCTAGGCAAAAAGATAATAAAATATCTTTCATTTGAAAGCGATATTAATGATTTCATACTCAACTTTCTTTAGATTATTAACTAGCAGTCGTGCAGCGCTCCGCTTCCGTCCGACTTTATCACGATAAAACATACCTCGTTCTTTTGCAGTCGGGTAAGCCTATAAGTTTCCTCAAGCTCAAGCTACTTCCATACCAGTACTTACTTAGCCTGCCCTTTTTGACTAGCCAAGCTCTATTCTGAGAACATGGCATAATAATTAATAGCCGCCGTCAAGTTAGTCATTAGTGTAGGTGAGTATGTAATCTTCCATGGCTATCAAAAACATTCGCCTTTTTATACCAAGAATTTAAAATAAATGTAACATGCTATTTAGCACACAAGGCACTAGAATGAAGGAAGATAAAGTAAGAAGACTTGAACTGAATCTTAATATAAATGTATGGATCATAGAAATATAAAAAAAAGAGAAGTGGCAAGGGGGCGTGTCGGTGTCTACGCGACGTGGCCACATCGCCCATATCACAGGCAAATGGCCGTCTCCACAAACTAGTGCGCTTTCGACGGCGATCGTGACAAATTATAAGAATGCTGAGTTGTTCAGTGGTTTCTTGCAAAAACCGAAGCCAAAACTAAAACTTTGTGAATCATGGAATCACTTACCATATGTTAGTACAAGTATTTTACAATATTTGTCTTTAAAATCATGAAAAACAATAAATCGTAAAATATTTCTTGCTTTTACTATGTTATTTTTGTTTTCAAATATCACAGCGACTGTACATTTTTGCAATTAATAGATTAGTCCTTAACCACTACCTAAGTTCTTCACTAAGTGACTGGACAAGCAATGTAATAAAAAAACTTTTTTGCAAAAAATAAAACCGACTTCCATATCAAAACACTACAAAGCCAAAAATAATTTGAATTTCGGTAGTCGGTGTTATTGGTTTTGTATTTTCTTTTTTTTCACACCGCCTTCCGAAATTAAAATTATTTTTGGCTTTGTAGTGTTTTGATATGGAAGTCGGTTTATTTTTTGCAAAAAAGTTTTTATTTTCGCGCTTTTTAGTGGATCAGTTTTAATTAATCTAGTTACAAAAGCCAAAATGTCGACTACTTATCACCTTCACCAGCAGAGTAAACGAAAAGATCGTCTATGTAAATATTTTTTTCAGACTTTAGTCTATTTTTCAGAAATGGCTTGTCCGATTACGATAAAATTTTCATGGGACCATTTGGAAAGTATACCCTTTTCAACAAAAAAAGAATTTTTCAAATCGGTTGGCAAGCGACGGAGATATGCCCGAACATAAAAAAAAAAAAACAAACATCCGAATTGAGAACCTCCTCCTTTTTTAGAAGTCGGTTAAAAACTTTTTAACAAAAAATTAAACCGACTCCCAAAAACACTGCAAAGTGAAAAATAACTTTAATTTCGGTAGTCGGTGTCTTTAGTTTTGTATTTTCGTTTTTGGCACCGACTTCCGAAATTAAAGTTATTTTTCACTTTGCAGTGTTTTTGGGAGTCGGTTTAATTTTTTGGTAAAAAGTTTTTATTTCACTCTTTTTAGTTGGTCGATTTTTAATTTACCTAGTTAAACGAGCCTAAATGTCAACTAATTATAACCTTTTACAAAATATTGCTTTTCCCAATGCTGGGCCCACCATCACCATCCACCATCAGCTCTACATCACCATATGCATTGTGATGAAAATAAAGTGTTTAACATCCATATTCAAGTAATCGAATCGCAATCCACGAAATACTTATTATTGAGTAGGTTCGGCGGCCATCTGTGGTCTTCATCATCAGTTCCACTTCCCCAAATGGTATTTTTTGAGAGCAACTGCACAAGTTACTATAAGAAATACCCA
This sequence comes from Tholera decimalis, assembly GCA_943138885.2. NCBI lineage: Eukaryota > Metazoa > Arthropoda > Insecta > Lepidoptera > Noctuidae > Tholera > Tholera decimalis. The sequence goes on from OW964565.2 coordinate 24,579,824, forward strand.
AAACGCTATAGGTGTGCCTATAATATTTGAAGAGTTCCCTCGATTTCTCCAGGATTCCATGATCAGATCCTAACTGGTGACAATGGGACCAATTTATATGGGACCAAAAAGAATTTTCCAAATCGCTCCAGCCGTCTTCGAGATATATGAGGTAACATACATAAAAAAAAAAGTTCAAGACGAACTGAGAACCTCCTCCTTTTTTTGAAGTCGGTTAAGAAAATAAAAAACAAAATATCATCAAGTCTGTATTTCTAAAAATATCCAATATTTCATTATTATTGCTGTCTATTAAATAGTTCGTTACAATTGGTGTTATAGCGAACGATAAACATCAGCGAGATCCGATGTGACATAGTCGTAAAACATTATTGTTAGATCCTTGTAATAAATAAAATCTTTATAATTGATACTCAACTGCTGTCGTAGTAAATGTGCGTCCGCGAAGACGTGGCTTCGATAGTATCACGTGTATACATAATTATCTTGATTCCTACGCATTATCATTCAAGTTAGGGCTGCCATCCGTCCGGGTTTTCCCGGATTTGTCCTAGTTTGGAGAGCGTCCGGGGGCGTCCGGGGGGATTTTCCCAATAAGCGTCCAGGTAAAACCCGGACATACATGGGTCTTACAGGTATCAAAAATCACAATCTCTATTATTATTTTTCTATAGTATTTCATCTCATTATGTTACGTTGATTAAATGAAAAGGAAAAGACTGTTATTAAAAAAGTTCTAAACCTCTACAATGTTATCACTTTATCAGTAAATAAAAACCATAATTCAAAAATGTTTTTTTTACGGTGTCCGGGGAAAAACTGTGATTTCACCTTTTTTTTTTTTAGGTAGGGCCACTCGTAGATCAGCTCAGTAAGGCTGTGCGTCTACTTAACCGGTCTGTCCTGTGGTGACCTCTAATAAATTAAAGGCCCCCAGCCAGGGCTATGATTTCACCCAAATGTCCGGGGTTTATAAGTCTTTGTCTGGGGCCGGCAAATTTGGTGATGGCAGCCCTATTCCAAGTGCACACGTGGGACAAAAGCTTCAATAGTCTAATGGCTAAGATGTCGGACTTGTGAACCCCGCCCATTACACAATTGCTGTGAACCCACTCCAGACACAAGCATATTTAGCTTAGTTGGAAGGGGTAACAAGACTGCTAGTACATATTGTGAATTCGACCCACATTACTAGTTGAAAAAAAAAAGTTAGGGATTTTCTATTATTTTCCATTACAATACACGACACATTGTAAAAACCATTTGCAAAAAATAATCTTGTCCTAAAAATATAGCTCAAAATCAGAATGAAATAACAAAAGAAATAATAATTAAACAACGCGCGGCAAATCAAACATCATTCTCTTACGAGTCTTTTGGCCTATAGTTAGAGCTGCAAACTAGATCATTTATTTGTTAAACTAAATAAATTGAACAAAAACTAGGTGTCAGCAACCCTCGAGGTAATTGACTTTTTTTTTTTTTTTTTTTTTTTTAACGTGGTAAAATTATCAAATAAGTCCTCCCACTCCGGGCAGGGTGGGAGGGACTGTCAGACTTTTACTGACTAAAATCCACGGTGTTCCTTCAATAACCCTTTACATACCGGGGCCACGGTAACGGGATGAGTCCCACGACCCCGGCAGGCTTCGGCCCTCTGCAGAGGGGGCCTCGTCATGTTGCTGACGCTCTTTGAGGCGCGCGTGGAACACAACGCGCCGTCGACCCGGGCATGGTCCATGGTCGGACAGCGAGTTGCCCTTTACTCGCTGTCCGCATGCCCGCGCCTACGGTGGCCGGAGATCGTCGGCCGACGTCCGACGCCGTGGGCGTCTACCACTGCGGCTGGGCTGGAGGGAGGACGCCATCCTCTCCCTCACGCGGCCCGCCTCCTCCTTCGGAAGCATGACTGCTTCGCAGAAGGAGGCGACCGCTTCCCACTCCCTCTCGCCCCGCAGCATGGCCTCGACCAATGCCGGGCGCGAGAGGCCTCCGCCTATCGCCGCCGTGAGGACACGTCGGTGCTCTGCCCAGGCGGGGCAGTCTTGCACCGTGTGCTCTACGGTGTCCTCAGGGCGACCCTCACAGTGGTGACACCCAGGCGTTTCCTCCTTTCCCATCAGACACAGGTACCTCCCGAAACTTCCGTGTCCGGTGAGGACCTGCGTCATGCGGTAGGTCAGGACGCCGTGACGCCGATCTAGCCACTCCTCAAAGAGGGGTCTTACCGCCGCAATTGCGGCGTGCCCGCGAGGTAATTGACTGGAATACAATTTACTTTCATTAACATACAATAGTCAAAATATTAAAAAAAAAAAAATTTGGCATGCATTGTGGGTATTGACAAAAACTTGACGGAGTTAAAATTAAGAAATAATTCTGTAAATTCTTTGATTTATTAGAAGCTTTGTGTATATGTAACATTATTTTTAGTATGTAGAAGTACTGACATACCTGTTAATATTTGATACATGGTGAAGATTATTAATTACAAAATTTCATGATCTTGATAATGTATCAAGCCTTATGTCAAACAGAACACAACTTTCTTCGTATTATCATAAAGTTGTGTTTTTTTGGCACAGAGTTTCTGGATGACTAAAGGGTGTTTCGCGGCCACTGTGGCATTTAGATTCTGTTGCTATTCTGCACAAACTATTTTCAGGTTTTGCTCCTAATATACTAAAAATAAGGTTGCATATAAGTAAATATATATTTGGCTCCGAATGTCTGGTAATTTGACTTAATTTGTACTTTTTAAGTCCTAGTAGTTATTACTGTTATATGTTTATGATCTGTATTTGGGCTCTTATGATACACGATCTCTTAGTATAAGAGCCAGGGTAACACCGATATGTGTCTTTATAGTGTGTTTATTCATAGTAACTAATTACTATTCAAGGTATTGATTTATTGCTTAATTTGCGTATAGTTATGTAATAAGTAACATAAAACATATTGAGGATGTGTTAAAAAGTAATTAAAAAAATATTCAGGGCAGCATCTAATCATTTGCCGAATTTATGTTACCATGGTTTTCATGCAGGTGAAAAATGTAAATACTGTGTGAAAGTATATTTCAGGAAATTATAAAACAACTTTTTAATTCTACAACGTACTATTTAAGAGTATTGTACGTTGTGTTTTTACGATTGCTATGTAAACTTTAATACGAGACACTATAATTCGAGAACATTTTCTTTTATTTGTTTAGCACGCCTTTCCATGTGCAAGCGACTCAGAGTGTGAAGTTTAATCCCATTGCGGGGTTTGAATGAGCGATTGGCTACATTATACTTTAGTAGCCAGCAATGGAATGCAACGAGCATGCGAGTCGGTTGCAAGTGGAAATGCAGTCTTAGAATAACTTTGTACGCAAAATAATATTTAGTAATCAGTCTGGTGTAACCTTATGACGGCATGATCATTATATTTCTTTGTAGCTACTTTCTACATTTCTAGATAACAAAACAAATATCAATTAATTAAATAAGACCTGTGTATGGAGAATTTCCTAAAGGTCACTAGACAATGTTGAAGTAAGGGTCATTGGGGATTGGTGACTTGTACTGCGCGCATTCCATCGCTGAGAGGACATTTCTCTTCAGGAGTGGTTCCGTCTTCTTGGCAATCTGTCGACTTGCTTAGGATCTCGTAGTGAGCTGCCTCTTCTTTCGACGGACTCGTTTCGTCTAAACTATACCTGTTGATGATAAAAGTAATAACATTAATTTAAAGTTGAAGCATCAATAATCCTAATGACTAAGGTGTCCCAATCCTAATGGCAAGGTGTGTGTGAAGGTGAGCGGTCGCGGGCTCGAACTCCACCCATTCATTACACAGCCGTGAACCCATTCCAGACACAAGCATATTTAGCTCAGTTAGAGGGGTTAACAAGATTGCTAGTAACGAGAATTTTACTCACATTGATAATTCTCTTTATAATAAGAAAAATATCGTATAGGTATGTTGCTTGCTTTTGAGAGAATTTACAAAATCTACAGCTTATTTCGCACAGGTCACACTTTGTCGCCATTCATAGTTAATTCAACCATGTGGTCAAATTTCGACCACATATACAGGGACACCGCATTTTAACTAGGCCAAGAGCCAGGCCTAAACAACGCTGCGTTTACGCAATGGTGCCTTGCGCCGGAGTCGATTTCCGTTTACATTAGCTACAACGTAACACTGCAACTACCAGCGACAACGCGACCACAACAATGTTTTGTAGTTACCACAAGGCAATGCCAAGAAGCTGCACCGATACCACAGTCTAAAGATCATACAGTCGTCCGACGAAGACGTCTAGACAGGGCAATCGTGCGGGGTGTGAGGGGCGAGACGCGGGAATGCCGATCCCAAGCTGCGAACAAAACTATGTTAGCAGCTTGGGAGACATCATTCGGGGCTAGCACGTGTTTGTTTTTTAATTATTTATTTAAAGTGGTTATGGCAGCATACGACGTATGCTGTGAGAGATTGCAAGTCGTCATCTTGTTTAAATAAAGATCTCCGGTTTCATCAGCTTCCACACACAGAAGAAAGGTAAATAATTAATAATGTTTTGTTATCGTTTTATTTGTAATGTCGTGCCGCGTTGATAACGCTAACAAAATAGCCGAACGGCGGACGGTAAAAAAATTATATCTAATAGGTAATCGCACAGGGCCGTGAGGGTTTGGACATTTTATATATTTTTATACCTACTTAATATTATTAGGTGTTCTATTATTATTCAAAATGATAACGATACTTTGAAGCTTTATTCGAATACAGATAACGAAAAATAGTAATTTCAAATTGAAGATGGTGAACTTTTTTATTATTTAATAAAGGTGAATTTCGAGATGGTGTACGTATTTTTTTTAAATAAAATATTGGTGTCAATTTAGAGTTTAATTGGGGTGTTTGTTATGAAAATGCCATCCTTTTTGAAATCCAAGATGGCGGACGTCATTTTTTTTAATAATTTGATATGGGTGTCAATTTTGAGGTTAATTGGGGTGCTTGTTACGAAAATGCCATCCTTTTTGAAATCCAAGATGGCGGACGTCATTTTTTGTAATAATTTGATATGGGTGTCAATTTTGAGGTTAATTGGGGTGCTTGTTACGAAAATGCCATCCTTTTTGAAATCCAAGATGGCGGACGTCATTTTTTGTAATAATTTGATATGGGTGTCAATTTTGAGGTTAATTGGGGTGCTTGTTACGAAAATGCAATCGTTTTTGAAATCCAAGATGGCAGACGTCATTCTTTTTAATAATTTGATATGGGTGTCAATTTTGAGGTTGATTGGGGTGCTTGTTACGAAAATGCCATCCTTTTTGAAATCCAAAATGGCGTACATCATTTTTTTATAATTTATTTATTTAAAAAACCTTCACTTAAGCAACATTACGGTACAGTAAGTGTCACAGTACCTAATTATTACGTGCATCAGTTCAAATTTTAAATCTCTTTGTATACGCCTCATCTGCATTTTTATGTTCACCCTCAACTCCTAAATAATACGTGCAGTAAAGAGCAGGTTAAAATTGTTTTCATTATTATATTAAGTAATAATATTGCTAACGATGTCGATCTACAATAAAAAAAAACATTTCATAAATATTGTTTATCTGTGACAACCCTGGCCGCTGCGAGACTGTCTAGACGTTGTCGGCATTTTCCACAAGATCAAAGGCGTCAACCTACTGTACGATCTTTATACTGTGCCGATACTATTCACAAGTAATTATTACCTGATCAATTAAATTGTAGCTGTGAAGTGGTATGATTGTGGTGCGGGCAAATTCTCTCATAATAGGTATTCGATTATACTTCAATATAAAACTTCACAAAGTAGGTTCTTTAATAGTCTGTTTTTTTTTTAACATATACTTCCATAATTTTAAAGTTTCTGAGTCAATTTCAATAATTAATGTTATGTCTTGTGTTCCTAAGATATCCAATTATGTATTATGAATATGTGCTTATACACGATGCAATCAGACTAATAGAACGAAGTACATAATTATTCGTTAAAAATGCCTGGCGTTAATCAATGAACTTCGGAACTTAAATGATTGAAAATATCTGCACAGATGCTTAAATTACTGCCACACCTCTCTGTAGGCCTATTTTTAACCCCCGACGCAAAAAGATGAGTGTTATAAGTTTGATGTGTCTGTGTATCTGTCTGTGGCATCGTAGCTCCTAAACGAATGGACAGATTATGATGCGGTTTTTTAGTTAGAAAGCTGACGTGATCGAGATGGTTCTTAGCTACAATTTATTAAAATCTTTACAGGTGTTTCAAGCGCGGGGATTACTTAAAATTCTTGTATGCTATTACTTTAAAGGAAGCCTTGAGATCTGTAATACAGGTCCCGAACCCAGTAAAGACTACAGCTCTTACTAAGGCCTATATCTTGTTGTGACTTATATTCTGTAAACTTATACTCATTATTTAAATTTTATCTCAATTTTATTATTATTTGTATAAAGCATTACTTTTAAGTAGTTTTAAGTTTAAAGAAGGACTGACGTACAGTTACTTGTCGACTCAATATATGTAGTTGTAATGTCAATTCCTAATTCGTTGAATGTCAACAGTCTGAGAGGATTGGCGCTGTATGCCGAGATACAGGTGTTTACCTAGTTCGGCTGTAGATGATCTTATATTTTATTTACTGATACTTTTTTATATGTGCTAGTTTTAAGTAATATTGTAATCCTTTTTGATGCAAATAAATAAATCTATCTAAATCTATGTTGTACCTTTTTGATAGAAATAAATAAGATTATAAAGACTTTAAATAATGTTTCTTACCCGCAAGCTCTGAAGAAAGCAGAGGCGGAAGGGTTGTGCGTAAGCGCAGTGAGCCGTACGTAACGCATGCGCGTGGCGCTAGCGAGCTTCTCCAACACGATGAGCACTCGCTGTCCCAGTCCCCGCCGACGGCCTTCCGCTTCCACCTGAACCTCGTAACTGCAACAATTTAATTAATCACGTAAAACTATGTGCAACTCATTAACATATTAATAAAATAAACGGAACAAAATATACTTAAGTTTATATTATTTGACTAGCTTTTGCCCGCGACTTCGTCCGCGTGGAATAGTTACTTTGGGCTAACGTTAAATTTAACCCCGATTTTGAAGCATTCTTCATTGGCGCTCCGCTCCTATTGGCCTTAGCGTAATGATACAATATAGCTGTGCCCGCGACTCCGTCAGCGTAAGTTAATGTATTGGTAATATTGTTTAGATCACGTTCACATGAGGCTTAAGTACCTAGAGAACGCTTCGACCGCGAGACGCGTCGAGCGCGGCGACCGATTCTCAAAAATAATCCTTATAGCATGATTCAGTATTCACGCGCGATGGCTTATTATTATAAGCGTATTTCATGTATAACTTTGGTGTTTCTATACCGATTTATATGATTCTTTTTACGGTTTCGTAGCCGAATGGCAAAAAACGGAATCTTTATAGTTTCGACATGTCTGTCCGTCTGTCTGTCTGTCTGTCTGTCCGTCCGTCCGTCTGTCACAGCAATTTTATTCCGAAACTATTAGGACTATACATGTGAAACTTGATAGGTAGATGTATTCTGCGAACCGCTTTCCGATTTTGAGAAAAAAAATAAAAAATATTTAAAATAAAGGGGGGCATGGAACTAAACCTGAAAATATTTTTTTTCATGAAATCGATGCATGTGTGGTATCTATAGACAGTTCTTTAAAAACGACATCGGGGTTTCTAAAACCACTTTTCCATAAAGTCAATCGTTTAAAAGATATAAGCTTCCAAAGTGGTAAAATGTGTGTGTGGCGGACACAACCTCTAACTTCTATAATAATGGAGTGAAAAATCTAAAAAAATATATGTCTGTAGATCTCAATATAAACTTTCAACCAAAATTAGTTTGAACAAAATCAGTTCAGCAGTTTTTGAGATACAGCATATTTTCTAAAACCGCAAATATAACTTTGTAATTCATACAAACACTATGAAAAACAAATTTATTCGGCGCAGTTGTAAAAAATGTAAAAAAGCCAGTTTTAAGAAATTTGTAAGGTTTTTTTTTATAAACAAATTTATTTGGCGCAGTTGTAAAACATGTAAATAAGCTAGTTTTAAGAAATTTGTAAGGTTTTTTTTTCGTCAAATAAATTTGCATATTATATTATAGTTACTACGGAACCCTTCATGGGCGAGTCTGACTCGCACTTGGCCAATTTTTTTATGGAATAGTTAATAATGTTAACTTTTTCAATTAGGGGTGACTGAGAGTGTTATAAACGTAAGAGTAGAGAAATATTATAATCAGAAAGCTTCGAACTGCTAAGCTATCGGGAGTTACACGTGTTATTGTGAGTCAACCATAAAAGACATATACTGTCGTGGGATATTTTTTATATAATTTTAAGGAGAACATTTCCGTCATGAAATGATTTGTGTAGCTTTAACCATTAAGGTTGCACACGCGACGGAAGCTTAAAAAATGGAGTAGCTTCTCCCGTTTTCCCAACATTTCCCTTCACTGCTCTGCTCCTATTGATTGTAGCGTGATGAAAAGTATACTATAACCCGCTCAGGAGTATGAAAAATAATTGTACCAAGTTTCGTTAAAATCCGTCGAGTAGTTTTTGTTTCTATAACGGTTATACAGACAGACAGACAGACAGACAGACAGACAAAAATTTAACTGATTGCATTTTTGGCATGAGTATCGATCCTTAATCACCCCCTGATAGTTATTTTGGAAATATATTTCATGTACAGAATTGACCTCTCTACAGATTTATTATAAGTATAGATTGGTATTGAATGCCCAAGGCGTTCAGACTTCGGACTGCCTTTATTCCATTGAGCATAAAATATCGAGAAACGGAAACCAAAATACTCATTGGCAACGATGCACTGGTCGAGTCAAAGCTCTAGAGCCTTGAACATTGACGACGAGTTGCTAGTCTATCGGTTACATTTCGGGGAGTGTGCGATGGAATTACACAATCTAATTCCGCCAAGCCCGTTCCATCATCGGACTACAAGACAAACAGGGACGGCGCGACGCGCCTTCGTCACATGGTGGTCATCCCACCCATACGCGCAAAACGTTTTGGGAATACCTTCATTGTGCGTACAGGTAAAGAGTGGAATTCCCTGCCGGAGTCTGTATTTCCAGATAGCTACAACCTAGGGGTCTTTACATCAAGAGTGAATAGGTTACTTTTAGGTAAGCGTGCTCCATTTTCGACCACATCATCGCTTACCATCAGGTGAGATGGTGGTCAAACGCGAGCCTATTCTGAATAAAACAAAATATATATTAGGGCCTCAGGACTCTAGATATAATCATTGGATTCCACCTGAACTGGGTAATAAACCTGTATCTCGGGTAACTCACTCTAGTGCTAACATCTAGACACGCGGCAGCGTGTGAAGCCAAGTCAAAGAACTGGCGAGCAGCGGCCGTGTGTAATATTATACGAACCATTTGGAGCCACTTTTGACCCCTTCATAACTCAAAAACTATTCAACTTAAACACACCAAATTTGGTTTATATATTGAGACTCCCTAGATAAATAAGTATCCCAAATTTTATAAATACATCTTAAACGGTTATATAGATATTAACATCCAAAAATCGTCATTTTTATGACTGATTGACTGACTGATCTATAGATAGATACAAAACCTAACCCACTTGTAGATGACCTAGAAAGTTCAAATTTGGTATCCAGCTAGGTAATTGTTTTTTTTTTTTTTTTTTTTTCGATAGTGCCGCTCGTAGTTTAGCTCGCTAAGGCTAATATACTACTTAACCGGGCGATCCTGTGGTGACCTCTAAAATTTAAAGGCCCCCAGCCAGGGCTTACAAACTAATATTTACATTTAAACAACCGCGCGCTAAGGGCACTCCCTGTGGAGTACGAGCCTCGGCTCAGCGGGGTCGTTGATGGTGGACAGCAAAGGGTCAGACTGGGTCATATTATTTAAGGGAGTATTTATTGCTACTGGCTCAGCATCGCGGGCTGGCTCGTTTGGCAAAGGTCGGGGAGGGTTGACGTTACAAGAGCGCGGACGTCGCGATGGGCCTCGACGGCGAGGCCGGAATACGGAACGCGTTTTGTTTATGTGTTTTATTAGAGTGCTAGTTTCCCTACTGCTCTCTTGACGGATAGTGGTGGGATCGTCAGGTTCGTCAAGGACAAGGCGTGGACGACGAACCCGGGAAATTTTTGAGAGTGTGTACCGGGCGGCCGATACAATCAGGGGGTTTGTGTGTTTTTCAGCAGAGGTGAAGTAACGCGCTGACTGGCGGTTCAACACTTGCTTTATAGTCGGGATTTTGAGGTCTACGTGAAGATCCTCGTTCCTCAAGTACCAGGGCGCGCCCGTGGCATTTCGGAGAAATCGGTTTTGGATAACTTACATCCTATGGATCTGAGCCGGACTAGATAGGTAATTGTGTGTATACAAAGAAAAAATCAGAAAACAGTGAATTTATCGGATTTGATTTTTCTTTCCAATCAATCGATTTTATTAGAAGGCTAAACGCCTAAAGTCATCTTTCGTATCTATCAGATTAGATTAGATTAGATTTATTTATTTATTTGCGTAAACATGCGTATACATACAAGAGAAAAAAATCGATCATGCAAGACAACACAATAAAAATAAATTACAATCATGTTTGCCACATAATATGGCGTGCAAATATATTATAATGCATTTAAGTAACGAATTAATTATAATATTATGAAGTGACAGTAGTATACAAAGCAATAAATAATATAAAAATCAAGTCACATAATTTGTCAACTCTATATAAAATAAATTAAAATGTAACAAAAAACAAAATCAAAATTAATGTCAGATACAAATATAAAATTACAATATGCAATGTCAAATCCAGGAATAATATCACTCAAATGTATGTATGTCAAGTCGTTGTAAGAATAAGTATGTATGAAATATAGAACCAAAATTATTGTTAAAATGTCAAAAATAATATTCATTATAAGGAAGAATTATAGAATTGTCATCGAGATGTTCGTTTAGTGCGTAGTAACATTTATTTAATAAGATTTTAAATAGTACACTTTTGAATTTGTCCAGGTTTAACGATTTTAATGACTCTGAGCTTGTTAAAAATTCTCGTGGCCATACAGAAAGTACTTTTATTAATTAATGCTGTTCTGCCGTGTGATATTTCGAGCTCTAACTTGTTTTTGTCACGTAATTTTCTGTAATAACTCTTGTAGGCTATTTTATATTGCGCGATGTGTGTTCTGACAAAAATATTCGTTTCGTAAATGTAATGATGGCAGGGTAAGAATATTAAAACGTTTAAAATATGGTTTGCAACTGTCAGTATATTTAAGGCCACATATAGCTCTGACGCATCTTTTTGAGCTATAAAACAAGTTCTCTATTGACTGAGTTATCCCAGAATATTATGCCATACCTTAGTGTTGCTGCGACATAACCATGGTAAGCCGTTAGTACCGATTCCTGGTTGAGAACTTTCGATAAAGGGCGTAACAGAAAATATTTTATTTTTTACAAATTTCGTCAGTTTGGAATCTCCAGGTCAAATTATTGTCTATTATTATACCAAGGAATTTTGTGACAGCGGTTGATTCTATTTTAGTCCCTAAATAGTTAATGTCAAGAGATTTAGCGGGAATTCTCTGGTAAAAATGCATAATTTTCGTTTTTTCTAAATTTATAATAAAATTATTGTTGTCAAACCATGAAATAATTTTATTTTAAAGTCATATTTATTTCATTTTCATAATTATTGAGGTCGTCACATTTAACTACTACTGTGCTGTCATCTGCGAAAAGAACCATGGGGTGGTTTATATGCCCAGGAAGATCATTAATGTACAGTAAAAAGAAGGGTAGTCCTAGAACGGTGCCCTGGGGTTCATCGTATTTTATTGTCCTACTTTTGGACCGATATTTCGTCTCTACACCGGAGTGAGAACATATTTGTGTGATTTCTACAAATTTTTCTATTTAGCAAATATGATTCAAACAGTTAAGTGTATTTCCCCTGATACCATTATTGAATGATCCACATAATCAAAAGCCTTGGTTAGATCCATATAAATAGCACAAACAAGATTTCTTTTGTCTACGTTTGATATAATAGGGAGAAGGAGATCATAAATAGCCATATTAATGGTCTTCTGTTCAGGGAATCCCTTTTGTTCTTTGACTAATAGATTAGACTTTTCAAGATAGGTATAAAAGGATTTATAAATAACTTTCTCAAATATTTTTGAGAAAACAGTTGTCAAAGCAATTGGTCTGTAGTTTGCCATACATTTCCTATCCTGTTTTTTGTGTAGTGGTACAATTATGGGAATTTTCAATTTTTCAGGAGAGATACCGTTAAGAATACTTAGGTTCATTAACCTAAGTATTCTTAACCTTAGTGCAAATTCCGTCGTATCCAACACTATTTATATTTTTCAGTAACTTTATATGGTTAATTATATCTTGGGCTATAGTTGGCTCCATAAATAAAGAATTGGAGGAGTTTAAATATATCGGGCATTTTGGTACTTCCTTGTTGTTTGGTTTGACAACTTGGACAAAATAAAAATTGTTAAAACTCTCGGCTATTTCTGACGGTTTTGTAATTTGCTTTGTTCATGTTTGAATTTCCGTTATAGGTTCTTTAGGAAAGCAGGTCTTAGAGTTGTTAATTATTGTCGATGCTGCTTTTGATTTATTTTGAGAAGTCTGAATAAAATAGTTATTTTTGTGTCAATAATTTTTTTTTTAATCTAGCGGCGTATGTTTTGAACGCGTTTTTATTTTTCAGGGTAGGCTTTGTTCTGTATTGTAAGTGTCGTTTCTTTTTGCTGCATTTTCTTATTCCGTTAGAGATCCATTTTGCTTTTTTAGTGACCGATATTGTTCGGATTTCATTAGGAAAACAGAGATCGTAAAAACATTGGAATAGGTCTAGAAAATTCGTGTACGCAAATGACAGATTTTTTATGCATTTTATTTTTTTACTAGTGCTCTCGCGGGGCTTCGCTCCCGTGGATTCTATCACGGTAAAAACATAACTCTCCTTTTTTGCAGTCGGGTAAAAAGTAGCCTATAACCTTCCTCAAGCTTCAAGCTACTTCCATACCAAATTTCATCCAAATCCACCCAGTACTTTCGAAGATTAGCGCGTTCAAGCAAACAAACAAACAAACTAACAAACTTTTCCGCTTTATAATATTAGTATAGATTTATTTACACTTTATGCACGTAGGTACAAAGGCGGACTTAATGCCGTAAGCATTCTCTACCAGTCAACTATGAGTGGTGAAGAGATAGAGTGGAAGGTGCAATATGTACGTGAAAGTTATATTGGAAAATAATATGATAATAATAGTGAAACACAAAAAAAAACCTAATATCATAAAATCGAAGTATCATAAAATAGAAATCTACATCTTCTATACTTATAATAAATCTGTAGAGAAGTCAATTCTGTACATAGTATATATTTCCAAAACAACTATCAGGGGGTGATTAGCGATCGATACTGATGCCAAAAATGCAATCAGTAAAATTTTTGTCTGTCTGTATAACCTTTATAGAAACAAAAACTACTCGACGGATTTTAACGAAACTTGGTACAATAGGGAAGATGCAATATTTTTATTTTTGTTTTCATTTTAAAGAATTCCCTGTAGAATAGACCACAAATATATTAAAAAATTAAATCTTTGTAATTTATCGGAAAAAATGCGGTGTTAAATTGACAGTTTAAATTTTCGCGCGAAAACGGACCTATAGTTCCGATGACGTCATTCCTGTCTGTCACTGGTCGTAAATGTTCGTCGCTGGCTCATACTTATGCATATTTTTTCGACTTTCGAGATTTTTTTGCGAAAATTTAAAATGGACTATCCATCAACATCAGGTGATTATAACAATACCACTAATATTCCGAAAAAAGCCGTGGTTACTCATGTTGTGTACCAATGTGTCCAACTACTTCAACAAAGTTTCCAAATAAATTGGTTGTGACTGGACCTTCTGACCCAGAAATGACAATTATTCTCCAAAGACCATTATTCGATGCTGTGAAGATCACTTTGATGTAAGTCGGCGAATATAATTGTTATATTTTGTAGTTAATCTGGTTGTACGCAAAAATACGTTAGTTACCTACCTAATACTTACAAAACTTGTCTATAACATCATTTTAATTTTACAGTTGGAGAACGACGTCGAAAATTGGATAAAGTTTAAAATGTGTGGAGGAAAACTTTTCCTGAAAAAAGGTGTGGGTACCTCATATTTTTGAATGCCAAAATAGAATGATGCCACTGAAACCTAGATCAGTAATAATGAAAATGAAAAAGCGTGAAATTCTTGAAAGCATTGAAAATACACCGGGTATAATTTTGATTTATTCTTTCAGATTTATTCTCATACTAGAGTCAAATAAACATTAAAACCTTCAAATTTATAATAATATAAGGATAATGCTTTCTAATGAAGAACTAGGTATATTATTATATCTTTCATGTTTCAGATCCATCTTCAGAGTGTTCATTAATCACAGAAACAAATGGTTCTCAAAATATTAAAATATCCAATGATAAAGGTGTACAGGTGTCTATATATCCTTAAGAATGAACGATCGAAATAACTGATATATGTAGAAGCCGCTGAATAAAATACAAAGTTAAACAACTATGATTTTATGCATACCGTAGTAATTTAGTCCCTTTCATTTTTACACTTGAAAACTCTGCACTTTCGACAAAAAAGTGACAACCATGTCAACACTAACTCTTGGTAAATTCCTGGATTCCTGGAGTTAAACAACTATGATTTTATACATACCGTAGTAATTTAGTCCCTTTCATTTCTACACTTGAAAACTCTGCACTTTCGACAAAAAGTTACAACCATGTCAACACTAACTCTTGGTAAATTCTTGGATTCCTGGAGTCTGCTTTGATAAACCCAACTTCCATTTTTATTAAAAAAAACGCAATTAGTATTCCCGTAAAATAATATTCACTTTTACAACCATAACCTCAAATAAGTTGTTATAACAGGAGTGACGTCACTAAACGCTGATTGGTGTTTTGAAATATGCTTCGTGTCAAGTCATTTTTAATTCATAATTATTGTTAAAAAATCAACATTATGTAAAAAAAAATGTTGCAGTGGCCCTTCTTTTATATTTTTTTAACATTTTAATCATAAAATTTTCATAAATATTATATTTGCATCTTCCCTATTACTTTTCATACTCCTGAGCTGGTTATAGTATACTTTTCATCACGCTACAATCAATAGGAGTAGAGCAGTGAAGGGAAATGTTGGGAAAACGGGAGAACTTACTCAATTTTTTAAGCTTCCGTCGCGTGTGCAACCTTAATGGTTAAAGCTACACAGAACTCATTTCATGACGGAAATGTTCTCCTTAAAATTATATAAAAAATATCCCACGACAGTATATGTCTATCTTTTATGGTTGACTCACAATAACACGTGTAACTCCCGATAGCTTAGCAGTTCGAAGCTTTCTGATTATAATATTTCTCTACTCTTACGTTTATAACACTCTCAGTCACCCCTAATTGAAAAAGTTAACATTATTAACTATTCCACAAAAAAGAATCTTTGTTTGTTTGAACGCGATAATCTCAGGAACTACTGGTTCGAATTGAAAAATTATTTTTTAATTAAATAGTCAATTTATAGAGAAAGGCTATAGGCTATATATCATTACGCTAAGGCCAATAGGAGCGGAGCGCCAATGAAGATGCTTCAAAATCGGGGTTAAATTTAACGTTAGCCCAAAGTAACTATTCCACGCGGACGAAGTCGCGGGCAAAAGCTAGTCTTGAAATAAATCTATATATATAAAAGAAAGTCGTGTTAGTTACACTATTTATAACTCGAGAACGGCTGAACCGATTTGGCTGAAAATTGGTAGGGAGGTAGCTTAAAACCAGGAGACGGATATAGGATTTTTTATCCCGGAATTCCCACGGGATCGTGATTTAAGCGGGAAAAACATCCCACGCGAACGAAGAAGAAATGGAGAGTAGGGTAGGGGTAGGGTTGGTGTAGGGTAGGGGTAGTGTAGGGGTAGGGGTAGGGTAGGGTAGGGGTAGGGTGGGGGTTGGGTAGGGGTAGGTTAGTGGTAGGGTAGGGGTAGGGTAGGGGTAGGATAGGGGGTAGGGTATCGGTTGGGTAGGGGTAGGATACCACGCGAACGAAGTCGTGGCGGGTCAGCTAGTTTAGTATAAATCTCAAAAAGTGCTTCTCATGTCGTAGAAGTTAAGATTTAGAGAAAGAGAGAACTTAATATCTTTACTCTAGCAGTCGTCGTCACATACCACTCGGCCAATCTGACATTAGCTACTGTGTGAAATTAAAAACTTAAAGCGACCACGTTTAACGATTAAATTATTAGTAAACTAGATGGCTCTGTTTTAAAGTTTCAGATGACAATTTGTGTATTACTTAGACACAAAAAAACTTTTTAGCAAAAAATAAAACCGACTTCCATATAAAAACACTACAAAGGCAAAAATAACTTAAATTTCGGTGGTCGGTGTCATTTGTTTCGTATTTTCTTTTTCTTTTTCGACACCGCCTTCCGAAATTTAAGTTATTTTTGCCTTTGTAGTGTTTTTATATGGAAGTCGGTTTTATTTTTTGCTAAAAAGTTTTTTTTCACGCTTTTTAGTGGGTCGGTTTGTAATTTATCTAGTTAAAGCAAAGCAACAAGCATAAAGGCTTAACATCTACATTCAAGTAATCTAATCGCAATCCACGAAATACTTACATATTATTGAGTAGTTTCGGTAGCCATCTGTGGTCTTCATCATCAATTCAACTTCCCCAAATGGTACTTTTCGAAAGCAACTGCTCAAGGTACTATAAGAAATACTCAAAACGCTATAGGTGTGCCTATAATATTTGAAGAGTTCCCTCGATTTCTCCAGGATCCCATCATCAGATCATAATTTCGTAACAATGGGACCAACTAAAACGTATACCCTTTCAAACGCAAAAAGAATTTTTCAAATCGGTCCAGCCGTCTCCGAGTTATGAGGTAACATACACAAAAAAAAAAAAAAAAAAAAAAAAAAAAATTCAAGACGAATTGTAAACCTCCTTTTTTTGAAATCGGTTAAAAAGGATTGTACCACAGTACGGTAGTATATAGTATCGACACTAGATGGCGCGCTTTTAATTTTTTTTTATATACCATCATTTATATGATCATACTGATTTAAGGACGCATTTACGTTTATCACTCGCTCAATTTTAGGTATCTTAGTAGCAACACAACAACATTGCGCGCACACACACTTACAAACCATTGTTCGCCCGATTTTATACAATACTTAACTAATATTGATACTTGAAGGTAATATTATATTTTCTTTAATATTGCTTGATCATAATAAGTTGTAACTTATTGTTTACAAAGGGTTACTTGCTTATTGAATAGATGTTACTTTCAATTTTGTATTAATGTGTTTGACACCCGATTAGGAGTACTAGGGGACTTTGGAAATAAAATCCTCATATGTGATAAAAAAATTAATAAGAAATAAAGAAGTTTCGTCATGCCTGTCTGTCTGTTTGTCCATCCGTCTATATGTCACATCCATTTTCAACTAACGAAAAAAACGGAGGAGGTTATCAATTCGACGCGTATATTTTTTTTAATGTTTGATCACCGATTACTCGAAGACGGCTGAACCAATTTGGAAAATTCTTTTTTTGTTTGAAAGGGTATACTTCGAAATTGGTCCCATTGTCACCAAGTCAGGAGCTGATAATGGGATCTTGGAGTAATCGAGGGAACTCTTCAAATATTATAGGCACACCTACAGTGATTTGAGTATTTTTTTATAGTAACTTGTGTAGTTGCATTCGAAAAGCCCCATTTGTGAAGTGGATCTGATGATGAAGACCACAGATGGCCACTGGAACTACTCAATATACAAGTAGGAATAAGAAGTATTTCATGGGTTCCACTTCGATTACTTGAATATGGTTATTAAGCACAATATCGACGCTGGAAAGAAAAAAATATCCAAGCGACATTAGACTAACTTTACAGTAGAGCAGTTTAAAATTTTAATTTTCAGAAAAAAATCTTGTAAATTCTTGTTATGGTCCAAAAAGCCTAATTCTTAGAAATTTATTTGGATATTTTTTTATCGACATTATAGTATACGTAACTATTAAAAATAATGCTTAGTTTTAAAGTTAGTGTCGCTTAGTAAAATTTTCCCTAAAAGTAGAAACGGGAAAAATTGACTAACAGAAAAGCTTTGACTAAGGAAGGTACGGTAAAAATGTATATGTAAAAATATATATCCTTTTTAGAATTTATATCAGAGTAAAAGTTGCCTTACCAAAAAAAACTTTTTAACAAAAAATTAAACCGACTCCCAAAAACACTGCAAAGTGAAAAATAACTTTAATTTCGGTAGTCGGTGTCTTTAGTTTTGTTTTTTCGTTTTTGGCACCGACTTCCGAAATTAAAGTTATTTTTCACTTTGCAGTGTTTTTTGGGAGTCGGTTTAATTTTTTGTTAAAAAGTTTTTTTTTTCACTCTTTTTAGTTGGATGATTTTTAATTTACCTAGTTACAAGAGCCTAAATGTCAACTACTTATAACCTTTTACAAAATATTGCTTTTCCCAATGCTGGGCCCTTAATTGTTGAGGAGTTCTCCTGGTACTTCACCATCAGCTCTACATCACCATATGCATTGTGACGAGCATAAAGTGCTTAACATCCATATTCAAGTAATCGAATCGCAATCCACTTAATACTTATTATTGAGTAGTTTCGGCGGCCATCTGTGGTCTTCATCATCAGTTCCACTTCCTCAAATGGTACTTTTTGAGAGCAACTGCACAAGTTACTTTAAGAAATACCCAAAACGCCATAGGTGTGCCTATAATATTTGAAGAGTTCTCTCGATTTCTCCAGGATCCCATCATCAGATCCTGACTTTGGTGATAATGGTACCAATTTCGAAGTATACCCATTCGAACAAAAAAAGAATTTTCCAAATCGGCTCAGCCGTCTTCGAGTACTCGATGATCATACATAAAAAAAAAAAAAAAAAAATATACGCGTCGAATTGATAACCTCCTCTTTTGGTCGTCGGTTGAAAATAAAAAACATGTGGAAGTTGAGGCAAAAGAACCTAAATATTAATTTAATATATTTTTTTATATTACCTCAATGCATGTAGGAAAAAACTAAATAACTCGAAATGACCTAAGCGCCTAACACTATATCGCCAGATACTGGAAAAATTAAATAAGTGGAGTAATTACCGTACGAACAGAAATGTCAAACTTGACCAAAGACAAATTTAGCATTTCACAATTACGAAAACCACCAAATTTTCAAAAATGCTCGAAAATTTTGTCATTTAGTAAGGAAAAAAAAAGTGAACTCTCGCGAACTTCAAAATGTCGAAGCCACATCAAAAGCCGTCGTAGAAGGACGTGAGTAAGTAAGACCAAACGACGCAGAAAAATCAGGCGATTCCAACAATGTATATAACTCAAAATGGCCAAAGATGTCGCTTGGATAATTTTTCCTTTCCAGCGTCAATATGCTCGTCACAATGCATATGATGAAGTGAAGCTGATGGTGAAGTACCAGGAGAACTCCTCAACAATTAACGGCCCAGCATTGGGAAAAGCAATATTTTGTCTACTTTCTAACTCTTTTCAGAAGTCGGACACCGCTTACCTACCGAAATTAAAGTTATTTTTCACTTTACAGTGTTTCTTGGAAGTCGGTTTAATTTTTTTGGTAATAAGTTTTTATATTCCGTAACTATTAGGACTATATAATACATGTGAAACTTGGTAGGTAGATGTATTCTGTAAACCGCTTTCCGATTTAAAGAAAAAAAAATTAAAAATTATTAAAAAAATATAAAAAAAAGTATTTTCAGTTTCAGTTCCATTTACCCCACATGGAACTGAAACTGAAAATATTTTTCATGAATCTTATGCGTGTGTGATATTAATAGACAGGTCTTTAAAAATGACATACGGGTTTCTAAAACCACTTTTTCATAAAGTTAATCGTTTAAAAGATATACACTTCCAAAGTGGTAAAATGTGTCCCCCCTCTTACTTCTATAATAACGGAATGAAAAAATATACAAAAAATATATGCTATAACCAAAATTGGTTTGAACGAGATCGGGTTGGCAGTTTTTGAGATACAGCATATTTTCTAAGACCGCAAATAAAACTTTGTAATTCATACAAGCACTATGAAAAACAAAGTTATTTGGTGTAGTTACTACGGAAGGCTTCATGGGCGAGTCTGACTCGCACTTGGCCAATTTTTTTAGTTTTTGTACGAACTTAACATTTTGGCATATTGAACCGTATGAAGTAAGCCCAACAAAAGGTAACTGTTGTATATCGTTGAGGAATTCCCTCGACTGTCTATGGTCTCCATCATCAGACCTGTAATGACACTTATAACCCATATGGGTGCAAAGTTCTCATCAATATATATGAATTAAGTCTAAACACAAGGTAGCTACTGTAAACCATTGAGGAGTTCCCTTAACTGTCCTTCGTCTTCATCATCAGACCTCTAATGACAGTCACAAACTATCTAGGTGTAAAGTTCTGGTCAATTCAAATTAATCAAGCCCAAACAAAAGGTTACCGCTGTAAATCGTTGAGGAGTTCCCTCGACTGTCAGGAGTCAATCTGATGAAAGGCTCCATCATCAGATCAACTCTAGACCTTCCTTAATTTGTAGTACTTTAAGATACTTAATGAAAAAAAAAAACATTTATACGGTCGAAGTGCGAAACCTCCTTATTTGAAGTCGGTTAAAAAAAAAATTGTTGTTTCATGCTAGGTTCAGTAACCAATTCTAAAAATAAGTATGGTGCTCGTTCTTACTTTTGTTTCGGTGCGAAAAAGCATCAACGTATTTTAGTCACAGTATACAAGATGCCACTCTTTTTATTATAGGTTTTGACGTATTTATTTTTTCGAGGAAAGCGATACACCCCTGCGTTCACGAGCGCGTCTCAGCGCAGAATGACGGTCGGAGCCGTGCGTTCGGTAGAAAAATGTATGATGAAATTTGAGACTGATTTTATTTTTCTCATAAATCATAAAGTTTTTTATGTATGTTCAAAATAATTAGCTTAACGTATAGATAAATACATAGGCTATAATTTCTTGTTATTTTGAAGTTAAGAATATGCTCCAGATTTGGCTTACAGGTACGTATTCAGACCCCATTTTTTGTAATTTTCTACGATTATTGCGGCGATAAAAACGTATTTATGTGAAAAAGTTGTATGGGACTGTGTAATTAAATGCATTCAATGTGGAGATGAATAAATTATCTTGAAATTAATACCATAACATTGTCAACATTTTAACTCCTTATGTATCAAAATGGTACCAGAAAAACATTGATATTTGCGAAAAAACGTAAATGCGTCCTTAAGAATGTAATTGTGCAAAAATTTGAATGCATTGTAAACAAAAACGGCCTAATAACTGTTTTCTTCGTAAAATATCTAATTCACCTGGCTTATGTTCCTGTTAGTCCCACCTTCTTGATAAGTCGATTTTGTTTTAATGTTTACCAGGTTTTACCACACAATATTCACTGAAAGCTTAGTTTTCAGAGTTCACCGGTACTTATTTGTTTTCCACTTATCTCGGTAATTACTTATTTATATCGTACACAAACATCAGTCATTGGTTATCAATTATCATGGGTCACTTTCACGAATCAACTTATTTAAGGCTGCGAATGAGGTACTTTTTTTCTGAATGCCGTGTCAGACTTCGACTGTAATGAATTTAATATTGTGAAATTTCTTTTTTCCCAAGGGTTGTTTCAAATAATTTTATCGGGTGGGTAAAGTTTCAATAGTACATTGTTCACCGAGAGGAGAAAGTGACCGATTACCGTCGAGGGTGTCGTTTGAAACACCCGAGATCGGGAATCGCACTTTCTCTCGAGTGATACATAGTGCTTTATACTACACCTACGAGGAAAATAAAAAACTAAATCTTTACTAATTGAAATTTATATTGAAATTGTTGCAGTTAGTGAAGCTTAATGTAACACTGTTTGCACAAATGGCGCCAATGGCATCTGCAATTATCACATGTTCTTTTTTCAAATTGTTTATCCTGCCGCCGCAGGGTCGCACTGCCAGCCCGACACCATCCAACACACAGCTAGTGGCCAGTGTCATTTTGCGAACTTGGAGATAAAAACTCACTGTAAAAACTTTTTGGCTTTTGATATTTAGGTTACCGGCGCATAGTCTTACCCAAAATTAAAAAAGAAAAACCACGTAAGAAATGGATTTTCATATTTCATGGGAAAGATATGCGGTCGCTCCGTGTTTAATTCTGGTACCCGGTTAGACTTGCAGCCGACCGCATCATGGTTTGAAAAACATACCACCCGAATTGAGAACCTCCTCTTTTGAAGTCGGTTATAAAGGCTAAACAGATGTACGTATGTGTTCTTATGAATTGTAACTTAATAATTGTAAATATACCAAAACCGCGTCGAGCACTTTTACCAAGAAAACATGGATAATTGGAAATGTTCGGATGGTTGACTGGTAGACAATGCCTAAGGCATGAAGTCAGCCATTGTACTTTTTTGTGTTGCATATATGATTTTAATACATAAATACGCTAATGCCTTTTTTCTTTATTTTGTAAAGAGCTATATAATGGGAGCGTTGTGGTGGCGTCGGCGATTTGGGCGAAACTAATAAACTAAAATTAAGCTGACTTTTCAATAAAAAACTAAACGAATTTAAAAGTCGGGATATGGATCAGACCGAAAGGCTAATTTGAAAAAAAAAATAATTATAGACGCTCTGGCGAGTCACATTTTGTCAGCGATGTCGTGGATCGACGTCACAATGTTAAAAATGTATAGGAAAGTCTTAAGGGAATGTCAAACGCAGTCAAACACTTTCGAATTGTCACGTGATCAATTACATTTTGGTATTCGAGAACCGCATTCGCCAATGAATGGTACTTTGTCTAGAGCCTCAGGTTTGATCGTGCAGGATGTCAACACCATCTTTCACAAAAATATATAACAAACTCCGCAAAAACAGAGACCACTACCGACTTTAGAATCACTAAGTAATTTAAGTAGAACAGTATGATAGAATAGATAGGTACGGAAACATGAAGATTTGTAACTCATGTTTTCTTACTTTTAATTTTTACGTGATGGTAAAATCTTTTATTCTTTACTGAATATTTTAGGTATCCGAATTACATAATGAAGGGCCATTGCACTTGGTTGATGATATAATATGCACGCAATAACACTTGATTCACCTTGACTGACGGTCAAATAGGACGCCACTTGAGGTTTGTTGCACCCAAAGCGATTTTATTTTATTATTGTAAGATCAAAAATGACCTCATAGTAAATTAATGTACGTCACCCAAACTTTGAGGAGCTGCATCGTGTAGTCACTAATAAAGCAGTCTATCTAAGCTGTACTTCAGCTGTTGATTATAAAAGTGATACACACGTCACACACGGACCATAACTAAAACGTTAATGCACTGAAACTGCACACTTTGCTCATCTATGATTTTACATACAACAAAACCAATTGTACTGAAACTGCACATTTTGCTCATATATCATTTTACATACAACAAAACCAATTGTACTATTTCCTAACAACCGAACTTCACGATGACTCTTGCGCCGGAAATCGAACTAGCAATGAGAAATCGCGAAAACGCTGTCGTAGAAAGTTTCCCCTAACGGGGGGCAGAGGGCGGAGCCGAGGTGCGCGGGCGGCGGATAGGAGATACCCGTGGCTCCTCTTATCTACGGTGACGTACGTCTTTATCAGCGGTAGGGAGTTGGGCGGTTTCAGGCTAGACGGCCTCGCAATCGGAGACGAGCAGCAGAGAGATGAGGCCGCGGCTGCTATGGCTGGTTCTCGTGTGGGCGGCGGCGGCGCGGGCCGCTCGCCTGCTGGCCGTGCTGCCCACCAACACCAAGAGCCACCACGCCATGTACGGCCGGCTGCTGGACGCGCTGGCCCGGCGGGACCACCACCTCACAGTCGTCACACACTTCCCATTGGTATGTTTCATATGTATATTAACAAGCCCTTTTTTATTTCTCATGATTATTTCTATTTGCAAAGGGCCTTCTTATGCCATATAGTTTAATTTAAATACGGATATCTAGATGTGTGAATACTGATCGCAAGTACCAGTGTCGATAAAAAAAAGAAAAATCTATAGGGAAGCTACGTGGCTGACTTGTTAGAAATCCTACGTTTTATTTTTTGAACCTAGAATAATGTTTTATTACTGAAATATCATTAGGCGTTTAATACATGTAATTAAAAGCTAAGTAACGAATAAGATTAAATTTAAATTTTGAGTTTTTTTGAGTTTAAATTTTTGTATCCATAGAAATATTGTGAGGTGTACAATAAAGTATATAATAAATAAATAAATAAATAAGATCAAATACCCGCCCTGTCCTTTTTAGGGTTCCGTAGCCGAATGGCAAAAAACGGAACCCTTATAGTTTCGATATGTCTGTCCGACTGTCTGTCTGTCCGTCCGTCCGTATGTCACAGCCATTTTATTCCGAAACTGTTAAAACTATACATGTGAAACTTAGTAAGTAGATGTATTCTGTGAACCGCTTTCCGATTTTAAGAAAAAAATTCAAAAATATTTAAAATAAAGGACCCCCCTTTATTTTAAATATTTTTGAATTTTTATACCCCATACATGGAACTAGAACTGAAAATATTTTTTTTTCATGAAACCTATGCGTGTGTGGTATCTATAGACAGGTCTTTAAAAATGATATAGGGGTTTCTAAAACCACTTTTTCATAAATTCAATAATTTAAAAGAAATTAGTTTGAACGAAATCGGATCAGCGGTTTTTGAGATACAGCATATTTTCTAAAACCGCAAATATAACTTTGTAATTCATACAAACACTATGAAAAACAAAGTTATTTAGCGTAGTTACTACGGAACCCTTCATGGGCGAGTCAGACTCGCACTTGGCCAATTTTTCGGATTCTGATCTGAGAACCGTTTCTCAAAAAAGCTGTGAGAAGATATGTCAGAATCTTGTTATTGATTAGCGTTATTTTACATCTCTTCACTTTCTTGGAAACCAGCCTCGTAGACGACGACACTTCTTATATTAAATCACAATTACTTTCCGAACTACAAAATTTTTATTATGAATCATAAAAATCTAGATAGATTTGCATGCAGTAAATAAATAATGCCGCAATTTAAAGAGTACTTTTTATGCAAGCGAAAATGCAAAATACGTAGACTTTCTGTTCCATATACAAAAAAAGTATATTGTATAATTGTATACTTTCACGGCTAAGGAGTGGAATTCCCTCCCGAAATCTGCGTTTTCTGATAGCTACAACCTAGGGGTATTTAAGTCAAGAGTGAATAGGTTACTTCTAGGTAAGCGTGCTCCATCTTCAACCACATCACTTACCATCAGGTGAGATGGTGGTCAAAAGCGAGCATATAATCAATAAAAAAATGTAATATTTATTCTGACACAAACAATATTTTTCCCACCAAGCTTGTAAAAGTACTCATATTATCTTTTCTAAAGTAAGTTTTTCTCCGAACCACTGCGCAGAGGTCGCCAAGTGCAGGCGATTCGTCACGAGCCGATTACAGGTTCATAGAGAGCATATGAATGCCATAGTAACTCATTTTCTGTAAGGTATGACAAAATCGGTGTTTTGTAGAAATAACTGTCAGTAAGATACGCAAATACGCGTGGAATTTAATATGACAAATGTGATAAAATCTTACGATGAGTTTAGACAATTCTGTTTTTCATGTCTTGGTTGAAAACAGATAACATCTCATTATTTTAGAAAATTTTAGTTTTGGTAAAATGATTTGTGGAATTCATCAAATGACACCTTCCGCTGTAGCCTCGTCGACTCGGACTTGGACCTAGGTCACATCGTTTAAATTTTACAATAAACCAGCAGCATTTCACCGACCATTGCTAATTTGTTGTCTTATATGGTGATAATACGTACGAGTCATTAACTTATACTCTCCTATTTCAATGACCAATATGAGAGGTAATCATTATGGCACAGGTCAATGATCAGATGACACACACAGTCCGATAAGTATTGAGAAAGTGAAGTGTGAATTAACGGTCAAATAGATATGAGTGCATTCAAAATAATAGTGATGAACTCTGCGCGTACGTTCGGACTCCAGTGTAGGTTAGTTTGGGGACAGAGATAAAAATGTTTATAAAAAAGACATCGTAAAACGATAGTCAAAAAAATTTAGTACAATTATACTTTTGATGGGTTTTCTTAGACCTTTCTCAACTATTTTTAGATTGTAATTTCCAGTCTTACCGGATAATTCTTGCGGTCAGCCCGGACATAAGGCTGGCTTGTGCAATGCCGCGCCGCGCTGCCCAATATGTGCGGCGGCTGGCAAGCCAGCCGAACACCGGGTTAGGAGTAAAGCCTGTGCTCCCCCAGCCAGGGCCAGGGGCAAAGCTGCGCGCTCCACCACTGCCGTCTCCGCCGCATCCGCTGCCCCAGTAGCTGCCGTTGCTGCCGCCGCCGCAGATGATGCGACAGGGCAATCCCAGGGCTCAAGGGAGGGGGCTGAAATGGACTGCCAATAGCGGCTCCACTCCGCCTCCTCCAAGCGAATATCAACCACTGCGCCGCTGCTCAAGATCTCTTGTTCCAGAGCATAGCGCAGTGGTCGATTAACGTCGCCGTGGTCGCCGAGCCGTATTTTGTTCCACCCAGAGATGAATGGGTAGAGGACCTGGACGGCTCAGTGGGCATAATTTCGTCGGCCGCTGCTGGTACCCCGTCCCTCGAAGGGGTCACAAAGGGACAGGGCTGCGCCGCAGCACGGACACGAACACACAGTGGAGATTTGCTCCGCTTGGGCAGAGTTCGTATTCTGTGAACTGCTTTCTGATTTTAATCCCCATACATGGAACTAAAACTGAAAAATATATTTTTCATGAAACCTATGCGTGTGTGGTATCTACATATAGACAGGTCTTTAAAAATGACATTGAGGTTTCTAAAACCACTTTTTCATAAAGTTAATCGTTTAAAAGATATACGCTTCCAAAGTGGAAAAAATGTATCCCCCCTCTAACTTCTATAATAATGGAGTGAAAAATCTAAAATAAATACATGTCTGTAGATATTAATGTAAACTTTCAACCAAAATTGGTTTGAACGAGATCGGGTTCAGCAGTTTTTGAGATACAGCATATTTTCTAAAACCGAAAATATTACTTTGTAATTCATACAAACACTATGAAAAACAAAGTTATGTGACGTAGTTGTAAAAATGTAAATAAGCTATGTAAGGTTTTTTTGTCAAATAAATATACATATTATATTATATTATTATAGTTACTATGGAACCCTTCATGGGCGAGTCTGACTCGCACTTGGCCATTTTTTTTATAATCTGACACAAAACATTAAATAAATATATTGATCTTTATATTTGTGTACTTAGACAGAAAAAAAAATCGTCTGCGATTCCAGATAAACTTAGCAATCACGCCGACAAAATAAACTACTTCGTCATATAGTTGTTTCCATTTTGTTTTTATTGAACTTTAACTCAATTAAATTAATTATGGTTCAGCTGAGGTCATTGGTCCAGGTGGTCGTGGGAACGCAGCTTCCCAGTGCTTTCCAGTTCATTCTTTCTTTTTGGCCTATCAGCCGTTCGGTCTTCACGCTATGTGGCCTGCCTATTGACACTTCCTTCAGCTTACTAATCCGTTTATTAAGACACGGCTTCACTCGCTTGTTATCAGTCAAAAAGTATGTAAAGTGCAGCCAAAGGAAGAAGCCAATATCTCTCTCCACGCCTACAACTATCTCTACATCAAAAATAACTTAAGCCCGTTTCTCCGTTTTGGCGGAACTCGTTTTCTTCTCTCTCTCTCGTTTTTAAGACTAATTCTACTAATATTAGAAATGCGAGTTTGTGAGGATGAATTTATGTTTGTTGCTCTTTCACGCAAAAACTACTGAATGGATCTCTATGAAATTTGGTATGTAGATAGCTGACATCCTGGAATAACACAAAGGCTACTTTTTATCCCGGAATTCCCACGGGATCTGGATTTACGCGAGAAAAACCTCCCAGTCTCAGATGTCATTTATCAGATCTTTGATAATCGTTATTCGTTACGGATGGTTAAACGCCAGAATATCTGACAGACGTCTTGCCAAGGGCTATCGCATTACTCAACTACTAGGTGATGGAGGTCAGATAAGGAGTAATTCTAAATAATATACTTGTATTCATGCAACAGGTTACACTTTAAGCCGACTCCCACATAGTTGAAAGAAGACGTGATTTCGAACTATCTAACAATATAGGTAGTATGCGTAGGGTAACTTATTTTTTAATATTTTACGAAAATTACGCAGACGAAGGGGTATGAAATTTGACACTGTTTAAGTATAGTATATAGGAGTGCAGAAACCTAAAACATATTTTTCTATAACTAGCTGATCCGGGAAACTTCGTAACGCCTTATTTATTTTTCATATTTTCCGCCCTTTTAAACATTCCCTGCATAAATATTTTAAAACCAGTTTCGTTCAGCCGTTCTCGAGTTTAAGCTAGACTAACGAACTGCAATTGCGTTATATACATATATACAGGGTTAAAGGAAAAGTCGTGCTAGATCCGTTAAGGGCGTGGAGTACCCATCATTTCTGACTTATTTCACTATGAGACACTCTACCCTAAACTTAACCCTTTTCGAGATATTCGACTTTTAATTTTTTATTAAAAATTGCCGATTTTTAAGCTACTAAATTTAATTTTGTTTACTTTGTGTCTTATTATTATTGCATTTTTACATGTGTAATAAGATGCTTTAGGACGTCAATTGTTAAAATAGTGCATAAGTTAATTGAATAGGCCGTAGTAGATAAGTGAAAGTTAAGTATTAAAAAAATATATTAGAAAGTCTATTTTTCTCTAAGGGATATCTAAAAAAATATTATGGCAGTTGTTCGGCAGATGTGTTTTAAAATATCTACGTTTCATCAGCTATCTAACGAGGTATAACAATCTAGGGTTTTATTTAAATGCATTGAAAAAAACTTAGCTTCATCATAGGCGACAGTGGAGAAGAAAATTAATACTTAGCCCCAAAAAGTAAAATAAAACAATAGTTAAGCATGAAATGTCACTTATTAAATCAGGTTTTCACACAACTTTTTCTTACTCTACAGTTCATGTTCAACATGGCCGCCTGTTTCTAATACATTGTCGCATCCTTCTACGGAGGCAAGTCTTCACTACTCCAGTGGTCAACGTTGTCCTCATTTGATTTGCTGCATCAACAAACCTTTCTCTTAATTCTTCCACAGATGAAACTGGATTTGGCTCGCTGTAGACAAGATTTTTCATGCGCCCCCTACACATGAAAATCCATAGGGGTTAGGTCCGGACTTCATGTTGGCCATGGCAACGGTCCACCTCGTCATATCCATTTGTTTGGATAATTTGTGTCCAGCCAGTCTCTGACACTTCTCCTGAAATGGGCAGGGCAGCCATCATGTTGGAACCACATGTCCCTGATTAAGTTGAGTGGCAGATCATCCAGCAAATTACTCAAGTCTCCTCTCAAAAAGTTTTCGTACGTTTCCCCATTTAGATTGTCCGGGAGAAAGTTAGGTCCAATTAAATGATTGGAGATAATGCCCATCCACACATTCACGCTGAATCTTCGTTGGGACCCCTTCACTCTTTTCTTATTGGGATTCCTTAGTTCTTTTGGGGCCAGTAATGGGCGTTGTGATAGTTAGTTATGCCATCTTTATCAAATTTGGATTCATCTGTCCACAAGATATTTCTTAGAAAATCTGGGTCTTCTACGTCAGCATTTAGCATAAATCTGCAGAAATCCAACATTCTCGCGGGGTCTCCTTCTTCAATAGTGTGTACCGGCGTGTAATGTTACGGGTATAGTCCAGCAGTATGCACTGTAGACCACACTCTCCATTGCGAAATTTCCAGATCACGAGCAACAATATTAGTGGAAATAGTCGGATCCGCTCGAAAACGTTGCACTATCTAATTGTCCTCTTCTTCGTCGCCAACAATTCGTGGTCTTCCCATGTCTGTATTTCGTCTCAAAACAGAGCCAGTTTCTCGAAGTCTTCGATAAACTCTGTCAAAAACGGCCACATCCGGTACTCGATGACCGGGGAATCGAGTTATGTATTCGTTGCGAGCTTGCGCAGACACACAATCGCAGTATCCGTAACAAATAAGCATATCAGTATATTCCTCAGGTGTGTAGGACGTCATCTTCAACACTTCCGTATCACAAGTACAAATCATAGTCCGGTTAACAAGCACAGTAGTCACAAATCAGAAGAAATAGTCCAGAATCACAGCCAAGTCGAGAAAAAGAGCAAAATGATATCACATCTACTATGTACGAAGCACAAAAGCAGACTGATAACCAAAACAATATCCCGTGTTGTATTCCCAGCCCTAACCTTTTCTTTCATTCGCACCTACATAAATCGTCACTTGTCTCGCTCGCACGGTGCGTCTTATCTTTAAGGACAATAGGCGCGGGACCGTTTCAACTGGATTACCTGGAGCGTCCTAACTATGTTTTTTCCACGAAATGTAATACAAATCCTAGATTGTTATACCTCGTTAGATAGCTGATGAAACGTAGATATTTAAAAACACATCTGCCGAACAACTGCCATATTTTTTTTAGATATCCCTTAGAGAAAAATAAACTTTCTAATATTTTTTTTAATTTCTTAACTTTCACTTGTCTACTACGGCCTATTCAATTAACTTATGCACTATTTTAATTATTGACGTCCTAAAGCATCTTATTACACATGTAAAAATGCAATAATAATAATAATAAGACATACAAAATAAACAAAATTAAATTTAGTAGCCTAAAAAACGGCAATTTTCAATAAAAAATTTAAAAGTCGAATATCTCGAAAAGGGTTAAGTTTAGGGGAGGGTGTTTCATAGTAAAATAAGTCAGAAATGATGGGTACTCCACGCCCTTAACGGATCTAGCACGACTTTTCCTTTAACCCTGTATATACACAGGGTGTCCCAGAACTCAATATCAAGCCGAAACGGGGCGACAGGATTGATTGTAAACATCATGAGAAAAATCAGAAAAAAGAATCTATACCATGCAGTTTGAAAATTACGGGCATTTAAGAAAAACCTAAAAATTTGGTCAAACTGTAATCATTTTTCGGTTATTGTGGTTAATTTTTATTATTTTTGTTCTTTTAAACTTTAGAACCGTAACCCTAAATAACATTTCTCAAAATCACAGTCAAAAATAATGACACAATTGCCCCAAGTTTCCTAGAATTAAGACTTTGTTAAACTATGAATATAAATTTTCAAAATTTGTCGACTTTGAAAGGCCCTCCTTTAAAAAAAAATGTACTAGAGTGCCTTGGCAAGTGCCATTAAAAGTTGGCGCATTTAATCAAGATTGTAAAATGGTACAATACTTGTTAGTTTCATACTAAAAAGAACGAGTAAAAAAAAATCCGGGTTGCACTCCGGGAGTGCCGGCAGATGTGAAAACTTGAATATTAACGTTGTGCATTTTTGATATTTTGGAATGGTTAGGGAATAATTTTGCACGATTTGCTTTAATTATCAGTATAAAAGTACTATCATTTATGTGGTAGAATACAATATTTATTTCGCTATCGTACACAAACATGACAATTTATATTACATTAAAAAGTTTATCTCTTAGAAAAATCAACTTTCATGTTAATACACACGAACATTCGCGCAAGCGTCCTGCGCCGCCTAAACAAAACAGCAGGCGCAGGCATACATTTTCGCCGCGCCGTAGAATGAGGGGGATACTTCCTCTCCTACGCCGCGCCGGCTGTCTACTCTCCGTCCGTCTTACGAATTTTCGATCAGGTCACGTGTCTTGACGCGAGTTTAAAATTTTTTACCCATTACAAAAAAAGTGCATAACGCCGCTAAAGAAGGTTTCACTTCAAAAAAATCCTTCAAATATTTACGAAATTTCAAAGGTATACGTTTGCCCTGGTTTGCCCATATAAAATTTCCACGACATAAGAAACACTGTATAATGCTCCCTATCTCATTTTCTCCCACGTTAAATCTTATGAATTTATATGTCTGTCTCTTTTTACTGTTGCTTTTTCGTTTCATAAAATTTCAAATCACAAAGACGCTAAAGATGTTTTCACTTCAAAAAACCCTGTTTCTTGCTGCAATTCAAGGCTAATATTTAAATGAGTTTCCCGTTTTATTAAGGTAAATAAAATATAACTTAATTTTAATTACTTTTGTAATAGAATTTACTTAATTAAAAATCTACATTATCAATTATTTTAAATAAATCGCTTAAATCCCGACTTGGCGTTTCATTTGAAATTTCGGAATTCTTAAAGTCATACATGTTTACATTATATAATTGTAACATTTTTGGAGATAGAGACAGATGGAGTAAACGTAACGCAAGATCCTTCATCACGTTTCGTGTCATCATCAAACTTAACAGCATTTCAAGGGACAATCGGTGTCGTAATTTGTTTTTCAGCATATGATATATCGAAAAAGCGCGTTCAATTTTAAAATGGTACAGTCATGAATGCAAGTGCAAGTTTGGAAATATTTTCAAGACGCTTATTAAATGCCTACTAGCGTCACAATCATCAAATACTTCCGAATACTGCCTAGTACTAGTACATACATAGATATACTACTTCCTAGTACTAGTACATAGATAATCTGTAATGTAGTAGTACTAGGCCGCTGACGGCCGCGCGCCCCGCGGGCATATATGTGATGCTTGTAAATGTATGTATGCCCCTAAAAATAGCCCTACTTATTTTTGGGCCCAAAAAAATCCCAATAAGCATTATTTTACCCTAAATTTGGGGCTAATAGCCCTAAGAAGTTTAATCCTGGATAAAAAATCCCCCTCAACTCACCCCTCAACTCGCCCCTCAACTCACCCCGCACCTCATCCCTCAACTCATCCCTAATCTCATCCCTCAACTCATCCCTCAACTCACCCCTCAAATCACCTCTCAACTCACCCCTCAACTCACCCCTCAACTCATCCCTCAACTCATCCCTCAACTCATCCCTCAACTCATCACTCAACTCATCCCGCAACTCATCCCGCAACTCATACAGCACCTCATCCCGCAACCCATCCCTCAACTCACCCCTAAATTCACCCCTCAACTCATCCCGCACCTCATCCCGCACCTGATCCCTCAACTCATCCCTCAACTCATCCCTAATCTCATCCCTCAACTCACCCTTCAACTCACCTCTCAACTCATCCCTCAACTCACCCCTCAACTCATCCCTCAACTCATCCCTCAACTCATCCCTTAACTCATCCCTCAACTCATCGCTCAACTCATCACTCAACTCATCACTCAACTCATCACTCAACTCATCACTCAACTCATCCCGCAACTCATACAGCGCCTCATCCCGCAACCCATCCATCAACTCACCCCTAAACTCACCCCTTAACTCACCCCTCAATTCACCCCTCAACTCACCCGTCAACTCACCCCTCAACTCCCCCCTCAACTCACCCTTCAACTCACCCCTCAACTCCTCCCTTAACTCCCCCCTCAACTCACCCCTAAACTCACCCCTCAATTCACCCCTCAACTCCTCTCTCAACTCCCCCCTCAACTCACCCCTCAACTCCCCCTCAACTCACCCCTCAACTCACCCTTCAACTCGCCCCTCAACTTACCCCTCAACTCACCCCTCAACTCACCCCTCAACTCCCCCTCAACTCCCCCTCTACTCCCCCCTCAACACCCGACGAGACCCCCCTCCCCACTCCCACACGGGACCCCTCTTACCCCTCATCTCCCTGAACTCCCCATGAAACCTCCCTCCCCCCCCGCCCCCTCTCAGGGATACCTCAACCCCTGCGACCTAACTCCTAGGACCCAACAGATAGATACTGTCGCTTTTTCGTTTCATTAACTTTCAAATCACAACGTTGCTAAAGAAGTTTTCACTTAAAAAAAAGTCTTACGCTTTTCGATCGGTCACGTGACTATAGTTGGGAATACTTCTGGGAATGTTTCTTTAAATCAGAATTATTCAAAATGATAAATTCATTTTGAATCATTCTGATTTAAAGAAACTTTTAATTATTTATTAAGATTTCAACTTTTTTTGCTGAAAAATCGTATTTTGCAACGATCGTCGATCATCGCCGCCGCTGCCCCTCTGTGCGCCGGCTGCTACCACCGCTGGCATGGCGCCGCGACGCGTGCGCCCGACTGCCAGTTGCCAGCGACCACAAGCCGTGCCGTGCAGGCGATGGCGGTGCGGGGTACGGTAAGAGGGGAGATGCTCCCCGGAGAAGTTTTCCCCCCCGCGAGAAAGATTCGTACCCCGCAATCGAATGTTTCCGAATATTTCGCCCGAATAATTCAATGGGAATAAATGTGTTTGCTTGTTGTGTGGTGAGTGAGTTAATTATTGTTCAGTGCGAGAGTAGGTACGTACGCTACGAGAGTAAAATATAAATGTTTATTTTATTATAAATGGGATTGATTAAGTATATGTTGATATTTTTATAGGTAGATTTATTAGCCTGCGATTAACATGATTTTTATTCTTTTGTTTTTAGGTAGGTACTATCGGCCAAAAATACGCATACTCACTTAAGAAAATATTTCTGCGGAAGCGCAGCCGGCAGTTAGTGACAAACCATATCCCTTCCTGGTTTCGCCCAATTAGAAATAATATGCATTTTGTGAGTACAGGGCGTGTAACATTATTTACTATTACGAACACTACTAAAATACGCTTCGTGCATCCTATTGGTCAAAATACATGCATTAGGCGATCGAGTTGTAAGTCGTGCTATGTGATTATAACCTTAAATGTCAGTTGTGAAATAAAAAAACCAGGCCAAGCATATTTGATTTGCTTTTTGAAAAAGGGTTACCTATGTTTTTGGTTAGTTTGTATGTAGCTCTGTACGCATCGCGAGTATTTGCGAGTCGCATAAGTAGGTATTAATCATTACCTACCTACTTAACGCGTATAATAGCCCAGTCAATAAAAACAAATAAAGGCAAACCTTGCAAGCAAACGCGTTTTGATGCGGTTTTCAGAAAAGTATTTGTTATACCTACTTAGGAGCAGGTTTTGGTATATTAACAGACTTCAATGGTCGATTTTCCTGTTTTTTTTTTGACAGTTGAAATATTCCCAAAGTTTCGAAATATTTCGGAATACTTCCGAAGTATTCGACGGGAATGATTCGGAATTTTTCCCGCCAGCATCCATACACGTGACCCTGACGCGAGTTTAACAGTTTTTACCCATACAACGTGAGGACATGGTTGGGCGCTTGAACTTGACCTTGAAGGCTGTCTCCGAATGGGGCGATGCCAACCTGGTCAAGTTTAATGCAGCTAAGACCCAGGCGTGTCTCTTCTCCGCAAAAAGGAGCCAATTCGAACCGGCTCCTACTTTCCGTGGTGTAACCGTGCCGATAACCGATCATATTGAGCTTCTTGGGGTGACTTTAACGTCCACACTCAATTTTGGCCCGTATATCGAGGCTAAGGCTCAGTTAGCATCAAAAAAGTTAGGAATCCTAGCCAAGGTGAGACGGTACTTCACACCGGAACAGCTGCTCAAATTGTATCAAGCCCAGGTTCGGTCGTGTATGGAATACTGCTCTCATCTTTGGGATGGATCTGCGAAATACCAACTGGACGCGCTTGAGTCTATTGAGAAGCGGGCCAAGAGACTCATTGGCAACGATGCACTGGTCGAGTCAAAGCTCCAGAGCCTTGAACACCGACGGCGAGTTGCAAGTCTATCGGTTTTCTATCGGTTACATTTCGGGGAGTGTGCGATGGAATTACACAATCTAATTCCGCCAAGCCCATTCCATCATCGAACTACGAGACAAACGGCGAAGCGCCATCGTTACATGGTGGACATCCCACCCATACGCACAAAACGTTTTGGGAATACCTTCATTGTGCGTACGGCTAAGGAGTGGAATTCCCTGCCGGAGTCTGTGTTTCCCGATAGCTATAACCTAGGAGTCTTTAAGTCCAGAGTGAATAGGTTACTTTTAGGTAAGCGTGCTCCATCTTCGATCACATCATCACTTACCATCAGGTGAGATAGTGGTCAAACGCGAACCTATTTTCAATAAAAAAAAAAAAAAAAAAATACAAAAAGTGCTCAGCGCCGCTAAAGAAGTTTTCACTTCAAAAATAAAAACCTCAAGTAACCCGATTTTGCTAACCCATTTTACTCAGTTAAAATGTTTTTTATTCGCACAAGCTCTTAGTAGGTTTTTAATTTTACGGCAAAATGATGAGAGAGTATAACATATTATGTTGTAAACAATGGAAAAGCAATCGTTTGATATAATTTGAAGAATATTGCTATTTTTACATTATTGTCGCGTAGACCACAAAAGTAAATTGATTTAAAATGAGAAAAAAAAAATTGAAGTACCCTCGTGTTTCAATTGTTAGAGCGATCTCGTGGCATCGATACTCAGTGGTATGAATAGTGGAAGACGCTTTGCTTTCTACATACTTCTGAATCCTACTTTCGAAACAATAGAAAATTAATAGTTTTGATAATGTGAACTCCAAGTAGCTTACGCCAAGAGCAAGTAGTTATCAGGGAATTAGAATTTAATTAAGCACTTCTTCTTCTGAGCCAAAACGAACCGACTCCGGAATAAAGAAGAAGGAAATAGAATTGCCCAGTGTAAAAGAGACAATAACAAAGAAACAATGACGAAAATATTATACAAGTAAAATGGGTGCAAAATATGGGCGGCATTACTCTTAGTTCATGTTGGTAATAATCAAGCTAAGATTCTATTATATATTGGGTATATAAGTTTAAATTTTGCATCAAGTGTTTCTTATTATTTTCAGAAAAACCCTCTACCCAATGTACGCCAAATAAGCCTCGCGGGGACCAGGCCTGAAATCGTCAACAACCTTACATTGCAACATGATTCCATAAAACCTGATTTTATCCGGAACTTGGAACAGATAATGCAAGAGTGCGTTGATGCCTGTGACACTGTTGCCAAAGTTCCCGCCGTTAAAGCATTGTTCAACTCAACAGAGACCTTTGATCTGGTCATCGTGGAAGTATTCGGGAGCGACTGCTTCCTTCCTCTCGGCAAGAAATATGGAGCTCCTGTGGTCGGTTTCCTATCGAGTGTACCACTCCCCTGGGTCAATGATCAATTAGGCAACCCTGATGCAACTGCCTATGTGCCGTCATACATGGTCGGATATGGACAAAGAATGTCGTTATGGGAAAGATTTGAAAACACCATGGCGGTGATCATCGCTAAAGTTTTATACAGATACAAATCACAAATTCCATCACAGGTTGGTAGTGTTTTAAAATATATTAATACTTACAAGATTTCATTTTAGTGATTCTGTTATTCATACTATTTTAAATCCTAAGTAATGTAATTCGGAAATTACGGAATCTTTATTGATGAATACTATAATCTATATTTACGCGACTGAAGCTGCGAGTAAAAACTAATACAGAATAAATAAGCTGTTTTGTACTGTTGTTATTAAATAAATGTTTCTTTTTCAGGCTATAGCAGACCGCTTATTTGGGCCCGGACCAAAGTTGGAGTCTCTGGCTCAGAACTATAGTTTGGTTCTCTCTAACAGCCATTTCAGCATAAATGAAGTACGGCCTCTAGTGCCTGCTTTGGTAGAAGTCGGAGGGCTGCACTTGGACGATTCTCCAGTTCTATCTCGCGTGAGTACCTACCATTTGTATGTTTGGCAAATGGTAACTTAATTGGTTCATTAATCATCTGATATTACTATTAATGATTGATCAGCACAATAAAACACCTCTAATGCACTTTAATCATCGCTCGTATCGGCGGGCGGCATGCGGTGGGCGCACATATCATACGCAAGTCACTGGGTCAGTCAGACCGCGTGTCCGCTGAAATTATCTCAATTATTGTTATTGTTCGCGTAGTTTCAACGATTACGAAAGTTTAATGCAAGAGTTATCTTAAACATGTTGCGTACCTATGAAATTTTTGGACTCATACCAGAGGTCATTACTCATATGGAAATATTTCGTGATATTATCCCC
Source organism: Tholera decimalis (assembly GCA_943138885.2). Classification (NCBI taxonomy): domain Eukaryota; kingdom Metazoa; phylum Arthropoda; class Insecta; order Lepidoptera; family Noctuidae; genus Tholera; species Tholera decimalis. The sequence continues at coordinate 24,618,144 of OW964565.2, forward strand.
ACTAACCGAATTAATCTGGTAACTAGCAGCCATGACTAGATATTAACAGATAATTTCTATTATTTTGCTTACAAACGTGTCTGCAAATGTAAATACGTGATTGTGGTGACCTATGACTCTTGCTGCATTGTAAGATTTAGTCCGGTACCGTAGACATACTTCTGGGCGAGCTATTAGGCAAACTTATCAGTCAATACACAGTGTGATATCAGATAGCCCTTCTTTTTTTACTGTTCAGTAATCGGGGAAATAGGTACCATGAATTAGAAATCATAGGTATAGATAAGAAGCAGAAGACATAATAATGTATACAGGAAGTGTCGAAACTAATTACCTATAACTAGTAAGCTAATTAGATGGCAGTTATATTAAACACAGTCTCAATAAGAAATACTTTCTTAACGAGACTACCCACCAACACTCTGCTTACTAGTAGCGACTAATTAAAGGCGTAATTAAGAGTGAAACAATAATAATGAATCAATATCAATGCAATTAAAATCTTCAAAGAAATAATAAAATGATGTCAGAAAAACAACACAAATAAATAAACGGTAAAATTTTAGATAAAGTTATCAACTGCGGCAAGATTGCCGAGAAAGCTCATATTTATTGTTAAACTTACATATAATATGTCTACACAAACATTCATTCATCTATTTCGTAGAACGTGTCCGTCGATTCAACATGACATTTTAACCTACATTTGAGAATGCAATAGAGAGCGCGTATCGCTCCGAGGCAGGACCTAAGACCCTCCTGACAACAGATAGTGTCATGAGATGATACATTTAGCCGTGTGCGTAATGTTGTTATTGCCAAATTACAGGGAAAACCGAAAAGCTAATAGGAAAACTTTTTGTGGCATCGCTAAGCTGTAAATAGGTCCAAGTAATAGGAAAAAAATGATAATGATAATGAATGAGACTCATATAAATCTCATTCATTCGTTATAATAAACTATGAGAAAGAGTCTAGCTGGTCAGGCTTCAAGAATTATTGTAACCGAACGAGTACAAGTTAGTTAAAACTATGATAGCTACATTTATTTTCCAGCAAATGCAAAAACTGCTGGACGCGTCAACGGAAGGTGTGATCTACTGGAGCTTCGGATCAATGTCCAGGATCGAGACGATCCCAAGCGACACACTGTCTCGGATATTCAACGTGCTATCGGAACTGCCCCAGACCGTGCTCATCAAAATGGACAGGGGCATGCTGGCACAGAACCTCACCGTGCCAGACAACGCCTACACTATGGACTGGATACCACAGCATGCAACCCTATGTGAGTAGACCTTATTGGCACCTCACTTACCATCACCACACTGTTACTATCAACGAAGTTCGACTACTGTAGGTACTGGAGAGCTCTTTTTAGGGTTCCGTAGCCGAATGGCAAAAAACAGAACCCTTATAGTTCCGTCATGTCTGTCCATCTGTTTGTCTGTCTGTCTGTCCGTCAGTCCCTATATCACAGTCATTTTATTCCGAAACTATTAAGACTATACATGTGAAACTTGGTAGGTCGATGGATTCTGTGAACCGCTTTCCGATCTAAAAAAAAAAAATTAAAATAAGCCCCCCTTTATTTTAAATATTTTTTAATTTTTTGCCCATACATGGAACTAAAACTGAAAAGATTTTTTTCATAAAACCTATGCGTGTGTGGTATCTATAGACAGGTCTTTAAAAATTACTCTTCCAAAGTGGTAAAATGTGCCCCCGCCCCTCTAACTTCCTTTCTTTCTTAATGGAGTGAAAAACCAAAAAAAAATTTCTGTAGAACTTAATGTAAACTTTCAACCAAAATTGGTTTGAACGAGATCGGGTCAGCAGTTTTCGAGATACAGCATATTTTCTAAAACCGCAAATATAACTTTGTAATTCATACAAACACTATGAAAAACAAGTTATTTGGCATAATTGTAAAAAATGTAAATAAGATTTAAGAAATTTGTAAGGCTTTTTTGTCAAATAAATATACATAAATATTATATTATTATAGTTACTGCGGAACCCTTCATGGGCGAGTCTCACTCGCACTTGGCCAATTTTTTGTACATGCTTATCTCGATAAGCTCGAAATGGAGCGATCAATGACTACTTAGCACATCTCATCAATATATTATTTCTAGTGACGCTTTGATTGCGTGTTACCTGCTGCAAGCAACAAACAATAAATATGTGTTACTCTGACAGGTCATCCGAACATGAAATTGTTTATGTCTCACGGAGGCCTGCTGGGCACGCAAGAAGCGGTGGCTTGTGCAGTGCCGATGCTCATGGTGCCGCTGTACGCAGACCAGGCTCTCAACGCACGAGCCATGGTCGACCGGGGCGTCGCAGAGATAGCCTCGCTCAAAGATACAGACAAAGACACTTGGAGACGAAAATTGCGAGCTTTACTCACAGATCAACGGTATGTGCTATCGCGAAAGACGATTGAAGTTCAAAAATGTTACACCATCGCCCTATCAGCGTTCTCTCAATGATATCAAACGATGAGCTAAACGTTGCTCTGCTTGATAGTATGTAAATAAATAATAATTATGATAGACCGATGAGGCTTCGAGACAATAAGGTCCGTCTAGATAACCTCTGGTGACATAATACGATACGTAGATAATTGTCCAGACAGTTTTCATTATCATCGTATTTTCAACGTATGAGAAAGTAGCAGTGTGTGGGTGGTACAAGTACACCGTCAATACCTTTGGTACTGTTAGTAGATAGAATACTTGAACATTCAACCTATTGGACCCAAAACCACAATTAGCATGATAGAAACTAGTTTGTGATTGAGTGGCTTTTTGAAGGTCAGCTTGCGCCCTCAGACATCAATTGAAATTGTGCAGTCCTTAATTTTAGTTACCTCTGCTCTTTTTCAGATATAAAGAAAGGGCAATACAGTTAAGAGACATATTCTTGGACCGGCCTATGAAGCCTCTAGACATGGGGGTGTACTGGATAGAATATGTACTGAGGCATAAAGGTGCCTCGCACCTCCGGTCGCCAGCGCTCGACCTCTCCTCGTCGCAGTGCATGCTACTGGACGTGGTAGCACTAAGCACTGCGATAGCTCTGCTTACCATCTTCATACTACACAAACTATTTAGATCTCTATGCACGAGGTGCATAAAATGGTGGCCTAAGGAAAAACTAGTCTTTGAAAAACGACTACTGAAAAGAAACATTAGCTTTTTCTTATGTGTTTTGTGGAAGTACAAAGTGAAACCAAATTGATGAGTGTCATGAACATAGATTGGAAATAACTCATTGTATTATGTAGGTGTAAATATTATTTTGTAAGATGTAAGATATTTGTAAATGTATTTCTATAGATGCTAACTGAACAAAATTCAGCCAAGAATTCAATTTTAAAACAGAAAAGATTTTTTAACAATGCTACAATAGTTTTGACTAATTCATTATACAATAGGTCTACTACACAGGGGCGACTTTTTGTTTCAGATGCAATTTTTCGCCACGCACGCGTGTTCCGATTTTATTTCATAGGTTGTTTCGAAAATTGTTGACCCTGACATAATTAATTAAATTGAAAATGATACCGTAAGAAAGTTAAATACCTAAGTTGACATAACGATATAAGATTGTCAATTATCTATTTTTAAGACAAACTATGCATGTTATAATTATGTTACCAAAGTTCCCTGTTTGTAGGGCCTAGAATTAGATAGAAAATTTTTGCTTATTATTTGTTAAGAATGTATTATATTATGAGGAGAACATTATGATACATGAAAATCAAGGGAATTACTGGATAGTCTAGATTAAAGGCTAAGTGGCCAGGAAAATCTAAAACCTGATGACGAAAACTAAAGAAATAAAATATTAATCTAAATATTAAAAAAAATATGGTTTTTTATTTATATGTACTTTTTCTCAATAATTATTAAAATTGTTTACAAGAAAGCTAATAACGGTAAGGCCGTGCGCGCACTGCCTTGCGGTGGCCGCAATTGCGGTCGGTAATTCTACCGCACCGGTACACGGTGGGCTGAAAATCGGCTTTCATAGACTTAGGCATTTTTTTTGCAAGTGCGAGTTTTTTTGCCGGATATCACTTCTATTAGTTATAACAATATACAAAAATGACACCAGAATTGATTCTGCACAGAAACGAAGGAATTATAATTTTTTTACGAAAATTTTGTATGGAGCTAGTATGAAAAATCGAAATATCTCTAAAACGGCAGCGATAACCGTAATATCCTTATAGGGGGTTATAGTACTAATTATTTATGATTTTTTGACATACGTTACATAATGGTTGTAGATGCCTTTTTTTTTTTAAATCGTCAAAATATTTTTATTTATTTTTACATATTTAAACGTTCCTTTTAGTGTTTAAGTTGAAGAATTCAGAGCTTTAACAACTCTTATCATAAAATAGCATCACCCCTATAGACCTGAAGGACTAGACAGAGGTGTGTAGTGTCTTGTTGATCTTGTAAGATTTCCAACAATACCAAATAGTTGAATATCAGTGTCAAAGTGCCCATGCTGTCGCTTCTTTTTGAAAGATAGGGGAATGAAATTGTTAATTGATCATACCCTAAAAGTATGATTACAACATAACCGGACACATAATAATAATAATATCCTTATAGGGGATTATAGTACTAACATTATTTATTTTAACATATGAAACTGTTCAAAACGATCCATGAACTGTGTCAAAGTTAAGAACATCGTGAAGCATGCTTTTTCCCCAAATATTAAGAATATGTGAAAAAAAAAAGACTGTATATAAACTTTTTATTGATAGGTAATTTAAATAAAACAGAAGTAACAAAAATAATATCTAATAAATTCAATTATACAAAATACATATTTGAAACTATAATTTATGAAATTATTAACTAAACATATTGGTACAATAAACTAACATAAATAACAAAAGAACATAAAGAAAAATAATTAAATTTTACAAATTTTCTTTACAACTTTCGTTGTCGGACTCCAATTCCGAGTCAGAATCCAGATCGGATATACCTACAAACTCGAACTCAGTTTCCGGAAACTGTATTAGGTCGAGAGTTTCAGCAAAAAAGGTTGTCTTCCTTTTGGCATCTAACTTCGGCCTTTGTGCACTTAGAAAAGGATCCGAAGAAACAACAAGCATATTTAGGATATCTTGATTAGAATCTTGCCTGCTTCTTTTCCGCGAATGATGTTCCCGGAACCTCCTAAAATCTTTGTTTTGAGACTCTGAGGCTTCTTCCGAGAGAGTCCCAATCGGGACAATATCATTTTTTTCGATTATGTCAGCTCCGTGTATTAATAGTTTATGTACGGTTGATGACATGTAGTACCAGTCGTATAATTCCACGTACTTTTCTGCTGTTTTGCGAGCAAAATCTTTAAATTTGATGACATCGATCTTCTCACCAGATGTTATTGCTTGCAAAATAACAGCAAATCTTTTTATCAGGTTTTGATCCAACCCAGTAATAGCTGCAGTTTTATTGGGAAACTCGAAAAACTTCCTTGCGGTATTCCCGTCATTGGTAGTTCCCGAGCCTTGTTTTACTATATCAATTAACAGATTGAGCTCCTCTTTAAATTTATTTTGAATGTTTTTTTTTTCTGTTTTGTAACATATCTTTATGCTCATTACTTCTTGCTGCCCACTGTTTGAAGTCAAGTCTGTACGCAATGTGTAACAGACATTCCATGCAATTTATACGGGCATGTAGGGATGATAGGCCAAATTCATATATGTCAGAACACACAGTTTTTGATGTTACAGCATCTAAGTGGTTCATTTCTGTTGGTTTTGCTAAGCACAGGTAGCATGATGCATTTGATCTAGCTTCAGAAAGGTACGTGCAGACTTTTGCGTCGATCATTGTCATCATTAGTTTATGAGTCACCCTGTTACTATTAATGCACTCTGTGGGGTTAAGGGCCTCAATTTCCTCATCCATTTTTCTTTTGTTATCAATGACAACTGCATGGCTTTCTTTTACAAAAGTGAACTGAACCGGACGACAATAAAAAGTTGAGCATGGTTTCGGGTTTGTCCATATAGTATTATCTCCATCTGTCAGTTTCAGTGGCACCAAGGAGGTCATGAAAATGCTTGAATCATCATGCTCGCCGTCCATTTTCTGCTTGTATCGGCTTTGATTGGAAGCACCATCAAATCCCCACTTCGATATCAGCTTTAACTGCTTATTTTCCACATTATCAGAAAGACTTTGAAGAATCCGCTTCACCGTGATGTCAAGTAAAGCTTGAAGTGTAATTCTAGCTGATGAATCCGTAACTGATACTGATTGATTAGGAGGGTAGCATGCAAGCTTAGTTTGTTGCAGTTTATAGTAGGACTAGCTTTCGCCCGCGACTTCGTCCGCGTGGAAAAAATATCTCCCGATTTTGAAACATTCTTCATTAGTGCTCCGCTTCTATTGGTGTTAGCGTGATGATATATAGCCTATAGCCTTCCTCGATAAATGGGCTATCTAACACTGAAAGAATTTTTCAAATCAGAACCGTAGTTCCTGAGATTAGCGCGTTCAAGCAAACAAACAAACAAACAAACAAACAAACAAACAAACAAACAAACTCTTCAGCTTTATAATATTAGTATAGATGGGTAAATATCCTTAGCACCTTCCCGAATGGCAGTCTCTCGCAACGTAATATATTGCCACTTTGAAAGCTTAAGTGAAAGAAGCAATCCAAGTTCTTTCTCTGGTGTAAATATTACTGTTTTCTTAATGCTTTCCTTGATTTTAACGGCAGCTTCTGGATTTTTGATCATATAATTGATTACAGATGCGATATCTTCATAACCTTCTTCTTTTAAACGTGCTGCAGCTGCATATGCCAATTCACAGGAATCCTCGCCTATGTGCTCACTAGATCTTCTCTTTTTCTGTTTGCTTCCCAGATCTTTGAATGGTTTTCGGGACCTTTTTGTCCTTGTTCCAACAGTCGATGATGTCGAAGGTTCTGGAGAGACTGAGCGTGCTCTTGGTATCTCATCAACAGTTGGTTCTTGATTTATTAAAGTTTGCACGCAACTCGGCCAATCAATATTTGCTTGCAACCACTCTCCGTACGTATTTCTAAACTTATCAAAGAATCGTTTAGATTTCTGCCACCTGTTTAAAGCAGCTCGCGTGAATCTCCGGCAAAATTCTTTGAGAGTTACTTGATCTTCGGCAGAAAGGCAATCGCCTATGCGGGACACAATTGCACTAAACAATACTTCATGATTAAATGAAGGACACTCACTTTTTAGAAGAACAAACAAATCTAAGTTGGTGATTAAACTTTCCATTCTAAGATTTTGTAGTCGCAAAGCAAATAGTTTTAGTGTTAGCAGTTACACGGTTGTGAACAATCTAAATTATGGAACAAAATTATAGCCCTTTTATTGTATAAAGTCAATAATTAGTTAACTACCCTCATTAAAGTTATAAAAGATATGATAATAAAAATTTATAATCGTCAAAAACATTTCGTAGAACTCATAGTAGAACTAATCAACATTAGCAAATCACATTAGCTCACTAATTATAAAAAGGTGAATGCAGTTCTTAGTTGGTATTGTTGCGAGATATTTCAAATCATTAATCATTAATCATTCTAATTACTTAATTACTTGTCATCAGACTCATTAGATGACTACACAATATGTTATTTTGTATTTTGAACGTATGCAAGGTTTTAAAATTCCTTTTGTGTCGATATTATTATGTGTCCGGTTATGTTGTAATCATACTTTTAGGGTATGATCAATTAACAATTTCATTCCCCTATCTTTCTAAAAGAAGCGACAGCATGGGCACTTTGACACTGATATTCAACTATTTGGTATTGTTGGAAATCTTACAAGATCAACAAGATACTACACACCTCTGTCTAGTCCTTCAGGTCTATAGGGGTGATGCTATTTTATGTTAAGAGTTGTTAAAGCTCTGAATTCTTCAACTTAAACACTAAAAGGAACGTTTAATATGTAAAAATAAATAAAAATATTTTGACGATTTTTAAAAAAAAAAAGGCATCTACAACCATTATGTAACGTATGTCAAAAAATCATAAATAATTAGTACTAAAACCTCCTATAAGGATATTACGGTTATCGCTGCCGTTTCAGAGATATTTCGATTTTTCATACTAGCTCCATACAAAATTTTCGTAAAAAAATTATAATTCCTTCGTTTTTGTGCAGAATCAATTCTGGTGTCATTTTTGTATATTGTTATAACAAATAGAAGTGATATCCGGCACAAAAACTGGCACTTGCAAAATAAAATGCCTAAGTCTATGAAAGCCGTTTTGCAGCCCACCGTGCGGTAGAATGACCGCAATCTCAGGTGCGCGCACTGCGGCGAGAAAAACGCACCTTTTGTCTGAGAATGTTGCCATACATACAGATTTCTTCGTATTTATACATATTTTCGATGTATGATTCAAATTAGCACTCGATACAGATTTTTATACAAATTTCACAACGTATTGATAAAATTAACTGTTACAACTAAAGACTGAACTTGGCAAAATAAATTACCTAGATACCGCATTTATTACATTACACACACCATTGTATAATTCTATTCTTTATAGTTATTTTTTTTTTTTTATAAACAACGTTAATTTGCTATGCTCAGGAAATCCGTTAAAGATTGTTGTGTACTTTCCAAGGCTCTCGCATTCGTAGTGTCTCGCACATACGTAAAATACGTAAATAATTAATATCATAGGTAAGTACAAACTTTTATTTAATTTAATATTAATCTAAAAACCCAGAGTGAGGCAAAAATTGTCATTCTGGCTATTGGAGCTAGATAAATTACAAAGCATCTTACTAAGTTTTCGTAAGATATATACGTTCTTATCCAAAAAAGCTTTTCTCAGGGAAAAACCGGCCTTATCTAGTTTACATTTACGAAAAATACCTATGTACTAGCGGCCTGGCCTGGCTTTGCACGGGGTCCTTAACAATGATTTTCTTCGACAAACGACGTCATTACAAAAAGTGCTTTTAGCTATCATTTAATTTAAAATATATGTATAAAAACCGGTCAAATGCGTGTCGGGCCACGCGCAGTGAAGGGTTCCGTAGTTTCTATAACAGCCAAGTGCGTGTCGTATTCGCTGACTGATCGTTTCGTACCATGCTCTAACTAAAAGCCAAACATGACTACCTAACTAATTTGATTTCCTATATAAATCCTCACCTGATCCGACAATTTTGCACGGAAAGTTTTAATTTTTTTTAGAGATTTGTATAAATAAAACTTGTCATAGCCGGTGTTTTGAATTTAAATATATTCTATTATTACTATTTCAATCTCCAAATTCCTACACTCAACGAGACTTGATTATGAATTTCACAATTCAACTATTTCAATTTTATCTCTAGCCTCTACACACAATCTCAAGAACTTATTTTTTTTTCTACACACAATCTCAAAAACTTATTTTTTTTAGGTCGGGCCAGCACACTAAGGCTGGTCACTACTTAACCGGGCGATCAACAAAAACCCATTTTTTTTTATAGGGCCACTCGTATTTCAGCACACTAAGGCTGGTCACTACTCAACCGGGCGATCCTGTGGTGACCTCTAAAATTAAAGGCCCCCAGCCAGGGCTTACAAACTAGAATTACATTTTAAACAACCGTACGCTAAGGGCACTCCCTGTGGAGTACGGGCCTCGGCATAGCGTGGTCGTTGGTGGAGGGCAGCAAAGGGACAGGCTGGGTCCATATTATTTAAGGGGTTATTTATCGCTCTGGCTCAGCATCGCGGGCTGGCTCGTTTGGCAAAGGTCGGGGAGACTTTCCGTTACGCGGACATCGCGATGGGCCTCGTCGGCTAGGCCGGAATACGGAACGCGTTTTATTTCTGTATTTTCTAAGAGTGCTAGTTTCCCTACTGCTCTCTTGTCGGATGGTGGTGGGGTCGTCAGGCTCGTCTAGGACGTTACGCGGGCGACGAACCCGAGAAATATTGGAGGGTCTGTATCAGGCGGCCGATACGATCAGGGAGTTTGTGTGGTTTTCAGCAGAGGTGAAGTAACGCACTGAATGGCGTTTCAGCACTTGCTTTATGGTCGGGGCAAAAGCTTAATAATTTTCATAACTACCTACTTATAGTTTTGGCGGTAACGAAACCATTGTGAGATATAATTCGACGACAACGCCATCTAGTTAGAAAAGAAGTACTAATTGTTACACAAAACTGAAAAATGAGACTGGTTTGACACAATCCTCAACTAATTTAATTACTTAAACACAACTAACTATAATTTTACTGGACAGAAACTGTTTTTTAACCGACTTCTAAAGAAAGAGTAGGTTATCAATTCGTCACGTATATAATTATAATATATATTTTTTTATGTATGTGCACCGATTACTCCGTCAATTGTGGATCGATTTAGAAAATTATTTTTTCGTTTGAAATGGTATGCTCTCGAGGTAGTACCATTGTCACCAAATTAGAATTTGATGAAGGGATCTCATGGAAATCGAAGGAAATCCTCAAATTTTAAAGGCAATCGTATAGCGATTTTGGTATTTTTTATAGTAACTTGTGCATTTGCTCTCAGAAAGCACCATTTGGTGAAGCGGAACTGATGAAGAAGATCACAGATGGCCACCGGAACTACTCAATAATAAGTATTTCACGAGTTGCGGTTCGATTACTTTAAAATGGTTGTTAAGCAATTTATGGTCGTCACAATGTGAATGGTGAAATGGAGCTGATGGTGAAATACCAGGAGAACTCCTCAACAATTAACGCCCCTGCATCGGGAAAAGCAATATTTTGTAAAAGGTGATGATGAGCAAGTTGACATTAGGCTATTGTAACTTAGATAAATTATAAACAGATCCAAAGACACCATCTTCTGAAATTAAAGTTATTTTCACATTGTACCTAGTGGTTTTTTGGAAGTCGGTATTTTTTTGTTAAAAAGTTTTTTTTTTATAAAACTTATTTAAATATGAAACTAGCGCGATACAACGGACGCTTAGCGCCATCTATCGACATTTCTATGGAGTTGTACGAAATTTTCGAGTCAAATACAATTGGTTGACTATTACTCGTAAACTTGTAAAGCCCACACATGTGTGATAGTTTTCCTTTAAACTTCGTTATATATAGGTACTACTGCCATGACATTTGAATTTCTAACTACAACCGTTTAGTTGATAGAGGGGGCGGACACTTGACTCTAACGAAAATTGGTACTTTAAAGCTTGATAAGTCACGAGCGGTTTACTTAATAAGAAAACGGTTTTCCTAAACCCCTAATATTTTTGAAAGACCTATCCAATGATATCCCACACTATGGGAAGGAAAGGACGAAAAAACAAAATTATCATCTCACTTTACATGTAGGGGAGGTACCCTAAATAATTGTTTTTTTCAAAATTTTATTTTACCTCTTTTTTGGCGTCATTAACGTGTATACTCATGCCAAATTAAAAATTTCTAGTACCAATAGTTTTTGAGCTAAACCGCGGACAGACGGACAGACAGACGGACATGGCGAAACTATAAGGGTTCCTTGTTGACTACGGAACCCTAAAAAAGTTTCATGTTGAATCAGACCTGTGCCAGCCGTTTCGCTGCAATGAATTTCTTGGCTGCGTTTTAAATCTGTGATAACTTCTAAACATTTAAGGCGTGGATATTCGTGAATTGGGCTTCATTTAAGATACATTAGAACCTTTTTTCCGTAACCCTTACAAGATTTGTTTTCAAAATAATATATATTAATCTACACAATATAAAGCATGTCCTCTTGCATTAAAAAAAAAATAAAAATAAATTTGAAATATCAAAATAAATATGCAAAGTGGCCTCTGTTTTTGTAACTTACTACCATTTTTCTCCTAAACTATCAATCACAGGATCTTTTAATTGCCACCAATGTATTATATTAAGTAATGCCGATGGGCCCATGCGCTTATTTTTGCCAATAACTTTCTTAATTATTTATATGGATTTTTTTACGTAATCGCTACTCGCAAATCGCGTAGCCACCCTCCGGCACCCAATAAATCAGTGCGGGACGAGACGCTGTGCTGAACGGACCTGTGACACTTTTCTCCGCAAACAAAATTATTGACGATAGCCCAACCAATTAGAAATTTTTGGTTTTATATACAACATGTATCGTAATTAACGCACACCCCAATTAGAAAATTATGTTAATATCATAATATATACTCTGAATTTTTAGTTGTACTTGTTTAAACAGTTTTTTTTTAAGACTTTAACTTCATTTAAATGAGTTTCATTTTTCTGTAATGTGTACTGAATGACGGAATTTATATAAATCTGCATTTAAAAAGTTACTACTTTAATTTACGGTCCATAGTTAGTTTGTTTTTACTATACAGCGAAAGTGTAATTTGTAATTTACGTAGATTTAATTGCTTAATCCCAAAACTTACACTTACACTTACAAATGATCGTTATTAAAAACCGATTCAGTAAACGATTCTGAACAAACTAATTTCAGGATGTGCATTAATTATGTTATATGTTGTATTATAGTGTGTGTAAATATTAGGTTATTTTAGTGTTAGTTAGTTTACTAGTTGTCGTTAATTCTTATTATAATATCAAAATGGGTGCCAAAAAACACGCAAAAAGCGTAATACACGGTTACCTTTATAAAAATAAGGTTTTATTTCGGGCCAATATTTTCATAGAAAAGGGCACCTCGCAACTAAAAATGATAACTCTATTTCGTCGGAAGAAACATTTTATTTTTCTGTTCGTATTGTTTGTCTTTGTAGAAGCGGCTAGCCACCGCCAATCAGCCATTGTCACACGAAAATGTTTTGAAGGGCACTATTATTTTGTAAATCATTTATGGTTAATATTTCGGTATTATGAACGTAAAACTATGTCAACAAAAAGTATATGAAAGTAACGAACAATGTTAAACATTTTTTTAATTTTATAAAATTTGTGTAGATATCAAATTATAATTTATTCTACAGCAGCATGTTTTTTAAAATGACAGTTATTTCTTTTTTCTCAGTCAGTTCAGACTTATATTGGCCTCAAATTGAATATATTTTTTGAGAAACCAGTTTACATATTTTTTTCGTGTTAAAATCGTTCATCCAATGAGTTCATCAATAGCCCTTTACGTTCCAGAGTCATGGTTACCTGATAAAACAGTCCCACGACCCCGGCAGGTACCGGCAGCCCCTGTGGGGGCTTCGTCAGATTGCTGAGAGCTCTTTGAGGTGCGCATGTAAACCGATGCGCCTCCGCCGTCGACCCGGGCATGGTCCATGATCAGACGGCGAGTCACCCATTACTCTCCGTCCGCAAGTCCGCACCTACGGTGGCCGGTAATCGCTCCTCGACTTCCGACGCCCTGAGTGTTTCATGCGGCGGCTAGGTCGTGAGGTGGAGGCTGTCTTCTCCCTCACACGTTCTGCCTCCTTCTTAGCTAGCATGACTGCTTCGCAGTAGGAGGTGACTACTTCTCTTTCCGTCTCGCCCCGCAGTATGGCTTCGACCAATGCCACCTAGCTTACCTCACATTTTTTTTCTTTTCCAGTTGTAATATTAATGATTAATCATCTAGTTCACAACAAAACCAAATGGAAAATAAGGGCGACAGATAAAAGTTTTCACAATCTTTTTTGAAAATAAATATTGTGAGTGTACGTCATCATTGCGAAGTTCATTACCGTGATGCACGTTACTACAAATGTATGTTATTGTTTTATTTTATTTTATTTATTTGGCTCACCAACAGTTAGATACACTGATACAAATAGAGAATACATTCAGTAGGTTTATGGATTAGTGTGTCAACTTCTTACAGGTAAGCACATCGTGCAATAGGTACATATTACATGATAGTGGTGACTTACAATTAGAAGAGTTATCCGTTATAGAACACAATAAAGTTAATAAACATAGGATTAAAATCAAAACTAAAATTAAAACTAAAACTAAAATAAAAATCATAATTCAACTAAAAATCTAACGAAAATCCAATGAAAAATAATAGAAAAATCAAAATAAGATATAATGAATGAGATTAAAAATGAAAATTACAATGGAGATTAAAATAAAAACTAAGATTAAACACAGAAATAAAATGGATTACATGCAATCCATATCAACTTAACACATTTACACTTACAAATTTTTATACACAGTACTTTTAAACTTTTTAAGTGAGTCGGAGTGTACATCGACAAGATCACTGAAGCTATTTAATAATTTACATAGACGGGGAATAGCAGAATTAGCACCCAAGACGGTTCTACGAAGGGGAGGACGTAATGGGGTAATAGGAGCTCGTGGGCTTTTTGTGGGTACACGGAATTTGAAATTGCTTAGCAATTGGGGACAGTCAATTTTATATCGCAAAATCTATACTTATAATAAATCTGTAGAGAGGTCAATTCTGTACATGAAATATATTTCCAAAATAACTATCAGGGGGTGATTAAGGATCGATACTCATGCCAAAAATGCAATCAGTTAAATTTTTGTCTGTCTGTCTGTCTGTCTGTATAACCGTTATAGAAACAAAAACTACTCGACGGATTTTAACGAAACTTGGTACAATTATTTTTCATACTCCTGAGCGGGTTATAGTATACTTTTCATCACGCTACAATCAATAGGAGCAGAGCAGTGAAGGGAAATGTTGGAAAAACGGGAGAAGTTACTCCATTTTTTAAGCTTCCGTCGCGTGTGCAACCTTAATGGTTAAAGCTACACAGAAATCATATATGACGGAAATGTTCTCCTTAAAATTATATAAAAAATATCTCACGACAGCATATGTCTAACTTTTATGGTTGACTCACAATAACACGTGTAACTCCCGATAGCTTAGCAGTTCGAAGCTTTCTGATTATAATATTTGTCTACTCTTACGTTTATAACACTCTCAGTCACCCCTAATTGAAAAAGTTAACATTATAAATTATTCCATAAAAAAATTGGCCAAGTGCGAGTCAGACTCGCCCATGAAGGGTTCCGTAGTAACTATAATATAATATGCAAATTTATTTGACGAAAAAAAAACCTTACAAATTTCTTAAAACTAGCTTATTTACATTTTTTACAACTGCGCCAAATAAATTTGTTTTGAAAAAAAAACCTTACAAATTTCTTAAAACTGGCTTTTTTACATTTTTTACAACTGCGCCGAATAAATTTGTTTTTCATAGTGTTTGTATGAATTACAAAGTTATATTTGCGGTTTTAGAAAATATGCTGTATCTCAAAAACTGCTGAACTGATTTCGTTCAAACTAATTTTGTTTGAAAGTTTATATTAAGATCTACAGACATATATTTTTTTAGATTTTTCACTCCATTATTATAGAAGTTAGAGGTTGTGTCCGCCACACACACATTTTTCCGCTTTGGAAGCTTATATCTTTTAAACGATTTACTTTATGGAAAAGTGGTTTTAGAAACCCCGATGTCGTTTTTAAAGAACTGTCTATAGATACCACACATGCATCGATTTCATGAAAAAAAATATTTTCAGGTTTAGTTCCATGTATGGGGAGCCCCCCTTTATTTTAAATATTTTTAATTTGTTTCTCAAAATCGGAAAGCGGTTCACAGAATACTACTAATCTACCTATCAAGTTTCACATGTATAGTCCTAATAGTTTCGGAATAAAATTGCTGTGACAGACGGACGGACGGACAGACAGACAGACAGACAGACGGACAGACATGTCGAAACCATAAAGATTCCGTTTTTTGCCATTCGGCTACGAAACCGTAAAAAGAATCATATAAATCGGTATAGAAACACCAAAGTTATACATGAAATACGCTTATAATAATAAGCCATCGCGCGTGAATACTGAATCATGCTATAAGGATTATTTTTGAGAATCGGTCGCCGCGCTCGACGCGTCTCGCGGTCGAAGCGTTCTCTAGGTACTTAAGCCTCATGTGAACGTGATCTAAACAATATTACCAATACATTAACTTACGCTGACGGAGTCTCGGGCACAGCTATATTGTATCATTACGCTAAGGCCAATAGGAGCGGAGCGCCAATGAAGAATGCTTCAAAATCGGGGTTAAATTTAACGTTAGCCCAAAGTAACTATTCCACGCGGACGAAGTCGCGGGCAAAAGCTAGTTTTAAATAAAAATGTTGAATCCAGTAAATCTCTTCTTTTCTCTAAGGATATCATTTTGAAATGTAAGAGTCTGTCTTTATACGATGGTTTCTTTTTAGCAATCCTGGAAGAGTATGCTAAATGCCACAGAAATCGTTTCTGTACCCTTTCTAATCTTAGGGTGTGTGTGGCATAGTGAGGTCTCCATACAGTGCTGCAATATTCTAACGAGCTACGAACCAAACAATTATAAAGTAAAACTTTAGTCTTGTTGTGTCGAAAGCAGGTAACATTTCTCATAACAAACCCAAGCATTCTAGAGGCCTTTTTGACTACATTTTCAATGTGGGGTATAAACGTCAACTGCCTATCAAACAAAACTCCTAGATCTCTCATCTGCTCCACTTCCTGAACTAAGTTGCCACAAATATGGTAGGTAGAATGTGTTAATTTATTTTTTCTGGTGAACTTCACATGATAGCACTTGTTGGTATTTAAGCTCATACCATTATCATCACATCACTTTACCAGTATGTCAATATCATTCTGCAGCAGCTCAACATCAAGTTCCAATTCAATTACTCTGCAGAATTTTAAATCGTCAGCATACATGAAACACTGAGAAAATTTCAATTCATTGGCGAGATCATTAACAAACAAATTAAATACAACTGGACCTACATGTGATCCCTGAGGGAGACCAGACGTAACCATGTAGGAGCCTGATCGGTAGCCATTGAGTACAACAAAGAAAGAACGACCATCGAGATATGATTTAAACCAATCAAGGAGGGAGCCCGTGATGCCGTAAGCATTTAACTTATATAGAAGTATATTGTGCGGGACGCGATCAAAGGCCCTACTAAAATCGGTGTAGATCACGTCAACTTGTTTCCCTGCGTCAATGGCACCCACCAGGGTCTCCGTGAATGTCACTAGGTTTGTGCATGTGGATCTGGAACTCACAAAGCCATGTTGGGAATTACTAAGGTAAAGATTCAAATGAGACTGAATGAAGGGACAAATCAAGGACTCAAACACTTTGGCGAAGGTAGATAATATCGAAATTGGTCTATAATTACCTACATAATTACGATCGCTACATTTATGGACTGGTACAACTTGTGCTATCTTCCAAGCATCTGGGAATATGCCGGTGGCAAGCGAACGATTAAATATTAGCAATAAAGGAGTTACCAGGGACGAAGCACACATAGAGACAAAATAAGGAGGGATTCCGTTATTGTGAAGTATATTATCGCGAAAGTTCTTGATTGCGAAGTACGTTGTCGCGAAAGTTCTTTATTGCGATGTACGTTATCGCAACGTACATTGTGTCAGTTTGGTGACCGCGGTTATTTTATGAATATCGACACTCACTCTTTTTTTCTATTCCGTGATTGAACCCAACATTTTGCATAAAAAAACAAACGTTGTTTTTTTACAACTCCACTGCCAATAAATTATTATCACCCAGCGTACAACAAAAATCGGTTCATATAATGAATTATAGAAAAAACAGGTATAATTTTGTTTTAAATAAACTCACGACTCAAGATATTACAGATTGAGGAAAGAAATTGGGTTATAGCAACAGCTACATTTATTTATTACACTTACACAATGATCTTCGTGACTTTTCAATTCTACTACCAAGAGTCCCCCAAGTACTCAAGAGTTGAACATAGTTTGCAGCAAGATCGAAACCAAATAACAGATGATGAAGAAACAGAAGATACCAGGTTCTTTCTGTTCTCTAACAATCTTGACTAAAATAGATAGAACACATTTTGAAGTTTGTTCCACTACCTTAAATTAATTTTGTTTCAGACTACAATCTATTGATAGATGTATTGTAAATGTAGGCCATTTTTTTTTTAAAGAACTACTGAATATATCATCCCATGGGCCTTTGAATTGCGGTTTACAGTCGATTGAAATTATATCTGAACGACGGACACGTCTAATGACTAAATTGACGCTGAAGTGTCGTTTATGCACTATTATTTTTGTAATCGATGGAGACAATAGTCCAGAAGAAATGAACTTAAATACATGTGGAGTGGCTGGTGCAATAGTCGCAGGATGTGGACACAATCAATTTAACTAACAGTTTTAGTAGTCTGACAATGGTATAATTTTGTTGTCATGGTAACACAACAGCAACATCATATACATTTTGTAAGGATATAATAGAACCCTTTAAAATCACGCAAATTGGCAATGTTATAGGTAATCCGGTCTCGGAAGGATGGAGTCAGATTGATAGTTTTGGTAATACTGACCAATCCTTCCAGGTTCATAATGTTCCAGATTTTTTTAAAGTAAGTGGTAAATTTTATCAAATAAATCAAGATATAAATAGGTAACATGTAAAAGTCAAACCTAAAACAATCAAACTCAAACATCCATAGATAAAATAAATAAGTAGATTTGGTCAACAGACGAAATTATATCGGAACCGTGTGTCTCCAGTTAGGCGCTGGGCGGGGCAACAACTACACATGCAGTTTAATAAAATCAATAGATACGCACTCGCGCACACACCCGCTTTTCTTAAAGCAGAACGTACTATACAATCAATAATAAACCTTATTCCGTCATACACAGCGTGTATTTACCATGCACCGTAGAACTTACCCACACAAAAACATCGGTCGCTATCGTTGTGCTGTGCAAAAGCAATTTATTTTTCATATACGCTAGTGATTGACTAAATCGGAAAGTTATCGATTCATTATTGTACAATTTTTTTTGGGCACCTGAAAATGAACCAAATAAAAAATGGCATGTCCAGAAAATATTACAATAACAATAAACATATTATTAAGAACATAACATTACATAATTATTATTAAGTACTACCTACTAAGTATTAAGGGCTACCCTGGCGCTTTCGACTTAAATCTTAATATTTAATTATCATAGTGATAGGTCAAATAGAAGTCGATGTCAACTTACATTACGCTCTTGATCGGAACATACCAGCCGTATAGGTTGTATAGAATCCTGAAAAGTTGAATGACTGATTTTATGAATACCCTAAATCATGAGAATAGCTTTCAGTAATAAAATAAAATTTAACACACTTCTGCAAATATCAGTTGTACTCTTAATTTTGGAATTGTCCATTCAAAAAGCCTGCGACTTTTCTTTAGAGACTAGAACATTTCTGCGTTGAAGTGAACCGAGCATATGGTGCTATTTTTTGTGGGTACCAGTTACGTGGCATGCCTGTGGCATCAATCCATTCCTTTTTTATGTTACCATTTTTTGGGAAGCTGAAAAGTACGAAAAGCACTTATTTATCATTTACATACATCCTAAGCTACTTCTAAACGTCACCATATAATAAGCATCGCAATAATTACGTAACACACTATAAATCAAGATCTGAATGATTTTGACGTATATTGTTAATCCATTGCTTCATATTTTCGAAATATTGGTCTGCTCAACAACGTAAATACCGCAGTGAGTGTTGTTGATTTAGCATAATGAAACCGATTCCTACTGTAAGTGTGTTACGCAATTACCCCACAGGTAATAGTTTAGTAGGTTATAATAGGTTTTTGTTATAAGAAAAATCCTAGTTAGTAGAGAAATTGTTAAATATATGAAAACAAACACACATCCATGCATAACAAATAAATAGCATGAATATATTGACTTATTTTAAGCTCAATTCACAAATATATTATCTGAACCATGCCGATTATTATAACGCATTCAAAGCTTCAATGGAAGCAAAATACAAAAACCATAAAAAATAAAGAAACTGCATGAGGATAAGGCATAACATACGATAATTCTAAACCGAAAAACACCACCGATTATTAACCTAAAATTAAAGTAACTTACTTTACGAATATTGGTTACGCATTTCTCTACTACTCTGTAAAAAAATCAAAATAAGTACTAAAACATTATTTACATCGATCTTCCAACCGGGCTAAAACGGTTGACAGATTGAAAAATAAACTATTGTAGCGACGGCGACGTCGGAACTCCTTACGCATGCTGCGGGCGTAAAATAAATTGTTTATTTTTTTTTTACTTTTTTGTACACTTGACTTTTCAACGTATTTTTATTTCTGTCATCTCATGTAAAATAAAAGTTAAACATATTTTCTTAGAGGTTTCCGTATGTTATAAAAAACTTTTTACCAAAAAATTAAACAGACACCCAAAAAACACTGCAAAGTGAAAAATAACTTTAATTTCGGTAGTCGGTGTCTTTAGTTTTGTATTTTCGTTTTTGGCACCAACTTCCGAAATTAAAGTTATTTTTCACTTTGCAGTGGTTTTTGGGAGTCGGTTTAATTTTTTGGTAAAAAATTTTTATTTCACTCTTTTTAGTTGGTCGATTTTTAATTTACCTAGTTACAAGAGCCTAAATGTCAACTACTTATATTCATTTACAAAATATTGCTTTTCCCAATGTTGGGCTGTTATTTGTTGAGGAGTTCTCCTGGTAGTTCACCATCAGCTTCACTTCACCATATGCATTGTGACGAGCATATTGTGCTTAATAACCACATTCAAGTAATCGAAGCGGAACACATGAACTACTTATTATTCCTACTTATATATTGAGTAGTTCCAGTGGCCATCGGTGGTCTTCATCATCAGGTCTACTTCAAAATGGTGCTTTTCGAATGCAACTACACAAGTCACTATAAAAAATACTCAAATCACTATAGGTGTGCCTATAATATTTGAAGAGTTCCCTCGATTTCTCCAGCATCCCATCATCAGATCCTGACTTGGTGACAATGGGACCAATTTCAAAGTATACCCTTTCAAACAAAAAAAGCATTTTTCAAATCGGTTCAGCCGTCTCTGAGTAATCGGTGATCATACATAAAAATATAATAATAATATACGCGTCGAATTGATAACCTCCTCTTTTTTATGTCATCGGTTGAAAAACCCCTAAACTATAATAGCAATATTTCATTCGTCAATCGACATTGCTGTCGATAGCCTACGTTAGTGGATCTGCACAAGCACATCACTAATTCGTCGCAAGAAGTGGCGGCCTCACTACGCGATGAATCCGCGTAATACAGTTTCGTATGTTATGTTTACATTGCTTGTCCAGTTACTTAGTGACGAACTCAGGTAGTGGTTAAGGAGCAATGTATTTATAGCAAAAGGAGTACAGTCGCTCTGATATTTGAAAACAAAAATAACATAGTAAAACCAAGAAATATCTTACGATTTATTGTTTTTCATGATTTTAAAGACAAATATTGTAAAATACTTGTACTTACATATGGTAAGTGATTCCATGATTCACATAGATTTGATTTTGGCTTCGGTTTTTACAAGATACCACAGAACAACTCGGCATTCATATATGTTATCACGATCGCCGTCGAAAGCGCACTAGTTCGCGGAGACGGCCACTTGCCTGTGACATGAGCCCTGTGGCCATGTCGCGCGGACACCGATACGCCCCCTTACCACTTCTCTGTATTTTTGATTTCTGTGGGTTTAACTATGATGATATGACCTGCCACTGGAACTACTCAATATATAAGTAGGAATAATAAGTAGTTCATGTGTTCCGCTTCGATTACTTGAATGTGGTTATTAAGCACAATATGCTCGTCACAATGCATATGGTGAAGTGAAGCTGATGGTGAACTACCAGGAGAACTCCTCAACAAATAACAGCCTAACATTGGGAAAAGCAATATTTTGTAAATGAATATAAGTAGTTGACATTTAGGCTCTTGTAACTAGGTAAATTAAAAATCGACCAACTAAAAAGAGTGAAATAAAAATTTTTTTACCAAAAAATTAAACCGACTCCCAAAAAACACTGCAAAGTGAAAAATAACTTTAATTTCGGAAGTTGGTGCCAAAAACGAAAATACAAAACTAAAGACACCGACTACCGAAATTAAAGTTATTTTTCACTTTGCAGTGTTTTTTGGGTGTCTGTTTAATTTTTTGGTAAAAAGTTTTTTATAACATACGGAAACCTCTAAGAAAATATGTTTAACTTTTATTTTACATGAGATGACAGAAATAAAAATACGTTGAAAAGTCAAGTGTACAAAAAAGTAAAAAAAAAAATAAACAATTTATTTTACGCCCGCAGCATGCGTAAGGAGTTCCGACGTCGCCGTCGCTACAATAGTTTATTTTTCAATCTGTCAACCGTTTTAGCCCGGTTGGAAGATCGATGTAAATAATGTTTTAGTACTTATTTTGATTTTTTTACAGAGTAGTAGAGAAATGCGTAACCAATATTCGTAAAGTAAGTTACTTTAATTTTAGGTTAATAATCGGTGGTGTTTTTCGGTTTAGAATTATCGTATGTTATGCCTTATCCTCATGCTGTTTCTTTATTTTTTATGGTTTTTGTATTTTGCTTCCATTGAAGCTTTGAATGCGTTATAATAATCGGCATGGTTCAGATAATATATTTGTGAATTGAGCTTAAAATAAGTCAATATATTCATGCTATTTATTTGTTATGCATGGATGTGTGTTTGTTTTCATATATTTAACAATTTCTCTACTAACTAGGATTTTTCTTATAACAAAAACCTATTATAACCTACTAAACTATTAAATAGTTGCGTAACACACTTACAGTAGGAATCGGTTTCATTATGCTAAATCAACAACACTCACTGCGGTATTTACGTTGTTGAGCAGACCAATATTTCGAACATATGAAGCAATGGATTAGCAATATACGTCAAAATCATTCAGATCTTGATTTATAGTGTGTTACGTAATTATTGCGATGCTTATTATATGGTGACGTTTAGAAGTAGCTTAGGATGTATGTAAATGATAAATAAGTGCTTTTCGTACTTTTCAGCTTCCCAAAAGATGGTAACATAAAAAAGGTATGGATTGATGCCACAGGCATGCCACCTAACTGGTACCCTACAAAAAATAGCACCATATGCTTGGTTCACTTCAACGCAGAAATGTTCTAGTCTCTAAAGAAAAGTCGCAGGCTTTTTGAATGGACAATTCCAAAATTAAGAGTACAACTGATATTTGCAGAAGTGTGTTAAATTTTATTTTATTACTGAAAGCTATTCTCATGATTTAGGGTATTCATAAAATCAGTCATTCAACTTTTCAGGATTCTATACAACCTATACGGCTGGTATGTTCCGATCAAGAGCGTAATGTAAGTTAACATCGACTTCTATTTGACCTATCACTATGATAATTAAATATTAAGGCGAGGTTATTCGAAAAAACGTCGTTTTCAATTGTGTCTTATTCGTAGATAACACGGATTTAAATTTTGAAAAAAACATATTACATAATTCATACTTTGATCTTTCTATTTCGGTCATCCGATACACGATTACTTGCATTTCACTGCAACTAATTAAATCGCAAAGACAAGTCTAAATTACAGTCTTATTCTTATTTTATTTGAGTTGTATTAAGCTTTGAATAATAAAACTTATACCATAATAAAGATCGTAAAAAATGTCATATATGTCTGTCGTCATAATGTGAAATTTGAAAATATTTATACCACTAATTTCAAAAATAAGTGTTTTCCTATTATTTTGATGCGCGCGGCCACGCGCCCCGCGTCCTTTAGTCCCGAGCGGAACGTGTTGGAGGTCGGACGTATGCCAATTTTTAGCGAACCTGCCACCCCCGCTAAGTTTGGTTCCGGTCGAGCCAATAAATCATTATAAAATAATAATTCCTATCGTTTAGTTTTAAATAGTTGTAATATAAATTGTTTTTATTAGGTACTTTAGTTATGATTTTGGTCAGTAAAACTAATGGACAAAATTAACAAAAAGAAGTGGTCATCGCTGGCTCTACGAAGGCTGAATAAACAAAAAAAGTAAGAAGACTTTGACAATATATAAATATTTAGACCTAGGTATATACATAAATATTTTTCTTTACTAACTAGGTTTTTTTTGTATTCTGAGGTACCTACTTAGCTACGCGGAATAGATTTCGAAACCACAAAATAATATATGTGACTATGTGTAAATAAACACGCCACGCGCGCAAAAGCTGTAATAGTTTATTTTTCTCGCGGAATAGATTTGCCAACCGCAAAAAGTGTGTGAAACAATTGATTTTGAACCCTATGTCAGAGAATAAAGCCGCCACGTGCGCAAATGTTATAATGCTCTTTTCAAATGTCAGACTCAAGGAAACTTTGACAATATTATTATAGGTACCTATAATTATACAAATTAATATTTTACTTTACTAAGTAGATAAGTACCTACGCAGAATAGATTTACAAACCGCAAACATGTGTGTAAAACAAAAACATTGTTGACTTTCTTTCTCCTATAAAAAAATGAAAATGTTTCTTATTTTATTCAAATAAATATTTCCAAAAATATCTAAATATAATATAAAAGTACTTACAATAAAAAAGAAATCACAAAAATATATGTGTAGAGCCTGGGTTTGATCCAGAAAACTGATAATCTTCAATCCGACTCTTTGCTAAACGCGCTAATAGAACGTTAGTAACCCGAGTTGAAATAACTGACCGTATTCGACTGTATTAGGTTTTATTTTCGTAAATGTAATAATGGATAAATGGTACAGTCGATCATTCGTCGCTATGACCACAGTATAAAGATCATACAGTAGGTCGACGCCTTTGATCTTGTGGAAAATGCCGACAACGTCTAGCTCTAGACAGTATCGCAACGGCCAGGGTTGTCACAAGTCAACAATATTTATTACACGCAGCACACTCGTGCCATAGTGTAGAAATATACAACATGACCATTTCCTACGAAAATATCATTTATTATTTTCGGTAAACTTCGGTAAACTTTATAACTCTCTGTCTTCGGTGTTCGTATCAACTTTACGCTGATGATCTGCAGTTGTATGCATCTACGCGGGTGGAAAGTTTGTCAGACGCTATAGGAGATGTAAACCGAGATTTAGATGCTATAAAACTGGTCTGATTGATTTGGGGTGACTGTAAGCCCCTCAAAGTGTCAGGCCATTGTGATCAGAAGCTCACGTATGATCATTAGAGTGGCAACTAGTTCACTCCTTCCTATCATTTTCAATTAAAGATCTCGGTTTGCATCTTGACTCTGCTTGGCTGGCAAAGTTTGGTTTGGTTTTGACTGGAAAGGGCTTTGCGGACTTCCTTAACATGAAATGCATTTTCCAGCATTACGGAGCCAAAGTGAGGTATTTTATGTGGTAAGTTAGACGCCGTGTCGAGACGTAAACTTACCGCAAAGACGGAGGCATTTAAATTTGCTTTTTCTTGTGCGGTGTGAGCCAGTGTTCCATTCAGTTTTATCATAACTAGGAGGCAGCGAAGGACGGTAAAAGTTCGAGTTTCACTTCGCAGTTTCGGAGTCTGCAAACCCATACTTCCATACTCGCCATATGACCCTGGGGCATGTATCTGGAGGAGAAAAGGTAGATACCGTTTTCACCACTAGGTCCAAGTCATTGGGCGTGTGGCCGTCGACTTCTGGAATGCAGGTTGCTTGGTGAACCAGCTGGTCGAGATCTAGCGATAAAAAAACCTGCGGGCCTCTACCAGCGTGCTCTGTTTGTTGGTACGGGAACAACCATTCTTTATGGTGGGCATTAAAATCTCTTAGAAAAACAAGCTTTGCCATCGGATATTTGTGCTGGGCCATTTCAGCTCCTGCAGCTGCCTCAGTAAGGTGGTCGAAGAGCCTAGTCGTCTCCTGTTCACCGTTGTGCAATCAGTAAACAACACCAACAACGAGCATAGATGGTCTTGAGAAAAGTGCTTACATTTCTTTTTCATGAAAATGATTAATCAGAAAAAGTTTCACATCTTTGTGTATGTCTACTTTTTTAAGTTTTCCAATAAAGTATTCATGTACCAAAGGGAAACAGATAATATGTTGTAAAATGTCAAAAATGTGACATATCGTGTCAGGATGTCATCTATGGCTTTTTACTGCATTTCGAATCACGCGCACCCCCTAATGTTCCCCGTCCAATCTCCATTAAATGCCTTATCCCTCTTGTATTTACTCGATTTGTTTATGATCTATGTAGGTTCATTGAGATAAATAAAATAAAGCTGTAGCGTACTGTATTATCGTTTTAACATTTCTATGCCATATTTCTAATTTTCTCTAGCCACTGGTAAACTGGTAAAACATTGAGTGATAACACATTTGACATTGCAAAAGCTGTCATATCATGTTTGCGTACAAAATAATTTTGTTTTTTTTTTTTATTTCAATTTTAATACTTTTCATCATCCAAAATACTTTACCAAACAACCTCCAGCGTTTATGAAATTGTGGTGGGTCCTCCACAAAAGCCGCAAGAGTTGAAGTTGAAGTCGAATCACGGCATTAGCCAGTTGTGCATAAATGATTGTAGTTTTTAGAGAAAAAAAAGTGTGTGGTTGACCCTCGTCGTCTCTCTCGTCAGAAGACAGTCGTAAGTATTAACACTTTTGCGTTACAATTTCTGCCAGTTTAGAAGCCGCGTAAAATAAATACGTTCCAAAAAGTGTTTGTGTGTTGCTTTTATTGGTATAACTATTTAATTGAAAAATATTTATATTTATTATTTTGTAAACATAATATTTCACACAGAATACGTCTAAGCCCTCTTTCAATATAACAATTGAATTGTAATACAATTCTCCTAATGTAAGTGTGCCTACCTAATACTTGATTTTTTATACTGTGCCATGAAGATTTCGCACCCTTTGGGAAAGTCGAATAGCGCGCGGCGTGTAATTTTGAATCATACCCGTATTCATGATCTACGTGTCAGTCAGATTTTTTATACACCTTATTCACAAAAATAAATAAATATACTTATTTTTAATTATTACCAATTAGGTTCAAGTTTATACAATACGTACCTATTCTATCTATAAACTTGAAAATACTTACTATTAAAACAAAACAAAATAAACATAAACTAATCAATTCAAGTTGATCTACTGAATTGCTCTATTCTGTGACGCATCTTCGTACCTACTTGAGTTCGTGAACTCATGAGCGGTGCGCTTGGCGCGCGCGTCTCCCGCGCGTCATAATTTGTTACGTTTTGCTATTCGTTGCGGGGGCTGGGGTAAGCGTCGAATACCTACGGTGCTCGGGACAAGCCGGCCTTAAGATTTAAGTCGAAAGCGCCAGGGTAGCCCTTAATACTTAGTAGGTAGTACTTAATAATAATTATGTAATGTTATGTTCTTAATAATATGTTTATTGTTATTGTAATATTTTCTGGACATGCCATTTTTTATTTGGTTCATTTTCAGGTGCCCAAAAAAAATTGTACAATAATAAATGGAAGAATCGATAACTTTCCGATTTAGTCAATCACTAGCGTATATGTAAAATAAATTGCTTTTGCACAGCACAACGATAGCGACCGATGTTTTTGTGTGGGTAAATTCTACGGTGCATGGTAAATACACGCTGTGTTTGACGGAATAAGGTTTATTATTGATTGTATAGTACGTTCTGATTTAAGAAATGCGGATGTGTGCGCGAGTGCGTATCTATTGATTTTATTAAACTGCATGTGTAGTTGTTGCCCCGCCCAGCGCCTAACTGGAGACACACGGTTCCGATATAATTTCGTCTGTTGACCAAATCTACTTATTTATTTTATCTATGGTTAAACCTAAAACGCGTAATAGGTTCATAGATATTTATCATACAATATACGAATATAGAAACGAAAATATATACTACTAAAGCTCATTCACTTACAGAAAAACTAAAATTAATATTAATACAAAAAAAAAACTATAAATTATTATACAAAATTCTATTTTCCCTTGCTTTCGATCTTGGACATTCAAAAGGTTTTACAACTCTGCATTTAGATACAGCTACTGGAAGCGATAAGTATGTTGCAGTTAAAACTCTTAACCAGTCAAAAGTGCTATTGACTAGCAAAATCAGTCAAAAGTACCTTTGACCGTATGCTTTAGTCAATAATACTTTTGACTAAAATAACAGTTAAAAGTACTTTTGACTACACTTAGTCAAAAGTACTTTTAACTGTTATTGTCAAAACCACTTTTGACGGAATCACTATTCCGTCAAAAGTGGTTTTGACTGGTTGTATCAGTCAAAACTCTTAAAAAGTTAAGTTGGTCAATAAAAATAACGACAAACGCACATATAAACTTTTATATTACTCATTATTAGTGGAGTATACTACACGGATTATATGCCATAACATCATTTGCCATCGGCATTGGGTGTGTAACGGTTGTTATATTAGGAGAAACTGGATGCCATCGGGACTTTAAGGCACCCCGACTCGGATAGGTTAGGTTAGAAGGGGATGGCGGGGTCTATTAGCTCGATTCGCTCGCTCAAACGACCCCGCCATCCCCTTCGTGGTTAATTTTTTATAAACCACCCAGAAGTAGGAACCCCACGTAGCGGGGCTTCGTCGACCAATATTATGTCTAATAATCATTATGGCGTTTAAATATTATGTCTGATCATTATTATGGCAATTAAAAATATGAAAACCAATACGTATGGCACTCGTATCTTATGGTATCTAAGTTTCGGGTAATTAAAAGTATGTCATATGTCTTTTAGGGCAAACAAAACATTCGGGCAAAAAAAAATCGGGCAAATAAAATTCGGGAATATGATGATTATGGTAAATAATCTTCGGGTAAACAATAGACAACCGCTTTTGACTGATGCTTTATTGCAGTTAAAACTACTTTTGACGAAGAGCGTCAGTCAAAAGTACTAATAACCAATAATTTTCAGTCAAAAATACTTTTGACCAACCTGTTCAGTCAAAAGTACTTTTGACTGATTTTGCTAGTCAATAGTACTTTTTACTGGTTCAGAGTTTGACTGCAACAAGTAGATAGCATGCGGCGGGCGCCCGGCACTGCGATCCAGCACACAGTTAGAGTTCGCGTTGCACGAAATTATTATGAGCGGTGGGAGGTGCACGCGGGGGGCTTTGTCTTGGTAACTCCCACATGACCAAGGTCAATGGCGTCTAGCCCGCTCTTAAATGAAAAAAGTAAAGGGCAAGTTTTGATCTACATTAAACCCTTTGCAAATAGAGTAATATTTTAAATTAATTATTTAGAGATAAAAATGGTTACTATGAGTCAACCATATAAGATAGATATATGCTATCGCGGACTTTTTTGTAGGCCTTTTTATGATATATACATTTCCGTAGTACATTATTTTAACGTAGGTATCTATTGACGTAGTACCTACTTGCAATGTAAGCGCTTGAAAATAGTTTTTTTTGGCGGCATCATCACAAAATATGGAATTTTCTCCATAATACATAAATACTATTATAAATAAAAATAAAAATAAAAAAAAACTTAATTAGAATGTAATTAACGATGTATTTATGAAAAAATAAAAAATAACCATAAAGAATAGAATCATACAATGGTGTGTGTGTAATGTAATAAATGCGGTATCTAGGTAATTTATTTTGCTAAGTTCTGTTTTAGTTTTAACAGTCACTTTGATCAATAGTGTGAAATTTGTATAAAAATCTGTGTAGAGTGCTAATCTGTATCACACATCAAAAATATGTATAAATACAAAGAAATCTGTATGTATGGCAACATTATCAGACAAAACGTGCCTTTTTTTCACCGTAGTGCGCGGTACTACATACATTCCTATGCGATACAAAATATTTGCGGTAGAGTCACCGCAACTTTGCAGCGAGGGGCCACCGGTGACTCTACCGCACGCGTTTATTCCACCGCAGTGCGCGCACTTCTATGACACTCCATACTCCACAGATTTTGCGTTTCCAAAACGCAACGCAGTGCGCGCACGGCCTTAATCTATACTAATAATTATTATATATATTATTATAAAGCGGAAAAGTTTGTTTGTTTGCTTGAACGCGCTAATCTCCGAAAGTACTAGGTGGATTTGGATGCAATTTGGTATGGAAGTATGTAGCTTGAAGCTTGAGGAAGGTTATAGGCTACTTTTTTACCCGACTGCAAAAAAGGAGAGTTATGTTTTTACCGTGATAGAATCCACGGGAGCGAAGCCCCGCGTGAGTACTAGTTTATAATGAAAGTAAATAAGCAAAGACTGTAGTACCAAAATGGTTATTGAAAAATGCATGCTTATGGTAATAATTATATAAACAAAAAAAAAATGGCACAATCATACAATTTTAAACTTAATACAACGAAGTAAAGTGCATTATCATAAGCCTATAGCATTCCATTACAGAACTTAGGCCTTTATAATTTTATGCTATGATATGATCATTACTACCAAAAGTTAAAAGAGCTCTGCTTTACTCACCAATAAAGAACTGGATCTCCAAAGTCCATGTCAAATCTAAAATGTGAGAATGCTAGGAGAGTTCCGTTCTTTTCCTTGGCGATGAGGTACCATGCTCCGTCATCAGTCATCTCTTCCACTTTGCGGTCCTTGTTCCATCCCCAAGCACATGTTTCATAACTGAAATAAGTTATGGTATTGAATTAGGAATGTTGACAGTGGAGACTGGATGAAAGTTCATCGAGCCCATCCCAAATAATATGAGTCAAGTGCAAAAAGACTATTATCGAGTTATAAATGCATTTTACAGGGTTATATTCAGATAGACAGATAGATATATTCCATAACAGAAAACAAATATGGATTTAACAACTGAAATTAGATGTATTCTTTCTTCCTCACAAAGTACAAACTAACAACAGTGAAACTAAAATATTATCTATATATATAAATAGAGGTAGGGGTAGGGGTAGGGTAGGGTTAGGGTAAGTGTAGGGTAGGGGCAGGGTAGAGGTAGGGTAGGGGTAGGGCAGGGGTAGGGTATTGGTAGGGTAGGGTAGGGGTAGTAGTATCGGTTGGGTAGGGGTAGGATACCACGCGAACGAAGTCGTGGCGGGTCACCTAGTTTCCAATATATATTACTAGCATCTGTCCGGGGCCTCACTCGCATGGAAAGGTAGTTTTTTTCTGCATTTTAAAGTAGCCATTGTCACTATCCAGCCCTTCATCTATTTTCACAGCAGAAAACACATCAAACCCTTGCTCTGTTTTGTTGTGAAACAGGACAACAGGATCACATCAGTTGTTGCACAGACACACACAGTTGAGGGTTCAGGACAGAAAATTATAAAATAATCTAATCTCAAAACACTGTAATTTTTACCATTTTTTCACTAATACAAAGCAACATTATCAGGAAGGATTGAGAAAATTGTTACCCATCCATGGACTTACCTTGCCAAGTGTTGCTTAACTTTGACTATAAGTTTGCTATTATCTAACCACAAGCTCCTCACATCATTATATATTCTTGTTCAATTTTGTTTTTTTTTTTAATTAAAAATGGGTTCGCGTTTGACCGTCATCTCACCTGATGGTATGTGATGATGTGGTCGAAGATGGAGCACGCTTACCTAAAAGTAACCTATTCACTCTTGACTTAAAGACTACTAGGTTATAGCTATCGGGAAACAGACTCCGGCAGGGAATTCCACTCCTTAGCCGTGCGCACAATGAAGGTATTCCCAAAACGTTTTGTGCGTATGGGTGGGATGTCCACCATGTAACGATGGCACTTCGCCGTTTGTCTCGTAGTCCGATGATGTAACCGATAGAAAACCGATAGACTTGCAACTCGTCGTCGATGTTCAAGGCCCTGGAGCTTTGACTCGACTAGTGCATCGTTGCCAATTTGACAAGTGTATGCCAAAACAAGAAGTCCCTAACAATTTTACTGCCAAAAAAGAGAAATTACCTACTTTTGTAGAACTAATATCTCAATAACGGCATAAAATATCATTTTTCTTTTAAAACAGCGTCAAACATTGTATATTTATCTAATATGTGGTCAAATTAGCATTTAAATATCTACTCAAAATAAATCGAGCAAGCGCATCGATTTAAAAGGCATACTTTGAAAATGTTATTACAATAAAATATGAGCTCAGAATTAAAATAAAAAATAATAATTTGGTAGATAAAATACCTGTATTATTCAGAATCAGTTTTTAATTTTCTATTCAATAAAGAATTCTTACTCAAAAGTGCCGGTTTTGCAAAGGATTTTATTGAGTTTTTTCTAAGTTTACTAATTTTTTTTTAAGTACATCGCCCCATTATTTTTCAAATAATAATTTGTTAACTTACTAGTGCACTATATGCCCAATGTTAAGGAATTTTTTTAGATTGTTATTCACCCCCATTAAGCTAAAAAAGCAGTTGTAAAACCTGGTATTACGTGATTTCGTAAAAACACGTGTTTGTATTTTTTTTTTTATTTATTTTGAGTAGATATTTAAATTATCATTTGACCACATACTAGATAAATATACAATGTTTAACGCTGTTTTAAAAGAAAAATGATATTTTATGCCGTTATTGAGATATTTGTTCTACAAAAGTAGGTAATTTCTCTTTTTTGGCAGTAAAATTGTTAGGGACTCTTAATGAAAACAATGCAATAATGTTATGTAGGTACAATAGCTGAGATTTATTCATAAAATTATAGACAACAATCTGTTATCCATACAGTGGTGGTCATATAATTAAGAACGACTATTTAAAATCAAGCTTTCTTTCAAACTTACGAGATTTACACTTATTGCATGTCTTTTTGTATCTCTCTGGGCATCGCAAAATTGTTCCACATTGTCGTAGCACACAGTTATAACATGGTTAATTCAATAATATATGGATAAACGTTTTACATTAAACCTTAACATATCATTGCAAACTTACTGGCTGGCCACATAATTAAGAACGCTGGATAGTTTTTTATTCAAATTTAAATAGAGAACACTCTGTAACTAAGTTTTTATTCGCGTAATTTTGGCGCCATTTAGTGCTGTAAAAGTCAAGAAGTTGATTATCTATACTTATAATAAATCTGTAGAGAGATCAATTCTGTACATGAAATATATTTCCAAAATAACTATCAGGGGGTGATTAAGGATCGATACTCATGCCAAAAATGCAATCAGTTAAATTTTTGTCTGTCTGTCTGTCTGTCTGTCTGTATAACCGTTATAGAAACAAAAACTACTCGACGGATTTTAACGAAACTTGGTACAATTATTTTTCATACTCCTGAGCGGGTTATAGTATACTTTTCATCACGCTACAATCAATAGGAGCAGAGCAGTGAAGGGAAATGTTGGGAAAACGGGAGAAGTTACTCCATTTTTTAAGCTTCCGTCGCGTGTGCAACCTTAATGGTTAAAGCTACACAAATCATTTCATGACGGAAATATTCTCCTTAAAATTATATAAAAAATATCCAACGACAGCATATGTCTAACTTTTATGGTTGACTCACAATAACACGTGTAACTCCCGATAGCTTAGCAGTTCGAAGCTTTCTGATTATAATATTTGTCTACTCTTACGTTTATAACACTCTCAGTCACCCCTAATTGAAAAAGTTAACATTATTAACTATTCCATAAAAAAATTGGCCAAGTGCGAGTCAGACTCGCCCATGAAGGGTTCCGTAGTAACTATAATATAATATGCAAATTTATTTGACGAAAAAAAATCCTTACAAATTTCTTAAAACTAGCTTATTTACATTTTTTACAACTGCGCCAAATAAATTTGTTTTGAAAAAAAAACCTTACAAATTTCTTAAAACTGGCTTTTTTACATTTTTTACAACTGCGCCGAATAAATTTGTTTTTCATAGTGTTTGTATGAATTACAAAGTTATATTTGCGGTTTTAGAAAATATTCTGTATCTCAAAAACTGCTGAACTGATTTCGTTCAAACTAATTTTGGTTGAAAGTTTATATTAAGATCTACAGACATATATTTTTTTAGATTTTTCACTCCATTATTATAGAAGTTAGAGGTTGTGTCCGCCACACACACATTTTACCACTTTGGAAGCTTATATCTTTTAAACGATTGACTTTATGGAAAAGTGGTTTTAGAAACCCCGATGTCGTTTTTAAAGACCTGTCTATAGATACCACACATGCATCGATTTCATGAAAAAAAATATTTTCAGGTTTAGTTCCATGTATGGGGAGCCCCCCTTTATTTTAAATATTTTTTAATTTTTTTCTCAAAATCGGAAAGCGGTTCACAGAATACATCTACCTATCAAGTTTCACATGTATAGTCCTAATAGTTTCGGAATAAAATAGCTGTGACAGACGGACGGACGGACAGACAGACAGACAGACGGACAGACATGTCGAAACTATAAAGATTCCGTTTTTTGCCATTCGGCTACGAAACCGTAAAAAGAATCATATAAATCGGTATAGAAACACCAAAGTTATACATGAAATACGCTTATAATAATAAGCCATCGCGCGTGAATACTGAATCATGCTATAAGGATTATTTTTGAGAATCGGTCGCCGCGCTCGACGCTACTCGCGGTCGAAGCGTTCTCTAGGTACTTAAGCCTCATGTGAACGTGATCTAAACAATATTACCAATACATTAACTTACGCTGACGGAGTCGCGGGCACAGCTATATTGTATCATTACGCTAAGGCCAATAGGAGCGGAGCGCCAATGAAGAATGCTTCAAAATCGGGGTTAAATTTAACGTTAGCCCAAAGTAACTATTCCACGCGGACGAAGTCGCGGGCAAAAGCTAGTTTCACATAAAAACAATGGGGAAAATTAAAAGTTGCGATGAATCTACAAGAGAAGTGATAATAAAACTTTGCGGTAAGAATTGGTCATATAAAAAGATAGCCGATCACCTGGAGTGCTCAAAAACGATGATATTCCACGCTGTGAAGCATTTTAACACGGATCAAACAACTTCAAATATTCCACGTGTACCTAAACAGAGAAATTCATCTCGGCGAGACGATAGAAATATCGTGCATTTGGCAAAACAATACCCTTTTAAGGGGTTCAGCAATCTCAGTGTGCACTATCCGAAGGCGTTTGGTAGAAGCTAAGCTGAACGGAAGGATAGCAAGAAAGGTACCCATGTTGAAACGATGTCATAGGCAAGCCCGGCTTGCATTCTAGGGGGTATGAAAGCTGGACAGTATGATAGTGGAAAAATGTTCTTTTTTCTGACGTGACAAAAATTAACCTGATGGGAAACGATATGTTCCACGCCCTCCTAATACAGCATTCGACCCCAAGTATACATAAGTGACATTAAAGCATGGTGTCGTCTCGGATTACATGCCTGAGGCGGAGGCACCGCCCCCACTGGAACTGGCCCGCCTCGTGACCCACTGTGAATGCAGAGGGGATGAGGTCGTCATCGGGACCGACGCAAATGCACACCACCCCTTATAAGGCATGGATACACAAAACGAACGGGGTAAGGCTTTGGTGGAATTCTTGTTCACAACTAACCTATCCTTTCTGAATACAGGCTCCGAACCAATTTTCGTGACCAAACGCAGTCGAACAATCATTGACCTAACTCTGGCAACAGTTACACTGGAGAAACTTCAGTGGGCCATCTGAAGCTTCCAACCTTTTAAGGCGCCAGGTCCCGACGGAGTCTTCCCTGCCTTACTTCAATGGGGAGGTAACTCTGTTGCGTCGACACTAGTGCCCCTATTGAGAGCGTGCCTGGCATTTAGATATGTTCCAAAGGTATGGAGGGAAGTGAAAGTCATATTCATCCCAAAGCCAGGTAAAACTACTGACTACCAGGTGACTACACAAACACAAGATTGCACTGCCCAATCAGCTTGACCTCCTTTTTATTAAAAACAATGGAGAGAGTGTGTGAAAGGGAGCTATGAGACAGCGCTCTAAAAACAGTACCACTGCATGGCAACCAATATGCATACAGCGCTGGTAAGTCAACCGAACCCGCTCTCCACCAGGTAGTCACCGTGATTGAAGAATCGATTAACCAAAAGGGTTCCTGCCTGGGTACTTTCATAGACATTGAAGGAGCCTTCGACAAAACAAACTTCTTCAGCATAAGCGCCGCACTCTCCAGACATGGGGTACAGCAGGTACCTATTGTTTTTTTTTTTTATCCACAACTTTCACACAACGCCATCTAGTCCCAAACTAAGCAGAGCTTGTGCTATGAGTACTAGACAACTGGTAAACATACATATATATTTCTAAATACATACATATTATAGATAAATTACACCCAGACGAAGAACAAATGATCGTGCTCATCACACAAATATTTGTCCTGGGTGGGAATCGAACCCACGACCTTGCGCATAGCAGTCAGGGCCACTGACCACTAGACCAACAGGCCTGTCAATTGGATTACAAATATGCTAAGCAAACGTGTGGTTCGCCTTGAGGAAGACCAGCAGGTAGCCTTAATAGCCAGAGGCTGTCCACAGGGCGGGGTGTTATCACCTCTCCATCTCCATCCTTTCCAAGGTAAGTCCATGGATAGGTAACAATTTTCTCAATCCTTCCTGATAATGTTGCTTTGTATTAGTGAAAAAATGGTAAAAATTACAGCGTTTTGGGATTAGATTATTTTAATTTTCTGTCCTGAACCCTCAACTGTGTGTGTCTGTGCAACAACTGATGTGATCTTTTCAGTTAGTATTATTATTGGTTTCTACTGAATTAGTATGTTATACCAAACTTATTGCTTTGTTTTTTTTTTTTGCTTTGCTGTACTTTACTTACAATAAATTGAATTTTAAGTCATCTCGGAAATACTGATCCAAATCACAAAAAATACTTATATCTATACCAATATTATAAAACGGAAAAGTTTATACATATCTTTGTTGAAACATTCTAATATTCTAAAACGTGGGTTTGGATGAAATTTGGTATGGAAGTAGCTTGAAGCTTGAGGAAGGCTACTTTTTATCCAACTGCAAAAGGAGGGTTATGTTTTTATCACAAGTTTATGAAGCCCTCTGCTAGTCACTAATAAAACCTAACTAAAAACCTTTCATGGAGAGCCATGGGCTATTTAATACTATGGGAAGAACTGCATTGTTCCTGTGAGTTATATCAGAAGAACCAAACTTAAGCTAGTTTGATTATATGCTTCTGGACTATCAGCTTGATAAACGATGAAATTATAATATACAAAAGTGAAGATATATTGTCAATTTTCTTACAGTAGTTTCATATTTCGCTCTGTTAAGTCAATCGCCCACTGAAGTACATTTTTGTCGAGGTCAGTGACCCGCTGGATGTACATATCTACTTCTAACTCATTATTCCGATAAATAAGGAGTTCTTTGCACAGTGAAGCCAAGTCTTTCAGTTTATTCGCTGAAGTTACGTTAGTCATTCCATCTGCAATTCTACGTTGTTCCAGCTTTCTTGCTTGCCGCTTTTCTTTGTTTTTGTTAACATTGGTTGGTGTCTTTTTCTAAAAAATAATAACCAATACATTTACAAATTATTTTACAGTAAACGCGCGGACGCTGCAGAGCCGTAGCGCGCGAAAGTGTCTTGATGCAAATGATAAGAATACTTACACCCATTTTACTTTATTTAACCGGAAATCAGTTATAAGAACCTGTTAAAGGATTAAGGCCTTTTAGCGGGAGTCAAATAACGTCAGCGAGTCAACAACAACTTATAATTTATTATCGATTTTTAATTCCCAATACAAAACCCAAACAACTAACGATACTGTCAGTGTCAATTTTTTTTTATTTTTTATTGTTCGCCTTTATAAAGGCAGGCATCGGTCTAAAGACCATTCAGCCTCGTCATATTTATGTATTCTTCTACTGTCAGTGTCAAACAAACGTAAGATTGACAGTTGACTACTGTCAGAGTTTTTACTGTCAGCGATCTACCTACTGGCCACAGAACACTTATACCCTGACACGGCCAGTGATGCCAGCAGTTTAAAACTACGGGCTGAAAGCTGAACAGCGGCATTCATCCAACCTGCATTCATTATGCTATTAGAGCGGTGTCACTTGGTATTATTACCACCTTCTTCATATTTAAAACTAACCGGAAAAAAAACATTGTCATTATAATTTACTTTATTATTACTTCCGAAGTTACGACAACTATCGGCGTAATTATTTACTAGAGTCTTGAGAAGGGTTAAGTCTTGTAATTAAGTCGGGGTACCCAGATACGCCGAAACGTGCTTACCTCTTTCTTTCACCGATAGGCATGGGGGTAGGAAGGGGGGTGCCTACCCCAGAATGATCTGGAGCCCACCCCAGAATTTTTACTAACATACAATTATGGTTGAAAAATTAAAAAACTAACCAAGTGCGAGTCACCAGTACCCATGAAAGGTCCATCCAAGCATGTATAAGCGAAAAATAATTTTGTTTTTCATAAATTACGAAGTTCGTTCGTCAACTGTTTGTATAAATGACCAAGTTATATTTGTGGTTCTATAATTATATATCACATAAACTGAGCTGGCAGTACCTATCTCTTTTAAACTAATATTCGTTGTAAGTTTTAATTAAGCATACACTTTGTTTACATTTTGCACTCTCTTATTTTAAACACATTTTACCAGTTTGGAATCTACCTACTTATATATATCTTTCAAACGATTAACTTTATGAAGAAATCGTTTTAGAAACCTCGTTCCTTAGCTTTTCAAAAATTGTTTCTATGGCAAAACATATCGGATTGAATCGATTGGATAAAGAAACATTCAAAAAGGGAGGATGTTAGAGTTAGAACTTTTTTGATAGTATTTTATTATCTATGATTAATCCTATGGTTGCCTAGTTACATTTTTATTACTTAATATTCTGTCAATATAATATATACTTTTACTCTCATTATAATCGTTTATTTTAAAATCCAAAGCGCGACTCCAACAATTTTTATATAAAAATCGTTCATTTATAAAGTAAAGTGATTCACAAAATACATCTACCAAGTTTCAACTATGTCGTTCTAATACTTTTGGAATAAAGTAGGTACAATTTGTAGCTGGGAAGTACCAGTATATTATATAATGTACTCTGTGCGGGGAAGCGTGGCGGTGTGGCCGTCCTCGACAAACCTGGCGTCGCTTCGTGGTGGCAGAAGCGGCGAGCATCGGGATGACGTGGGATGAAGTGAAGTGGAAAGCTTAAGGCCGATCGTTATGGAGTCCTCCATGAAAATGGAGCAGAGGGCGTCCACAGTAGTCCTACTGTGGACGCCCTCTGCTCCATTTAGGGCCCCTCTCCATAGACTAGTTAAGACATACAATAACTTTTTGGTTAAGATTTATATTAAATTTTTGCTCTTAAGCCTAATGTATTTAAATCAGAAATATTTAACTGCCTTAAACAAAATAAATTAACTGCTTTAAATCCTAGTTCTTAAATCAAAATGTTTAAATACTTATTCATTAGAATATAAATAGTTGTACCACCACTGTATCAACTAGTCTCTGTTGTTATCTGTGGAAACGTTGTTGATTGTACATTGACCTTATTTTAGTTGTTAGACAAAGTGTACAATTGTTTGTTTTCCCAATAAAATAAATAATTAAAACGATTTTCAAAGATATCCAAATGACAGTCAGGACTAAAGGCTTAACGTGCTTTCCGAGGTGGAAGTATCACACCGCCAACTTTCAAACTCTGGGCTACCACTAAGAAAATCCCCATAGCACTACTTGCTCGACCCGGTAATCGAACCCAAGACCTCGTGCTATATAGTCACGCCTAAGAAAAAAAAAAAAAAAAATTCAACAAATATAGCTTGTTTATCTCATTAAACCTATTTGTGTTGGGTCAATAGATAGATCTTTAAAAAACTTTTCACAAAAATATTAAACCGACTCCCAAAAAACACTGCAAAGTGAAAAATAACTTTAATTTCGGAAGTCGGTGCCAAAAACGAAAATACAAAACTAAAGACATCTAGGAACAAAGTTTTCTAGGAGTCGGTTTAATTTTTTTGTAAAAAGTTTTTATTTCACTTTTTTTTAGTTGGTCGATTTTTAATTTACCTAGTTACAAGAGCCTAAATGTCAATTATTTATAATCATTTACAAAATATTGCTTTTCCCAATGCTGGGCCGTTAATTATTGAGGAGATCTCCTGGTGCTTCACCATATGCATTGTGACGAGTATATTGTGCTTACTAACCACATTCAAATAATCGAAGCGGAACACATGAAATACTTATTATTCCTACTTATATATTGAGTAGTTCCAGTGGCCACCTGTGGTCTTCATCATCAGGTCCACTTCACAAATGGTGCTTTTCGAATGCAACTACACAAGTTACTATAAAAAATACTCAAATCACCATAGGTGTGCCTATAATATTTGAAGAGTTCTCTCGATTTCTCCAGGATCCCATCATCAGATCCTGACTTGGTGACAATGGGACCAATTTCGAAGAGTAATCGGTGATCATACATTAAAAAAAATATGTACGCGTCGACTTGATAATCTCCTCCTTTTTGTCGTCGGTTGAAAATGACTATGTGGTATCTTGTTTTAAGTCTATTGAATTATGTGATTTATTAAATTAAATCACAAAATAAGAATTAATTAAATGTCAAAGAGGGCCGTATAATTTTGGAGCCTTTGACGGAAACTCATCGGCCACGAACTGCTTATCTGTATGTAGCCTTATATTAAAATTACAACATGCAAATAAATTAATAATCATGGCAACATGGCAACTCGCACCGCACAGGAAACGTTACTGGCCGCCAAATTTAAAAGAGGACTGAACTGCTGATTGTCTCTGAAAAATCAATATAATTTACAAAAAAAAATACAGTGAATAATACTGCTTTGCCTGAGTATCTTGTTGGATGTGTTCATAAAAGGTATTATAAAATGACTACGTTGTGTGTTGACAACGATTACATTCAGATAAACTTTAAAGTCAAATTATTATAAGTTTAGTTGATTGATTTTCCTGGCTCTTTGCCAAATTCGGCTACTGTCAATGTCTTGTTTCAGTATCAATTTATATGCTCAGAATACTCCAAGTGCGCTCGATTTACAGAGCCACGGTCAGCTGTAGCCATTCTTATCATAGTACTATCAGAAATATGAAATTTGTGAAGCTATCTCAAACGGACGCTTTAATGCCGACAGTAGGCTTAGGAACGTGGCAGGTAATGTAAAATTGTATAAGTTTTTCGAGATCTGTGTTAACTTCCATTAGGTAACTAATAAATCACATTGTTTCTTAGGCTGAACCAGACGTTTTACAGCCGACTATTTATGAGGCTTTGGAATTAGGATATAGGCATATTGATACAGCATTTAATTATAACAATGAAGAAGCTATTGGAAATGCAATTACAAAATGGATTGATGCTGGAAAAGGTGTCCGATCCGATTTGTTTATTACAACCAAGGTATGACTTTATGAATCTGTTTACAGTTGAAAATGACAGTACATAATAGGTATGTATTATAAATATGTCTTTTTCAGCTACCGCATGTAGGCAACAGG
Source organism: Tholera decimalis (assembly GCA_943138885.2). Taxonomy (NCBI): domain Eukaryota; kingdom Metazoa; phylum Arthropoda; class Insecta; order Lepidoptera; family Noctuidae; genus Tholera; species Tholera decimalis. Next base: position 24,659,611 of record OW964565.2, read on the forward strand.
GCTTCTGACGTCGAAAAGTTTTTAAATCTGCAACTGAAACGTTTGCAGACTGCATATGTGGACTTGTACCTCATTCATGTTCCTTTTGGCTTCAATTGTGATCATTCTACACTCACCCCTAAGGTTGATGCCGATGGGAATTATGAATTGGATATGAACACAGATCATGTAGCTACATGGAAGGTAGGTTGATCTTCCAAATACTAACCAATAATATTAAATATATCATACATTAATATCATGTGCGTGTGAACTAAGGGGCCAAACTGGGAATTCGCGAAATGAAAATTCTAGGATTTAGTAGTAGACTTAAAACAATTGTAGAATGAATCTGGGAATTTGTAAGCAAATATATTAAAAACTACGACCCATAAAGTGTGGTCCCTCAGTTCTCACAGACGATCAGCCAGATCTCGAAAAGTATCTTAAAAAAGAAGGTTTTGTGAATACAGACATTTAGTAAAGAATATGTAAAGATATTTACTAAATAACAGACCACAAAGCATTAAAGATAAAAAAAATATAACGACTGAACTGTGGTCCCTAAGTCCACATAACAAAGATAAATATTTTAGTGAATATTACTGAATAAAATTAATAAAACCTCTTCTTTTTCTACATAAAGTTTTAGTAAACATTCTTAAAACATTTTGGAGCAATAATATCGAAGCATTTTGAAGATAGCGATGATTAAAACTGGTCCCTCAATCCTCTCCTCCACTGACATATTTGCGTGTGCTAGCTGCTAGACGAGAGGAATATCAGAAACTCCAGTGTACTTAACTTTTAGTAGTAAGTTTCTACTAAATAATAGGTATATAAAATTGTGTATTTCTTACCTCTTAGCTGAGATAATATTATTTTTTTAATCCTATGAAAATAGATAGAGCAGTGTGACCACACAATAAAACAAAATGTGGATAGTACTATTATACTACGTTAATTAATATATCATTATTTAGACGAAACCAAAACAAGGTTGTATGGTTAATTTAATGCTATATTACATGGCTTATGTGTATTTAGTAAAAAGTAGATTACAAAATGAACTAATCACTTATCATAATACTTTTGTCAGTACTTACAATAATTTTGAAATAATGATCATCATAGCAAAAGAAGCTTGTTCAGAAAACAGTGATATCGGTAGATAAAGGAAGATTATGTAGTCCTAGTTTTATAGCATTTAATTATTTTTTGCTACTCGTAACTTTAAATAACTAAGTTAATGATTAGCAAGCTGTTTTCGAACGCAAACTTGAAGTAACATTAAATTAAATTACCCTCTTTTTTTAAATTTATGTTTAATGTGTATCGGTTCAGCGGTTTTTAACGTACGCATAGTGTTTATGATAATAAATAAAACAGGAAACTGAAAATAGATGGGATTACACTTGATAACAACAATAGAGAACAAACAATACAGTTTGTGGTATAAGTGTCATAAATCAGTTGTCAATATTAGTCATTTCCCTATTGAAAATAACGTCAGATAAATAATACACATTATATTTATTTTATACTAGCTTCTGCTCGCGACTTCTTTCGCGTAGGCGGGGGTTCCCGCGTAAATCCCGAACCCATAAGAATTGCGGGATAAAAACTATCCTATGTCCTTCCCAGGGTCCTAAACTAGTCCCCTGCCAAATTTCACCTAAATCGGGTCAGCGGTTTAGGCGTGAAAAGGTAACACACAGACAGACAGAGTTACTTTCAAATTTATAATATTAGTATAGATTAGAGAAAATAAGTGCCGCTTTAACTTGAAGTTTAGTGTTTAACTTAACAATTTTATCTTGTTCAGCACAGGTATGTATCATTTTCGTTAATTATAGGAATTATAATGTGTCAGTTCGTAGGTTGATCTCCACGGAGATTAAAAAGTAGTAAGGTGATATTGAAATTGGTTTTCGCCTCAGAATTCGCGTGCTTTTCCTGAAAGGTTTTCGATGGTTACTTTCAAGTAGGACCTGAATAAATCCTTCCTCTAAAATCCATACATGTTTTATTACAGTGGTATAATGGCTAGAGGTCGAAAACCAATAGTTTTCCATGTAGATCAATGGAATGTTTTTGGAAACATGCTGAACAATTGCAAGATCCAGAAATTAAATATAATGATCCAATCTTTTCGATATTATTTAAAGAACTTGAGCACAGAATGACTCCTTTGATTTTGTATATATGACTACAACGCAATCGAAATTTCATTTTCGGTAGTGATATTCGATCGTCTGATGACCCCACAACTTTGAGTGAATAAAAGTATTATATTGATAATAAGTGATTAGTTAATTTTGTAATCTACTTTTTACTAAATACACATAAGCCATGTAATATAGCATTAAATTAACCATACCACCTTATTTTCTTTTCGTCTAAATAATGATAGGTATATTAAATAAAGTAGTATAATAGTACTGTCTACATTTTGTTTTATTGCGTGGTCACACTGCTCTATCTATTTTCATAGGATTAAAAAAATAATATTATCTCAGCTAAGAGGTAAGAAATACACAATTTTAGATACCTATTATTTAGTAGAAACTTACTACTAAAAGTTAAGTACACTAGACTTTCTGATATTCCTCTCGTCTAGCAGCTAGCACACGCACATATGTCAATGGAGAGGATTGAGGGACCAGTTTTAATCATCACTATCTTCAAAATGCTTCGATATTATTGCTCCATTTCTTTTTACAAAATGTTTTAAGACTTTTACTAAAACTTTATGTAGAAAAAGAACGGTTTTATTAATTTTATTCAGTAATATTCACTAAAATATTTATCTTTGTTATGTGGACTGAAGGACCACAGTTCAGTTGTTATATATTTTTTTATCTTTAATGCTTTGTTGTCTGTTATTTAGTAAATTTACTAAATGTCTGTATTCACAAAACCTTCTTTTTTAAGATACTTTCCGAGATCTGGCTGATCGTCTGTGAGAACTGAGGGACCACACTTTATGGGTCGTAGTTTTTAATATATTTGCTTACAAATTCCCAGATTCATTCTACAATTGTTTCTTGTCTAGTAGTAGTAACTAAATCCTAGGATTTTCATTTCGCGAATTCCCAGTGTGGTACCTCAGTTCACACGCACATTTAATATCTGGTTAGTTGACTTTGGGGAGTACATATGTGATCTTATGCATGCATGCTCTCTCCCAAGCCTGTATAAGATACTTTAATTTTTTTTTATATTAGAAAGCTACTAACATAACCAAAAAACCTATAAAATTAACAGTTAATCCAAAATTGTTTGTTATAGAAATTGGAAGAATGCCAAAGAGCTGGTCTTATTCGTAACCTTGGTTTATCTAATTTTAATGAAGAACAAATACAAGTAATTTGGGACTCTGCAACATTTAAACCACAGGTGTTACAAGTAGAACTTCATGCTTATTTCCAACAGCAAGAATTGCGGAAGTATTGCACAAAACATGATATTGTAGTAACAGCCTATGCTCCACTCGGAAGCCCAGGTGCCAAGACCCATTTCGTGAACAAGTACAAGTACAGGTTGGTTACTTATTAAGTTATTACAGTAAATTGCACCAGGTAACAAAAAACAAGAGACATCAAAATATATTTTTTTTCAGCCCTGGTGTTTTTCCTGATTTGTTGACCATACCGGAAGTTGTAACAATCTCCAAAAAATTTGGAAAAACTCCAGCACAAATTTTGCTTCACTTCTTAGTTCAACAGAAAATTGTTGTCATTCCTAAGAGTACCAATAGGGAGAGATTACAGGTAATAGATATTCATTAGCTTCCCAATTTTTTATCTTAATAATTATTTGTCTTCATACATTATTTGATTTTTAGGCAAATATGGATCTGTATGATTTTGAGCTATCTTCAGATGATATGGATTTACTGAAAAGGTTGGATAAAGGAGAGAAGGGGAGAATTTTCAACTTCTTGTTCTGGAAAGGAGTTGAGAAACACCCTCAGTATCCATTCAAGGAAGTGATACAGGAGATATGTGTAGAGAGTAATTAAAACAGCAATGTAATATGTCACTATTCTAGTCAATGAATACCTCTTGTGCTTCTCAATTTAGCCATCATACCTAACAAACGTTTCAATGTCAACTCAAGCCCATATTCCAAGTCAGGTTTAAGGATCTTCACCTAATTCTAGCACCATGTTTATGGATTATACACTTATCGAGTTGGGAGATGACTTGGTTTATTTAGGTATGACACCAATACAAGTATTGCAACAACCACTCATAGCTTTAATATTTAAATTTAATGATCAGTCAGTGATATTAAAATTATCAGTTATAAACTGATTTGTGTTAAGTACTTGCTTAAAGCAGAAAACTGTTCTCTATAGAATAAATAAAATGAAAAATAATTACAACATAGTTTTATTAATCCAAAGAACATCAATTAAAGTAAAAAATAGTCGTAAAAACATGAAAATGTAGTAAGTGATCATGAGAGTCGGTAAAGCATTTTCCTCTGCAATCTGTGTTGTAATTCTCCACGTCTTATCATGGTGTGTATTACTTTTAGGATGGCTCTTTCCGGGTATTTTTGTTTGAGGAAATCCTGAATTATCGTTTGTTCCGATACTTGGGAACCCACGGCGAACCTGCGCTTTAGTTGCTTTTCAATACGAGACAGCATTTCATGGTCTTCCTCAGTTGTGAAACCTTCTGCTCCTAAAATATTTTTGTCATTAATTTTTATAACTCACTATGTAAAAAAAGATGTTCATAAAGCGTATCATGTGTGATCTTACCAGCTAAGCTGCCAGTCATAGCAGCATCTAGTGTCGAAACTTGGAATAATCGCAATGCTTCAGTGACATGTACTTCTGTTGCGAATGGCAGCAGTTGCATCTTAGCAAGAGATTCAGATATCCTGACAATGGCTTCTAGCTGCCTGAAAATATAAAAGGAGCTCAATTCGGTTCAGTCTATTTGACGTCTCGAATTATGTAATTTGGTGAGGTTTGTTAAAAGTATGCTGTTACGTATAGCCAAAAACTAGAATAGTTCTTCATATGATAACCCAGAATTAACATTGTTTCCAGTGGCCAAGAGCTTTCGTGTTACCCACTTACTAGCTTGAGGGGGTCAGTAGGCAGACTCTCTATATAAAATACTGGTAGGTAGCTGCATCCTGTAACACTGGAAGCAGTCCCCAACAAAATTATCAACATATTAATTAATATACGTGAAGAAAAACTGTGTAGGTATCCCTTTTTACGAAAATAATGCGAGAGTAATTTTTGTAAAAAAGGAAGAATTTGAAACGAAACTAGGCGCAGGTAGTTTATACAGAGAAGTAGTTCGACTAATTTTGTCTATATTTTTTTGAGTACTAGTGGGTAGAATTCACATTAATAGTAATCCTGTCTCTACAACTAATCTAAATATTCTTGTGTCACGTCAATAGTTTAATGGTTGGGGTTCGAGTCCGTGACCTCTCCCTTCTTATTCTCCTTAGTCCGTTTCCTGCTAGCTATAAGCTGGGAGTCTTTAAGTCTGAATAATAATAATCGTAATCTTAAAGAGTGAGCAGGTTACTTCTAGGTAAGCGAGCTTCATCTTCAACCACATCATCACTTACCATCAGATGAGATGGTGGTTACGGGGCATCCATAAATTACGTGAGGTATTTCTTTTTAATTTTCTGTCCCTCCCTCCCCCCTGGTGAGATATCGTGAGATTTTATTCAACCCCCTCCCCCATACCCCAATCTCACGTGAGATTTGTCAAAATGTGGGTTTCTTACGTAAACGCGTTGGATTGTTATTGTAAAAAGAAAAAAAAATTGCTTCGTGCTTTTATTTACTTATTTATATATATTTTGGTATAAAACAAATATGGTGGTTTGACAGTCAGTAAATGTATAACGTCGAAGTATGAATGAAATTATTTTCTTTCGAACGAATTATTGAATGATCTTAATCGTATTACGATATACGCTTAAGATTAAATCTTAAGCATGTACAATCTGGATTAAATGGACCAAAATAGTATTTTTTTTGTTTCAATCAGAAAAAAAAGCTTGATATTTGCAGAGACCCCTCTCCAACGTAAGATTAGATGAGATTTGACTCGACCCCCTCGCCCCCTTAAATATCTCACGTAATTTATGGTTGCCCCTTTATACGTGAGCATCAACAAAAAAACATTAAGGCTGGAAACAGTGCTTGACCGACGGTCGGCGCTGACCGTCAGTCGGCGTAGCTATATCTATGCAAGCCTATGAATGCGCACTCAGCTACGCTGACGATTTTCACAACCGACGGTCAGCGCTGACGTTTAAAATGTACGGTCAGCGCTGACCGTCGGTCGAGCAGTTTCCAGCCTTAATGATTAAAGTTAGTACCTGACTGTGATGGGAATGGAGAGTCTCTTGTCGACGTGGCGCTCGTGTGCGGAGGCCCCCGAGCGCATGAGCACGTAGCGCGCGCGCAGGCGCTCGGCGGCCGGCGCGGCCAGGCGCGGCCCGCAGCGCGCGCGGCAGTAGGCGGAGTAGCGCCGCAGCAGCGCCAGCGGGAGCTCGCCCGCCGCCGACTCGCGCTCCACGCTGTCGCCGCCCATGTGCACCGAGATTATGTGCTTGGCTAACGTCTGAAGAGCAAAACATTTACGGCTTACCGTGCCATTGTACTTGACAGTGATATGGGACCGTTCAAGAATTACGTAAGCACTATAGGGGGGCGTGGGGGTCTTTGCTTTGCTTATTTTTGATGACATGGGGGTGATTACGTCAGCAGTAATTATTTAATTTTTTACACATATCGCAACACACATTGTCTATGCTTCAAAATGAAATGCATAATTTCGGGGATTTCTACAAACTAATGAATTGTTGAATTCCGTGTCAGTAAAGTTTATTTAAATGAATATTATGTGCGTTACAGACTTCTATTCCAAACCTATTCCTTATTTCTAGATTTATAACTGCTGCTCATGAATAAATCAATTGTAAGTACCAATGTTTATGTAAGCATCGGGGGGAGGGGTAAGAGCTTTGCTTACTTTTGCTGACGAGGGGGAGGGGTAGGATAGTAATTGCAAAAAAATGTGCTTACGTAATACTTGAACGGCCCCTATACTACTAAGTCATATCGAAAATATTTTTTTACGGCCTACATAGGTACTTGTAAAATGCTAGAAACTAGTGCTTGATTTGTATTGGTTGTTTCCTATTGAGAAGAACCGACAAGAAACAACAACTTTATATTCACATAGGTAGTCGTTTGTCTTCTACGACGCAGTCGAAACGGACACTGAACAAGTAAGTAGCAAGCGTGACTGCTAAGGTAGGGTTCGATTCCCAGGGAAGGCAAAAAGTGCTATTAGATTTATCTGATATAAATTTGTCAGTAGTAGCCGGGAATTAGAAGTTCCAAACTTCTAATTCCCGGCTTGACTGGAAGTTTGGTTCATGGTGAACAATATAACGCCTCACTTTGTCCAGCTTCTGCAGAGAGAAGAGCAAATGCGTGATACTATTTCATCTTAATACTTACAATATCTCTGTTTTGATCATGTTCATCCTTGACAATGAAAATCATGTCGAATCTTGATAGAATAGTTGGCATGAAGTCAATATTGTCGTCTGCTTTGGTGTCGTCCCATCGACCGAACACTGAGTTAGCGGCTGCCAGTACAGAGCAGCGGGAGTTTAAAGTTGTTGTAATACCAGCCTGTAAACAACGAGAAATTAATGAGCTTCACAAATCTATCACTTGTATTTATTGGTAGATTGCTGCCAATACAGATATAAACGTAAAATATCGTTTGGGAATACGCTCATTGTACGTACTAATGAGTGGAATTCCCTGCCGGAGTCTATGTTTCCTGATAGCTATAACCAGGAAATTTAAGTCAAGACTGAATAGGCTACCTACTTCTAGGTAAGCGTGCGTCATCTTCAACCACATCATCACTTATCATCAGGTGAGATGGTGGTCAAATGCGAGCCTATCTATACATATCTATACTAATATTATAAAGCGGAAAAGTTTGTTTGTTTGTTTGTTTGCTTGAACGCGCTAATCTTCGAAAGTACTGGGTGGATTTGGATGCAATTTGGTATGGAAGTAGCTTGAAGCTTGAGGAAGGTTATAGGTTACTTTTTACCCGACTGCAAAAAAGAAGAGTTATGTTTTTACCTTGATAGAATCCACGGGAGCGAAGCCCCGCGTGAGTACTAGTACTTAATAAAACAGTAAAAAAAGTGTGCCTGTACATTTCATATTTTTGCAAAAATAATAATAGAGGGGAGGTTAAGAAACACTAATTGAGGAAGAAATAAAAAAAGTCTGTCTGTTTGTACACCCTAATCTCCGGACCTAAAGAATGAATTTTAATGTTTGGTAAGTAGATAGTTGACATTCTAGAATAACACAGGCTACTTTTTATCCCAGAATTCCCACGTGAACGAAGTTGCGGGCCGCACCTAGTTCTCAATAAAAAGAAAGATCAATGTTTACCTTAGCAATAGAGATAGTTTGCTGTTCCATAGCTTCGTGTATAGCCACACGGTCGTCTTCTCGCATTTTGTCGAACTCGTCTATGCATACAACGCCACCGTCAGCGAGCACCATGGCGCCGCCTTCCATCACGAAGTTACGCTGTAGATATGATAAATATTTCAATTAGGAAACAATGGTATGACTTAGTTGCTTCGTTAGGTACTTGTGTTCGAAGGGCCAGAGATTGAAATTAAATGAAATATTTATTTTGTGAATCGGTTACCTATAAATAACACTTTAACACGTTATTTTTATGCCGTTTTTAAATTTAGCTCAGTGGTTCCTAACTGACTACTTTGCGAAAAAATACCAGAACATACTCAGGGTTCAAGTTCTCTTTTAAATTAAGTTAAATATAAAATAATCGTTTATTTCACGTATTAATTAGCACACCTAAAATAAAAAAATAAAAAATTACCGACATACAATTATGAAAATAGAAATAAAAAATTATATATACCTATGTACTTATTAATGAAAAAGAGATAAACAACACTAAAACTAAATCACAATAATCCATTCCTACCCAGAGAGTCAAAACAAATGCACCACCATTAAATTGATTAGTTCATCCATACAATTTGTATTGGTCAGATCAAAAATATGATAAACATGTAGTTTTATATATGTGGCAATTTTTTGAGATTAGATGTTACTCACACTGCTGGGATCCCTGATCACAGAAGCAGTAAGACCAGCAGCACTGGAACCTTTGCCAGAAGTGTACACGCCGATTGGGGACACCTTCTCCACGAATTTCAGTAATTGTGATTTAGCAGTACCGGGGTCTCCAAGTAATAATATGTTGATGTCGCCTCGCCGGGTCAGACCATCTGGCAGTCTTTTGCGCGATCCTGTTGATAATAGACATAGTTTAGAAGTCATCTAAAGTGGACAATATATTCATAGTTATTATGACTATTTAAAATTGTGAATATAAGTAACACTTAAATAAAACCCTAAACTTCATAACTTTAAAAATAATCTCAAATATACCATATTTGAGATTATTTTTAAGCATCACTGTCCACTGGTAATGTGCCCAAAAGACTGGCTGGAGGCATTGCCATGTTCTATGACAATGGTTAACCTCTGTCCCAGGTAAAAGTCAACCGAAGGTCAAGCGAAGTGTCAACTAGGCATCTGGAAAGATCTTCCATAATCCTAGGATTTGAACCACAAACTGCTCGAAGATATAACTACCAACGCGGTGATTATATTTCCGACGCTCTGTAGCTGCAGCGGCAGCGCCAGCACAGCAAGACAAGCTAGGAAGATGGGATTGTGCAATAGTATTGACACAAGTTGCATCCTAGATTGAAGACATCTCTGCAGTAGTAGCAGATGTGGCAATAAGGTTAATCTGAACTGCTCAACAGAGCGGCTCATCCCACCGCCTCTGAGATGATAGGTTGTTAAGTGGATTTTTGGGGTTAAACTGCTAGAACTAAGCTGCACATACCTCCAAACAAGAGACAGGAGATAGCCTTCTTCATATCAACTGCACCAAATACACTAGGTGCTATAGACATGGCGATGCGGTCGTATATGTCTGGCGACGCTGCCAGTCTCCGGAACTGCTCCTCTTCCTCAGCAGTGAAAGGTTTCAGGCCTCCGGTCACACCTTCCTCGGCCGTCAGACCGACAGCACGTAGGTATGAGGAGCGGACACCTACTGAGCCTTTGTCGCGACCTTCTCTCTGTAACCATAGTCGCTTTTTGTTAGGATAAAAGTATTTAAAAAACTTCATATTTTACGCTATTTTTTTCTTAAAGAGAACTAGTACACAACAAACATGTTAAACCTGGAGGAATTAGGTAAATATGTTGGTGTCTGGAGTTGGTTCACGGCAATATTGAAATGGGTGGAGTTCGAACCCGTAACCTCTCAATCACAAGTTCGACACAAATTGGTATAAGTTTTGGTTAAGTGATATCTATACTAATATTATAAAGCGGAAAAGTTTGTTTGTTTGCTTGAACGCGCTAATCTTCGAAAGTACTGGGTGGATTTGGATGCAATTTGGTATGGAAGTAGCTTGAAGCTTGAGGAAGGTTATAGACTACTTTTTACGCGACTGTAAAAAAGGAGAGTTATGTTTTTACCATGATAGAATCCACGGGAGCGAAGCCCCGCGTGAGTACTAGTATAATATATATTAGTTCATTTATTTTTATTGTAATAGATTGTATTTTATTTGTATGGGCCAAGTTGCCTGAAATATATAAATAGATTGATTGATTAGCCATTACGCTATTGATGCTTCGAATATTGTAAAAAGAGAAAAAATCTGGACCTATTTGAAAATGCTGTTTGCCTTACGAAGCTTAAAATAATATAATATGATATGATTTAAAAATATATATGAATCCCTACATTGGTATCAATATATTCTAATCAAAATAAATCATACCTTATTGGCTGTTTCAGTACCTGTTGATTACCTCTTTCGTATTTTTTATATTGTTTTTATGAAGAACTAGTAAATTCCGGGATAAAAAGTAGCCTGTGTTATTCCAAGATGTCAATTATCTACTTACCAAATTTTATTCTGATCCCTTCAGTAGCTTTTGCGTGAAAGAATAACAAACATCCATATATCCATCCTTACACAAATGTTTGTAAAACAAGATAGAAATGTTTGTAAGACAAGATAGTAAGATGATGTGTAAAAAAAATTAGCATTCTCGTGTTGATTTATTAACCGACTTCAAAAAAAGGAGGAGGTTCTCAGTTCGTCTTGAACTTTACCTCATAGCTCCATGACTGCTGGACCGATTTGGAATTTTTTTTTTCGTTTGAAAGGGTATACTTTCTAGTTGGTCCTATTGTTATGAAATCAAGATCTGATGATAGCATCCTGGAGTAATCGAGGGAACTCTTCAAATATTATAGGCACACATATAGCGTATTGGGTATTTCTAATAGTACCTTGTGCAGTTGCTCTCGAAAAGCACCATTTGAGGAAGTGGAACTGATGATGAAGACCACAGATGGCCACCGAAACTACTCAATAATAAGTATTTCGTGGATTGCGATTCGATTACTTGAATATGCATGTTAAGCACTTTATACTCGTCACAGTGCATATGATGAAGTACCAGGAGAATTTCTCAAAAATTAACGGCTCTGCATCGGAAAAAACAATATTTTGTAAAAGGTGATAAGTAAGTAGTTCACATTTTGGCTTTTGTAACTAGATAAATTACAAACCGACCCACTAAAAAGCGTGAACGAAAACTTATTAGCAAAAGATAAAACCGACTTCCATATCAAAAGTGTATATATAACTTTAATTTCGGAAAGTGGTGTCAAACAAAAATTTAAATTTTAAACCAATAACACCGACTGCCGAAATTAAAGTTATTTTTGGCTTTGTAGTGTTTGGATATGGAAGTCGGTTTTATTTTTTGCTAAAAGGTTTTTTTTTATCAAAGGACGTTTTAAAATCATTTTGTTGTTAGAGAATACATCTACAGTACGGCCCGGGCCAACTAGCAACGATACGAAAGGTCATTGACCTAAAAAACGACTGGCCGACAATCTATTATCTATCTCTTTCCATCTTGTGTATTTGTCGTAATGTCTCGTTCTCCTGGCTAGAATATGTCAAAAGTAAGACGAGTTCTCCAACATTCGGGCGGCCATTTTTGTAATAATAGAGATTCATTTTTATATGTATCATCTATGTTCATTATGTTTCGGAACGCGCTCGTGGTAATACGTGTTATTTGTTGAAATGTTATTATTTTTCATTGTTTATTTATGTTGTTATTAAGAGAGGTTAATGATGGAAGATAAAGATGGAGGTATGGAACCAAGTACTTCGAGAGATAAATCAACAGATTTTACTTCTACAAAAAAGAAACGTCCTAAGGTAGTTATGTACAGGAAATCTTTTAGTGATTGCATTTTTATTTGGATTTTAGCTGATATTATGAATGTTGTTTAGTAGTTTTAATTAAAACTTCTTGGTCCACAGTGTACTTTAAAGTTATCTAAAAAACAAGAACTGTAATGATAAAGCTTTTTTTAATTTATTAAAGATGCGTAATATCGTAATATAAAGTATTAATATCATTCCAATTTCAGGTCAGTTTTACCGTAAAGGAAAAAAATATGGTTGTCAACACCTACAAACATGTTAAAGAAACTTGGCCTATAGATAAATACCCATACAGAAGAGAGATGGCGCTGAAAACAGCTAATATTTTAGGTATCGGCGTTGCATCAGTATATAGAATCCTCAAGGACTATAAAGAACACGGCAAAATTTCTCCTCCAGTCACCACCAAATCTAGACCAACATTTAGTGACAAAATTGATGATGTTACTAAATCAGCGATACGCAAAAAAGTACATGCTCTCCTTATTAAAGGCGAACTACCTACAGTGAACAAAGTACTTTCAGATATTAACCAAGATGATACACTACCAAATTTCAAAAGGACTACTTTCCATAAAATATTAAAACATTTAAACTTTAAGTATGATAAGAATAGGCATCTAACTGAATAAACAATGATTTTATTAAAAATGTTTCATTTTTATCCTCATTTCCAAAAAAAATGTGATTGTTATTCCCGTTATTTAATTTAAATCTAAATTATAATAAAATGAATATAAAATAGCAGCACTCAAGCTACTGGTTGATACGTCAAAAGACTGAGATACCTCCTTCCTATGCCTATCGTTTTTAGTAATTTTTTTGTATTATTATTCAACTCACTTTTCTTTATATTAATTGTTAGCTATTTAGAATAACAATTAGGTACACATAGTAACTCATTTGCCAGGTATTTTTAAAATATTGTCTACTAAAATAAGTTATATATTTTAGCAGACAATTATTTTTTTTTGTTGAGTTTTTACCCAAGTTGAGTTACTACACACCCATTCCCTACTGACATTAAATTGGTTTTGTTTATATTTAGTATTTCATTTCGTTGCCCGTACTTTATATAGTATAAGTAGTACTTTATATATTATAAAGAGGTAAACTTATGTGTAGGGGGGTAATCTCCGGAGCTAATGGTTTTCAAATTTCAAATTTTCATTGGTGCAATATATGGAATGTCTTATAATTTTTTTAAATCCACCTGGCGGTAGTAATAGTGGCATGTGTACAGATACGCAGGTGAAATGGCACTAATATACAGGTTTATTGGAAATATGTCCCGATCCTGTTAAGGGCGTGTAGATGAGGTCATTAACTAACAAATCAACCCTAAGTTTCTAGGCCTAAAAGTAGTTGAAATATAGGGTATTCCATAGATAAATTAAATAAGTAGATTTGGTCAACAGACGAAATTATATCGGAACCGTGTGTCTCCAGTTAGGCGCTGGGCGGGGCAACAACTACACATGCAGTTTAATAAAATCAATAGATACGCACTCGCGCACACACCCGCATTTCTTAAATCAGAACGTACTATACAATCAATAATAAACCTTATTCCGTCAAACACAGCGTGTATTTACCATGCACCGTAGAATTTACCCACACAAAAACATCGGTCGCTATCGTTGTGCTGTGCAAAAGCAATTTATTTTACATATACGCTAGTGATTGACTAAATCGGAAAGTTATCGATTCTTCCATTTATTATTGTACAATTTTTTTTGGGCACCTGAAAATGAACCAAATAAAAAATGGCATGTCCAGAAAATATTACAATAACAATAAACATATTATTAAGAACATAACATTACATAATTATTATTAAGTACTACCTACTAAGTATTAAGGGCTACCCTGGCGCTTTCGACTTAAATCTTAATATTTAATTATCATAGTGATAGGTCAAATAGAAGTCGATGTTAACTTACATTACGCTCTTGATCGGAACATACCAGCCGTATAGGTTGTATAGTGTCCTGAAAAGTTGAATGACTGATTTTATGAATACCCTAAATCATGAGAATAGCTTTCAGTAATAAAATAAAATTTAACACACTTCTGCAAATATCAGTTGTACTCTTAATTTTGGAATTGTCTATTCAAAAAGCCTGCGACTTTTCTTTAGAGACTAGAACATTTCTGCGTTGAAGTGAACCGAGCATATGGTGCTATTTTTTGTAGGGTACCAGTTAGGTGGCATGCCTGTGGCATCAATCCATTCCTTTTTTATGTTACCATCTTTTGGGAAGCTGAAAAGTACGAAAAGCACTTATTTATCATTTACATACATCCTAAGCTACTTCTAAACGTCACCATATAATAAGCATCGCAATAATTACGTAACACACTATAAATCAAGATCTGAATGATTTTGACGTATATTGCTAATCCATTGCTTCATATGTTCGAAATATTGGTCTGCTCAACAACGTAAATACCGCAGTGAGTGTTGTTGATTTAGCATAATGAAACCGATTCCTACTGTAAGTGTGTTACGCAACTATTACCTGCGGGGTAACCGCAGGTAATAGTTTAGTAGGTTATAATAGGTTTTTGTTATAAGAAAAATCCTAGTTAGTAGAGAAATTGTTAAATATATGAAAACAAACACACATCCATGCATAACAAATAAATAGCATGAATATATTGACTTATTTTAAGCTCAATTCACAAATATATTATCTGAACCATGCCGATTATTATAACGCATTCGAAGCTTCAATGGAAGCAAAACACAAAAACCATAAAAAATAAAGAAACAGCATGAGGATAAGGCATAACATACGATAATTCTAAACCGAAAAACACCACCGATTATTAACCTAAAATTAAAGTAACTTACTTTACGAATATTGGTTACGCATTTCTCTACTACTCTGTAAAAAAATCAAAATAAGTAAAAAAACATTATTTACATCGATCTTCCAACCGGGCTAAAACGGTTGACAGATTGAAAAATAAACTATTGTAGCGACGGCGACGTCGGAACTCCTTACGCATGCTGCGGGCGTAAAATAAATTGTTTATTTTTTTTTACTTTTTTGTACACTTGACTTTTCAACGTATTTTTATTTCTGTCATCTCATGTAAAATAAAAGTTAAACATATTTTCTTAGAGGTTTCCGTATGTTATAAAAAACTTTTTACCAAAAAATTACACCAAGTCAGGATCTGATGATGGGACATCATCAGATCCTGACTTGGTGACAATGGGACCAATTTCAAAGTATACCCTTTCAAACAAAAAAAGCATTTTTCAAATTGGTTCAGCCGTCTCCGAGTAATCGGTGATCATACATAAAAAAATAATAATAATATACGCGTCGAATTGATAACCTCCTCTTTTTTATGTCATCGGTTGAAAAACCCCTAAACTATAATAGCAATATTTCATTCGTCAATCGACATTGCTGTCGATATCTTACGTTAGTGGATCTGCACAAGCACATCACTAATTCGTCGCAAGAAGTGGCGGCCTCACTACGCGATGAATCCGCGTAATACAGTTTCGTATGTTATGTTTACATTGCTTGTCCAGTTACTTAGTGACGAACTCAGGTAGTGGTTAAGGAGCAATGTATTTATAGCACAAGGAGTACAGTCGCTCTGATATTTGAAAACAAAAATAACATAGTAAAACCAAGAAATATTTTACGATTTATTGTTTTTCATGATTTTAAAGACAAATATTGTAAAATACTTGTACTTACATATGGTAAGTGATTCCATGATTCACATAGATTTGATTTTGGCTTCGGTTTTTACAAGATACCACAGAAAAACTCGGCATTCATATATGTTATCACGATCGCCGTCGAAAGCGCACTAGTTCGCGGAGACGGCCACTTGCCTGTGACATGAGCCCTGTGGCCATGTCGCGCGGACACCGATACGCCCCCTTACCACTTCTCTGTATTTTTGATTTCTGTGGGGTATTCAGATACAGATCTACGATCTGAATACCCTATATTTCACAGTACAACCATTCGAGTATTATATATTCAGATCGTATTCACAGTTCAACCATTCGAGTATTATATATTTCACTATTCGAAATGAGTAACTAAATTGAGTAAGTAAACTAAATTCATTAAAAGCATAAGTATTGATAAATTTAATAGCATCTGTTCATGTGAATGAAAAGAGCAGTCAGTTCATACCTATCTATACTTATAATAAATCTGTAGAGAGGTCAATTCTGTACATGAAATATATTTCCAAAATAACTATCAGGGGGTGATTAAGGATCGATACTCATGCCAAAAATGCAATCAGTTAAATTTTTGTCTGTCTGTCTGTCTGTCTGTCTGTCTGTCTGTATAACCGTTATAGAAACAAAAACTACTCGACGGATTTTAACGAAACTTGGTACAATTATTTTTCATACTCCTGAGCGGGTTATAGTATACTTTTCATCACGCTACAATCAATAGGAGCAGAGCAGTGAAGGGAAATGTTGGGAAAACGGGAGAAGATACTCCATTTTTTAAGCTTCCGTCGCGTGTACAACCTTAATGGTTAAAGCTACACAAATCATTTCATGACGGAAATGTTCTCCTTAAAATTATATAAAAAATATCCCACGACAGCATATGTCTAACTTTTATGGTTGACTCACAATAACACGTGTAACTCCCGATAGCTTAGCAGTTCGAAGCTTTCTGATTATAATATTTGTCTACTCTTACGATTATAACACTCTCAGTCACCCCTAATTGAAAAAGTTAACATTATTAACTATTCCATAAAAAAATTGGCCAAGTGCGAGTCAGACTCGCCCATGAAGGGTTCCGTAGTAACTATAATATAATATGCAAATTTATTTGACGAAAAAAAAACCTTACAAATTTCTTAAAACTAGCTTATTTACATTTTTTACAACTGCGCCAAATAAATTTGTTTTGAAAAAAATCCTTACAAATTTCTTAAAACTGGCTTTTTTATATTTTTTACAACTGCGCCGAATAAATTTGTTTTTCATAGTGTTTGTATGAATTACAAAGTTATATTTGCGATTTTAGAAAATATGCTGTATCTCAAAAACTGCTGAACTGATTTCGTTCAAACTAATTTTGTTTGAAAGTTTATATTAAGATCTAGAGACATATATTTTTTTTAGATTTTTCACTCCATTATTATAGAAGTTAGAGGTTGTGTCCGCCACACACACATTTTACCACTTTGGAAGCTTATATCTTTTAAACGATTTACTTTATGGAAGTGGTTTTAGAAACCCCGATGTCGTTTTTAAAGAACTGTCTATAGATACCACACATGCATCGATTTCATGAAAAAAAATATTTTCAGGTTTAGTTCCATGTATGGGGAGCCCCCCTTTATTTTAAATATTTTTTAATTTTTTTCTCAAAATCGGAAAGCGGTTCACAGAATACATCTACCTATCAAGTTTCACATGTATAGTCCTAATAGTTTCGGAATAAAATTGCTGTGACAGACGGACGGACGGACAGACAGACAGGCAGACAGACGGACAGACATGTCGAAACTATAAAGATTCCGTTTTTTGCTATTCGGCTACGAAACCGTAAAAAGAATCATATAAATCGGTATAGAAACACCAAAGTTATACATGAAATACGCTTATAATAATAAGCCATCGCGCGTGAATACTGAATCATGCTATAAGGATTATTTTTGAGAATCGGTTGCCGCGCTCGACGCGTCTCGCGGTCGAAGCGTTCTCTAGGTACTTAAGCCTCATGTGAACGTGATCTAAACAATATTACCAATACATTAACTTACGCTGCCGGAGTCGCGGGCACAGCTATATTGTATCATTACGCTAAGGCCAATAGGAGCGGAGCGCCAATGAAGAATGCTTCAGAATCGGGGTTAAATTTAACGTTAGCCCAAAGTAACTATTCCACGCGGACGAAGTCGCGGGCAAAAGCTAGTCATTAATAATTCAGTAGGAATAGTCTATTCAGCTATCAACGTGTTAGGAGTGGAATGTGCAAAGATGATATCCTCTGACACCATATATAGGTAGCATCGTGTGTAGATATAATTATATTGTTTTCGAATCAATACAGAAAAACTTTTTAATGGTCTATATTATTATCCTATAATTTTTTTAAATATACTTAATAATTATAGTTACAGTCTAATTTTGATATTTAACACTAAGCAGTCAGGTTTAGAAAATCGAATGGATTTTTAAGATTTTTTTCGATCTATATTATTACTCTATTTTATTCTATACAGTTCAAAGTTGCATGTTTTGTTAGATATTGATATCCTGAACGAAAATGGTATGATAAAATGGAAATCCCAGACATCAGTGTCTAATATTTTATTGTTTATTTTAAATATCTATATATTAATAAAATGAATACTACATATTTTTGTGCACTGTATTTTTTTCCATACATTTTATTAAGATGATATGGCGGGCAAACTCATCGTATGTTGGTAGTATATCATTAATCATGAGTTTTGCAATGTAAGTAATTCTTTATAAGGAGATCAATCAAAACAACACATCTAAATGTGCGTGAGGTATCGCTCGTTATAGCATAAGGCTTTCTATACCTAATTATTTTGTGATATAAACATACTATTGCTACGCTCGGTTTTACTTACTATAAAATGACATAAATTAGTTTAACTATTTATTATCTATATAATATATAATTAATTAATTAATAACATTTACTTTAGTAAAAAAATACATAGATAATGTAAGTGACATTACAATAATTATGTCTGATGTATATTTACAAACTTAACTATATTTTCTTTTGAATTTTATTTATCATATCTTTAGCACACACGTATATATCGTCAGTTAATATATTTTCAACAATATGCTGAGCACATATTTTAGCTTTACAATTGCATAATTTAGAACCATTGAGTTCTTCGCCATCAAAAATTTGAATACGTATTATTTTACGGTGTGGTCCCTTTACATATTTTTTAACATATAAACATCATTTCGCTCCCTCGTCTTTTATTGTTGATGTTGCTACTGGTATTGACGCTGTTCAACCTTTCTTCTAACTGGGCTGGGGTTACCCTCTGCCCATTTTGATACAATGGTGGTGAAATTGGAGAATAATATGATGAAAACGGTCTCTCTCTTTCCTAATAATTCATCACATTTTGACGTAATTCTTGTACTGCTGGATTCGGCGAGTATGACGGGCTTGAAATGATAAGATGCTCGGATTCCTGAAAATAAGAATAAATAAGATAAGTACCAATATAAAATCATGATTATTAATATCGGTTGTCCAACTACTTCTAAATTCATAAAAACTAAATTAGATTGAAATAAGCTATCATAGACATTGTAAAAAAATAATTCATTTAATAAAAATGTATTTACTTACCGACATTTTTAATGAAGAAACGCTTAAAAGATTATGTTTTTTTTTTTTTTCTAGATTGTACTGGTTTTATACTTGTTCAGATTTATTCTATTTTTAATAAGGTTCAAAATTATAAGATAAAAACAAACTTATTCTTATACACCGAAATATGAGATTCTGACTTGTCATATCTCCACTTCTCCACGTGTCTAGAAGTTGCATACGAGCGTGCAAACCTCAGCGTTTGTACCGTCGCGTCAACGTCAAAAACATTCAGAAAAAACCAACAAACTTTTTTCTAATTCGCCTATTGTTGATTTAAGTAAGTACTTACTTAAAGGTAAGGTAACTTACCTACCTACCTACATAATATTCGAAACAGCTTATCATTCGTCTTATAAGAAACGCTGTAAACTTAAACCTTAAACATTACAATTTGTACGCTCGTGTACGCAATTATCAAGTTTTACAAGTATGCATTTTTACAAATTTGGATTGTATGACGTGATTTTAAGCCTATAAAAACGCATAGTAAATTAGTCTCCGGTACAATTCCTCTCTGGAACGAATCCTCTAAGCAAGTAATCAACGCTTCGAGCTCCTAATCAAGCTACCTGTCTAAGCATCAATCAAGAATGCAAGTACCTATTCTTAATCATATTCAAAAACAGATTAATGACATACAGATTGAATGTCACTCAGGAAGACGAGTACCTCGGTTTAGAGGCGTTCCTGGGTGATCATCTAATAACGTATACAAAGCAAATTGTTTATTGAATCCCAAGTTCACAGATATTCATATTATTGCAACAGCATTCAAAAACAGATTAATGACATACAGATTGAATGTCACTCAGGAAGACGAGTACCTCGGTTTAGAGGCGTTTCTGAGTGATCATCTAATAATATATACTAAACAAATTGTTTATTGAATACCAAGTTCACAGATATTCATATTATTGCAACAGCATTCAAAACAGATTAATGACATACAGATTGAATGTCACTCAGGAAGACGAGTACCTCGGTTTAGAGGCGTTCCTGGGTGATCATCTAATAATATACACAAAGCAAATTGTTTATTGAATTCCAAGTTCACAGATATTCATATTTATTGCAACAGCATTCAAAAAACAGATTAATGACATACAGATTGAATGTCACTCAGGAAGACGAGTACCTCAGTTTAGAGGCGTTCCTGGGTGATCATCTAATAATATACACAATGCAAATTGTTTATTGAATACCAAGTTCACAGATATTCATATTACTGCAACAGCATACAAAAACAGATTAATGACATACAGATTGAATGTCACTCAGGAAGTCGAGTACCTCGTTTTAGAGGCGTTCCTGGGTGATCATGTAATAATATACACAAAGCAAATTGTTTATTGAATCCCAAGTTCACAGATATTCATATTATTGCAACAGCATTCAAAAACAGATTAATGACATACAGATTGAATGTCACTCAGGAAGACGAGTACCTCGGTTTAGAGGCGTTTCTGGGTGATCATCGAATAATATATACTAAACAAATTGTTTATTGAATGCCAAGTTCACCGATATTCATATTATTGCAACAGCATTCAAAACAGATTAATGACATACAGATTGAATGTCACTCAGGAAGACAAGTACCTCGGTTTAGAGGCGTTCCTGGGTGATCATCTAATAATATACACAAAGCAAATTGTTTATTGAATTCCAAGTTCACAGATATTCATATTTATTGCAACAGCATTCAAAAAACAGATTAATGACATACAGATTGAATGTCACTCAGGAAGACGAGTACCTCAGTTTAGAGGCGTTCCTGGGTGATCATCTAATAACGTATACAAAGCAAATTGTTTATTGAATCCCAAGTTCACAGATATTCATATTATTGCAACAGCATTCAAAAAACAGATTAATGACATACAGATTGAATGTCACTCAGGAAGACGAGTACCTCGGTTTAGAGGCGTTTCTGGGTGATCATCTAATAATATATACTAAACAAATTGTTTATTGAATACCAAGTTCACAGATATTCATATTATTGCAACAGCATTCAAAACAGATTAATGACATACAGATTGAATGTCACTCAGGAAGACAAGTACCTCGGTTTAGAGGCGTTCCTGGGTGATCATCTAATAATATACACAAAGCAAATTGTTTATTGAATTCCAAGTTCACAGACATTCATATTTATTGCAACAGCATTCAAAAAACAGATTAATGACATACAGATTGAATGTCACTCAGGAAGACGAGTACCTCAGTTTAGAGGCGTTCCTGGGTGATCATCTAATAATATACACAATGCAAATTGTTTATTGAATACCAAGTTCACATATATTCATATTACTGCAACAGCATTCAAAAACAGATTAATGACATACAGATTGAATGTCACTCAGGAAGTTGAGTACCTCGTTTTAGAGGCGTTCCTGGGTGATCATCTAATAATATACACAAAGCAAATTGTTTATTGAATACCAAGTTCACAGATATTCATATTATTGCAACAGCATTCAAAAACAAATTAATGACATACAGATTGAATGTCACTCAGGAAGACGAGTACCTCGGTATAGAGGCGTTCCTGAGTGATCATCAGTGATCGGAGTAGGTAGATTGAAATGGGGTCATTGATTCGAAACGTATATATTAATATGGACATTCCTCCGGAATTGGTGGATTATTAAAAAAAAACTGGAACTTATGTAGGAATTTTATTCTGCCAGAGTGGAAGGAGTCATTTGATGATTTGCCATCCTCAAAAAAAAGGTAGGAATTGTAATAAAATGAGCAATATTATTACAGATAAAAATAAAATTACATATAAACAATAAAAATTACAGATAAATAATGAATTAATTTAGTTTTTATACCTTCCTTTAAATTTTGAATTGAGTAGGAATAATATCACTACCAACATTAACAATGTTTAATTGAATCCGGAAATACCGGAATTACTTTCCGGGAAAATGGCTTATCCATGTTATTCTTTCTGTGTGCATTTATGATACAAGTACCAAAAATCAATCTACCTACACCGATCACTGGTGATCATCTAATAATATACACAAAGCAAATTGTTTATTGAATACCAAGTTCACAGATCTTCATATTATTGCAACAGCATTCAAAAACAGATTAATGACATACAGATTGAATGTCACTCAGGAAGATGAGTACCTCGGTTTAGAGGCGTTCCTGGGTGATCATCTAATAATATACATAAAGCAAATATTTTATTGAATACCAAGTTCACAGCTATTCATATTATTGCAACAGCATTCAAAATGACATATAGATTGAATGTCACTCAGGAAGACGAGAACCTCGGTTTAGAGGCGTTCCTGGGTGATCATCTAATAATATACACAAAGAAAATTGTTTATTGAAAACCAAGTTCACAGATATTCATATTATTGCAACAGCATTCAAAATGACATACAGATTGAATGTCACTCAGGAAGACGAGTACCTCGGTTTAGAGGCGTTCCTACGTGATCATCTAATAAATATAACAGAATTGATAAATATGTCACTTAATGAACACAATTGCATAAAATTGAGTTTTGATTTGTTTGCCTATTTTATGTTATCAAAATCAGACGAACAACAATGAAAGTCATTTAATACCAAATATGAAATTATATACAAGAACACTGATATGATACTTTGGTAATAAATAAACTAAATAATAAATTAACCGAGTTCCAGCACTGTCAATCTGGTTGGACAATTGTTTCTATGAGTCATCTCGGAATTAGTATAAACAAGTATTCCCCTATGAGAGGTGCGTCTTATATAGAACTACCGTCATCTATTAAGCACTCGAAAAGTTGTATAATTATTAAAAATAAGGATAATTGTTGTTTACTATGGAGTATAGTTGCTGGATTATACCCAGCTAAAAATAAATGTATGCAAAGCTAGTTCATACGCCCATTATACCTCTGTTTTAAATATTGAGGGAATGTCATTTCCTCCTACGATAAATGATATTAAAACGTTAGATAAAAATAATTCTAGCATCAGTTTAACGTACTTCTTTTTAACTTCGTAAAATGGTGTTTCGAACTTTCGGAACACCATTTTATTTTAATTTCCATTTACACAATATTCTGTATGCGTTACTTATAAGTTAAGAAAATAGTATAAAATAAAACATAGCGCCTTTTAGAAAAATAAGTAGTATATATACTCAGGTCATTTATTATTAGCTCACATTTCACAATGAAGTTCGTTAAGCAATCACAGACTTTTAAAGTTAATAATATAAAATTAGAAAACCATTCACAAAAAGTGAGACATAGCAAACTCTTACCTAACACTATCAGATGTATTATATGCGGTCCATCTAACTGCGGAAAAACTAATATAATGCTTAATTTACTATTACATGAAAATGGAGTAAAATTCAAGAATATTTATTTATACTCGAAGACAGTTTTCCAGCCGAAATATTGTTTTTTAAAACAAGTCATCCGTTGCATACCCAATGCCAACTTATTTATCTTCCATGATAATAAAGAAGTTATACATCCTAATGATGCCTTATTCAATTCAATAATGATTTTCGATGATGTCGCATGTGAAAATCAAACAAATATTCGTAACTACTTCGCGATGGGGAGACACAAACAGATAGATTGCTTTTACTTATCACAAACCTATTCTAAAATACCTAAGCAACTAATACGAGATAACGTTAATCTTTTGTTAATCTTTAAACAAGACGACATAAATTTAAAACATATATATAATGAACATGTAAATACGGATATGAAGTGGCTTCAATTTAAAAAACTTTGCTCTACTATTTGGCAAGATCGGTTTGATTTTTTATTAATAAGTAAGGATTGTTCTCTAAATGAAGGCAGATATAGGCAGGGCTTTGACATATTCGTAACTTTTGAACATACGTAATATAAACCATATTACTGTAAAAAAAATATCAACCGTAGTTTACTGTCTGTAAATAACGGTTGGATATTTTCTGAAATCATTAAGGAGGTCAATATAAAAGAACAATTGATAAAATCAGTAGATAGTATGAAAAATAAAATTAAAACAATACAAAATGCAGAAGATGCTGACAATTTCAAATTTAAGAAACTTTTCAAGCCAATAACGGATACTCTAGAGACTTTAATTAAAGTTAATGATAAGAATATAACCATATTGGATACAAGTAAAGGTGGCAATAATATAATGAGAAGATGTAGCACAACCGAAGATTTTGAAAATTTTAAAGAATTTATAGAGAGTCATTCAAATGACGATTCTGTATCCGATAGCTGCACAGGTAATGATAGCGACAACAATTCATTTATGTCACTTAATAAAGAAGATATGATTGAAATCTATGATAATAATATGAATGTACCATTTGGAATTCGAAGTGAAAACAAAAATTTGATGATGGGAAACTCTAAAGTATCATTTTCTTTTACAAAGAATCAATCAATTATAGCCACAGTTAATGGCAGACATTATGAAATAACTCCTGGACTAAAAGAACTTATACTACGTAATAGACCTGACCTCAGTCTGGTAACTGAAACTGATAAAATTGTTTACAAAGATATGCTCAATGATACAAATGCTCACAAACGCGACTTTAATCCAAACGGTCAATTAAAAGGTGACAAAGGTTTGAAATACCGTCAAATCATTAAACTTTTATTTTCTGAACAAAATTATGTTCAACATGCAGAACATGTCACTAAGTCAAAAAGTGGCGGCCACTTACCTAAATTGAAAAAAAAGTATAAGAGTAATACAGATTACGTTTATTGGGATGACCCTAATGAATTAATAGATAGATTAAGACTGTTAATTGCTTCAAAAAACGCCGGTAATACTAATCATGACAATGAAATTATATCAATTGTTGAAGAGTTAAAAGAAGCTGGTGTTATAAAAGAATAAAAAAGCATTGTAGCTAATTTTATACTTAGTTATTTAAAGCATGTAGACCATGAAGGTTCATACAAAACAAACATCGTTGTCTTTTAACGAAATAAGCTCTGAGCATATTGAGATCTTAGACAATTCAACCGAAGCTGAATACTGCAAAGATATTGATAAATTCAAAGTTGAAATATTAATAAAAATAGAACAATTGAACAAATTAATTACTAGTTAAAATAATAGATTAAATAAAGTTGAAAAGACCATTGATTTAAAAGAATTAGCAGGGAAGTTAAGCAAGCATTATGAGCAAAATAGACGTCATAAATGAAATCCATAAAAACGCTAGAGTTAATTTTCCAAGAAGAAATGTAATACTTAAAGATATAGATGACCTTTGGCAAGCAGATTTGATGGATATGCAAGCAATATCAAAAGTGAATGCGGGTTATAAATACATACTAGTGATTATAGATACTTTTTCAAAATATGCTTGGGCAATTCCACTAAAACAAAAAAATAAGCAACAGGTATCAGAAGCATTTAAAACAGTAATTGAAAAAGGACGTGTTCCAAAAAATTTGCAAACCGATCTTGGGAAAGAGTTTTATAATAATCAATTTAAAAGTTTAGTTAGTAAGTATAAAATTAATCATTATTCTACTTATTCTACTAAAAAGGCCTCGATTGTTGAAAGATTAATAAGAACGTTAAAGAATAAACTATACAAGGAATTTAGTTTGAATGGAAATTATAAATGGTTTTATGGTATGTTAGGAAAAAAGGTACATGAATACAATAATGATATACATAGAACTGTCGGTCAGTCACCTGCTTCAATAAATCAAAGAAATAAAACAAATATACTTCAAAAATACTTTGACGCAGCTCAGTCTCGAAAAAAAGTGGAGTGTAAGAAATTTAGTGTAGGAGATTTTGTGAGAATAAGTAAATATAAAGGATGTTTTGATAAAGGTTATTATCCAAACTGGTCCACTGAAATATTTAAAATAAAAAAAATCCAAAAAACAAATCCAACTACTTATTTAATAGAAGATGATAAATGTCGACCAATACTGCGCATTTTATGCACAAGAACTTCAGAAAACTAATCATCCTAACATATACCTCGTTGAAAAAGTTTTGAAACGAAAAGGAAAGCGAGTATACGTTAAATGGCTAGGCCTGCCGACCAGTGAAAATAGCTGGATTGATAAATTAAATGTATTATAAGTCCTGAAAGTTATTTAAGCATTTTACAAAATAATATCTATTCACTTCCACTTTGTTCTTAATGCAATAAAGACATAGTATATCATCCAATTTTATGTAAAAAACAATTCTAAATAAAATAAGAAATAACAATGAAAAAAGTACGAGGACTATCTACAAGCAATAAAGAAATGTCTAGTTTATCATCTGTCAAAATGAGCAAAGTAAAATCTGGAGCAGGTTTTAGAAAAAAACTCTTAAAAAATATTGTATCACATACCAAAAAACACATCAAGAAACTAAAACCTACCTGTAAAAAAGCATTAATGGATTTAGCCTACGCTGCAGCTCAAGAATTTGCATCTGATTTACCCATAAAATTACCTATAATTATACCTAAAACTGGAGGATTTCTTCCTTTAGTACCAATATTTGCTAGTTTATCTGCCGCTGGAAGTTTGGTTGGGGGTGCTGCTGGGATTGCGAAAGCTATTAATACATATAAAACAGCTAAGAAACAGTTGCTTGAATCGGAACGTCACAACAAGCAAATTGAAGCTGTAATGATTGGAAAAGGATTACATCTTAAGCCGTACAAAGAAGGTTTAGGAATTTATGTTACGAAGAATAAAAAAAACTAAATTGTCGGCTACCCAATAGAGCTTTAACTAATATTGATATATTGAAGCATTCAAATAGTATCCCCTTCTTTCGAGGTGTATTTATGAGAGATGAATTACCCGATGACCCATTATCGTTAGAATGTGGGGTGATTCATCTTGATATTTCTAACAACTCTGGCACTCATTGGGTAGCCTATGCCAAAATATACGATCACATTGAATACTTTGACAGTTATGGTAACTTAAAACCACCCAAAGAATTTATAAAATATTTAGGAAACAATATTCAGTATAATTATGAAAATGTACAACATGATCACCTATATAATTGTGGACACTTATGTTTAAAATTTCTTAAGTCATTTTGGAAAAGTAATAAAGGAACTTATTAATTAATTGAGTGACTTTTATTTCTTACGACTCCAAATTTTGTTAAACAAGAAAAATATAAACGACATTGCTAGTTCATGCATGTGCATTCTTTGGTTGTTGGTGATAACAATCACTAGTGTTGTAAAAGTATTTTTTATTTTTATTATTTAATAAAGTAACCTCCTCCCTTTTATTCGTACTAATATTATGCTAGTTATTCATAAAACTCCTAATGAGAGAGGGAAATGACTGTCAATTTCCAAAGAAGTGAGACGTGTCAATGCAGTGAAAATTAAAAAAGTTTCAAAGGAAAACAAAAGATTTCTTCAAGATATTGGTTTTAAAATATAACATGCTTCAAATTACAGATTTACCACAATATGAGACCTCTGTTGAGGCTTATGAGATCCATAGCTACAATCCATATAATAATAGCTTTAAAGAAAATGATGAAATTAGAATACCAATAC
This sequence comes from Tholera decimalis, assembly GCA_943138885.2. Lineage (NCBI taxonomy): Eukaryota > Metazoa > Arthropoda > Insecta > Lepidoptera > Noctuidae > Tholera > Tholera decimalis. The sequence continues at coordinate 24,687,952 of OW964565.2, forward strand.
AACAGCAAGATTTATATATATTGCCATCAGGTAGTTCCATTTATATAGAAGGATATGTAAATGTGTCAACTAGAGATGCAGCGGGAAAATTAGTAAAAAAAGATATTGATTTTATAAATAATCCAATTTCATATTTGTTTCAAGATATTAGGTACGAAATAAATGGTGTTGAAATCGATCGCATTAAAAATGTTGGTATTACAACAACCTTAAAATCGTATGTTTCTATGAATGAGGGTGAAAGTAAAGCTGCAGCAGTCTGGGGATGGAACTTAGGTGGTACAAAATTAAAACACGAATATTTTAGTGTTATCATGCCATTGAACAGAATATTGGGATTTGCAGAAGATTATAACAAAATAATAATCAATTGTAAACATGAACTTATATTACAACGAAGTAGCTCGGCATTAAACTGTGTGCTTATAGACAAAAATGATAACGTAGAAATAGATATACAAAAAATACAATGGCGTGTGCCGCATATTAAAGTGTCTGATCGTAACAAATTGTTATTGCTTAAAAGCTTGGAGAGAGATCGTTCTATACAGATAGCATTTAGAAATTGGGATTTGTATGAATATCCATTACTACCAAGAACAACGAAACATTCCTGGTCAGTAAAGACGACTTCCCAGCTAGAAAAACCGAGGTTTGTTATATTTGGTTTACAAACAGCTCGAAAAAATAATAAAACTAGAAGTTCTTCGATATTTGATCACTGCAATGTAAGCAATATTAAATTATATTTAAATTCTCAATACTACCCGTATGACTCACTTAATCTGAAATTTAATGAAGGTAAATACAGTATATTATATGAAATGTATGCTAATTTTCGCCAGTCGTATTACAACTTCGGCCTTGATCCATTGCTTAGCTTAAATCAGTTTAAAGAGATTGCTCCACTTTTTGTGATTGACTGCTCAAGACAAAACGATTCTCTTAAAACTGGACCAGTTGATGTGCGACTAGAAATTGAATGTTCTGAAGATATTCAAGATAATACATCCGCCTATTGTTTAATTATAAACGATCGACTGTTCGAATACAAGCCGTTGAGTAATATTGTGAGAAAACTATCATGAATGTCATTGTAGATGTTCAAGGGTTTAAGAGTGAAGGAAACGAGTTTATTCCAAAAGAAATAGCAATAATGTACAAAGGACATATACAAGTACTGCTGATAAAACCACCACAACCATTTTATGACTTGACGAGGATTGAAAAAAACAGAGGAATAAAGTGGGACGAAGGCTTTGTACCATATTTAAATTGTAAAGCAAACTTATGCAATTTATTAAAAAATAAATCTATATTTACTAAAGGAAACGAAAAAGTTTTATGGTTAAAAGATTTATTCCAAATTAATAATGAATACAATTTAGAAAGTAAAAACTGTCCAAGTTTGGTAACATTGTATAACAATTATTCAGATTCATCTGACATTATAAGTTGTATGCATCATACCAATATATGTGCCTTAAAAAATGTGTTTTGCCTGAATAAATGGTGTGAAGAAAATAAAGTGTTTTATCAGTAAGACAAGAACGATTCTAGTATACGTATTAATGATTATAGAATGTTAAACCTACTTATAAATCGAAGTGTAAATGTCTAATCTATAAACTTACCTGTATTCTATTACTTAGTTCAGAGAAAATGTAAATAATAGTAATAATGTACGAAATGTTTCAATGCTTTTTAAAAAAAATGTATCTGATTAAATGATGTGTACTAAATAATATTTTTATAATTATGTAGAAATAAATATTTAAACTTGACCTACTTATCAGTTTTATTTCTTATACACTAGCAGTATTAATATGTGGCCCCGGTATGTAAAGGGTTATTGAAGGAACACCGTGGATTTTAGTCAGTAAAAGTCTGACAGTCCCTCCCACCCTGCCCGGAGTGGGAGGACTTATTTGATAATTTTACCACGCTAAAAAAAAAAAAATAAAAAAAAAAAAAGCAGTATTAATATAACAATTAACCGCCTGTCAATTGCATGTAATAGTTCGACATCGAAAGTTCATACTGAACAGCTTGTTATAATGACCAGTTAATACTGAACAGCTTGTTATAATGAGCAGTTCATACTGAACAGCTTGTTATAATAGGCAGTTCATACTGAACAGCTTGTTATAATAAGCAGTTCATACTGAACAGCTTGTTATAATAAGCAGTCCATACTGAACAGCTTGTTATAATAAGCAGTTCATACTGAACTGATCTGTTCATCTGAACTGGTCAGATGCTGTTGATGAGTATGCTACACTACTACTACTACTAAACAGGATATTAATTTAAAAAATGTTATGAATAGGCAACTCTAGAATATTGTTAGTTGATCATTTTATGACTTGACGAAGAAAGAATGGTTACAAGTGACTTAGATTTAAAAACAGAGGCATAAACTGAAATGAAAATTTTGAATAATTCAATATATTATGGGAGTTATAGAGGAATAACTAAAATTATTAAGGGGGTTACTCTTACTGAATAGTCGATTTAACTGTGAATACGATCTGAATATATAATACTTGAATGGTTGAACTGTGAAATATAGGGTATTCAGATACAGCTGTATCTATATTTCAACTACTCCTAAAGTATACCATTATCGAGAAAAAAATTGTTTTTAAATATAAAAATATCTCTCTTAAAAATTTATAAAAAACAAAACGAAAACACGTTTTAGCATTCTTATTTATTAAATAGCTAAGAAATTAAGTTGCGCATAATAAAAAAACATAAAACAATTAAAAACCTCCGTACTTTTGAAAAAAGAGATCCAATACTTATTTTATTTTTATGATTTTTGCAACGTCTTATGAAATAATTTTTTTTTTCCTAAAAATCACTAATCTATTTTGACGGCGGAACATTTTATTTGTTAGTTAATGACCTCATCTACACGCCCTTAACAGGATCGGGACGTATTTCCAATAACCCTGTATATAAGTGCCAGTTGGGTCATAGCTGCTGTTATACATAAATTAATCTATACTAATATTATAAAGAGGAAACCTTTGTATTTTTGTATGTTTGTATTGAATAGGCTCAAAAACTACCGGACCGATTTCAAAATTTCTTTTACCATTACTTAGAGGGATTCTTCCGAATCCGTATAGGCTATATTTTATCCCGGAAAATAGATAGGATTTTTCGTGGTAGTGAAAATTGTGGAGTAAGGCGTCGAAAAAACTGCCGTACGTTAACGATTCTCGCGAACGCTGCCTATATTTAATATAAACATTGCACCCGTGCGAAGCCGGGGCGGGTCGCTAGTATTGAATACTAGTCTGGCTAACGAAAGCGTGACCTGAGAAAACGCGGCAAATTCAAAAAATCTTTATGTGGTATTACTGACTATAGTAGGAGAAAAATGTTTTGATACTTGGGAAATTTTATGTATTTATGACAACCAATTTATATAATAGTTGTTTACGAATTTATTTAGGGATAATACCACATAATGTTTTTAAAGACTCCGTTTGGTGTCTCGGAGCCTTGACTGTCATGGACTGATTAAAAAAAAACGAATGTGTAGATTTATTTATTAGTATATACATAATATTAACCTACTTAACATGTAGTTTATTAAATTTCTTCAACTTTTTTTTTTAATGAACTACAGGCGTTTTGAGTATGATAATTATTTAATCATCGTACTCAAAATCCGAGTCCAAAAATTCAACCTCTAAGGATTCTTCTGTATCAGTGGAGTCGTCATCACCTACACTTATTATGATTTTTTCCAATACTTTTTCTGTTATGTGATCTCTTTGTTTGTATTATTTTATTTTCCACATTTATTACATGATTTTTTTTTCAATCTTCTGCAGTTATTCAGCCAAATGAGGTTTTTATCAGTGTTTTATTTTGTAATAGGGGCACCACTCGTTAGATCTTGCCATGACATTTTAGGCTTATAATTTTTGTGTACATATGTTTCATCTAAATAGATGATTCGTTTTCCTTTCGTTCGTTTTAGCAGCAATTTCTCGTGGATAAAGATGTCTCCAAGCAGCAATATCAAAACGTTCGAAAAGAACCGTTCGTTAATTTTTATTCTTCTTGAACTTATACCCATTAGCAATTAATATTTCACGCAGAGTTTCTCTACATCCACTAAAGCTAATGCTAGAATGTAATTCTTCTAACAATGTTCGCAATGTTGGGACCTCCTTTCTCACAATATAAAATTGATTGATTGATTGATTTTATTTCTTATTGCATCAATATCAAAACTGTCTAAATCCAACACTGAGCTTTTGTGTGGGCGTTTTTTTTCCTGGAGTGCTCCACATCTATTCATTCACAGATCCTTCCTTTTTTTTAAGTGTTGTGACACCAACCTCTGCAAAACGAAGTATAAAATGCATATTAAAAAATCTAGGTACCCAAACAATTTGATAATGTCAAATACCACAACTCACCAACAAAACATTCTTAACCGTAACATACATACCAGTTAATGAATATATTTCTTCTAAGAACTTAGTCTGAGTTTCTATTAAAGATTTTTTCTGCAAATTTTTTGACGTTTCAACAAGTCGCAGATTCCTTGAATATCTCCAATATTATCTATAAAGATAAGAAAAAGTATCATAATATCGTAAATAGGTATATCTAATAATCAGCCACCAAGGATCAACATTACAAAGTCGTACTAACCTAAAAAATCCGAGATCGCATCATTGTTGTTTTTCTTGGAAAACAATTTCTTTCTCTTCTTGTTTTTGTTTAAACTTACTGATCATAGTATGTAGCAGCTTTCGCACGTTACTTTTTATTGTTTTACCCATATTATAGCGATTATTGTTGAATATTAATTGTGTTTACAAATTACTGACAATTGTAATCACACACTTTGACAGCTTAATAATGTTGCCATATTAAACTTTTAAGAAAACTCCAGGTCACGCTTTCGTTAGCCAGACTCTACTAGCCGCGCGGGGCTTCACCCTCGTGGACATTATCACGAAAAAATCCGAACTTTCCTTCTTTTGCAGTTGGGCAAAAAGTAGCCCATAACCTTCCTCAAGCTGTTTCCATTTCAAATTTTATCCAAATCCACGCAGTACTTTGGAAGATTAGGGCGTTCAAACAAACAAACTCTTCTACTTTATAATATTAGTATAGATTCTAATAATATAAATGTACTAACAAACCCGGCAGATTGCCTGGAAAAGTATTGCCACATATGGGTTCAAATATGTTTTTAAACCATCCAGTAACCCATTGAAAAATACAGACAATCTTGTTCAAATTGATCCAGGCCTTAAGGAGTTAGGTGATAAACACACATATTGAAACATTATAGTACATGCATATTAAGAATTTAAAATGAGTGTATGTCATGAACTCACTCCAACTTTAGCAATTTTCTTGATGGAGTATATTCCGAGCACAGTGACTCTAGCGCCTGGGGCTACTCGCTCACACAGCACGCGTTCGCAGTACACTGTCAGATGGCGCGGCATCTCGCCTTGAGGTATGCTTTCTGGAGCTTCTTGCAGTTTCAGTACCTGATAAGATTACAATTTACATTATTATAGGATAAGATTACAATTTACATTAGAATTTAAGGAACAATGCCTCAGAACACACAGATGTATGTGCTGAACTTAAAAGACATAATTATTATTAATTTCAATGATGCAGGCAACAATTTTATTAATTGACTTCAGGTTTAAATGGGAGAACATTGGTTATTAATTTAGTCTAATATTAAACCATCAACTTGTGTAGTCCTCGACTGTATTGGCAGTCCTGGAAGTTTTGTAGGAGACCTTTGCCCCCACCTTTGTCTAATAGAAGCAGATTCACCACTAGCTAGATTTGTCAGTACTTCTTTTGGAAGTTAAAAACATGCATGGCTTTTAAGAAAAGGCTACTTTAACCACCAAGAGAAGTGTTTCTAGCATTGTGGGTAGAATTCACATTACTAGCAATTTTGTTAACCCCTCCAACTAAGCTAGATATGTTTGTGTCTGGAGCGGGTTCATGACAACAGAGTAATGGGTGGGGTTCGAACCCACAACCTCTCGATCACAAGATTCACATGGCCGACAGCTTAGCCATTAGGCTATTGTCCCTTAAAAACAGTATTTGCTTGATAATACCTGATAGTCAATGCACTTGCACTTGTCTGGAATAATGAAGTATGGATCTAAAGGGCATTTGGGGCGACCGGCTTGTTCCCTGTAAAGAAAATAAATGGGAATTTAGGGCATTGAATATATATTTTCAAGGGATTTTTTTTTCCATTGTGTTACTTACGTGTTGCACTTCCTGGGCATTACATATCCTTCTAGACCTGGTTTTACAGGTAAGTTCGGAATGATATTGCGGCATGACCGACATTGTATGGATATCTTTGTTGCTTTTGCTTTGATGCCAGATGCTGATATTACTATACCTGGGATTTTTACAAGTCGGGAGACTGTTTCTGACTGAAATATATACAAGCTTGTGTTAGAAAAAAAATTAAATATATTAAAACGAAACAACAAAAACTATCTCTCAAGTAGGTGAGAGTTAGTTGCTAAATAATGTCAGCTGCATGGGTTGATCCTGAAGGTCAAGCAAGCCAAGGTAGGTCCATGGATGAGGTGACCATCTTGAGATTCGTAATCAAAGCATGCACTAAAGCATGTTAAGCCATTTGGCTGTCCTGGCTGTCATTTATACATCTTTGACAGACATTATGGGTAATCAGAAGCCAGAAAATTGGACTCCAGTCTTGCCAAGGGGTTTCATGAAACCCAGCTATTGGATTTTCAGATACAGGTTTTACTGCACATATTATAAAACAAATGGAAGTCTTCTATTTTCAATGGCAAATGGGGTGATAATATTTGGAACATCTTATTTTGCATAATTTTAGAAGATTTTCTATTTGGGGTATACGATTGGGGGGGGGGGGGGGGTCATGTCCCCTGTGACACCCCCCCTTCAGTTAGACTGTATGTTGGGAAAAGGTTAAGCAGATGGTGATTATCTCTAAAGTAGTCTTGATATTATTCCATTTTCAAAGAAGGTAATTTTTTTTTTCATTTTCATTATTTATTAATTAAATTTATAATAAAGTAACATACCTTCAGCTCTCTCAAATTAGCAGCATGAGCATCTGAAGACAATAGGACTTGAATATCTTCAACTTTTTCCTCTCCCTCAGGTCTTGGTGCTGTCAGTTCATCGGCCAGCTGTGGAGATGAATGCATTAGGGAATAGTTACAACACTATATATATGCATACATGTACAAGTTTTTTAATTTTTTTTTTCTTGTTTTATTTAGGGGCATTTATCTCCATGGACATGCAAGCCCCAGCGCACCCTGATCTTAATCTCCATATATAAAAAATTTATTTACTAAAAAGAGAGAGTCATTGATGCAAAATCATGTTTTCTACCATAAACTGCAGTGTCAGATGTTGGTTCTGCTAGAATACTTAAAAAGGCTCCTTGATCGTATTTGTTAGTATGAAATTTTTGCACCAATAAGTCTCTCACTCTTTTATATTTTTTACATTCTGTAAGAATGTGCTGTACATCATCCAGCATACCACACACGTCGCAATTAGGGGTATCACTTTTTTTCATTAAGTATGTAAATTTTTTTGATGGATAATGTCCAGAACGTAATCTATCTATAGCTACAATGTAGGCTCTACTTAACTTACTATTATAAAACCACGGTATTCGAGGAGGCTGACATTGTATTGTTTTAAAATGTACAAGTTACATAAACATATCCCAATAAAATACCTCTTTAGCTGCTTCCTCTAGTATAGGCAAATGTTCTGTAGGTTTCTTGTATAATTTCTCTGCTAAAACTTCATCGAAACTAGATAAGTCTTCAATGTTAATCTCAACCCAATAATTGCTCAAGTTGTAGTTGCGTTTTAGAGCGTCTCTGAAAATAAAACAGTAGAATACAATAAGTGATATTGAGACTGAGTGTTTATTGTATCAAATTAACCTTAAATAAAAAAAAAAACTTTCTTTTATCAACTTTTTAAAGGTATTTACCTGTATTTATAGTTAAAATTACCCGTGTGGAACTGTCGAATAAACTCTTTGAACTTCTTTTTTACTGCTTGTAGGTTAAGTTGATCTTGAGATTCATTCTCCTCAACACCGAAATTGTCGGAAAAGAATACGCCGGGGTCATCAAATCCTTCCATTATCACAATTTATAGATATAATAACTATGAATATATTATTTATGGTCTCCAAGAACAATCACAAAACAATTAAACAAGGTGCAAGTTAACGATTTCACTTCAGCTTCACCACAAGAAGCTATAAAAGCCGGATTTTGGCGCGTAATTTTGACGTTGAAGTTTGGAGTTGACGTTCCAAAACAAAACGTTCCAGTAACGTTCCGTTTTATTTACACTGTATCAGAAATGTATTTTGAAAATCTGGTTCACCTTGCTTACTACATGTTATAATTACTGGATAGAATATCGAGTTGTGTATTTATATTTAACTTTACGTAAGTAAATAGTGTTTGTTAATAGCATAAATATAAATATTTCAGTCAAGCTCAAGGCTGGCAATGGCAGCACGTTACGTTTTGGCTCCAAATTCAAAATATTCTGCTCCCTGGTTTCTATGACGATAATTTTGTTTATAGTAAACAATTTCATCTCAGTGTTGTAGAATTTCCTAAAACTATTATTTTATTCTATAGGAATGGTGTAATTGTGTGTATTTACATAACCAGAGTTATTTAGTAAAAAGCAACATGGGTGATGTAAGTTTAATTTTTTTGTACAATTATTTGTATTACTATTTTCCTTAGAACAATGGTGATGTTGATTCCTTGAGCGATACACATTTCGATACACCAAAATGCTCAAACAGATCTCAGCATCCTGTAATAAAAATAAAATCAATTGTAAAAATAATCATATTTATGATGTATTTATGACCCTTGATCTTATAAAGAATAAGACCGGGAGCTATACTATGAAGTGTTAAAACGTGAGTCGTTCGAGCGAGAAAGAGGGATGGTTCTATATAGCGTGCATAGCTTCATCCCTCTTTCTCGCTCGAACGACTCACGTTTTAACACATCATGGTATGGCCCCGGTTCCTTGATGTTGTCGTCACAACTTTGCAACGTCATGCTTGATGCTTGTAGAAAATAGTAGAGATACGTTTACTTCGAGATTGTCATACATACTGATTCAACCATTATTTCAGCAAAAAGAAGATGCTGATCTCCGGTTGGAATTTTTAAGCGAATACTTAATGAAAACCCTTAAACTGAAGATGGACAAATGGGTTAAGTTCATAACCGGCGATGAGAGGGTAAGTATTGAATTCTACCGCTCTTGATTAATTGGTTAAGGTCTCGTTAAATTCATTATACACTTCTCATCAGAAAAATCGAAACACCTTGCAAGTTTGTTTTGTAAGGATTATCAGAAAAATGTGTATATTTAGGAATATATGTCAAATGTTGTTTAATAGTGAATAATATGAGGTTTCCAAATTTCTAAATTCTAATTAAATTTTCATAGGTTTCGTGTTTTGTTTAACAAGTAATTTTTACCCTGTATGGAGTATGAAGGAAATTGATAAAACAACACATACCTAAATGAAAGAAGAAAGTCAAGAAACGTTTATTTAATTACTTGTATTCCCTCCCCAAGCTCTTATTACTGCTTCCATACGGTTCTTCATCGATCGGATGAGAGTCACGATCAAATGTTGTGGCATTCCATTCCACACATTCACATTCCTCTTGGATTGCATTTTGCAGCTGGCAAGTGTTTCTGGGGCAGGATCTCTTGCATGAATTTGTCTCTTTAATTCATCCCATAGATGTTCAATCGGATTCATGTCCGGGCTTCTTGCTGGCCATTCCATAATGGAGTTACCGACTTCTGTAACATAAGTCTTTAAGTCAAGAGTGAATGGGTTACTTTTAGGTAAGCGTGCTCCATCTTCGACCACATCATCACTTACCATCAGATGAGATGGTGGTCAAACGCGAACCTATTCTAAATAAATAAATAAATAATAATAATCTCGTACGAAGCTCGCGGTGTGAGCCCTAGCATTGTCGTGCATGAATATGAAGCCGTTGCCAATAAAATGCGCATAGGGCATCACGTGAGACTCAAGAGACTGTTCGATGTACCGATGACTGTTTAGTGCAGGCAAACGTAACCCAGATACAAAGACAAGCTCTGTCTTACCGTCGGCACTGATTCCTCCCCAAACGGTCCACGACCCGCCACTATAGCTGACCTTTTGTTCAATGCAGCATTGTGCAAAGCGTTCTCCATCTCTTCTGTAGACCTTATTCCTTCCGTCGTTAATGTACAGCATAATTGTACATTTAATTTCGACCTATTTGCTGGCTTGTGCGGTACCAGTCCACGTTCCTTCAAACTTATTCTAATTGTAGAGTCACTTACAGCCACCCTACGTACATTCAACATGAAGCTGCTGCTGTAGTTGAACTTGAAAAGCATTCAGGTGTCGATTTCGTAAAGAAGTCGTTACAATAAATCAATCATCTCGCTCAGAAGTGACTCGATTCCTGCCAGACCCTGAACGGCGCGTGAACAATCCAGTCTCTCAATAGTTTTTAGACTCTATGAACAGACGACAGACTTAGATGCAATCTTTCAGCCACAACACGCTGACTAAGTCCAGAATCCAGCAATGCCACCACTTGGTGACTTCTGCGGGCGAAGTATCCATATGTTTTAGAAAAAAAAAAATTTTCAAACGTCCAAAAGTCACAGTAAACAAATAAAAAACAAAAAGTTTTAAGGTAAGCGCTAATTTTTAGTTTTCAAAGGTGAAATGTACTCCAACTCTAAACACACATTTGTCTCAAAACAGTGAATCATTTATAGGATAAACAAATGAAATTCGAATTATGAATGTCGGATTTTCGCTTATCACTGTAATGGCCAAACTGCCAGCTATACAAACGTGATTTTTTCATGGAATGAAAACTCTTTTGTGTTAAATTAGGACAGAAACCCATTGATATACTAAAAACCCAAGATGCACAGTCTCGAAGAAAAGTGACGCTCGAAACTGTCGCCTAACACTCACCACCTACGTAGTAATAGTAATGCTATAAGTATAAAATATGTTTTTGCAAATTCCATCTTATGAAAATTGTTTAAAGTTGTTTTTACAAAGCAGTGTGCGAAAGACAATCAAATTTCACGATTGACGTTGCTCGATAGGACAAGGCCTTGAGTGGAGACTTACCTTATACTATTTTTTTTATAAGACATTTTCGTTAGTATTATGCGGACGATTTTGAGACGTTGAGTGTGCATCTTGGGTTTTTTGTATATCAATGGCCATAATACATTGTTTTGACACTGAAAACGCGGTCATTGAAAATTGCCGTTACTATTTGAAATGAGCGCATAATTTTGAATTAAGCACTCATTTTATGCGGACGGTTTTTAGACGTTGAGTGTGCATCTTGGGTTTTTAGTATATCAATGTAGAAACCATAAAAACGGAATTGTTTCGATTTTTCTGATGAGAAGTGTATGTAGGTAGTAGGGAATACGATGTTTTTATTCTTTAATAATTAACGTATGACATCTAATGAGTGATTACGAAGTATTTCTTAAACATCTTCACTCACGAAATTACAAAGCATTAAAGTTGATAATTATTAAAAAGATAAGTCCCACATAGACGTCGAAGTCTTTGACGCTCATACAACTTCTGTAGAAAAGCGTCGCGAAAGACACAAATATGCTCGTTAACTGGTTGGTTTTTCGATCGATTTCCATTATATTTTCACTGTTAGTTTTATGTTTATGTACACATATTTTATGGTACACTGGTTGCATAATAAATATTTTTGTCATGCTTATTCTCATTTTATAGAGAACTAGCTTCCTGCCCGCGACTTCGTCCGCAAACCTTAATAAATTATACACCTAAACCACCCTCTTGAATCATTCTATCTATTAAAAAAAACCGCATCAAAATCTGTCACATAGTTTTAAAGATCTAAGCATACATAGGGACAGACAGCGGGAAGCGACTTTGTTTTATGCTATGTAATGATTAGCAATGTAGGTAGAATTCACATAACTAGCACTCTTGTTAACCTTTCCAACTAAGCTAAATATGCTTTTGTCTGGACTCGGTTAATGACAATAGTGTAATGGGTGGGGCTCGAACCCATGACCTCTCGATCACAAGATTCACAAGGCCGATAGTTTAGCCATTAATTAGGCTATTGACGCTTTAATCTATACTAATATTATAAAGCGGAAAAGTTTGTTTGTTTGCTTGAACGCGCTAATCTTCGAAAGTACTGGGTGGATTTGGATGCAATTTGGTATGGAAGTAGCTTGAGGAAGGTTATAGGCTACTTTTTAAGCGACTGCAAAAAAGGAGAGTTATGTTTTTACCGTGATAGAATCCACGGGAGCGAAGCCCCGCGTGAGTACTAGTATGTAAAATAAGCAAGCAATTACCCGCAAATGACCACAGCCTTAGTGCTGTATTAACTGTGAAACCTAACATGCCTTGTTTTTACAGCACATACTGTTCAGATTCTTCGACATGCCAAAATACGAGGTCCTCGTCTTTCGTATGAACACGGCAGGTATGCTCTCGTGCGCTACGACGTTCCCCTTCGTCAGCAGGGGTAAGGTGGTATATTTCCTCAGAAACGTGGAGGCGAAAATTACGCAGTCAAATATACGAAAGGTTCGTTATTATTAAAAACGTAGAAGTAAAATATACAACTGAAAATTGCCTTGTTTGTTGGTCTACTGTGAGTGCTGATATCCTTGGTCAGTGGTTTTTTTAATTAAAAATATTTTAGGTGCGCTATAATATACTTTATATTTTAAATATTTACTGTGTATCTGGTGGAAAACCTCAGAAAACGTTATGTAATTTTCCTCGTGAGTGCTTGTAATTTGGCGGATAATTTTACAACGTTCTGAATTGTTGAATCCCAGATTTGTATGGAAGTATTGTCTTAATTGTTATTATTATTGTCAAATTTTACGCAACAGCTAATTTTGTCACTGTTGATTTTGTTCAAAAAAAAATCCGGGTTGCACTCCGGGAGTGCCGGCAGAAGTAAAAACTTGAATATTAACGTTGTGCATTTTTGATATTTTGGAATGGTTAGGGAGTAATTTTGCACGAATTGCTTTAATTATCAGTATAAAAGTACTATCATTTATGTGGTAGAATACAATATTTATTTATTGCGCTATCGTACACAAACATGACAATTTATATTACAGTAAAAAGCTTATCTCTTAGAAAAATCAACTTTCATGTTAACACACACGAACATTCGCGCAAGCGTCCTGCGCCGCCTAAACAAAACAGCAGGCGCAGGCATACATTTTCGCCGCGCCGTAGAATGAGAGGGGGATACTTCCTCTTCTACGCCGCGCCGGCTGTCTACTCTCCGTCCGTCTTACGAATTTTCGATCAGGTCACGTGTCTTGACGCGAGTTTAACATTTTTTACCCATTACAAAAAAAGTGCACAACGCCGCTAAAGAAGGTTTCACTTCAAATAAATCCTTCAAAAATTTACGAAATTTCAAAGGTATACGTTTGCCCTGGTTTGCCCATATAAAATTTCCACGACATAAGAAACACTGTATAATGCTCCCTATCTCATTTTCTCCCACGTTAAATCTTATGAATTTATATGTCTGTCTCTTTTTACTGTTGCTTTTTCGTTTCATAAAATTTCAAATCACAAAGACGCTAAAGAAGTTTTCACTTCAAAAAACCCTGTTTCTTGCTGCAATTCAAGGCTAATATTTAAATGAGTTTCCCGTTTTATTAAGGTAAATAAAATATAACTTAATTTTAATTACTTTTGTAATAGAATTTACTTAATTAACAATCCACATTATCAATTATTTTAAATAAATCGCTTAAATCCCGACTTGGCGTTTCATTTGAAATTTCGGAATTCTTAAAGTCATACATGTTTACATTATATAATTGTAACATTTTTGGAGATAGAGACAGATAGAGTAAACGTTACGCAAGATCCATCATCACGTTTCGTGTCATCATCAAACTTAACAGCATTTCAAGGGACAATCGGTGTCGTAATTTGTTTTTCAGCATATGATATATCGAAAAAGCGCGTTCAATTTTAAAATGGTACAGTAATGAATGCAAGTGCAAGTTTGGAAATATTTTCAAGACGCTTATTAAATGCCTACTAGCGTCACAATCATCAAATACTTCCAAATACTGCCTAGTACTAGTACCTACATAGATATACTACTTCCTAGTACTAGTACATAGATAATAGTAAAAATGTAGTAGTACTAGGCCGCTGACGGCCGCGCGCCCTGCGGGCATATATGTGATGCTTGGAAATGTATGTATGCCCCTAAAAATAGCCCTACTTATTTTTGGGCCCAAAAAAATCTCAATAAGCATTATTTTACACTAAATTTGGGGCTAATAGCCCTAAGAAGTTTAATCCTGGATAAAAAATCCCCCTCAACTCACCCCTCAACTCATCCCGCACCTCATCCCGCACCTCATCCCTCAACTCATCCCTCAACTCATCCCTAATCTCATCCCTAATCTCATCACTCAACTCATCCCGCAACTCACCCCTCAAATCACCTCTCAACTCACCCCTCAACTCACCCCTCAACTCACCCCTCAACTCACCCCTCAACTCACCCCTCAACTCATCCCTCAACTCACCCCTCAACTCACCCCTCAACTCACCCGTCAACTAACACCTTAACTCACCCCTCAACTCATCCCTCAACTTATCCCTCAACTCATCCCTCAATTCATCCCTAAACTCATCCCTCAACTCACCCCTCAACTCAACCCTCAACTCATCCCGCACCTCATCCCGCACCTCATCCCTCAACTCATCCCTCAACTCATCCCTAATCTCATCCCTAATCTCATCCCTCAACTCATCCCGCAACTCACCCCTCAAATCATCTCTCAACTCACCCCTCAACTCACCCTTCAACTCACCCCTCAACTCACCCCTCAACTCACCCCTCAACTCATCCCTCAACTCTCCCCTCAACTCACCCCTCAACTCACCCCTCAACTCATCCCGCACCTCATCCCGCACCTCATCCCTCAACTCATCCCTCAACTCATCCCTAATCTCATCCCTAATCTCATCCCTCAACTCATCCCGCAACTCACCCCTCAAATCACCTCTCAACTCACCCCTCAACTCACCCCTCAACTCACCCCTCAACTCACCCCTCAACTCACCCCTCAACTCACCCCTCAACTCATCCCTCAACTCACCCGTCAACTAACACCTTAACTCACCCCTCAACTCATCCCTCAACTTATCCCTCAACTCATCCCTCAATTCATCCCTAAACTCATCCCTCAACTCACCCCTCAACTCACCCCTCAACTCATCCCGCACCTCATCCCGCACCTCATCCCTCAACTCATCCCTCAACTCATCCCTAATCTCATCCCTAATCTCATCCCTCAACTCATCCCGCAACTCACCCCTCAAATCATCTCTCAACTCACCCCTCAACTCACCCTTCAACTCACCCCTCAACTCACCCCTCAACTCATCCCTCAACTCTCCCCTCAACTCACCCCTCAACTCTCCCCTCAACTCAACCCTCAACTCACCCCTTAACTCACCCCTCAACTCATCCCTCAATTCATCCCTAAACTCATCCCTCAACTCATCACTCAACTCATCCCGCAACTCATACAGCACCTCATCCCGCAACTCATCCCGCACCTGATCCCTCAATTCATCCCTAATCTCATCCCTCAACTCACCCTTCAACTCACCCCTCAATTCACCCCTCATCTACTCCCTCAACTACTCCCTCAACTCACCCCTCAACTACTCCCTCAACTACTCCCTCAACTCATCCCTCAACTCATCCCGCAACTCATACAGCACCTCATCCCGCAACCCATCCCTCAACTCACCCCTACACTCATCCTTCAACTCACCCCTCAACCCAACCCTCAACTCACCCCTCAGCTCATCCCTCAACTCACCCCTCAACTCCTCCCTCAACTCCCCCCTCAACTTATCCCTCAACTCATCCCTCAACTCATCCCGAAACTCATACAGCACCTCATCCCGCAACCCATCCCTCAACTCACCCATCAACTCACCCCTCAACTCATCCCGCACCTCATCCTGCACCTGATCCCTCAACTCATCCATAATCTCATCCCTTAACTCATCCCTCAACTCACCCTTCAACTCACCTCTCAACTCACCCCTCAACTCACCCCTCAACTCATCCCTCAACTCATCCCACAACTCATCCCTCAACTCATCCCTCAACTCATCCCTCAACTCATCCCGCAACTCATCCCGCACCTCATCCCTCACCTGATCCCTCAACTCACCCCTAAACTCACCCCTAAACTAACCCCTCAACTCACTCCTCAACTCAACCCTCAACTCGCCCCTCAACTCACCCCTAGCTCACCCCTAATTTCATCCCTCAACTCACCCCTCAACACACCCCTCAACTCACCCCTCAACTCACCCCTCAACTCGCCCCTCAACTCATCCCGCACCTCATCCCGCACCTCATCCCGCACCTGATCTCTCAACTCATCCCTAATCTCATCCCTCAACTCACCCTTCAACTCACACCTCAACTCTTCCCTCAACTCACCCCTCAACTACTCCCTCAACTACTCCCTCAACTCATCCCTCAACTCATCCCTCAACTCATCCCTCAACTCATCCCTCAACTCATCACTCAACTCATCCCGCAACTCATACAGCACCTCACCCCTCAACTCATCCCTCAACTGACCCCTCAACTCACCCCTCAACTCATCCCTCAACTCATCCCTCAACTCATCGCGCAACTCATACAGCACCTCATCCCGCAACTCATCCCGCAACCCATCCCTCAACTCACCCCTCAACTCACCCCTAAACTCACCCCTCAACTCACCCCTCAACTCATCCCTCAACTCACCCCTCAGCTCACCCCTCAACTCACACCTCAACTCACCCCTCAACTCACCCCTCAACTCACCCCTCAACTCAGCCCTAAACTCAACCCTCAACTCACCCCTCAACTCACACCTCAACTCACCCCTCAACTCCCCCTCAACTCCCCCTCAACTCGCCCCTCAACTCAGCCCTCAACTCACCGCTCAACTCACTCCTCAACTCCTCCCTCAACTCCTCCCTCAACTCCTCCCTCAATTCCTCCCTCAACTCCTCCCTCAACTCCTCCCTCAACTCCTCCCTCAACTTCTCCCTCAACTCCTCCCTCAACTCCTCCCTCATCTCCTCCCTCAAACTCTCCCTTAACTCCTCCCTTAACTCCTCCCTCAACTCCTCTCTCAACTCACCCCTCAACTCCCCTAACTCCCCCTCAACTCACCCTCAACTCTCCCTCAACTCACCCTCACCTCCCCCTCAACTCCTCCCTCAACTCACCCCTAAATTCACCCCTCAACTCACCCCTCAACTCATCCCTCAACTCACCCCTTAACTCACCCCTCAACTCACCCCTCAACTCGCACCTCAACTCGCCCCTCAACTCCTCCCTCAACTCACACCTCAACTCACCCCTCAACTCACCCCTCAACTACTCCCTCAACTCCCCCTCAACTCACCCCTCAACTCACCCCTCAACTACTCCCTCAACTCCCCCTCAACTCACCCTCAACTCACCCTCACCTCCCCCTCAACTAACCCACAACTCCCCCCTCAACTCTTCCCTCAACTCACCCCTCTACTCACCCCTAAACTCACCCCTCAACTCACCCCTCAACTCGCCCCTCAACTCCTCCCTCAACTCACACCTCAACTCACCCCTCAACTCACCCCTCAACTCACCCCTCAACTCACCCCTCAACTCACCCCTCATCTACTCCCTCAACTCCCCCCTCAACTCCCCCTCAACTCACCCTCAACTACCCCCTCAACTCCCCCCTCAACTCCCCCTCTACTCCCCCCTCAACTCCCCCTCTACTCCCCCCTCAATACCCGACGAGACCACCCACCCCCAACCCCGCCCCCACACGGGGCCCCTCTTAACCCTCACTCCCCCTTAACTCCCCCTCACCTCCCTGAACTCCCCACGAAACCTCCCGCCCCCCTCTCTCAGGGATACCTCAACCCCTGCGACCTAACTCCTAGGTCCCAACAGATAGATACTGTCGCTTTTTCGTTTCATTAACTTTCAAATCACAACGATGCTAAAGAAGTTTTCACTTAAAAAAAGTCTTACGCTTTCCGATCGGTCACGTGACCCTGAAACAGTTTTTACCCATACAAAAAGTGCTCAGCGCCGCTAAAGAAGTTTTCACTTCAAAAATAGCCGGGTATAATGAGATTTCATTCCAAATTAAGCCTTATAGATAGGTATTAGGCCTTATTGCCTTATAAGAAAAGCACGTAAAATTTTGTATTAAGGCTAGTCGTAATCTTTGAGTAAAGTACTATACAAGCCCATGTCCCCAATGACTGCACTACTATAATAATAATATTTTTTTTATTCAAATAACATGTTTATAGAAAGTACATATAGTCCAGAACATAAATATATATAATAATTCTTAAAGGGTAAATCTAAGTGCTTGAAATACATTGGTAAAATGGTGATTTATCTTTTCAATAGCGGTCAAATATACTGCTTACTATAATGTAGCGACCTGCCTGATGTAGGTTTAGTAAAAACCTGTGTTTCAGGCCATCACTTTGCATTGATAATAAACAAAAACAATAAACTAATTAATCGCTAATTTAAAACGAAGATACAATAATTACAGTGACTAATGGATTAGGAACTCATACGAAATTATTTCAGGATTTCTAGTAGTGTTTCCGTGTTTGCATAATTGAGTTTTGACAACTATTCCGAAACTATTAAATTACACCTATTATAACTTAAACTATACACTGTTAGCACTCTGTTAATCTGGTTATACAAATAGGGTCCTAAAAATAAATAAAATCGTTTAGCAAAAGCATGTTTAGTCTGAGAGTTAGGACAAACTAGATCTTTTTGCCTTCTATCTGACGGAACTGGATTATAATTAAATTCAGTGTGTTGAAGTAAAACTATATTTAGAACAAATAACTGTCGAACGGTTAGCACCTTACATGACATGTAGAGCTCTTGTGTGGGAAATCTGAATGGTCGAAAAGACCTTTAAAACCGCTCTTTGAGCGCGTTCAAGGTGCAATAAAATAGATTTCCCGGCGCATCCCCATGACGTAATAGAGTATGTAATAATATATTGACACAAAGCTAAGTAAACCTGTTTAATTAATTTAACATCTGCTACTACACGTAAATTTAAAAAAATGTGTATTAGTTTACGCACTCTAGTGCACAATGAATCTATATGTTTGCGGAAGTTCAAATTTGAGTTAATCGTGATGCCTAGATATTTGATGAGGTTGGTTTTAGCTACAGTGGGGCAAGCGCATGCAGGGTCAGCACAATATAAATTACAATTATTATGAGCGTAAATGTTTAGGTCAATAAGCATTGCGTTACTAGCCGTGCTATGATGACCTCAAGCTTGACTTAGATCTGCTCTCGGCCTTCAAACTTGGGTATCATTGCAGCTCTTGCTATCCGCACACTAAAGGTACGCTTTCTGGCATCATCAAGCGCTGACTACAGGCTTAAGCTCTGGCTGGAGGTTTTAATTATTATTAATAACTAGCGACCCGCCCCGGCTTCGCACGGGTGCAATGTTTATATTAAATATAGGCAGCGTTCGCGAGAATCGTTAACGTACGGCAGTTTTTTCGACGCCTTACTCCACAATTTTCACTACCACGAAAAATCCTATCTATTTTCCGGGATAAAATATAGCCTCTACGGATTTGGAAGAATCCCTCTAAGTAATGGTAAAAGAAATTTTGAAATCGGTCCAGTAATTTTTGAGCCTATTCAATACAAACATACAAAAATACAAAGGTTTCCTCTTTATAATATTATTAGTATAGATTAAGCCACATGCAAGTCCGGTCAAGCAGCTGATAACCTCATAGGTTGACCTGAAAGAAGCCGCTAACGAAAAAAAAAAATTGCCATCAGCGGTGTGCGGGGCCAGTGTTGGAGTCGTTACAGACCTTGGCAGTAATGTACTATAAGTAATAGACTTTAGTGTTATATCCATGTTGAACAACAGTTTATTACTAGGTGTACTTATTCGTAGTTTCGTTGTTTGATTTTGAGTGCGCTGCCGAATTACTCGTACGAGACGACATTCAACTTTTAAAACTTTTTGAATACCATTTTAGATTCTGACTATCGGTGAATTGTCTGGCAACGTTCTTAACGATCTCATTACGTTGGCGGATGATGTGATCGGGCCTCTCCTATGCAATCCTGAAAATCAAAAGGGATGGCCCAAGATAGTGAAGAATGATATGATGAGGCATGTTAATGAACTGAGGAATTTGATGTATCAGGTTTGTTTACTTCTGTGTGGCCTTTATAGAAATAGAGATTCAAGAACTCCTTATCATTTTATTCGATGTGGGCTGCTTTTACATATTTTCTGATTGCAGTTAAAAGGAGAGATGTCCAGTCAAGTATTGCTGCCAATGCCAGCTGGTGTACAAACTATATACCACGCGGAAGCCAGGTTGACACAAAGGTATCAAAGCGTTAAATAAAAGTACCTAAGTATAGTTATTTTCATAACTACGAGTACCTATACCTAGTATGTAACGATGTTAGTTTCGGTGTTTCTTCTCAGGCAACACCGATCTCATTTGGTTTAAATCTACAAAAAAAGATGTTGGAAAGTGGTATTCAAATACCAATTAACAAAATAAATATCATTTGTCATTTGATGCAGAAATAAACAATAAAGATTTTTAAATAAAAAATCGGTTTCAGAGCAGCCTCATGGAGTTTTTGTATTTATTAGGTTTATTCTAATTACAGATTTGATACCATCATCGTGTATTTGTAACAATTCGCTGTATGTATGTATTTATTTACCTACACATGCATAGGTACGGTAAGGCGGACTTAACCGTAGGCATTCTCATAAGTTTACCAAGGTCGAAGTGACTTACTATTACTTTGTTAATTTTACAATTGTTTTTATTTTGTATATCAGATACAGATATTTTAAACACTAAAAACAATTATGAACTCGCACTTCTAACGCTCTGTACAGCGAAACTTCCTAGGGTTCTATTTACTTGGTGTTATATTTATTTATTTACTTCAGGTTACTAAGGCCCGTAGAAAAACATAAATACATAATAAGTAACTATAAACTTATATATATATATTTTTTCTAATTAAACAATGACACATGCCCATAAAAGTAAAACACATTCTGTTATACAATGAATTAAAACAAAAGATGAATTAATATATAGTTAATATACTAATTGATCTTTTTAAAGCAATATCACTATCACTATGCACGAAGTGGCTGAGTCGTTTTACGCTGCGAGGTGTCAAGTAGTCTCCCACGAAATCATAGATACACGACACCCTTTGACCAAAACTTTTATTTGAGAAAAGTCTCCAGTTCGAGGGTCGGAAGTCGTACCATGTACGATTTAAATCTCGTTTTGTGGCGCGGCTTCAACTGCACTACCCCTTAAGTAAAATTATACATCATTACAGCGATGGAGAAGACGTAGACTTGTACTTAAAGACGAACATAGAAGGAGCTATCATAAAATGGGCACAGCAAGTCCACGATTTGTTAGCGGAGGACTCATACATAGGTAAGAAGGAACGCCCTATGTTAAATGTAGTACACACAGTAGCGTCTGAACCATAATGTCAATTTTAACATCATGGTTACATGGTTTGGAACATATTTGGAACTTCGTTAAGCCGGGTCCGCTGCGCCAATTTTCTAACAAAACATGTTATCAAATCATGTTAGCAAAACATGTTAGTAAAACGCCCGTCCGCTGCGCCTATTGTTGTAATGTTTTTGTATAATTTCAAAAATGAGTTCCGACGAAGAAGACGTGAAAGCTGTTATAGCAATAGTAGATTTAGTTGACATTTGAATGTGGCAATTCTGTCTCTGAGATTAAAAAATAGGGAAGGTGAGCGCGAACACAAAATACGTCACTTTCCCCCTCCCCGCAGGCGAACGCGGGGGATGTTATCCATTAATCTCGGCAAACATGTTATTGTGTTTTTGCTAACAAAACTTAGGCCACGCCAAATATGTACGTCGCTGTCGGAGGACCCAAAAAAAACCAAAATGATTTTAAACTAACTTTAATTAAAGTAAAGTTACAAGGAAAAAATATTACAATAAAAGAATCCTATTCCGATCGATATTAGATACAGAATGAACAATTAATATTTTATGATTATTTCGTAAAAGACACATCCAGTAAACAGGGGCATCGGGTGACGAGCGCGGCGGCGCCAGCGTTGTCAGCGGTTTCCGTTACTCGTGTAAGGCTGTTGCTACATGCTCTAACGAGGTCGGTGCATGCTTGCACTTTACTTAATAGTGTATACTATAACACCTCCACCGCCAGATCAGCAACTATTTCTGAAGTTTGAACTGATGAAATATTGCTGGCTGTGTCTTCGTTGCTCCAGATTGTCCAGGCTCCGCATATGTGTTATCTTCTGTAGATTTCCTTTTGTCTTCTCGCTTGAACATCTTGTATCGTTTCAAGACCATGAATGTAGCAAGTGCCAGTATAGTGAATAGCATGATGTAAAACGGGATCGTTGTATGGTAAAGGTATCCTGGTTGTACAGATTGTAGTTGTAGCGGATGCTGCGCCATGACTTTATATTGGGCATCATGCAGTCTTGTAAGATCAATCGAATTCAGTTTGACTTGTGTTGCTCCCGGCTGGATGTTGGTGTGGTAGTTATCCAGGTGCGTTATCTTCACTGGCTGACCCTCCACATGATCGTTGAGATTGGTGATTGTGAATTCAGGAGTGTCCAGGTAGCAGTTCACAGGAATAGTTGCAAGATAACTGCCGTTTAGTATGTTGTAATCTTCTCGACCACATGAGGTGTGTATTCTTGTTACGTTAGGAAATGATATAATGTAATGCTTCTCGTCCAATTCTTCCATGGCTACTCTTGTTAAAGATATTGTCGTGATTTCGCAGGTCTTGTCGAGAGTTTGATTCATGATTAGATTCTGGATACAATCGGGATGTTGCCGCAGCTGATGATTCATCTTATCTCCGCAGATGTACCAGGTGTTGTACTTCGGGCATTCAGCCTCTATGTACACATAACCTTTCCTGCTCGTTGCAATCAATGGATAAGGAGGGATAAGGGCCTGTCTAAACTTATTGGGGGCTACTGACAACTTGTAAAGATCGTAATTTTCTATGGCAAATATTGGTACCTTAAATATAATTACTATCTGATTGCCAGAATAATAATAACCTGGTTTTATTATATCGTAATATTGCCTAAGCTCTAAGTCTAATATCTTATCCCTACCATAGAGTTTAACTAACTTCTCGATCATATGGCGTAGAACTTCGATGCTAATCATAGAATGATGCGAACTAGAACTATGGATAAAAGCTAAGATGTTCTCAATTCTTATTAGTTCATTTAAGATCTCATCTAGATTTTCGTTTAGTATAGTTAATTGCTGACCAAATTGTGCATATCTAACGATGTTAGTGTCCTTATAGAAGTCTTTGTCTAATATTAATTGTAATGTTTCATTTATCTTAGCTTGATTTGAGACCAATTTCGTGATTATTTCAGAATGCTGGACCATCCACTCTTTACTGATACTAATATGGTTATTTAACTCTTCGGTAATTTCAAGGTTATTATCTTGTAGAATTTTGATAGTATTATCATATTTAATTGCATCTGAATAATCTAAATTCCCTGTGACGCTTTTAATTACAGATCCTAAACCATCAATGAGACCTCGCTTTACACGGCCGGGTTTAAGAGTATCTTAATGGTGTATGACACTAAGCATTTTGTCAGTAAGATAATTTAATTGTACTTCGTATAACATGTATGTATCGTTATTTAGGTTTTGCCTATAATTATCTAGTTGGTCTTGCAGTACTCTAATCTTTTTTCGATATCTTTTATCTGGATATATTGTAAGAAAGTATGATGATGGGTTATGAGTTTTGTTGCGCCAAGCCGAAAAGGGAGTACTCCTGGGCCATCGCCGAGGCTCTCAAGTGTTATCTCCTGGTTTACATCCTGGGCCGCTATCAAGTGAGAAGTCAGGACCAGTAGCGCCCTGTAACAATTGAGCACTTTTAGGTACTCTTTTTAATCGACTTTTAGCTACAGGACCACGTTTTTTTGAGGTGTAAATATGGATGGGTAAGTCCGCTAACACGGTGTCTTGGGTGTATCTGGGAGCCGTCTTCTGGCGACTAGCTAAAGGATTTTTAACAAAAACGCGTTGCTCAGGTTGGTATTCAACTTCAGGCTCGCGAGACTTATTACGGTTTTCTATAATATTAGTACGATCTGCCAAAGAAGACTCGTTTATTGCGTCATAAACTAATTTCATTCTATCCCTATTATTTTGTGTGTATTGCTGCATAAGATGGTTACTTCCATCTCTGGTCCCTCGGGTCAAAGTGCCCAGTTACGATGTCGATCGGTCGACATTTCGTGAAACTATGGATTGCACTATTGTACGCCAAAATGCCATAGGGGACAAGATTTACTATGTCTTCCCCTTTATGGGTTAACTTTAAAATACGTAGGTGTTCCAACAAGGTTGAATGGAAGCGTTCCACAATTCCATTGTCGTTTGGAGCATGGGGCAGTGTTTTATGGTGTGTTATTTTATGCATATTAATAAATTCACTGAACAGCTGGTTGGTGAATTCTGTTCCATTATCTGATACGATGGTAAGGGGTAAACCATGGTGCGTACAGAATTTTAACAATGCCTGTACGATACTAATGGCTGTACCATCTCGTATGTGATAGGCTTGTGCGTACTTGGAGAACACATCCATGATAGTTAAGTATTTCTCTGTCTGGATTGTTAGCAAGTCTATATGGACAATTTCAAATGGCCTGCTGGCTGGGGGTACTATTTTAAATTGTTGGTTTATTGGATGACGATCATACTTCGCCTGGCCACATACAGTGCAATTGTTAACGTATTTCGTGATCTCGTCTCTCATTTTTGGCCAATAATAACGCTGAGAGAGAGCTAGGTAGCATTCATTTATTCCACGATGGTTGGTTTTTCCATCGTGGTAGTGTTTTATTACTTCTTGTTGCCTCAAGTACTCCTTAACATTTTCGACTTCTCTTTTAGCTAAAACTAGATTCATTGAAGAGTTTTTAAACTTATCCTGGATAATGGGTATTATATCGTACATAGCCAGCGGGGGATTTATTAACAATGCTGTTTTGACTTTAGGGTTAACGTATTCCTTTATAACATTTATAATATCGGTTTCCAGATTTGAGCTGGAAACTTGCACGCTTGTTCTTGTATGGGTTTCAAAAGGCTTAGATGCTGTGGGGCGTTTTTTTATATCACCAACCATAGTAATATGAATTTGTCTATGGAATTTATTTAATGGTTCATCGACTATCGGGATTTCAAGGATTGGATTTTCCTGGCTGGTGTGAGCAGAAACCGTGTTTGAATTACTTCTAGAAGGTGGACACTCAGATGCGTTAGCTACCATAGAACTCGTTTCTTCGTTATTAATTTGAATGCGGGAAAGGGCATCAGCGTTTGTGTTACTGGAGCCCTTTTTATAAATTACCGTAAAATCGTATTCCGATAATTTGAGCTTCCATCTAGTTAGTCTAGAGTTAGGCTCTTTTAAGCTCATAACCCACTGGAGTGGCTTATGATCTGTGATGATCTTAAACTTTCTACCGAACAAGTACGGCCGAAAATATTTTGTTGCCCAAACTATAGCAAGGAGTTCTTTCTCGATAGTACTGTAATTTATCTCGCTCTCGTTTAGTGTACGAGATGCGTAACATACGGGTTTATCTGCACCTATTGACCCTTGTGATAAAATAGCACCTAGCGCGAAGTTAGAGGCATCGGTTGTCAAAATAAAACCTTTGCTAAAATCGGGGTATTGTAGAATTGGATCGTTAATTATAAGAGCTTTACATTTTTCGAAACTTTCGGTATAATCAGAATTTATTACAACCTTTCTTCCCTTTTTTAAGCATTGTGTGAGTGGTTTTGTTACTCGTGCGAAGTCCGGTATGAATTTACGGTATTAACCAACCAACCCAAGGAATTGTTTGATTTCTTTAGGGGTAGTTGTAATCGGGTAATTTTGAATTGCAATAATTTTGTCTGGATTGGGTTTTATCCCATCCTTTGTTATAACGTGCCCTAAGTACGAAGTTTCCAGTTTGAGAAATTCGGACTTATCTAATTGTATTTTAAAATTAGAGTCTCGTAATTTTTGGAATACCTTCTCGAGGTTGGTCATGTGCTCTTGGAGCGACGTGCTAAATACAACGATATCATCTAAATATACCAAGCAGATGGTGTTCTGGAGGTCTTTGAGGACATTGTCCATAACACGCTGAAAGGTAGAAGGGGAATTTTTTAATCCCATAGGCATGCGCAGAAACTCGTAATGACCGTTTTCTACGTTAAAGGCTGTTTTAGGGATGTCAGCAGGGTCCATTTCCACTTGGTAGAACCCGCTTGCCAGATCTAAAGTGGTGAAATACTGACAGTTCCCCAACTTGTCTA
This sequence comes from Tholera decimalis, assembly GCA_943138885.2. Taxonomy (NCBI): domain Eukaryota; kingdom Metazoa; phylum Arthropoda; class Insecta; order Lepidoptera; family Noctuidae; genus Tholera; species Tholera decimalis. The sequence goes on from OW964565.2 coordinate 24,714,652, forward strand.
AAACATCATTGATGTGGGGAATGGGGTATTTGTCGTCATGTGTTTTTTCATTTAGTCTCCTGAAGTCAACAACTAAACGCCACTTAGTTTTTCCAGAAGCATCAGCTTTCTTTGGGACAACCCAAATAGGTGAGCTCCAGGCGGACTCTGACGGGCGAATGATTCCCTGACTTAGCATTTTTCCTATCTGGTCTTTGACTTCGTCTCTATGTATATAAGGGTAGCGGTAACTCTTTGAATAAACCGGGACTTCATCCGTTGTTCGAATTCGGTGTTTGATTTTATTTGTGAATGTTAACGCTTCTCCTTCTATGTAAAAGATATCGGCATATTTGCCACATAAAGTCTCTAAGTTAATGCGTTCTTCTTTATTAAGGTGGTCCGTACGCAAACGCGAAATAACTTCTTTCACGCGGGCTGGTTCGATTACAGGAAACTGAGAATCGTGAAGCAAATTCTCGGTACTCGTGCACTGAATATTATAGGTCTCTGCCTGAACTGCATGATCCATTGAAAATATTAAATCATGCGGAGTAGGGTTAGCAACTTCCAAAAATCCGCGATTGTTTGTCACTGTAGTTAGACAGTCCCTAATGACACAATTAGATATCGTCTGTTCAGGAATTATTGCATCTCCATCCTGTAAGTTAATTGGTACCCTAAGTAACTTCGTTGAATTAGCTGGTATAACACTTTCATACAAATTAACATTTCGTGAATTGTACATATTAATTTTATTGACAGAATTTCGAGTAATAAGTTGTCTATCCTTAAGGTCAATTTTTGCCTCCCATTTTTCTAATAAATCAAGTCCTATAAGCCCATCAAAATAATTGTGGAACTTATAAATGAATAATTTAATATCTTCAGACTCCTGGAATTCATTAAATGTCGGAATCGTTATGGAATAATAATTGTTGGTCGTAGCATGTACGTTTGTAACCTCGAAGGGATCAATATTTAAGGGAAAGTTATTGTAAAATGTATCCACAGCTTCTAGGCTAATGAATGACTGGTTTGCGCCCGTGTCAATTAGAAATTTTAAGGGTGGTTGCGAAATTTGAATAAATGGAAGCTGTCTTTGCGTCTGAAGGTTAATTTCTATTTTAATTTGTCTGATCTCCCGTTCTTCTGAAAATCCTGTTCGCTAACGGAAGTCGTACTGGCACCAGCGTGACTACTACTGGCACTAGTAGAACTAGTGCTGGGCTGAGGATCGTCTACTACTGGTGGCGAGTAATCTAAAGCTAAGTTATCGTAGTAGGGGCCGTTACCCACGTAATAATCGGTTTCTATGTTATAGTACTCGGCATTATCCGCATAGTAGTTATAATTGGGTTCGCAATAATAAACCGGATAATAAAACTGATCAGCGAAGTCAGCGCACACATTCATGTTCATCTCCTTAGTCTTAAAGTAGTTTGATGGAGGCGGGTTGCCACTTCTACGCCAATCGTGACCTGATGGTTGACCGAAAGAAGACTTTTCCCTAACTACATATGGGCTAACGCCGCTCATAGGCTTGGGGCCAGTATTTTGTGGCACTTGTCTTGGTGGAAACTGGAAATTATAGTTAGGTCTATTATAGTTAGGCGGTGCCGCGCGGAACATTTGCTGCGTATGCGACATTGGCGCTCGGAACATCGGTTGAGTGTTAAACATCGGCGCGCGGAACATTTGTTGAGTATGCGAAGGCATCCTCATCAAATTCATCTGCTGAGGCTGAAAATTGGTAGCAGGGTCGCTTCGTGCGGTCAAATTGAACTGTTTAGGCGTAAGCATAGGATTAGTGACATGAGCTGAAGATGCTAATGGCAAAGGCTTATGGGAATTACTGTTCAATTTCTTATCAGTTAACGGATCATGGCGATTTTGCAAATATATAACGTTCAATTCTTCCTGCACAAATTCGAGCGCTTTCTCAACACTATCAGGACGCATGCAACGTATGCGAGAGCCTAAGGGCTCTTTTAAACCGCGAACAAAAGCTTGCATAGTTAACTTCCTGTAAAGGGTACGCTTGGCTTCTACGGTTGTCTTAACGTTCTCATGCAGGGTGACATATGTCATGATAGTGCTAAATAAATTAACGCAATGGTCATAAAATTCTTGCGGTGAATTGTTCCCCTGAGTTGCTAGCATAAGGTCATTGTAAAGAGTGGTCTCATCTCTCTGGTCTGCAAAGTTGTTAATTAGCGATTTTTTTATACTATCCCAATCCTCAGATACGCCGTTCGAGTTAATAATACGAGCGGCTGGTCCAGTTATTTTGTTCAAAATACCGTTTATTAAGCAAAGTCTAGCTAAAGCATCGTTAGGGTTTGCTTCGATATACTCCGTAACAATTTGGTCACAAAGGTGTATAAACCTTGGTAAAATATGCGAATTGCCATCAAAATCTGGCACTAAACGTAGAGTTTTATAAATCAAATCGGCACTACTCATTGTGGCGGGTTCAGGAGTCTCTGACCGCAATGAATCCTCCAAGGTATCAGCCGTTGTATCTAAATCTAAACTACTCGTAATATCTCTATTTAAATCAATATTTAGCCTACGTGCTTGTCTTGAGGGCTCTGGCCCTTTAGGGGTGGATTGCTTAGGGTGAAAAATGATTACGACTTAATAAACTAGCTATAAGGAAAAGGGGATTGAAAGCAACTCACAGAAACGATTTTCAGTGTACTTACATCAACTGCATTTCGGTACCTCTGGGATCGATGTCTGGATTTCTCCTCCGCGCAGGACGACAGGTTCTTCTTACAGGATACTCGGCGAATGCGTTCGCTCGCGACGGCGGTAGCGAATTTAGCGAGACGGTTTCGATATTAGAATAGCCTATCTAGCTAGCTCGAGACGCCTCGAGTATCCTACCGACTGCGCCAAATATGTACGTCGCTGTCGGAGGACCCAAAAAAACCAAAATGATTTTAAACTAACTTAATTTAAAGTAAAGTTACAAGGAAAAAATATTACAATAAAAGAATCCTATTCCGATCGATATTAGATACAGAATGAACAATTAATATTTTATGATTATTTCGTAAAAGACACATCCAGTAAACAGGGGCATCGGGTGACGAGCGCGGCGGCGCCAGCGTTGTCAGCGGTTTCCGTTACTCGTGTAAGGCTGTTGCTACATGCTCTATCGAGGTCGGTGCATGCTTGCACTTTACTTAATAGTGTATACTATAACACGCCTATATTCTGTTAGCAAACAATATTATACTGTTTGCAAACACGAAAACACGTCGCTGCGGACCCGGCTTTAAAGACGGGAATGAAAAGTAAATCAAGAATCTTAACACTCATCGTCGTCCATGTATTACATGTAATGCACTGAAGACTGCATGATACATGATGTCCGAGGTTGTGGGAACATTCTAACGAGATACCGCGGCGCCTGAACGTAACGGCAGTTGAAGGAACAGGGTGGGTTTTTAGTTAACAGAAGTCTGAAACTCCCTTCGCCTTCGCAACAGACGGACGGACAGCGGAGTCTTAGTAATAGGGTCCCGCCTATTACTAAGACTCCGCTGTCCGTCCGTCTGTCTGTCTGTCACCAGGCTGTATCTCATGAACCGTGATAGTTAGACAGTTGAAAGGAGATTGACAGTCTTTGCGTAGGAGTTGGACCAAGTATTGCCCAGAATGAAAAATAGTGCATAAAGTTTCTTAGGCTGACACTAGTTAGTAAACCAAAGCGCATCAAAATCTATCCCAGGAGTCACGAGAAAAAAGCTTTTTCTTTGGAATTATTTATTGGTACGAAATGAACTTATTAATTAACGAAAGTACTAATGAAACTAATTAAACATATAATGTGCCGTGAAACATGAGCAACAATAGTTTTTTATGCACTCTAGTTCACGATTGTCTGCACCAATTAATATATAGCGATTGTAGATTCTTGGTGTCATCACCAAGAATCTACAATTGCCTACTCTTACGTGCATTCTTAAGAATTGTACTTTACTAGATGGCATATTGAATGAAGACATATCATTATAGTGCTTGTTACATTTTTGGATAGCAAATGACCCACTGCCGCAATGAGAGAGGCGGTGGGTGGGCTTAGAGGGATGCAGATAGTATACAACGTGTAATTTAAAGGGTATATACATACCAAGTTCATGGCTTCTTTGGATGATAACAAACGATATGGCAAGGGTTTTGTAATCCTAAGTCTACGTGTGTAGAACTTATTACAAATTCCAAAACACAATACCAGAGGCCGAATTTTTCAAATTAAGAAGAACGAAAAGAATTATCGTGTTATTGGCAAGTGACGTAGAAAGTTATTGTCCCTCGTAGTGCTGTGACACGTTTGTTATGATTGTTATTCAAGAAATATATGAAACCAATAATTTGGTATCAATTCTTTGAGTCAGTTATTTTGTGCTGAAACTGTGCATAAAGACTGCATACCAGATGTTGTCTTCAGCCCTTTTGGATAGATATGGGGTTTCCGTTACACGTTGTATAGTCTTATGATAAATTAGGGTACCGCCACCATCCATCAGCGCTGGCAAGATTTTAGTAGAGGCCATTTTAGGGAAGGCTTTTTTGTAGTTAAGCCTTTTCCACGGGGTCCAGGTTGGTCACCAGTCTTATTGTGAAAACTCAGTAACTAGGTTGGACTAAGAGATTCGCAAGGCCAAAACCTAGCACTCAACGCCTATGGACTGCATCACCCAGAAGGGGATTAGCGGGTGGGTTAACATCGCGTTGTCGCGGTAACCATACCAAGACGGCGCACCGTCTTAGTTTGGTTAACACCGTGAAATTTTACAACAAGGACCACAAAACTGTGGTTTTTCCCTGAATGGGAAAAAACGTTTGGACAACATTCGTAAAGAAATAGAATATCCTTCGCTGCCATGAAAAAGGGAGTTCTGGATCGGATGATGTAGTCAGCGACTACGAATGACGTCACGACGAGCGGGACGAAGTGATGACACAGATACGGAACGATCGTGGAACACAGAGTGGTACGACCGTCACGTGTGAGGGTCAGATAGAGAGTGATGATAATCAGCAACCTTCTTTTTTGTGGCATCTCGCAGGTCAACAGGATTGTTGGCTGCTTAAACGGACATGCCTGTGGTTGCCATAATTCATAAATAAATGAAAGCCACCAGCCAGTGCTTATTGTAAAAACTTACAAACTAGGAGACTACATGCTAAGGGGGCCTGTGGGGTACGGACCTCAGCTTAGGGCGTCACAGGGGGAGGGCAGCTAGGGACAGGCTGGATCAGATCATCATTATTAGGAGAATTTAAGGCTACTGGCTCAGCGTCGCGGGCTGGTTCTGGCAAGTGCCGAGGTGGGAAAATCAGCGGCTCGTGCGCATGTAGCTACATCGGCAGTGTCTAGCTGTGAGAGAGAGAGATTAACGTATAATAAGGTAATGCGAACAAACGAGACAGTGAAGTGACAGTTATGTACGCCCGGCACGACAAAGTAAGATAAAGTAAAGTATAATAGAAATGGTTTTCGAGCTTGGTGTGCTACGGTTAAGCGATAAGGCATTATTAGAAGTGAAATGAAATATTTTTTGGATCGTAAACGTCTAAAGAATGTAATATAATGACAAATAATAAGTACTTGTTCTCACTGCCAAAAAATAATATTTACTGCTTACCCCTGGGACCCATATTTTTTAAATTATTTTTTTTCAATATTTAGTGATGCCAGGAACATGCTAGGGGTACTTTCATTTCTGGGCAGCATTAGATCCATTCCCTGTCAATGTCCTTTTTACAGATGATGTATTTCTGTTGCCACTATAGCAACAAATACTTAAAAAAACAGAATAAAATTAATATTTAAGGGGGCTCCCCTGTGTTTCCCGATAGCTATAACCTAGGAGTCTTTAAGTCAAGAGTGAATAGGTTACTTTTATGTAAGCGTGCTCCATCTTCGACCACATCATCACTAACCATCAGGTGAGATGGTGGTCAAACGCGAACCTATTCTAAATAAAAAAAAAACAAACGTACCCCTTTCATTTCTGGGCAGCATTTGGTCCATTCCCTGTCAATGTCCTTTTTACAGATGATGTATTTCTGTTGCCACTATAGCAACAAATAAAACAGAATAAAATTAATATTTAAGGGGGCTCCCATAAAACAAACGTGTTTTTTTTTTTTGCTCGTTTTTGCTCGATATTGATAACGGCAACAGGTAGACACTTGGAACCCTTCGTGCGCGAGTCCGACTCGCACTTGGCCGGTTTTTATGTTTAAAAAGAGAACTAGCAATGTGAGTAGAATTCACATTACTATCAATCTTGTTAACCGCTCTAACTAAGCTAAATATGCTTGCGTTTGGAGTGGTTTCACGGCAATAGTGTAATGGCGGCTCCACATTAGTGCCGTGAATTCACGCACAAATTCTCGCCGTGTATTCACGGCACAAGTCGTGCCCTCCACATTCACGGGATACTTCAATCGTTCGTGAAACCTGCCGCGAAATGGACGTAGAAACTGCTGCTACATAATATAAAAACAGTCCCCTTTAAATTGCAAATGACTTGAAAAAAATATCTAGCATAGTGGCTTAAGACATCTGATGTCCATGAATATGTTATTAAACTGACTGATGCCTGATATCATACTACTGCATACGTCCGTTCGCCTTTGTAGTCCGGAGTAAACTGGCATGGGGCCGTGAATGTGGATGTGTACGCGTGAACGCCGAGCGAAGGGGGCGCGAACCATTTGTCGCGGGACAAAATACCGACACTGATCGGCGAACAAGCGTGAATGCGCGTGAACCCTGCGAAAACCGTCCACATTCACGTTCAAGCCTGTTTACGGGCTTCAAGGCACTAATGTGAAGCCGCCATAATGAGTGGGGTTCAGACCCGCGACCTCACGATCACAAGTCCAACACCTTAGTCATTAGGCTATTGACGTTTTTATTACTCTTATATTAATGAATATGATTGGCAGCATTCAAAAGAACGAAGTTTCCGCTTCCCGGAGCGGATATTAATTTCTACACACACCGGCTGAAAAATCTAGAAGGCATATACTCACAGCTGCGGGACCCTCGCGTGAAGAGAATGGCTCACTACCTCGAGGACACAAAGAGCGTGTATCTTAGCTGCTTCAAGACTATGCTTACCAACGTGGTTGCTGGTGAGGTCTATTTAATTTCAAAAGTGTTAATTCTAAAGTGTTAAGTGTTAATAATAATCATGAAATTGGGGTGGCGTAACAAAGGTTACGCCACCCCAATTTCATGATTATTGACCCGCCAATCCTTGTCACATGTTGGTATAAGGATGGGCGGCTGAGAGAAATATGACCAGATGTGACTTAGCTGGTCATATTTGTGAGATTTCTCCACCCGAGTGCGACGTAACATCTTTATACATATTATAGAGTGGAAAAGTTTGTTTGTTTGAACGCGCTATTCTTTGAAAGTATTGAATGGATTTCAAAGTTTTTACCCGACTGCAAAAAAGGAGGGTAATGTTTTTATCGTGATAAAGGCCAGGAGAGCGAAGCCTCGCACAACTGCTAGTATTTTATAATTAAACAAATAGTTTTACTTCCTTATGCCCCTTAACTGTTTGTTCATACCGATAGTTTTTGGAACGAAGTTCCTTATTTTTTTATCATTCCCATCGATTTTTAAAAGCTTTTCGTCGTGTTTAGGGTTCTTTGTCCCACCACTCGCTCCGCCTCAATGTGTGACGTAATTTATGATTGGTCTTTTAGTAACCGGGTGTTTAGGGTCATTTTGCAATTGATCATTACTACAGTTACCCACCGATTAAGCACAGTTTACCAAGTGATATCACACTAAATCCAAAATGCAGAGATGCAGAGAAACTCTCTATTATTTTATGTAGAGCAATAGTATGTCTATCATATTAAATTGGATAGTTTACTTCATTTAAAAAGTATTCTTAAATTAATAATATGACATTTAATTGCCATTGATTAATGGCAATTAAATTAATATTATAAGAATATTAAACACATGTGCTTAAAAAAATATAAAGACGCGATCTTGGTGACTGCCAAAATTAATGTATGTATGTCTCAATTTTTGATATTCTCTACTCCTCGTGCACAATCTGTTTTTTGAGGGTAGATGCTTTATTTCAATTAGTAAATAATGGATATGACTTCATCAAACATATGTTATATTTCCAGCCATTGTTGAATGCCGCGATATTTACGTATACCAGAGACCTTTGGTCAGCCACTTTGAAACATTCGAGGCAACCGAATTCTCAGACGCAAAGAACATGATCAGACCGATGTTGCACTGTATTGGAATGTTGTGGGGAAACTCCAGATATTTCTGTTGCGTGGAGAAACTTATACGTACGTAATCAGAATATAAATATCAATAATTAAAAGAAACAGAGCTAGAATTTTTCATTCATGTGTATTATACATTTTCCATTAACAGCATTGCTTCGTGAAGTATGCAATCTGATAATACAACAGAGTGCAAATTGTATTGATCCTCCAACAATATTTCAAGGCGATCCCGATGAACAACTTATAAAAATAAGGAAGTCTATGACAATTTTGAATCATTTCCTGTAAGTATCAACGGCAGTCATCTAAATAAATCAGAGTTTATTTACATTATGTGGTAAATAATATTACTACGCTGAGACCCTTGCTTGCTACGCAAGCACGGAGGCGTAGCATACTACAACACTAAGTCATATCGTAGCATACTACGCCACGAACTTCTATCATACATAATACGTCAGGACTTTCTGTTGTCACTAGCTGCAGTAACGTACACAGTAAAATATTAGTAAAATATTGTAGCATGCTACGCCAAGAAGGTGTCGTAGCCTATGAAAGCTTAAGCTTTTTAAAATTAAAAATAAATAAATAAAATTAATTTATTGCAGGTCCATGTTTTTGGCGAACGCTGATGTACAAATTCCAAAAATATTTTTTATAACTTTTCTTCATACTTTCAGTGAAACTTACGAGATGAACCGAGACAAGGTGCAAACGTTCTTCCCTCCTGGCGTCATGCCCGTTCGTTGGTCCTTCGACTTTGACCGCGTTTTTATGCGTTTCAATATTTACATGAAGCGGCTCAAGATGATCGAGAATATTCTAGAGTCTACTTGCGAAATAATGAAGTTAGAGAAAGTAGAGTTCAGTGGGTTAAGAGGCAAGACTTTGAGCTCTGAGTGTATGAAGGTGAGACTGTTTATTGATAGATGATCCCTCGTTCTCAAATCCTCCAGAGTCTTCATTATTCAAACGTCTCTGAAATTACTTAAAAAAATCTAGGAAAGAATTAAGCTAAGTGACATGATAGTCCACGTTTTATGACGTATTCCGTTACAAGTCTAAGGTTCAGGTTAGTTTAGAGTGGGACTCTGTCCGCCAACCCAGTGGCCCAAGGATGCCCTATCATAGCTCTGTTAGACATCGCACGGAGAGGGTTCCGTAGTTGTATTTTTATAGGTATTAACTCTCTGGTCCAAAACAACATACTCGGATAAATACTAAATATCTCAAAAAACAAACATTAACTTATTGTCAGGTCCTGGACGACTACTCACGTACGTACATGAACCTCGGTAACATCACGTACGACCCGGCAGACCCCGAGGATGACACTTTCCTCAAAGATTACGCGGCTCATATGCAAGAACTTGAAGACGTTGACCGACGACTTGCGTCGCTTTTCTCACAAGGACTCGACGAGTGCCAGAACTTGGAACACTTCTTCAAGGTATACAAGCTCTATTCTTTTTTCTCGTTTTCGTAAATATCAAGTAGGTTTTTCGGTGTTGTCCCAACTGCATTTGGGTCGGATCCCCAGGTTTTGCAGTTTTACTTGGGCGACAGGTTTATTTGACCACAGTGACCTCAGTTGCCAGGTAATATTATACAACTTGGTCAAACATGATGTAAGCATTGACAAAAATCGGCATTGCAAAGGGCATAATAGAGCAAGACTTACAGTGGGTCACGTCATGTATTTTTAAATAATAAATAAGTAAATTGAAAGTTCTCCCGATTCTAAGAAAATTTCTTGGTTTTTGTTTTTGCAGTTTTTCCAAATCATAGGAGACCTTTTTCACCGTCCGATTATCAGGCAAGAATTAAAAGCGAAGCTCCCCAGGTTACTTGACTATATGCATGCTAACTTGGACGCCGTCAAAGAAATATTCGACGAAGAAATGGCGGTGAGTTAAACAACATAATATTTTAATAGGATATTGCTATTAGGTTGGGTTTTGTTCAGTATTACCCAATGCTGCAGTATAATGCCTGTATCAAATGCATTTCTAGGGACATTTTTTATAAGAGTATGTGGCGATTTGTGGTGGTAGTATATTAAAATAAAGTAACTTCGTATTATTGCCATTTGTAGAAAATAGGTAAAGGGCCTGAAAGACCGATGGTGGATCCTTATCTCCCACCCGTTGCCGGCATGCTTTGGTGGGTCCACAAGCTTCGCAGGAGGATCCAAGTGCCTATGGAAGATTTCATTATGTTTGAAGATCCGTAAGTGTTTATAGCTTTAACATATTTTGGCATCATTTAAATAAGAAAAGAAGAGTAGCTTGGGGCTTGTTTGAATAATGTTATCTAAGTTCTAATAGAGCAAGATCCCAGAGCTCTCAAACGTTTTTTTTTGGAAAACGTTGCTTACTTTTTAGGGTTCCATACCTTTAAAAGAAATATTTGGAACCTTAATATTGTCGTCCTTACTCGCTCGCACTGTATAATCATGAGATTTGTCTATATTTAGAAAGAGAAAAGAGAATAGAGATATACGCATGATATCTAACCGATCTCTGAGGAAAATTAAAATGCAGCTTGAGCAATAGGTCTGGGCAGCCAGTCTAATTCTTTATATCCACACTAGATATAGGTTGATACGGTCGTACCAAGCGCTTCTCTTCCACATATATTGTGTACACAGGCAAGCTGTGGTACTCTCTTCCGGCTTCTGTGTTCCCTGCCACTTATGACCTTTCAGCCTTTAAAGCAAGAGCGAACAGGCATCTTCTGGGCTCGGTCGTTCTATCGTAGACCTCATCTGTCGCTTACCATCAGGCGAGATCGAGGTCAATAGCGGTTCATCCGGAATAAAAAAAAAAGTTTTAGCAATTTGCTAGTCGACGACGGTTTATTAACGTAGTATTCTCAACTTTTATTTACAGCATTATAGAATCAGAGTACGCGTTATACGTAAAGCAGAAGACGAATGAAATGTTGGGGTATTTGAACTTGGTGGAGGACAGACAATTCAAAACGTGGTGCGCCACGGTGCCGGCTATCTGCAAGTTGCATCTCGCAAAGAACCTCATATATAGGGATCCTCCCTTTGTCAGGAACAACTTTAGTCCAGAGGTCAGTAAAACTTGTTTTACCAAGAAAACTACCAAAAAATTGGCCAAGTGCGAGTCAGACTCGCCCATTAAGGGTTCCGTAGTAACTGTAATAATATAATATAATATGTATATTTATTTGTCGAATAAAAAAAAAACCTTAAAAATTTCTTAAAACTAGCTTATTTACATTTTTACAACTACGCTAAATAACTTTGTTTTTCATAGTGTTTGTGTGAATTACAAAGTTATATTTGCGGTTTTAGAAAATATGCTGTATCTCAAAAACTGCTGACCCGATTTCATTCAAACTAATTTTGGTTGAAAGTTTACATTAAGATCTATGGTCATATATTTTTTTTAGATTTTTCACTCCATTATTATAGAAGTTAGAGGGGCATGGACACACATTTTACCACTTTGGAAGCTTATATCTTTTAAACGATTGACTTTATGAAAACGTGGTTTTAAAAAACATTATATCATTTTTAAAGACCTGTCTATAGATACCACACACGCATAGGTTTCATGAAAAAAAATATTTTCTGTTCTAGTTCCATATATGTATTCCCTTTATTTTAAATATTTTTTATTTTATTTTTCTTAAAATCGGAAAGCGGTTCACAGAATACATCTACCTACTAAATTTCACATGTATAGTCTTAATAGTTTTGGAATAAAATGGCTGTGACATACGGACGGACGGACGGACAGACAGACAGACAGACGGACAGACAGACAGACAGACAGACAGACAGACAGACAGACAGACAGACAGACAGACAGACAGACAGACGGATAGACATATCGAAACTATAAGGGTTCCGTTTTTTGCCATTCGGCTACGGAACCCTAAAAAAGGACTACCAATATAGCTTTCTCGTAACGACTCCAACTAATCTAAATATGCTTGTGTCTGGAGTGGGTTAGCAGCAATAGTGTAATGGGTGGGGTTCGAACCCTGACCTCTCGATCACTAATCCGACACCTTAGTCATATTGAGACTTCTTCACATTTTCAGTTTGACAGTGAAGACAGAACTTGGGACTGGTATGTTGTTTCATCAGCCAGGCACAAAGTTAACTTGTTTCTTCGTTCGCGCCTTAATCGAAGTAGATTTGGTAGTGAAGCCGGCTGCATAGTGGTGTAGCCAATTAGGCATTGCATCCTGTGCTCATGGTTTCCGTTGGAACTGTGAGGTTGTAGTCTATAATAAAATATTAAATCTTTACCTATGAAATTGGAGATTTGAATGAAATTATATTACTAGCAAATTGGTTTAATAAATAAAATTTGGTTGTTGAAACTGGACTGATCTTAGTTTGATTAGATCAGACTGGCCGGTGGATTCTAGAAAAAAGCTCAACGTGAATAAATAGATACATACATTCTTTATTGTACACCATAACAGTAAAACAAATATGGACTTAACAACTAAAAAGGGTGATACAATGGGCGGTCTTATCGCTAAAAGCGATCTTTTACTGACAACCTTTAGATGCATAGAAGCTCGATAGCAAGCATAGCATTCCAATTAATGCAAGGGTTTGATAGTTGAATTATAGCTAACTTTGTCTTGGTTATCACGATAAGGTTGTATCAGAAGCAGATAAGATGGTTGCATTTAAACTGATCTTATATCATTTGTTCTTGCAGCTCGTCATGCTATTGCGTGAAATACGTTACATGAAATATTTGGATAAACAAGGTATTCCGCAGGAAGGGCTCGATCTGTACGCAAGAAATGAGAAGTTACAGGTATCGTTTTACTCCACGCTTTTAAAATTCTGAATTTTACGGTTAGGACCTTTTAAAACGATACTTTAGCATGTCTATAAATATTTGCAATAACACTAAATTGAATCAGGTTTTACTTTAAGGAAATCCGTGGCAAATAAATATGTCAGATCTCCTGAAAATGTTACGTGGCGTGCCGGGCACATGTCGATTATATGTAATGTCAGATGCATGTTGCATTACATCACGTGATTATGATTACATCACACTCTGCATGTGCATAAGTATATTTTTGGGATTAAAAGTTTTGCTTCGTTCAAGAAATTCATTCAAAATTTTCGTTCCATTAAAATTCAACACGCTCTTAACTTCAACTTCTCAATTTAGATAAGTAGGTACTCAGTTTCTTTTTGATTTGATGAATGTAAAACAGTAGGTATTATGTTTTCTGAAGATAACAGTTTGAATATGTATAGTACGATATGAACCGCTTGAACCGTGCCATCGCTTGGTACAACGCGATCCGCGAAGGCAGCCACGAGACGGAGGTAGCGCTAATCGAGAAGGAGATCTCCGCTATTGACGACTTGCTGGGTCGCGGCGTCGAGGAACTCACCTGGAACGATGATTGTAAGGCCTTCTCGTATATTTAGCATGATAATGTATATTAGACTGAGTTTTACATATACAGGTATGAAGAATGAAAAAAATATATACTGAAAAAGATAATCTGAAAAAAACATTGGCCACGTCCCAGGCTGTCTCTTTCAACAGAGTTGTACAGAGTCGTATGAAATCTTTGCTCAATTCATTGTCAGAACAATGAATTGAGCAAAGATCTCACAGTTTACCTTTCTGTCCATTTTACCATGACTTGAGAATTTTCAAAATGTGAGATAGTCACATAACTATACTTTTATGTACAGAACACGGTTTTGTTGAAGCCAGAATACTTAAATTTATACCAATATAAGGAGTTGCAGTGTGGCTTAAGGAAGACTGCCACTGTAAAATAAGAGGTTTATTCATCAGATCACCCATGTTGTCGAAAATTATCCCAGTGATTATTTCAATAAAAGTAATTAAAGAAGATTAGTTTTTTTTTTGTTTTTAAGCTCTAAGTCAGCTTTAAACTTATTGAGTAAAAACTTACCAGCGATTTATTAAAAGATGATGGTTAATAATACAATTTTCATAAACAACAAAGTTATGGCACAGTAAAAAAATACACTGTACACAGAGCAGACTGAGAAGCTTTAGATTCAATAGAAAGATGATATCAAGTATGAGAACTAGAAGTGACAAGACTGTCAATGTACTGCTTATTCTATGAATAAAAACGATATAACAAAATATGGTACTTTACCATGTTAACCCAAAATAAGAACAAATTAACTATTACTTATATAGTTACGGATTGGATGGCGGAAGTGTACGCCGCGATAAACACGTTGCAAGAGCGTGTGCTGACGGCGCAGAACAACGTGAAGCGAGGCCTGGACAACATCGCGGCGTGGGGCGACGTGCCGCTGCACAACCGCAAGGAGAACCCCGACAGACTCGAGCTGCTGGCCGTCAACGAACGGAACCGGAGATTCGTACAAAGGTACTGGCACCAAGAGTTAAATAACAAAAAGAATACACTTCGACGGTTAAAAGGTAATCTATACTTAATATTATAAAGCGGAAAAGTTTGTTTGTTTGCTTGAACGCGCTAATCTTCGAAAGTACTGGGTAGATTTGAACTATGGTTCTGATTTGAAAAATTCTTTCAGTGTTAGATAGCCCATTTATCGAGGAAGGCTATAGGCTATATATCATCACGCTAAGACCAATAGGAGCGGAGCACTAATGAAGAATGTTTCAAAATCGGGGGATTTTTTTTTCACGCGGATGAAGTCGCGGTCGGAAGCTAGTAGTGTATAAGCGACAAAAATCAAATTGTTTAGGAGAGCAGTTTAAATTTTGGAAATGGACATAACTTTCTACAAAACGCAGTTTTTTGCTTGGGCATAAGTGACAAAAAGTCATCACAGAGCAATGGGAGTTCGCGCATTCGAAAAAGTGGAAAATTTAAGTCAATTTCGACCAAAATGTCGCTTATGCCCAATTACCTTTTAACCGTCGACTTAATAAATATAAAAAAAAAAAACATTTTAAAGCGTCTTCAATCCGACTCCTTCCGAGTCGGACTTGTGATCAAGAGGTCGCGGTCGCGGAACCCCACCTATTACCTACATAGTTAGCTTAGTTGGAGGGGTTAATAAGATTGCCAGTAATGTGAATTCTACCCACATTGATACTTCTGTTGTTTTAAAGGAAAAATAAATAAATGAAAGTTACAAATGAAGAAAAAAAAGAAATTTTGAATATCGCATTCTTAGAATAAAAATGACATGTCTCTAAATTCCTGCTACTTCGGATTTTGATATAACTGACTACCCTCTGTGTTATTCTGTAAGACCTCATTCTAAACTTCGAATCTGAATCCGCTGTGAGTTTATTGATTGGCATTCTAAAAACTCGGTTGTTAATTCAAATTTACACTAGCGCTACCCTTGCGAGCGTGTCAGCGAGTTGAACTAAAGATTTTGACAGATAAAGTATGAGATGACGTGAGAAGTGGCATTCGGTAAGGTAATTCCTCCGTCACTTCGACGCTGTTTATAGAATGCAAAATCAAGGTCACTTTGAACCATAAGCGAAGTGACAGTGAATAGCTATGTGAGATGCGAGTTGTTGTTCGAATTTTACAGAATCGACGTACCTATTCTAAATATTCTTGATAACAGGGGTCTGAATTATGAGTAATATAGGGACATTCTATGCATCGATCACGGTTGAGATAGTTTTCTGCTCAACCCCAAAAACTTTTTGAGTTACGTCTATTTCATCAAGGAGTGCGATAATGTTGATTCATATACCCTCATTTAGCATGTGCTGTACCCCACTGAAGTGCCTGTTACAATCTGCTCTCTTGTAGCCACTTACATTAAACACGTTTACATATCGCGTTCCCTGGACCTATAACTATCAAGAATAAATACAAAATTTATGTTAAATTCCTTTTTTCAAATTAATTGAAATTAAACATTTTCGTTATTGCTACAGGCGAAACAGAATCCTTGCTAGTCACGAGGAATTTCAGCGCATTTTGGAAGATAATTATAAACTATTTTTCAACATAAAGGAAGAGGAAGAGGTAAATATTAGATATATTTTGAATAACTTGACACAATAGTAGAGTGCATGAAAGTATAAAGCACTATCTTATGTCACGGGAACCATGCTGAATACCGTGCAAAGAAATAAAAACCAGTCTTTGTCTTTGATACCATGCGTTACGAAGAATTTCTGAGTTGGTTGGCTGTGCTAAGTTGTTTGACTTCCTTACCTTCATTTGTAAGTTAATATTGAATGTGTTTTATCCTAGATGCAGTGAGAGATTCAAGCTTGCTCAAGGCAAACACGCCTTTGTCCCTGAAGATAAAGATATCTAGATACTTGTTAGGCTGACAAGAGTGATATCTGGTCACTTGGTAAAAGTTTTCAAGGATTGTTTTAAATGCAAATTTCCCGGTGGGCAATAATATAATAATAACACATTAATTTAGTTTACGTTTGCGTGAAAAGTAATGTGACGTTTTCATTCGTGTGATGTGTGTGTGTAATCTGAACGTCATATAAATTATTGTTTACACAATATTATGTCAAACATTTGCTTTTTGCAAGCCTTCTATATATTATAAACTTTAACTGTGCCATATATCATCCTCCTCCGTTTGCGAATCTTCATAAAAGTATTGTTACATAGGTTTATACATTTTTAATACCTACCTGGTACGTGTTAAAATGCACATCTTTGTGTTCTTAGGACGTGTATGAAGAAGAAGTGTTAGAAGAAGTAGACGAGGCAACTTTAGATGATGAAGAAAAAGCGGCTAGGGCGATGAAACAAGCAGAGATTGATGCACGGCGTGAAGAAGCACGTTTGGCAAAAGAAGCCAGGGATATCGAAAAAAGAGAAAAAGAGCTGATAACGTTTCAAAGGCGGGAGGCTCGTAGATTGAAAAAGGAAGTCAAAGAAGCTGAAAGAGCAGAACGACAAGCTCGGAGAGATGAGGGTATCAAATGATTTTAGTTCCGCCTTTTTTCCCTTTATCCTTTTCCCCCTTTTCAGCATTACTCTCCCTGCGGTTAAGTAAGCAGTGGTATATTTTTTACCAGCATGGTAGATATGAGCGTGTTAGGGTTGTAAGTTGTAACAACTCTACTTATTCGTACTTAATCGTGACGCTTAAATAATTATCAAATATTTTGGTTAGTCCCTCACAGGATCGCCATAATTACTTACTTTGCTTACCGTATTATATTTGGACTGTGAAAGAAGCAACCTAACTGTCTGAAAGTATAATAATTACCTACCTCCTAGGAAATTCTCAAAGTATTTAATGCGTTATTCATGAAATCATTTGTTGGTGAACTTGCTGTCTTATATGTCTAATTGATTTATCTAGCTGTACTGTTGATGATTGCCTCTTGAGAAGTAGAACGTCTGTTTATTTGTATAATAACATTTGCACACGAAACAGCAAAACCTTTGTATAACACATCCACACAACACACTTCCTACGCACTCATACCATTTATTTTGTTTTTCATAGGAGAAGAGGTGGATTCTCCAGTAGAGGACGAAGAAGAAATTACAGATCCAGAGGAATTGGCTGATATTGAAGCAGAAAAAAATGAATTAGAGGTGGCAGCTTTTAGGGCAGAGCGGTGGCCCGCTTATGTGAAATACGTTGACTCGCTTGTAAGTACAGACTTTTAGGCGTATTTTTTTTTACGGATCCATAACTTTAAAAGGGAAAACAGAACTTTTATAAATATCTGTATTTATACCGTCGAAGTTTCGCAAGCCTGTGTTGCAAAAAAGTTTTTTTAAGTAAATAATAATAATAATTAAAAAATCTTTAAATAATATTCTAATAAGTATATATCTTATTAGAATATGATTAAAAGATTTTTATATTTCTAATTTTTTTATTAAAATATTTTCTTAAAAAATATAGTAATAACTTTAAAAAATACTTAATGCATCTTTTACACTATAATCTTTAAAGTTAAATTAAACTAGAAGAGACCAGTGATTCCTAGCTGAATATAATTAGACGAAACACCGAAATAAACGCACAGATCTTGCAAGTTTATACAGTTCGTGTATTGGTAAATATGAGAACTACGTAGATAACTCCGAACTGGTAATTAGCTAGACCGTTGTGACTAATATACAAAAATATTTTACGTTAGAATAAAATTTCAATAATTTAGAACACTTGCAGGTTTCTCGGCAAGTAATGAAAGCCGTTCAGGCTAGTTTGGATTTGTTTGAGGAAAATACTAACCTAGAAAAAGGTCCATGTGTGGCATTTAATGAAGTTATTGCAGAGCTTCGGGACCCAGGTAACCGTTACTAATAAAGTTATTGAGCATAGTAGCAAATCTTTTCGTGTTTTCGTTTTAATTAACCGTAGTCAATCTGAATTGATACTGATATTTGATACTGGTCTATTAATGGTATTTTTTGCTCGTGACAGCTCTTTCATTCTTTTGTCTCTTCTTGACAAAAATGTGTTCAACATTTTTGTCTGGGATAGAAATTATCAAATCACTTCACCCGATCTGGTTGGAGCGAAGGAGAGTGTCAGACTTTTACTGACTGACCTAACTACCTCAGCTGCCTTCAACAATATAAAGCACAGTTACAAAGCACTTTAAGTAAAGTAAAAATTGGCCGAGTGCGAGTCAGACTCGCCCATGAAGGGTTCCGTAGTAACTACGCCAAAAAACTTTGTTTTTCATAGTGGTTTTAGAAACCTCAATGTCATTTTTAAAGACCTGTCTGTCTATAAATACCACACACAAATAGGTTTCATGAAAAAAAAATATTTCCAGTTTCAGTTCCATGTATGGGGAGCCCCCTTTATTTTATTTATTTTTTTCTTAAAATCTGAAAGCGGTTTACAGAATTCATCTACCTACTAAGTTTCACATGTATAGTCCTAATAGTTTCGGAATAAAATGGCTGTGACATACGGACGGACTGACAGACAGATATGACGAAACTAGTTTTTTTTCCATTCAGCTACGGAACCCTAAAAAGGATCGAATTCGGAATTAAGAATTTGACGTGCATTTTATCAAAATCTAATTTGATATCAAAACGTAAAAATCTTTGATATTAAATAGGGGTTTAGCATGTTATCAAAGCCAAATACTTAATTAAAAAACTATGCCAAGTAAAACATGTTAATCAGTTAGTTACGTAATTGCAGACTTATATTTCACTCCGTCCCTGGATGTGATGGAGGAAAAGGGTCTTTTCGTCACTATGATGGAAATGATGAAAGACATGTTCCTTCAGACCACTCTGTTCCCGAGGATAGATCCAGTCGTCGTTCCTATAGCTTCGTATGAAGGTACGTGTACATTATTGTATCCAGGTCTCATACAAAGGCTACGTTTTATCTACAAAATGTGCGAAATATTCACGCAGACGAATGTGAAAATTCGAGTGTACGGATGGGTTATGTTACTCAATCACAACAAAATGGTTGAACGAATATGGATGAAAATTGGTACTGATATGTGTAAATTATATGTGAAATAACTATGCGAACGAAGTCGCGGATAACAATTAGTATAATAAATTGTAAAGGCACATAGTAGTTGATTAAACCATTTATTTTGTAGGCGTGATTTATATTTGTGATCAAGCTAAATTACAGCTTCACAGGCATTCATATATATGCTCGTGAGTTAAACCGCGAACCTGTTGCGTTACTACGGAACCCTAAAAAGGAAGGAAAGTCCTTAAGAATGATTTTTGTAATGCAACTTGGCTCGTTTTTAATAATTTGTTACTAAATTAATTAGGAATTTTATTTCTCAACTGTTAGTAGTAACGGCCTAGAGAGATTAGATTGTGTTAAACGTTATTTAATTTATTACAAGATAATTTTTTCTACTATTTTAGACGATTTAGTTGAAGAAACAGGTATGATAGATCTGTACCATGAGATGTTGAAGAGATTCGAGAATAGTATCAACGATGTAATCCAGTATGTGTCGGTAAGTAAGTTATTGCGGGTAGACGTTTATGAGCAGACGAATCGGTCTACCCTCTTCCTTGTTAATTTTTTGTGATCGACACCGCTGCCACTGACATATGTATCACTCAAAACTTGATTCTGATAATGACACACAATCCCGTTTGAAGTACTAATGATATTGTTAGTGACCATGTTACTTTAAAAAAAAGTTAATTTCATAAGGTATTCACTTCAGTTTTAGATTTTGTTTTTCACGAAATATGCAGTAACGATGAAATTAGGAGTACTTTGACAACAGATTGTTCAAAATCTATAGCTGATAGCCATATAGTTTCTTGCAGGATAATACAAGCTCTGCATATTTCTTTATGAAATTCACATTGTTTTTTTTATCCATTTATTTGTCAATGAAGATATGTTTTAAATTAATATCGCAAAAAGTTACAGTTAAATTTTGTTCGCTTGTGTTATTTTTCTTGATCATTTGTACATGTTACATTACATGAAGTGTCTCTTTTCTTTCTAAGAAATATGACAAATACCGTCCTCTATGGGAGGAAGACAGACAAGAAGTCTTAGCGGCCTTTTTGAAGTATGGCCGTTTTATACCGCCGGAGGAGTTTGATAAGTATCGGTTTGAGAACGGGTGTGATCCTCCGGAGCAAAAACCTACACTGGAACAGTATCAGGCAGAGGTAACGTCAGCTAACTTCCTTACATATTATAAAACAAGGTCCCGCTGTCTGTGTATCTGCCTGTTCGCGATAAACTCAAAACTTATCATGTGGTTCTAACCAATAGATAGTGATTTATGGTCCAACCAAAAGATAGTATGGTCACTATTGAAAGTTCTTATTTTGTTTGATGTTAGTGACAAACTCTGTAGAAATTTGTAAAATAAATATGTTCCGCATTTATGGAATTGAAAACGGTTTCATGTTATACCTAATACTAACTATATTTCTTCTTAAAGATTGACAAATACAATGCAATGTACGATGAAGTTGCAGCGTTACCAACCGAATATCTAGTGAACGGTTGGTTAAGGTTGGACTTAAGGCGGCTTAACCAAGCCATCATGAACATCATATGTAAATGGAGCAACCTCTATAAAGAGGATTTGAAACAACATGTTCATAAAAGGTGAGAACAAACAACTGTCTAGTCATGTACAAGGTCATATTGTTTAATTGTATAATTCTTAGGTTAAAGCTTTAAGAAACATTTTAAAACTTTTCTAACATATCTTTTACAAGCTCAGCCTTTATATGTTGCGGTATGTTTATGCACTGTGTTTACTGACACGTCTTACGATTTTGAGGTCGTATATTCAAACCCAGACAGGCATATTACTTTGTTACACGAGCTTTAGAAAGGCAATCGCCTATGCGGGATACAACTGCACCAAACAAGACTTCATAATTAAATGAAGTAAGAAGAACAAATCGTCGTTGCGACTTTAAGACCTCTTATGTGTCACTTTTGGCAAAATCACTTTTTTTCGCCAGGCTTTTTCACATTTTGAAGCTCTATCGAATGCAAAAACTCTCATGTCTATACGACAATTTAATCGTCATTTGTTTACCAATTTCAAAATCTACAATGTGCTTCCTAATAAAATGTTGGTGCTTAAAATATCTTATGTGTCCATGTTCACATACAAGTTTTTAGGTCTATGTCATACTCGGTCTCTAGGTAATTATTAGATCAAAACATCTTATGTGCATCAGGACGAGAAAGTCAGGTATTTTTTTGTTATTATTTGTCTTTGTCCGCAATTATTTGTATGCCTCATTATAGGCATTAATGCATTTCGTCAGTGCGTGCAGCTCGTTACTTGATTTGCGTAGATCGAAGTTTTATTCGATTTGTGATTGTAACAAGAATAAAAAATGAGTAAACCGCTGTCCAAGTGAGATTGGGTTATAAGTTAATCAGCTAAACACAGATGATTCTGAATCTAGGACGTTTTTATGATTTTGGGGAACCTCCAAGAGTAGAGAGCTGTTTTAGAACAGCTCTCTACTCTTGCGTATCTTCTGGCGTAATAAGGGAACCGTTAGCGGTTCCCTTATTACGCCAGAAGATTTGGGCTTAATATAATCTTCAGGATTGAATTATCAAGATGATGTTACGGAAGATTTATTTGATCTAAGCATCACCATGCTCCACACCGCTGAAGACCCGGGTATTGCGTCTGAAGATTACGTTACGAATGCTTCATCTGATCATAGCATCAGCATACTCTATGCCATTCAAAACCAGGGTATTGCGCCTGAAGATGACATTACGAATGCTTCATCTGATCATAGCATCAGCATACTCCATACCACTGAAGACCTGGGTATTGTATCTGAACCGAAGCAAGTGCTATCACCAATACCTATCTTTGAAAATTTGAGCGATGTTATCTGTTAGTGATGATGATCCAGATTGGGTTCAGGTGATTTTGCGGTGGAGGCGGAGTCTTTATCTATTGCGGAGCCAGTTTGAAGAACATTTGGACATGGATGAATGTATCAGGTCACTGGCTGTGCAAGATTTGAAGAGAAACAGGAATTTATTTTTACAAAGACGGAGGATCTTGCCTTCTCTGGATAATAAAGATAGTGATAGTCATGACAATGTTAGTGGCGTATCATTACCCGACAATGTTGATGGTAATACCGCTATATCTCTACAAAGACCACTTCCATGTACCATTAACCTGAATAAAGAAGCCCGCGTTGCCTGTAAATCGTACCTTGGGTAAAAAGTTAGCTGACAACTGGACACTATGCGTTGAGAAGCCTGAAATAATTTTGAAACCACGTTGCTTACACACTTGTATAGCTACAAAATCTAAAAATTATTTTCTTTGTGCTCTTGTATCTGATGAAGAAAGAGAACACATTCATAAACATTTTTGTAAGCTCAAGACTTGGTCAGAGAAGATGGCGTTTATAAAAGCATCAGCAATGAGAAGGTGTTTAAGACGACAACGTACATCTCAACAAAGGTCTAAAAAAAAACAAAGAGGCCACGATATCTTCAGGAATAAATTGTACGCAAAATGCACTAAAGTGAGTGTGTAAATTATTTTTTCTTAATACACTTTGCATTGGAGAAGATAGTTTTCGCCGCTGGATTAGAGAGGTTGGTACTACAAAGAAAACTATTTCGGAACAGACTACGGAAAACACTGCATCAAGTTCAAATATTATTGCTAGGCCAGGGAGGAACGTTGAATTGACAAGAACTGTTAAGACATGACTGGATATTTTACCGAATGTACCGAGCCATTACTGTCGCTCTAGCTTAAAAAAGTGTATGTTGAATCAACATGCATCAGGTTAAATTTCGAAGAGATGGATGGAATCGAACCTAATAGCCTGGCAAAAAGAAGGGAGATCCTGTCGTGGTGGACATTAAAGGTCTTAAATATTTATCTGATGGATCGGTATTTAATAGGTAGGTAGATATGTTGATGAGTGGTCCGTACTTCCACAGCGTTGAAATAACCAAAGAAACGGTTTGGTATCTCCGAACCGATTGTACAGATCTCCGTTAAAAATTAATTAAAGCAAGTTTAAACATTAAAATGGTAATACATCAGGATTATCATCCGAGTAATTAAATTGTAATGCATTGTAATGCAATTAAATCCGGGTACTTAATGCACAATTATATCCATAATTATATAGATAGATTTGTAACGTTTATTTTATTCTAATTTCTGATTCTACTGTTATCATAACCTAATTAGTGTTTTCAGATAAATATATATTTTTTTCAATAAAACTTTTTTATTTTAATTTTTATAGTCATTTTTATTTAAAATCTCTGATGTGATACGTTTACGCACGTACGTTTACACATAAGAGATTTTCGTTGCGCTTTAGCGCAACGAAAATCTCTTATGTGTTAAGTGAAACAGTTTTTGTTTCTCTTTACTATCATACTGCTTTTAATTTCAAATAACAATAGCAAAATAAAAAGCAGGAAATCATATGGCTGATACCTATATTTTTTGTTGTACTTAGTTTCATTATATTTTTTTCAGTAGACGGTTTTTATCGCTTTTCTCATAAAGTTGTATTTTACACATAAGAGGTCTTAAAGTCGCAACGACGAAATAAGTCTAAATAGGTGATTAAAATTTGCATCCTAAGATTTTATAGTCGCTGATCAAAGATTTAGTGTTAGCAGTTACACAGTTGTTAACAATCTAAATTATAAATCAAAATTTTTGCCCTTTTATTGCAAAGCGCCGATAATTAGTTAACTATCCTCATTAGTTTTACAAGATGTGCTAATGAAAATTTATAATCGTCAAAAGCATTTCATAGAACTCATAACACAATTAATCAACAAATTAGCTTACTTATTAGAAAAAGGTGAATGTAATCATTAGTAGGCATTGTTGTGAGATATTGAAAATCATTACATCACCTATTTAAACTTATTAGAAGATCAAATCAGTGTAATTACTTAATTACTTTTTTTAGACTCATTAGAAAACTAAACAATTAGTAATTTGGTATTTTGGTTATATGCAAAGTTAAAAAAACTTTTTTGCAAAAAATAAAACCGACTTCCATATCAAAAGACAAAAATAATTTTAATTTCGGTAGTCGGTGTTATTGGTTTTGTATTTTCTTTTTTTCACACCGCCTTCCGAAATTAAAATTATTTTTGTCTTTTGATATGGAAGTCGGTTTTATTTTTTGCAAAAAAGTTTTTATTTTCGCGCTTTTTAGTGGGTCAGTCAATTTTCCAAATCGGTTCGTAAATGACGGAGTTATGCGCGAACAAAAACGCAATACAAAGTAAACGAAAAGATCATCAACGTAAATATTTTTTTTAGACTTTTGTTGATTTTTCAGAAACGGCTTGTCCGATTTCGATAAAATTTTCATGGGACCATTTGGAAAGTATACCCTTTTCAACAAAAAAAAAAAGAATTTTTCAATTCGGTTGGCAAGCGACGGAGCTATGCCCGAACAAACATAAAAAAAAAACAAACAAACATCCGAATTGAGAACCTCCTCCTTTTTTAGAAGTCGGTTAAAAACTCATTTTATGTTGATAAATATCTAGCTCAAACATAATTGTCTACGTGTGGGTGTACTATAAACCTCTGCCTACTCCTTTGAAGATATATGGGTGATGCTATTTTAAGTTACGTGTTGTTAAAAGTCTGTGTTTTTCAACACAAACACTAAAAGGAATCGTTTCATATGTAAAAATATAAAATATTTTGACGATTTAAAAAAATGTCTTAATATTGTTCAGCAAATCGGTAACAAAAATCATAAATAATTAGCACTATAATCACCTGTAAGAATATTCTTGTTTAACTTTCCGTTTAAGAGATTTTCATACTAGCTTCATACAAATTTTTCGTATTAAAATAATAATTCCTTCATTTTTAAACATAATTAACTTGGCTGTCATTTTTATATATAGTAATGACTAATAGAAGCGATATCCGGCAAAAAATTGACACTTGAAATCCCTAAGTCTATGAAAGCCGATTTTCAGCCCACCGTGCGTCGTACCGGTTTTTCTCCATAGGAAACGATCAAATTCGAACCGTTCTGACGTGCCCATGTTATGATTATGCAAAATGATTTTTATAATTTTTGTATGATTTTATCAGCAGTTTCTACAAACATTGATTATTATTTTAATTCGTTTAAGCTTGAATGATCTGGAGGATTTCATAGCGTATGCTTCTAAAGCGTTGGCTGTAGAACTAGCTGAAGATGACTACGATGGTCTCCTGAAGGTGATGGGAGTCTTGAACGAGGTTCGCGCAAAGATAGACGCACATACCGACCACATGTTTGAGCCTCTCAGAGATATTATAGATGTGCTCAAGGAATATGGTGTTGACTTCCCCGAGGAAACTTATGAGCAGGTAAGTCATAGACTTATTGCTTTTGAGGTATATTGGCCTCATCTTATAGATGAGGCCAATATAACAGAAACGGATCTAGGTGAAAAATTAAACTGTGATATATTTAAAAGAATAGTATCTATTTATTTGATCTGACCATTTTTGCAGCTTCTCAATTGCAAATTTCAAATACAAATGATGCTGTGAATCATTTGCATTTGAAATTTGTAAAAATAGATAATGCTATACTATACAGCTTACATTAATTTTATGTTTTACTTATGTATATCGGGCAGGTGTCTGCAACTACACGACAAAGTGTGTATTTTGCGTACAACAACGTAGATAGTAACGTATATAGGTGTAAACCTATATGTATTTCAATTTATATTTAATATTACTATTAAAATGTTTACGCTTACGGGATATCAGGGTGAGACGAAACATCGGTACTCTGTACACACATTGGTAAGTAAACTTGACTTTTCGATAGAATATCAAATGACTTCTCCCGCTTTGGGTGGAGCGTAAGGGAGTGTTAGATTTCTACTAACAAAAATGTCCTTGCATTCCGGGCCGCGGTATCTCGTTAGAACATTCCCGCAACCCAGGTAGAAATAAATAGGCTTACCGTTTAACCAAGACTACCTAAGAATGCTCTGTGGTGCAAGATGGTTATGGTAAACATTGAAAGAGATAAATACTCTTTATTGTACACCTGAATAAATAAATAAAAACTTTTTTCCAAAAAATTAAACCGACTCCCAAAAAACACTGCAAAGTGAAAAATAAATTTAATTTCGGTAGTCGGTGTCTTTAGTTTTGTATTTTCGTTTTTGGCACCGACTTCCAAAATTAAATTTATTTTTGTCTTTCGGTTTAATTTTTTGGAAAACAGTTTTTATTTCACTCTTTTTAGTTGGTTTATTTTTAATTTACCTAGTTACAAGAGCCTAATTATCAACTACTTATAACCTTTTATAAAATATTGCTTTTCCCAATGCTAGGCCGTTAATTGTTGAGGAGTTCTCCTGGTACTTCACCATCAGCTCTACATCACCATATGCATTGTGACGAGCATAAAGTGCGTAACATCCATATTCAAGTAATCGAAACGCAATCCACTCAATACTTATTATTGAGTAGTTTCGGCGGCCATCTGTGGTCTTCATCATCAGTTCCACTTCCTCAAATGGTACTTTTTGAGAGCAACTGCACAAGTTACTATAATAAATACCCAAAACGACATAGGTGTGCCTATAATATTTGAAGAGTTCCCTTGATTTCTCCAGGATCCCATCATCAGATCCTGACGTTTATGAAAATGGGACCAATATCGAAGTATACCCTTTCAATCAAAAAAAGAATTTTACAAATCGGTTCAGCCGTCTTTGAGTAATCGATGATCATACATTAAAAAAAAAAAAAAAAAAAAAATATACGCGTCGAATTGATAACCTCCTCTTTTTGTCGTCGGTTGAAAAATAGTTTAGTCTTTATAGAGTGTGACATAGGACTGAAGATCTAATCACTACGAGCGATCTTTTAACATAGCTTTCCTCACGATATTCCATGCCACTATCGCTCCCTGCCTTACTCGAGGCGTCTTGAACAAGGTCTCAGTTAAACGGTAGTCTGATGTTTTAACATTCTGCTGTTGCACAAAACTTAATAACTTAAAAAACCTTTAATTTAGCGCAACTTTTCATAAGGAATCAAAATCAGCAATGATATCATTGAAAAAAAGAAGTAACCGGTATCCAAGGGATTATAGCTAAACTAAAAGACATAGGGAATTATAGCTAAGCCCTTAATGGAGTTTATGTCATACTCAATTTTAAATAATTTCATTTAGTATCTGGCCTTATTTCTTCTTTCAAGTGCTTGCTGAGAATGGAGTTTCCCAGTTACAATAATAACTTTAAGGGTGGTCTATTGATTATTTAGCTGGACGTGTTACCCGAGAGATGGCGCAACTTGGTGAAGCAAGCGACGGTGATGAAGAATACGGTAGCACCGCTGCAGGCTGCGCAAGCGGCGCTCATCGCCAAGCGAGTAGCACTCATCAACTTGCGGCTCAACATGTACCGAGAGCAGTTCAAGAACAAGGAGGTAATGTGCATGATGACAGTATTCTATTCAACAAGTCTTACATGTTTTCCGGGCCTAGACCAAGTATACTATACACTTGACAAGTAATTGTCATAGTGCGAAAGGTTATTATTTCAGACTAGTTGGTGCGACGAACGTATCACCATGTTTTTTCCAAGTTTTAAAATCTTGTGAATATTTCCTAAATTTTTGAAAACCAAAGTGAGCTAAACCGGTGCTGCCTTTTTCAAGTTGTAGCGTGACTAAGTTTTAAAGCAAGAGAGTGAAAATCTAAAAAAAAATATAATTATGTTGTAGATCTTAATGACATTTTCAACGAAAATTAGTTTGAACGCGATACAGTGTGCAGTTTTTGAGAAGTAGCAAATTTTTAAAAACCACAAAATCCGTGTCGTACTTTGCCGGTTTTTTATCTTTTTCAGCATATCATTTCTTTTAACAAACATCACTCAAGCGATTTTGTAAAATCGTTGTATCTTTATTTTTTTGTGATTTCAACGAGTTTTAAACGATTTTTAAGTGACTTGTATGTTTTTGTGGAGTGTCTTTAAAACAATGGTACATTGCGGTGTTTTTATTTGTAGTTTCGATGTGTATTCGTTAGTGATGCAACGAATACGAATGCAAATATTCGTATTCGCCGAATAGTAGACATTTATCGAATATTTGTATTCGGCGAATACTAATACGAATATTTAAAAACTAATATTTTTGTACGCAACTCTATTTACTGCAGATTTGAAAACATTCCAAGTCTGTAAAAACTCGCCCAAGAATATTTTTCACTGAAGCCATGTACAGTCGCCTCGGAAAGACTTTTTTCAACGGCTGTGAACACCCAGACTGAAAAAAGAAATCGCTTAAAACCAGAAAATCTACAAATTTTATGTTTTTTAAATAAAAATTTGACTGTTGTAAATTTTAATTATTAGAAGAGTAAACATTCATTAAATAAATAAGTCTTTTATTACCATGGCGAGATATTCGTATTCGTATTCGTAAAAGTAGTATTCGTTGCATCACTAGTATTCGTAAGTTCAATGTTTCATTGAGTAATCGTTCTGAATACTTGCTGAATAATATGTAGTAGGTAAATATTAAGGTCTGCAGCTTTGTAATACATTTTCAAATTAATTGATTTTTAACTCTGGCAGTCTTGAAATTAACTAGGGTCGGGGTTTTATGATTGATGTTAGTAAAAATAAATACATCTTGGTTCATCATATAATCATTACAATCATTACTTTAACCAAGATGTACTTATTTTAGACTAGCTTTTGCCCGCGACTTCGTCCGCGTGGAATAGTTACTTTGGGCTAACGTTAAATTTAACCCCGATTTTGAAGCATTCTTCATTGGCGCTCCGCTCCTATTGGCCTTAGCGTAATGATATATAGCCTATAGCCTTTCTCTATAAATTGACTATTTAATTAAAAATTATTTTTTCAATTCGAACCAGTAGTTCCTAAGATTATCGCGTTCAAACAAACAAACAAACTCTTCAGCCTTATATTATTAGTATAGATAGCTGTTGCCCGCGACTTCGTCCACGTTTCCGTCGTTTTTCGTAAAAAAGTAGCCTATGTCCTTCCTCACGGTTCAGTGATTTTGATGTAACAGACAGATTAACTTTCGTAATTTAGTAGGGAAATATAATATGTCAATCTATAATACTGTTGAAAAATATCGCAATACCAAATCGCACTATATTATTGTTAATAGCTGTGCCCGCAACTCCGTCAGCGTGTAACTCCTCCTTATTAAGTTAATGTATTGGTAATATTGTTTAGATCACGTTCACATGAGGCTTACCTATAGAAGGAAAATACTTCAGCGCAAAGCTTCCGGGTAAACTAAGTTGAAAGTTGACCCGTCCGGCACGTGAACATAAAGATTTCTAGAACTGCTAACCCGGGAAAGAGCGACGTACAACTGACCATGCGAGAAACAACTGACACCGAGATCTACTCCAGCAACACAAAAAGTCTGCCTTTGAGCCTTATTAATTGTCATTGCATAACACACCGATACTGGGAATTGCGTTCTTTTAAATTGGAATGGAAAATTATTTGGTATTATGGGAATTCTGGGAATAAAGATGGTTTCTCCTGCACCGCAACCTGTTAAAATTTGAGCCTCGATTATATTTTTTTGCAACTGGGTTACTTTTAGCCGAGTTCCATTGCAAAGTTGTGGTGGTTTTAAATTTCGGAGCAGAATAATAATCAGAAAGCTTCGAACTGCTAACGCTATCGGGAGTTACACGTGTTATTGTGAGTCAACCATAAAAGATAGATATATGCTGTCGTGGGATATTTTTTATATAATTTTAAGGAGAACATTTCCGTCATAAATGATTTCTGTGTAGCTTTAACCATTAAGGTTGCACACGCGACGCCAGCTTAAAAAATGGAGTAACTTCTCCCGTTTTCCTAACATTTCCCTTCACTGCTCTGCTCCTATTGATTGTAGCGTGATGAAAAGTATACTATAACCAGCTCAGGAATATGAAAAATAATTGTACCAAGTTTCGTTAAAATCCGTCGAGTAGTTTTTGTTTCTATAACGGTTATACAGACAGACAGACAGACAGACAGACAAAAATTTTACTGATTGCATTTTTGGCATCAGTATCGATCCCTAATCACCCCCTGATAGTTATTTTGTAAATATATTTCATGTACAGAATTGACCTCTCTACAGATTTATTATAAGTATAGAAGATTTCCTATGGAGCCAGCGATCCGAAAAATAATATACTCGTTACTCGTATGTCTTCTGATCTCTATTTTTCGATGAAATGGCGATCCGAAGACATTCGAGTAGTAAGAAAACTAAATCCACATATCTTTGTTCCATTTTTTAGGGTTCCGTAGTCAACAAGGAACCCTTATAGTTTCGCCATGTCCGTCTGTCTGTCCGTCTGTCCGCGGTTTAGCTCAAAAACCATTGGTAATAGAAAGTTGTAATTTGGCATGAGTATACACGTTAATGATGCCGAAATAGTGGTAAAATAAAATTTTGAAAAAAACAATTATTTAGGGTACCTCCCCTACATGTAAAGTGGGATGATAATTTTTTTTTCGTCCTTCCCATATTGTAGGATATCGTTGGATAGGTCTTTCAAAAATATTAGGGGTTTGGTAAGACCGTTTTTTGATTAAGTAAACCGTTCGTGACTTATCAAGCTTTAAAGTACCAATTTTCGTTAGAGTCAAGTGTCCTCTCCCTCTATCAACTAAACGGTTGTAGTTAGAAATTCAAATGACACGGCAGTAGTACCTATATATAACGAAGTTTAAAAGAAAACTATCACACATAAGTGGGCTTTGCAAGTTTACGAGTAATAGTCGACCAATTGTATTTGACTCGAAAATTTCGAACAACTCCATAGAAATGTCGATAGATGGCGCTAAGCGTCAGTTGTATCGCGCTAGTTTCATATTTAAATAAGTTTTATAAATAAAACTTTTTAACAAAAAAAAAACCGATTTCCAAAAAACCACTAGGTACAGTCGGCCAAGAAAGTGGTGTACCACCCTAAGGTTGAATATCGCTTGCAGATTCATAGGTGATAAAGATTAGTTTCGCTTGCAGATCGATCTGACAACTTCTATTGCTGTCTTTATCTGATTATTGATAACGACTATTACTGTTTGTAACGTGACATCTGTTCTTAGTTTGAACTTGATGGAACCAATGACGTCGTAAAATCAACGGCGAACAACATTCAGAATTGTAATCAACAAGTTACATAAAATTGTAAAGGCACAAGGCGAGTCCACAAACCTACAATTTCTGTAAACTTGTAATTACAATATCAATAAAAAACAAGCTAAAAATAGATTTATCCTTTTATTAAATTTCTACAATCAATTTTAAAATACTTATAACAAACAAAAACATAGCATATATAGTAATATTTAGAAGATATTGAAAATTTTTAAAAATTAGAAACGGGTGTAACCGCCGTTGGCCTCTATAATCTCTAAAAGACGAGACCTCATTGAACCAACAAGCCGTGAGCAAATATCGGTTCCCCGCATTTCCTCCCAGATATAATTACAGTGACTAATAAGAGCTTGTTTGGTTCTTTCATTTTGATGCGACCATCGTTGGACCATAAGGCCCCAAAGATTTTCTATCGGGTTGAGGTCCGGCGATCTTGAGGGCCACTGAATTACCCTTACGTCAGTGTGTGAACGAAACCAGGCTCTTACGATCCTCGCATTATGAATTGAACAATTATCTTGAACAAAATCAAATTGTGGCACTTCGTTCTCCGGGTAAACATTACGGACTGTCGGTAGCATTGCATTCTGAAGCACGTCGATATAATTTACAGCCGTCGCTCGAGGAGGTAGAGAACACAATTCTCCTACACCATCCGTACTCATCCAGCCCCAAATATTTACGGAAATTCGACCTGATTCTCTATTTGGGATTACATGATCATCTTTATACCGTGTTGAATTATATCGCCAAAGGTGAAGACGTCCATGCTGACTGGATTTAAACGTTTTTTCATCACAAAACACTGTATTAGACCAATCAAACTCTAAGTGCTCTCTGGCGAAGTTCAGACGAGCAAGTCTGTGAGCATCCGTCAAATATATTTTCTTGGCGTAATGCCTGTGGTGCAACCCCATGTAATGTAGATGATTCCTTATTGTTTGGGCTCTCACATCGAACATCTCCGCAAAATGTTTTGTGGGCTTAAAACCATTGATTTCATATTCCCGTCTCATGAATTCTCTATCGTTATTGGAGAGTGCAGGCCGGCGACCACTTCTTCTGTGATCCAACAAACTTCCCTCCTCTCCTTCACGACGAATCCAAAAGCGGACAGAACGCCTCGATATATTCAAATTCCGGGATATCGCACTGATACTGCTTCCCTCATTAAATTGGGCAATTATTTGTGCTCTTTCGGCAATG
The DNA here is from genome assembly GCA_943138885.2 of Tholera decimalis. Taxonomy (NCBI): domain Eukaryota; kingdom Metazoa; phylum Arthropoda; class Insecta; order Lepidoptera; family Noctuidae; genus Tholera; species Tholera decimalis. The sequence continues at coordinate 24,747,774 of OW964565.2, forward strand.
GTCAAGTTGGCAGGCATTGAGATGATTTTATATGCAGTTGATTGAAAAATAACACGGAAAATATATCGATTTTTTGCATATATTTGACAAAATGTCAATTGTCAGTTTTCTTTTTCAAATGGAATTCGGTTGTCTAAATAGTTTTTATTACTTTTGTTTGGAAACATTTCAATTGCTTTGTAGAAACTAATGTCCTTTTCATTTATACTAAAGGTTAAAATGTCATGTACTTATATGTGACATATGACGTATGAATACTAAATACATAGGTTTACGTCATGATAATGTTGTCTCTTTCAGTAATATCTTTTTATAACGAACCTTGTTGTAATTTTCGATGACCGGGAAACTAAATCAAAACTGGTACACCACTTTCTTGGCCGACCGTACAATGTGAAAAATAACTTTAATTTCAAAAGATGGTGTCTTTGGATCTGTATTTTAGTTTTTTACCACCGACTTCCGAAATTGAAGTTATTTTTCACATTGTAGTGTTTTTGGAGGTCGGTTTTTTTTTGTTAAAAAATTTTTATTTCTCGCTTTTTAGTGGGTCTGTTTATAATTTATCTAAGTTACAATAGCCTAATGTCAACTTGCTTATCGCCTTTTACAAAATATTGCTTTTCCCGATGCAGGGGCGTTAATTGTTGAGGAGTTCTCCTGGTATTTCACCATCAGCTCCATTTCACCATTCGCATTGTGACGACCATAAATTGCTTAGCAACCATTTAAAAGTAATCGAATCGCAACCCGTGAAATACTTATTATTGAGTAGTTCCGGTGGCCATCTGTGATCTTCTTCATCAGTTCCGCTTCACCAAATGGTGCTTTCTGAGAGCAAATGTACAAGTTACTATAAAAATACCAAAATCGCTATACTATTGCCTTTAAAATTTGAGGGTTTCCCTCGATTTCCATGGGATCCCTTCATCAAATTCTAATTTGGCTAACCTCAAGAGCATACCATTTCAAACGAAAAAATAATTTTCAAAATCGATCCACAATTGACGGAGAACTTTCTGTGCAAAATTGTCGAATCAGGTGAGGATTTGTATAGGAAGTAAATTAGTTAGGTAGTCAAGTTTGGCTTTTAGTTAGAGCATGGTACGAAATGATCAGTCAGCAAATACGACACGCACTTGGCTGTTATAAAAACTACGGAACCCTACACTGCGCGTGGCCCGACACGCACTTGACCGGTTTTTAAACAAACTATTAGCTCAAAGTTCTAGAGCTGTTAGAGCTGTTAGCTTTGAATCCAAGCATAACTTCTACGGTCCGATAGTAACGATGATAGCGTGCATACACTCGGCACGTACTTGAGAGGTTTTTACGGACTTGAAGTTTAATTTTTCATAAATAGTTATTAACATTTTGAACGCCAGAGTATAAACGTATCGCCGTACCCCTGATGCCAAGCCACTTTTTCTATCAAATCACCTTCATAAAATAATAATAATAATAATAACATACAAATACATAGAATTGAAAGATGAAATTACAAGAATATGGCGTCAGCAAAAAGTATATATTGTTCCTATAGTCCTTTCCACCACAGGCGTTATTCCCAATCATCTCCTACACAGTTTAAAATTATTAGACCTTAAAGAAACTCTCTAAATATCACTGCAAAAGGACGCAATCGTGAATACATGCAGAATTGTAAGAAAATTCATGCAGTTAGAAGAGGCCGAAATAACTTAACACAAAAACACAATAAAATACACAACGCACGCCGCTTTTACTTGGCTTAGCCCGTAAAAGTGGTAGAAAAACCAGGAAAATAATAATAATAATAATATTCCACAACTTTCACAAAACGCCATCTAGTCCCAAACTAAGCAGAGCTTGTGGTATGGGTACTAGACAACTGATAAACATACATATATATTTCTAAATACATACATATTATAGATAAATTACACCCAGACAAAAAACAAGTGATCGTGCTCATCACACAAACATTTGTCCCAGGTGGAAATCGAACCCACGACCTAGCGCATAGCAGTCAGGGCTACTGACCACTATACCAACGGGCCTGTCAAAATAAAAATAAAAATATAGTGATTCCAAAACTTTATCGATATATAACTGAATTTTTATTTTTGTCATTAATTTTCTAATAAACAGTACTCACGATACTGAAATTTTATTTTACCGGCCACTACATCGCAATATAGTAATCTTTATACAACATTTAATAGATACTTTATATCAATGTAAATTAGCAGATATTAGAAAATTAAAAAAAAAATCGAAACAAATTACAATATAGTTACAATAAGCCGTGGAATTCTCTGCCAGCTTCTGTGTTCCCTGCCACTTATGACCCTTCAGCCTTTAAAGCACGAGTAAATAGGCATCTTCTGGGCTCGCTCGTCCCATCTTAGACCTCATCTATCGCTTATCATCAGGCGAGATCGAGGTCTTGACCTGGGCCTTGAGTGGGCCCATCAGTAATGAAAGAAAAAACAAATTTCTTGATGTTGGTGGTTTATTTATATTAGCTTCAAGCAATCAAATATAGACGGAAGCTTAAACTTTTAAATTATAATTATAAATATAAACACACAAAAGTAATGGTTAAATTGTTTATTTTATATTACGGTGCGACGTGTATTTTATCACATATTTGTGACGTTGGCGTCCAGGGCAAGATTTCGGATGTCACATAATTATATGTGACAAACTGACAATGGCGTTTAAAAGGTTAAAATCATACGCGATGAACTTTCTAAAACCTACCCATACGCACAAAACGTTCTGGGAATACTTTCCTTGTGCATGCAGCTAAGGAGTGGAATTCCCTGCCAGAGTCTGTATTTCCTGATAGCTTTAATCTAGAGGTCTTTAAGTCAAGAGTGAATAGGTTACTTCTAGGCAAGCGTGAATGTTTTTCGACCACATCATCGCTTACCATTAGGTCAGATAGTGCTCAACCGCGAGACTATCATAAAAGAAGCATAAAACAGCTTCGTAAATATATTTATTTAGTAATCTGGTTTAAAGCGAAAGCAATAAAACCAAAGTTGATTTCCATCCCAAAATAATATAAGGTCATTGTTTGAATACTGTTGTGTTATTAAGAAGAGAACCATTATAATCGTTTTTTTTTTCAATTTAAGTTTTGTTACTTTTTATTTAGCTCACTGTAGATTAAATAAGTAACACACAGCCAAAAGCCAAAAATTTCAGCTACTGGCTGTAGCTGAAATAACATCGCTTTCCGTTTCTGCTACCCTAGTAAGTTCGCTCGGATTCCTGAAGCTTTCCGAACAGTTACGTCATTGTATACGTCACGCTACGACGATGTCGGTGCTACGAATGTCGTAGCGCTACGTGTTTTAGTAATACATATTTATTTATTTATTTTGGCCTATCTACAATTGTTACACTGTTTATCCTTATATTACATGCAATATGTTGCAAACATAGTGTACAATATGACGCGATAGACACAGCATTCAAAAACAAAATTATAACATCAATAGAATATAATGCTAGTGCACAAATAACGCTAACAACAATTAGTTCGTAGTTTATACTCATAAGACTTGGTGCTTGATTTTTTAAAGTGTTGTGGAAAAAATGTCTATTGATTTATCGCAATTATTAAGAAGCCTGCAAATTCTGGGGATAGGGGAAATGGATCTTGATACAGATTTGCGGAATGGGGGATGTATTAGTTTGATAGGGTGACGCGGATAATTGTGGGGAAAGTTAAAATTAATCTTACTTAACAACTGGGGGCAGTCTATTTTACTCCGAAGTAATTTAAAAAGAAAAAGTAAATCTATACCATCTCTTCGTTTTTCGAGTGAGATCATGTCAAATTTTTTAAGACGTTTTGCATAGCTTGGAACTTTTTTGGCTAATCTCGCACAACATGCAAGATAGTACAAAAATCTTTCTTGGATCCTCTCTAACCTAAGACTATGTTTTGCATATTATGTTCAAGCAAGGAACTCTTAATTCATATATTGAAAAGATAGATAGATTGATAGTTACTGTACATATTAATGAGACATTTATGTTTATTGATGTGAGTACTTATAAATTTAAATTGTATGTATTATTTAAATTTTTCCATAATAAGATAACTCCTCTCTGCATCAGATCATACTCATCCACGTATATTAAAAAAAATGGTAACAAAATCTAACCATGGTATGGACATTTATCGCATCATCACAAAGTCAGCATTGCATTGAATCAGAGCTCTGCTACTCGTTTTCACAGACACCCTTGGAAATTAAAAATTTTCAGAGACGGCCTTGAAATCCAACCGCTTTCGGTTTCTGTTGCCCTAGTATCTTCGCGTATTCCTAAAGCTTTCCGAACAAATGGCTACGTCATTTTCACGTTACGCTACGACGCCGTAGCGCTGTGTCCTTCATAAAATTAACACCGAATAAAAGGCTTTAGAGCAAGAACAAAACCGCACATAAAATTCAATAAACAACAAAACACTAAACATAATCATTATTTAATGAGTTACAATGCTTTTTGGTGACTGCACACATGCATAAGTTTATGCTCTAGTAGCTTTGCGTATTTCTAAGGTTTTCCGAACGATGGCATACGTCACTGTCTACGTCATGCTACGATGAAGGCGATGCAGCGGTGCTACGAATGTCGTAGCACTGTGAAATAAAATATACATGGAGAGCTAGCTAGTCTTTGAACAAAATGAAAATACTGAATTACAAATAAGGACTTATTAAGTCAAAAATATTTTATTCTTCATATTACGAGTGTTTTTTAAATTGTATGCTCAATTTTTATTTGCCCCTAAATAAGGTACTTTCTATTTATTAATAAATAGTTTAGTATACAAAACGAAACCTTGGCTTAAAATATGTGTTTCATTCACGCAACCTTTGGTCATCGAAGTGCCTATGTATGTATGTATGTACTGTTGAAACACATGCAGCTTTAATCAAACCGCCATTAGTTTATATTGTCCTAGTATATTCGCGTATTCCTGAAGCTTGCCGGACGGACGGTTACGTCAAATTTTTACGCCACTTCACGCTACACCGAAGGCAATCTTTGGAATGCCGTACTGCTGTGTACTTTCATGACATATATATGATACGACAGTAAATGAAAACACCGACTATATTAATCCCGAGGAAACCATCTTCTTCTTCTTCGCCGTTTCACTGTTAGCAGAGTGTTCGTGGTCGTTATTTCTGTTGAGTGACCCGCCTCACTATGCGCCGCCGCTCGTCTCTTGCAGCAGCCTTCCTGGTACATTCGTGCACTGGGTCACCGAGAGCAACTCTTATCTGATCTGTTCTACTCGACCCTATACGACTAGGCGCTCGATCGAGTTGTGGTACCTTCTTGAAATGCGCCCAAAGAAAGTGAGGATGCGAGCCTGGACTACAGAAGAGAAGCGGTCCTTGATGCCGAGTTCTTGGAGTATTGAAGCATTTGTACGAAATTCCGTCCAGAATACACCGAGCATTCTTCTCCAGCACCACATTGAGGAAACCATAGTGAGGATAAAATAAGATATGACATCAAAATAAAAAATAAAATGATATTTTCAAATAATCTAAATAATGCAGGTAAAAATATGAAATTGCCGTTTTATAGTGAAAGATGCTTTGAATTGACATAAAACCTTCCTGGTGTGAGAGATTTTTGTGCTTAAAACGCACAGGAGCGGATCCAGCCCTCAAAAAAGGTTGTGGGCACAGCCACCCGAAAATCAGCCAAGTGCGAGTCGAAGTACGAATTCGATCGACTCGACTTTTGAATTTGATTCTTTTTTTACGCGCATCTCTTATTTGCCTCAGGAATGGAAATAGTCATTCTTCCAATGACTATTTCCATTCCTGAGGCAAATAAGAGATCGATTTCGTCCAATTAAACAGTCTAACAGTTTCGATTCAATTCCAAACCAATTTCAATCTATAAATTATTGATTTTTCTTTTTTTCTAATAGTCAGTAAGCCAATATAGGGATGCTAGAGTGGAGAAATAGGTATCTTAACGCTGTCTCAAGTATGACCAGCAAGTAAGAAGCACCAGACGAGACTGGCTACCAGTACCATTACGACTACTGTGTAGTGTATAAGCATGTACCTATTATAGTTAGTTCCTAGTTCGACTGATGTAACATATATAATCAATGTTTATCCACAATAAAGTTAGTATCATTTCATACGAGCTTGCGTTTGAATCTATTCTCAATCCCAACTTTATATGGTGACCCTGCCAGAGCGGTCAGCCTCGCGCGTTTGAATTTGATACCATGACTTTATATGGCTAGTGATTAATAAACTTTTGTACAATATGAAGAAATCTAAGAGACAATATTGTGTACTGTCGTGTTCGTTGGGACAATATCTTCGTTGCGGTACAGAAAAAGTCGATGATGGGCACCACGCAAAGTAACACGAAAGAAGAGGTAGTGATCGCGCAAACAGCAGCCGGGAATGGCCAAAATTTAGCAAAAATGGAACAACTGCTGTATCATGCAAGTACCACCAACATAATACTACTAATTATTGCACTGCTCCTGGGTATTGGAGGCATTTTTATGGTGTATAAAATGTACCGGCGATGTCACGGAAAATTGGTGGAGAGACACGTGAACGAACTGGTCTTGAGAAGATATGCGAGTATACTTCGTGGTCAGCGTAAAGGGACGCAGCCGGAAGAAATCGCGTAAACACGCCAACAAAAGTATATAGTGCAGTGAAAGTGTGTAGGGGTAGGGTAGGGTTAGGGTAGGGGTAGGGTAGGGGTAGGGTAGGGTTAGGGTAGGGGTAGGGTAGGGTAGGGGTAGGGTAGGGGTAGGGTAGGGGTAGGGTAGGGGTAGGGTAGGGTAGGGTAGGGGTAGGATAGGGGTAGGGTATCGGTTGGGTAGGGGTAGGATACCACGCGAACGAAGTCGTGGCGGGTCAGCTAGTATATTATAAGTGCGTAATCGTAAATCTTAGTAGGTAGGCAGTAAAGTAAGTGTTAAATGAACTTTAGACTTTATTTTTAAGTGAAATATTATAGTGACAGTATCGGTGCGTATGCAGAAGAAATAAAAAGCATAAAGAAATTTAAAAGTATATCAGAAATTGAAGATATTGATAAATGTGTGGCTAAGTTTTATAATTTGTACTTAGAAGTTGCTAATTTGTGTAAAAGTGAGCCAATAATCTCTACCACGATGTCTAAATTCGATTTAAAAATAGCGCTGAGCTTATTACCAGTAATGAATGATACTGAATTAGTTACAAAACAATTAATAGATGGTATCGAATATTATAATTCTGTTTTAGAGGATGCATCGAAGAATGAGTTAATGGAGTTTGTCCTAAAAAGTCAATTATCGCAATTCGCTAAATTAAGACTTGCTAAAAAATATAGTAACGTTTTCGAATTATTAAAGGATATGAAGATACATTTGTTACCCAAAAAATCATTCACGGCTATATCTAGTAAATTACAGTCCATTAAGCAAAACGAAAAAACTGTAACGGACTACGGGCAAGAACTATCAAGTTTATTTGTGGACCTCACGATTTCGCAGTCCGAGGGACATGAGGAAAGCTATGATTCATTAAAACGCGTAAATGAAAAGCTTGCAATAAAACGCTTTGCCGACGGATTGCGAAACCGTAGGTTGAGCACAATTATAGCTGCTAGAAATTATGACTCCCTAAGTGATGCTATACAGGCAGCGATAGATGAAGAAACTTCATCATCAGAGTACACTTCATCAAATATAATGGCAATGAGAAGGTCAAACGGACAAATTTACAATAATTATAGGGGCAACCATAGAGGACACTACTCAGCAACGAGAGGTAGGTATTATCATAGTAGTAACAGCAGTCACCAACGCGGCAGCAACAGACGAGGAGTTGAAGGAAACAATCACCAGCGCGGAGCTGTGCGAGCCAGGCAGGAACCCTTCCGAGGGAATTCTTCAGGACGCCAGTTCAGTCAGTTTATAATAGTTACAATAATTATAGAAGTTCACAGAAAAATCAGAACCAACGGGTGATGATTACAAATAAAGATGATGACGTTGCCAAGGAAAATGTTTTACAATTTTTTCGAGACTAAAAGTAAATACATTTTCGCTTATGATATTTCATTAATTGCTAGGCTATCCTTAAATGGTTCAGAATATTCATGGTTAATTGATACTGGAGCATCGCAGAATATTCATGGTTAATTGATACTGGAGCATCGATTTCAGCCGTTGGCTATAGTGGGATTATAAAACAAAACATTCCAATACACAAATGGAGAACTTATATAAATAATATTTTATTTTATTTATAGAAATAATATTGCTACCGATTAAAAAAAAGAATCCATTGCTACGCACACTGCTGAACATACACATGTACTCGATACACACAGCGCGGCGTTGATTTTCAGGGATAGGTTTCATAGCTGTCATACTTGCAACAGTTTATGTTACCCTAGTAACTTCGCTCGGATTTCTGAAGGTTTTCGAACAGTAACGTCATTGCCTACATCATGCTAAGACGGCTGGTGATGCTCGAATGCGTTAGTCATATTAAAAATTGCATAGTTTTTTTAGCTAATCCCGCGGCTTTGCTTTCGTGGTTTATACCAAATGGAACATCATTTTTACAGGCTATAATGGTTATTTATGATCCTGTCACACGAATGTTTATGTTAATTCTTGGTTAATTCTTAATTATGTGCTGGTAAAGTAAAGCATCAATAGCTCAACCGATGAATGATGATGATGTGCCGCTGTTTAATGATGTAGTTTAACAAAAATCGCTTTTAGGTTGCATGTTCATCTTAAATTGAATCACTATTAATAAAGTAATAAGAAATTTAATTACCAACTCAATAGCCTAATTAATATTGGCTAAGGTGTCGGCCTTTTGATCGAGAGGTTGCAGGTTCGAATCCCCCGCATTAAACTATTGCCGTGAATCCACTCCAGACACAAGCACATTTAGCTTAATTGAAAAAAAAAATTTAGACCATATCGTTTCAATGGCAACATCAGAATTCAATCATTGCAAGAATTTTCACCAAAATATATATCGCATAAGCGACATTTTGGTCGAAATTGACTTATGAATACCATTCTACTTAAAATTTTCCGCTCGTTCGAATGCACTAACTCCCATTGCTCTGTGATGACTTTTTGTCACTTATGCCCAAGCAAAAAACTGCGTTTTGTAGAAAATTATGTCCATTTTTCTAAAATATTAAACTTTAAACTGCTATCCTGAACAATTTGATTTTTGTCGCTTATACCCTATTACCTTTTAACCGTCGATATCTTATTTATTGCTTTTCATATTTCGATTACAATTAATGTAATTGTACTCGTGCCGTTTGAATTAATAATAAAGCAAAAATAATCTATTTATAACATTAATTAAAAACTAGCAATCTCCGTGACACAATTGCGGGCTATAACTGTGGCCAAAAGCTGAACAATGTGCATATAACATCGCAATGCCGCCAATGTCTCTTGGGTAAATTGCCAGTCGACAGCATTGAGGACAAATTTTTGCATATGTTTTATTTTATAACATTAGTTTAGATTACACCTTTTTTTTCAGTTTTATAACTCTGTTTTTCCATCTTAATATAGTATAAAGCAAAGTCGCTTCTCTGTGGCTGTCCCTATGTATGCTTAAATGTTTAAAACTACGCAACGGTATTTGATGCAGTTTCTTTCAATAGAAAGAGTAATTCAATAGGAAGGTTTTTAAGTATATGACATGCATAATATAGTAGAGGAACACTGATAATTTTTGAGGTTTCTAATGTGATGTCGCAAATAAACACATTTTTTTGCGCTTGCTTTGCAAACGCTGGCTGAACCCTACGAGATAGATCAAAATAATGTACTACAGTATTGTACACCTTAAAAAGGTCAACAAAAATGTCCTCGATGGCATCTGTCTATCTCTTATAGATAACCCACAACAACCATTTTTTATCCTTTACTTTTTAGGAGAAATACGAGCATGTTTTACGAAGCGATTTTAAGCAATACAGCATTAATTCTCATCTAATTAAGTACCAGAAATACATTGTGCATTTAATATGAATCAATATTGCCCTTTACAGAATATAATTTAAATAAATAGTTTCGAAGATATTACAGATTTAAAGTGTAAGGACATAGCGGTTGCGGCGCGGTGCCGGCGGAGGCGCGGCGCGGTGCCGGCGGAGGCACGGCGCGCGTGCCTATGTTGCTTAGATTTGAGCTTTGATTGTTTTCCCATGGTAAATTATGTGTCGCACTTTCAAGAGTAATTACTAAAGAGAACATGTATGTCGAATGACAAAAAGGCTGTCAACGATGTATATAAAGACATTCTATAGTAGGTATATTTAATATAAACATTGCACCCGTGCGAAGCCGGGGCGGGTCGCTAGTACCTTATGAAGTACAGTGCCAGCCTATCACTCCATCTCTTTTGCACACAGCTTTCCACGGGGGACGGTGCACTGTTTATCCGTCACTCTCCAACAACACATCGGCCGCCCAATAAAATGAAACAGATATAAACACTACCCTACCCTCATATTTTCCGCCCCTCAGTTTACACATGCAAGGTACACAAATGAACTCGTATTCTGTAGGCTCTTGTATTTTATGCTTTCCTAGTACTTTGTACGGGAATGCTGAAAACTCCCGCAATTATGACGTCATCGTTGACGTCACTTGGAAACCGTATGGGGTGGCATTCGGAAAATGTAAAACGGCCCTTTTAATGTTATGCTTTCTTAGTAAAATCGAAGTGCTGAATTGTTCGGTTACGAATATCGAAGAGTAACACTGCTACGCGGCTACGGAGCTACGAGTAACGCTTGATGGTACTACGTGTTTACAAGCTTCGTGTTTGCGTTTGATGTCAGACACATTCCGAACGCATTGTTCATTTTATTTTTTTTATTTTGAATTGTTTTGTTTTTAGTTTTCATAAGAGCTTCAAACATTAATAGATTAGTTTTTTATCTTTATTTATTGGTGTTAGTTTTTTACAATGACAGAAGACTAATAGTTGTAATGATATTAATAGCTTTTGGAGTTCTTTTTTATTAAATGTACCACAGTTGTACAGTTTAGTTTTGCTCAGGGCAGGGCAAATAAATTAAAAAAGTAATCGAAATACTATTTGAGTCTATTTTTTGTCATAATTAGTAATAGTCAGAAGATATTACTATTTAGGTTTATTATATATTGCTATTTTTTTGTATATTTTCGTAGTGTTTGAACTATTTTTATGGTTTTTATCCTGTTAATTTTATTAACATAGCAAGTATTTACCTCCTAACATAATATGTACTTGAACACAATTGATACAAGTCGATGTTATGCTTAGTTTAAAATAAAATAAACAAGTAAAATATAAATGTTTCAATAACTTAATTGACGATCATGATTACTTCATTGTATGAGGACGTAGGTGCTGTGGATAGGAACAAACAATTGGCTGTTTACCGTCGATTTTAAGTATAGTACGTTGATCACGCTTTTTCACTAGTGAAATCTATCTCCCTGTCCCACTCGTTCGATAGACCACCCTTTTATGTTCACAGCGTTTATATTGATGGAGTGAGCGGCGGACAGCGTCTGTGTAGGCGTACATCGTTTCCCGGGTTTCCATGCTCAGTGAAAATAACCGCTTTGTGTTTCTGGTAGCCTGGTACTTTTGAGCGGAGTGCTGAAGACTTTGGCCGTTATCGTCGCTACGAAATGTCTGTAGCAACGGGCTGCTACGTACTTTTCAAAGCCACGCGACGCCACAACGCAATGAAATGACTGCTAACGATATTTCAATCCATTTTTTTGTTTTATTGTTCAGCTGATATCAAAATCTGCCCAAATAAAAAAGGCTATGTTTGATTCTAATAAAGCTTATTATTATTACATTAAGAGAGAGATATTATATTATTATAATTAGAGATCACCCAGTTGTCTTATATATGACATGCGTATATTTTTTATCCTTCTCATATGAACTTTACCTGTGCCAAGTTTCATACTCCTCCGTGGGCGTAATTTTCGTAAAAAGCTATTAATCTGTAGAATATCAAATATCAGGTCTTCATCAAAGTAGCTTGCGAAATTTAAAATAATACATATCTTATGTTTAATTTTATAAAGCTCATAATATTAATTAATACTGTGTTATTGTCAATTAAAGGCATCTTTAACACTATAGTCCGTTTCATACTATCTTTGCTTGATGATGGAATTTCCGTTTACTAAAGCCGAACTTGGAATATTTCTTAGGGGATCCTAAGGACCTTTGAAAGGCGTATGACGGGCCCATGCCGACTACCATCACCCGTTTTACACACTTTCAGTGTTATGAATTAACTTACTCCGAGAAAATGTGATGTTTCATCAATACATCACACTGTGCTACTTACTACTATTGCTAGATCTCTTTAAAAAAACTATATGCGACGACGATGTGCATATCCTATAGTCTATCATTTTAATTTTTCCCGTAGATGTTCCTCGAAGGATGCAAAGAGCCATACAGGAGTATAGACAAGGTCCATAAGGAACTTATGGGTTTTGAAGACATATTGGAAGGTTTGAAAACGTCATGCGGCCTGTTCGACATCCAGCCTCCTGATGAGAAAAACCTGAGGTTGTGCAGGCGTGAACTAAAACTTATAAAGGTAACCCTTGCAAGAAAAAATCTGCCTTAAAGTATGTAAACCTATTTTATGAGTGTCTCACGTAGGTTTATGAAATTGCGTTAAATCTTAATGTTTAACAATGATTACGCAACGTTGTAAAGCACTGCATAAATAAAATAATGTAATATCAAGTATTTACAATGAAATATTGCATTTGTTATACATTCGTTTTTGTTTATGCGAAACACGGGTCTAGTATTTTTATGCAAATAATCTATTTCAAAACTGTATCATAAAAAATCACCAAGTTAAAAGCTTGTTATGTTACCCGGTTGTCCGTACAAAAACATGCTTACCAGTCACCAAGCGGAGGCCACGCCGTGCGTTCCTAATTGAAATTGAAAACCATTTATTTGGTGATAAACACACACAACAAAATACAATAAAAAATACAAATATAAAAAAATAACACTAAGAATTTCGATTTTCATTGATAATTTAACCGTATTCTACCGGCGGCATTGACCGGTGTTCACCTTGTTATCTTTTTTATAGATTTTGTGGCAAAATATAACATGCCGCAAAAATTACATACAAAAATCGATTCAGTTTCTTATACTGAACAAACCATGTTTAGGCAGTTGTCCGGCGCCGGCCGGCGAGTAAACGATTTACCTGCTCAAGAAACGCACAATGAAATACACATTTCGTGTAAACGCAAGATATGCATAATATATTAATAGTTGCTCTCTGACTGTTCACTCTGCCGGCGACTACTCAATTCACAAGTTTTGTCGCTGAGTGACAAAGCTGTTACAGATAATACTTGCTCAGCGATCACTTGGCGGTCAGAACTAAAGATGGGCGAAAAATAACGTCACGACAAAAATAACGTTGTTATCTTGCTCCTCAAATGATTACTGTGACTGATCATGAAGGAACAACGTTCCAAAATAACAGTGGTGAAATAACACAGACACTACAATCACTACAGTGACACGAGACACTACAGTGACATGAGTCACGACGGTGACCGAGTCACGACGGTGACCGAGTCACGACAGTGACCGAGTCACGACAGTGACCGAGTCACGACATGGAACGAGTCACGACATGGAACGAAATCTAACGAACGATGTAATACGCGCAATCGGGCATTTTCGGATAACCCAGGAGTGAGATAGCGAATGATTCCGTATTTCTGGCTCGTTCCCTCGCGCCTTGAATACTAATTTGCTCAAAAAAATTAAATTAAATTCTTATGTTTCTATTATAAAAATAAGATTTTTGTAGACTTGAGCATATCACAACGCAAAAAAAATATTATAGCCCTTTTTATATAATTCTGAAATGTGAAGTTGTGATAATTAAATTATTTGTTATTTGAACCAATAGTAAAAACTTGTGTAAAACATGCTTTTAAAAATATATCTGGCTACGTTTCGAAAAAACATTTTGAAAAAAAAAAGTAAATATAAATGTTAAATAAATACATATCATAGTTATTCAAAAGAATTTCCGACATTCCTAAGCCTGTAAAACTGTGACTGTCGTTCCTGTTACAAAAATCACAGTGAACGTTGTTGGGATCAAATACCAATCTACGGAATCATATTTCGTAACGTGAGTGACCGCAGTGACAAAGTCACGTTGATTTGTCACTGTGACTTTTATGGAACAGGAACGACAGTGACAGTGACAAAAAAGTAACGGTTTCGCCCACCGCTAGTCAGAACTTACGCTGAGAGATGATAGCTCAGCGACTAAACTATTGGAACAACAGACTTGCTGCTCGCTGCTCGCCAGCTCGTTTTCAGATGCTAGCTCTATTCGCTACTCGTTCATCGTCAGCGGTACGACAACTGCCTTATTCAGGTTTCGCTTAAGCAAAACTAATGTTGTATATGTGTGTTTGTATTACTATTGCAATTATAATTTAGACAAAACCGACGAAGTTTTAACGCAACATATTCTTTGCTATGGTGTTTGCGTTAAGAAAATAGTGAGACATCAGTGCAACTGCAGGTGTTTTCACAATGGAGTAAAAATTCAAACAATTTACATTTCAAAATATTTGGTTTCTTTTTGTTCCCGAACAATTTTATAAACTGTACTTTCAGTCACACCGCATGCACTTGCTGTTTTGATTGCTGTGCTCTTCATAGTCACATTTAAATCATACATTTTAAAGTATAAGGTTGGGGAAAAAGTCTTCGCATTATAGTATGTATGAACTTGTAATGAAATCTCTTTGGCTGGTTTTGGTATCATTGAAAGTTTAAATTTTAAAGAACATAATTCCAAATTCCAATTAGGAAAATGTGTGATTTTCATTTGTTTTTCGTACTGTCAAGATGAGTGAATCTAATGAAGAAATTCGATACATTTTAAAACTTTACTACAAAAAAGGTAAAAATGCAAAGCAAGCCGTGAAAAAAATTGCGATGTTTATGGACCTAGTGCAGTGTCTTGAGAGTAGCACAAATTTGGTTTAAGGGTTTTCGATCCGGAAATTTTGATGTAAAAGATGCACGTCGCTCTG